>OY979723.1:10368712-11626144 GCA_963855995.1 Muricea muricata | reverse complement strand
GGAACCTTTTTCAGTAATTCTGAGTGGGGGTCAACCCAAAATGTATTGATGATTGTACTGCACTGGAACAAGCAAATCTCACGAAATTGCACACATTGGCTGCCACAAGATCAACACATACAGTGAAATTTTTTTTCAATCTGATGACAGTGTATCGATTTGGAGTTGACCCCCAGTGAAATTTATGACGTCACGTGAAACCCAAGAATTCTGTGCTAAAACACAAAGAAAATCAAAAAGGTATCGTATAGTCCAACTACATTTCATTTTAAGCTGGTGTAGTTTTCACGCTAGTGCAATTTCTATTTTGACGGATGTAAACGAGTGGACTAATAACTAATCTTTTGAGCGTACGACTCCTTACCTGAACATTTCTTATCAGTTCACTCTTTCACATCCACCAAAAAAAGAAAATTGTAGTAGAAATCGAAAAGTATAAACGAATTTAAAGTTATCTTTGTAGTTCCTTTTAAAGTTCCAGTTATATATATAGATTCCTACTAAGCTTGTTATGTTGTCTTGATGGGTTATAATGCTGGTTTAACTTACGCGAATAAAGGCAAAGCTTAGATTAAATAGTTTATGTTTAATACAATGTAGACGTTTTAAACTCTAGTGTCGTCATCAAAACGCTGCATTTAACGAATTCGCTGTAACAACTCAAGAGTCGGGTGTGGGTGGATTTGCTGGCTTTTCATAATCCGAGGTTTCCGGCATTATTTTCACATAATCTGACTCAGCGTTCTCGTTTTCTAACACGCTGTACACCCCCTCGGGATTGTCGTCACCAGTTCCCTCAGGCACTCCACGGTCACAGTTCTCCGGTGTACTCTCCTCCAGTGTACTATAAACCCTTTCTGGACTCTCGGGTCCAGTCCTACCTGGGACTTCTCGAGTCTTACAATCACCAGTTCCTTCAGGCACTCCACGGTCACAGCTCCCTGGTGTATTCTCCTCCAGTGTACTATAAACCCTTTCTGGATTCTCGGGTCCAGTCCTACCTGGGACTTCTCGTGTCTTACAATCACCAGTTACCTCGGGTTCTTCAAGAACGTGGTATATCTCACTGGGTTCCTGGGTTTGTCCGTCCACAATATGGTAAAAGGGTTCTAAATGTTACGTCATAACCTTAGTATGTCTCTCCTCGGTCCTATAATTTCTAATCTTCCTTCTCCTTTTTATTAATTGCTTCTCTTTTCATTCATTACTTTATTCATTCCTTATCCTTCTCAACTTTTCCTCTCTTCCTTCTGATTTTATTCTTCTCATCCTTTCTCTGTACCTCATTTCATTTTCTCTTCATTCCTACTTACCTTTATTTCTTCATCTTATCTTCTTCGCTTTATCCCCCTTCCTTACTATCTCTTCATCCCCCCCCTCTTTCCTTCTACAGTTTTCCCACCTCTCTATGCCACTGTGTTCCTTCCTTCCCCTACTACCCCCACCCTTCATCCTTTCACCTTGCGTGTCCTCCCTGTTTTCCTATCCCTCTCCCTCTCCCACCCTCTTACTACACTTTACCTCCCATCCACCACTCTCTACTCCACTCTTCCCACCTCCTCAGATTCTTCCCTCTCCCCTGCCACGTACCTGTCACCGGTGTTCCTCCATTTAAGCCAGAGACACCAGAAGAATTCTTGTCGTAATCAGCTGGGATCTGTTCATACTACAAAATGTTCGAGAAAAAATCCAATCAAGTCAAATTCATTCTCTGTCTTTTCCAAAAAAAAATCACTTAAACTTAACAGTCACTTACCAAACTGGCCTGTGCATCAATCAGCGATTGATAAGTTGGTTTGCTTTCAGCCTTACTCATATCCAAACTGGTATAGTCGCCATCTACATTTCCTTCGGCGTTATCGTACACGTAATTACTTTTACCTAAAAACAAAATAACAAACGTTTAAATTATTCGTAGTGGCGTTGTCTTGAACCCTACGCAAACACACTAACATTTGAGACATACTGACAATTTTAACTATGGTTCTAAGAATGCAATTATCGTATTCCAATTCTACAAGTTGCCTTTAACGAAGAAAATTATATTTAGTCGACAAGTCTACAGGGATCCACCCTTCAGGTACTGAAATTTAATTGTTTATACGCATAGTTGTGCTTTGATTAGTATTTAGGTTTAGTTTGATTTGAGAACGATTGGAATGCATGTATTTGTGCCTCTTTTACCTTTTACTTACATATAGTTAAACTTCATTTTGTGTAGAATATATTATCTTAATAAATATTAAAGAAATCCCTGTTCGACTCGTGTCCGTTCAGTCAGTGCCAAACAACTTTAATTGCTTGTGTAGTTGCACCATCGAGTATTATGATTAAAGTTACCTTACCAATATCGCACATTCTTACCCTTTTCTGAATAATTCGCTGAATCATCTGCTTCGGCATAAATGCTTTCAACCTGGGACATCATAACTGCATTCTGCAATGACAAAATAATGAAAATCTTAACTCAGTTTGAAGATAAAAACTTACATGTTTCATACTTTCTCTATATTTTCATTAAAAATATTTGATATGAAGGTGACTTACACTGGCACTTTCTTTTGCATCAACGGCCCCTACAGAAAAGAATACATGTGTAACAATGTGTGGTAGACAAATCATAAACAAACTAACACTATTAAAATATAATTTTGTGGAAACACCACGTAAATCTATTACCGCAAAGCTTTCGATCCGTAAGCTCGGATCTTTGTCAGTGCTAATAATAACGCGCACTATTACTACCACTGATGATGATCCGAGCTTACGGAAGGCTTTGCGATAATAAACTTACGTGGTGTTTCCAGAAAATTATATTTTAATTTGATATTCGCCATGCAAACGTACAAGGAACTCACTAAACTAACACTAACTTAATTTGTACACTCTAACAGCTCTTCCAGTAAAACTCACTAATTAATGCTCTTTGTTAACTTCGCAAAGGAATTTTATTCGAAATATCAAAGTTCTATCTGCAGTTTTTATAGCCTCTTCTAAAGACGTCATTTAGCTATAGATCTTCCGCAGTAGTTGTCTCACTACAGTTGCTACTGATCCAGACACCTACCGCTTGAAAGAGTTTTAGCTAAACTATTGCAAGAACCAGAGTTAAAAGCAAGATTGAATCTTCACTCACGCATGCAGTATTTTGAAAATGCATGAATACCTTTCCCTTTTTCCTGTGATGCTCTTCCAGATCGTCTTCTGAACCAGAGAACAAGCAGTATAACACCGATAAGTAAAAGAAGGCAACCCACAACAGCTAGGGAGATTGCTACAGCATTGCTCCCTCCCTCGTCATCATCGTCTTCATTCCTTGCTGCAACGGTAGGCCCTGTCTTTGAAGGCTCAGCTGCTGTCTTGCCGGCCGGTTCTGTCGTTTTTCTTGTCTTTTGGGAGTCCTTTATAAATTTAAAGACACGCAAAAACAACTCACATTTCGTAAATAAGAAATTAGCGAATGTTGTTCGATGTATTATCAATTTTCTTACGCTGGTTTAAGTCTCAATGTGAACATATAAACAGTTTGACTAGTGAACTGCTATAACTCGCATGCAAGGCATTGATCTCTTTCAGAGCAAATGATCATTACAAATGTTAATCATCATTGTGTTATAAGGTGGTTATATAAGACTCTCCTCTTCTAAGCTGTCAGACTCAGGATCAAAAAAACAATTGAGGAGAAAGGGCTGCGCTTACGTGACGTCTTGTAAATGGTTTTTGCCTAAATAGGTACCTCGGATGAACAGCAATGGGGTGATAGTCTGTTGGAAATATCCCTTCACTCAGAAGTGACTGAGCTAAACTTAACTACATAAACTAAACGATTCGGTAAACGGTTCTTTAAGTCAAAATTCAGAGCAAATTTTCCAGGAGCTTATTTGTAAACTTGAAATTTGTTTTTTAAAAATCTCGCTTGGATCGATTGAGGCTTCCTTTTTTTTACGTTTTAGAAAGGATGCATTGAAATGGGTTAAATTTTAATGAAGGGTTAACGCTAAACCAGCTTTAAACAATTGGTCCCAGTAGTTTACCTTGGTCGTCATGGGAATTTCGCTTGTAGAAATTGGCGGTTTTACTGAACCTGTAGTTGATGTTGAAGATGGTGTAGTTGATGTTGAAGATTGTGTAGTTGATGTTGAAGATGGTGTAGTTGATGTTGAAGATGGTGTAGTATTTGGCGGCAGCAAAGTTGACGCGGTTTGACTTGGAAAGATCACTATAAAATATTTTACAAAACTGATTTAAATATGAAGAGTCACGACTAGGGGTAAAATTTTGACAATATGGGGGAACAGTGAAAATTTCAAAACAATCAAGACTGAAGGTCCTGATCTCCGCATCCTGACTGGATGAAGGAGATGGCAGCGAAAAAGAAACGTTTAGAGAGTTTGAAATATCTCACCATTTATGCTTCCTGAGGATTTGAAAACAAAGCAATCTTTCTCTTTAATTAAATATATGTCACCACGAAGAGTTCGTTCAACTGTGTACGAAACATTAACTTTGAAAAGCTGGCCATGATAATCTTTGGAAACTGGATCCCACTGAAATAAAATATTGAAACAAACCTCAAAACCTGTCACTTGCAGGAACTTAACCAACACGTGTTCGCTACCGGATGGACAGAACCAACAGATTACCTTTATTCTAATGCCCCACTTTCCATCTTTTCTCTTACTCACATTTCCGTTTTTCGTTAAAAACTTGTTCTGTACCTCAATGCGATCATGATAGAAAACAATGTTCATAATGTTGAAGGATTTTACCACGTCATTCCACTGCACTGGCCAGTATATGTTCGCTCCACCCTTTCTGCCTAAATTCAGTAGTCTAATTTGACTGTTTCGGTAGTACTGGTCAAATTTTACATTGCAACCTGAAAAGGAAAAGTATTATTACGCCTATCTCGCTTAGCCTTATGAAAGATCAAACGTGGCAATATTTTGTGGGCGTGATTATATGAAGGAAAACCAGACTGGCTACACGGGCAAAAAACCCGCGATCTTGAGGGGCGATCTATATATTAGCTTTGATGAGCTACAGAGCTAGCCACCAGCTAAGCAGCTTTACAAGTCTCGTGTAAACACGAAATGATACAAGCGTATCGGAAGGTCACTAGTCTGCGTGGCAGACGGTTTTTGGGACGAGGTTGCGGGCGGGAGAAATCAAGGAAGGAGAAGACGGGACAAGAAGCCATTGATATATATCAAGACTGGACAGCGCATCGTAATACAAAACTCAAATAAAATTGAAGCTGGAAACACGTCATATCTTGAGATCGGGAGGAGTGAATCAAAATAGTTACTGTTAGAAAACTGATTTTTAAGAGGCTTTTGCCGTGAAAAAGGTAAAACTTTTATTTCAAAACCAAAGCTATACATCCTGTGGTAGAAATCTATAGCATTCGATGCTCAAGTGTGGCCATCTAACATGGCCGCAAGTTTAAAAATGTGACGTACTTACGCTAAGCAGGCTACTGTGGGTCACCTACTTTAGAACTTAAAATTATGACAATCCCGCGTTATGAGTACGTTTTGTTCATCATATTCCACCTAGGTGTCATGACATTAAACATGTTTGTTGTAATTGAAAAACTCTCGTACCCAGTGTCTTTCTAGGTTCCAACAAACCGTATTTTGATGACATTGTTATTGCTTTATCTGACACATAAACATATCTCGCTTATTTCATGCAAATTTTCCTGATTTGCAGCATTCCAATGCTTCTTTAGATAAAAATTTATTGTGAGAATCTTTCAAAGGCAGTTTTTTACCCACTAAGTTGGTACCATCATAATGCAAACAGCTGCGTAGTTATTTTTCACAATCTTACCCCTGCGAAATTCAGCGTTCTGTCGACATTTCATACGGCGATTGCTGCTGTCAAAAGTCGACTTGTGGACGTCGCAAGTGCACTGACAACAATTGCCATTGCATCTCGAGTTAGTGTCTGCACAAAACTTTGCATTTTCTGGCTGCCAATTGCATTTTGTTGCTGTTGGATTTGTAAAATTGTCCTTGTCGTTCAAACGATTAAGTTTGAAGGAATGCCCAGCATAATCAGAAGATGACAAACACACCAACATTGCGAGAAGACCAACGATAATAATACCTTCATGAGTCATAGCGACAAACTCTTTGAACCAAACGAACGTCTTCAAGGATATAAACTTGCTGTTACAGCAGATGTCAAAATGTACAACATATTAAGCCTCCCAAATTCAATATTATGACAGTTAAAATAGGTTAGAACTTACACAAAATTTCTGTATTAGCAAGGCGACAATACTGCCGTGTCATATATCATTCATAAAATTGTTTTACCAAGGTCATGCTGAGTTAAGTGCTCACCAAACAAAGCTCCTCGGAGCGAAAATTAACTTTAGAAAACATGTAGAAAATGCTAGTTGAGAATGAAAATGACAGTACCAAATCAATTCTGTTTCGTAGTGATTGATTTTGAACTCATTTGAGCCTCAAGTAGAAGTCTAGACGATTCCAAAAAGTAATGCGACCGATGTTTCCGGTCACAAGTTGACCTCCTGAATTCGGAGCAGCAATTATAACTGATTGTAATGTGTATGCTAATCTGCTTTTAATTATTTGCATGGATTAATGTCTGTCAGCTATTTGCTTCGCTTTCTTTATTGAGTAATGAATATAGTATACATTGATCTAGCTGTGACCGATTCGATCTATGTTGGGACGCAATTACCATTATTTATTATGCACAATAAAGGTTTTGAAACTGATAAATGATTCTATTTTGATTTCCTCTTTCTCTTCCAAGTACATCTGTATTTTTTCATTCCAGCCATAATGATCAGCAAAATTCAAAATTGTTTTGGATTCGTTCTTTAGGAAACCAATTTCTATTGTTTATTGTCTTTCGTTGTTATACTACAGGAAAGTAAAACAGTGCATGTCTGCAAACTTCGAAGCTGTTTTGGTAGGAACTTCAGGCATACTCGATCAGCCCATTTCAAACAATTGATGAAATTGTAATGTAATGAAACCAAATAGATGATATTGTGATATCCGGTGTGAGATTCGGTAGACGGAAAAATTTCAGCATGTCGCAAATTACGATACTAATTAAAATGTCAAACTGATATGCTGATATTGGATTCAATGAAGATTGCCGATATTTGGGGTATACATCGAATCGAACACCACTATTTAGTCCAGGACATTTTGTAAGAGATAGGAGATAGGCCCCTTCCCTCTGTTAAATATATAACCAATGCGAGCAAAAAGATAAAAATATGTTTTGTGCACCAAATAACATTGTTACAATCTTTTCACCACCGAAGTGGGGGGTTATTGCCCCACCAGTGATATCACTGCTGCCGAAATAATACCCCTGTTCTATGTTGCCAAGGTATTGTCAAAACATTTTTTGCTAAACAAAACATACTTTTATCGGCATACTGCATAACCCGGACTCGGACCCGGACTCGGACTCGGACCCGGACTCGGACTCGTGAAAAATTCGTTACAAAAAGAATTTGTAGTTGCAAGGAAATATTTTTTAAGAATTATTATGGTGTTTGTGACACAGTTTTCCAGCCAATTTGCAACCAAGTTTTAAAAATCTATATGGCTTATATGTTCCTGATTGTTTTAGACTCAACATTAAGCTTGGATCTGACTATATAGCATGTTAATATTAAAGCCTTTCATACAAGATCTTCTTCTTAAGCTAGTTGAAGGCAAGTTCTGCACTTACGCATAATTTTCGCATTATATCATTTTGCCGGCATCATGCGCTATTTTCTTGGACCACAATACTTTGACAAGCGTACGCATTATACACAACTACTGTAAGTACGAAAAACGACAACATTTTTATTGATTCAACGTTTCGACCTTATTTTGTCATTATCTGGAATCTGATGATTACGCATTATATATAAGGTTCCGAATTTCGCCCAATTTTCGCACAGGAAATATATTAGCGATACAAAAACTTTAACCGACCATATGTTGAAACACAACACCTTGACAAGCTTTAGGCGGCGCTTTTATGTATTGCAAGACTCCAAAGTCCAAAGGATTTATTGCAATACGTGCGATCATCCACAGAAGATTATACAAGCTTTCAAGCGATGCGTTTGTTACAAAATCTATAAAAGTATTTCGTGTTTGTATGGCTCACTGCCTCACTTGTAAAAAAGAACGCGCAAATGCGCTATTTTACCCATGTAAACACAACATTGTTTGCTATGGATGCAGCAATAAACTGGGCAGCTGCCCTACTTGCCAGGTTAGTGCGCTACTTTGCTTTGTATTTTTTTAAGCTATTTTAACTTTCCTGTGCTATATGACTTAATTGTTCGGCAATCGTAAAAATCGTAACCTGCGATGATATGATTCAAAATTTGTTTTCTCTAGGAAAAGGTTGTCGCAAGAGTAAAATATCCGGTGGAGAAAAAATGTTTATTGTGCAACGTAAATGAGGTTGACACAATCTTTATTCCGTGTTTTCATCTAAAGGCATGTTCAGGTATGTAGCTTTAATATTCACCCCTAGCGATAGGCGATAAAATTACACGCTTCAGTTTCTGACGCCCACAAGCCAAGAACGGAAACTACAACGAATGCATCCAGAAATTCATCTTTTTCCATTGAAGCAAGTGAAACAGGTATAAACTGTGATCTACGGGTTGCGAGAAGTTTGCACTTTTATTTCATTTTATTATTCTACATGCCTATTTATTTTGGGTTCCAATTCAGACGTCTTACTTTGTATTTTCAAGGGATTTTTTCTAAAAATAATTTCTCTTTCTATTTCAAACATTATGTTCAAAGAATTGCATTAACTGTGCAGTGATTGCCAAAATAAAGGGACGTAATAATTGTGATTTTGATCAGTTAAAAAAATATTTTTCTAACCAAACCGCAACTAGTTCAAGAACAATTAATGACTGTTAAATAGTCATTCTTATTAATCTAGATTGGATAAAAATACACGAAGCTTGATCTTTTTTTTCACTTCAGGTATCATCAGTGTACCATTTCAAATTCTGGAGTCAGCGTTTTCCAAGGCAAAGACCCTAACAGAAAAACTTTGGAAAGTTGATGGCGCTGAAGGTTTATGGATGGTGGCGAGCAACTCCAACCCCAGAACACCCCACACAGTAAAGGTTTTTACGAATGGTCGAGTGGAGTGCGATAAAGGATGTCCAAACTATCAAGCATACAGCATTTGTGCTCATTCTATTGTTGTCGCTGAGCAAAACGGAACGCTTAATAACTTTGTAAAGTGGCATCGCAAGGGAAAACGTGGGACAAACTTAACAGGTACATACCGTTTTGTTTTGTTTCTTGTTTGCTTGCTTGTTTGTTTATCTACCTCTTAATTTGAATATCTGTAGGACTGTCCAACGATGGTTTGCCTTCGACAAGTGGAAAGAAAGCTAAATCAACAGAAGTCAGAAAAGGAAAGGCAAACAAATCCTCCAAAGCAGTACCAAGCGAGAGAGTCATTAGTCGATTTGCAAACAGCAGTCCTCCAAAACAGCCCTCTGACAACAGCCCTCCAAAGCCAGACAGGCCCTTGCCAGCATTCGGTACATTTTTGATTGGAAATCTGCGGTTTTTGGACCCAAAGATATCCACCTGTTACGGCTGTAGACAACCGCTGAAACCAAACCAATCCATACCACGTGAACCTGAAGATTTGGTAATTGTCGGCAGAGCAAGGAGAGAATATTGGAAAAACGGAGAAAAAGTCATCTCGAGCGAGCTGTCTAACGTATATTTTCATGTCAATCCGAACTGCGTTGCTGTTAAAAATGCATTTTTCGTGCCCGGATTGGTACAAATTCCAACTGATTTAAAACCCTTTTTAAAAGAATCGCACAAGAGGGAACTGAAGAGGAAACTTAACCTTAGCTTTTAGTAGTTCATATATTGTAAATAATACTTTCTTTGCACTGGCACGTTCGTTTATCCTGGTAAACATTTTGTTAATTTTTAATGGAAGATCTTGTATGAAAGGCTTTAATGCTATATAGTCAGATCCAAGCTTCATGTTGAGCCTAAAACAATCAGGAACATATAAGATTATAGATTATAGATTTTTACAAATTGGTTGCAAATTGGCTGGAAAACTGTGTTTGTAACACCATAATAATTCTTAAAAAATATTTCCCTGCAACTACAAATTCTTTTTGTAACGAATTTTTTCACGAGTCCGAGTCCGGGTCCGGGTCCGGGTCCGAGTCCGAGTCCGAGTCCGAGTCCGGGTCCGAGTCCGGGTTATGCAGTATGCCTACTTTTATCTGCTTGATCGCATTCCTTATATATTTAACTCAACGGGGGGGGGATGATTTTAAACCCCCTGTACATATTTTACCTTCAGACGAGCATCATTCACATACCATTACTCCAGTAACCATTCACCCTCTTCTGGTCCGATACCGCTGGGTGAAACTTCGCTGTGGAGGGCAAAATAATTACATCATAACTTAGCAAAAAAAATGGCTGTACAATTCAGTTTAAGCCCACATGCCATACTTGAGAAAACGGCGTCTAAAAATCCAAAGAATTTTTTAAGGCTGTTTACTAATGTAAGATTTAATCGTAAAAAACAAAAATGTGAGTAAAAATTGTGAATTATATTTACTAAACTTTACACTGGTGATGTGAGCGATTTATTTACACAGACGATGTTAGTATCGTAGCAGTTATTCTCGACCGTGCACTCAACTACATACAGATAGTCAACGAGCACTTGTATATAATTTGTGTTGCAGTTTCTAGGGCGATTTTCTCCTGCGATTTTCTCCCCGACTGCAGATTGCGCACTTGAACATTTTGCACTGTTTCACTAGTTTACATCCTCCAAAAGAAAAAAATGGCATAAGAACATAAAAACATCAAAACATAGGAACATACAAGCCGATAAAAACATAACCAAAAATTTTAAAAAAATTAAAACATAAAAATAAGCAGAAGTCGGAAAGTATAAACTGACCTATTGAATTTCGTTGCAAGAACGTTGTTATTGGTTAGTTAGGCAAGAATACAAGACGCACGTGACTTGTTCCTGCATAAGCCAAAACAAAAAAAAAACATAGATAATGACTTATATTGTAGTTCTAATGAGTTTCAAAACCATCTAGCTCTATTAACTATGATATTATGTTCTATCTAAAAGGCTTACGTCAAAAATTGTCTTGGGTATACATTAAATAGATCATAATGCAATACATGTTTTAAACTCGAGTGTGGTCAGCGGACTGCTACATGTAACGAATCAACAATAGTCACACCCAAGCATCAGGCACAGGTTCATTTACCAGCTTTTCTTAATCCGAGGTTATTAAGGGAATTAGATTATAATCACATAATCTAATTCAGCATTCTCATTTCCAGTCACGTTTGACACACTTGCAGGACTTTTGTGATCAATTTTCCCCTCGCCTGGAGTATTCTCGTACTAGATGACCAGAAAAAAGACACATTTTCAAAATAACAAGCTTTCGGGTAAAATAACTACATTTCCACACACAGACGCTCTAACCTCATCTCTTTTTACATTAACCAATGATTGGTAAGTTGCCAGTTGGCTTTCAACTTTGGTCATATCCAAACTGGCATAATTTTCTTCGTTTATGTCGCCGTTTTCGTGCTCAAGATTGATCTCGCCTGTACAAAATACCGATGGCTATATATGGCCTTCAGTCTCGCATTCAGAAAACAAACCCAAGTTAATTTAAGTACTTTTATCCTTTGTAAAAAGAACTCGCTTTCCGATAGTGTTTAGCAAAACACTTATTGGCACATCCATATACTCCTCTTCCTCTATTTCCTTGTCCTTTTTTTCCTTTTCCCTCTCTCCACTTTCCCCTTATACCTGCATTTCTTAACGTTTGTTCACGCCATTCCCTTTACTTTTCATCATTTATCCCTAAGTGCTGTAAATTTTGTAACAAATACCAAGATGATACCTGCTATTGATGTCTCTTCGCCTTCGCCTGGAATATATTCGTACTGGAACATTGGAAATGGTTTCAATTTAAAACCAAAAATTGAATTTCGAACAGTCACTAATAGTTACATTCCCACAAATAAGCAGAATCTTACCACATCTCTTTCTTCATTACTCAGCGATTGATAAACTGGTCTGCTTTCGACTTTGCTCAAATCCAAACTAGTGTAATCACTTTCTACGTTGTCTACGACTTCATCGTCGTACACACCAGAATTTTCACCTAGAAACAAAATAACTAACGTTGAACGCTATTCGAAGTGCAGGTATTAAACCCAGAACGAACACTAAGATATGAAATTATAACCCCGTTACTTGCCACTAAGTTCTTTTGCTTGAGCTGTTCAATATTATGAAAAACGTTAGCATATCAGGTCACGCATTCTTACCATTTTCGGGATAGTTTGCAGGATTGTCCACTTCAGCGTTAATACTTTCAATCTGGGACATCATCACTGCATTATTCTACAATGAGACAAAAATTGGGTGAAAAACTTGCTGGAACTAAAGCCTGCCGCGAGCTATCGTGCCTCTGAACTCAGCCGATAGGTCGTCGTGTTTTGGTGGATTTTACCGAGATTTTATGCCTCATGCAGTCTCTCATATCAAAAGCGAGAAAAGTTGCATGAGACACAAAGCTGCACGAGCTAAGGCACGAGTAACTTTTGTGTGCGACATGCTTAATGAAAAACACAACATTGCTTAAAGTTGGCTTACAGTTGCAGATCCGTTGACACCAATAGCGTCTATAGAAAAAATGTTCAGTAATAATAAAACAAGTAGTTAAATACCAGAAACCAATTGTTTTTAAACTGACTTTGTTTACACTATATAACTCTACCAAATTACATAGTTTTCAAGGGGGTCTGCTGGAAACCATTTCAATATTGAACAATAATGTTGAACCTGAATCAACTCGCAATCAGGTGTAACAATGCGGAACAATATATATTGTTGACAACCAGGAACAATGTTAAGCCCACGACACTGTTGCATCCTGTTTTGAACAGGATCTGGTTAGTACATGGTTGTGAATTTGCTACGAGTGACAATTAGCGAACAAACTAACGCGAACTAATCTTGGTACACAAGTCATTATTAGTTACACAGTATATTGACATTTCATAGCTATACCTTTCTTCTTTACATCTGATGTTCTCGCGGATCGTCTTCTTAAGCGCTCCTGCTACCTGAACTTTTTGTTCGCGAACCTATGATACAACATCGGCTCTATCTTATTATGTTTTAATGCATATGCAACATGCCATATATCATTTTGAAGCTTATAACATGGTCTATACAAATATTATCACAGATGACCTCCCAATAAAAAACTTAAATGTATAAGAGCCTTGCAAACCAGAAAAGTGAATTTTTACCTTTCTATATTTAAAATCTATCTAGTCAAAATGTAAGCATCCAAGCTTGTTAAATTTAAGTTGAATAATAGATTACATCCTTGTGAACAAAATAATGGATGCTTTTTGTCTAACTCTCTATTTTGTTGCAATGGCAACAAGTATTAGGTAACGATCTTACTCACCAATACCAATTTTGGTGTAGAACATTCATTTTTGATCAGAGTGTAAAAAGCATCCATTAATTTATGTACAAACATCTAAAGAACAATCTCAGAAAAAATCAGCAAGATTGCTTAAATACTCTTCAAGAAGATAGGATTTAAGTAACAGCGGCTAACCAAAATACCGTTTTCAAGAAAACGGCATTTAAAGTTAGTAAACAATGTTGCTAGTGTTTTCTGATGTTTGGGTGCAATGTACCTGTCTAAAGTCAACACTTATTATCACAAGAATGTCACAGTCACTTTTCTTGCATTCTACTGGCAAATTGAGCCAATGGTACATCATCACTGTCATCAGACTCATCATTAAGAGCAAATCTGGCTAACGGATAGTCATCCTCATGGTCAAAGTCATCATCATCATCTGATGATGATGAAGGGTCAAAGTCAAGTGGATCCACATCATTAAACATGACACTGGCATAAGAGCATTCCCCTTCACTTGCTGCCAGCTTTGCTTGCCTTCTTTTCCTTCTCCTTTCTTTCTCTTTCGCTGCTGCCTGTCTTACCGAATCTACCATCCTTGTATTATCTTTCGCTGAACACCCCTCAAAGGTAAATTGACAATGAAGTGAAAACACTTTGTTTCTCGCCTTCTGTAACTGTTCTGCAACAGTTTTCTTGTGGGCCACTTACAGTACTGCAACATGTTGGTCCCAAGCTTTATGATGGCAAGGGGGAGGCATATTGAAAATGTCACACATACTGACATGGCCTCTCTTCCTACACCCATCTCCATTGCTGAATAAACCATATGCCTGTTTGTGTCCATGGCATTTTTGGGTTTCCACACTTGGCTGTTGTTCCCAGATGTTTGGAGCTCAATCTTCACGTCGCATTAGGAACACTCCACACTGATCACAGAGCTATTTCCATATCTATGGGCCTCGTCGTCGCCTACTTTCAACTGTCCTCCAGATGGGCAATTATGTAAAGGCTGAAATGCACTGACTAAATTTGACAGCTCAATCAGTCTATAGCTGTGTGCCCCATCAAAACATTCGCTTCTCTCATTACTCTGACTCCTTACCTTGCGTACAGAAGCTGTTTCAAGCACTGGTGTAGACACACGTGGAGATGAAAGGTTGTTGTCTGAATTTGATGTGTCAACATTCCATCGATTTTGGCCACGAAATTGCCGCTTTTTTGATACTTTTGGCATTGTAAAGAAAATAAAATCTCTAAGAGACTATTTTCATATACCAATAAGCAACAAAATAAAATAAAATACAAAAAAAGTGTGAATCTTTGATGTGCTTTCAGCTCAATACAGCAAGGTTTTCGAACACTGAAGGAAAATGTGGTCTTGAATGCCTATGGGACCAGGCCTTAACTTGCTACCAGTCCCCCAGGTTGTGGATTTACATATTCAGCAAAAAAATATTCAAACCACTCACAAACAACCAAGAAACAAGGCATAACAAACAATAAACACAAACCCGTTTCCATGGCAACGTGGAAGATGGTTGCCAACCCTTTCAAAAAGATGAAATTCTGTGAGAAAGCAAAGTTCTACCAGGCTTATTTTTGCTTTCACGCAACTCTATATATACTAATGATGATTTTGAGACAAAAAAATTTTTTTTAAAAATTTCAAAAAATTTTTGGTTTAAGCAGAAAACAACCAATACAACACCAAGTAATAAAAGACAACCCACAGCAGCCAGGGAGATTGTAACGGCATCACCACTATCTTCATTCTTCCCCGCAAGGGTAGACCCTGTCCTTGATGGCAAAGTGCTCTTGCTGACCGGTTCTGTTGGGTCGCTCGTCTCCTCAGACTCGTGAAAGACACACAAAACAACGTTTACTTTAAGAAACTTTCATTCAGATGTTTGACGTCTGCTGAGTCTAGAACATTATCAGAATTGCTTCTTAACTCTTAAGAATGAGTGTTTGGTAATTTTTGGACTCCAACAAATGTTTCAGTCGCTGCAAACTTGACTTTGAGACATTTGCAAAGGGTTTCCAAACGGAGTTGTCATTTTTAGCAGCAACGTTAAATCAACATCTTTGAGTCGAGCATTTTGCAGTGATTACGCCGTTTTAGCTGCATGATACGATATTACTCAACACTATTCAGCACAAATTACTCAGCATCAATCTTGTGTTGAAATTCTTTTGGTAACTAAAACTAAAACTAAATTGAACTACACCAAACTAAACTAAACTAACCAAACCTAAACCAAACTAAACTATTTTCCCGGAGCCAATTGCTCAATTGCTGGGTTAGCCCAAACCCTAGTTTAAAGTTTAACCAACTGTTGTAGTGTTTGTATTTCTACGTCCCCATTTAGTTTTTTACAGCTTCAGAAAACAGAACTACCAATGATCCACACAGGATTTCTGCATGTGAAATTGTTTGCAAACTTACAAACAAGCTGCTCTAAAACCACCTTCAAACTTTTAAGGCTAACCCATGCTTAACCTAACCGATTCTCGAACAACCAACCCCAGTATAGCTTACCTCCGTCGTCATGGGACTTTCGCTTGTGGAAACTGGTCGTTCCACCGAATCCGTAGTTGTTCGCGTAGATAAAGTAGGTTTTGTGTCGTGGGTGATAGCTGATGATGATGTGGAATTTAATTCAGTCGATTGGCCTGTTGCTGATGTTGTTGGAGGAGGCAAAGTTGACGTGGTTGGAATCGGAAAGGTCACTGTGCAATATTTCACGAAAACAAGTTAAATACTTGGGAAAGAATATTTACAAAAACGATCACATGAAGAAGCATGAGATTTTTAATACAACGAAAAAAATTTGGACGACTGTGGGAAAATCCACAAAATGAGAAAAATTTCGAAATATCTCACCAGTTACATTTCCTGACGATTTAAAAACAAAGCAATCGTTTTTCTGTATTGAATAATTTCTTCGGTTATTCTGTTTTTCAATTGTGTATGAAATGTTAACTTTAAAAAGCTGGCCATGGTAGTCTTGGGAAACTGGAGCCCACTAAAATAAAATACGGTAAACGACTTCAAACATTTCGGGTTGTGGGATCATAACCAGCACATTTTCGATTGAGAATCAAAGATTACCTCCACTGTAATTTCCCAATTTCCATCTTGTGTCTTGTTCACATTTCCTTTTTTTGTTAAAAATTTGTTTTGTACCTCACTGCCATTATGATAGAAAGCAATGCTGATTATGTTGAAAGATTTCACCACGTCAGTCCAGCGTTCCACTCGCCAGTATATTTTTGCTTCGCCCATCGTGGTCAAATTCAGGGTTTTTATTTGATCCCCTGCATACTTACCGTCAAATTTTACCCCGCAACCTAAGAAGAAAATTACATCATACACAGGCAAAAGTTTTAGCACGTCTGGTACAAGCATGTTCCCAGGCAGTCATCATGCAAGCCGATATCAGGATGCGTTCGTATCGCCGCTTGCTCCAGCTTCAGGATAACAAGTCTGTTGCAAGTTGTCAACGTGCTTGATTTTGCCAGTGCATACGATCGACTGAATAACAACTCGTGTACATTAAATTAAAATTAGGATTGATGCCTTAATTCACGATTAATCGCGTACACATTAACTGAAAACAATCCACATGTATCAAATCAAACAAATGATTGAATTTCAGACCATATACACTTTTTGTCATGCATTTCTTTGTACCGAGAGGAAGGTATTGGGGGTGCAAGCCACACCTTGATTCCCTCCTTTTGTTGATAGAGGTGCAACAAAGACGATGGGTTATTTCGTTACGTTACAGATCATAACTGTATGTATGCATGCACAATTATGTGTTAAAGTTAGCCTTAACCATAACCCTAACACATAATTATTCATATATAGAGGATATTACACGGCGGTGCGAAGATATGAATTTTATCTTCGAGTGTTTTCGCCACGAGAAGATAAAATTCATATCTTCAAACCGCCGTGTAATGTTCTGTTTATTATATAGTTGTAAACAATTTAAGACCCAAGTCAGTAGTATTAATTTTCGATCAATAATGCTAAAAATATGGCTTTACTTCAAATTATATTATTTAAACTAAAACAATACCTGTTCATCATTTTAGTGTTTTCTTGTATTATTTCCATTTTTTTCGGCACAAACATGTAGTTTTTTTTTCTTTAAACAAAGGTGAAAATGGAAAATGAAAGGGGAAAAAAACAAAGGTTCGCTGCTCTTACAAACATCGCCATTTTGAAAATACAAAATTATTGGCGGGAAATGATCACGTGACGATATCTTCACTAGTGAAGATTTGTGAAGATATGGAAAATATCAGTGTATTTTAGTATCTTTCTGTATCTTACTGTCAACTATATAATAAATACAGTTACGATCCGTAACATGACGAAATAACAAGATTATGCGACGCCTCAGCCCACGCAGACCGGACGCGATTTGCCAACGGCACGCGATTTTTCAGTAATTAAGAGGAAATAAAACGATCGATGCAAAAAACAAAAATTTGGCAAGATATGTTAAAGGACGTTGAAAATCTAAAACACGTTGTCAAATTGCGTCCAATCTGTGAGGGCCTTAAGAATGACGTAGGCACATGCATAGATGGACATTCAGACCATTTTTACCTCATCAATGACAACAATATGGCTACACGGCAACCGCAATTCAGACTCCTCGGCTATCATACTTATTATTTTCCACATATCTTCCCAATCCTCCCCCCCCCCCACGCCTCTGTGCAAAGCAAAAAGCATCATGTCTTTACACTATGACAGCACAAACAGCAACAATCCTGGACAAAACTGTTAATACAGATGTTATTATTTTCTAAAACTTTACCCTTGCGAAATTCAGAGTTATTTTGACATTTCATCTCTTTCCTGTCAAAAGTCGACGTACTGTTGTTGCAGGTACACTGGCAACAGCCATTCCCATCACATTTCGAGTTGGTATCTTCACAAAACTCTTGGTAAGTCCAGTCGCAAGTTTTCGCAGTTGGGTTATCAAACTTGTCGTTCTCGAAACGAGTAAGGTTAAAGGAAAGGCCAGCATAGTTAGAAGATGACAAACACACCAAGAATGCGACAACACCAACGATAATCATCCCTTCGTAAGCCATAGCGACAAGTTCTTTGAACCAAACACAAGCCAAACCTTTAAAACAAATCGATGTCAAAATGTACTACCATAGATTTTGAACCAGCCATATGCAATGCTGTCACTGTTAAACTAGGTTAAAACTTACACAGTTATGTTTTAGCAAGACCATGCACTGCCGATGATGTGTTATGACCACTATTGATACTAAACCAGGCTATGAAATTATTTTACCGAAACTTAATCAACATGTTAATCGACTATGTATCATGCTGGGTTGTTATCAAGTTCAGTGGGCGTATAGAGTGTAAAGTGGACGAATGACTTGACCAAAGTGGCACGTAAAACAGATAATTTAGACACATCTTAGTGAGAAAGCGATTATAGAATACCCGCACACTTTTAAAACTCACTTTCACAGAATAGGAGTTAAATAACATATATTATTAATAATGCAAATGTACATAATATAAAAAACGTAATTACTGTTACGTAATAGAGCAAACAAACGTATCATTTAAAAGATCCTGTGTAAGATATGCACAATATTCCTCAAATTAATGTAAATTAACTCATTTCAGATCACAATTGTTCAATGGTCAACAGAGGTGAGCCACTTCAGCTAGATCACGTTACCTAAAATGCCTAATCTACATATAAGCTGAGAAAACCTGCATAAATTAGGAAGAATGGATACATCCAGTTACGTATAGACATACCATATTTTCATATCCGAGAAAATCACCAAAAACCCAAAGAATTTCCCAAGCCTTTTTGCACTGTAATACTTAATCATAGAAAGATAACATCTGACCATTTAATAGTTTTAAATACATGTAAATATATGTTTTCTCTATTTTATACCCTACGACAGACGCCTTTTACGCACACGAGGACCTCTGCAAATCTGCAACTGTTATTGGTAACTACTGATTCTATCACCAAGTATCCCCAACCCATAACATTAATCTTAATCTAACGCCTAACCCTAACCCCTACTACCCCTAACCGTTGTCTTAGTTACCGAAACATAAATTGATAACCCTGTTATTCCCTATCGACCAACACAAAGTACACTCTACACCAGTGAACTCTAAATTAGACTGGAACGATAACTTGGCCGCCATCTTTGAAGCCAAATTGGTTATCAATAGGTTATCAAGTTCAGTCTTTTTCTATTGTTTCTCTCGGCGCGGTTGACACCATTCTTCTGGGAATGTACCGATATTTGATGTTTTTATTTTGATTTAAGAGGTAATTTTATGGTTTATGAACTTATAACCTAGTTTGCGATACAGTCTTTTTTAAAAATAGCAAATACCTCGGGAAAATAGTACGACATGTTTACGACATTTGTAGTTGTTGCCGCCATCTTGGCTTCACCCAAACGTAGGGTTTTTATCTGGAGTTATCGTTCCAGTATTTATAGAGTTCACTGCTCTACACAGAGTACATAATGAATGTGATTGCAAAATATAGTATTTGCATCATTAATCGCTAAAAGGTCGTTGCGAAATCACTGGGAAATCAAGTAAATGATAAATATTTTATGCATAAGAAACTTTATTTATCGAAAAATTTCCTGTTGTGCATGTGTTTTGACCCATTGAACTAATTGAAAACTTGTTTTGGCCATATACAGAATGCGGAGTCGGTGGTCACGACTCAGGTCGCCACGAGCTCTTGACCGCGAGAAATTTCTTGCCACAAGATATTGGAACGAGTCAAAACGCCCTTCGAAATCCGCCACTTTTTGTGGAGACAGAGGGAAATTTGCAATGAGAAAAAGTAGAACTACTGTATATATTATTTCCATGACTTACATGGATAGCGTGTTCTGTACTATCTAAGATTTAAGATTTACAATGTACTTTTTAAGACACGAATACTCGTGTATTCCCAGGGGTTACATTAAATAGTTCACGTTCAATACATCATAAGAGATTAAAACTCTTATGTCGTAAACAAAGTACTTATATGAATTCAAACTCAAGCATCGGGAACAGGTGGATCTACCGGCTGTTCGTAATCCGAGGTTGCTGGCAGTATTGTCAAATAGTCGGCCTCAGAACTCCCGTCCTCTGGCACGTTGGATACCTTTTTAGGATTGTCGCCACCAGTAATATGTGTTCCCGCCGGGCTCTCGTTTATAATCCTACCTGGAACTCCTCGAGTCGTACAGTCAACGGTTTCTTGCGGTTCATCAGGAAGATGGTAAATCTGACTGGGATCCTGAGGTTGTTCGTCCACAGAGTGATAAAATGGCTCTAAACAATACAGAATTGTTTTGTTTTTATTCAAATACTCCACGGCAAACGAAACTCTTATGCACGCACTCTCCCCTGTATATCTAGGACAAGACATTGACAAGTGCATTATTTTTCCCTTCTTCTCAACCTTTCTCCATTCGTCTTTTCACTTTCTTTATATTCCCTCGACATTCATACTTCCATTTGTTTTCTCTCTCTTTACCCATCATCGTTTCTTTACAACCCCATCCTATTTCGCAGTTTTTTTCCCTCCACTTATCTCCCCACCTCCCTTCTTCCCACCTTCCATCCCTACGTTTCCTCTCTTCCCCCTCGCCATGCAACCCACCTGCCAACGGTGCTCCTCCAGTCAAACCAGATGCACAAGAAGAATTGTTGTTGTAATTAGCCGGAATCTGTTCATACTAAGATGTTTGAAAATAATCAAATCAGACCATTTGTGTTTTACCATCAAAATTTCGAAGTTAGTCAGAAAACAATCGCTTAAATTTAAAAATGACTTACCAAATTACTCTGTTCATTAATGAGTGATTGATAAATTGGTTTGTTTTCAACTTTGGTCATATCCAAACTCGTGTAACCACTTTCCACGTTTCTCCGACCGTTATCATACACTATATTATTTGTACCTGAAAATATGCAAATAATAGGGGTCGGTTCTACGAAAGGTCAATAGCCCTATCCATCGGATGGTGATTTTTTCTAAACATGTTTTATGACTTGTAAAATCCACACTCAAATTTTGCATTTTCAAGTCAAAGTAACTTTTTATCTCTTGCACATTCTATATCCCTGATGTCATTGTCTTTTTTATGCCTTTCGGCGGAAGTTGCCAAAATCACTGTCCGATGCATGATTTTGCTACCGACTTTTCGTACAACCGGACCCACACATTTACTTTATGGATAGTGCTACGATTTTGAAATAAGACTCTGATGGCAAAGTTAGCAATGCCATGTAAGAAAAAATACTGCATGGCCTGTAAGTGATATGCATAAAACGTTGTGTTTTTAAGGTCGCATATTCTTACCCTTATGCGGATAATTCACCGGGTTATCTGCTTCAGCGTAAATGCCTTCCACTTGGCACGTCATCATTGCATTCTACAGTAACACGAGGATAAAATCTTCAATGATGAAAAGAGTTCTACCGTTCAATAACGCAGCAACAAGACAATGTATGAAATTAGCTCACATTGGCGTTTCTGTTTGCATCAACGGTCCCTATAAAAAGAAATCCATGAGTAAGGAAATGAGTTAACAGTTTTAGAACCGTTGGTTTAGACTACATAAATATCTTTGTATTCAACTGATTTCCTCGGATAACGATCTTTCCATGTTTGTTTACTGAGATACAATCCACTAGCACATCAATCGACTTGATTTTCATTTGAATTTATCCAACCTTAAGGCTAAACGAGCGTTGCACAACCGAGCCAAAGAAGCCCAGTATTTATTACTCTCTTTCTTTGCTGCTAACTTGACAATAAAGTTCGTCTGCTCGAGAGAACAACGCTTTGCCAGCACTTTTCTAACACAGAGCGCTGAATCAAACTTTACATTCACAGTATATCGATAATTTTTACCTACCGTTATTTTTTTCTTGTGATGTTCTTGAAGATCGTCTTCTTAACAAGAGAACAGTCAGTACAACGACGGCAAGTAAAAGAAGACAGCCCACAACAGCTAGGGAGACTGTCATGGCATTATTTTCTTCCTCTTCTCCATCGCTGCCTTTATTCTTTGCCGCCACGGTGTTGATTGGGCCTGTTGTTTTTCTCGTCTGCTTGGACTCCTTGATTTAAATTAAAAAACACAAAACGTAACAATAACTTTGGTAAAACCAGGAACACACGTTTCACATCTGCTGAATATGACCACTTTTTATCATCATTCAGAAGTAGTTTTAAGTTTTGATATCAACAGATACATTTAGCTCCAGGAACCTCTCTGCAATTGTGACCCCAAATTTTAAACTTGCTCCTCCGAAAAAATTCCAATGGCCGCATCACTGTCACCAGAATTTTCCAGCGACGTTTACTTTAATCTAACTTACCAGAGTCGTTACGGGCGGTCGTAGGGTGTCAGGGAGTGTTGTTGGTTTGCCCGGTCGTGAGGGTGCCGTTCTTGAGGACGTTGTGGTTGATGTTGAAGATTGTGCGGTTGATGCTATAGTTGATTCTTCTGTTGTTAAAGGGGGCAAAGTTGCCGTGGTTGGACTTGGAAAGGTCACTATACAATATTTTGCAAAAACTGTTCAAAATCGAGAGTAAAGACATAAAGGACACATCAGGGGGGGGGGTAAACTAGCAAATGAATGGGCGGCATAAAGATAGGGCTCAAGAGTAACAACACAAACATCATTTTTACCTGAGTACATGCAAAAAAAGTCACGAAAGAAATCTCAAGAACATTCTGGTCATTAAAATTGTGATCAACGTTAAGAGCTTCACCGAAAAGGAAACGATTTTAAAATTCTCACCAGTTAAACTTCCTGAAGACTTGAAAACAAAACAATCATTTTTTGTTGTCAGATATATACCACCTCGAAGACTTCGTTCAACTATGTACGAAACATTAACTTTGAAGAGCTGGCCATGATAATCCTTGGAAACTGGATCCCACTAAAATGAAGTATAGAAAGTAACATCTAAAAGACTCAGTGTTAACGTGGGATTATAATGTACCAGTCAATTCCAGCTGTGCCTATCCCCCCGGGCCACACTGTTGCTTATATTGGTAGCGTATGGCAAATACTACAGCGCGACGGGGGGATTGATTGTTAGTTCTAATTTATGCAAGAAAGTGTGCGGCATTCTTTTCTTGTTTTAGAATTGATGTCTCCCCAGCCGTTGTGGGTTTCAAGTGTTTTCTTTGATCCCGGGGTAGGGATATGGAGGAAAACCTCTTGCCTTTAAGTGAGTAAACGGCCCATTATATTCCCCATTTGTCTGAAGCCCCACGGTTGGCTCATTGAAGGGGTATGGGCAAATGCAGCAAGAGTTGACTGTTATATAACAAACACATTTTCAATTAGGACCAAAGATTACCTTCACTGTCGTTTCCCAATTTCCATTTCTCTTATTCACATTTCCTTTTTTTGTTAAAAACTTATCCGGTACCTCACTGCCATCATGATAAAAGGCAATGCTGATAATGTTGAAGGATTTCACCACGTCAGTCAAGAGTTCCACTCGCCAGTATATTTTTGCTTCGCCCAACTTAGCTAAATCGAGTGTCTTTATTTGATGGCCTGCATACTTGCCGTCAAATTTTAAACTGCAACCTAAAAAGGAAAAATAATATTCGTTCATGTTCATAAATGTTCATGGGAACACAGCATGTTGGGAACTTGTCTGGTTTGCCCATTACATGTAATATATTACAACATGACACAGAATTCCGTATTATGATCTTTTTCTCCTTAAATTTCATGGAAGTTTCCCTGACTCAGAGCCTACAAATGCTTTCTTAAATGTCAATTTATTGTGACTATGTAAAACCACTAAAACAAACAAATCGTTCCCAACACTGCAGTGCTTAACACTGACCACAACACTAGCTATACATCTGTACCGTAGTTTGTGCCTACTCGTATCAACAGTGTTATTATTTGCCCTAAATCTTACCCTTGCGAAATTCATCGTTTTTTGCGCATTTCATCTCGCTTCTGTCAAACGTCGACGTTTGGTAGTCGCAGGTACACCGGCAACAATCTCCATCACATCTTGAGTTGGCGTCTTTGCAGAACTGTTGGTTAGTCCAGTCGCATGTTTTCGCTGTTGGATTTTCAAACTTGTCGTCGTCAAAACGAGTAAGTTTAAAGGAAAGTCCGGCATAATTAGAAGACGACAAACACACCAACATTGCGAGAAGACCAACGATTATCATCCCTTTATGTGTCATAGCGGCAAATTCTTAGAACCAAACACAGGGAAGTCTTCAATCATACAAACTTGCTATAAAAAGAGGAAAAAATATCAATGTCAAAATGTATTACAGTAAATTACCCAAAAAATCCAAAAACTTACACAATATCTACGTGTAAATACGCTCACTAAGGTCGGGTAGAATTTCAACGGTCAGATATCGCTAGATTGTTTAATTAGTAAGTCCCAATTATTATGTAACTATTCTACATCCCGCTGAGCAGTTACAATCTTGCCAAGACTTGCCAAATAGAACTCCCACACACTGAATCTTAAAACTTGAGAAAGTTTGGAAATGTAAATTGATAATGAAAACGATACTGATTGGATTCAAACTGACTAGGGAATATTCTAAACGCTTTCGAAAACAAGGTAGTTGATGTTTCCTGTCAAAAATTGGCTTTTGGGCTATCAAGTTTTAATTCAAATGTAATCAAATTACCATTTAAATACCAATAAATTCAGTGATTCTCACGTCAAACATCAAAACAGGACACTAAAATTCCAGCGGTTAGTTTTGAAAGCATAACTATCACCATAGTCAACATTTTTATATTGATACAGAACTAAGTAAGTTAGGTTTTTTAACCAAATGGCACAAAATTAATTGTAGTCTAGTTTAGGTATGTGTTGAGTAAACTAATTTAATTTTTCTGCTAAGCTTATGTACACTTCGGTTTTGCAATTCGTGAAAAAGGTTTCTAGTTTGTTTTGAAAAGTAAACATTTGTATAGCTGATCATATACTTGTGAATTTTACCGACTTGATCTGGGTTTGTCATCAAGTTGCATCAGAAATTTTGTAAAAATCAGACTTGATACAATTTGATGTTTGCAGACTTGCGAATAAAAAGTCTTCACAATCAACTTGCATCACAGTGGCGGATTCAGGGTAAGTCAAAATAAATTATAGAAGCTCAATTTTAAATTCAAAATAACTTTATAACAATGTCATAGGTTATGAATTTCAAAAGAATAAAATCTAACCAATGAAGTTGCTTTGAAGGTATTTTAAAATGTAGATATATCCTAGAATGAGCTATGGTAATTTATTTTGACATACGCTAGATCCGCCACTGATGCATCAAGCCTGTTGACAACTTGCAGCAGACTTGTTATCATCAAGCAAGAGCAAGCGATGTGAACGCATCCTGATATCGGCTTCTTCAAGAACGACACTCCGTTCCAAAGTAAGAAGGTCCGGGGGTATGCTTCCTGATACTTTCTTAAAAGATACATGCACCGAATCGTTTAAATGTACTCCTAGAAATTCCTATCCTATATTACTCCCATTGTAATGACATAGATCCACTTATAGCGATTTTAAGATATTGAAATAAATGGTTAGTTTGAATGTGAATAAATTTTAGTACGATAACTGAGATTAAACCTCAAAAAGACCATACGTTCGTCAAAAAGTGGGGAGGGGGTGGGGTATTCAGATGTTCGTCCCCCAACCCAAAAAGTGGGGGGACGTGCTACCCCCATCCCAGGATTGACATCCTTAATCGCCTTGCAGACTTGCAGCACTTTTACCCGACTTTTACTCGACTTTGACGTACCAGTGACAGTGTCAAAATATCTGTGATATAAAACAAAGCGTATTGCTTTCAATCTTACAAGCAAAAACTTAATGTATAAATAAATATATATATTCCATAAAATGTCTCTTCTAAACATTGTCAATAATCTAATATAAATGCTTACATAAGAAAACATGATAAAATGATCAAGTTCTAAAACGTCTCATTCGTTGTTTTCATTCGCTACAAATACAGGTATATCTGCCTTTAAAAGTCATATTACTTATAAATATCTATATTATTTTCTTTCTTATGTCACGATTCCGTTTTGTATAAGACGTCGTATTTCGAGTAAAAAACAATACTCTATTTTAATTACACTAATCTAACGTCTACACCGAAAATAAAACTACGGCGGAAAATGAAAGATTGGATCATTCGATTCACTTCAACCGTATCGTAAGGTTTAATTTTAGATCAGTAGCTCCATCTTCGAAACCGAAATCTTAGCAAAAGCGATCTAAAGGATACAGAGGATCATCTGGCCCATGGCAACCCAGCATCCCTTGCTGTTCGCATGATGTCGTTGTACGCATCGTCTCGACTGATCATTGCTCCAAATATATACGGCTGAAAACAAACAATCGTTTAGGCAAATATCCTTTGTGAAACTCTGATGGTAAGAAAGGGCTGATGCGAATTGTTAGGCAGCACGCAATCTTGAATTTTTTACTTCCAAATTTTATATAATTATTGCGACTTTTAGAGTTTATGTTGGAAGACAGATGAGGAAGGAAGACAGATGAGGAAGGAAGACAGATGAGGAAAGAAGACAGATGAGGGAAGACGAGGGATGAGGGAAGAAGACAGACAAACGAGGGAAAACAGACAGATGAGGGAAAACAGACATATGCGTACCTCTTCTTTATCTTTCATAGAAACTTCAATCGACATTCCTGTACCGGGCAGGATGAACAATGGTTTATACTGAAAGAAATGAGAATAATCAATATGGACAGACGACATCCCTGTACATATAGCATAATACATTATAGTTGATGGTGTTAAGCGTCTTACAGCTCTGTTATCGCGGTTTTCATCCTTACTTTAGGCATAAAAAAGGTCACTTATCACTCCACCGAAAGTTGTTGGTTTTCTCCTGGAACTCTGATTTCTTTCCACAGGTAATGTGAAAGCTTTGCTCGATGATCAGACATATGACATGAGGTGGTTGCACCAGGCACACCCCCCCCCCCCATATAGCAATAAGGATCTCTGTTTACAACATCCCGTTATCGAAATGCTTCACTGTCTTTACGAACCGTGACATTGGGCAAAGGGCCTTGGGGAGTGTGCATCAGGCGCTCTCTGACCTATAGATAACCTACTGGATACATACGAACCTTATTCACACTTCTTATATCACTTAACTTGATCAAAATATTTTTAGCTATGTTGGCCCGTGAGCGTTCAAAACAAAGATAACTGAAAAAGGAACAAAACACAATCAGTCGTCGATTAGCTTATTGCGTTCGTTTCTATTGACCGTTTGTCATCAAAACGTTCACACCATGCAGAATATAAAGGGAAAAAAACCATCGAAAAACTACCAAAAGTATCTTAGTAATAATCTTACTTCTGTGTGAGATAAAGCCTTCCGTGTTTGATATTCACCAACGGTCGTTGTTTGTCCATTAAACTTGTCCTCCAGCCATATTCCCAGCCTAGAAACATCAAATGAACTTAGGAAATTTAGTCGTAATTATCATGAACAGATCAATGTCCTAAACAGCAATAAACGCGACACACTTGATGCAAGTTGTGGACTTTACAGACTTGACGCAAGTTTGTTATCAAGTTGCATCAAGTCTGTTGGCTTCATCAAGTTGGTCAGAGGTGATCCAACTTGATATTCGCAGACTCGCTTTTAATTCTTGAAACAACATGCATTAAGCTTGTGGATAAAAAGTCTTGACAGTCAATTTGATTCTATCAAGTCTGTTGCCAACTTTCAGCAGACTTTTTATCATCAAGCAGAATTCCTGCAACTTGCGAGTTTCCAGTCGAGAACTAGATATACAGGAAAAGTAAAAATCTCCAACCAACGCTAATGCCTGATAATGTATACGTCCACCTACCAAACCCTTAACGGAACTGGTATATCCCCTCCCCCGACTAACACGTTGGAAATTACCTTTGACGAAAACTTCTTCAGTCGCAATTTTGTAACGTTCACAGAATAACCTGGAATATCCGTAATTATCCGGAATGATCGTATACGACTCAGAAGACACGCTTGGTCGATGGCCGTTGGATCTTTCAGTCTGTTTAATTTGAAATGGAATGAGAAACAGATGAGGGAAAGCAAACGAGGGAATGCGAAACTTCATGTAATCTAGTTATTTCATGATGTGTGGTTTATATTTTCCTCGTACCTCGTCAATTTCGCTGCCGACATCACAATCAGTGGGCAGCTCAAGCCACAGGTGATGCGTTGTGTCATATCGTTTCTTGAGCTAAGAGAGACAATGTAGACGGAAAGATGTTACCAGCTAAGCTTACTTATGTCTCCAGTCACCACTCCACTACCATCAGTATCAATATCACCACTAAACCTAACTACCAGCAGCACCACACCATCGTAACCAATACTGCCACCAGAGCCTCTACCACCGGCGCAAAGCAAATTACCGGCACCATCATTACAGCCATTAACCACCATCATTACCATTACTGCACTACCATCAGTATCAATATCAGTAAGGTAGGTATACCACCAGCACCACACCGTCATAACACACACTACCATCACGACCACCACATCACCAGTAGTGCTAATATAACAACCATCATAATAATCATCATCATCACCATTATATCGTGACCATCACGACCACCATGACCAGTGCTAATCAAATTACTATCACCATCATAACAGCCATCATAGTAACCATCATCATCACCATTATATATCACCAACACGAAACCATCATAACCAACACAACCATCACGACCACCATAACCAAAGTACTATATACCAACCAAATTACCACCACCAACATTAACCCAATACAGTACCGTAGCCAGCCCGACAATTTAGTCCCGCTATGCAAATATTTACGTGTTCATGGACTGTCACAATTTCTAAAGAAATGAATAATCATGATTTGAAATTTGCATAGCGGGACTAAATTGTCGGGCTGGCTTCGCTCCTGACCCAATAATAACAACCATTATCACCAGTTCTATTTCTCCACCACTCAACTACCATCACCACAATCACAGAGAATGCATTCTTACCTTTGGAAACCTACTATAAAGAGGTCCAAGAACAAACAGCTTATATCCAACCAACATACCTGCAATATTACATGAAATTTTACAACACATCACAACCATACAAGTTCAGAGTAATTCAATGCTTTTCAAAGCAAATGTTTTTACGTGCGACTGGCTTTTAGAGGCAGACCAGCTCAACGATTCTAATGATGTACACAGTACAGCACCATGAAGAATACTAGAACTTTTCTTTGCTTTCTCTGGCCTTTCTATAGCCTTTGACAAAAGCATTCTTTTTCTATTTCAGGCTTTCCTCCAGCAAAAATACTCCCACTTACCAACAAGTGTCAAAAACTGTGGTCCAGTTAAGAATACAGAAGACACAAACATCAACCACAAGACAACATACAACTTCAAAGTTACGCGAGGAACTTTCCATGTTAGCAAACTACAAATATCAATTGTTCATACAGCATTTATTAAAGAGCTTATGGTCTATGACGTGAACAGACCTACGACGCTACCAGAATTTCAACAAATTTAATTTGCTTTAGAACACCTTAGGGGCCGTTCATATGGGCAGAAGTTATCTCGGTTCCCGAGAAAACATTTCGATAGGTCAAATAATGTTGTTCTGTTCATATGGAGAAATGTTTTCCCGCTTAGCGGGTAAAGTTTCCCGCGGTGATGTAGATTTTGTAAAGTGTAAACAGAAAGTTTTCCCGCGAAGCGAGAAAGTTGTGTTCATATGGGATAAAAATTATCTTGGTCACCGAGATCTCGCCTGTCATCAAGCGAGATCTCGGTTAACGGGAAAACTTTTCGTCTCATATGAACGCAAGGTAACATTTCAAACTATTTTCGTAAGAAGGCGAGATCTCGCTTGTAAACTTGTCGAAATGTTTTCTCGCTAACCGGGAAAACTTCTTCCCATATGAACAGGCCCTTAGAAACTGTTCTAATCACTTAAACGACTTTAAGAAACAGCTCCTAATAGCGCTGGGTCTGCTGTTGGGTGTGTTGCGTCTGTTTTTGGGTGCATTAATTGGGTCTGTTGTTGAGTGCGTTGGGTCTGTTGTTGGATGCGTTTGGTCTGCTGTTGGATGTGTTGCGTCTGCTGTTTGATGCGTTAAATCTGCTGTTAGGAGTGTTGGGTCAGCTGTTGGGTGCGTTGGCTCTGTTGTTGGGTGTGTTGGGTCTGCTGTTGGGTGTGTTATGTCGGTTGTTGGGCAGACAACGCTATTCTCTTTTCGTACAACAGAGAACCAGGGGAATACATGCTAAACGCTTACTTCTTAATTTTTTCCAAATAATGAGATAAGCTTCCCAAGACATTCTATAAATATAAAGCACAAAAACATTCGAAAGACTAAAGCAATGCGCCACAGACAAACAACAGATTTAATCACTTGAGCGTTTCATGAGTTTTAAAGCAAACTTTATCTAACCTGCACTTTTCTTGCAACATGAAGAACAACATGAAATCTATCGCTCCAACTCGGTGGCTCTGTGACAGCCTTTAAGAAAGAAAGAAAAACGACAAACGTGAACGAAAATACTTATCAAAGGTCAAGGACTACTGAAATATGTTTGCAAGTAAAATTTTGAAAACGTTTCAAATTGTGTGTTCCCATTGTCCAGCATGACTTTTTTACGAAAGTATGCCTACTCAGTGATTCGTTTCAGGTTTGCAGCAATTTCAACACATATGAATATGAAGTAAAGTAATGTAAAGTAATACATTTTGGTAGCACATAATTACACATTACGTAAATATGCTATTACCTCTGTTTTCGGTGCATCTGAGAGTGTTCCAAATCTAAAAAGAAATTAGTCAAGGCAATATGGATGCGAATCAATAGTTTTCAATGATTCACTCTCAAATAAATGCACCATATTAATACCTGCTGTATATAAAATTTGCAGACAGTTGCACAATGACAAGAAACAACAGTAATGTAACAGTGAAACCACGCCAAAATGAAAACACATATAGCTAAAAAATTTAAAATGCATCAAATATAATCAGGGCCTGCATATTTTCCAGACTTGATGCAACATGATGAAACCAACAAGTAATGTGCAAACTTTAATGCCATCATCAACAGTCACTGCCATGATCATGGTTTTTCTCATTAGTGTAATTTACAAGTCATGCAATTTCTGTGTCTCGTTTTTTGAATAACTCAAATCTTGAGTTGATGATGATTACATGATGATGATTTTTGGAGTTTGATTCCACTTATATATAAATAACATGCATACCAGAAAAATTAACATTGTTGCAGCAGGATTTTTCCAAGATAACACCCAGTCTATTTTCTTGAAAAATTCCTTGATTGGCTTTATACCACTTGCTGGAAAACAAGTTTAATTACACCCATTCAGATAAAATAGAGCATTTTCCACGACCTTTTGATGCATTCAAATATATATATATATTGGAAAAAAGTGGTCACTCACAAAACCTGTTGATATTTTCTTTTAACCTATCAATAAGAAAAGAGAAACTCACTTCCAAAAACAAATGTCTTATAAACAATGTCTATGTAAGACATAATACTGTATGCTTTGGACATCACCTTGAACCCTCCCCACACAAATCAAGCACATCTTAATTATTTCTCTTACGTTTTTATTGCCAATGGAGGGCCATCTTCGTCAACACTTTCACCGACAACCTCGTCATCTGACAAATCTGACACAATATTCCAGAACTACAAAAAAACCCCAATATTTCCTTTACATGTATGTGTGACCTCAACAATATTATAGGAATATTTGGAAAACCAGTACTCACAGTCAAGGTGATCTTCTGTGCAACAAAAACGTACCATCTGTGAACCCAAAACTTGAATCGAGAGACACGACTTTGATTGCCTAGGACGATTGAAGCTAATACCTTAGTTAAAGCTAATACCCAAATAGGCTATGTACAGTCCCTTCTGCATATCGATCCTGTTCATAACAAATGGACCCACTGATGTAACCAATGTTCAAATTTTGCATCCTTTTAACTCTTTCAAATCCAAACTCTGGTTGGCATGTATTTATGACCACAGTGAACCAGAACAGCATCAGATATTCAGTTAGTAAATCACATTTTACAAATATAGCTGTTTAAAGCAAAGCTGGGTCTAAGGTGGGGCTATCATGGGCCCCACCTTAGACTAACCATAGGCCACAGCAACTCCTTTTTAAAAATTAGGGTCATAACTACCTTCAGGTATTTCTGCTGGAACATGACTGACATTAGATGTACAGACTGTACTTTGCTGGTCTCCACTGGTTGATGGGTCATTTTGGTCCAACAAACCATCATCATGTCTCTTCCTCCTTCTGTTGAAGCAAAAATGACATGTTGTATAATGTTATTATTTCAGGTACAATGCATGCTTTAGCATAAAAAACAAATTAATTCAATTTTTATTATAGATTACAAAGATTATTATCAGGTAATTTAATATATTTATGGTACAATGCCAAAAGCAACCAAAAATAGAAATATATAAAATTTAGGCCAGGCTTTCTACGACCTTAGTCCAACTTAAGTCAATTTAGACTACCTTTACCCACCTTAAACTTTACCCACCTTAGGCTACCTGATGCCACCTTAGGCTACCTTACGCCACTTTAGTCTACGGCACCTTGGACACTTTGGTCCACCTTAGCCTCAGTCCAAAGGCTAAGGTGATCTAAGCTGGTATAGGAGGGGGGGGGGGGGGGGGGTTAAGATGGTCTAAGTTGGTTAGGGTGGGCTAAGGTGGTCTAAGTTAGAGAAAGGTGGGCTAAGGTGGTCTAAGTTAGAGGGAGGTGGGCTAAGGTGGTTTATGTTGGGGAAAGGTGGTCTAAGGTGGGTGGTTGGTGTGTGGTGGGCTAAGGTGGTGTAAGGTGAATTGAGATGTGGTCTAAGGTAGGCTAAGGTTGTGTAATGTAGCCTATGTTGGTGTAAGGTTGTCTAAAGTGGTTTAATGTAGTAGAAAGCATAGCCTAAATTTTATGCATGACTATTCCAGCTGCTCATATATTTGAGACAGAGCCCAAACAAGGCATGTGGTTATGTTTGTACTTGTTTTCATGTCTCATTCATGATTGTACCTCCAAACAATCCATGCATGGTTTGTGGTCTCAATTAGAAAAAAGTTATTGAGACATAAACTTGCATAATTATATAAATTATAACAAACTAATTATTATTGTAATAATATCGTGTTTTAACCTGAGCTTCGGAGTGCTGTCATTATCTTCTTTCATTTTTTTAAGCTTTGCTTCTAGTTGTTTTCGCTTTATCTTTTCCCTGTCGAGTTCTTTAGTTAGTTTTGAAACATCGCCTTCACGTAGGGCAGCAAGCTCCGTATCTAAATTCAAACAAATTGCAATATTTATATAAAGTCCAATATCTGCAAAATAGAAATTTAATACCCTCGAGGCCCATCAGTCACGTTCATCATATTTTTTTAAATTATCAACGTTTTAAATAATACTTGGCATTTGTTTTTGTTACAAATTTTATTTATAATCTTACCCATTTCTTGGTTTTTGATCATAATATCCACTATCTGTTCCTGAAGTTGTTCAAGCTGATTTTCATATATTTCCTTTTCTCCTTGAGTCAGTTTCGTTTCCTCAACACTTGAACTCTCTGCCTGGGTCTCTAATGCCATACTGGTACTTTCAGCGGTTTTTAAAGCAGTATCGTCGTCGGTTCCTTCAAAACTTAACGAGCCATTTGGGTCATTTTCGAAAGCCACTTTTGTGGAGCTGATTGGAGCTTCGCCTTGCGATTCAGACGCTAAAATACCCCTCATTCTCTGCCCAGAAACACTTTCAAGGAATTCCTTGCCTTGATGTACAAAGAGATTGACCCAATCGTTTCCACTGCTCATTTTAAACTTGGTTTTATCATTTTATGTTTAAAATGAAAGTCTCTATGAGATCATCGTTCTGACTTCTGAGTATTTGCGTAGGCAGCGTAGTTTCATTTTTTGCAGTTTTAACTCCTCGTATTCTGATTCGTTGAATTCACACAGATATACTAAAACTAGATCTGGAATACTAGATTGTAAAACGCAGACTGGAATGATTCCAGTTCAGACAGACCTATTGAAGGACAGACCATAGATATAGGTCTCCTATATCTATGAGACAGACCAACAAAACTATCCTGAAAAAGGAAGCGATTATTCAGAGGCCATTATTGTAACCACATGAGTTATGACGCTTATAATTTAAGTTGTCCCTGGATAATTTCGTTATAACCTAAATATATGTTATGAATTTACAAACGTTTCTTTGAATAAAGAACAAAAATTAGTTAAGATAAAAATTACTTCTTATGATAAATTTACTTTTAAAATATTACTTCTTGTTATCCCAAGTATAACATTCGTTTAACTAAGTTATACATTTATATATATTATATACAGTTTTCTTCCTTAGGCAATGTTATTAAACGGACTAAACTGCATCGGCGACATTTTGGGCCGCTTCTGGCTACACCATTCCCCATCAGACAAATTCTTGATGTCGGAACATTAATTAGTACAGTTGGAAAGAGCATCGTTAATTTAGTAAAATTGTGAAGTTTGGTTGCAAAATATAGTGAAATGTGGAAAATGTAGTCACGCGAAGTTTGCTAATTTTGTATACTTTTGTACTCCACGCGAAAAAGGCTTACCACATTGCAAAACAGTGGCCTTATCCGCGCGTAATACGAAAGCATTTCACTTGACTATATTTTCTACATTTTATAATATTTCGGAACCAAACATCACAATTTTATGAAATTTAGGATGCTCTTTTTCCACATGTGCTCAAAATTTTGTCCAATAGGCGAATGATCTATAAGAGTTTGATCTATTTTGGTCAGTTACTTTTGCAGTTTTGGCTGCAATTTCTGCTGTGATTTTCTTCTTTCGACAGATGTGAACGAGGGAATTAATAAGCGAGTGAATAAAACGAATGCTCTGAATGTATGATTTCTCATCTGAAAATTTCTACCTAGTCCATTCGCTCACATCCATCAAAGGGCGAAAACTGTAGTAGAAACTGGTGCAAACTTGGCTTAACTATATTCTTCCATATTTATAGAAGGTTATCACTTATTAGTATAAATTTCCAGCATTCGGATTGGTCAAGATTAACGGTGTCTGTCACAGTCACTGACCAGTGACCATAACTTTTTGCTTTTTTACAGTAATAATTTTTTTATAAAGTTGTGTTGATTATTATTTGTAATAACTCGGAAATTTATAGGTAAACAATTAGTGGCTTTAGGCTCGGTGACTACAAGCCCATATTTACTCCGGTGAATATAGGCTTGTAGTCACCTAATCTTCGGTGGCTTCTTGTTACATAGCCAGGTAGCATCCCATGATGGCATTCTGGCTACGAAGACGAGTCGGAAGATGTAAGCAGGGCTTGACGACTGCTGGTTGTTTTATTTACACGTTCATTGTCTGAATGCTCTGGACTCTCATCGTCTGGACTGTCGTCATTTCGACTCTCCGTTGCCGCCATGGGGCTTTCACTCTTCGGGCTCTCTGCATTCAGAGCCTCGTTGCCCGCACTCGGGCTGCCGATTTCTGCAATCGGGTTGTCTGTATCTGCGTCCGAGTCATCACTCCCTGTAGTCGGGTTGTTGTTGTCTGCAAACGGGTTGTCAATTCCCCCGCTTGTATTCCTTTTTACCAGTGTCGGCTTAGGACTGACACTGCCCGAACTCGGGCTGACAATGCCTGTACTCGGGTTGACAATACCCGCATTCGAAGCGCCATTTCCTAATACCGGACTATCCTTGCCTGCATTCAGGCTACCTAGCTTCGGACTGTCCTTGCCCGCATTTTGGGCACTGTTATCTTTAACAACAGAACCGTTTATTTCCGGTGTATGGTTCCTGACAACATCCGGATCAGGATTTTTCTTGCCCAAATTTCCTGTTGCGTTGGTATCATCGATGTCTGAATTAGTTCCCGAAGAGATACGTTTTCGAGCAATTATCTCGTCAATCACTTCGTAGCAGAAAACATACTCTTCCTATATGAAATTAAAATTTTCATTCAATAGATAGAAAATTGAAAACCAAGCGAGGTTTTCTAAACAATGAATACAATTCCGGGTGATCCGAAAACACGGAAAAGCACTGGCTCTATGGTCGCCAAAAAGAAAAATAAATTTTTCGATTCAAATTCTCCATAAAATATAATTTGCATTGCTTCCAAGTTTCCAGTAGAGTTATAAATTACTTTCGTAAAGACAATTACTATGTTTCGACAAGTTTCATCAACGAAAATAAAAGATTAGAAACGCAAAAAATGGATTTCCTTTCAATAGGTAGTTCCAGGCTTTTTACTAGTGGCTAGAGGTGGTTTGTCTTAAAACCGTTAAACCAGCAGGGAACTTAATAAAATAGAAGAAAAATAACGGCTTGTAAACTCAAGATATGAGTTCAAAATTGACAATGACTTTGAAATAACGTCGAAGTATCACTTTAAAAGCTCATATACGTTGAGTTTACAAAGATGTTTTTTTGGAGTATGTTTTTCTCGTAGTTCTGGTGAAATTTTCAGTAACATTTTTCTCACCTCAGTTTCGATGACCTTAGGTCGTTGGATACAACATAACTTGGCTGCCTGGAAAATGTCCACACATTTCTCATACTCTATTTGATCGTACAATGAGCTTAGTAAACAAAACGCTCCTCCAGGACCAATGCCATAACTGCACGAAAGTGACAAAAAATGTGTTCAAACTTTCTCATAACGGGACTAAATTGTCGGACTGACTAAGCCACTAAATTGCACTCTTATGTTAACCGGTAACGAAGTAAAAAGAAGAATTACTTCACTTAAGTATTTTTACCTTACTTGCAGCAAATAATTTTTTCATGAACAACATTTTACTTGTAACGAAGTACGATTTCTGTTACTTTTGCTGTATTTTGGCGAAGTAAAACAGTTTATTGAAGTTATTTTCAAAGCGAAGTCAGCCGGGAGCAGACTCGTGAGAATGTGCTTGGCTCGGCCAGGCTATGGCTCAGGGCTGTTACCTCCGGTTTGCTATCGCCCAATAAATGTTCTTTTACATTACATTTCAGTAGAACTTTCACTTCGGTATATATTCTTAATGCTTTTCTAATACTTTTTTACTTTTACTTATTATACAATTACAATTTTCACTCAGTACTTTGACCTTCGCTGAAGTAACAACAATATATCCACACAAAAATTGAGGTGTTACTTTTCACTCTTACTTAAGTGAGTACTTGAGTACATTGCTAAAAATCGATCACATACAATTGGGACCAAAGAACGGTATATTTGTGCGAAAAAATGTAAAATAAAACCACTTACTTGCAATGAACTGTTATGGGACGGTCAGAATTTTCTTCTATTTTGTGTTCCCTTACTCGTTCGATAAATTCAATCAGAGAAGTTTTATCTTTAGGAATGCCACCTGTCGGCCATGCACGATAATGATAGTGTGTTATCGTGCGACCGTCACTCATGTCCTAGAATTATTTAAGAAAATTTCCATGAATTTGGTACCATAATGATAATGTGTTATCGTACGACCGTCACTCATGTCTTAGAATTATTTAAGAAAATTTCCAAGAATTTGGTACCATAATGATAGTGTGTTATCGTATGACCGTCACTCATGTCCTAGAATTATTTAAGAAAATTCCATGAATTTTGGTATCACACATGGGTAAAACATGGGCAGCATGCGCGAAAGGTGAATAAGTGCTATCCACCGAATAGGCTTTTTGAAGCTTTTCAAACATGTTCAGTAACTGGTAAAATCCAATATTAAAGTTCATTATTTTAGTTATTTAAGTTACTTTTTATGACTTGCAAGTTTAATACCCTTGGTGTCATTGCCTCTCATGCTTTTCTGCGGTAGTTGAAGAAATTACTATCGAGCATGAAGGTAAATAATACTCACGGATGAAAACAGTCGCAATTTTCGAACGATGCAATTCTTCAGGACCTCCTGTGATTCCAAATGTACCTCAAACTTTCCACACGTCACAGCTTCGTCCTCTGTGGGCAGGTCAGCGTAATCATCCTGGAAAGAAAAAATTACAATCACTACACAAGGGGGTAGGGTTGGGGAGGCAACTTTGTCATTATGTATATACTGTACTGCATGGAGCTCAACGGAGCAAACATAAAACAATACCTTCTTCCATTGTTCGTCATCCAGTATCATCACGATTATACGGCAGTCAGTAGAACGCATCATTCGGTAAAAACATTCAGCGGTTGTTACCATAGGAGCTTGGGTTACAATGTACTCACGTTTCTTTTTGAAACCCTTTGACGAAGAAAGTCATAAATGCAAGTTTTAATGCGGACGTTTTTGTACTTAAATAGTCCATTTTCCACCTCAACCCAATCGTAGCGTATTCTGTTGTGTCTATATCATTAGTTCCGTCTGAGTGTGCACCAGATAATGAAATACGCTACGATACGGTTGAGCTGAAAAACAGGCTCTAAAGGCTTTTCCCTGATACACAGGGCAAAAAAACCGTAGAAGTTGCAACAACAAGTAGTAGAAGAAGTTCTGAACAAGCGTTTAACAACTTGTAACAAACTTGACGAGACTATCAGATTTAAGTTCCTTGTATGATTGCATGGTGAATATCATATTAAAAACATATCAATTATCAGACTTGTTACAAGGTTGTTCCAACAAGATTAAACAGTCATGATATAACAATATTGCTACAGCTTTGTACAACTGGGACCAGTTGTACGAAAGGTGGATAAAGTTATCCACCGGATAGCGACTTTTTCAAACGTCCTAAAACTGTTCATTTACTGGAATGGTCAAATCTAGTGTTTAGCATTTCAAAGTTAAAGGGCGAACTTATACGCTAGCTAAAGTATATTAAGTTTTATTGCATTTAAAAGCATTTTTAAGACAGGATAAAAAATCACTATCCAGTGGATAGCATTATCCATCCTTCCTACAACCGACCTCAGGTCTGTATCAGAATTGTTAGGACAACCTTGTAACAAGACCTATTCCTAATGACAGGAGAGGTTGTGCAAGAGAGAGAAAAAAGGGACAAAGAACCCTTTGAAAAGATTATACAAAACGTATACGCCATTCATGTTGCTAGACCCCCACCAACACACAGTGGCAGTCTTTTTGAGAGCAGTGGCGAAGCCAGCTCGACATTTGGTCATGCAAATGCAAATTTTTCTGTGTTTTTGACCGTATAAGGAATCAATTTCTAAAGAAATGAGTAAGGATAATGATTTAAATTTGCAGAGCATGACCAAGTTGTCGGGCTGGCTTCGCTACCGTTTGAGAGCACTGTTAGTGATGTCGACCTTGACAAGACAATCACTCACATCAATAAAACTGGCGTTAATATAATCGCCTCCACTCATTCCAAGAACAGGTGGTAGCTTCACTCTTGTCCTCTCGACTGGAAAAACAACAATTTAGCAAGGATTAAACTGAGCGACGACGCCTCGCCACGGGCTCTGCTGATATCTTTCAACTGATATTTTTAATCTTATATGACTTTTGCGTCGAAAATCGGCGGACGGCTTGCGATACCGACCACCGCTACTTTTTTTGCAACTGTCTTTAAATATGACCGTTCTAGGGATGCAGGTAACAACTATAAGTCAGTAACACCCAGAGTTGCATAAAGCGTCTAATCTTCCCCCGGGCAAAAAAATTATCGAAGCTTGCAAACCTTCCTCAAAATGTTTAAAGTTTCCAGACCGAAGTTCAGAATGAATCACTATTTCTTTCATGAATAGATCATCATCTATTAATTTTTTGTCGTGTTAGTGTTTAGGATACATTATGTAGTGTCTTGACATAAAACCTGCCTCAATGACTGTCCATTTTGCAAACCTTCCTCACGGGTAATACCCGCATACCCGTGGCTTTTTTGCAACTCTGGTGACATCACAGTTAAGGTCACTGGTAAAACACCGGCAGAAGCTATTATTAATTTTACTGCAATAGTTCTCGCTATTATGGCATTGTGGACATTTTATGCGGCCTTCTTTGACTATCACTAACTGACGACCCCCGGGTGTTCGTTATTACGACAGTTGACTGTATCTGAAATTGTCTCACAAATTGCATCCTGTAACATTGCCTAAAGTAATCGAAATAGTCTTCTATATATGACGCCAATGAAGCAACCTGGTAAGATATCCTTCTTTCTGTTTTTGTCAATATTACAATTCTTCTTTCCGGCCCACTTGTGTTTTTCTGGATGTTTCATCCGGTCAATATCCTGTGCACAATGAAAATGAAGAATGTAAGCTTCGTGACTTCAGTATGCTAGAGTGAAGCAGTGTGTTTCTACCGTGATTTTCTCCATTTGACGGATGTGAACGAGTAAACCAGTTAGAAATGTTCAGCTAAGAAATCGTACACTCAGAACATTTATCATCAAACCACTCGTTCACATCCATCAAAAGGAGAGAATCAGACTAAAAATTGCGTGAAAATTTGCAAGTTTAAACCAGTGAGCTCGATATACAAGTGGAGTGAGAACGTCAGACATTTAGCCTTTAGAAAATGAAGCCAAAGATGGCGGGAATTGAGGCGCCAACTCCTCTGCGCGGTCAACAGTCGTAAAAATCCGGCAGAAATTTTGGTACTCGAGTCCTTACTCCAGATATATGTATGGAGCTCAGTGGTGTAAACAGGCTTTGACTGTCATTCCAGTCTACTAGAGATCAGTAAACACACCTCGAATTCTTCTCTCAATCGATTCTTCTTAGCCCCAGGACCAACCGTGCGCAAAGACCTGAGACGACTGCGAAACTCTCTGATTGGTATGTTCGTGTCCCCGAAGTTGATGTGTTCGAGAATACAATCATGCACGAATATATACTGACGCTAAAACGAGGCGAAATAAACGCAATTACACGGCAAAAAGATAATGACTTATCCAAGGTTGATGAAAACAGAATTAAACGTTGTTTTGGGGGAAACATAGTTCAAGATTGATAGTTACACCTAGTTAAGGGTTAAAAATACTGATTAATATTGCTGACAATTATGTTAACAATATTATTGCTCCCACATGGCTCAATCCTGTTTTCAACAATTTACAATTTACAGCCTAATTTCCAACCAGTCATGAATATATCAAAGTGGCCGATGTGATAGAACACGACTAATTTGATTACACAAAAGAAAAGGTACATCTACACTATATCACATCGTCGAGAATGACTTAGCTATGCCAGTTACGAGAGAAAGAAAACTGCCAATGTCATGATTTTAGGGGTTGCATGTCTCGAAAGTTGAGGGTATTTCAAAAAAAAATGATTTAAGATGATACTGCAAGACGTACTTCTTCCTGAACCAGAGCCATCCTCTGTGTACGAATGTGATTGAGAAAGTTAAAAACATCCACAGTTTTGTCATCTTCTATTCTTTCCATCGCACTGTCTATGACCATGTAAACACCGGAACGCCCTACCCCGGCACTGAAAGAAATATTTATTTATGTAGTTATGTTCCAGACACAAACACGTCTAATGTTTTCAGGAAACTAGGATAGCAAATAGTTTTCGTCAATGGTCACGAAACATGGCTAGGAAACAATGTTTCCTGCTTTATCTACTGTCAGGAAACATGGCTAGGTTATTTCCTGGTTTGTCTACCTTCAGGAGACATGATTAGCACAAAAATGTTTCCTAGTTTGTCCACCTTCAGGAAACATGGTTTGGAAACAATGATTTCTGGTATTTCCACAGTCAGGAAACATGGTTAGGCTATTTCCTGGTTTGTCTACCTTCGTGAGACATGCTTAACAAACAATCTTTCCCGGTTTGTCCACCTTCAGGAAACGTGGTTAGAAAAAAATGTTTTCTGGTTTGTACACCTTTAAGAAACATGGCTAGTAAACAATGTTTTCTGGTTTGAGCATGACTTCTGAGGAAACATTGTCTCTATGTCGTGGTAAGAAACCAGAACAAACCTGCAATGAATAACCGGGGGACCAGCATCAGGAGGACCGGCTGAACTTGAATGACGTATAAAACGTAGTAAAGCTACTGGGTGAACAGGAATGTCATGATCTGGCCATTCTGAAAACTGGAACTGTTCAATGACACGAGCTCCACTCTCATTTTCACTCTTAACCTGAAAGAAGAAAATTCAATTCCCTGTCAACCCCGCATGCGGACATACGAGAGTTGTTCTAGATCTGAAAAAAAAGCTGAAACAAGGTTGTTGAGCTAATATAAGGATGCACAAGTGCGCACTTATCGTTCTCAAGTTGTTGTGACATGTCTGGAACACGTTATTGCCATTTTAAAAGGAAATATTTCTCATTGCTCATGAAATATTTCATATTTCTCATTTAAGAAAATATGGTATAAGAATTGCACAAGAATTTTTCTCTTAATACAGGAAAATTATTTTAGGCAGAAAGAAAATTGTCTTATATCATTATTCTACTATTTCTCTCAAACAAGAATTTTTTTTGAGACAAAAAATCTGAAAACAACAAGAATGTTCTCAAAATCTAGTGCATTTTTTCTTGGCTGGACTTGACTTTCTCCCTAGTTAGTCAAATTTTACCAAACATCTCAAATCCACATGCTAACTTCATTATGAAAAATGTCCATTCTATCTCTTTATTTCTGTCCCAGTATTCCCCCTCCCCTCTGCGTACTATACATACCTGAATATAATGATGCTGATTGGCAGAAGGTTGGACGGATAATGTACGTATGATATAGTTAGAGAATGATTCTTCCTTAACCATCGTCACCGTTAGCAATCCGTAAGTGGACGATCCTTCGTCCGGCCAATACTGGACGCATTTTGACTGGAATAACACAAAAATGAACTGTTTAAAAGAGGGACAGGAAAAATGCTCGTGAGGTTTTGTCGCATGTTTGTGCAACTTTAGGGCCTGGCAACTGTTCTTGACCAATATCTTGGTCAGGATTTAGACCCACAGGTTATAATTAGGGCATTTCTAGAATGCCTAGTATGTTTTAGGATACTTTATCGATATGAACAGCGTGTTTTTTTCTTTTATGCATATCTTTTTTTACGTTTTCAAGGATCAACGGTTTCGAAGAAGGTCACAGCCAATGCTCGCAGAAGTTATTTGCACAAGGTTTTGGGAGGAGATTTGAGCAAAGAGTAGGTCACAGAACGCTTCAAAACATTGTATAATACAAGCTATTAATATTGACTCCTTTAACAGTGCTGGTTGTTCTAAGGGAAAGCCCTTAAAATCCACGAGAGCTGTGACCACAGACACAACCTATACTAAATTCTACAGACAAGAAGATACCAAGTGGCATACTTTCATTCTTTCAAACAAGTTGGTAACCATGACAATCACACGCGAATTGTTCTCCCATACCATCCTCCAGAAGTCGTCAAGGCTCGCAGGCAGAGGACCTAGAACATGAAACAAAAAGGCAAAGAAAAGCCTTTTTTTTTCGAGCGAGAGTAAATACATCGATGGAGAAATACAGGAGAGAGTGCACACTCACCTTGTGCGGCGATGTAAGCATTTGGCTTGCGGTAGCTCTATGGGAAAGAAAATTGATCAACGAAGTAGTGTCGTATCTTCTTCTAATAATTGCAAACCCCCCCCCCCCCTTCATAAAAACACACAGAACAAGGCTAAAGGCTGCTTTCCAGTTATCCGTTTTTTACACCTACGTGCACGCACGTAAAAGTTTAAACTCTTTTAAGTAGTTTGTATTTAACAAATAGAGTCACTAAAGTATGTTAACTCGTAGGGAATGCTGAAGTCTCTCCATCAGAACACTTGTTCATTTCAAATGTAATATTGAAATTGATTTAGACTTTTACGTGCGTGTACGTACGTGTGTAAAACGCGTAACTGGAAAACAGCCTTAAGTAAGGACTACGGATTATTATAGAAAACAAGAAAGAGTTTAACTATTGGTAAATAGAACACTACAAAACGTGTCGAAAACGGGAAACTTTTCACCAAATTTGAGGAGTTCACAGAGAAATTTGCCGTATTTTCAGAGAAATTTGCCGTATTTTCAGAGAAATACCCCCAGTACAACTGTGCTTTGCTTAGGACTTATTTGTGCTTTCAGAGAGCGGATTTCTTCAACTTACGTCTACATAATTGGCGTTTATGTACACTGAATCAGGCTGTCCCTCTAGCTCGGTAAGGGCCACTCGGCTGTGATCATCTACAAAATAAGTTTTAATCAAAATTAATGATGATGCAGGGTGAAAATTATCAACTAGAATTCATGTCGTACATGGTAAGATGTCCGAATAACGATTCTTAGCTTTGTTGTTTGCCTTTCTGCCTTGGTGCATCGATAATTCTTGTTTCTTGTCCTCGTCGTTCAAGTACTTTTTCCCGCCAACAGCCTGAGAGAGAATGAAGACACCAGAAGTATAGTTTGCTGGCAGTATCTCGCCCTAACGTTGCCAGTGTAAGTAGAGCAGTTAATAGTACATAGAAGGTATGGGTTCTGACACCATAAAGTAAAATTTGATGTTTGAAGCAAAGGTCCTTCATCAGGAAGTTGGTAGCAACAACGTATATACCAATCAGGATTTTATCAAAAAATTTTATACCTCGTATTCCAGCGAGAAGAGATAGTCGGAGTCAGCATGAAGCCGCTTGACATGTTCACGAAAGTCCGTAATGGAAAAGTGGTCACTTCTACAGATTACTAAATAGATAAACAGTTATGATTAAAACACAAAGAGGGTAGGGTGGGGTGGGGTGTACTTGGAGGTTGGGTGGGCCAGTGTAGAGTGAAGGGGGAGGGGGTAGTAAAGAGGGTGGTAGGCAGAGGTTATTATGTTATAGGGTAGGGTATGGTGGGGTGGAGGTAAGGTAGAATAGGGTGGAATGGGTTAAGAGTCAAGCAAAATGCATTCAAAGTATCAACACACCTTGCCTCCTTATACTCGACAAACTTGCCAGTCTAGTCCTGATTGGTGTGAAAGATGTGGTTGTATTTTGGACACTGTTAAATTCAAAAGCATCTGAAGATTGCCGGCTGCGGTGACGCAAGCACTGGTAACATAATGGTGAATTCCTTTCAAAAATGAGAGCAAAGAAAGTCAAGTATAAATAAAATAAAATAATATGTACAGTACAACAATACATACCTCAGATACATAATAATAATAATAATAATCATCAAAATGACCAATACAGAGCATGCAAAAGCCACTCCAATAATTAGAGCTGTTTTATCTGAATCTGGATCTTTTACTGACGAGGATGTTTTAGATGTATCTATATTGAAGAAGGATAATTTATCCATTCAGTGAGTGCTCCCAAATATTTACTATGTACAGCTATGTAGAAGATTTAATTTTCTGTAAAAACAATCCTAGAGATATTCCTAAAGATAATCAAACAATTCCTAAAGATATTAATAATGTATAGTTATATTTATCAACACACACACATACTTGAAGAGCTGGAAGTTCCTGATGTCATTGTTTTTGATGATGTTATTTTCAATCTTGGTGTTGTTGATATTATATTTGTTGTCACTAGAAGATAAAAAATAGAGGATTGTTCCCCTCAAGGTACCACAAAAAAAAATCATATAACTAATGTGTTAAACAGTTGCTGCTAGATATATGTAAAGATAGAAATAAGATATGTCAGTTAGTAAGGCTATGGTATAGCCAGGTTCTTCAGTCAGGGGGGGGGGATTACTGGGAGAGCAACTTACTGTAGCTACCATCTTTTCAAGAAGGAACTAACTAAGGCATATGAATGACAAAGAAAGTACTTGCTTGCAAAAACACCCAACTCAGACAAAAAACCTCTTAGACAAAAAATTATATACAATTAAAACTCTTCTATTAGTAATAAATTGCACTAGATATTAAAATAACTCTAATTACATTGATCTTTGTCAAACCATTTTTGCAAAGACAAACATGATTAGAGTTTTTAAGATACATATATCAATAAAGTGCTCTTTGAAGTTGTCAAAAACATATATTTAGGTAAAATAATGTTGTCACAATACCTTGAGTGGAGTTAGTTGATGTACTTAATGTTGATGTTGACACATTGGTATTATTAACAGTGGAGGTTGACACTACAACAAGAAATGAACATCACAATATAAAGTTATATTCCAATATTGGAACAGCATGCTAGATACAAAGACAACACAAAATGAAAATTTCATTAAAGAAAATGCCTGGCATGGCTAATTAGGCATGTGACTTCAGCAAATATACCATATAAATTGCATCAAAATGTTTTCAGTTGGATGCATGTTTTGATACTTCCAAACTGCTCAATAACCCAATAGAACATGCCAAATCATCCCCCATTTGGTAATAATGTAGTATAATTAAAAATGGAGGGGGGGGGGCATGTTAAGGCACTAATATAATATAGCACCATCCACAGAATAGTGATTTTTTTCGACTGCCACAGAAAGGCATAACAGGCAATGACACCAAGGATACTGAACTTGCAAGAGATAAAAAGTGTGTTCAATTCGAAAATGAGAACCTTTAACACCTTTCACCAGTTACTGGACATGTTTGTATAAAAGTCTTAAGCAATCACTATCTAGTGGATAGCACTGTTCACCTTTCGTACAACCGAACCCAACACAATAATTACAAATCTGGTCTCACCAACTGGTCAGCTTAACTTCGTACATAAATCAAATCTGTTAAACAAATCTCAAAGATTAGATTTCTTCAATTACGGATTTAAATATGAAAGCATCACAGCCTTTGAAACAGTGCAATCTCACTCTTTCAAAGTCAAGGAAACACGCATTTGCTGTATTCCCTTAAGAGGACTAGTGGATAAAAAATGCAATAAATATTGAAGCATAAAAATGACCAGAAAACATGTTTCTCCTAATTTGAGAAATTACTAAAAGCATATGACGCATTGTTTATTCAGCAACAAAACTTGTCAAACTAGGCATTAAAATTTATTTTACTTTGCCGCGCTTAATGTTTGTATTTATTTATGGCTTAAAATGATAAGACGATATATCTTGAATACTTTACAGAAACGTACAACCTTCGGTGTCTCGAAACTCGTAAGTATTTCCCAACCTTCCTGGAACATTTTCTGCAATTCTCAAGTGACCTCAATCAGAAATACTTCACAATGTGCACAATACGTTTACACAAAACAAAACTTACGGTTCACGGTCGAAGTATTATTGCCAAATACAGATGATAGATAAAATGTAACCAGTACAAACAAAGCGCGCCCAGCCACTGTCAAATCCATTTTCAAAGCTTTCTTTGAGGTATCACAATTGAATCATCACTGGCGAAGCCTCGCAGTTTAACAAAGGCAAGAAATCCATGGCAGATGTTCCAGTCAAGGATGTTTTTTGGCTAATTTCTAGCTATACACACATAAAATTGTCATCACAGACCTTGTACGTTTTATGATTGCCGAACTTCCTTATGTTCTAAAACAATACTGTATTGTGATTGGTTCACGTTCGAACAGGGGGGTTAGCATGTCCTAAGTTTGTAATCTTTGCCAAAATCTCCTTGTCCTAATGCCACCTCGGGACTTTACACTTTTTGCCCTACTTTACGTCTACTTTATATATTTCTCCTGGGTGTCTTTGCACCCTTTTGTTCGTATATAAGTTTGCGGTCTTAATACACAAAGTTAGGAGTAGGAGTTCCGAATTTCCGCCATCTCAACGGACAAAGACCATTTAAAACAACAATACGTTTGACTTAAAAGGTTTGAAGCCTTTATAACACATGAATATATTTCATACACGCTGAGGATGACAGTGGGACAAAAAAGTTTCCAATATATATATTTTTCCATGAAAATATTTTTCTATGAAAATATTTTTCTATGAAAATATTTTTCTATGAAAATATTTTTCTATGAAAATGTTTTTCTATGAAATATTTTTCCAAGAAAAATTTGCAGTATTAAAAAAATGTTAATCGTATTTTTGTAACTATCACATTTTCTAGCTAGCCTATTAAGAGTTGTAAAAATCAGCCAATCGCCAGCTGATAAACTCAAACGGTAACCAATAGAAATTAAACTGAAAATATTTCGTATTTTGCTTTTATTTCAAACAAGGGTTTAGCTAATGTTGCTGTACACAGGCTACCAACATTTTTAAATTTTACCAAACCATTTTTCACCACCCACACCAATTTCGCTGCACCAACAACGTGAATTATGACGTCATAATTAAACGAGCTCTATGCTCAGGTTACGAGATTACCATATCATTATTTCTTTCGAAAACTTCTACGTTAGCAGGTCAAGTTGAGTATTTCCTGTGAGTACCTTTATACACGAAAGCCTTTCGACAAAGACTCGCTACAGAAATTGAAGAGATTTCGCGTGTTCTTGGGAAACAGAAAGCTCAGAAACAACTAGAGTCTACTTTTGTGGCCAATATCGAGAAAACAGCAATTTGCTGGCAATACTTGCTGTTTGTTATTCAGATCGAATTCTTCCTCTGTCAAAAACGTCTGTTAATTCAAAGTGGCCAACCTTCATTGGGAACCAGTAAATTCGTTATAGCTTTTAAATACCCGTCACAGAACCGAAAGAAGAACATCATGAATGTCTACCAGTCTTTGGGAGTTTGTGTGGTCATGTTTTTCCTCGTAGCTGACTACAATTTTCAACAAGTCGAGAGTAGTGTTTGCGAAGAGAAAAGTAACTCGTCTTGTGGCGACTGCGTAGGGCTCAAGGGTAACTGTTACTGGTGTAGCAACAATCAGAAGTGTAGTGAATTCGACAAGAAAGAAGGAAAGTCTCAAAAATACTGCAGTGGCTCGGATCTTTACTACAAGCAGTGCTACGTATCGAGTAACCTGCTCATCATCATCATTCCTTGTGTAGCTGGTGGCCTGCTCATCATCATCGGATGTTGTATTTACTGCTGTTGCTGTCGCAAGTGTTGTTCGAAGAAGAAGGGCATGTTTGACAAAGAGGACAAGAAATTGAAGAAGGATAGAAACGAGAGGAAACAACTCCAAGACCACCGCAAAGCCGAAAGGCAGGCACGCAACGAGGAAATACGAATGAAATATGGCCTCAAACCCGCGAGCGGCGACTCAAGATATCAGCGGATGGAACCTTAAAGTTTGCCCTCGGACAAATGATGTCATTAATTATTAGCGAACATTTTGCGGCTGATTTGTGATTTATGAAATATATAACATGGGTCTGTGAGCTTACGCGACATATGGCAATGTACATAATGTCTTTTAGAGCAATATATAGAGGAACTCGTTCGGGCGTAGCAGACAATGGCAAGCTGAAGCGAATATACTTAAGTTTGGTATTTTCTGTACTTTAGGTTGAAAAGGAAACTAAATGGCACTGAATCATTCTTGGTCTTTTCGGGTAATGTTAAAGTATGAACTCATGTCGTAGCATGATCAGGCACCGCAGTCCGTCTGAAATTGCATGCTGACATATGTGTGTATACATATTTAGACAGATAATGCAATGACACAAAGGAATTACGCCTTATTTTAATATGGAAATTTTACTGATCTTTCGCTTCCTGTAGAAAAAATATTTGCGCTCGAACACTGCAGTTGCTTTACAGTGGACAAGGGAAAATGTAAGGCAATATTAATCGAGCACAGACGTTAATAAGAATTTAAAGATCGCAGCTACAGTTTTCTCTGACGTTTTCCAAAGCATGTATTTAACTTTTTTATCACTATCAGTCTTATATTAGACTCGGCTGTCTGGACATACTTCACAAATAGCGTATTAATGTTATTAACAACTAACAAGCCTTTAACTTCGGAAGCCCCTTCGAAACTGTAATCTTGGTTATTCTCCTGACATAACACAGGAAAAAATCATGAGCGAAACACAATTTTTGGAAAGATATCTCACTTTTGTATAGACAAAACGTTTAAATATCTAATTGATGCTTTGTCGAGGAAAGAAAGTGCGAAAAACATGGCTGCCATTGTCTTTACGTGTTTCCTTTCTATTCCGAAATTGAAATATACTTGTCCGTGTATAAAACACATGCCGGGCAAGTTTTTCTTTTATTTCAAGAAAACCCATGAAATGCGAATTGCTTTTTAAATGAAACGCTCAGCAATGGTAATCTACATTCCATGCTATCCAGTCAGATGTTTGTTTAGTGTTGGGCATGCATGACAAAGTCCTCGCACGAAAACGAAATGAGAGCTAGAATTTTTTAACGACAGCTGCAAATGCCTGTCGCTGCGAACGATAGCACCTTATATTGTCACAGAGTTGCAAAAAGTGTTCAATTCAATTTGCAAACCTTCCTCAAAATGTTGTGAAGTTGGGCTTTCTAAATTGAAGATAGGAAGATTGATCACCGATTTCCTCAGAAAGGAGGTATGATTTCTCAAATGGACCATTATCTATTAAATATTTTGATGTCAGTGTTAGCTACATTTATGTAGTGTGTTGACTGTTGAGATGAAACCTTCCTCACTGACCGCCCATTTTGCAAACCTTCCTCACGGACAATGTCCGCATGTTCGTGGCTTTTTTGCAACTCTGTATTGTCCCTATTGTCGCAGGGAATTCTAGAAGAACTGACTATGCGAACGTTGTAACCCAGTAAGATTATGGTTGACAACTTTGTACGTTTTGTACTTTGACTAGATACCCTAACTCTGACAATCAATTTTCCACACACAAATATTTTACTGGCTTACAACACATTTACTATTTTTTGGTTTACAAATCAAAGTTAATTCTTACTATTTGTTCTGTCGTTTGTGTATGCATAATACCTCCAGTTTTTACGGCGATTTCTCGACACGAGATTTTGTTGCGAAGCAAATGAGCAAGTAAAGTGGTTAAATTGACCGTAAATAATTGGAAATTTAGACCCGCTACTTTTACCGTTTACAAATATTCAATATAAAGAAGGATTAGCGAAGGTTTTCACGAATTTTTGTGCTCTTATTCAAGTTTTGCTTTTGATACTAGTGACATAAAAAACGACAATGCTATATGGATTTTAGCAAGCTCTTTCGCGGCAAAAATACATAATTGTTAACGGTAACATATTATGCCTTTAATTTATGGCACTTCAGTCGATCTGGATAATTCGATATGGAATAATAACAGTCGATATGGAATAATAACAGTCGATGTTGAATAATTAACATTTACATTATGGCACCCCAGCCGATGCTGGGATCGAAAACATAAGAAATATGAAAAACCCAGAAACATGAAACTTAAGAAAGCCAACCTTTTCTCTTCTAAAGATTTTAAATGCCAAATATGTGCAGTTATCGAACCGTTTCAAAATCGAATAGAGAACTCTTTTTGTTTTTCGCCCTCTTTTTTTAGTTTAATTGTCCGTGCTTTGAGGATGTGTATAATTTGCCGTTATGAAACAAGTCGTAAAATTGCAGTAAAAAGGATCTTAGGTATAAAAGGCCTTAGTCTTGCCGGCTTCAAAGGGGGCAGCACTGGTATGCAAGCATATTGTGTAGTGGAGCATCAATTCAGTTGGGGGCCGTTATTACTGCATGTCTCTATGGTTTCAAAATGACTACAATCATTCTCTTTGTTTTGTCAAGTGATGTTTCTTAGCGATATCAGCTACAAATGAGACACGTGTGTTTTTTATGAAACATAATACATTTCTATGTTTTGCGTGGTCGTCGTTGCTATCTATGGCAGTGAATGCAGGACGCGTTCGTGCAGAAGCCTTACAGAATTGATCAACAGCTGTGTTTGGCTTCGGACCAGGTGGCTTGTTAGGATATAGATTTCCCTAGCGTGTGTGCGGGGGGGGGGGGGAGATTACGGTAACAGCTTAGTTCTCACCATTGAACTATAAGTAAACTGGAACGATAAGTCAGGGGGAAAATTGAAGCGAATTTGATTGAGTTTTTCTGAGTTTTGAGTTGAAATACTAAACGTGACAAAATGGGCCGTGTATCAAATGAAAGCTATTAGGAAGTTGTATTTGGTGTAAAAAATTTGAGGCATTAGGTGAAAAACAAACACCTTTAACTTTGAAGGGAAATTTGTCGTATTTTCACTGATAATTGTAGTTGTTTTCGTATTTTTTGGGTATTTCTTTTTTGTCTAAAGTCTTGAATTTTTTATTTAAATGTAACTTTTTAATAGCTTCGATTTGATATACGGCGCGATCTTTGACTGAACTTTTGTATTGAGTTAGAGTTTCAGTTGTATTACAATTCACTGGTTCTCACCTACGCGCGAAAAACTGGAAGGAAACTGGAACCAAATAATTACATCATCGCCCAAGGTTTTATGCGAAATACCCAATGATCTGTATAAAACTGAACCACGCATTCAAAATTGAATTTTCAAAACGGTACATTCGTAAATTTAAGTGGCGTTTCCAAAAATTTTACTCACATAAGGAAGTTTATTTTTGTATGGGAGATGTTAATTGCGGCCCGTCATACTTTAAATTTGTCATTTCCGTTAGCCTGAGAAAACAGACGCTCTTTCGCTCATTCCAGCGAAAGGAAAATCTCCCTTTCGCGGGAATGAGCGAAAGAGCGTCTGTTTTCGCAGGCTACATTTCCGTTGGCTTTTATGGATATGACATGCGTCATCCAGTATTATATAAAGATCAACGGAAATACCAGTGAAATGAGAAAATACCACTGATCTCATAGTGGACTGGATATAGCTTCTATGGATATCAAAAGTGAAGCTTAATTAATTTACATGCAAATTTCACTTCCGGGGACCACAGCGCCCGTGTGATACAAATTTGTAAAGGAATACTTGGTGGGAAAAGAGCAAGAACGTACAATTTTGTAATATTTTAAGCACATTGTTGCAGTAAATAAAGTTGTTTGTGACAAGTTTTCATCACAAGTGGTCCCCGGAAGTGAATTTCGTATTGTATAATTAGGCTTCACTTTTGATATCCACAGAAGCTAAATCAGGTCTATCATGAGATCAGTGGAAAATACCCAGATCCTTTCCAGATCCAGGTTTTTTTACGTAAATACGTTTCGAGTTATAGAGGGGGGTCGAGTATCACAACGGATACAGTAGTTAAAATTCTCGAAAAATTTAACATTTTAATTGCTTAATATGTACAACTGCTAAAAATTAAAATTTACATAATTTACCTAATTCCAGAAAATGCATCGTTCATTTTCCCCACGGAGGCTTAAGTTTGTCGGTGACTTGATTGAAAAATTTTGACAACGTCGGGTTACCACAATGATTGTCGCTGTCTGAGCCCAAAGTACGTTTATAAACATTCAAAAACAGACCTCGTACTGTCTCGAGTCTTGTTCGCCGAACAGAATCCTCCACGGCTTCTTCGCAGCTAAATGGAGCAAACGACAGATTCGTTTCAAAAACGATAGGGGCAAAGTTGCAAAAAAGCCACGGGTATGCGGGTATTACCCGTGAGAAAGGTTTGCAAAATGAGCAGTCAGTGAGGAAGGTTTTATGTCAACACACTACATAATGTAACCTAAACACTAACATAACAAAAAATTAAACTATTCCAGAAATTGATCTTTTCCAGAAATCATGCCTTCTTTCTGAAAAAAAGAGTGGTTCACTCTCAAGCTTCACTTTGAGGAAGGTTTGCAAACTTTGAAAATTTTGCCCGGAGAAGGTTCAACGCTTTCTGCAACTCAGGATGGGGGCACGTTATTAATGATTTATAAAATGCACGGCAAACTCAGTGAAAAAGCACAACTAAACCATTATTTTTGTTGGAATATAGGTCTATGCAAAAATATGGCGTTGGTTTGTAGTCACTTGTGGTCACTGTGTATCTGCCCCCTCTCATTAGCCTGTTGATTGGAGCAAATTACCCCAGATCTACCCCCCCCCTCACCTGGGCACCCATGTTTACATAGTTGGTAAACGTAGGTAAACCGTAAAAGTCTTTGGAGGAGTCTCCTCCTCTTAAAACAGAACAGTTTAATTTCGCCCCCCCCCCTCGCCCTCCCCCACAGCTATAATTTGACACTTTACTCACCTGCTCAAGCTATTTCTACTTTCCTCCCACCGTTTTGTTAAACTTGGATAAAAACCATCACTTCCACTTGTGCTCGACATGCTTCCTGGTCCAGACACGAGTTGCCAGCTGCCAGCACTGAGAGAGTTGTGACAATGCGACTATTTAAACATTTAAGAAAAATTATGGCATTATTGTTAAAGGATTGGCATCACTCGACACTATCGTGGGGTCATTTCTTATGGCGCGGCCTATTGTACAGAGCGGATGAGATAAAATCATTTTATAATCCCTCCTATATCAAGGCAATCCTTTCTAAATCGTTCCTTATTTTATTGGTAATGTACCAAACAAGGTATTTTTAACACTATTAAATAGTTTTTGATGAAGTAAAACAGGATAAGAACAACAGCATTCACTGTAGCACAAATCCTATCAAGATAAAACCAGCTAGAAAGATCTTTAAGACAAAATAATGTGCACGAAATTGCAACGAAACTGTGAATAACCATGGATAGAAGAAGACAGAAAGAAGTTTTAAGCAAAAAGTACACGGTATTTAACAATGGCTGCGTACCATAGTTTCAATAGATACCAGAGTGTCTTAACTTGCATGAAAAGAAGCTCATGTTTCTCTGGTAAACTAGAATAAACCTTTTGTAAAGTTGAAAAACGAACGTTTCCATGACACACCAAACTCGAACAAGACTTGAAAGACAGTTAATGAAAGAACGTTATCCATCCAACAAGCGAAGTCTAATGAACTTCATAACATAACTTATTCCATACCAATAAACAAGAAACTTACTTTGTTTTTGCGAGAATTATCACTTGGTACAGGAAGAGGAGTTGAGCCATTGTGATGAACAGGAGATTCATTCTGATCTCTTGGTACGCTATCGTTACTTTTGAAATAAAACAACCAGACAAATTCATCAGATCGCGATTTTTATTGTTTCTTGTTGTTGTGTATTCAGGCGAAAATAATGTCTGTGCTGTTACGTTGATTTCATTCGAGTATTCATAAAAAAATTTGACGGAATCTGATGAAATTGATTGTGTTACTTTGAGTTTAGATATCTAAGCCAGAAAAGCAGAAAAACATGTCTGACCTAGGCGGCGAACGAACCTACGCTTTGGACTCAGCTGGCTAGCCGGGCGTTGGGCTAAGTGAATATAGGCTTCACCGAGCCTGAGGCGACTAATTGTTTTAGTATAAATTTCCAGCTGTTTACGAATAATAATCAACGCAACTTTATAAAAATTTGCCTCAAATTTGTTACTGTATAAAAATAGCTAGAAGTAAAAAGCTATAGTCACTGACCAGTGACTATCACTTCAGAGAAAGCGAATCATTACCAATCACAATACAGGAAAATCAATAGTCACCTGTAAATTTATACTAAAAACTCATAGTAACACAGTGATTTCCATCAGATTCCATCAAACGTTTTTATAAATATCTCAGCTGGAAGACACCACACATTTTACTAATTTCACTTTATACATTGGTTATATACCTTGTGCAGTTGTCTTCGGAACGGTTTTCCTCGCTCGTATGTTGGCCGATAAAGTAATCTCTGCCGGTCGAGTCCGAAGGCAACTCACCGCCGTTTGCATATTCTACAGAGAGCAACGAATTTACAATGAACAATCAATCGTCAGTTAATCCTCTCAAATGAAGATAAAATCCCAGGACTTTCAAGGAACGTTTCAAGTAAATTCAAGAACAAAAGAAGGATAAGGATAAGGATAAGGATAATAATTTAATTTTGCCACAGATATCAATTTTATATACAAGATGTTTATATAATAGTAATATTGTTAATTTGAATAATAAATATAGTAAATATGTGCGTATCATTAAGTAGATATCGATGGCAAGGAGGCATCCAGAAACCATAGGGCTTGTAAGTAGGATGTCTCCTTCTAGCAGTAGCAGCGGAAAATAATATGAATCATAAAAGTTAAATTAGTTTAAAAGCGGTCAGAAAAAAAAAATATTTAAAGATTTAGCAAATATTTTAAAATTCTATTCCTGAAGCAATTTATCGTCTGTGCACCTCTAACAAACTCTGGGAGAGAATTCCACAATTTGGGACCTTGAAATAAAATGGTGAACTGCTTTATATTAGTTCTACATGCATGAGCTCGGTATGAACTCGCATTTCTAGTATTATAATCATGGATTTCAATGTTGGTTGTAAAAAGATTACGAAAAGAAGGTGGTAGTAGCTGACTATGGTAAGAGAACATAAATTTGCCAATATGGAAAGCATTAAGCTGATATATGCTGAGTATTTTTAATTTACTAAATAGTGGAGCAGTATGCGCCCGATAATTTGAATTGGTCAATACTCTGACAATTCGCTTCTGTAATAGAAATATACGACTTAAATTGGAAACATAGGTCGAGGACCAAGCAGTGTTACAATAGGAGAGGTATGGATAGATTAATGTATAATACAGGGACAGTTTAGTACTAGCTAACAGATAAAAACGGGCTCGATAAATTATGCCGATAGACTTAGAAATCTTTTTACAGACATGACTAATATGAGGCTTCCAGGTAAGATTTTCATCCAAAAAAACACCTAGAAATTTAACCCTCGATTTGCGAGTAATACATTTATTATCAAGTAAGAGAGATATATCATAAGAACTTTTCTTATGTCTGGAGTGGAAGATAACATAGTCAGTTTTGTCAATGTTAACAGAAAGTTTATTTGCTCTCATCCAAGAACCAATGTTTTGTAATGCCTCGTTTAAGACTGCAGCTAGCAACTCGGGATCAGAATGAGAGTAACATATGCTTGTATCATCAGCAAATAACAAGGGTTCAACTATACGAGAGGCATTTGGGAGATCATTTATATATATGATAAAAAAGAGGGGGCCTAAAATCGAACCTTGCGGCACACCACATTGAGTGATCAAATGACTAGAAGTAACATTATTATATTGAACATATTGTTTACGGTTTTGAAAATAGCTTTTGATCCAATTTAGTGCAACTCCGCGTATGCCATAGTTTTCAAGCTTGAAAAAAAGTATATCGCGATTTAAAGTGTCAAACGCTTTTGACAAATCTAGAAATACACCAATAGAAATTTTGCTTTCATCAATATCAGTTGCTATTTTATTTATTAAATGAGTAAGAGCATGACTAGTTGAATGTTTGGTACGAAAACCAAACTGTAAAGAATACAAAATTTCAAATCTTTGTATAAAATCAAGCAATCGATTATACATAATTTTTTCATAAATTTTAGAAAAACTTGACAAAATCGAAATAGGTCTATAATTCGTAAATATATCTACATCACCAGCTTTGAAAATAGGAATTATTTTAGCCGTTTTAAGGTTATTTGGAAATATCCCTTTTTCAAGGGATAGATTAATTAAATACATTAATGGCTTTGAAATAATATCAAAAGAATTTTTAACAAGGTGCATAGGTATATGATCATGTCCAGGTGCTTTTCCACCTTTAAATGACATGGAAATAATTTTTAGTTCACGTTCAGTTGTTGGTTTAAGAAAAATTGTTTCACTTATATTTGGTCCCAGGAAATCTTGAAAAACGCAATTTGTTGGGAGAATCCTGTTTGCCAAGGATGAGCCAATGTTAGTAAAATATCTACAAAATCCATTTGCAATTTCAAAAGGGTCAGTGATCGCTATACCATTTGATTTAAATGACGAAGGCAGGGATGACTGCTTGCTTTTAGTATTGATTACCTCGTTTATTAATCTCCAAGTTTCTTTTAAGTCGCCTTTTGCTCGATCAAATTTATTATCATAATACGTTTTCTTAGCATTTCTGATTAAGTGATTTAATTTGTTTTTATATCTTTTGTAATGAAGCTCACGTTGTAAAGTTGGATTTCCCATGTATTTCTTATAAAGTTTATTCTTTTTTCTAACAGAAACTAATAAACCTTTTGTAATCCAAGGCATTTTTGGCTTTCTGGAAGTATTTTTACTTATTATTAGGGGGAAACAATCCTCAAAATGTTTATTGTATTCTGTCGAGAAAGAGTCAAATGATTTGTTAGGATCATGACCCATAACAACGCTCGTCCAATCCACCTGAGATAAACTAGTTCGAAATTTGTTAAGGTTTTGTTCGCTATAGTCTCTCTTATAAGATTTGACTTCTTTTTTATATGATACTGATTCAGAACAAAAAAAAGCAAAAATGGGTAAATGATCCGACATGTCGTTAAGAGTAATCCCATTCGCCGTATTTTGTGAAGCATAATTTGTAAAAATATTATCAATCAGTGTTGCCGAGTGTGAAGTTAACCGAGTAGGTCTATTTATGAGAGGAATAAACATGTAGGAAAACAAAGAATCCATGAATTCTTGAGTGAAAGCATGCTGATCATAATGGAATAAATCCAAGTTAAAATCACCCATAATATAGCATTGTTTATTATCTTTGGAAATAATAGAAAGAATTTTGTTCAATTCCTCCATAAAAGAAATTAAATTTTGATTAGGCGCACGATAAATAGTACCAACAATAATGTTTTTCCCATTGGGGTTAGCAATTTCAAGGAACAAAGACTCAATTACTTCAGGATTAGAAATTGTGCAGTCTTGAATCAATTTATATTGAAAATGACTTTGTAGATAGAGTCCAACTCCGCCACCTACTTTATTTAGGCGATGGTTTGAAATGAAATTGTAACCGGAAAAGTTAACTAAGTCAGACGTTTCATCATTCAGCCATGTTTCAGATACTCCAATAATAGAAAAAGATTTACGCAAATTTCTAGTCAAAATTTTAAACTTATCAAAATTGCCGATAAGGCTACGACAATTTAGGTGCAATAATGAAAAATCACTACCGTCCTTTGTCTCATCAATTAAATCGCTAATTTCATTTTCAACCATATACCTGCTAGTCGGGGGCAACAGAGCTTGAACATTCAAATCTGGGTCAACATTTGACATTGTAAGACAGTCTAGGGCCAAGGCTGGACGAAGAAGAACTTGGAACTTGGAATTCAAGAACTTGGAATTCTCGGAAAATCTCCGTCAAACCATGATTAAAAAACATCACTAATTTTAACAACTGAACTTTTGTGGTAGATGCTGCATTTTTAGTCTTTTAAATGAAAGTACATCAATTAAAAGTTGAGAATTTTCAGATCTTACCTTGGCAAGGGCATTCTTTATCTTCGACAGTATTTGTTGGCGTTCTGTCGACTTCTCTAGTTCTCCTTGTTGTCTCATTCTCAAACCTTTGTTAATTTAAAAAAGCCCCCTGTTTTACACGAATTCACAAGCAGTCAACGTGTCCGAAAAGGTGCACCGATCTTTTAAACACGTGCAGTATAACAAGGTAATCGAGTGATGGTTAAGTTATTACCTGTCAAACTCAGCCAGCGAGTAAACATCGCTCATGATGTATTGCAGGAAATGAAAACAGAAGAAGAAAACCTTCAAGAAAAAATATATGCCTCAAGAAATTATACAACGAGCTTTCGTTTCCAATTTAAGACATAGGATTACTTTTCAACGCTTTTTTATCACAATTTATATTCACTGAGATCTTGCATGGCTGAAATTTAAGAATGGCCTATATACACTTTCTTAGTCCTCTGTTGCATCGGTATTGACTGGCATGGGCTGTGATTCCAAGCTATTGCTTGATATACACTTAAGCCGAATTCGGAAAGTCTACTCTCATCAATTTCGAATCAACTCAAACACACGATGACGGCGTATGAAAGTCATCCTCGTTTTACCAATATGCCTAAAATGTAGTAAAATTTCAGCAGAAATTAAATATAGCATTCCAACCTCCTCGTCTCTTTGCATTCTGTCATTCAAGTCGTGACTAAAATACAGAAAAAACACAACATGAATAAATGCTGTACATATAAAATGTCCACATAAAAGATGTACACAAACTTACCCAAACAAAAGCCAATCATAAGCGACAGTTAAATATAAAATCTCTAAAGCGTTCAAAGATTGGTGAACTATTCCATCCTATGAAAGCAAATTTTTTGAACACAAATCGTCTTTTGTGTACTGAGTTACATACAGACTAGCCAGGAACATTACATGCAAGTTGCGGATTTCTCAGTCTGGCTTCGTACAATTTGCTGCAAGTACAACAATTTTGTTTTAAGGTTGAAGACTACTTACTGCCCAAAGTGATAATCTTAATAGTGAAATAAATAATGGTGTACGATCCCAGCCGGATATGCAATGGACAAGAACACCTTCGTCTCTGTTTAATATCGTTTTTAACAAAAGCAAAAAATAGTTCTGAGTCAATGTGGCTAAATCCCATCTCTATAAAACGAGATAAAAAATGTAATCTCTATGAAAAACAATTAAGCCAACAAACTCTTTTTCACTCGCACCCCACTCCCCCAGATAATTTTGAAAATGATACTGTTTGAATATTTTCGTATGGAGCAATGAATACCTGATATCTTTCCCAACGACAAGCAACTTGCCGCGAAAATTCATCTGGTAAATTTAGGTCGGCATCAACATAATCCTATGCAAATTCAAATTAAACCCACGTGACGCAAAAATTACAACAGTTTACCGAGCTTTAGTAAATTTTACTCGAAGGGCTAAACAGTTCAAAATGATACGTACCTGATCCCAGTCAAAATAAACCCTCTTTGAAATATAATCTTTAGTTTTGAGAACCCTGAAGAACTCACAGCCTAAAGAAAGAAATGCATCACAGTACAGAAATCGTAACAGCTAAGTTTTTATGAACCATTTTTATCCACAGAGCACTATATTCACGAAATGACTACTGCAAACGATTCTGTAAGTACACAGTGAATCAGTCGATCATGAAAGAATTTTACACATCAGTTTCACGAGTCTTCAATGCACAAGGTCATCTCATACACATGTCAACTATTAAAACGAACACCTTGTCTAAATATAGCCGTCAGATCTAAATCAGAATTAGGTGTCCCAAGGACGGTCGAACGGCCGCCTGGCTAACATCCTGGATCAATAGCAGTACCTGGATAGGGAATGGAACACAAAATGAAATCTCCATAGCGGTTCTCTTTGTCAACCTTTTCTGACGATGTAATTCTACAAAATTAAACATATTTACCATGTTGTCAGCTGCAGGTTTATTGCCTTGATGGCATCAGCAATTAAAGCGTTCGCATCGTTCCTTCCCGCTTGATGATAATATCACTCACGGTACAAATCTGAGGAAATTTCTTTACATTGTGAGAGCGCTGCTACCAGCACTGGTCATATGAATTGAGTTACTGGTCATACGAACTGAGTTACTGGTCATACGAAGTTACGAACTGAGTTACTGGTCATACGAACTGAGTTATTGGTCATACGAACTGAGTTACTGGTCATACGAACTGAGTTACTGGTCATATGAATTGAGTTACAGGTCATACGTACTGGGTTACTGGTCATACGAACTGAGTTACTGGTCATACGAACTGAGTTACTGGTCATACGAACTGAGTTACTGGTCATACGAACTGAGTTACTGGTCATACGAACTGAGTTACTGGTCATATGAATTGAGTTACTGGTCATACGAACTGAGTTACTGGTCATACGAACTGAGTTACTGGTCATACGAACTGAGTTACTGGTCATACGAACTGAGTTACTGGTCATACGAACTGAGTTACTGGTCATATGAATTGAGTTATTGGTCATACGTACTGAGTTACTGGTCATACGAACTGAGTTACTGGTCATACGAACTGAGTTACTGGTCATACGAACTGAGTTACTGGTCATACGAACTGAGTTACTGGTCATACGAACTGAGTTACTGGTCATATGAATTGAGTTACTGGTCATACGAACTGAGTTACTGGTCATACGAACTGAGTTACTGGTCATACGAACTGAGTTACTGGTCATATGAATTGAGTTACAGGTCATATTCACAAAATGAGTACAACGCACCTCATGCCATATTTGACTTTCTTATTTTCCAGCATCAAGTCAAATATGTATTTCACACGTAACGTCTTGAGCAATTGAATATCCTGAGTACGAGACTTGTGAACTAGATCCCATTCACTGTTCAAACATTGAGAAATGCGTCAGGTATCGAGTATAAAGCCCCGTACAGACGAGCAAGTTTTCCTTGACAAGTTTCTTGACGATTCCACTTACGCGTCTGTACGACGGACAACTTTTCCTTGACAGGCTTTGTATGTTCCTGTCTACGCAAAATTTGACAATATTTTTTTCTTGATGCACGTACACACGAGCAAGTTTCCTTGTCGAAAAGCTGGTGCGACTAGCTTTTAAACCAGGCCCCTTGTCAAGAAAAATTTTTTTCGCGTATGCACGAGCAAATAAAACTTGTCAAGGAAAACTTCTTAAGAAAAACTTGCTCGTCTGTGCGGGGCTTAAAACCTATTAGCTGAGGCTTAAGGCTGGGACAAACAAGAGTTTGCATGAGACTTGGCCTCATACAGCGTCAAACAACGGCTAGAGTTGGCTGAAATGCAAGTTGAAATAAATCAACTCAAGATCAGTCAATATAAGAAAAAACAAGATTGAAGATTCAAATTAATCTGACACCCCAGAGAACAACGAAAGATTCGTTGTCTCGAGCGGGAATTGAACTCGCATCTTAACGTTTGCAAACGGCCACATATATAGATAGATACCTATCGCTTTCTTCGCGTAAGTCATCATCAGGAAATACTGGGGCTATTGTAAACGAAGAGAATAACGTAAACGGATGTCAAGTGCTGGAAAAGGTACATATATTAAAAAGAAAGTAGCTATAGTGCGAAATGCTTGTTTGAATAATGGTTAGACTTACTGGAAAATAAGAAATTGAACCCTGACCGTCCAGCAATTTCAGCAAAACTGGACAAAGTCGCTGACCGGCAAATATTCTGTTAAATGTGGTTATAAAAATGGTGGCTTTAGTTAGGTTATGATAATGGGGGTGAGGATGGTGAAGGCAAGGATGGGGCAAAATGGTGGACAATCATGGTGGGTTATGTGAGAGGGGGAGAGAAGGGGTTAAGATGATGATAGGGTGAGGGTGATGGTGAGTTATGATAATAATGGGGGGGGGGAGAGATGATAATAGTAGGAGAGATAATAATAGGGGAGGGGTTGATAATAATGGGTGTAGAGGGGGTAATGATGGTAGGATGTTACTAGTGGGATGATGATGTGGGTGGGATGATGATGTGGGTGGGGTGATGATGGGGGTAAGGTTGGTGGGGGTGATGATGGGAATGATTATGGTGGAGGTGATGATGGGGTGATGATAGGGGGTAAGAATGATGGTGGCAGTTATGATGATGGCAAGCGAGATGTTAGTGGGGGTGATGATGATGGGGTTGACAATGTGGAGTGATGATATGGTGGGGTGATAGTGGAGTGGTTTACTGGTGAATGCTATGGTTTAAAATAGACTGATATAGAGTGTATATTACAATCATGGTGTTGTTGATAATGCTGGTAATGATCTGGTCAAGGAATTGTTACCAACCTTTCCATTGAAAGAAATGACAGGTACAACAAAACGTGATCTGCATCTTGCCAGCCTGGCTTTTCCAATAAGTGGCTTTATCTCAGAAATATCATTGAGTTTCACTCTACATGATAAAAAACAACAATAAATACAAAACACACATACTTTTTGACTTCTTGATTCTGCAATGAAAATTACTGTTTTTACCTTCTATTACTATGAAGTTCATCAGCACCTCTTAGGATTTCTGACTCAATAATTATTATTCTCCGTGGATAGTGCCCACACAGCTCCCCATTACCATTTGTTAATACCTAAAGGATTCAGTACGCGTTTGCATTAATGACCCAGGACCAGTTACTCAAAATCTTTGAAGTGAAATCTTAAAAGTTTGGAGGTGATTTCTGAGCATCTTTTTTGTAAGTTTGAAAATATTTTTACACAAATCTTGTCTGGATCAATAGCAGTTTTGGTTTCAGAAGTTTTAAAAGAAATGGAGGTGTAGAAATACAGAAACTAAAACAGTAGCTTAAACTTTAAACCAGAGTTGTGCCAAACCATTGGCCACTGATGTTTTAAAATAAATGAACATGTTGAAATACAGTAACTAAAACAGCTGGTTAAATAATTTTAACTCAGGGGTAACACTAATACATCTATATTAACCACAGGCAAATGTAAAATTCAAAACAATTTTCCCTGTTCCATATTTCTTGTCTGGTTCAATAATAGTTTTGGTTTGTTAACTTTTGAAAATGCATGGAGGTGAAGAAATACAGAGTAACCCAGCTCCAAGCCCCTAGATGCATTATCAATGTTAGCAATGACATGCACTGGCCTTGACTAGAAAGATTGAAGAGCTGACAAACTACATTTCATAAGCAGTATTGAGTATGTTACTATTGTCTAATGCCAGCAATCTCAGAGTTAGCTCAAAGGCATGCACAGCTTTCTCATATCCAAGGTACGGTTCAAATCTATATATGGTTTTGTGGTGTGTTTTTTTTATATGTCTATTTCTTCTTTTAATACCTTCAACTTTCACTTTAAGATCTAGCTTCACGACTGTAACCATGGCAATTTTTAAACATTAATAAATAATTAAGATTGTCTGGTTTAAGGGAAAATTTATGAATTTTTTTTAAAAAAGTGTCAATTTTCATCAAGTCAACGTCCCAGGCTGTTTTTCTGACAGCCTCTAACATATTTCCAGACACAACACTGAAATTATTAATTCTTCTCATCAATAACAGGTTAATTCAGCTGTGAGCTTATATTAGCTTACATTTACATACACTTGTCTGTGTAAGTGTCTGTAACGAACGTGTCAGCAAACATAGTATTAGAATATTCAAATATACACTACCGATATTTCATAATCTTTCATAAACAGATCAATACACCGATCTAATATTCTCCCAGCCTGTTAACAGAGCATAAAGTTGTTAAACGTTGGCAAAGAAATGATAGCACTGATTAACGTCTGCATGAATTAACAACATTAACAATTAAAGCGAAACTAGAGAAGATATAAAAAAATACCTTTTCATCGGAGTGACTCGCCGAGTACGTTTGCTTGGAAAAATGAGACAACAGATCGCACAGATCTTCCTGAACAATATCTTCGTCCAGGTTCATTTCATGTTAGATGCATACAAAAGAACAGTTTTACTTTGACGTTTTTGTACCGTATCAGATTTCAACTTGTCTCCATTAGCCATGTTTTGCTTCCTTGTCTAGACCATTTTAACTTTACCTTACATAAAGTTTCGCCCGAAATTTGAAAACGGGAACGCAAAGAATAAAGGGCAGAAAAGCGGAATAACTAGGGTAGTAGTGGTACATCATATTTCATTCAGACTATCCCGCATTGTCCTGGTTTTCTGCTGATCTCAGAAAAAGCTACTGGAATGCGTTTTAAGTTCTCTGATGACACCATATAACAAATTATACATAAAATATATTAAAACAATGTTTGTGAATTGAAATAATACATAAAGCACAATTTACAAAAATGTATAGAACTTCAGTACTCCAACGTTTAGGCGCACAATATTCAGTGTTTATTTATTTAAATGTCACACTGCAGCTCCAGATATACCTCTGCGAAAAATTTAAGCTTTTCTTGAGAGTAAAAAAATGGGCAACTATGTTGGAATAAGATGGATGTAATACCGAACCCTGCATTAACACATCGCATTCATCAAGCTCACAACACCCACGTTAATTTAGAATTCATTTGTGCTGAGAAAATTTACTTCCAAGGCCTTTTGCTTGAGGCAGAAGATGTTGTTGATAACCTGCTGCTGTTGCTGGCGACGGAGGAGCGACTGGAGACTCGCGAACTCATGCGGCCTGCAAGAAAACAAACTTTGATTTATTATGTGCATTTTTTTACCCCTGGAACGGCTGTACGATATCCACCGGATGTGACTTTCTCAGACTTTCTAAACTTGTTCAGTGACTCGTAAAACCCATATTAAAGTTCGTTATTTTCGAGTCAAAGTCCCTTTTTATCTTTTGCGAGTTCAATGTCCCTGGTGTCATTGCTTTTTACGCTTTTCTGCAGTACACAGCAAAAAATGCACAACCTGTTCTGGCCTGGTGAAAACAGCATTGTAACAATGTTGAACAATATTGTTGACAGCCTTGAACAATGTTGGCAGCAAAACATTGTTCAATGCTGTTTTCATCAGGCCAGAACAGGTTGTGCGTTTTTTGCTGTGTAGTTGAAAAATCACCATCCAGTGGATAGCGCTATCTAACTCTCGTATAAGTCCATAAAGTAAATGACATGGCAATTGACTGAGATTCTCCAAGCAATGCAAAACGAAACGGAACACTGCGACATGTCGGAATGAACGAAACATTCCAATGCATCTGAATCTGAACCATGACTGGATGAAATGATGGTACTAATTTACTAACTGCTGTTACTCACTGCTGTTTTCCTGTTTAAGTAACTCTTCGTTTAAATACTCTTGTATTTTTTGTAGGTCTAAAAAATTTGTCAAGGTAACAAACACACAAACAGAATGATCCAAATTATTCAGTGGTGAAAATATTTTCACCAGAGAATGCAGATTAGAAATTAGACTTGACGCAACTTTATACTTTCAGACTTTCTGCAACCAGCTGATCTGACCGTGAGTAAAAGGCCTTGAACTAGCTACCAAATAGAAATCCATATTGCTGCTGTTAATCACTTATATCTTTCGTTTTCCTTCGTGAAACTTGTTGAAACTTTGCAACTGTCTTTAATAAAGAAAATTGTAAGTCTACCAGAAATTTACAAACAAAGTAAATTATATTTCATGAGAAATTTGATAATTTGGATCGAAAAATGGATTTCTACTTGACTACTAGTGCCAGTACTTTTCCGTGTTTTCAGATCAACTGGAAGTTCTTCAAACAATTTGCATGAAGCTTGTAGATGAAAGTCTTGACAATCGACTTGCATTAAGCCTGTTGACAACTTGCAGCAGACTTTTTATCATCATCAAGCCGGAACAAACGATACGAGCGCACCCTGATATCGGCTTGACGGCTTGACGACTGTAAACGTGTCTTTGCTTTATTCAAGGAAAGATCTCGAGGAACAAAAGGATACGACTTCGGGAAAAGAACTCCCAGTGTTGTCCATTAGGTGCGAGGAAGGTCGGAGGTGCTTTCTTCGTAGCCCGTCGTGTCGGCGGAGGTGATGGCATGCAGGACTGTGGTAGGGTACCGGTTACAAAACCCTCGGGAAAACGTTTATGCAGCACTCTCATACCTTGAAAATAAAGATAGCCTTCAACAACTAGTTCACTACGTTCCTTCAACATGGTCCGCTCATCCCAGCCAACGTCTTTATGCGGGGTAGAAATTTTGAACAGTTTGTCTCTCTCCATCTCTCTCTTAACCCTTGCGTTAAGGCTGCATTTTCTGGCACAGGATAAGACTGTTACGTTCGTGTTAAAATCCGTTAAAATTCTCGCTGATTTCTCCCCCCCCCCTCCCTCCAGATAAAGAAAATCCTCCAATCCCGTTCCTGTCCGAGGAAAATTTTCCTGAGTGTAAAACAGGCCTCTAACCCGGATCAATTAGATCTTTCTCTTCATGACTGAAATTGCATTGCTGCATGAAAATTACATAATATTCATAACGAAATAGTACAAAATAAATGAAAACCAGTTAGGAAGGGGATTTGATTGAACTGTCTATAGTTCATTTCGTGATTACATCGTTCTGTAACACGAGCAACCGCGACTTACCTCCAGACAACATAAACACATTATCGAAACCACGTTGAACAAGTGTTGTAACAACGGCTGGGGCGTATCTCTCATCTTCGTCATAACATATGATGATTTTGCCTTCTTGGTTTTTCTAATGGGTGCTTAGTTAAGGTTACATGAATTTAGTGTACAACGAAACTAAAGCATCTCGTCTAAAATGGACCAGGTACGAACCCACCTCTGGTGGGAATCGAAAACTGCGCCTGTTGTCTCCCCCCCCCCCCCCTTGGATGACAACAATCTCGTCCAATCTGCCTGTCTGGCCATATTTTTTGAAACCTCACCATTGGGTTGTACGAAAGGTGAATATTACTTTCCACTGGATAGTGATTTTTTTCAATCTAAATATGTTCAGTGACTGGTAACACCCATATTAAAGTTCAGAATTTTCAAGTTAAAGTCACTTTTTAACTCTTGCGAGTTCATTATGCCAGGTATCATTGCTTTTTATGTCTTTCTGTGACAAAATCACTATCCTATGTAGATAGCGCTATTCGTACAACCGGCCCCAAATGTCAAACAACTATTAATGCATGGATACAAATGATGATAATTCTCCCGAGCACCAATCCATGGTTCTTGACAAGATAGCTCTATCGTAATTTAATGCTGAAACGGAAGCACATAGAGTTGCAATATACTGTACATAACTGGAACATTAGATTGCTTAGGATCATGGTTCCGTGACAATGTTTTTTTAACTGCAAACTATAAACTACGCTCGTTTGTTCTTTAATAATCCCATATCGTACCTCCAATTATATGACATTGCTCAAACTCATCCGTCCTTCTTATGTCCAACAAAAGATAGGGCAAAGATTGAACGTCAGGTGCAGCAGCAATTGTAGACTGCGTTGAGCGAGCAGACATTTGGTCGATATCATTATCATGCTGTTGTTCTTCTTCCTTAAGATCAACTTCACCAACACCTCGAATTAAACTGCATGGGCAAAAATATTCAAATGAAATAGTCAGTTAACTAATACCAAATTCAAGTGCAAAGTACTCAGTGGCGGATCCAGAGTAAGTCAAAATAAATTATAGCAGCCAATTTTAAATTCAAAATAACTTTATAACATTGTCATAGGTTGTAAATTTCAAAAGAATAAAATCTAACCAATGAAGTTGCTTTGAAGGTATTTTAAAATGTAAATACATCCTAGAATGAGCTGTGGTAATTTATTTTGACTTACGCTAGATCCGCCACTGAAAGTACTTACTCTTGCAACGTGGATCTTGAGGTATCTGTGCCTGGCCTAGAGCTGGTCTTTTGTCTGGCAGTTTGTGGTAAATTTAACGGTGGGACATTTTCATTGGCTGATTCAACTACTCGCTCCTCGCTGGCCGGAATATTGTCATCATTATTGATCATACTCACTACAAGTATAACATAATATTTTCATTATATTGATGTGTGAAAAAAATTAAGTTGCCCATGGGTAATTTAAATGTCAGTTCAAAAATAATTTCTAGCTGGCTGAAATGGACCTTAAATTTACTTTACACTCCATCATTGCTCTGCAACATGCTTCAAAGAATGTTGTACTGACTCTACTGAATGTCTCCTGTCCTACTGATTGGCCAAAAGTGGCATTCAATCGGCAGAAAAGACAAATAAATAATACCTGATCCAGATGTCGAAAGAATATCTCTTTCACTTTCCAAATAGATTACATCTGCCACTTGTAGCACCTGGCAGAGAAAGATTTTGAGATCAATAAGTTACAATTATACCCATTCATGCAATTCACATCCTGGTATATGTGAGTGGATGGGAATGCACAGAAACGTCATATCATTCGTAATTATCTTTGAAATGACGAGTCAAGGTTGCTGAGCTTGACAACCATTTCCATACACCAGAATAATGACCATATAAAACAATTGTGTCATCTGGACTGGCCTTTACACATCAGCAAAATTGGTGCTCCAACTCAGCACTGAATTTTACCCTTGGCTGGTAAAAGTTGGCTCTATGCCAAAAATAGATGTAAGTAATTATAAAAGAATTAACTTCTTTGCATTTTCACATACCAACTGTGCAAATGTGTTGACTTTCATTCGTTTAAATATTTCATCTTTTCTATACTTGTAATCTTAAATATGAACAAAGTTAATTAAAAAATCCTTTTAAAAGTGGCTACACATTAATTTAAAAAATGCACATCTTACTTCTTTTAATATCTTCCAGTTTTTCCATATGTTTTGTAATGCTAGATCCTGAAATTATGCAAGTAATATAGAACATATTTTCAATGGGTAAGGGAATTTACTATAGATCAAAGTGCTGCCACATTTGAGGTTTGCTGTCTTCATAATTATGAATGTTGACAAGCCTGTCAGATGGCAACAAGCAACATTTTATGGCATGGAACCAGATTGCAGAGTATGGCAGTTTTCGACGAGATTTCGAGTGCGAACAAGGCACAAATCTTAGCTGCAGGTGCACAAAACAGTTGCCAAGTGTGGATCATAAGTGAGTTAAGGGGCAAAAGTAACAAAATATGTGTCAAAAACAATGAAAATTAGAGCTTTTGGGGCAGTTTGAATCAGGAAAAAGAAAGGTAGGTTTTTCTCTAAAAAATCTCAGGGGCACTGTTGACATACTTTGCAGTCTGAACATGGGAGAAGATTGATAAAATTCTGTTTATCGTTAAATGGAGTGTATTTTGCAATTACTTTTGTATAGTAAATGTAAAATTATTTAAATTTTAATACACTTCATTCAATGTGGAACCTGAATCTTTGAATGAAACTTGGCTTGCACAGGAAAATGCAAAATATACTCTTCTATTAAATAGTTGGAAGTGAAAGCCTGAAATGTTACATTGTAAATGTTTGTTGTGTATACAAGTAATACATAACATAGTGTCTCATTCGAACAATCTGCGCAAAGACATTCTACAAGTTATTGAATATAACATTAATACGCTATCAAGTAATTAAATTCCCCCTGTAAACCAAACAAACACTAAACAGAAGAGACAATGGCAACACAATACAAAACAAACAAAACTGTGTGCGCTCAAACTCAAAACTTCATGGACTTTGCAAATATCTAACATAACAGAGGGTCTATCTTGTGAAATGCTAAAGATTACAGGCATGAGACCCATGAGACACAATAATTACTTGTAATAGAACCTGTCTAATTTAATCGAACCACAAACATTGAAAGAAAACAATATGCATTAATGCACCTGTATCAACAGTGTATTTGATATGTTTATACTTCGGATTTTCTGGAACCTTCTTGCTGAAGATCTACACAATAGCACGAATATTAGTTTTACAATGTTATAAACAAGATCGCTGAATAGGAAAGGCGTCAAAAACGACAACTTACATCATCTTTCTTCTTCGGCGCTCTTCGAGCCGTCGACATTTTGAAATTTGCAACAGACTATGTTTGCATGGTTACCAAGCTGTGCCATGGAAATGACACTGATCTCGTTTTCAAAATGCTGGATATGGAGTAGTACATTTTTCTTCAATAACTTGTACGTTGAACATTTTATTTACTACACGTGGATTTTTACCAAGTGTTTATGTTCAAATACCAGCCAGATGAAGTTTTTAAATTACATTAAGACCAAGCCAATTAAATAACATAGAATGTTCATACATTATAAGAATTTTTCGCCTTTGTTTTTGACCAAGAATTCCATCCTCAATGGTTAACACACACTAACTTCGAAGATTCTAACCAAACAAACCAAATATTTAGTAAATTTACTGTATCAAGTTTCACAGTTTATCCAACCTTACCGTCAAGAAAAGAAGACAGTCCGCTTATATACACAGCTCAATGGGGTAATCCCCCTGATGTCGAAGTTTGCCGAATACATTCCGAACATCAACAAGCACTTTCCGATAGGTCAACGACACTGCAGCTCGTAAACAAAGAACAATAATTAGGAAAAAAATTAAAAGTAATTTTAACAGTTAAATATGGGTGTCCTCTTCAATGTTTTTAAGAGGCTTGTGCTGGTTGGGACTGCAATATTTATTGGAGTGTACCTGAATTATCCTCCACCAAGCATGTCGGATAATTTACGGCTTTGGGTTCAGAGTGGACAGTTGTTCTTGCACGGGGTTGATGGCAAGGGTGTTAAAATATTCTATAAAGGTTCTTTACTTAGTTAAGTTTTATTAGCACAGTTTAATTTGTTATTAGTAGCGTACTAAGCTCAATTTGCATGCAATACATTAACGTGTTATTGTCCATTTTATATAGGTAAGAAAACACTACATTAAAACGAGACGTATTGTAGTGCATGTATGAATGAGTTAATAATTAATAATTAATATCCAGTCAGTCTTGTAAAACGAGTACCTTCTATCGTAATACAACCATTACCCAGCAACTTTTAGAGTATAGAGATGAATACACCCCGAGGGAGGGAGGGGTTAGGGCCTTGCACCTTAGGCAAAGCCCCCTTCTTCTCTCCCCAGCCCTCACACAACCCAGAATGCAGGACATTGCAGTTTCTTAGACTTCAAAGTTTAAACTTTCCCCAGGGAAGGTATTCCCCTAGGCCCCCATAAAACTAGAATTTGAGTACAGGAAGTTCAAATTTACCTTGTCCCCCAAAAATTTTTGGGTGGCTACGTTTCAATAAGTATGCTGTATTTTTTCCACAATTTTACTTAACAATACAGATGTCAATGGTTATGGTCACAAAAGCAAGGTCTTGCTACTTATCCATGGCTTCCCGACAAGTAGTTATGATTGGAATAAGGTATTGGAATATAAACAAAAGGCCTCTGTTTGGACCCTGATCTTTGCAGTTGTACTGTACAATGAGGTATAATTTATTACAATTACAGGTGTGGGAGCCTCTTAGGGAAAAATTTGGCCGTGTTATTACAGCTGATATGGCTGGTTTTGGATTCAGTGATAAACCTGTGAGTGATTCTGTGTTTTGCAGTGAAAATTAAGGTAGAACTAATAATTATCTCATCTTCCTAATTGCTGTGATCAATGATGACTGCCTGAAATTTTAGAAAGACACCAACTATACAGTAAACCTACAAGCTGATATGTTTGAGGATTTATTGGCTTCATTAAGGATCAAAGAAGTTAATATACTTGCTCATGATTTGGGACTCACAGTTGCACTAGAGCTGTTGGCAAGGCAAGTGAATCTCTGAGGAAAAAAAACAAGAAATGTTTTCTTAGTTAGGACTTAGTTCTCTCACTTTAACTTGCTTTAAAAATTAACGCAGATATCACGAAAGAAAGGAAAACAAATTAACCCATGAAGGAGTTGATGTGATCAGCGTGTGTCTCACTAACGGAGGTAAATTTACTGTAAAACTACTTACTGTTAATGACTGCACTTCTCAATGCACTTTTTTAACATGCAATATAATGACTTTAGGTCTTTTTCCGGGCCATTATTTTCCAAGACTGATTCAGAAGGTATGCAATTAATTCTATGTATAATTGAATATGGTGTTAAAAATTATCATTGCAACAACGCAGTTACAAATTAATTGTTTTCCTGGACTTTAGCTTTTGCTGTATCCATGGATTGGTGCTCTTGTGACACGTCTTGGAAATCGCTACATCTTTGCTAAAAGGTCAGCGACAAGTAGAATTTCGATTGTAGGGAAAGTTTGGAGTGCGTTTTAATTTGTTAACAGCTTCGGTTAAACGAGAATGCGAGTTGATAACCTTTAAATCGGATAAAAACGGGTGAAAATGTTCTCGTTTAACGGGTAATGTTTGCAAAACCTTCTCCATCTCTTTTCCTCGCTTGACCAAAACACGACAAAACCTTTCTGCGAACTCTCACTTATCTGCTCTTCGTTTCTCCGGTTTAAAAAGAACGTTAACCCGACACTATTTCAAATTTATTCAATGTTTAGTTTCTCCGAGGTGTTTGGACCCGAAACGCAACCGACATCAGAGGAACTGAGCGATCATTTTGTTGGAATAAGATATAACGACGGGAATCTCTTACATCCGAAGTAAGATCCTCGCACCGAACGGTTGCGTGCAACTTCGAACACTTTATACCAACGAGCAACACTTTATACCAAACGTTAATCACTTAATGCCATCTTTTTGTCTTCAGCATTTTAGGTTATATAAACGAGAGAAAAGTGTACAGAAACAGATGGGTTGGTAGTCTTCAAAAAGCTGTCATTCCAGGTAAAAAAGCGGTCGATTTAGCACCCTAGTTTTTGATTTTTTCAAACCATGAACCAGGTGTTGAAACGAATTTCGAAAAGTTGGCATATACATGTTCTTATTTTTCAGTGCACTTCATCTACGGTCCAGCTGATCCTGTCAACCCTCCAGTGTTCGTGGAAAGATTCAAGTACGTAGAACCATAGCATAGACATGCCAGGAAACTGGAAACGAAACGCAAACTAAGTGCTAATAATGACATTCACGATCAGGGGCAACACGCTTTAATTAGTCTCAGAACCATGCCTAGAACGTTCAAGAACATCAATGTCTCTGAGGCAACTGTCGACTTTTAAGGCTCGTTTTGGGTACAACGCTGAATAGTTGTCTTATTTTTTTGACTGCAGAAATCAGTCGCCATAATGCATGTTAGTTAAATCCAGTGGTGATTTTGGGTCTTGTTCACGCCCTAGAAAAGTATGAAAAATGGACAAAATTACATAAACATCGCCGTTCTTGTTCAAATGTGAAGTTACAGGGTTCGAAAGTTAAGCATATCAGCTCGTATCACGGGTGCAATGCAAAATAATTGCAAGACAAATTACGTGGAGCATTACAGAAAACAAAAGTCAGTTCCATGGCTGGCAACGATTACACGAAACTTGTAATTGCAACGAATGTTACAAGATGCAATGCGCAGTGTGCAAAACGTTGGCGAAAAATTGCAACAACGTGTAACAATGCCTACTAACGCCTTGTATTCACATTGCCAGAACAGTATAACTAGACATGATTTATCTGGAAACAGCAACTGGAATAACTCTTCATGTTATTCCTTTTATTTAGAGAGTTGATACCTCAACACGGTATAACAGTCCTCGAGAACAATGTTGGTCATTATCCACAACTGGAAGACCCAAACCAATTCATGTTGGTTTACACCAAGTTCTTGTATTCGTTCTAAATCGACTCATTCTGCCTGGGACATGAACTAAACTGATTTATCGTTGATTGCAAGAGGTGGCGAGCTGTGAAATGTGTGGGCACACCCTCACCTTTATCGTTTTTAAGCTAATGCTAGGAAAAACAACAACCAACTTCGGTGAAAAGATGGCAAACCAAGACAATTTTAATGGAAAGATTTTTTTATGACTGAATTTATACTAAAGATGAATCACCATGTAGACCTAGTCCAGAGTCCCAATCGCGCATTTTCAACAATTAGTACTTCTTGTTGCAAGCGATAACTGCAAGTAACGAAGAGTTTTGGCGAACTTTTGTGTGAAAACAGGGCAAAAATCAGATCTAGAAGCTGTTGAAAACAATGTTGTCACAAAGTGCAATAATGTTTTGTTGGGGCAATATTGTTTCAATGTTGTCATTGTTCGGCATTGTTACACCTGATTGCGGGGTGATTCAACAATGTTGACATTGGTGCATCCTGTTTCCAACAGGATCTGATTTTTGGTCGTGCACACGACTCTACAGCTTTCATTTGTCAAATAAACATCGAGCGAAACTGCATACGTAAAAGGTTTTATTTAATTTTTTTAATTAATGTGAATCAGTACATTTACTATAAGGTGAAAATATATTATATTGAGTAATAAATTTATCATAATATCTTTATCTGTTTATCGTATGTTTTTGCATAATATCCTAATATATACTTTGCAATAATCTTCAATAAAATATGAAGAGCTAAATGAATTTAAAAAGCGTCCGTTAAACGCCCAACTAGAACAGGTAAGAAAATGTTTGCGAAAAAACGTGAAAGAAACGACTGCAGGCGTGTGTAACAACACTAAGGCACAATACGCATGGCGATAATACTATGACAGACAAGGATTAAGAGGGATAAAGCGATAATAGGATGACAGATAGGATTGAGAGGGATAAAGCTACCTCGGTCCGGTTGTTCAAAACCCGGTTGGCTTAGTTAACCCAGGGTTGACGCAAGATTTAAAAAAAATCCTAAGAGCTTATTTACAGTAGTGTCCATTTCTGAAATTTTGAAAGAAACTGAGGTGTAGAAATACAGAAAAAACTAAACAGCGAGTTCAACTTTAACCCAGGATTAGCTAGCGCTAACTCGAGGTCGAACAACCAGAAAAACATATTAGTATATCGTCGAGGTTTCCAACCGTAACATTTTTGGTCAGAATATCTCTCTCTATCTCATCGTCAAGTGAATGAGAGTGTTATTATATGTACAATTGTTCCATATCCTGTGAGATATCTCATGAATAACCGAAACCCAGCAATTTAAACCTGGTAATTCCTAGCAAGTTAATGTTTTTGCAGTTGGAGTACCATTATAGCAACAAAATCTTGTTCTTCACAATCGAAGTCCGCCAAGTCTTCCACTTTCTTCCCAATTTTCCCAAATCTTGATATCGTCCACCAATTCCTGTGGCTTTCAATATCTCTTCTTTCCTTCTAAATGGTCTCGTGTCGGCAGCCATCAATTCCGCTCTCCAGTTACTATAAGCTGTTTATTTCCACGTGTCAGCAAACAGCCGAGGCAGAATCACGTTTCTGTTTATCCTTCAACATGTCTCGTTTGAGTCTGATTAACGCTGCCACAGAGTTTGGTGTGTTGATTTTGTAGCCAAATAACGAGGTTGTCGTTCCGCTAAACAGACAGTAATACAATAAGTAAGCCGTGATATTCCTTCCTCAATTAATGTAATGGCCCCAGAAATGAACGAAATAACGCGTATGCCGTATTTGGACTGGTCAGACCAGTCACTTACGGCTTCAGTGTCACCACATTCCAGCTGATCTGACCGTGAGTAAAGACCTGGAACTAGCTACCGAATAAAAATCCATTTTGCTGTTTTTAAACACTTATATCTTTTGTTTTCATTTATAAAACTTGTTGAAACTTTGTAATCATGTTCAGTAAGAAAATTATAAGTCCACCAGAAATTAGGAACCAAAGTAAATTATACTTAATGAGAAATTTGCTAGTTTGGCTCGAAAAATGGATTTCTAATTTATAACTAGTGCCAGTTCTTTGAGAAAGCTTAAAAAATTCGAGTTCTACAGATCTATATAATATAACAAATTCCGAAAATAGACATCTTGTATTCCTGATATTCAAGAAAAAAACAAGAAAACGACGGAATCGGTGATATTTCGTCTTTATTCCAAATACATTGTCAAACCAATAGATTAGATTGCAAACAGGCTGTGTTATATATTAGTTTGACAATGTCTTTGGAACAAAGACGAAATATCACCGACTCCGTCGTTTTCTTGGTTTTTTTTCTCTTTAATATCAGGAATACAAGATGTCTATTTCCGGAATTTGTTTTATTTTGTACTTCCCTAAGTTGTCCGCTTGTTGTGGTTTTAGATCTATATATTGAGCTCATAGATTTCAACTACTGTTTACAAGTAACAGGCTGATTTTTTCAAACCTGTCAAGGTGGGGGTTCGTACGATGTTAAGTCACAGTAATACAGTCACTCTTCTTACCAGTTAATAAAATCGTTTGCAGCTCTTTTAGAAGATACGTCGATGGTTTCCAAATCTTCATCGAGACATTTCATCAAGTTCTTTTTCCTCTGTAATTGCAACTGTTTAAAATCTAGAAAAAAGTTAAGCAGAATAGAACTTTAATGAAGACGGGAAGGTAAACGAAAGTGAAAGTGAATGAAAGAGAAAGTAAATGAAAATGAATGAACTGCTTGAGATCGCCGATTACGGAAGAATTCGGCTGAAGTAGGACAAACCTGGTTTGGGATTACACTCGGCGTAAATTCTCGCGCATCGCTGCGCCACCGAAGATGGCTGCTCCTTCTCGTGACCTTCGATTACGGAAACTTTCTCCGCAATTTCTGCCGCTGTACAAGCTATGATGTGTTCGCCTCGCACCTGTACGACAAGAAAATAATTCATGTATGACATCATACAGCCCTGGTCGGCTTTAAGACCTTGTCAAACGAGGATAAGGGTTGGCAGTCGCGCGATCTTAGTTGGCAATTCCTGAATGCCTGGTCTCATTAATGTTTGACCCGCCTTTTTGTGATGTGAGATGCAAATATTGCAAGCAAATAAAAATGTAAGATCGTTTGAAACGTACCACCACAGAATTCTCGATGAAATCATCAACCAACATCTGACTTTGCAGTTTAAGTTCTTTCGGTACCGTAGTTATTCCTTTCTCTGCAAGTGTATGTGTTATCTCTTTCTTCCTGGCGTCCCAACCATTGGCGGTGGTGATGATGACCCGAGCAACGTCCACAGCCTTTCTCAGTTGAAATCTTGCACCCTTGTTCTCTAAATGACCCACTCCCTTGTAAATGAAGTCTTGTGCAACTTGGCTGATCATAGGATCCTTGTCTCCTGAAATTACCGCAGTTGAAATTTTCGGTTAAACGAGGACGAGAGATAATAGCAGTAACACAATTACTGTTTTAAGCTCTTCCTCAAAACAGTTTCCGATCAGATATCAAATTTTGTGGAAACACTACTCAAATTTATCATTCATAAGTTCAGGTCAACAGGGTGCTAATAATGAAGTTAATGTATCATAATTGGAGTACATTATTGGCACTGATAAAGATCTGCGCTAAAGAATTTAAAGCTTTGCAATAATAAATTTACACAGTATTTACACAAAATAAAACTGACATATGACAAACCAGTTTTAAATGGCTATGAAAGCATTAGTCAGCTTGCTGGACTATTAACTCTTTACTATGATTTTTTTTCCTTATGAGCTGGAGAATAGCAAATTAAGCGACCTAAACAAGCATTATCCTAGATTTGTCAAATAACATAAGTTACATCCCCTCAGTGCTTCAGGGGCAACACCTTTCCCCCTAGCTCTAAAACCTCTCCTAGTCTTCACTTGGTGTTAGAGAAATAAAGCAACCATGTAGACAGTGGCGTAACCAGGGTCATTGTTTTTGGGGGGGGGGCAAGTAGCGAGTGGCAAAGGAATTCTAGGGGGTCTGCCCCCCAACTTCTACATGGATTTAGACTTTTTGAATAGTCTTGACTACAGACTTTTTGAATAGACTTTTTGAATAGCCCCCCCCCCCCCCCCCATCGCCCCCTAACTACGCCATTGCATGTAGAGTTCATTCAAGTGCAAACTGCAATGCCCCCAAATGTTAAAACCAACAAAGACCAAACAATCAACCTAAAGCCTTATTACACTTGTCATGAGAATCCAGGATTTTCTTCTTCTCAGATATGTAAGTGAATATGTGAACAAACTAAAGTATGGGATAAATTTTACATTGCTTTTGCAATGGTATAAAATTCACTCAATCACATTGGCCTGAAGAAGCCGTCCCCGATTCTTACAACAAGTGTGGACCACACTTAAAACAAAGGCAGGATAATTACCTTTGAATATATCTGGCCAAGAATCCTTTCTCTCTTCCAGTTCTTTCTGCAGTTTACTCATTCTGTCATGTCTGTTCATGAGTTCTTGGGCTGACTTTTCATCAATGTCGTATGGTCCCGACTCAAGATAGAGTAGCCCATGCTTACTGTAGTGGGCAATGTCCTCTTTGAATTGCTCTTTAATGGATGCCATCTTTCCATGTGCTTCTGCTACTGTGATGTGCGGACACTTTGAGTCACGGGGTGCCAGCCTGAAGAATAAAGCATTGTAAAACGTTTAATGCATGCTAATAAACAGCCCAATGCAGCACACTTAGATGCAGACTGTATTAGTTTCTGGGGGGGGGTGATTGACCAATTGATGGGGGATTGCACACACAGCATTTTCGCAAGCATATCTACCTGAAATCAACTCTGGCTTGACATCCCTTACAGCGGCCAGACCTGACTTTAATTTCATCCACGAGGGACTTGTAGCGTGTTTCTTGTCTGTTTTTGCATGAAATCAACCACTTGGCAGCATCATCTGCCTGTTGCACTGCATCAGGATGGCTAGGAGGGCTGCCCACAAAAGGCATGCATCGGAAGTCAACAACCGAGATATCCTCGTAAGAGCTACCATGGCTAAACAGAGCAGAAACAACTCGGTTTTCTCGACCAACTAACGAACACTGCTTATCGGATTCACGGTCCTCTTTTTGCTGCTTTCGACTCTCAAGCCTCTGTTTCAGGCCGTCTTTACCACCATATTTTGCCCGAGCTATGGTGATGAGGTCTGAGACAAGGAACTCGTAAGATTCGCTGTCAATTATTCTTAAATCTTTATCTGTTAAACTAAACTGTTCCTGGAAGAAAACAAGAATAAAATGTTTAATGTAATACCATAGCACTAGGAAACACAATGGGTTGCAGTGAACTGTCAACAAATCTTTAGGATCTTTCACAAACTATTGACATCAGCAAGGATACCTTAGTCAATGAGTTTTCCATCGTTTTGTGAGGTTTTAACGGCAAGTGCAACACTGGTAAGGTTAGTTAGATATACCGGTAAGAAATATCACCTACCTTTGCATGACATTTACGACGATAAAACAACGAATGACAAGTCTCACACAATGTAACATCAGCATGCATGTCAATACGCTGGGATCCATTTCGGTAACACACGACACACCTCCACCTTGAGAACAACCAGTTTCGTATTGCTGCAATTTTATAACGTTTTTTGCTTATGCAAAGTTCAACAGCATTATCATAGCTATACATTGAGTCTGATTTCAAAGGTTTTGGTACACAAAGGATGGTCGGTTGACGTTCAAGTTTCAGTCGGTTACAAAGTGGTTTCCACATTGCATTACAATAACCGTACAAAGTTTTACATGTTGCTCCAAAACAAGCTAACGCCGGAGCATCGAGATATGATATAATGTTCGTTAGCATCTCTGCAGGTAACGAGCCAATTAGTGGGCCCATGTTGTTACTGTTCAAAGTGGCATTTGTTTGTTTTTTGACATATGACCGGGTACAGTACTGTTGACAAACTTCATTCTTCTTCGCAAACTTCCGCCTCTTGCAAGAAGGTGCCATTGAAGGAGAATGAGAAGAAAATAATACAAATCACCTAAAAACAAATAAAATTTATAATTACAAAAAAAATTATAAAGTCCTTGGAAAATACCTCAGAAAGTAACAAATGAGGTTGTTGCATATTTTCACAAAGATTTTATTTTAATAATAGTGATTTCAAAACCCATAGAAGCTAAATGCTTCCTTTGGTTTGCACCAGACAGTTTGACCCCAAAATCCACCTTAGCAAACTAGCAAGAAAAGAACTTGTCAATTAAACACTTAAGACCAGTCAAGTTATTAAGTGTTCATTTTACATCGGGCTCAATTCCAGAACATAATACTAAACGCTAACTAAATTCAAATAGAAATACTATCCCAACCAACCCAAACATTTACTGTGAACTTATTTAAATGGATACACTTATCATTTATATCTAGCCCTGGTTATCTAGCTTTAAAAACTGGTTTGTCTACGGTATGAAGTCCCTCTTGACATTGACACAAATTAAGTTTTGCTGTCAGAAGCATACTCCATATATTATAATAGGCTAAAAGGTTAGAAGTACCTTGATTAATTCCTACACAATAAAGTTTATTATTTTTATCACAGACAAAGACCAAACCAGTCATGAAAACTTATGATAACTTGGTAGAAAGAACCTAGAACTAAAGACTTTCCAATATACTTAGCCACAAAAATTATTTCCAATACTCCAAGCGCACTACGAATCTAGTACCTTATTTTACCATATTGAAAGCTTGAATTCTACTATCACTTTTGGTTTTAATATTTCAAACTTTCTCCAAGCATTTCAACTGACAAAAGACGGTGACAATGTAACGATACGTGTATTTTTAAAGTCTTTAATATTCTATTAGTATTCATATGCAAATTTTTGATGGTGTATTAAAAGATACTAGTAAACTTTAATTTAAATAGAAAAACAAATCATTAAAGCAACAAAGAAAGCTTACGAAAGACACTTCCTTGCGTCTACGCGAAATTTCGCCTCAAAACTAAACCAGTAAATCCCTAGCAAGCGAAAGGATTTTACAAATATGAGTCTATAGGCAAGTTCTTAGACGTGTAGTAGGCAGGGAAATCCAGGGTACACTTCTGCGGGTATCTAACTATCTATGTCAATTCTAAATAAGGACACCCTGAAATAAGCAAGTTGAACAGAGGCAGAGCAGGGAAATGGACAAACAAACAGTATTTTAAAAAATGTCTCTTTCCATTTGTTCTTTAAGCCTTTAAAACAAGTGCGTCCGCTTTATGCAAGAATCGACCTGAAAACGCGATGCGATTGTGCGATGCAGAATTGTTTTAAGGCTTATTTTGTGAGTTATATTTCAGAATTTTAACGATCAAAAAGCGAATGGAAAGCTTTGCGTTTTAAGACCATTTCCTGTGTGAACAAGTTAAATGTAGTTAAAATTCCTCCCCAATTTAGCGAGGCGACTTTTATAAACACTACAAATTTAAAATAGCCAAAAACTTACGTATACGTCTACAACGTAACACTAACCTAAAGCTTAAGGCTAAATGTGTTTGTTTAGCTAAAATTAAATCCAGCCTAGCGTGGAATTTGACATATCTTCCACACAACGCTCTGGAGATTAAATGGAAACATGATTCGCGAATGCAAGCGTATGTTGACAAATGTTTATGTCCTCGTATCGAAACTTGAGCAAGCTCGAGGGTTCATGAAAGGTTTCTAGCGCATGAAATACGATTTTAAATGAAATATACTAATTACCACACACGTAGCAAATACCTTAGACAGAACAATGTGAAGTTATCGCAGCATTTCGAAGGAATATGGTTTTCGTCTTGGAACAACACTTGACAGCCCGCAGCGGTAGGGAAAGCTGTTGTGTATTGGCAACTTAGATCAGAATATTCATAACTTTGTTGTGTAATTATTCCATGTGGAAAAATGAATTATGGATTGTGGAAAACCATAGAATTTGTAAACATTATCGTGCAGAAATAAGATGAAGAGTCACGCAGTTAAAATCCCCGCGTATGCGAAGAATTTGTTTGCCAAACTTCAACGCTGACATTTAAAACCTGGCCTTGCGATAACACAACATTGCAATAAAATGCGCGAATGCCCGCGAATATACACGGCATAAACAATCGCCATAAGCTTACTTACCTATGACTATACGGAGCCAAATAACAAGAAAACCAAGCTTGCTTCTTCTCGAGGGAACAGTTCTTGAGTTGTGAACCTTGCGATAATCCTCTCCGCACGATGTCAGTGTTGTGATTGGATTGATTTCATGACTTTTCCCGGCAGCAGAAATAACCCTTCCACGGCAATTAGAATTGACGAATCAGAACGCGATCTTTCGCCGAGCGACCAATCAGAAGCGTGACAGGCGCTTGTTTGAAAATGGGTTTACATTTCAATTCACGTGCCGTGTCAAAGCGGAAATCGGGAAAAATAAAGCACATAAATTATCCGATTTTGACACAACGACGAACCACACACAATGGCAATCGATAGTGCGTGTATTAAGTGTTACCTCATGCATATTAAGCCTTGTTTCATGCCATAACATATATTGGATAATCAGGCACGAGTATTTTTAGCGATTGCTAATAACACGCTTGGTTTAACCACAGCCTGGCGTTAACGGTGACACAAGAGCTAACAAATTATCTACCAGAACTTGTAACGTAAAAACCTTCTTCTTGTATAGTGTTACAATCTATACAGTTAACTAAGATATTAATATTACCACTAGCTAATCCTATTTGTGTACAAGATAAGCGTATTTTAAACATATTTATTCACAGTTTTCTCGACAAAAAAGATTGAATTTTCCATTACTCAGAAACGCCGAAAACAGGTTAAAATCTCCTTACAAAGTTTCCGAAAGAGTTCGAATTCATGGCTGAGAACACATTTTAAAAGTAGAATTACACAAACGGGATAGTTTTCAGGACAGGAGAGTTACCCAGCTTTCAGAAACGCATACCACGAATTCCGGTCGTTTCGATTTTCTCCCAGCGTAATGACGCTAATTGGTTCCTTATTTGCGCGAAAATAACCCCTCTAAAACTATTGTCTAATGGTGCGATCTTAACTTGATAACTTCAAGATTAATAAGTTCTAATTAAAGTTGTGTGCTATCCTATTATCATGATTGGCCGGGGGGAACATTGAAACTTACTCTAAATCTAAACCAAAAATTTTTTTTAAAATGAGGTACACAGTGCTCTATGGAACTTTTCGTAGCTAAATTTATTCCTTCATGCAAATTTTCAGTTTTTGCGCAATCTGAATTGAAAATAACGTGGCATTTCACACCTGCGTTTGTCAGTTGAAAAACACAAACTGAATACCATCGACTTCAACAGGAAAATACACATCTCTAAATGAGCTTTCTCATTGGCCAAGCAGTCTCAATATTTGCACAACATCTTTCAGCCGGTCAAGTAAATTTACTCAGCAAAGTCGCTAATGTGTTTCTCGTTAACACATCGCAAACATCAAGCCCATTGCTGATAAAGCAACTTAAAACAAGCAAGCAAGACGAGTGTAGTTGTACGCTTCTGTTTACAATTCACAGTGAAAATTTTGTATTCGCCGTTTTGAACTAGAATTGTTACAGTAAGAGTTCCTTCGAGAAAACTAAGAGAATTTACCAGAGATTATTATTTCACCTCGCTATCAATCAGCGTTTATTAGGGCTTAATTATTTGCCTGCACATTCTATTTTTAAAAACTATGAATCTATTCCAGAAAAAAAATTACAGAAACTTTGGCGCGGTTACTCATGGGATCTTTTCTCGGTGAAAGTCAAACAAACCATATTTTATGGTATGGAAAAAGTGAATTTGAATTTCCTATGAGATTTTTTGATCACATCTTTGTAGTTCCTCAGTTGCAGCTAAATCATCTACTTTTCATTGCGACTAAAACAAAATGACGAAGAAACGGCGTAAAATTTGCTTTATATTCATTTCCAAACAAAAACTAGAGCATGGCCATGGGGCGAAACAAGGCAACGCTAAAAACGCCACAAAAATATATAAATGTTTCTATTAGATATTTTTTTGAGGTAGTTTACATGCAAACTATAGCAGTGCGTTCCAGCAAACAATGAAACATATCACTGATGACTCATCGACATTACGCGCATCATTAACCTCATTCACGAGACAATTGCAAAGTTCGGAAAATCTGAATACAAATGGCATCTCAGGAATGCCATTAGGATTTGTTTGTTGGTAATCAATTACTTTCCATGAAGAGAAATCACACAGCAAAATTTTTCCCCAAAAAATTCCACAACCTTATTACTCATGTCAAATGTTCAATTTTTGAGAGCTAAGATAATTTATCAGAGATTTATTTCACATCGCTATCAATCAGTGCTTATCAGAGCTTAATTATTTGCTTGCACATTCTATTTTTCAAAACTAAGAATCTATTCCAGAAAAAAATCGCAGAAACTTTCAGGTTCTTGTTTCTCAATGGTGCGGCTACTCATGGATCTCATTTTGTCGGTAACAGTCAAACAAACCATATTCAATGGTATGGCAAAAGTGCGAATTTCCTATGAGATTTTTTGATCACATCTTTGTAGTTCCTTTAGTTGTAGCTAAATCATCTACTTTTCATTGCGACGAAAACAAAATGACGAAGAGACGGCGTAAAATTTGCTTTATATTCATTTCCAAACAAAAACTAGAGCATAAGGCGAAACAAGGCAACGCTAAAAACGCCAGAAAAATATATGTTTCAATTAGATATTTTTTGAGGTATTTTACACGCAAACTATGGCAGTGTGTTTTAGCAAACAATAAAACATATCACTGATGACTCTCGACATTAACTGCACTTGTATCAGAAGTCACTACGCCGGCATCCTTAACCTCATTCACGAGACAATTGCAAAGTACGGAAAATCTTAATACAAATGGAATCTCAGGAATATCATTTGTTTATTGGTAATCAATTACTTTCCATGAAGAGAAATAACACAGCAAAAATTTTCCCCTAAAAATTCCACAACCTTATTTTTACCCATGTCAAATATTCAATTTTCGACACTCGACTTAGCACCTATATACAGGAACGGGGTATAGAAACAGGTTAAATTAATATAAGGCTTTGCTTCGATCAAAATCTTTAACCCAGAAATCAGAAACCAAATTTTAATGATTTCTAAAAAACAACACTTGGATTGCACTGTGTCTACAGGAGTTCCGATACATCACACGATGCGACAATCAATATATATACTGCATGAGAATTTTTACACGTAGAACCTTCTGGCGGTATAGACGTAGTATACATGCTAAAATGCGTGTTTTTCACAAATTAGAAGTGAGTTTAAATTTCGATGGGCGCACGCAGCTTATGCTAGCGGTAACAAATACATCTGTTATACAAATATTTTACCAAGAATTGCAACTGTTTGTTACTTATCAAAACAGGTACACGCAAGTACAAAAAACTCCGTTTGTTAATATTTTCCTTATTCATAGTCATTATGAACCAGGGTATCAAAGGTATTTAGCTTAAACGGTGGATAAGTCAAAAATATAAAACAAGTTTGCATGCTGTATAAACAAACCAGCTAAAGTTATTTGACCTGAGAAGAACAATTATACACAAAACTAAATATTTATTCTATGAAACTCATAATTTCTGTTCCGTTCAAGGTGTAAAAGTAATTTTTCAATTTCACTTATCCACCGTTTAAAATGCCCATGTCAGAAAATGAGACTTTGCATATTTGAATTCTACTCAGGACGTAGATAATGAAAATCCAAAGCAGATTTCAATTTGAGTTAGTTTTCGCGGAGAAATATTGCTTTGAAATTCAAAAATTTCAAATTTTAACGGCAAAAGATTTTGACAACCGCGGAGGTGGGAAACTGGTGACTGATACGTCACTATAGGAACTCGCCGCTCGCGCAGATATTATTTCAGACAAAATTTGTTCAAAAACCAACAACAGAAACCAAGGCATGGTTACTAAGCTAAACGCGATCAAAGGTACTGGTAAGTAATTTCAACATGGCTTCCCTTTCTAACAAAAGTCAAAATATGAATATGGATGATATTGGATGATATGGATTAGATATGGATGAGCTTTCTAATAATGAGGGCTTGAATATTCATGATCGACGGAAAGTAGCGAGGTAAATCGAATTGGTAATATTTTTCCTGAGTACAGACTGTATGACTACGTGGTTTGGTTATGAATTTCACCAGTTTAATATACGTACGGATATTGGATAATATTAATGATATTAAAATGGTGCGCGGAGTCACAGAGATACCAGATTTATTTCGAGTGCTGAACATTATATCCTAAGAGTGAGTGCAACGAACGAGGGCATTTTCTAGCACCATGTATTTTTCTGTTTATTATATAAACTACAGTGTTTTCTACTAATATAAATTATCCAGAAGCTATTGGTCGATTGTTTGAAAAGCGATAATTTTCACATGTCATGATCTCACATTTGAGATTATCAATTTTATCAGTGCTCGAAATCTTTATGAAGCACTGTACTTTAAATGATAAGTATTGATAGACTATAGTCTGTCTAGTCACGAAGGCTAGTAATTCATTGCATGTAGTGATCATGTGATGGGAAACAGGCAGGTAAAAATTCAAGATTGTATTCAACCTAATATTATTGTCCTATATAAAACCCACAAGTAAGTCTCTTTTGACTTTATTTTGTAATCAGCCGGTATGGTCTGGAAAGTATGGCAATTACACACTCAAGAATTTTTGTTGTGTTCAGGTTTGTTGGCCTAATGCTGAATATGTTGAATATGGCCAGTGCTAGGTATCTAACATGCACACTGAAGTGCATTTGATACAGGTTTGCACGCTGCAACATTATTGATTTCTTGTGGGTACAAGACTGTTGTTTGAAACATTTGAAAATGTGAAAATAATGCAACCGACTCTGGCTAGTTTGAAAATAAGCTAGTTAAGTGGACTATTTTTTATCACTCCCTGTATACTATCCTTCTGCCCATGCCATCTCTTTGCAACATTCAGTAACTGTCTTATTAAGGTTAAGTTAACAGTATCTAGCCATTCACTGAAATTTAATGTTTATTTAAAGGGGAACAAAAAATTTTATTGTCTCATTTGAAAGAGACTTTAAAACAATATACAGAAGTCTATTACAAAATTTTTATATCTGTTTTACTTTGGAAGATATTCTTACCTAAATCAACGGACTGTCCGCCATCTTGGATTAATTTTTCAACCCATTAACAATGTTTTAGTGACGTCAAAACAGGGATAAGCCTGTCGAAAATCCTCCTAAATACCTACCAACAATCAAATATTGTTGGAAATCTTCTCAGTCCGTGCTGAAATCCGAAACACTTGCCGTACATTCGGTTTTGCTAGCATATTAACCATTGTGTCGTAAGAAAAAAAAATCGCGTGATCCCAGTTGTGACGTATCGTGCATATCCACAAATATCCAAGATGGCGGACAACTAAAGATTTCAAGCCAAAATATCTCACTAAATAAGGCCGATATAAAATTTCTGTAATAGACTTCTATATATTGTTTTGGAGTCTCTTTCAAATGAGACCATAAAAAATTTTGTTGCCATTTCCTTTAATCAGAAATCTTTAGTAATGTTTGGTCAGTATACTTTGGAACTTCAGTATTAGTAGAGAATAGCCAACAATAAGTCTCACTCATATTGGGACCTATATGTTTTTGTCTTCTTGGCTGTGACAATGCCATCATTCTAGCAGCTAAACCTGGGGTATAAAAAACATTTGAAAAACTTGATGAGATTTAGTCTGCACAGAGATTGTGCAGAATGGAAGTATATGAGCATGCACCCCCCCCCCCCCCCCAATTATCAGTAATTAATATTTGATAATTATTTTTAGTCTCTGAGGCTGAGAAACAAATTCACACAACTGCCTGCATGGTAAATATTGTTTGGCTGGACCAACATTTCAGTCCTGTAAAGTATGCATTCACCAAAGGATCTGGCCTGCACAGTCGTATTTGGACAATTCAGTCATCCACGAAAATGCACAATACAATTTCCAACAAAACGTCTGCAAGCTGTTTTAGGAAAAGAAAGGAACTTTAAAAAGACACACAATGGATGTGCTGTAAAGCCATAGATTAAGGATGAACAGATGTGCAACTGGATACGTGCCAGTCTTTCATGTTCTATGCTAATATACGACGTCATATCCACGAACAATGAAAGTGTTCATAAAATCGTCAATTAATTGACATTTCTCTTTCTAATTCGTTATCAACTTTGGCTTGTGTACTCGCCAGTATATTGCGCACTGCTGCGCACTACATACGCACTGCTGCTATGTTATGACCTGGTTTTTGTTGGCAGCATGAGCATCAATAAAATAAAAAGGGATAACGTTTCTAGTGAATTTTGCGAAAAAATGCTGAAAGAATTTTCTTTAAAATTTGTTTTTGTTCCTACGCACATTTCGGTACTGTTGATTTCTTTGTTTTTTAACCGTGTGCTTATGTTCATCTTGCTAGTCAAAATCAGGTCTAATTAAATGTTCATTTACCGTAGTTAGTCAAACGAATACGGTTTTTGTAAATAATAGAATTTAATAAATAATTTCTTCTTATCTTGTGTTCAGATTTATTTATAAATCAAAATACAATATAATAATCTTATTACGAAAAACAGTGCATGTACCATATATTTTTGCTAACCTCATACATATATTATTCAATTTTCAACATACCTTTGTCTCGCTACTAGCCTTGTACTCACTCTTAAGCGCTTAAGATAATATTCTCCCTCTCCAAAATGCATGGTTACATAAATGTAGTTGTATACAAGACCGAATTTTGGGAGAGGTGCGCGCCTCTCCTGGGAATAGGAGAGGTGCACACCTCCCCAAACCCCGCACATGCCCTTACAATTTCTCCAAAAACTGGCCTTAGTTATATGTTAACTCGGTTATGTGTGCCTTATCTTTACTTCAAATGGTCATTGTGGCCATGCATGTGTCTTTAGTGTTGGAAAATGTTATTATAAGGATTGAAATTATTGTTTTTGAAACAAACGTAAGCGATAAAAGTTTTATTGAAGAACAACGTTTCGAAGCCATGCATGAAGCGATGGCTTCGAAACGTTCTTCAATAAAACTTTTATCGCTTACGTCTGTTTCAAAATCTATTTCAAAAAGTTTGTTGATAAAGAAATTATTGTTTTCAGAGATTTTATGACTTTGGTTAAATAGGTAAATTGCTTAACCAAGCCTATTATTACACGAATTATTGTGTCTTTAGTGTTTGAAAATGCTATTATAAGGATTGAAATTATTGTTTTCAGAGATTTTATGACTTTGGTTAAATAGATACAAATTTTGTCATTATTTAACCAAGCCTATTATTACACGAATTATTGTGTCTTTAATCTTTAAAAATGTTATTATAAGGGCTGGTGAATTGTTTTCAGATTTTACGACTTTGGTTAAATAGGAACAAATTTTGTCATTATTTAACCAAACCTATTATTACACGAATTATTATGTATTTAGTGTTTGAAAATGTTATTATAAGGATTGAAATTATTGTTTTCAGAGATTTTATGATTTTGGTTAAATAGGACCAAATTTTGTGATTATTTAATCAAGCCTATTATTGCACGAGTTGTTGTGTCTTTAGTGTTTGAAAATGCTATTATAAGGATTGAAATTATTGTTTTCAGAGATTTTATGACTTTGGTTAAATAGGTACAAATTTTGTCATTATTTAACCAAGCCTATTATTACACGAATTATTGTGTCTTTAATGTTTAAAAATGTTATTACAAGGGCTGCTGTATTGTTTTCAGAGATTTTACGACTTAGGTTAAATAGGAACAAATTTTGTCATTATTTAACCAAGCCTATTATTACACGAATTATCATGTAGTTAGTGTTTGAAAATGTTATTATAAGGATTGAAATTATTGTTTTCAGAGATTTTATGATTTTGGTTAAATAGGACCAAATTTTGTGATTATTTAACCAAGCCTGTTATTGCACGAGTTATTGTGTCTTTAGTGTCGGAAAATGTTATTTTATAAGGACTGAATGTATTGTTTTCAGAGATTTTATGAGTTTGGTTAAACAAGATCAAATTTTGTCATTATTTAACCAAGCCTATTATTACACGAATTATTGTGTCTTTAATGTTTAAAAATGTTATTATAAGGGCTGCTGTATTGTTTTCAGAGATTTTACGACTTTGGTTAAATAGGAACAAATCTTGTCATTATTTAACCAAGCCTATTATTACACGAATTATTATGTATTTAGTGTTTGAAAATGTTATTTAAAGGATTGAAATTATTGTTTTCAGAGACTTTATGACTTTGGTTAAATAGGAACAAATTTTGTGGTTATTTAACCAAGCCTATTATTGCACGAATTATTGTGTCTTTAGTGTTGGAAAATGTTATTATAACGGCTGCTATATTGTTTTTAGAGATTTTATGAGTTTGGTTAAACATGATCAAATTTTGTCATTATTTAACCAAGCCTATCATTACACGAATTATTGTGTCTTTAGTGTTTAAAAATTTATTATAAGGACTGCTTTATTGTTTTCAGAGATTTTATGACTTTGGTTAAACATGATCAATAATTCGTGTAATAATGGGCTTGGTTAAACAATGACAAAATTTGTACATATTTAACCAACGTAATAAAATCTCTGAAAACACTAATTTCAATCCTTATAATAACATTTTCAAACTCTAAAGACAATAATTCGTGTAATAATAGGCTTGGTTAAACAATGACAAAATTTGTACCTATTTAACCAAAAAAATAAAATCTCTGAAAACAATAATTTCAATCCTTATAATAACATTTTCCAACACTAAAGACACAATAATTCGTGTAATAATAGGCTTGGTTAAATAATGACAAAATTTGATCATGTTTAACCAAACTCATAAAATCTCTGAAAACAATACAGCAGCCGTTATAATAATATTCCAACACTAAAGACACAATAATTCGTGCAATAATAGGCTTGGTTAAATAATGACAAAATTTGATCATGTTTAACCAAACTCATAAAATCTCTGAAAACAATACCGCAGCCGTTATAATAATATTCCAACACTAAAGACACAATAATTCGTGCAATAATAGGCTTGGTTAAATAATGACAAAATTTGATCATGTTTAACCAAACTCATAAAATCTCTGAAAACAATACCGCAGCCGTTACAATAACATTTTTAAACACTAAAGACACAATAATTCGTGTAATAATAGGCTTGGTTAAATAATGACAAAATTTGATCATGTTTAACCAAACTCATAAAATCTCTGAAAACAATAATTTCAATCCTTATAATAACATTTTCCAACACTAAAGACACAATAATTCGTGCAATAATAGGCTTGGTTAAATGATGACGAAATTTGTTCCTATTTAACCAAAGTCATAAAATCTCTGAAAACAATAATTTCAATCCTTATAATAACATTTTCCAACACTAAAGACACAATAATTCGTGCAATAATAGGCTTGGTTAAATAATGACAAAATTTGATCATGTTTAACCAAACTCATAAAATCTCTGAAAACACTAATTTCAATCCTTATAATAACATTTTCCAACACTAAAGACACAATAATTCGTGCAATAATAGGCTTGGTTAAATGATGACGAAATTTGTTCCTATTTAACCAAAGTCATAAAATCTCTGAAAACAATAATTTCAATCCTTATAATAACATTTTCCAACACTAAAGACACAATAATTCGTGCAATAATAGGCTTGGTTAAATAATGACAAAATTTTATCACGTTTAACCAAACTCATAAAATCTCTGAAAACAATTCAGCTGCCCTTACAATAACATTTTTAAACATTAAAGACACAATAATTCGTGTAATAATAGGCTTGGTTAAATAATCACAAAATTTGTTCCTATTTAACCAAAGTCATAAAATCTCTGAAAACAATATATTCAGTCCTTATAATAATATTTTCAAACACTAAAACCACAATAATTCGTGTAATGATAGGCTTGGTTAATTAATCACTAAATTTGTTCCAATTTAACCAAAGTCATAAAATCTCTGAAAACAATAATTTCAATCCTTATAATAACATTTTCCAACACTAAAGACACAATAATTCGTGCAATATTCGGCTTGGTTAAATAATAACAAAATTTTATCACGTTTAACCAAACTCATAAAATCTCTGAAAACAATTCAGCTGCCCTTACAATAACATTTTTAAACACTAAAGACACAATAATTCGTGTAATAATAGGCTTGGTTAAATAATGACAAAATTTGTTCCTATTTAACCAAAGTCATAAAATCTCTGAAAACAATATATTCAGTCCTTATAATAATATTTTCAAACACTAAAACCACAATAATTCGTGTAATGATAGGCTTGGTTAAGTAATCACTAAATTTGTTCCAATTTAACCAAAGTAATAAAATCTCTGAAAACAATAATTTCAATCCTTATAATAACATTTTCCAACACTAAAGACACAATAATTCGTGTAATAATAGGCTTGGTTAAATAATGACAAAATTTGATCATGTTTAACCAAACTCATAAAATCTCTGAAAACAATAATTTCAATCCTTATAATAACATTTTCCAACACTAAAGACACAATAATTCGTGCAATAATAGGCTTGGTTAAATGATGACGAAATTTGTTCCTATTTAACCAAAGTCATAAAATCTCTGAAAACAATAATTTCAATCCTTATAATAACATTTTCCAACACTAAAGACACAATAATTCGTGCAATAATAGGCTTGGTTAAATAATGACAAAATTTTATCACGTTTAACCAAACTCATAAAATCTCTGAAAACAATTCAGCTGCCCTTACAATAACATTTTTAAACACTAAAGACACAATAATTCGTGTAATAATAGGCTTGGTTAAATAATCACAAAATTTGTTCCTATTTAACCAAAGTCATAAAATCTCTGAAAACAATATATTCAGTCCTTATAATAATATTTTCAAACACTAAAACCACAATAATTCGTGTAATGATAGGCTTGGTTAATTAATCACTAAATTTGTTCCAATTTAACCAAAGTCATAAAATCTCTGAAAACAATAATTTCAATCCTTATAATAACATTTTCCAACACTAAAGACACAATAATTCGTGCAATATTCGGCTTGGTTAAATAATGACAAAATTTTATCACGTTTAACCAAACTCATAAAATCTCTGAAAACAATTCAGCTGCCCTTACAATAACATTTTTAAACACTAAAGACACAATAATTTGTGTAATAATAGGCTTGGTTAAATAATGACAAAATTTGTTCCTATTTAACCAAAGTCATAAAATCTCTGAAAACAATATATTCAGTCCTTATAATAATATTTTCAAACACTAAAACCACAATAATTCGTGTAATGATAGGCTTGGTTAAGTAATCACTAAATTTGTTCCAATTTAACCAAAGTAATAAAATCTCTGAAAACAATAATTTCAATCCTTATAATAACATTTTCCAACACTAAAGACACAATAATTCGTGTAATAATAGGCTTGGTTAAATAATGACAAAATTTGATCATGTTTAACCAAACTCATAAAATCTCTGAAAACAATAATTTCAATCCTTATAATAACATTTTCCAACACTAAAGACACAATAATTCGTGTAATAATAGGCTTAGTTAAATAATGACAAAATTTGTTCCTATTTAACCAAAGTCATAAAATCTCTGAAAACAATAATTTCAATCCTTATAATAACATTTTCAAACAGTAAAGACACAATAATTCGTGCAATAATAGGCTTGGTTAAATAATGACAAAATTTTATCATGTTTAACCAAACTAACAAACTGCCACCTATAGCCAAAAACTTTACAAAAGGATACCATTAAGTTGTCACACGTGTATTGCACCACTTCTATGACTGAGTATGACATGAGTTTGATAACTGCTTGTTTTAATGCACATGTGACGTCCAGTGATCCAGACAAATCATTTGAAATTTACAAACCAACGAATTAGTACTTTCTTCAATAATGGTGAATGTTTGTATTTGTACGAAAAAAAGTATGATTGCTTTTATCACAGATCAGGCGCATTCTTCTGCAATTATTTGAATCGAATTTGTTAGCCACTGTTAAATAAACAAGACTTAATTCATTTTCATTTATGTTAACTGCACCACGCGAGCCCCACGCAAGTTAACTACGTGATTAGTTAACTATCCGACTAACTGCATTTTGTGCAACGCAGTTAAGTCGTGCAGTTAACTAACTACGGTTAAGGATTTAACTAGGGTAGTTAACGCTAACTGCAGTTAACTTTAACTACTTTTTTATACAACCGGCCGCTGATGCATAAGTATTTGAATTTTATAGTTTCCATATTTATGTACCTGTATGATTTGAGAACTGGACTGAATTTATTGCATCTACTTCAAAACCATGGACCTAGTTTATAAAATTAATTATAAAAATGAAAATTGTATACCAATGTCATATACCACCCAAGATCAATTTTGGCCACTAATCATTTGCTAAAATAATGTTCATTTTATTCTAGCACCTTGAGCATGCATTAATGTGGAAAATTTGAAGATTAGAATTATGCTGAAGATATTAGTGAGACAGCATCGACCACAGAGATAGCCAAAGGTTTTAACTCTGCCTAACACGACAGCCTGTCTAACTACACTTATAGCAGATCCAGCCTACTACACCCTGTTGTTGAATAGGGATCAATTGATTTATTTAGTATATGCTAATCATTGAAGATACAGATTTTAAACCTTGGAGATACATATATGTAGTGTGGATATTTCATGTATGACATTTCAAATACTACATTACTAATATCTACGACCCACTAATGCTTTATACTCTACATGTATAAAAATAAATTCTGTAGCATTTAATGTTTTTTACCGGTATATATAATATATTCTACCTGCAGAGGAAATGTTGCAGATTTATTTCCAACATATCCATGTACAACATGGCTTTGAATAGATAATACACGGAAATCACACATTCTATGATATCGCCTTACAAAATACAATGCAATCTTGTAAAATCACAAATAAAAAAAAATACTGTATCACTGCATGCACTGTGCAACTGTGACTGTGCTATAAATTTCACCCTCAAATCAAAGTCCAGCCCGCAAACGCCCGCATCTTCTTTGACCAATATATATGATTTCCGCCAAAGCTAAATTTGACTTCAAAAAACCCACGGGTAAATGTCAATAAGGATTATCTGCATAAAGACAAATGACTTATTAGATAGAAAATACTTAAACAAAATAGTTTCATATATTTCTTTTATAAGAACCATGCAAAATTATACTTATTAAGCTTTGTGGAAACACAACGTAAATTTATTATTGCAGAGCTTTCGATCCGTAAGCTCGGATCTTCATCAGTGCTATAATAATAGCACTGATGAAGATCCGAGCTTACGGATCGAAAGCTCTGCAATAATAAATTTACGTGGTGTTTCCACAAAGCTTAATAAGTATATTGTATTCACCATGCAAACGTACAAGAAACTTATCATGCAAAATTATGCTACATAAATTGAAGCTGACGTTTTCAGATTTTGACTGAAGTTTCTTTATCATTCATAGAATGGCTAAACCCGTCAAATCATCATCGAACAAACGTTGCTGAACTATTTATAAAAAAAGTTATTAAATTAAACTTAGGAAATGTTAGCAGCACTATATGTATTGATATTTTCTTGTTATATAACATCATATATCATTGATAAATGATAGGTGATAATTACACATTTTATGCTCCATCACCTCCACGTCAATATAATATTCTTGTCTTCGGGTGGACCAGGAATCTAACCAGGTAACCATTAAAACCTATTTGGTCACACGCTCATGGCTGCACAACTGCACAAGCATAAGAACTTTTACAGAAATGATAATCATTATGGCTTGATACGCAGGCTAAACAATAAATTAAGCCTGATGTGTAGATGTGGATGGTGAAATTGGAACCATTGATCACCATTCATCACTGATGCAAAGTTTTTATACTTAGGCCTGTCCAATGAGAATTCGTGTAATTTGTGAACTAAAATGCATGGTCCCAAACATGGCCACCCTTTTTTTTTAACGCGGGAAACCTAAACTAAGGCCTGATTTATATATACTGTACGTACATTTCAGTCATGCGGAATGCAATTCAAACAATATACTAGCTAGACGACTTTCCTCATTGTGTATTGTTTAAATTGTCAGGCCTTAATTACGGTAAAAACCCTCGATACATGCAATTATTTATCTATTTATTTATTTATTTATATAAATTTGCCAATGAAGAAACAACACATTACATACAGAAATAGTACATACGTATAGACCATTTACAGGGTACCTGGTATGAGGAGGTCTTGCATCGGTTTGTTAGATGATCAGGGTTGGGTCATATGGCTTCTCTTCTGTTGCTATTTGTTGTTGATGTCAGTAAATTTGTGTCATTTTTTTTTCCGTCCATTTTTTTTTCAAAGATAGTATGCCTGTATGGTGTAGCTTATACGCCGGATAAATAATAATTTTGTTTTTCTCAACAGCCTAAGAATGACGCAAGAAGTGCTCCTTACTTGGATTGAGTCGAAGATTAATGTTTGCCGAATTCTGAAAGTATATGTGAAGAATCACGGATTTCTTTTTTTCTATTTCTTTTTTATATTTTTTACATATAACTTTCAATAATAATACTATGTTGAGCTAACATTTAACTCAACATAGAAACATTCAGGCTCAGAAAACTGGTCTTAAACGAACACGCACATTCTATTTTATTGTTCTTTTTCCGGATTCGCCATTTTGTTTTTACTCTATATTTGTTTAATCCCAGAATTCCATATAGCCTGATGGTCTGTATATCTGATCCGCGTTCTATAATACTATGGTCAGCACTTGTAGAGATACACACTACATATTACATTTATTATTATAATATTCCCCGAAGGGTGTTCCGGCAATATCTAATTTGTCTAATTACGTATTAATAAGCAAAAATTATCGATAATTATCTAATTATACTAAAATAGTCTACATATTAAAATTATTTACGCTATCTATCTACCAAATAGACGACACGGTCAGTTTGGACTTTGGTAGATGGAAACAAGTGCTGACCATATATACTTGTTAGCATAAGCTCCATATATACCATGAATAAGAACTCAAGCCAGTGCAAAAGCCGAAGATGGTAGAAAGGAGCTATAAGACGTCAATCTTAATCCTCTGCGCGATCAAAATAGAGATATGTTGCTATGTTAACCGCGCAGAGGACTGAGATTGGCGCCCTATAGCTCTTTTAATTTCCGCCATCTTTGACTTTAACTTTCTTAAGGCCGACTGACTAGAATTCCTACTCCAGATATATATGGAGCTCACTAATCTTGGTGGTGTGTGCAATGTAGCCTGGTTTCGATTTAGTGCTAACGGTCGCCGTAAACACGAAAGTTTCGACTAAATAGAAACCGACCATACATAGTTTTTTAAGTCATGTATTTTATAGTTATAAAAATCCTAACTGATCTCTTAGTATTTTTCGATTCTGATCACCTGACGATGAACTGTCGTTGTCGAAACCTGAAAGGCAATGTTAGTACCCGACCGAATTGGGACTTAAGGGTTGGGGCCCCCACCCGGGCCCATATACGTTACCAAAAAAGACGTCCACCAATCCTTCTGTGTCCAACACTCGCGTACCTGAAACTTAACCTAGGTACCATTTGTACCGCTTACATTATAACATGCACTCCTAATTCATGCACTGCTAACATGCATTTTTGTTCAAAAATCAAAATAAGCTTAAGATTAAAGCTGAGTAACGTAATTTGTTCTTTCAAAATTGTTCATCAACGAAATGGTATGCTCTTTGTAATTCTAATGAAAATTTGGTGGTAAAAATTGAACTGCTTAAGTCGTGTTGACATTACTCAGCTTTAACCCTCACCACCAAGATTCTTCTGAAAGGTGTAATTAGCCGCAATAAAAAGAAAGCTATACTTGATTGAGAAACATACAACTACCTGTAACTTCCCGACAAAGGACCTTTTCTCAGAAGCTTTTACATTCATTTTCAGGTAGTTCCATTTTTCTCAATCAGAAGCTCCTCCATTCATTATTAAACTATTGATGTACACCTTTTTTCATGCACCTTGTTTTATGCCCATTCTACCCTTTCAGACCCTTGTTGTTCATCTTAATTTAAATTCCCTTTTTCCCTGTTGACCCCATACGTTCATTGAACGTACGCTTGCGTTTAATTTTTTTACCCTTTCAGCAATCCTGAAAGTCGTTAGATATACAGACCGAACGCAAGTAATGATTTAAATTGTTCATCAGTCATTAACGTATGGACATGTAAGTCAGTCAGTAACGTAGTCATGCTCAAGGAATTTTTCGGTTTGAGGAGATTTGTCTAATGAGGTCATATCATATGAGACATTGCTTGCCAAAGTAAAATGATATCATGCATTTCTGACTCTTTTTGTAATAAAATAAGGTTAGGTATCTTTCTTGTTGGGTTTTGTTGTTTCTGAATTTGTCAAGTTTGATTCGAATTTTCTCAAAAAGAATACAAAATGAATCAACTGGATTGAAATATAAGAGGTATTTCGTTAACGTTTTCTAAAATTATATACCAACAGCCAGTCTATGACCTTATCTCCAACAAACCTTATAAACCCTTCATAAGTTTAATCCTACTATTTTTTTGCCAGTGATGGCGTTGATTTTTTAATCAGATTATAATGTCATGTTCATTTTAGTAATGCAATTTTTTCAGTTATAATCAAATTCATACAAGCAAGGAGAGCACAAAATCAAAATGATAGCTTAAACTTGTTTGAAGGGTTTATAATGCCAAATATAAAAACCTACGACAGAATATCAGCATATATCAAATTCAATATAAGCGACCTCTGTCGTTATTGAAATGTTAATATATAGAAGTTCATGGATGCCGCGCAGTCATTGCTGTTTTACTTTTTTATTCATCAAAATCCGCCATGTTTGCCATTCACTCCACTATATCATTTCAATAGTCCTTTCTTTTCTACCAGGCTTGGTTTCTGCGCGTGCATTTTCATTTTGTTATTTCATTTTACATCATCACTATATGTTCTTGATACGTGCATTTTAAGAGTAGCAATGCATATTTATGTGACTGTTTTTAACATGATTTATGCAAGAATGTACGTATGTCGTGCATTTGAGGAGTAGCTATGTGTATGAAGGTTATTAATTAACATTACGTCCTAGTGTGTAATGACCTAATTTGATGAGGAGTATAACTATGCATGTATTTCTCACATTTCTTATTTAATTTTTACCAAGCCTGAATTACTTCCATCTTATATCACTCGAGACATTCCTGAGTAATGTTACTGAATGACTTCAACACATGTACATACTGTGGTAAATCATGCACTATAATTATAATAACCTATGTTAAAGCAGGCAAATCCTGGTGGTTGAGCACGGTTGCCTGGAAGAGAACCTTAGGAAATAGAGAAAAACTCTCTTTCCTCCAGTTGCTTCAAGCACAACCCCTAAATTTTGCCAATTGTCTGAACTAATATCTAATGAGCAGCATATATTAGTTTTGTAATCGAATATTATGCAACCTCCATAACATAAAACCTTTATACAACTCCGTTTCGAGCGCTTTAAGCGAAAGCCCTTCAAGGCCCTTTGTCGGAAAGTTAATAAATATCATAGACTTATATCCGATTCTTTAACCGGTTGCTCTCGACGAAAGACATTAATGACTAACTTAATCTAACCGTTTTCCAGAAAAAATCCACTTAAATTCAGCTTAGTTATTCAACTTTAATTCTGACCACCAGGATTCTATACTAATTACTTTTTACCATTTGTGTCACCTTGTTGTCATTCGTCAGGCATCTGGTCATCTGGCACTGCTTATCTGGCATTTGGTCATCTGGTACTGTACGTCTGGCATCTAGTCGTCTGGTACTGGTCGTTTGACATCTGGTTATCTTCCCTGGTCGTCTGACATCTGGTACTTGCTGTCTGGAATCTGGTCATCTGGCACTGGTCGTCTTACATCTGGTCATCTGGCACTGGTCGTCTGGTCATCTGGCACTGGTCGTCTGGCATCACTGGTCGTCTGACAGCTGGCACTGGTCGTCTGACAGCTGGCACTGGTCGTCTGGCATCGGTCTGGCACTGGTCGTCTGACATCTGGTCATCTGGCACTGGTCGTCTGGTCATCTGGTCATCTGGCACTGGTCGTCTGACATCTGGTCATCTGCCCTGGTCGTCTGGCATCTGGTCATCTGGCACTGGTCGTCTGACATCTGGTCATCTGGCACTGGTCGTCTGGTCATCTGGCACTGGTCGTCTGACAGCTGGCACTGGTCGTCTTGAATCTGGAACTGGTCATCTGACATCTGGTCATCTGGCACTGGTCGTCTGACATCTGGTCATCTGCCCTGGTCGTCTGGTATCTGGTCATCTGGCACTGGTCGTCTGACATCTGGTCATCTGGCACTGGTCGTCTGACATCTGGTCATCTGCCCTGGTCGTCTGGTATCTGGTCATCTGGCACTGGTCATCTGACATCTGGTCATCTAGAACTGGTCATCTGACATCTGGTCATCTGGAACTGGTCATCTGACATCTGGCACTGGTCGCCTGACATCTGGCACTAGTCGCCTGACATCTGGTCATCTGGCACTGGTGACCGGGCATCTGGCTCTCGTTTTGACGATTTTCCTCCCCGTACACGTTTTAGATCATGCATGAAATCGAAATTATATATGCTAACTGAAAGCATTAAGCAACGGAAAGGCAAGAGCGATGGGATGGATGGCCTTAAAAACTGGTTTAATATATTTAATTTAATAATAAACTATAGAAAATTTATCAGCTGTCCGATTGCTGTTGTCTGTTCCACGGTTGCCATGTTATATAGAGTCATTTTGAAATGTCTCATTTTGATTGTCATTTTTTCGTTAATAATGTTCATCGAATATTATCTTCTCATGATATTAATTTTCTTCAAATGTTGTCCTCTCGCTATCAATCTTCCGTATTTGTAATTGTATTGCTCCATAGTAAGGGATAATCAACTCGAAATTCAAATAAACTCTAAAGCGGATATTTAGAAGAAGAATTGTGCAAAGGAATATCGTGTTACACAGCTACCAACGAGATACGAAAACGTAAATATTATGAGGAAAATAAAGAAAAGAAAATTTAAATATTCATTTATAGTGGAGACTGGAGTACCAGTTTTAATTGACATTGCTTCATTAATGTTTCCAATGTTTAAACTGATTCTTCCCATGATATTATTTTTCTTCAAATGTTTTCCTCTCACAAACAGTCTTCCATAATTGTAATCGTTTTCCTCCATAGCTAAGTTTGACAACCATTTCGAAGTACAAAGAAACTATACAGAAGGTACTTAGTACAGGAAAAATGGAATACCATGTCACGTAGTTACCAACGAGATAAGAAAGCGTAAATAACCAAAGGAAAATGAAAAAAAAAGAAAATTTAGATATTCATTTATACTGGAAGGCGCAGTACCCATTTTAATTGCAATCCTTCATTAATGTCTCCAATGTTCATCAGGCATTATCTTCAAATGGTCCAAATTTTCTTTAAATTTTCCCTCTCACAATCAATCTTCCATTATTAACGTTTGCTCCATAGTAATGTTTGATGCGTGGACTTCAAAACTTATTTACTATTTATTAAAATATTTACATATGTTTAATCATTATTATACTATCTAAAGTTTATCAGCTGTCCGCCGCTATTGTCTCTTCCACAATTTTAAAGTTCCGTAAAGAGTTAATATGAAATGGTCCACTTTTATTGTCATTCCTTCATTAGTATTTCCAATGTTCAATACACGCTCTTCTCATGATCCTAATTTTCTTCAAATGTTTTCCTCTCACAAACAGTCTTCCAAACTTTTAATCATTTTGCTCTATAGTTAAGTTTGAAAACCATTTCGAAGTACAAAGAAACTATACAGAAGGTACTTAGTAGATGAAAAATGGAATAACATTTCACGTAGTTACCAACGAGATAAGAAAGCGTAAATAATCAAAGAGAAATGAAGAAAGGAAGATTTAGATACTCATCTATGCTGGAATGCGCAGTACCCATTTCAATTGCCCTTCCGTCATTAATGTTTCCAATGTGCATCAGGCATTATCTTCTCATGATCCTTTTCCCTCTCAAAATCAATTTTCCATTATTATCGTTTGTTCCATAGTAACGTTTGATGCGTGGACGTAACTGTTGACTATTATTATTACTTAACTATTTACTATTTATTAAAATATTTACATATCTAAAATTATCAGCTGTCCGATCGCTATTGTCTGTTACATGAAATGTTCCATCTTTATTGTCAATCCTTCATTAGTATTTCCAATGTTCATGTAGCACCCTTTTCGTCATATCAATTTTCTTCAAATATTTTCCGCTCACAATCAATCTTCCACAATTGTTATCGTTTTGCTCCGTAGTTGGGTTTGATAATCAGAATTTAAGAATGAAGTAAAGGAATATCATGTCACGTACTTACTAATGAGATAAGAAAACGTAAATAATCAAAGGCAAATGAAGAAAAGAAAATTTAGATATTCATTTATAATGGAAGCCGGAGTACCCATTTTAATTGCCATTCCTCCATTAATGTTTCCATGTTCAACAGATTCATCTCATGATTCTAATTTTCTTCAAATGTTTTCCCTCTTTAAATCAATCTCCCATTTTGTTATCGTCTTGCTTAATTATCATTGATTATCAATTTGCTCATTATCACATTCCTTCACTAATGTTTCAAATGTTCATCAGACAGTATCTTCTTATGATTCTAATTTTCTTCAAATGTTTCCCTCTTACAATCAATCTTCCATCTTGTTATCTTCTTGCTTAATTATCACATTTGCTCATTATCACATTCCTTCACTAATGTTTCCAATGTTTATCAGACATCTTCTCATAATCATATTTTTTTCCAATGTTTTCCCTCTCATAATCAACCTTCTATCAACCATGTTTGCTCCATAGCCAAGTTTGATAATTTTAAAGCAGACACGTACTAGAAGAGTTAAGTGAACAAAGATCATATAGATTGGAATACAACTGAAGGCAGGGCCCGAATTTGAAAGAACAAGGTATCAGTGACAGAATATCATCAAAACTACCAGTAAGACATGAAAACGTTCAAAAGAAAATGAAGGGAGGAACGGGAGGTCTGTGTTCTCTTAAGTTAATAAAGCAAGCCAGAGTACTCGAAGCAAACCTTTAAATTCCAAAAATAATTTTGTGCATATGATTGTATATGACAAAGTGCTGTAAAGGACAGTTACAATACGAAGACATGACAACACAACACAATACGATCGCAAGCGCGCGCAGGGTAAGTGTGAATCCGTGACGTCACCCCATCCACAACCTCATCCCTCATGTCTCGCTGTTTTATTATTAAAAACCTGCCTGCCTACCTGCCTGTCTAAGCTAGCTAAAGGCCATTTTCCATTACGATCGCTTTGCCGCATGTGCGGAGCGAGCTATGAATATCTGCCACGCCTAGTGCGGGCATCAAAACAACGCAGGCTTCGCCCGTACATGCAAATAGATCAAAATGGAAAATGGCCTGAATTCACGACCGTATCATTAAAACAGCGAGACATGAAACCATAACCACACCAACCACCACACAAGCCAATGGAACGGTAGCGCAGACGCAGCGTAGCGCAATATACAATATACAACAACGATAAACAACAAAATATACTGCACATCACTTTTTCATATAACCATATGTAAAAATATTTTTGGTCCTATAAAAGATCTCGAAAATCGAAAATCTTAGAAGTAGAAGTGAGAATATATTGAAACATAAATTCATCAAGTTCTTTATTCTTAAAGAGAAAAAGCCAGGATGCATTCAAACAATCAATACAACGATAATGACGGATGTAATCACAGGTAGATCATAGTACAACTGAGGAAGTACGAGTTTAGAGTTGAAAGAAACAAGGTGTCGGTGAAAGGATAATATGGGACGTTGTTGACAAATAGGACGCAGTAATAAAGAAGATAGTGAAACTGTGAAAGGATGATGAACCACTACTGAATTCAACGAATTATTGGCAAAAAATGGGAAAATAAGTCATTATTGTCTGAGTATGGAAAACGCTGACTGACTGGTTTAAAATCGGGAAGAAAATGATAAATAAATAAGATTGTATTTTAATTCAAGAACCATTGATCAGAATGAGGGACGAATTGCGGTAACAGATATGGTAACATGAAGTAATCCTTTGGTAACCTTTGGTAATCCTTTGGTAACCTTTGGTGTAGCAAAGATAATTTGACATCTTTCAATCATACCACAATAGAATTTGGAGAGTTATTGGTAAAGCAAATGGTAAAATAGGAGATGATTGTCAAAGTATGGAAACTCTGACTGACCGCGGTTACAAAGGAAGGAATTCAGGAACAATCGATTGGGAAAATTAATTTTGGAATTTAGAGACAAATTGCGGTAATAAATGTGACAAGGTAAAGTAATCACTTGGTAACCAGATTACGTGTAGGTACATGGTAATTTCATGTGTTTAAGAGAAGAAAGCAGCCGTTCAGAAAGGAACAAGAAATTAACGAAAGGGTCAGGACGCGGCTAATACGGAAGAAAGGGAAAATGTTGTAAACCACTTTAGCGAATTATTGATACAGCAAAATAGCAGATGATTGTTTGCGTATGAAAATTCTGACTGACTTGTCCAAAATCAGGAAGAAAACGATGAATCCATAAGGAACTATTGATCATGCGGGAAAAGTGTACTTTAAATTATGACTTTAGAAACGACTTTCAGCAACAATAATGGTAACGTTGAGCAATCATTTGGTAATCAGATACACGTCTTGATGGATGATAATTTCCAACGAGTAGCGAAGAAATTAATTGACATCTTCAAACCATTGATAAGAATCTTCTAAAGAATCGTATGTCTTTCTTTATTGTTCGCTGTCCGTTCATGATTAGCTATTATTTTATTATTATATCATGCATTTATGTTTTTTATTATTACCTCTAACCCTAAATATCTGACGAGCCCGGGACCCAGGGTTCCAGTACTTAATGCCTTCAAAACATGCACTTATCTAAAATATTTTAGGACGAAAAATCAATGCGTACAGAGAAAGTAAACCTCCAAAACAATTGCTCAGCTAAATATTTGCACCTGAAAGAAAAGTAACATAAGTTGGAGCGAAAGATGATGGAAAATGACACCCGTTTTCACTTGTTTTGTACTCGTTTTTAATGCTTTGAAAAATAACAGTTTTATTAGTTTTGTGGTAACAGCACGAAAACTTATTATTGCAAAGCTTTCGATCCCTAAGCTCAGATCTTCATCAGTACTAATACATTATTGCGACTAATAGATTCACGCAGTGTTTCCACAAAATTATGCTGTGACTTTTAATCAACATGCAAACAATTATTCACTTTATAGCTTTTATGAATATCATCTCCGCTAACTTTGGCACCGTCTTTTTACACATCAAACAATAGACCTTACCCATAATGACGTCATTTAGTAGTTAAGCGAGTAAAACTACTTAAATATGGAAATATTGTTAATTTTTTAGGTCCTTATTTGTCCAGGACATTAAATGAAACAAATAATTTAACATATTTGTTTCACAAATAATCTTTTTGTTACTTAAACCATTCAATTATATTGGCACATTTAAATAGTTTTACATGCTTAACTACCAAATGACGTCATTATGGGTATGGTCTATTGAAATACTTTTTTCTTGGTATATTTTATCAATGCATAGCGCGACTTTCCGCATGAGGAGCTTGGTAAACGGTACAGTCACATTTTTAATAGGCAAATCACTAAGACGACCAGATTTTAAAAAACCCACTTCACACCACCCCCTCTATGTACACTAGAAAATATCGCCAATTTTGACCTCGTTTTACCACAAGAATATTTAATTTCAACATGTCTCAGTTTCTTTTCATCTGTTATAGTTTTGATATTTGTAATAATAATAATAATGTCGATATACCTATAGTACTCAGGAGCCAAATCTGTCTTTTTATCAAAGGTTAGTAACATTTTACATAATTCCAAACACGTAAAAGACCTTTCTATTAATTACGTCATCCCCAGGTAACAACAAGGCTGGCAGACCCACCAATAGTCAGCAGTACCACTGCCTCGCTTTCCACATAGTTGTGACGTAATTACAAGAAGGACCTATTAAGACACACTATATTCAGACTTCATACCTTTCTCGCTAGCAAGTTCCATTTTGTCAAGGTTTCTAATTTTAATTTCCTGAATTACGTACTTTGACATCATATCGTGAGGTGCAAATGCTCTCATATCACTACAAAATATAACGATGAAAACAATTATTGCTTGTTTAATAACAAATACATTTCAATTTTTCATTCAGATTTCAGTTCATAGCGTGCCAAGATAAAAAAGGGTATTCTTTTACGTTTTGATCACCACAAATGTTCCGTTCTCTGATCCCAGTCCTAAATTCGTGATGAGATCAAATGTGGAAAATTCGTGACTCGTAAAATGAAAGGATAACTATAAGAAAGTACGCGCAAAAGAAGATATGGTGACTTTTTGCCCTTCGCAGACCATGACGTCTTCTGTAATCCATTACAGTACATAAACACAAAAAAAAATGAAATCGATTTGATTGATATAATAAATAATTTGGATAAACGAGGATCGAGGGACCCCGATATTTGTAACAATTTTCATTCACTATACTCTTTTCACATGAGGACTGGGTTCGAGTCCAACTAACTGGGGATCAAACTCGGAACCTTAGAGGTGAAAGCCGAGTGGTCGGACCACTTCACCACCGAAGCCCCTATGTGATTATATCATGTGATATGACTAATAAATTATTGAAAGACAGATGCAGACCAGAAGTATTATTAAACTATGGTAGGTAAAAACTGACCTAACCACCCCCACCTGCCCACGCATACAACCCAACACTCTCCATTCCACCCTATATTTCTCTGAATTACAGTACATAAACACAAATTACAGTATTACAAATTAGTATTAAATTATAGTACAGTGAATTACAGTACATAAACACAAAAAAAATGAAATAGATTTGATTGATATAATAAATAATTTGGATAAACGAGGATTGAGAGACCCCGATATTTGTAACAATTTTCATCTTGATATCCGTATTCTTTAATACTTTTTCTTACATCTTATATAAAAAAAGTGTTTACTGACAAATGGATTACTGACAAGTTCCTGAAACCAGGATTCCTAGAATTCCAGTGAATTGCTCAAAACGGCAAATTCTGTTTATATAGTTTCAGATAGTGAAAGATCCCATTTTCCGCTTTTACCTGGACTAGCGACGCTGGTAAGCTAGCCCAGTTAGTTAGGTTTGCACTGCATACAAGCTTGTCATAATATAATTGCTATTTCCTATGTTTTTTTTATTAACTAAGCCACAAGGGCAGGGTCACCACAACAGCGTGAGCCAATTACTGTAGACCCATATTACTTATCCCACCCTGTCAACATTCCCTGTGGGAGGAAACCGGAGTACCCGAAGAAAACCCACGACTTTCGGCAGAGCGTTGACTATACTCTTTTCACATGAGGACTGGGTTCGAGTCCAACTTACTGGGGATGACCTTAGAGGTGAAAGGCGAGTGGTCTGACCACTACACAACTGAAGCCCCTATGTGATTATATCATGTGATATGACTAATAAATTATTGAAAGACAGATGCAGACCAGAAGTATTATTAAACTATGGTAGGTAAAAACCTAACCACCCCTACCTGCCCATGCATACAACCCAACACTCTCCATCCCACCCTATATTTCTCTGAATATGGGCCACAATTATCACAAACGTAGTAGGCAACATACTGAATGATTTCCCTTAAACAACCACTTGCCCCCCTTCCACCACTACCCCTTCTTACCTAAACCCACAGCCCTGGCTAGTCCCACTGCATCCTGCAGGATGGTTACTTGCCAGAATATGAATGGCTATTTTTGCCCACTTGATAGTATAATGTCACATGACTGATTGAATATTATGAGCTTAATAATAGCTTAATAAAAAACAATACAGCTTAATAATACAGCTTAATAAAAAACAATTTCCAGGGGGGGATTCCCTAAATGACCAAAGCTTGAGAAGTTGAGTCAAACAACATTGAAAATAATATAGAAAAGAATATCCGCTCATACCATGAATATATACCCACATCTATGCCAGCACAATCATGGTCTCCGTCCATGTAACCTCACTGCCTCTCTGTCACTCCCTTTGCCCAACCTTATCTCTCCCATCCCAATCTCTAAGCTCTTGAATATGGGTCATCCTGACAATATATATACAACCCATCCTGATGATATATATATATATATATATATATATATATATATATATATATATATATATATATATATATATATATATATATATATATATATATATATATGTATATATATATATATATATATATATATATATATATATATATATATATATAAATATATCACAAACTAAACTTTGTAAATTCAAAATATTTTTTATTATATTCACATCCCAACGTTTCGGGGCATGCCCCTTCTTCAAGGATGATCCCAACGTTTCGGGGCATGCCCCTTCTTCAAGGATGATATTCATCCTTGAAGAAGGGGCATGCCCCGAAACGTTGGGATGTGAATATAATAAAAAATGTTTTGAATTTACAAAGTTTAGTTTGTGATATATTTATATCGATAATGCTATTAAACTTATTTGGAGAGGGGTTTGTTATATATATATACATAAAATACTGTATCTCCCATCCAAACTTCTAATTCCTTGAATATGGGTCAAAATTATTACAAAACTATGTAGGCTACAAACTAAATTACTATCTCAACACCTATCTCCCCCTCCTACATAACCATCTCATTCCTGCCACCTCCCTCTCCTCCCCCCCCAAAAAAAACCCCCACAAAAAATCAAAACAACACAGTGCAAGGAATTTGGCACGAATATATTTTGTACACTGAAATGCAACAACTTCAAATGCAGAACTTCAAACACAAAGGCTCTAGTTTCAATTCTTCCCTAAAAATACCTTAATTGTACAAATTTGGTTGAATTTGACTAAACAACCCCTTCCTAAGTCCTAACGTTTGTAGTTTTTTTCAAATAGAGGTAAAAGTACAAAAATATTTGTTAAAGTCATTCTTAAAGTATGCTTTAAAGTCAGTCGGCGAAGTTATAAATACATTTGGCCGTCTGTTTGCATTCGGCCAGTTCTGCCGCTTCGGTTGCAGTCAGAAGCAAGAATATTCATTATTGGCCAATATATTGTAAAAAAGCATCAAGAAATTTTCGTCAAATTACATTAAATAACCATTTTCTAAACTTTGTAGTTCTTTAGGAAAGATACTAAGTATCTGTTAAAATATGCTTACATGTAAACCAACTAAAATAACTGAATTACTAGATGAATTGTATAAATTTTCGTTAATGTACGCTAAATAACCATTTTCTAAGCTTTGTAGTCCTTGAAAATAAAGTAAAAGGCCAAAATATTTGTTATAAAGCATGCTTAAATCTCAGTTGTCAAAGTTGTTAATAATATACATCTGCGACCTTCGTATTCGATTTCGGGCTGTCAAAAACCAAAAATAACTCGCTAAAAATACCTCAATTGTACAAATTTTTGATAAAATACGCTAAATAACCATTTCCTAAGCTTTTTAGCCGTTGAAAATAAAGTAAAAGGCCAATGTTGTTCAGGAATGCTGTAATATGTTGGTTGTCAAAATTATAAAATTAATACATTTGGCCTCCTTCGTGCATTCAACCAGTACTGGGTTGTGAAAAACCAGAAAATATTCGCTAAAAATACCCAAGTTATACAAAATTTCGCTAGGTTACGCTAAATAAGCACTCCCAACATCTTGTAGTCGATAAAAAGAAAGGAAAAAGTCGAAACCTTGTTAATAAACCTTGTTTAAAAAGTCTTCAAAGCGAAAACATGTGGCCGCCTTCGTGAATTCGGTACCGCCGCTTTGGCGTGTCAAAAATCGCAAAATTTGACAAAAAAAGAACAACTTTCATAAATTATTACCTTTAATGGGGGAACACCTGTTATACCACTTCTTTCTTGTTTTTTTCCGCATTCTGTAAGATTGTTTTACCATTTTTTTTTATGATTGAAGGCACAGATGGTTGAATTAGACGTGTGGCCATCAAAAATCTTATTTCTTGTTCCCGCTTCAGCGCTCAAATCGACCGTTGATTGGTTACTCACATTAATAACTTAATTAGCTATATTTTTCTATATTCGCTCATGTGAAATACGATCAATTACGTGTAAATGATGAAATATTAATTATAATTGATTTATATTTTAAATTAATCAGTCAAATGTTACTTTGAACATTGCAAAATGAAGTTTGATAAACCTAGAAGTATTGAACTATGCTATGATTTTACCCAGCACCTACCCCCTACCCCTACCCTCATTCCAACCTCCTTTTCCCTGAATAGGTCTCATTTCATGAAAAAAATATCAACCAATAAAATTAAAATTTTACCGATGTTCCCCTGTCTTCTCCAGACCAGATTTTACTACTATCTAGCACCCCCCCCTACCTCCACCCCTACCCATCTAGACTTCAATCCCTCTGGAAAGGTCTCCTTTCCTTTCATAAAAAATAACTCTGAACACTTCATCATAACTCTCCAAAATTTCATCTATTACAGGGCTATGATAAGCAACAAACTGACCATGAATAATTTACACCCTCACTGCTCCTCCCCTATACCAGTACGTCTATGCACCCCTCATGTTGAATCACAAAAACTCTAAAATTTTACACTTTGCTTTAAATACAATATTTTCTGTCAAATATTTATCCGATATATCTATGAAAACATCAAAACAGAGTGCTAAACACAATTATATGGCTGTCCCATCTCACCCTATATCTCTCTATATCAAAATCTGATATATATATATATATATATATATATATATATATATATATATATATATATATATATATATATATATATATATATATATATATATATATATATATACTCCTTCCAAATTCCAATTACACTGCACGCCTCCCTCCAACCTCCTTCCTAACTACAACTACCACTACAAACCCACCACATTTGCCCAACTTATTTAATACTGTATCTCCCATCTAAACCTCTAATTCCTTGAATATGGGTCAAAATTATTACAAAACTATGTAGGCTACAAACTAAATTACTATCTCAACACCTATCTCCCCCTCCTACATAACCATCTCATTCCTGCCACCTCCCTCTCCTCCCCCCCCCAAAAAAAAAAACCCCACAAAAAATCAAAACAACACAGTGCAAGGAATTTGGCACGAATATATTTTGTACACTGAAATGCAACAACTTCAAATGCAGAACTTCAAAGACAAAGGCTCTGGTTTCAATTCTTCCCTAAAAATACCTTAATTGTACAAATTTGGTTGAATTTGACTAAACAACCCCTTCCTAAGTCCTAACGTTTGTAGTTTTTTTCAAATAGAGGTAAAAGTACAAAAATATTTGTTAAAGTCATTCTTAAAGTATGCTTTAAAGTCAGTCGGCGAAGTTATAAATACATTTGGCCGTCTGTTTGCATTCGGCCAGTTCTGCCGCTTCGGTTGCAGTCAGAAGCAAGAATATTCATTATTGGCCAATATATTGTAAAAAAGCATCAAGAAATTTTCGTCAAATTACATTAAATAACCATTTTCTAAACTTTGTAGTTCTTTAGGAAAGATACTAAGTATCTGTTAAAATATGCTTACATGTAAACCAACTAAAATAACTGAATTACTAGATGAATTGTATAAATTTTCGTTAATGTACGCTAAATAACCATTTTCTAAGCTTTGTAGTCCTTGAAAATAAAGTAAAAGGCCAAAATATTTGTTATAAAGCATGCTTAAATCTCAGTCGTCAAAGTTGTTAATAATATACATCTGCGACCTTCGTATTCGATTTCGGGCTGTCAAAAACCAAAAATAACTCGCTAAAAATACCTCAATTGTACAAATTTTTGATAAAATACGCTAAATAACCATTTCCTAAGCTTTTTAGCCGTTGAAAATAAAGTAAAAGGCCAATGTTGTTCAGGAATGCTGTAATATGTTAGTTGTCAAAATTATAAAATTAATACATTTGGCCTCCTTCGTGCATTCAACCAGTACTGGGTTGTGAAAAACCAGAAAATATTCGCTAAAAATACCCAAGTTATACAAAATTTCGCTAGGTTACGCTAAATAAGACTCCCAACATCTTGTAGTCGATAAAAAGAAAGGAAAAAGTCGAAACCTTGTTAATAAACCTTGTTTAAAAAGTCTTCAAAGCGAAAACATGTGGCCGCCTTCGTGAATTCGGTACCGCCGCTTTGGCGTGTCAAAAATCGCAAAATTTGACAAAGAAAGAACAACTTTCATAAATTATTACCTTTAATGGGGGAACACCTGTTATACCACTTCTTTCTTGTCTTTTTCCGCATTCTGTAAGATTGTTTTACCGTTTTTTTTTATGATTGAAGGCACAGATGGTTGAATTAGACCTGTGGCCATCAAAAATCTTATTTCTTGTTCCCGCTTCAGCGCTCAAATCGACCGTTGATTGGTTACTCACATTAATAACTTAATTAGCTATATTTTTCTATATTCGCTCATGTGAAATACGCTCAATTACGTGTAAATGATGAAATATTAATTATAATTGATTTATATTTTAAATTAATCAGTCAAATGTTACTTTGAACATTGCAAAATGAAGTTTGATAAACCTAGAAGTATTGAACTATGCTATGATTTTACCCAGCACCTACCCCCTACCCCTACCCTCATTCCAACCTCGTTTTCCCTGAATAGGTCTCATTTCATGAAAAAAAATATCAACCAATAAAATTAAAATTTTACCGATGTTCCCCTGTCTTCTCCAGACCAGATTTTACTACTATCTAGCACCCCCCCCCCTACCTCCACCCCTACCCATCTAGACTTCAATCCCTCTGGAAAGGTCTCCTTTCCTTTCATAAAAAATAACTCTGAACACTTCATCATAACTCTCCAAAATTTCATCTATTACAAGGCTATGATAAGCAACAAACTGACCATGAATAATTTACACCCTCACTGCTCCTCCCCTATACCAGTAAGTCTATGCACCCCTCATGTTGAATCACAAAACCTCTAAAATTTTACACTTTGCTTTAAATACAATATTTTCTGTCAAATATTTATCCGATATATCTATGAAAACATCAAAACAGAGTGCTAAACACAATTATATGGCTGTCCCATCTCACCCTATATCTCTCTATATCAAAATCTGATATATATATATATATATATATATATATATATATATATATATATATATATATATATATATATATATATATATATATATATATATATATATACTCCTTCCAAATTCCAATTACACTGCACGCCTCCCTCCAACCTCCTTCCTAACTACAACTACCACTACAAACCCACCACATTTGCCCAACTTATTTAATACTGTATCTCCCATCTAAACCTCTAATTCCTTGAATATGGGTCAAAATTATTACAAAACTATGTAGGCTACAAACTAAATTACTATCTCAACACCTATCTCCCCCTCCTACATAACCATCTCATTCCTGCCACCTCCCTCTCCTCCCCCCCCAAAAAAAAAACCCCACAAAAAATCAAAACAACACAGTGCAAGGAATTTGGCACGAATATATTTTGTACACTGAAATGCAACAACTTCAAATGCAGAACTTCAAAGACAAAGGCTCTGGTTTCAATTCTTCCCTAAAAATACCTTAATTGTACAAATTTGGTTGAATTTGACTAAACAACCCCTTCCTAAGTCCTAACGTTTGTAGTTTTTTTCAAATAGAGGTAAAAGTACAAAAATATTTGTTAAAGTCATTCTTAAAGTATGCTTTAAAGTCAGTCGGCGAAGTTATAAATACATTTGGCCGTCTGTTTGCATTCGGCCAGTTCTGCCGCTTCGGTTGCAGTCAGAAGCAAGAATATTCATTATTGGCCAATATATTGTAAAAAAGCATCAAGAAATTTTCGTCAAATTACATTAAATAACCATTTTCTAAACTTTGTAGTTCTTTAGGAAAGATACTAAGTATCTGTTAAAATATGCTTACATGTAAACCAACTAAAATAACTGAATTACTAGATGAATTGTATAAATTTTCGTTAATGTACGCTAAATAACCATTTTCTAAGCTTTGTAGTCCTTGAAAATAAAGTAAAAGGCCAAAATATTTGTTATAAAGCATGCTTAAATCTCAGTTGTCAAAGTTGTTAATAATATACATCTGCGACCTTCGTATTCGATTTCGGGCTGTCAAAAACCAAAAATAACTCGCTAAAAATACCTCAATTGTACAAATTTTTGATAAAATACGCTAAATAACCATTTCCTAAGCTTTTTAGCCGTTGAAAATAAAGTAAAAGGCCAATGTTGTTCAGGAATGCTGTAATATGTTAGTTGTCAAAATTATAAAATTAATACATTTGGCCTCCTTCGTGCATTCAACCAGTACTGGGTTGTGAAAAACCAGAAAATATTCGCTAAAAATACCCAAGTTATACAAAATTTCGCTAGGTTACGCTAAATAAGCACTCCCAACATCTTGTAGTCGATAAAAAGAAAGGAAAAAGTCGAAACCTTGTTAATAAACCTTGTTTAAAAAGTCTTCAAAGCGAAAACATGTGGCCGCCTTCGTGAATTCGGTACCGCCGCTTTGGCGTGTCAAAAATCGCAAAATTTGACAAAAAAAGAACAACTTTCATAAATTATTACCTTTAATGGGGGAACACCTGTTATACCACTTCTTTCTTGTCTTTTTCCGCATTCTGTAAGATTGTTTTACCGTTTTTTTTTATGATTGAAGGCACAGATGGTTGAATTAGACGTGTGGCCATCAAAAATCTTATTTCTTGTTCCCGCTTCAGCGCTCAAATCGACCGTTGATTGGTTACTCACATTAATAACTTAATTAGCTATATTTTTCTATATTCGCTCATGTGAAATACGATCAATTACGTGTAAATGATGAAATATTAATTATAATTGATTTATATTTTAAATTAATCAGTCAAATGTTACTTTGAACATTGCAAAATGAAGTTTGATAAACCTAGAAGTATTGAACTATGCTATGATTTTACCCAGCACCTACCCCCTACCCCTACCCTCATTCCAACCTCCTTCCCCCTGAACAGGTCTCATTTCATGAAAAAAATATCAACCAATAAAATTAAAATTTTACCGATGTTCCCCTGTCTTCTCCAGACCAGATTTTACTACTATCTAGCACCCCACCCCCTACCTCCACCCCTACCCATCCAGACTTCAATCCCTCTGGAAAGGTCTCCTTTCCTTTCATAAAAAATAACTCTTGAACACTTCACCATAACTCTCCAAAATTTCATCTATTACAAGGCTATGATAAGCAACAAACTGACCATGAATAATTTACACCCTCACTGCTCCTCCCCTATACCAGTAAGTCTATGTACCCCTCATGTTGAATCACAAAACCTCTAAAATTTTACACTTTGCTTTAAATACAATATTTTCTGTCAAATATTTATCCGATATATCTATGAAAACATCAAAACAGAGTGCTAAACACAATTATATGGCTGTCCCATCTCACCCTATATCTCTCTATATCAAAATCTGATATATATATATATATATATATATATATATATATATATATACATATATATATATATATATATATACATATATATATATATATATATATATATATATATATATATATATATATATATATATATATATATATATATATATATATATATATATATATATATATATATATATATATATATATATATATAGACTAGTATTGAGTTTAGAATCATATGAGTAGAGTGCTCAATACCGAAGTAGAGCGGATATAACAAAGAAGACAAACTTGAGTCACTTCATTTAAACATTTATTCACTACAAACTTGTTTCGTATGGTAAGCAAAGCTTACCACGAAACCATGATGCAACCTTTGCCTACATGAAAAATTTATAATTATTTATTATCCGCATCTCAGCTCCTTGAACTCTAGAAACGAACTGTTATCAGCCTGTAGACATAGGAAAGATTTCCTGCTTTGCAATCAATAGCTAACCCTTGTAATATAACACTATTTCGATGACGCCAATCATGCATATAACACCTCAAGTTTCCTAAGCACAACATCAAACGCGATTTCACCTGATGAGTGTGGTAAGCTTTGCTTACCATACGAAACAAGTTTGTAGTGAATAAATGTTTAAATGAAGTGACTCAAGTTTGTCTTCTTTGTTATATATATATATATATATATATATACTCCTTCCAAATTCCAATTACACTGCACGCCTCCCTCCAACCTCCTTCCTAACTAGAACTGCCACTACAAACCCACCACCTTTGCCCAACTTATTCAATACTGTATCTCCCATCTAAACCTCTAATTCCTTGAATATGGGTCAAAATTATTACAAAACTATGTAGGCTACAAACTAAATTATTATCTCAACACCTATCTCCCCCTCCTACATAACCATCTCATTCCTGCCACCTCCCTCTCCTCCCCCCCAAAAAAACCCCCACAAAAAATCAAAACAACACAGTGCAAGGAATTTGGCACAAATATATTTTGTACACTGAAATGCAACAACTTCAAATGCAGGGGCCGGTTGTATAAAGCTCTTAACTGCTTTTTAACTACCCAAAAAGTAGTTAAATAGTGGTTAACGTTAACCACGAAGTTAGGTCGGTTGTACAAAAAAGCAGTTAGTGTTAACTGCAGTTAAAAAGTAGTTAAAGTTAACTATCCTCAATGGCATAGTTAACTTCCCAAAACCTAGTTAAATATGGCGGCTGTATTAAGAGTGATCAACTTTCATGAGCGAGATAATACTGAAAGGCAACGCTTACCTAGAGTTTTTAATTGTCATCTTCCCTAGGAAGATTTCTCAGTTGAAGAACTCCTAAAACGCTATAGATTTGGCAAGAAATCCTTGCTTTTTATAGCGTGACTCATCGACCGGGAAGTGAGACCACTAACAAAGCAAAACCAGGCTCATCGCCTAAGACTCATAATTTTAGCAGTGGTAGTGGTTGGTGGTCTTGCTGCAGGTCGTCCACCTGTTTTCCTTTGAGACTGCATTATCCCAGAATTTGTTGGGGTTTTTTTGTCAATTTGGGCCATGCTTTGCTATTTTCTCGAATTTCTATTGGTGTACATTTTTCATAGCTGTTAATCTGAGAAGTAAATAGTTTCCCACAACTTTTGCTTTTTGGCATTTGTTATTGTGCTCGAAAATTGGCCCCGTAATGTGTCTAAATTTTGTTCAACTATATTAACCAGTAGGTTGCATTCTTCTGAATTAAAATTTTGTTTTCTTTTCTTTTCTTCCCTTATTTTAGAGTAGTTGCTTTTTGGGCAGACATTTTGAATTTGTGTGTATATGTAATTGAATAATTCAACTTAATGTAACTGAGTAACTCAAAATACCTGTAAGCTTGGCAACTGTGGTTACATGGGAAAATATGACCTCAGACATGATACAAATACATACAGTGTGACATGAGTTGTATATTGACTTTTGTTACATCTGACAACACATCAAATAAATATTGATTCTTGTGTATAACACAATATTAAAAAATATAGTGTACCATCTAATAGTGAATAAACTCATACAGATTGAAATATTTAAACTTTAACAACATTAGCCAAGTTGGTTTTAATCTAGGCCAACCCAGATTAGGTTTCATGATGAAAATGACTTGAGTTTATTTATAAATTTATCCACACTGCAGAATTTTCTACAAGATCTTGGGGGTGTAAAATCTAGGGGCAGGGGTGCAAAACAGTACAAAAGTAACCATGCAAATAGGTACCAAACACAGTAAAATTTAGAGATTTGGGGCAGATTTAAGTTTTAATTGCTTAAATAATGAAGCACTTCCCAGGGGTACTAAAAACTTTTCCCCAAAAAATCTTGGGGGCAACTCTGACCAACTCTGCAGTCTGGTAACCAAGGATAGTACAATTCACAGGATGAAAAATCAGATTTACAATACATTTTCAACCCAGTGCCAAAATGCAAATGCCATGCAGGCAACAAATTTGTTATTATATAGTGCAAATTTGATCATTTGAAAACTGATATATTCTTCTTTTAGACAGATATTGCTTCAACAATTTGCCACACATTTGAATGATTTGTGCACATTTGATGCATTTGCATTTTGGCACCCAGGTGCAAATTTTGTGTGAATCTGGTTTTTCATTTTATGTATGTGTTTCAAATGATCAAATTTGCACTATATAGCAAATGTTTTGCCTTCACAGAATTTGCATTTTGGCACTGGGTTGAACATGTATTGCAAATCTGATTTTTCATCCTGTGACTCTGTAAGGGCCAGTCATTATTCATGGTGGAAGTTTGCACCAAACAGAAATGTCTTCTCTTGCTAAAAACTTGCTGATTAAACCATTAAAATATTGAAGTAGTTTCTGTAACAAACTGCCACCTATAGCCAAAAGCTTTACAAAAGGATACCATTAAGTTGTCACACATGTATTTCACCACTTCTATGACATGAGTTTGATAACTGCTTGTTTAATTAATTAATAGGTGACAGTGTAACCCACACTATAAACAATGACCAGTCCCCCAATATCTAGTAATCCATTTCCAGTACATGTCTTGACTTCGCTTTTCTTCATTAGCATATGTTTGCAAACTAAACATTTTAATATCTTTACACAAATCTGCTTGGCACTCTCGATACAGTCAGTGAGTCACACAAACAAATTACACAATTTAGCACATGTGACGTCCAGTGATCCAGACAAATTTACAAACCAACGAAATAGTACTTTCTTCAATAATGGTGAATGTTTGTATTTGTACGAAAAAAATGTATAACGGTTGCTTTTATCACAGATGAGGCGCATTCTTCTGCAATTATTTGAATCGAATTTGTTAGCCATTTTTAAACAAACAATACTTAATTTATTTTAATTTAATTTAATTTATGTCAACTGCCCCACGCGAGCCACACGCAAGTTAACTACGTGATTAGTTAACTATCCGACTAACTGCGTTTTGTGCAACGCAGTTAAGTCGTGCAGTTAACTAACTACGGTTAGGGATTTAACTAGGGTAGTTAACGCTAACTGCAATTAACTTTAACTACTTTTTTATACAACCGGCCCCAGGTGTAAATGCGAAAATTGCCGCATCGAACTGCTTCACAATAGTAAAGAGAGCCAGTGCTGTATGGAAGTTGCAACCTCGCATTCGTTTTCCTTTGGCTCGTCATCTTTTTCTATCAATATGTTACACTGAATACCTGAATATGAAAATAAATTATCATATTGCTTAATAGAAAAGAATTAATAAATTTTATCATAAAAGGATCTCGCACAACCTACTCTGTAGCTTAAGCGGTACTTTCCATACTTCTGTTTCTGAGGGTTTCGGCGTGCGTGCATTTTACAGGTATAATAAGTTACTTGGAGTAAATATGCATGTTAATATACGCATGTTCGCATTAGTTTTAATTGAATGTCCATATTTATTGTATATAGATTAGGTGCAAATATTAATGACTTACTATAATCAATTGCACAACATGAATCTTTGTAAAAAAATAAAAATTATATATATAGTGCATACAGTCCATACTAATCTAAAACCACATCAGACAGTTCCCTGTGGTGCGTACATGTCAGGTTAAATATGATATGTCCCTTTAGAGCGTTTCACAATCATGATGATTTCATCGTATTTTGCTTTAAGCGAGATATATTTATTTGATGATCTCCTTCTTTCTTTGATAAGGTACGCGCAACCAACACAACCACTGGTTTCAGTCGAATTATCTTTCTTCTAAACGACAATAATAAAGTGCGCTTTAATAATCTAAGTATAATCTAATAAACTATCAAATTACTTGTACCATGTTATTGGCAAAAGAAATATTTTGTAAGCTGTGTTGTATCTTACGGTGTCTAGTAATGACTGTAAATTGCTTTCATCTAAAGAACTTGTTTCGTTTTCATCCATCGCTGTTGTTTGTGCCAACTGTTCAGGCTCAAGCTCATTTACTTTTGTTGCGTGACTGAGGCCAACACCAGCGTCGTGTTTTGAAATTGCTTCTAATTTTAAAACCTATTAAACAAATCATAGTTGATATCAGTCATATAACTATGTTAAAAACATTGTCATATAAGAAATTCTACTCAATAGAATGTAATTTCAAAGAAACGATAAAAAATTAAGTATTCAAAAAATTTCTTACCTTTCGCTTGTCTCTCGTGGACAAAGCTTTGTTGTCAGGATTCGTATATTTAGGAACAGCAACAACACCAATTTTATCAAAAATTAACCGTGGTTTTTTAGTCGAGAGAGTGGCGAACATATCATACAAGTCCTCCTTGGCAAAATGTGCGGAACAAACGCTGGAGTTCGGAGTTGGTTCCCATTTTGCCCGCTTACGCACGAAGTCAACCCACTGTTTTGGCCTCCTTTTTGCTTCGGGCCTCTCATCCCCAGCAAATGGAATGAAATGAAGAGAAATCCCCTCTGCAGGATTGGCAACATTAGAGCAACCTCCTACCACTCATCTATTAGGCATGGCCCGAATTTAGAGTGTTTAATTTGTGCTAACACCTTCTATATTATGTCTCACGCAATAGGATTTACTATATTCTGAGTTAGACCGGTTCCTATAGTGACGTCACACGCACGAATTTCGCCCCAGTCTTTTTTCGCGGTTTTTCGATTATTTACAACGCAAATTTCATTGTTTAGACGTTAATAACTTTTGAACAAACAGCCCGATTTCTATTCTGTTCTATAACTTCTATACTTATTTTTATCATTGAATTCAAAAATGCAAAGTCTCATTTTCTGACATGGGCACTTTAAGCTAAACGGCTTTGATACAACTGGCCCCAGGTAAGCCATTCTTGATTGGGGGGGGCAGGCATCCAGTTCAGAAACCTCAGCATCTTGCACAACGCCATGCGATCATCGCAGTATTTTATGCTTCAGCCCCCACCCAAAAAAAGCATTATTATAACAACAAAAAAACAGGGCACTTGCTAAGATTCATTTCTTTGTAATTGGAAGTGATACCTATATTATAGTGTTACAATGCTATACATAATCTGAAATATGACAAGAAATAATGCTAAATAATTACAATTATAATCACATTCTTCTATAAAAAATATTTTTCGTAAAAACAGTGTATTTTTGTGGGACAAACGGAAACACAAGACTGAACACTCCTATCTATGACTGTTTCTTTCTTCACTACACCTGCATTTTAGCCAATCAGACGTGTTGATTCCATCAGATTCAGCATAAAACATACTATTTGATACAGACTTGCTTAGTATATCCTCAAATCAATTTATTAAAAAGATCTTGAAGACACTTCAAAAGAACGAGAGTGCTCCGTTTGTCCCGCTGGCATATTCTATACTGTACGTCTACAAGATGTAATGTCGCTTGCTAACAGTATACGGAAATCAGTAGTCCAACGTCGTTCTCTATTTTCATGCGGTTTACTGGCCACGAACAACCACTTTAGCGTTCTTATCATAGATATCTCAAATACAATAGATGGTGCATCCCACACTGTGGGCAGGCGAAAATTGAAGCCGGATCGCAGGCGCTGGTCGTTTCCACAGAGTCGGCAATTTGTGTATTTTGCATTGCGGAAATGGACAAAGTTGACTGTAAATCCTGTTTTATGCAGCTAAAAAGTATTTAATACACAAATGCAGAAAAGTATAAAGTAGTGTTTTCTTTGGCATTTTTTTGATGAGTGGGAACGACCAATATGGCCACCGCCTATTGTTATGAGGGAATACCGCTGAGATTTTTGGCTTCACTATTGATATGCAGATGCGCTATCTAGTGTATATGAGATATCTATGGTTCTTATAGCCAGAAAATGCAATTTTTGCAATTGACTGGTAGGGATTGTGGTAATAATGACATGCGTAATGCGACATGCGCGGAGACACAAACTTCATTCCCCATACTGTTCCCAGGACATGCTAAGACTAGCGGTCACAAGCATTACTTAATAAATATACACCCGAACAGGTTTTGTCATTGGTTGGTAAGGACACAGTGTACTTTACAGTCCTATAGGGGGCTATCTATATGAATTCGCTATGCCGAGACGAAATAGAATGTTTGATCATCTTCAAAAATAAATCACCAGACTTTACTCGACTATCTCGCAGTCCAATGACACTACTGTTTTTGTTTGGACGAATTTTAATTCGCATCGTGGTATATACTGGGACACTATAACTACTACCTCGTGTTCCAGTTGAGAAAAAAACTCTCATGCAGACTCTCGCTTCGCAACCTGTGTCCTTGTTTGACCAAGTTTTCTTTAGTACCAGTATATAAAACTGATCACAACTGTTCGGGAAACCAACAACAAAACATGTCCAGTCAATTACAGCAACAATTAAACTACGAATATAATAAATATGCTAAGGCACACAATGTCCAAAGTTTGAAGATGACAGAAATAATGCGCGAATTATTGCTATAATGATATACCCCTTAATTTTGCTACTTGATCTCACAGAAGCCGAACAGCAATCGTTGAAAAATACAACAGCTAATTTGCTTTAAATATATGCGGCAGCTGACGCCCAAAAAATCTAATCCGATAGTATGACATCTTTACATAAAATGTGTAGATAAAATTTGCGTAGTCCCCATTTCGTTACCTATGCTAGCGTTGATCACGGTTAAAATTTTGGTTGACATACGAGAAGCCCTTGAATTGGGTTTGGTCGATGGAAGCCAGGAGAGCTTTGTCCGTTGGCGACAATCTTGGGGCCTCTGTCGTGAAATCCGAATCGAAATACTCAACATCTCGCGGCGAACGCTGTGAAGAAATTAAAGCACCGAAATCAGAATCACTATGGAGTAAGAGAAAGGGGCACCCAGACCTGACGAGGTGGCGGTAGTAGAACAAAAGCAACCTCAAATAGAAAATCTTTGCAAACAAATGCCAAATTTACTTCCAGTCATCAAGAATGATAGAAATTCTGGTAATAGTCTGTGTTCTCAGTACGCGAAATTAAATTTTAATCCAAGCCCTAAATCTAATCAAATCTTCAATCCATCAAAGTTAAAACATGGCAAATAAAACGCTGGTTAGGATTAGGGTTTGGGCTTGGATTAAGATTTATATTTGCCATACTGAGAACATGGAATTATCACCGAAATTCTCGTGTTGGCGGGGTTTATAGTCCTCGTAAAGGCGCCCAATTCAAAACTACTTACTATGCTAGGTTTAAACGGAGCTTCGATTCTTCGTGATTCCAAATGCTTCCAGTTAAGTTTCGCGAAAAATTCATGTCTTCTAATGTTCCCATTGTTTCCACCTTTGTAGCCGAGCCTTTCGCCTATGTTACGTTCCAATAACTGAAAAAATTCACGGAATATTTACTAACGGTAGATTCTCCTGTGTTTTAATCGGTTTCTTCTCAAGTAATTTTGATGCCGCAAACAATGCGCTGTAGCAAGTTTGTAGCAAGCTATAGAACTCCGGGTAAATACCAGCCTAAAATGATCGAACTTTGTGATTGCACTTTTCAAACAAAAGTCATCATTGTTTGTGATTCGTTCTTTACAAAACCAATTTCTATAGTTTACTGTCTTCCATTGTTATAACCAACCACTCACAAAGCTTGTTAGTATAGTTTGGCGGCGACCCGAATTTCAAGGCAGAATTGTTGCTTGCCTGCGCGCGCACTGGTTTTAAGCCAATGGCTTCGACTCAGAGCTTTGCGAGGTGTAAAAAAACCTAAAACCATCTGAGATGACGCTGTCGGATCAGACGTTTACTGTACGTGTGCACATGCAGGCGAAGTCATTACGAAGTCGGCCGAAGTCAACACGACGTTAGATGCGACCAGTGAGCTTCAAGTATATTTGGAGTAAGAACATTCGAGCTTCAGGAAAGTAAAGCCGAAAATGGCAGAAATTAAAGGAGCTGTTACATATACAAGAAGTCATTCTCGCTTCTCTGTGCGGTCAACTTATTGCAATTATGAGAGAGGACCCAGCACCATCTTCACATCTAAAAGTTCTTTCATTTTCGATCATATTTAGCTTCACTTTAGCAATGAAATTTTTACTCCAAATGTATCTGGGACACTCACTAATTAATTAACCCTAGGTGATCCAATAATTGACGGTTACAAAAGTTTGGTCAATTAATTTCAATAAATATGTGTATCTATGCTTTCATAAATTACAGTAATGTCATCGTTACATCATATGAAATTCTTATATGACGTAGTCCAGACGCATCATAAGCTCACGCTGACCGCGCGTAATTAATACAGTGGGAGACTGAGTGATAATCGTTATGACAGCATAAATGCGCATATTTGTTGAATCTTACTGAACCAAATTTACGTTACCATCAATTATTGGAGCACCTAGGATACAGCACCCAACAAAACATTGCATGTTACCTGCACCATACAAGACACAGCGCTCTGTGAAACCCACTTGGGATAATGAACTTTATCACGACATATTGAGTCGAATAGATCTTCTTCATCCTCGCCAGCAAACGGCGACTACAATAAAATACAATCATTGTCTTGTAAGCACTGGAATGCGAGTCAAGACAGAGTCAAATGTGATTGAGAGTTTACGAGCGTTCCAACCTTCGACTCTATATGACTCTTGCATGATTTTTAAGTCGAAAACTCTAATCAAAGAACGGGGGGGGGGGGGCGATTCAATGAGCAAGAATTTACTAATTATTCCCGACCACAACTCTCACTACACGTTCACTGAAAAAATGAAACAGTTCAGATCTAAGTGAAATGCATGGTTTCAAATGATAAAATTCAGGAGAACTACAACCAACCTGGCCAATCAGCATTTCATACAATAACACACCGAGTGACCACCAGTCCACAGAAGCATCATACTTCTGCCCCTTCAGAATCTAGAAACACGCTGTTTATTTAGTACTCGTTGTGGGTAATAACCCCCAACCCCCCTCGTAAGAAATGCAGCAGGCGAACCTTCAAAGCCCCCACCCCTTCCCCGCCAGCACAACGAGATGACAACAATGTCGTCACCAATCTCACCCCAGTAAAGTCTCCTTCATTGAACTGTAATACAACTAGAACTCTTACTTAAAACAAAAGTTCAGTTAATGGGTGAAGTCAAGTTAATCTTTCTGAGTTTTGAGACGAAATACTTAACGCCAAAGATCGGACCGCATATCAAATTGAGCAATTAAAAAGTTACATTTAATATAGAAAAATTCAAGAATGAAACAAAAAAAGAAATACCTAAAAATTTCGAAATTTTGAAAATAATTTCTCTTGCAAAGTTTAAGTTGTTTTTCTTTGTCTTGAAGTCTCAAAATTTTTACATCAAATACAACTTTTTATATAACAGCTTTCATTTGATTTACAATCCAATTTTTGACGTTAAGTATTTCAACTCAAAACTCAGAAAAACTGAATTAAATTGGCTTTAATCCCCCCCCCCGACTCATCGTTCCAGTTTCCTTATAGCTCAGTGGTCTCCTGTACTATCTTCACTTTAACACTAGTACCAGTCTCGCGACAGGAAACACTCGGACTTACCTCGGGCGCAATATAATCAGGAGTTCCACAGAAGGTCGAAGTTTTGTTTCCATCAAGAATCTTCTCTTTACACATTCCAAAGTCCGCAATCTTTATGTGGCCTTTTGCGTCCATTAAAACATTATCTAACTTTAAATCTCTGCAGAAAAAGAAAGAACGAAGAGTAAGAATAAATATAAATGCTGACAGGCTTCAAAGAAAACGAAGTCTTGTTATGCCAGTACCTTTTAAGCCTCGCTCACACTTATTGCAAGAAACGAAAGAAGTAAGTTTTTTCTGGCTGATGTGACTGAGTGAATGCTACACCTTTGCAACAGCAACCTAATGTTTGCCGCATGCTTTTTCAAATATTCATGCATTCATAGCTATTAGAAAGGGGAATGGATTGGCAACGCTATTCAATACTATACACGATCTTCGGTTCAGTTATTTTGAATAACCGGAAACAAACATTGCACAACTCGCTATGGTAATTATGCGCATAGACGAAATTGAGTTCATGAGCATAATTAGCTACAAGTTGGGCAATGTTTGCTTCCGGTGTGCTCAACTGAAGATAAAATATAGATAACAAAAGAGTTGCCAATCCATGCCTTTTTCTAATATCTATGATGTATTCACATACGCCAGAAAGACAAAATCCCCGACAAGTGTGAACCAGGCTTTAACTAGAGCTGTGTGCTTAACCGAAAAATTCGGTCGGACCAGTTTTTCCTAAGTACTGAACGTTGGTATTGAGAGTACAAGATAACTCCCCCCCCCCCAAGATATTTTCAGTAGAGACCTTAGTTCGCCTTTAAGTTGTGGAGACTTTTGAGAGAATACAATATTTTTCTTTTCCAAATTAGTTTTATTTTGTATTTAATATCCAACGGAGGGTTAAAACGACATATTCGTCAAATTCCAAGAGAATCCAAAACATACCTATATATGATACCCAAACTGTGTAAAAACTCTAAGCCACAAACGATTTCAGCTGTATAAAAACTGCAAAGTAAACAAAAAATATGAATACAGTAATGAAATAAAATACGATAACAAGGAAATGAACAGAGAAATACAATCATAATAAAATAAAATACGATATAAAGGAAATGAACAGAGAGGCTATTCAAGTCGTAAGCTTTTATATTTGTGTCCATACATAGGCTCACGCTAGTCAATATGTGGGGTTTCCCTAAGGCTCGGGCTAGTCAATATGTGGGTTTTTCCCTAAGGCTATTGTCCTTACAACCAAGCCTCGCTGGCTCGCCCTGATATAAGAGAAAGTATTGTGTTAACGCGAAGCTTGGTGGTAAGGACGATAAAGAAGTTAACAATTCAGATCTATATATGTTACTGGTCGGGAGCTTTTCAAAAGCACCTTATCGAACGACTTGGGTCTAATTATGCACCAGATAACTCGATGCCCATTCTCTCAAGAACCACGGTCATACCGTCTGCGCATGTGCCATCTGCAATGATTTTAGCAGAAACCTCGCTTACCATGAGCGGTAGTCGTCAAATTTACCCGCAGCTTGGATATGGAACATCAGATCACCTCCATTGACATACTCCATGACAAAGAATAAATGTTCCTGCAGCAAAACAAAATCTTTCAATATGTTTTTAGACGTCTTAACCGTCACTCAGTTACATGTAATTTGTTTGATGTCGATTTAATCTATGATTTAATTAAACAAAAATTCAACATCTCCCAAACGGGCTTTTTAGATATTAATTACAAGATAATTTGACAGGGGCGTAGTATATGCAGGAGATGGTGGTTGGTTGCGAGATCTGGCATTCGTTCTGAAGTACATCACCGTTTCCAGGGAAGATATCAGCAATAAACTACTATGTAGATTTTGATGGGGTGATTGCAGAATACTTAAAGTCAAAAATACATTCTCCAATCACTTATCAAATAGAAACACGGAAGAGACAATTTTACCTTGGACTGAAAAGCGCAAATGATGGAAGTCAAGAATGGATGACGACTTGCAATGCTTAAAACTCTTCTCTCGATCATTGTGCATTCCACGTCATCATCTTCTAACACTACGTCTTTCTTTAAAGCTTTAATGGCGTAAACTTGACCGTTGCTTTTTAACTCCGAAAGCAACACCTAGTAAAAGAAAATATACCACCAATAGTATGATTATGACAGGCCATATTTTTAAGGGTGCCAGTTCAGGGGGTGCCAGAGACACGAATATAGCGCAGGGCAGGGGCGTAAGAAGCAAGATAAAGTTGGGGGGGCTCTGGCTTTCAGGGGCACTTTTTCATAAAAAAAAAGGGCACCTTCAAGTAAATTCATTTACGGTAGCTATACAACGCAATTGTCTTTGAAATTGTTAAATAGTGAGTGTCTGTAATTCATGCACCTATTCGTATTAATGTGAATATCGCAAGGGGCAAGAAAACCCCATCTAAAAGCCTTAAATGTAGTGAATTGTAGTGAAATACGGGGAACTTACAAAATGTTTTACCAACAATCATTCAGCCACAATCTCGTATCGTTCAGAAGGGCATAGCAATGTTATTGTCAACCATGCAAAAAGGGCACTTTCCTTTTTAAAAAGGGCACTTTTTCTCATCAGTTTAAAAGTTGGGGGGCACGTGCCCCCAGTGCCCCCCCTTCCTACACCCCTGGCGCAGGGTTTGGGTAACGCCAAACAGTGGGTAGGCAGTAAAATTTGCTCTTTGAATGCATACACTGAGTCCCTTAATATGCTTACAACTTCAAAAGTACCCTAAAAATTTCGAACAGTAAATCAGCTTAAAATGTTTGAGAGTAATTAAAATGCGTGTGTTATCAATAGAAAGCAGAATCTTAACAGGAATGAAAAGAAAAATCAATTGTAAAAATATCAATGGAAAAGGCATGCCAAGTCAGAGTAATCACCTTGCCAAAACTTCCTTTTCCAAGAACTTTGAGGAAAGTGAAGTCTTGTAGGGTATATTTTTTGGTCGGCTTGCTGACGCTGCTTGTTCTTGGGGGAGGTCTTGGGGCTTCCGCCTTCCACATTTCTTCATATTCGTCGGCAATCTCCTCATAGCGTTTCTCCAGATTGGAGTCGTCGAAACTAGCAACAGTCGGTACTAAGGATTCTTGGGAGGGCGATGGTGGCAATTGACTGAGACGGCGTTGCTTGTCAGCCTGTGGTAACGAGAAAATTACAAAGTCAATAAACTGTGTGCACAGTAATGGTTCAGATCAGTAAGAAACTGCGTTAAGAAATTAATGTAGTGTAAAATTGCTTACATTAGCTTGTCCAAGAGCTTCTGAGAATGCTTTCTGGTTGATGCCACATAAATTTGCAACATGTTTTTGACATTTATGGTGGCTATTCATGCCACATGCTAGGTACAAAAAGAAGACATTGAACTAGAATTTGCTTAGTTCTTCTCAAGTGGTAGCATACACTGGTGCAGGGCATGTCATCAGATCATACCAAATGAATTGGTCATAACTTAATTTTGACAGCAGAAAAATTGAATAGAACGAACTTAAAACTATCAGTAAGACAATGACTTTGTATGTTCTCAATTTTTATTCAAATTTTATAAAAATGGCAATGCTACAAAGCAAATCAAAGCAAAGCACTCCAAACTGAAATTTGGAGTGCAAAGCAAAACACTCCAAATTCCAGTTACCTTTTTATGCACATTGTAAAACATAATTGCCATGTTAAATGTTGTTGTTGATCTCAGGGGATATAATTGTGCAAGTGGTACTTACTAGTTTAACTTGAGTTAATACTCCTTTCATTAATTAAAATTGTATGCTCCATTTCAAAACACCAAGAATAAATTAATAAATCACCCACCTTCACATTTTAATCCCTGCCGAAACAGTCCATAAAGCATGGAGCCACAGTGGTCGCAGAACGTGGGGCTCAAGTACGTTGTCACTTTGAATCTGTGCGGGATATCAATCTTGAACCTTTCTTTTAATTTCTGATAATGACAACATCACTTGATTTTGATAGGAAGTGAAATTAAAAGCTAGCTAGTGGTTAATATCACAAGGCTCTTATATCTCAAGGCTCTTGGATAAAGAATTTATCTTTTACACATTTTCTATGAAAGGGGGGAGGTCTCAGTGTTTGAAAAAGATGACACAATGCAGCCTTGTACACAGCTTCTTCTCTATGCTCCTCGCTGGAGGAAGACACTTTGGTGAATGCTGGTAACATGACTCCCAGATGGTGGGTAGTACTTGTTAATGTATGTAATTTTATGTAATTTGAGACTTTGCATGGTGAATTATATTATTTTATATAAGAAATTTGTGGAACACCATGTAATTAAATTGATTTTATTGAAAATATCTAAGCTTTCGGCCCATTTGACTCAGGAATTTAATTACATGGTGTTCCACAAATTTCTTATATAAAATAATATTATGTAATTTTAGTCTTACATTTGATGAAAAGTGTAACTAGAGCTGCATTTACACAAATAACATACAAATCCTCCCCTAACTAGTAATGGATATACGCGTGGCTCCCAAAATCTGGGAGCCACGTGACCAGCATGACCAGCATTCTAGTCATTCTTCTCTTCCTCCGGCGAGGAGTGTAGAAAAGAAAGCCTGGGTACGAGGTTGAGAGCAATGCAGACTTTTAGGGGAAGGGTAATCTTTACAAGGGGGATTAATCTTCCTTTAAACAATCAAGTAAAATATGAATTAAAGTAAACACTAAACATCTACCTACTCAAGAAATGCACAAGTCATGAAAAGATTCTCTACAAGCATCATTGACAAGCTGTGTCACTTTGCACAGCTTGTTCTAAGCTGTACTTGTTGACAACTTGGAAGAAGCAGTAATGTGAACATAACTTGCATACTGTAGGCACCTTGTTGACAGGAGTTGGGAGATTTTTACCTGTCATGTAGGTCAAATATGAATTAAGTCCAATCTGCTCAACTCACCTTTGTTTCATTATTATCCGTTGCTCCCGGACAAGTACTCAGAACTTGATTGTGGCATCGTTTGTGGACCACACATGTGCACACTAAGAATATCAAAGCACGAATAATGCACTGACTTGTAAGTGTAGTCCACACACAGTTGACAGAGAACTAGTCTCATGCATTCATACTTATAATGCAATGATTTTTTATAGGGCACATGTAAGTCTCAATATGTTTGGAGTTTGGACATGATATACCGGATGTAGAAAAAAACTGAACAAATCTGAAATCGCCCTCTACTTAGCGAAACGCCTCAATGTACTATTTTTTGTTGAAATGGATTGTTTGGGTGTTTATAATGTAGAATAAACAGAAAAACTAAGAAATTTAACACTTTAAAACCAAAGGGGTTGTGTCTTTTACAACAAGTTAAATATGCTCCCACACATAACTTTGATGCTTAAAAAGTAATTTTGATTTAGTAGGTGCAAAATATGCTGGGTTTTGTGTAGCAGTTTAAAACTTCAGAAAATTTGCTTGAGTGTAAGCCATTTAAAATGTTGTGCAAAGGTCCATATTTAGAGCAAAATCAGCATTGTGCATGCTTAATTTATGCATTTACCTAATTTGCATACAATGCCCAAGAGACATTTAATTAAAATTAGAACTTTTCTTAAGAAAAACAGGTCTTATCTAGAAAAACACAAGTTTGTGTGACATTTTCAAGGACTTAAACTCGAGCAAATCTCTTGAAATTTTGAACAGCAGTTAAACACTAAATCAATTTTATACCTACCGACTCAATATTACTTTTAAGCCTTCCAACTTCATGTGCAAGTTTTTTTTAATGTGTCGAAATATACACCCCCCCCCCTAGGTTGTAAACATTTAAATTTCATTCTTTTTCATTCATTCTACAAGTTTATGCACTTTATATAACAAATACCTTGGCACTGATAACCTTGCTTGTTCAATCCCCTGAAATTGAGCAAAAAGAGATTTTATTTAGGCATGAGATGCCATCTACAATTTCATAACAGGAAAACTAAAACACATTCATAATTCATAGTATTAACAAGATTTTGAAGTTCAAAGAACACAAAAGTGATCATACCATAAAAAGTCTTTGCAGACAGAGCAAAAAACAAACTGTCTGAAAAACCGGGCCACAAATTTATGTCCTCGAACTTCATGAACTTTTTGCTTCCTTATGGCGCCTCGTCTTCCTGTTAGTCCACTCTTGTTGACGGGACCTTCAAACCCTTTTGTCGCATCCTCTGGTGAAAAAGGAACAGTGAAAATAAATTTCTATTTGTACATTGCAATGAATATTATGCAGCGAGAGTATTTTTCCAAACAAAAACTAATCATATCATTATACCATTCATTTGTACAGCTGTTGAGGAAGAAGATTAAGAAAGTAATTCCTAGTAAGGCCAATATTCAAAAACACTTGTAAATAGAGTTTGACTCTTTATAATGCTTGAAAAGTCCGTTTTTCTTTCATGCTTCACTTTTTCTTTGTTTCTTTGTTATTGATATCTTTTTTCCTCAGAGGTTGGATGACAATGTGCTTCATTAATGGAACTCAGTATGTGTTATTAAGCAAACCTTAAAATCAGTTGCCTTCAGACATATATAATAATATATAATCTATCTATTCCTTGCCCTAAACACATCAAAATTAAAGACAAACCTGCTGCTTCAGCAAAATGCCTAACTTGAACAAGAAGACGACCACATGGACTAAGATCCAACTAAAAAAAAGAGAAACAGGTAAAAAATTTTTTTGAACATTATGATACTTTCAGGATTTTTTATTTAACTTTGCCCCGAGGTTGATAATTGCAGCAGCCATGGCTATTTAAAGCAGTCTAGTGGATTTTGAAATTTTACAATCTCAACATTTCGTGTAGGAGGAATTGTAATACTAGGAAAGACCACATGCTGTTTTGGTAGTGTCTCATTTTGAAAATCTGTATTATTTCACTACAAATTTCCCTATACTCTAATACCTTACATTATTTTATATCGCAGTGAAAAATTTCAAATTGTTACAAATTGATACACATAATCTTGTTTAACACAAAATACATGGTGGAACTATTGAGCAATGCCAAAATCCAATGTTGTCTGGACAACCTATAAACAGTTGAAAGCATGCAAACAAACACTTTAATAAACGTTCAAAAACACAAACAAATCGACATTAAATATATCTTTAGAGGTTTTTCACACCACCGCTGTCAAAGCAATACGACTATATACAATTCACTTCACACCCGTTAAATCCCACTTGTGTCCAGGAGTTTATAAATACCCCCGTCATATGGATTTTATAAAGGCATCCAAATCCAACTTGTTTATTCTAGGAAGAAACCATAATGACTCGCTTGAATCAACAAAACCGGTTAGCTGGCTTCAAGCTTTTCGTTTAATTACCGACCCAAGCAGCTGCGGCAGTTGTTTGAAAGCACAGTGGGCACACGATTTCGATTAAAACAGACTCGAGACCTCAATAAAACACTGTCATTAGAGAATTCTTAACCTCAAATAATCCCTTACTCGAATTTTTGCATAATTAATACCGACTATTTAACAACAAGTACGAGTACTTGGTAAACGCCGTTTTAAAACTTACAATAATATCGCCCAAAATCTAATCGAATATTGACAAAAATCAGTGCTCAATTTCTCGCATTTTTTGTGGCGTTTAAATCCACTCTAAAGTCTGCGAGAATAGGTTTGATTTGCGACTGTTTATACTTCCGTTCGTGCTTGCAAAAATATTAATGCTCAATATAACATACTCACCCACAAATTCGAAAAACAGTCTTTCTTACACTGATCGACCAAGAATTGTACTCCAATAGTCGTATCGCCACGATAAACGTTTGGTCTTTCCATAACGACCACCGAAATGACTCTCCCCGGGTAAAGATGTGTATCGAAACATTTATTCCATTCTGGGTAGATTGTTCTTTTCTTTTGAACGAGCTGTACACCTTGTCCTGGCGTTTGGACCGCTTCCTTGATATGTATAGCACAGTATGGATCAAAGCTGCCATTGGAGTTCACCTTCCACTCGTCGGCCTGTTCGACTTGAATGAGTTTCACTCTGATAAAGCCCATGTTCTCCCAGCTTTAACCGAATGCCAGTGTAACTTAAGACATTTAGTACATAAATTATGGTGGGTTCCACTTCGATATTCAACCCAAAACGTATTTTGAGACGAACAGCTTGACAAGTGCACTTCTCGTGTAGGAAGTACGCGAACGCCCTCAAAGTACACGCGAGTCCGCGCGTGATTTGTGGGAAAAATTTTCTAAGGTCTCGCCAGGTCTCGCCCACCTGAATAATACGGACAATACCATACAGGGAGAATATGGCGCCCTGAGCTACAACAAAGACAATTTAAATTTTAATTTTCCAAAAGCACTTGTAAGATAATCGTCGTGTTGTCTGCTTATAGATGTTTAGCCTAATGCAATTTGTCATCGTACTGCTGTGTGACCTACACAGTGTAGGGGCTGTAGGCTAATGTTTTGTAACTTTATATGGTGTGTGTGTGTTTTGTCAACATTGAATGAAGCACGTCATATGAACGGCGTCAACACTCGTCATGTGATCATGCGACACAGCACTTCAGCGTACAATCAGGGTTGGGGGTATTCCAGATCTGACAGAGCACTTTGTTAAATGTAGGGATCGAAAGAAAATCATAAAGGGTCTGTTATAGAGCAAGAAAACTCTATTCTTAAAGAAACAACTTTGAAAAAAGCATTTAAAAAACTTTGAAAATAAACCGATGTGACACTAAAATTCACCTTCCAACCTAGTATTGGCAGAAAGTACTCGTTACTAGAAGTCCTGAAGTAGCTCGATCCTAGGTACAAAATACTGACGTTAAAGTCTATTTTCAAGCACAAATATTTGCTGCAATCATTTCCCGCCCACAATCTGTGACGAAAAAGCCACACCAACATGTTGGCAATACTTCCATGTCCACTATACAAGACTAATCAAGTAAAAACATCTTATTAAATCATTTTCGTAGAAGTACTCGAAAGCGAAACCTAACGGTCGATTGTTTTCAAGTGTCTTTGCTACTACCCACTTTGTGGAAACAGGCAACATTTCAAGTGTAAAATTAAACACTTGACTATAACTTCCGTAGTGACCATCGTGAACGCACTTTTCCTTTAAATAGTTTGGCAATGCCGTCCAAAAACAACCTAATGGTTCAAAATCAAACTAAAGTATCCCATATTTCAGTCTCTTTGGAAATGATCTCTTTTCCCACATCCATACAGATTTTGCCACAGGATTTGTGTCATATTACCCTGAGCGAAATACCCAGAACAGAACTTGTAAAATTAGAAAAACCTTTAAGCCGTTGGTAGATATAACAGAAACCGACCTTTCTAACGAAGACCTTTCGTCAGGAAGTTAGTAGTCATTATATATTCTGGTTAATTAATAATGACTTTGAAATAGAGTCGAAAGATCACTGATAAGTCGTTGTATTGTTGTCAAAAGCTCATATTAACAATAACATATATGTATCTTAAGTTTATAAGATGTTATTATTTGGAGTATATTTTTTTCTTGTAGTTTAACTATTACTACATTGCCTGTTTTTTATCGTTTATGCTCTTTTAACTGAACTACCCACATTAACAACGCTACTAATTCACAGATAGCTACGGAGATATAAAGGGTGTCCCAATGAAGCGGAGTTCTGCATTCAAGTTTAAATTTTGAAAAGAATATTAGGCAGCAAAACTAGTGTTCATTCTCGTTTAAAAGTGTATTCATTCAGCTTTCTTTGGATATATATGTTGTCTATGAAATTTGAGCGAGTGAATCAAAGTTATGGTACATTAATCGTCCAGCATGGTACAGCGTGCAGTAAGGTTTTGTCTTACGACAGCTTAAAAGAAAGTACTAATCACTGTCTCATGCATTAAGTCATGAAATGTGATGAATGCATTTAATTTCAATCATATCCATTTAATTTCGATCAAGGGAGTCTCAATAAAAAACATTCATATTGTTTATCGATATTTTGTGTAATTCTGTTAATTAGTATAAAATTATTTTCAACAAGGAGAATTACTTTTAAGTTAACATTAGTCATTACTCAAACTAACCACGTGGCACCAAATCATGTGCTTTTTAGGAGCATCTCAAATTGACTACATGCGCTAAAATTGTTCCTGTGGTCATATTACTTGTTTCAAGTAGACAAGGAACACCTTGTTCGAAAGGCAAATGAAAAAAATATAAAACTAAAAAATATTCCCTCTATATGATTAGGTTTTCATTCAGCAATCAATCTTAGAGGTTTTTTGGGGACACTCTGTATACACCTGTTTCATAATAGAGACGAACAGTATTTTTTCCCTGTATCAATCTTCTTACTGTAAATCTCCTTTTCGGAATTTCCATTCATTTTTCGAGATGAATACGAAGGCTTACTTTAAGTCTCTAATATTAAAATGATCTATGGTAAAGTGGAGGTCAATTTCAGCAACTAGTAACTTGACGCGATGAATAGTTTTTGTACAGATTTTAGCCAATCACGAGATATCTTCTGAATGTGCATACAGTTGCACTTATTAGAAGTGTAGCTTCATTTAGCTAATCAGAATTAGCCACTTCCTAATTAGTGAGAATGCAATTCTATTTAATCTCCGCTCCGAAAACAAAACAGTAAACATGACTGAACTGTTTATTCTACGTTTCCGCTAAATCATAGTCATCTTTTTCCTAAAGATGTAACTATTTGTATATATTTTATTAAAATACTCAGTGGTTCGCGAAATCTCCACTCGATCCAGTGTATATACGTCAGTGTCTCTCCACTGCGGGAGGTCTGGGAAAGAAAACATTGCAAAATACTTTCCAAGATATAGAAATTTGCATGTGTAGACGATAATATATTGATTTTACGCTTGAATAATGTGGTAATCTTAGATTCTTCTGCATTTTTATGGACATGTGCTCCCAGAGGAAACATACAGGAACATCGAAAGAATATGACAAAGAATTGAATTGGATAACAAGGCCCTAAAGTGGGCTTAAATGACCAAGCGCAAATGGCGTTCATGGACGATGCCCAATTTGTCATTTCACAAATTAGACATTCGTGTGTGACAAGTGATGATACGGGTAAACTATTTAAAATCTAAACTCCTATTTCTTTTTATAAAGTATAGCATTTCAAACCCCAAGGCTTTCGATGAGCAAACCTTGAGTAGTCTTACTGTATCAGTTGAAATTGTAAAGCCCTTTGCAGCTTTTCAAATTGTTTATAACAGATTTGGAATAATCCATTGTCCTAGCAAACGAATTTGTTACAGTAATCTAACGAAGGCTGCCAAAGCTGGGTGTGAAAATATATTAGCAGATTACACTAGTGCGCTAAATTGATAAATTTTATTTCCAAATTTGATACGAACGTTAATATAGTTAGGGCTTCATTGAAACGTCAGCACAGAAACCAGCAAACGCTTATCAGTACAAAATCTGTCTTTCCAAATATTGTATGTTTGCTTTCTTTCAAGTGCGGTCAAAAACCTAATCCGTTGACCCCGTGGCGAAATGCTATAATAAAAACTGTAATGAAGTTTCAAATTTTGTCTGCTTTCATTCTTGTAATTTAATTTTCTGCTGTTTCAATTTCATAATTGCCTGCTGAGTAGCGTGTTCACAGCATATGTATGTGTATAAATAGAAGAATGACTGACAAAACTGTGCAAGAAAGTAAAAGCTAGTGTTCTCTCGAGTATTTTGGTACAAAGACCTAAATAGGAATGCAAAATGGTAAAGGTGATATTTTGAGTTGAATGTTGCTCACAAGTATTTCAAGGGCTGTTTCTCAAATATATCCTAAGGCCAAGGCAACTCTATAGAAATCCTAATAAAGCATATTAATTGACTGTGTTATTCCACTCAATTAAATGTGATAAATACTGCAACAGAATGCAATATAGTTTATATACTGGGTAAATTTACCATAAGTTAAGTAAGGGATGCTGGAGGCTAATGAAAGTTTAAAGTTAATCTTTACCTTGGCCCTATCGGTAAATGTCTAATTTTAGATTATTATAAAGCAATACAAATACAGTTTTTAAACACTTGATATTCGGTAAACTTAGTTAGCTCAAGAGTCTAGACGTGATCTTTTGTGCACAAAGTTCCGCGTGCAAATTTAAGGCCATCTCGTTCTTTTTTTTAATTTTGTATCTAAACCTTTTCTCGCGGTTATAGGACTGTTTATATTGACTGTTCTCTATTAGTTAATATTGCAAAAAAATGTAACATCTGGTACACGTTTTGACAAATGTCATTCTGAGGACAGCAAAATAACTTAGATATAACATATCTCATGAGAATGATATGAGAAAGATACAACTCATGAGAAAGATACAACTCATGAGAATGACAATCTTGTTGTGCAGATGGTCTTTCATATATTTTTATGCATTTTATTGCATTGCTGAATCTTTGGACAGCAGATATGGTGGAATTGATAGGGAATCTGAGGTACCCCTATGGTTTAACATGCGAGAAGGCTTGGAAGTCTTTTACTAATGTCAAAGCAAAACCAGCCTTTTCTCTTCAATCAATTTAACCTTGTCTTCCAGGCTAGAAGACAAGAGTCGTGATCACAACACAGCACATGCATATGATTCTTAATTAAGACCCATCTACACAATATGATTTGTCATACACAAATGTCATCCTGGCATATGAAAATGAGTGCTGATCCCAGATTTCTGCTCATTCACTGATGGCAAAATTTGAAATCTGACATTTTCAGGCATATTCCAGAGCAACAGTCATATATGACAAAATTGTATTGTGTAGATGGGGTTTTATCCTGGCTGGTATACATCATAGCTAGGCCTTTATATAGTAGTATACATATTACATAACAACAAACTGTAACAATTTTAATTAAATATGCATGTATATTTTACAGGCATGAGTGAAATTGTCATTGTCAATGAAGAAACAGAAAATGAAAAGTTACTACAAAGACGGAAATTCAGGTATGAAAAATTGTCGATGCTCTAGGATCATTATTGTGACTGGCATATGAAAATAAACAGTAATATTTCTCACAACATTTTCCCAGGGACAATGCGGAGTTTGCCTTTTCAAATTCATTCGACATTGAGGTCAGTCCAATGGGGTCAGGTCATGGACACTCGATTGAAAAACCTAACATATCAAAACCTCCAAGGTATGCGAAAATAACATATTAAGGCAAATGTAATATTGGCTTCAGCATTCAGAAAATTCTTAGGAATATCCCACCTATTTAGTAACTCTTTGTCCTGTGACTATTCCTGGGGACTGGGACGTGTATCAAATTAGTTGGGTTCAAGGTTCGAACAATCTGTGGCAAGACTTTCATAATCATATTCAATTAAACAGTAGAGTTATTTCACTTTGTGCAGCAGTACAAATCCCAAGATAAATTGTCAAAGTGTTCCGTGGAAAGATCCAGAACCTGTTTCAAGTAAGAATGCTTTCATGTGATAATAACCAAGTGTAATAGCAAAATGCAATAATTTATGTGTAAATCCTTAGCAAATTACGATGTGCAGCCTAATATTGTTCAAATCATTATACCCAACCTTAGCAGTAATAATAATTGGTAACATACATATACTTGATTGATTTTTGCAGATGCAGATTTTTTCAAACTTTTTCCAAAGAAAGATTTAACAAATAATGGCCAAGACAAAACAGATGCCAAGTCAGTTTCCAAGCTGGCATTGTTAGTTGAAAACTTTCAAAACCAACCCAAGAATCCCTATGCCCATTACGGCAAATTTGATGGCGAGGTTTGGTCCATGTTACTGTTTCAAAATAACGCGTAATAAGTTAGTTTTGTCAACCATTTAATACTGAATTAACTTGTTAACAGGTTTTAATCCCAATATTACTTTGTTTTAGGGTTGCCCAAGGACAAGCAAAGTTCGGCTATTTAAAATCTTCTTTCCAATGGTATATTAGTGGGTTTTTTAAATTCTTGCGTTACATGCTCGCCATTGTATATCCCCATACAGACCCGTCACTTGTATTGTAACTTATAGCACATTTATTTTTTATTATGTGTAGCCAAAAGGGCCCCAACAGCCTCCAATGAACATATACCTAACTGGTAAACATGTGTATATAACATTTTATTACTCATAACTTTTGCAACACAAGTTAGATTGCAATATGTACAGTAATTTAGTCACTTAATCATTGAATGACAACTTAAAATCATATAAAATGCAACTGTTTAGTTGATGGTGCTCGAGTTCAAGATTTGGTTGGTTTAACTATGTTTAAATACACAGAAAAAGGAAGGAAACCTGAATTAAAGGTAGCCTTAAATATACAATTCATTTTTTGTTGTGCTGTACAGTGGAATGCCTGAACTCTAGTTTGATTTCAGGATGACGAGAAATCACATTCTTTGTTGATCGCTGATGAAATGGATGGTGAAGTCGATTTTGATCTCCCCGGTAAGGTATTACCCATAGTTGACAGGAAAGATTGTTATATGGTGGTGGTAATGATAGAGGACTATGGTGGTGTAGGTGATATGGTGGTGGTGGCAGAGTAGTTGATGGTAGGGTAGGATAGTTGATGGTAGGGTAGGGTAGGTGACAATAAGGAGATGACAATAGGTGAGGTATAAGGTAGGGTAGGTGACATTTGTGTGGGTGATGGTATGGTAGGTGATGGTATGGTAGGTGATGGTAGGGTAGGTGATGGTAGGGTAGGTGATGGTAGGGTAGATGATAATGATGACACTGATGGTAAAGTGATGGTCTATGGCTAATAAAAATGACCCTTACATTCAACATGTACAAGCAACTGATATAGCTATTCAAGTATAAATCGTGTCTATTCATTGATTTAACCTTATTTGTTTACTTTACACCATACTGCATTTTAATAAACTGTTGATTCACTCGATATCTGTCTTTATTTCATCGTGGTAACATTTCATTTAGCTTTGGATAATAGTGAAATGATCAGTAAATTTGACTTCAAAGCCTTGGCACTTTCGTACATTGAGGTGGGTCAATGAATTTAATGTCAAACAAGTTTTACAGCAAAGAAATTGATAATTTTGTACACTGTTATCGTAAAACAATATTTTCGTGTAATTTAGCCAGAAGAAAAAGCCCCAGAATCCAGGCCCGTGAGTGTCGCTGATACCATAGTCGAAGTGTAAGTGACGACTTAAAAACCGCCCGAATTAGTCTGGTGAAAAATATTAAATCAGATTTATTTTGAGATGCAGTGAGACTCGGTATACGCATTAAGAATATGTATATCTCAAACTAACGTTGTTGGTAGTGCTGATAAAAGCACACAAAAAAGTAAGATCTTCCACTACCTCAAACAATAAAGTTACAGGACTCTACGTTTCAAGCAACGGCCCTTTATCTAAGGTCGTTTTATGTACTGAATGTTTTTCAAACCTTCTAAACATCTTCAGTAGCTGGTAAAACTAATATTAAAGTTCAGGATTTTAGAGCTAAGGTCACTTTTATCTCTTGCAAGTTCAATATCCTTGGTGTCATTGCTTTTACGCGTTTCTGCAGCAGTTGAAAAAAATCACTATCTATGGGATAACACTACCCAGTTTTCCTACAACAAACCCAAGGTAGTTTAGTTCTCATAAATAGGGGGGACATTCTCTCGATATACAAGACTGTAACAGTTTTGTATGTGTCTGTTGCATTTAAGCAAAAACATCAGTAAACATAACTGATTGTAAAAGGCTCACAAACATTTTCCTCATAGTTGTGAAGAAAAACGCGGCTCATCAAAATTTGCCGTGGAAGGATTGGAGGTGAAGATGAAGACAGTCTTGGAGAAGATGTTAAAGAAACGTGGCATAAAAAGAACGGGTATTGGAGCGGTTTCTTTTGATAAAATCATGAAATGTGCAATGTTTATGTCTCATCATTGATTGTTTAGAGTGTTTGATTGTCAAACATCAAGTGAAGTCGCGGAAAACCATTACTGATTTCGTTAGTGAAATTTCTGACCATTTACAGGGCATGAGTACGTGCTGGTAAAGAAAAGTGATCCGATGAACGCCATTGATTTGAACGACACGTTGGAAAAAATGGAAACATTTGAATTCCAGTTGGTCAAGAAGTCAAACATTCGTGAGTTGTTGAAACTGACAAGTATAGAACAGAAGAATGAACGTGGAATCCCATAACGTTTTTCACGTTTGTTTTCTTTAGGAACACGAAAAGAATCTAGCGAGAAAAACGGAAAGATCATGCACGACCAAGCCGAGTATTTTACCATACAACATTACAAAGTGAGTTATGGCAATGCACTTCGAGGAATGAATTGTTCAATTTCACAAAAACATTCAGTGCATTCATTGCAACAAGTGTGTCTTCGTATAAGTTATATAATGAAACTACATATATGAATTACACTTAACTTCTTACTGACAATTTAACTGAATTATAGTTTCCCTGGAAAAATTTCAGTCGTTTGTTACCTTTCACGAAGAAGGTACACTGCGGAGAACATCTTTTCTTCCAATTTTGCCATAATTCTCCCGTTTTCTTCAGGCGTTCAAAGTCACTATGCTTCAAGGATTTCTACACGCGAAGAGCGAAGTTCAGTTAGGTAAATGACAAAGAAATGGACATTCTTTTATCACAAAGTATTTCGCATAATGTAATTTAATATAACTACCGTATTTCTTAGGAATTGGTTCGAGAAATATCGAGATTACGCAAACTACACAATCAAGCCAGAGACCATTTTGGAATCGATCGCCGAGGGCTGTAAGTTATCACTAAACTAGGTGATCTGAAGACTCGGAAAAGTACTGGCACTAGTTGTCCAACAGAAATCCACTTTTCGAGCGAAACTAGCAAATTTTTCATTAAGTATAATTTACTTCGGTTCCAAATTTCTGGTGGACTTATAATTCTCTTTACTGAACATAACTACAAAGTTTCAACAAGTTGCACAAAGGAAAATAGAATATACAAGTGATTAAAAACTCCAAAATGGATTTTTATTCGGTAGCTAGTTCCAGGCCTTTTACTCACGGTCAGATCAGCTGGAATGAAATTGCAAAACTAGGAACGTAAATCTAGAAATGAGGACAACTTTCATATTTGAGATTGTGAGTCTCGTATCACTGTGAACTAATCATGAGATTTACACGACCAGAAACGAGAAAGTTACATCAAGTTTGATATAGGCTTGTTATCGTCCAGTCATCCAGCCAATGTCCTGTGTGTTCGCATCGCTTGCTCCAGCTTGTGGATAACAAGGCTTGTCAACAGACTTAAGGAAGTCGAATTCAGTTGATTGTGAACACCTTTTATCAACCAGAGTTGCAAAAAGCGTTCGATCTTCATCTGGGCAGAATTTTCAAAGTTTGCAAACTTTTCAACCATTTGCACGTGACGTTTTTGAAATATATAATGTGATTTATTGTATACTCAGTAAATGTCTATTTGCCTCGATATAGGTGACCATTGAGATGGAATATGTGGTGCATTCTGACGTAATACGAAAGAGCGGAAATCGCTCCACGTTTAGAATTATTTATTCGAATGAGAACCGTGATTTCAAGAATTATGACTTTGAATGTTCGCAGAGTATTGCAGGTATGGCTGTCCACTATTGTCAACTTAAGCAATTTGGAAATTGTGTAGAGTACTTAGCAAAATTGAGTTCTGTTTCAGAATTATGAGATATGAAGAGCTTCACTCTACAGAACAGCGGTCTGCAAAGCAGAAGATGCTTATTTCAATCCCGCTCGAAAAACTTTGGTTTTTCGTTGTTTTCTGCAGTATCGGATGAATCTAGTTTTTCTTATCTCCGGTGATGATTCTGAAATAGAATGGACCGATTGCATTATGGGCAAAATTTTGAAAAAAGTTGAAATAGGAAAACTTATTACTACAGCATTGAAGAGCATCCTAAAATTAGTAAAATTGCAAAGTTTGGTTGCGAAACGTTGTAAAATGTGGAAAGATTGCAAATTTTGTATATTTTTGTATTACGCACGGAAAATTGATACTAACATCGAGAAAACGGTATCAATTTTCAGTGCGTAATACAAAAGTATACAAAATTGGCAAACTTTGCAGGGCTATATTCTCCTCATTTTACAACATTTCGCGATTTTACTAATTTTAGGATGCTCTTCAATGCTGTGGTAATGAATTCCCCCACTTCAACTTTTTTCAAAATTCTGTCCATAATGCAATCGGTCCATTGAGCCGTCGGCTGGGCAAAAGTTAATAATGCGTCTTAGCTTAGGGTGGATTTTATTGAGTTTTTGTGCCTTTAGCAACCTTTTCTTTCGTATCAAGCATGTTTGATGCGCGGGAAAGGTGCAAAAGCTAACTTTCGCTCTGGTGTTGGGCAGGTTTAACATAGACCATAGTCTTTTTAGAAGAGGATTCCTAACAGAGGGTTTTTTCTTTCAGCTGAGATAGTGCGAAAGATAGAACATATTTTGAATTCGTTACCGAGGACCGAAAGTTGGCGAGAGTATCAAAAAACGCGAGACAGGAGATCGAAGAAGTCGTGACACAACGCGTGCGAGATCCTGGCACTAATAGCGCGGAATATAGCACAGCACGGCCGATTCGCTAGAGTTGTGATCACTTATCAATACAAATATATCTTTAAGGTCAGCTCAATCGAGGATGAGAGTTGAGTCGCATGATTATGGTCAGCCGACATACTCAATGCCTTCCCAACACAATCGTGTACTTTATCATAGACTATCAAACACTGTATTGAAGAGAAAACATGGTAAATTTTTTTTTCAGTGTGAAGATTGAAATATCCCCCATGACACAATCTACGACTGCCAGCTCTCATCCTCGTTTTACTTGGTCATTCCATTGTAATAACATAATGCTTTCTACTAAGTTTTTATTTCGTATCAAATTCAAGTTTTTTGAAGATGTGCCAAATATTTATCACGTAGGAGTCAATATTTAGTATTCAGCATTAGAACAGCTTTGTATAATCATAATTGTTAAAGTGACTTCTAAAGCTTTGAAATTAGTGATGTTGAAAACTTTAACCCAAAATTTAGGTTAGAGTTTATCAAGGGATAAGTGCTCACATCTAGCGCTCCTGGAGTGTAAAAAATACTCATCCTTGAAAGACGAAAAAACTGCTAAATGATTAGTTAAAGAACGTACACTGTTTATAAATAATCAATTCGTATTACTTCAGGATACATTATGTGTACATAATTCGTTATTCACCACAGCAAACATATAAATTATGTTGTACTTTTTCGACATAGTTACGATGGCATAGGAAGATAAACTTGTATAAATCAGTAAAAGCACTCATGATTAGTCAAACGTTCATTGGACTGAAGTACAGCTTGTCATTATGTGGGATTCTGTGGATATAATTACATCGTTATTCTTGTAAGAAGTTTATATTATGAGCAATATATGCTTATTAGATGAAAATGTTTGATTGTTAAACATTTAAGGATAAAAAAAATCACTTACCATTTTTCCTAGTTTTCTTCATTCACCTTGATAAACTGGTTTTCGTTTTTCCTTAAAAGCTTGCAGTCCTTCAAGTCTGTCTTTTGTTGGAATAACCTGTTGGAATCAGCAAGTAGATCTCAGTTATTGCACAACACAGGAACACACAAGTTACAGCAAGTCTGCTGCAAGCGTGTTGCCTTGTTGTTATCAAGCCGATATCAGGATGCGTTCGTATCGCTTGCTTTGGCCTGATAATAACAAGTCTGCTGCAAGTTGATTGTCAAGACTTTTTGTCCACAAACTTGATGCAAGCTGTTTGTTTTAATAACTTACCGCAAGTCTGCAGACAACAAGTTGCCCAAGTATGATGACTCAGACTTGATGAAATTTGATGAACCCAACAGGGTTGATGTCATTTTATGACAAACTTGCATCAAGCTGTTAAAATTCACAACTTGCATCGAGTCTGCAAAATTCTGGCAGTGAAAGGAGATGATAGAATGGTGGAATGGGGTTAGCTGGCAAGAAGAGGGGATTGTAACAGGACTACTGGTGATGATTATGGTAGAATATTGGTGAGAGTACAGGTGATGGTCATGATAGTAAACATGATTGGGGAGAATGAAAATCATCAATTTTATGGTGATATTTGTGGTTAATAATGGTAATGATAGATTGGTAGTTGTGAGATGATGGGACCAGTGATGTGGTTTTAACGTACCGAGAGTGATGTTGAGTTCGATGATAATCAAATGGTATTCGGCAAGAGTTGATGGTGTTAAGATTAACCTGACAGTGATGATGAAGTTATAAGGATTTGTGGCGATTAAAGGTGGTTTTTGATGATAGTTAATTGTGACAATGATACTGGGTCAGATGTCGGTTGTTGGATGATGCTACTAGCATGTTGCTTTAGGTCCTGACAGTAATGTCAAGATTGGCTGGTGATGACTAACTTTTAGGTGGCTGTGAATTGTGATGGTGGTCAGGTACTAATGATGGTGTCAAAATTTGTAGTGAGGATATTGGTGATTATGATAGCTGGTGCAAGTGGGCTTGATACCAACATAATCAAAGTATAATACTACTAACATAGACTGGTATTTTAAATCATGTATTTACCTGGGCATAATAAGCTTCTTCAAATTTCAAGCCAGATACCAAGTCAACCTAAAAAATACCAAATATAATGTAATCACTGAGTTTACCACATCCATAAGGAGTCTGAATACCTAATACCATCATCAACCATTTATCCTATTTCAATCCTACCTCCATGCCCCGATTTATAGCATTCTTAGCCATCTTGAGGGCAATTGGTCCTTGTGGTAAGATTTCCTTGGCAATTTCTAAAGCTTTGTTATAAGCTTCGTTCTCATCAACAACATAGTTTACCAAGCCAATCTCCTCAGATTGCTCTCCATTTAATATTCTTGCAGTAAAAATTAATTCCTTGGCTTTGGAAATTCCTATCAGTCTTGGCAAACGTTGAGTGCCACCTATTGAAAACCAATACAATACCACAAAGTCCTGTTAAAGGTGGCAAGGAATTGTTATGCAAACAAACAATTTTTTATGCTATTTTGACTTCAAGATTTGAAAAATATCAGGTAGTAAACAAATATCTGGAACTGTTTTGTTTACTTGCATATAAATTGATATAAAGCAATGTTTCAATTCAGGAAAAGTTTTAAAGATGTCAAATTTGGGCAATCGAAGCCATGAGCAGAACGAAGAAAATCAATTAGGCAGCAAGCTAAGCTTGAAAATAAATTTTGCTTAGTTGCTCAGTGTTAGGAAACATTTGGTTGTATCTGGCACTGGATGAAAAATACAATATACAATAAGAAAGGTATAACAATAAGTGCTAGATGTTTGGATATTCTGTGACAACAGGCCTATGTTAATTCTGAATTGACAGCAACATAATAGACATTGTGTTTTGTCCCAGATAAGTTCTGTATCTGGCATGTTATTTTTGCCTTGCATATCCATTTTAATAGCTACATCAACATGTCATAATCAATGAATACCTCCTCCTGGAATGATTGCCAATCTTGTTTCCACAAGACCAATTTTTGAAGTTGCCCCAGCAACCCTCATGTCACAAGCCAAAGCAATTTCCAGGCCACCACCCAATGCTACCCCATCAATTGCAGCAATGGTTGGTACTGGTAGCTCATGCAATTCTGACACAACATTTCTTCCCACAGACACAAAACGACCAACATCTTCCATTTTCATTTTCACTCGTTCTTTCAGATCAGCCCCTGCACAAAACGCACCTAGAAATAAAAGAGTTCAGTAAAATTTTACAGTCCACAAAAGTATACTACCAATATGGCCATGCAAGTACATATACCTGGTACATCACTTTTTAAAATAAATGCTCGAAGATTCTTGTCAAATTTCACTGCATCCAAAGCATTTTGAAGCTGGAAACAAGAGTTTTAGTAAGTTGATAAGTAATCCTCATCCAAGGTATTTTGTTGCCAGATCTTTGGCAATGTCCAAAATCTAAGAAATTTCTGGCCAGCATTGACTTTACCAGAAAAATTACACTGATGTTATCAGCAGTACTCAAAGGCATAGCAAGGATTTCCTCTTGGGGAACATATATATAGACTTTTATAAAGAATATTACAACTATTGGTAAAATTAATTATTAATTATTCATTAATAAATAATCATTAATTAATTATTATTAATTATTTATTTTATCAATAGTTGTAATATTCTTAATAAAAGTGAAATAAATATTGCTCTGCCAACCCGTATCGAGCACAACCTATATTTCTCAGTGATTTGTTGAACATTTGGCTATCCTGGCAGCCACCAAGAAGAAACATGACACAGTATAAACATGAACGAACCTGTGTTAAGAAATTCCTGCTAATGGCATTTCTTGTGCTGGGTTTGTTCATGGAAAACACGGCAATGCCTAAACAAATATGTTACATCACTCTGCATAATGTGATACATGCATGAGATGAACTATTTTTAACTTCAGTGAAGTGTAATGGGATTCTTTAATATGCTTTTATCACAAACTTATTCATTGGACGGGGAGGGGGGGGGGGTGTGGAGAAAGTGGTTCTCCAACTATATCTATGTTCTCCAAACATGATATCCTCCAGTGAATCTTACCCTCATAATCACCAGTTAACGTTTCAAATTTGAATTCATCCTGTCCAGATTCTGTCGGTGATGCAAAGCCTCGTACTCCAGTGTAAATTAAACTCTGCTTACACCTGTGACACAGTCCAGACTGTAGAATTCTTGACCCATGTGTAACAAGAGCTTTCGACATCTTGGATTCACCTTCGATACGTCATGTTAGTACAACCAAGTACAACCAACGACATCAAGCCAATGCATCAAGCCGAACCCGAGGTACCGTTGCCGGTACAGCCCTGGTTTCAGCCAATCAAATAACGTCTTTCAAAACCACCAACAGGGATAGCAATTTCTCATCATATGACCACTTGTCAAAGTTGCAAAATTGTGCATTTCAGCTCTTGGCATGGATTTTTTTGTGTTAGGGCATTGAGTTCTAAAGCAGGTCTGGTCTACACAAAATTATAGTCAAATGGGTACGATTAATGTCCAGGACAAGACTAAAATCTGAGTAGGAGTGGAAGAGGCCTCCTCCTTAGGTAATTCCAAACATCACCCTCTCCCACACCATATACAATTCTAACAAAAATATAGATGGGCGATGATTAGTGGAGCGTCGTCTACACCTCGATAGCTTATTGGTCAAAACGTGCTAATTAATTTGATTTCAGCGAAAAATTGTTACTAAACACGAAGAAGTGATCATTAATAATACAATACGTTAATAATACAATACCATGATACGAGATTCCCAATAATGAATTATCTTACGCTAAGTTCCGTGTTATTTTTTTATTCTTTCAGTCTTGCCAATAATATGAATACTTGTTGATTCCGAATAAGACTAAGTAAAGAAAACGCAGGTGTCTACACAAGTTGAAATATGTCAACCTATATTTAACTTGCGACAAATTACTTTGAACATGTTTTATATTGCCTAAGAATATTTGCAAATTTCATTATGGGCAAGCATTTATTGCGAGAAAATATGAGCAGAAACATTGTGCAAAAGCCGCCATTTTGGTCAAGTGAGATAGTGAATACTTAAAGTATTTCAGGCGGGGTTTTTTCCATAGCAAATTTCGAGGTTATTTAGATACTTTGCGGCAACAATGTGTGATGCTCAGCTATTGCTTAGCGTGTTAATCCGATGCTAAAATCACTGTTTACTTTTGGACGTTTTGATAAAATTAAATTTCATCCTACACGATGCGAATTCCAAGCAATACACGACATAATTTCTAAATTAGAAACGGGAATTGAACAGCATTAGAGCTGAGTATTAAATACATGTTCTTTGGAACTCAGAGAGTTGTGAAATATAGACTGTAGAGACAAGTAGTCTAACGAGTACGATTTAATTTTTAATTCTTCTGTTAAGTGGGACATTTTTAATTACTTTAGATTTGTTGCTTGGTAATTTATGTGTTTGTAGGCTCATGATGATTACTTAGAGATCTGTGGCCAAGCCAAACTTCGCTTTCGTTTCTTTTGCTCAACAGCAGCTGCCAAAACGACAAATTTAAAAATACATCATTAGTTGACGGACGTTTTGTGACAATGTAAGGGACAACAGAAGTTCACCGAAGATGAACAGGTTCGGCTGAAGTGAAAGGAAATATAATAAAGAATTGGGTAAAGGCAAATATATATTGAGCCATATTATTCATAATGTGTAATGAATAGTGACAAGATAAGACGGCAGATTTTGGAAACACCTTACAAACTTCAAGACATATGTCCCACAAGAAAACTGAAAGCTCCCGAAGATGTCTTGAGAAGAATACAGAAGAAAATCGCCTATGCCGAAAAGAAAAGAGCTCAATCTTTAGCAGAAAACAACGAAGCTCATTCACTTCAAAATGAAACGACATCTTTAAGAAAAACATCGCCGTTGACATTGGCAGAAAGTCAAGAAGGAGAGACACAGGAATGGATTGACGAATTTCGAAAAAGATACAAATTTTTCGGCGAGAACAAAAATGGCGGGCTTCAAAGGGAATGGTATACGGCGAGCGATATTTTCCAGCAGGTTGCAAATGCATATTCAAACAAGACGTAATCTTCGAGACAGCTGCATGCACCGTCGGCAATACCCGCAAAATTAAAAGATCTTATCAAAACAAAGATTAAAAATACATTTATTGCTTTTGTATAACTCGAAGGCGAGCGATAAGATTAAGAGCGAGAACTTTCCACGTGAGTTATACTGGGACACTTTTTTCCTTTTGGAAACATTTCCCACCTCCAATATAGCCAAAACAAATTTTGATGCTCTTAACCTACGAAAAATATTAAATGTTTCTGAACTATTAAACTCTGTTGTTGTTCTAACTATTAAGACTCTACGGTATTTGAGTTTACTGTATAGTTCATGCATTGCGTTGTTGTAACACAATATAAAAGTTTGCGCAAGCGTGAAAACGCCGATAACACAGCCTTAAGATGGAGTCACACTATTCCAGGATCCATCATGGGGGAACTTTGTATTCCAGGGGGATCAAGGTTTGCAGTACTGCAAGCTACTACAGACATTGCTGAACGGATCAGGCGAAATGATCCAGTCTTGGGGTGAATCACAGAGAATGATTTTACCCAAGGAATATCATAGACCATTGGAGATCAGCTAAGACGCAGTCATGGATATCACAAGCACCCAACCTCCAGTTTGTGACCAGTTCTGTTCTCTCACGAGGAATCAGATGAATCTCGTCTATTCCGGTGGATCGATTCGATCTCGGGACTTACCGCGTCAAGAAAGGCATAAGAGTTGAGTAAATGGGATCCTGGTTCCTGTAAAATAAACAAAGAATAAGCTCATTATGTGGCAATTAAAGTTGCTTCGGTTTCTTGAAAGGTTATTCATATATATTGTTTGCTAGTAAAGTAAGCAAAATTTAATTAGAATGTTAGAGACATTAGTATCTTCTCAGAAAATAAAAACATAATCGAAGCAATATCACAATTTAGTAGTATGTTTGTATATTTCCGCTCACCACATAGAGCAATCCTAGCAATACTATTAAGTTTATAGAGCACACGAACTTGTTAACAAGGATATTGGAAGCGAAACCCAGAAGAAGTCGCATGGGGTGGCGACATTCTCAGGGTATTACTAGGAGTACTAGTATTGTATTCGATTCCCGCCGACGGACATAAAAATGATAAATTTTTCTCAGCTGTGCTAGGACTGCGTTTCTTCGTGTGTATATGATTTCTTAAGACACGATTATTCTTTGGATATTTAGAACTTTACATACCTCCATTCTGACGACAGGTCGTGATATTTCGGGCGTACTTCTGGACCCTCTTGTCCTCGCACGACTTTCTCTACTCAGTCTCATCAACGCCACCCTACTCAAACCCACAGAACGGTTTGCAATAGGCGACCGAGTCATGTCAGCCGAGGCCTTCTCATTATCTAGAGTGGTATGTACTTCCCCCGAACTGTTCCTTCTATGGTGACCACTGTAGCGGAAATTTCTCGGAGAACTTCCACGTCTGCTGTGAGAAGGTGGAGTGGGACTGAGCCGAAGTCTCGAGTCATTTTCTGGAAGCAAATTCGCAGTTTCCAAATTCTCGGAATTTGAGTTAGATTTCTCAGAATTGTCTGATTTTTTAGAATGGTTGTCCTGTGACACGACATCGTAACTCTCTCGCGAGGTGACACATTCTGCTTCAATCCCGTCGTCCGTAGCGATCGTTCTGCTAATTTCAGCAAACTGATTAGTGCTGTCGTCATCCCACGCCATCTTGATCTCCACAGGTCTGTTCCCATGGTTACCAAGTGTGGTCTCCGTCAGGAACACTGTACCACCATAATCACCTTCATTTAAATTCATATCCGACATTTGTTCCTCTAATTCTCCTTGAAAGCCATCAAAATCGGACTCGCTTCTCCAAAATATATCACTCTCGTCATTTTCAGTATCGACATGACTTGTCTTAGAAAAATTCTCAGATTTTTCCTCATGTTCCGAGAATGTCCGATGATCGATAACTTGTTCGGAGTTTCCCCGTCGTATCGTATCTCGTACAGTCTCGGTAGGAGTCGCTTCGTCTTCGGATTCCGAACCGTTCTGTTCGCTGTTCTCGTAGATGTCATTCGATGCTCCACAATGTTCGCATTCGTAAGGACTTTGGGGGAATTTACGTGTTCGACGTTTTCGTCCCTTCTTGGGCAATTCTCTTTGACAATACTCGCAGAACTTTTCGCGATGCTCAGCTGAGGGCATCCTTTCCTGTTTGAAAATGAGAAACATTTTGTTTTTACAAAGCGGAAAGCTTTTCGTTGGGATGGTTATGAAGCTCTAATTATTTGAGACATGCGGTTTCTACGTCACATTTCCCTGTCCGTGTCCCCCTCCCTCGTTCAATGTTGAATATGAGGTCTGAATATGAACAGCTATCGACATTTATGGGGACTGACAATCCAACATTGAATGGGGAGGGGGGCACGGGGCTTTTAGTGAAAATCCTGCTGTGCCCCATCAGATTTGAAAGAGATTGTTCGTCCACCTCTAACAATGTCAATAGAGAGATTACATATAACCCTTTCTGCCTTTCAAATTGTTTTTGAAATGCACAAATAACACTACCTCCAAAAGAACAGGGTGTTATCTGGTTTGTACAGTGTCCGTTAAGCGGAATCTTCACGATTAAGACAAGGAACTATTTGATACGAGTGAACTTAAACATTACCTTGCTATAGTCCGTTGGCTTCGCATGTGTCTCTCGTTCAACTATTTTGGCTTCATCGACAAAGGTAACGAACTTTTCTGTATCCGCCCCTTTTGAAGCCTGAAGAAACAAAAAAAAAACATGGGAGTAAAATTTTTGCTACCTAAGATTCTAGCTTTGAAAAACTCACCAAAATGGTTGAATCAAGTTTCGGTAGTTTCCGAATGACATTCACGTTATGTCTCTTGCACCATTCCAGGACCTTTTTTTCCTGTCCCCGATCACTGACCGCTCTTGCCAGTCGCTCCTCGGCACGAGCTCGAGCGACGAAGTCCCGAGGCTCCCACGATCGTGAGACATTCGGAGAATGGGAATAGCGGATATTTGAGCGAGTTACAACCGAATTATCTGAAATATAAATAATTAATAAAATTTATTTGAAATACATTTGAAAATTCGAACAAAAAATTCTTAGAAAACAAAAAATAAAACTGTTTTGATCATAGAAAGTTCGATTATTCTTTTATGTTACAAGTCACGAATGTACCGTCTTTTATATCATCACCAATTTGCGGCTGGGATAAAAACGTGGAACATTTGTGTGGGTAGACATAAAAGAATAGCCGAATGCTTGCTCATGCCAAGTCTATTTAATATCATATAAATTTCAGTCTTTGACCGCCAATTAAACCTTATTATAATGTACAAGTAATTGCGCAAATTGCGAGCCTATTAAACAGGGCGCGGTATGCCAGAAAAACTTTGAAAAATCGGATACTTTTAAATCTACAACGGTCAGATAATTTGATCCGACGAGCCGGCTGCAAATTGTCAACAGGCTTGATGCAAATTTATTGTCAATTTTTAGCATCCACAAGTTGAAACAACTTGCGTCGAGCAATGAATGAATGTATAAAAAGCGTATCGTTTGTTACCGATATGATTTCAAGACCGCTTGTGATGATAACGTAAGATGACGCTACCATTCTCGGAATGCTGACGTTGCACATGGAAAGCCAATGTGAGTGTTGTAGCGAGAGCAAAGATGACGTCTTCATTTCTCTTAACACTTTGGTTACTCATATACAGACTTTGTTGATTTTTTTTCATTCATTGTACCGCTAGCTGGCGTCGTTGAGTTGTCGTTCTAGAACATTTATGCCTGGTTCTCGTATGTCGCCTAACAACTGCGACGACTGTTATCGGTAATTGCCAACGAGTAGAATCCTTTGTTGTGAATTCTCTCCTTGGATGAATTGAGTCGCCGAAGATCGCCGACACGACATATGAGAACGAGGATTTAGAGTATCAATTTAGTTAAGTACGTGTAACTTCAGTGTAAGTAATGAAGGTCTTAAAGTAACATGTAAAATTCTAATTTCCTTCCTACGAAAATAGGCCGAAACAAATGAAGAGTACAAAATAAATCAACTTTAGCTCTCTTACCTTTCACGTTGGGTAAACTTGAACGGCGCATTGAACGAGGAGAATTACAACACAGCTAGGATCTGTTTTCGCACACAGTTTAATAACAGTTCAAAAGCAGATTTAATTAAACTATGGCTATTTCAAGCAAACGCATATTTACATTTGAGTAAGCAGGTGCTTCTACATGAAACCCTAGCAACCAGTGCTACACGTCTATATATAAACCATTACTGACAGCATCATTTTGACAATGTTATTACTAAGTTCCAACATTTTGACAATGCTTACTTGATTATACCGACGAACTCTCTTAAAATTCGTTAACTAAACTTGTTGAAACTTAGTAATAATCTGTAGTAAAGGAAGAAAACAAAGGAAATTATATTTGATGAGGATCGAAGTATAGACGACGAAAATAGTAGTTTGGATCGAAAATCAGCACCACTCCGTGTTTTCAGATCTCCTGGTCTGCATTCGCCAAATGTTATTAAACACTCGCCAAATGTCATTAAAAGCTACTGGACGTGAGCTGTTAATTGGCGAACAAATGTATAAAATTGGGGACTTCCACAAGCCATTTACAACATTCGCGTCCGCGTTGTATCAAATACGTTTCTTTTTTATACAGTGTCAGTGTGTATATCCGATACAACACGACCGCTTAAACCTGGTTCAGCGCCTCTCGCTAGCCACACAAGCGCGAGCGAAAACAACAGACAAAATAAAGAAATGCAGTAAAGTGTGCGATATAAGCATCGACATAAGCACGAGCATGACACTAGGAGGAAACAAGCTACGATAGAACAAAAACAAATTCAAAAGAAAAGTTGCTTATGTCGACAGTAAAGCCCCGCCTTCTACTTCAACCGTATCGTATGGAAACTTGGCGTATTCTATTGTGTCCATATCATTAGTTCAGCCTGACTGTTCACGAAGCAATGAAATACGCTACGTTTCGCTACGATACGGTTGAAGTGGAAAACGGCCTTAAGGATCACACTTTATCATGCAAGAGTAGTACGCATCTCGCACGACAGCAATGTTTCTCAGACGGACTTTGGTGTTAGAAAAAACATTTATTTGTTTTCCTTTCGCGACTCAAACATTTAACAACTAGCGCAAAAGGTAAATAATGAAGAGAATCATAAATTGTTCGTTACAACTTCGTACAATATGTGTACATATGTGCATGAGGAAGAAAAAGGCTGAGAAGAATTCACTCAAAGATATTTTCATAACATTCTACAAATTATTTGTACTTAACGACGACCTTTTCTAAGAATTTCTAGGTGTAACAATGACTTCGTTTATAGTGTCAATTTATACATATTTTAAATGATTCTTTTTAATCTGTTAATTGGAGTTTTAAAATGGTTTCTTAGGAGTAGTTATAATTTTCATTACTTGCCGAACATATAAGAGGCCGCTGCAAGCGTCTGTCTTCAAGCGAGGCCGAATCCTTCCGGACATTCGTGAATAGTTTTGAGCAACACTGAACGTAGTTTATCATAAGTTTCGTACGCGGGCAGGTCAAGCTGATTAAAACTAAAAAAAAACAACAAAGACTTTGTAAATACCACGGCGAGTCATAATTAATAAGCTATTCTTGCGTTTCACGTGACGTCATAAATTTCACTAGGGGTCAACTCCAAATCGATATACAATGATTGGAGGGAAACAATTTTTCACTGCATGTGTTGACCTTTTGTTTGGCAGCAAATATGTGCAATTTTGTAAGACTTGTTCACTCCAGTACAGTATTATGATCAATACATTTTGGGTTGACCCCCACTCAGATTTACTGAAAAATGCCCTGGTGAAAGCCAAGAAAGGAGTCTTTTTTTGGTTTAAATTTCTTTCCGTAAAAAGACAAGGGATTTGTTGCATGAAAAATGAATAGTGCTAATCAACCGCTGACTTTTTTCAAACTTTCTAAGCAGTCACGTTCATTAATAAGTAAAACCATAGTTAATACAGTAGATGGTTTGGAAACTGATTAGAATAACGATATAACTCATTATCTATGTTGGTCAAAGTTTACGCAAAAATATGGTTCTTTGTCATCACGTGTGTATTGCGCTTTTGCTAAATCCACCAATAGGAATTCTTGAACTACACTATTGTTCAAGTCGCGGATGGCTGACTTACCTAAAACGTTGTTATTGGTTAGTTAGGCAAGAGTACAATACGCACGTGACGATGAAGGACCTTATTTCTGCATAAACCAGAACAAAAACATAGATAATGACTTGTATTGCAGTTCTAATGAGTTTCTAAACCATCTAGCTCTATTAACTATGGTAAAACACAAAGTTCAAAATGTTAAAGTCACTTTTAATCTCTTGCGAGTTCAATGTCCCTGGTGTCATAGCTTTTAATGTCTTTCTGCGGCACAGTTGAAAAAATCACTACATATGGGATCACACTACCCGCCTATTGCACAACTGGGGCCGGTTGTTCGAAGCCCGTTTAGCTTAAACGGTGGTTAAGCTCAAAACAGAAACCAAGTTTATAGATTCATTCAACAAACAAACTAAAAGTTTTGAACCTTAATAGAATGATTATGCTTACAACTACATATTTACTGCAAAATATTTAAGTTAACTGTTTAACGAGTGATGTAAGAGTGTGATTTAATTTTGACTTATCCACCGTTTACGCTAAACGGGCTTCGAACAACCGGCCCCAGCCCCCCCCAAAAATAAGAAATGGAACCCGATAGAAAACAAAAAGATGAATGCAGCTGAGAGTGAAAAACAACAGTTCAGGAAAACTCTCATGCAAACTCTCTCTTTTCAGCAATCATCCGCGGTTGACCAGAGCTCAAGAGTTGAGAGGACCACTTGCCCACTATCGCTCTCGCTTACCATGTATGCGCAGCTGGTAGCCTGTCCGTCGAGCGATCATCCCGGTGAATTTGAAACTTTTGTGGACCATTCATTCCTTCCAGCACTGCAAATCCTTGCAAGGGAACTTTAGACGTTCCTGTCACAAACTGTAAGAATTTAGCTCGGTCTGCTTGGTCGAATGACCGTAGAGCGCGCCACAGCCATTGGATCTGAAACGATCATTGAAAAAATTAGTGGTGTTGGAATGGAAAGCTTCAAACCTTTAAGTACATGGACGAATCTTGCGCTTTTTTTATCCTTTCCTACCTGTAATGAATTCTCGGTGTATTTGTGATACTCCGTATTAGCTTTCAAGTCATCAAGATCTATGGTTGGCAGTCCTGATATAAGCAACTCCACTTCTTGCTCATCAAATATCGAGATCAGTCTCCTGGGAATGATTTCGTAGAATCCTTCGAGGAAGCTTTCTATTTGTTTTCGAATCGAGCCGGTCATCTTTTGTTGACAGATGAGTTTCACATATTCTTTCTTGTTGTCTTCGGTGACCGGTATGTTTCTGCCGTTCGCTTTCAGATCGCGTACTTCAGAAACACCAAATTCCTCGATCTGCAAATCAAGTTAAAAGTCACAGTTAGCTGATCTTAATTCAGACTGAAAAGCATCGACGGAATTGTTTAGAGGGGCATAGCAATAGAGAGCACCAGTTATGAGACATGGAACGAATAATGCAAACAAAGCTTTGAGGCTTTTCCTTGGACACAATGAGCCATCTTTAATATTATCTTTCTCCAATTTTAACTTTCAAACTTTCCTCTCACTTTGTGTTGTCCCTGTCTGCGATTTTCAAATAAGAAATGGCTAATAAAAAGCGTATAATCGTGGCAGAGAACTCTAAGAACCTGGAACGAAGGACGTTGAAGTCCCTAATGCTGCCCGGCAAGAGTTATGTTTATATTAGAAGACACGCTTATCTAGAGTATTTTTGAAGTGTACATGACTTACATCTGTGCTGAACGAAAGCTCGACTCCAATCTCGTCAATATCGTGTTCTAAAAGGTAAACTAAACCTTGGTAGAAACTATAATCTTCAGCCTCCATATCAGAAACCTTAACCGGTTTGCCGAGGATGTGTTTGTAGAAGGATCTTGTAAAGTAGGCATCCAGCAACTTATTGTCATAGATTGCTTTCGCCACAACACGACCTAAACGTAACAGAATGATTTGAATACAGAACTCTACAATTTGTTAAAATGTCCCGGCAGAGGAAGTAACACTAGTTATTTTGACAATAGAGCTCAACAAAGACAACGCATGTAGCCAGAAAAGGGTAAATTGTAGCAAGTCTGCTGCAGGCTTGTCACGTGGCAGTCATCAAGCCGATATCAGGATGCGTTCGCATCACTTGCTCTGGCTTGATGATAACAAGTCTGCTGCAAGTTGTCAACAGGCTTAATGCAAGTTGATTGTCAAGACGTTTCATCCACATACTTGATACAATTTGTTTCAACAACTTGCAGCAAGTCGGAAAACATCATGTTGTGAACAGGCTTGATGCAACTTAGTGACAAACGTGCATCAAGTCTGTGGCTTTTCAGGCTGCGTACAAGAAGTATACTTTTAAGTATTTTTACCAGCTGAAAACTAAATTTGAACATCAACTCGTTTCACCGGCCTTAAGCACAAATCACTCACCAACAAACTTGAAGTAACTTAAATGGTTCGAGTTACAATGAGAGCTTGGATTAGGAAGGTAGGTGACCCGATCACCAGGAGACACCCTGAACAGAGCGTAGTTGGGGTTGAACATCTCTCTCGACATGATCATAAACCATTCACGGAGCAACCCGCCAGCATCCTGCCCTTCTTCGCCTTCAAAAACGACGTACAATCGCGACTTCATATCTTCGGGAGATCTTCGGTGCAGTTCGCGATACGAGTCCTCGAAGACGTGGTCTCGTCGGACGTGTATCGAGAGGTCATCGCGACGCATCGCTCCTTCGTTGAGGCGTTCGAGTTCGTGTCGGAAATAGCGTCGTTTTACATCGAAATCAAGGAACCTCGTGTGGTCAACTAGAACAGCGAATGGGCCGTCCGCTAAATGGGTTGTGGACTGACGCAGGATGTGGTTGAGTACCGTTTGATGCATCTCTGAAATATTGCAATAAAAAATAATGCAATTAAAGTCTGTTTTGCGCATCCGCTCTCCTCATAAAAAAGTGGGACCATCGGATATAAACATCGCCCAACTCCCCCATCTTCAGACTTGAAATTCTTGTTTACATCCAATGAGCATAGCATACCAGAATTGTGTGAGATATTCAGTTAGTATACAGCTAACTGCATTAAGGTTGTACCATGATAAATCTCAAGGTAAAAACCAAGCGCCAAAGGGACCATGGGCATTATTATTATTTAAATAGCCATCTCGCAACATTTTGTGGTAAACCTTGTTAAAAATCGCTAATGATGTTAATTTATGCGATTTGTGCGGGAATACTATAAAATTATCTCAAGCGACCCCGCTGTCGACCATAAACCACCGTACTTTTCGTGCTTGTCTTTTGCCTGATTATAGGACAACCTTAATGCAAATAGCTGTATCATATTTTACAAATACAGATAAACAAAGCGTTTTTTTTTATATTATGGACTTCATAGCGCCTTCAAGCATGTACAAACCAAATGTGGTTAGTACTAGAGATACAAGGTTCTTTGAATACCTCAAACGATAAAACAGAACTTGGTGTTTATGGCGAAGGTCCTTCTTCGAAAAGTTAAAAGTGACGAAGGGACATCATTGGAAACATCAAATTTTGTTTTATCCTTTTAGGCAATGAAAGAATCTATAACTTTCGTCTGCTTTTGACCTGTACTACCTACACTAGCAACTTTTAGTTTGCTAAATACGGACTCTTTGTAAGAGTACTTACCCGCAAATCGCAAAAACACCTGCTGGTCGACGGGCAGATCCGCCAGGAATGACGCTTGCAATGTGGGACTCAAAGATCCTCCCGGGGATGTAGGCCCAGGAGATGAAGGCATATCATCAATACTTCGTATAGACGCGAGTCTCGTGACCTCCGCAGGACGGCCACGTGCTTGTTGCGCGGCATTTGATTGGCTGTTTTCTTTCTCGGTGCCATGCACTAGGAAGAAAGCCTCGACGGCAGGCTGTAAAACAAGGACAGCATTTCGATCAGAGGTTCGAGCCAGTTCACTGAGACATTCGCTGAGTGTATCCCATAGTTCCTCCAGAGAAAGCTGACTGCTTAGTCTCGCTAACTCTTCAGTTGACTCTTGGTCGTCTTTCACTACAACATGAAATATGTCACCGTAAACAACTGAATAATACTGACGGCTAGGGCAATCACTTTAAACAAGGATGTTTTAGTATGGTTACCTTGCGATGGCCCAGCGTCATCACTTGAACTTTCTGGTGCTTTTTCACTACTTTCTTCGGCTGATGTTGCCTTCGTTTTCGCTTTTTCTTTTGCTTCTAAATATGAAACAAAATTTGTAGCATGATTTATTGCATGAATTCACACAACCTCACTTGGAACTAACCAGCACCATAACCAAACAAACAACCTAACTCTACATCACATCACATCACATCACATCACACCACATATCACATCACATCACATCACATCACATCACATCACATCACATCACATCACATCACATCACATCACATCACATCACATCACATCACATCACATCACATCACATCACATCACATCACATATTACATCACAAATCCCATCACACATCACATACACATCGCACATCACATGACACATCACATTACACCATATATTCCATCACATATCACATCACATGACACATCACATGCCACATAACATACCACATCACACACCACACCATACCATACCACACCATACCACACGACATCACATCACATCACATCACATCACATCACATCACATCACATCACATCACATCACATCACATCACATCACATCACATCACATCACATCACATCACATCACATCACATCACATCACATCACATCACATCACATCACATCACATCACATCACATCACATCACATCACATCACATCACATCACATCACATCACATCACATCACATCACATCACATCACATCACATCACATCACATCACATCACATCACCACAAGGTCTACACCCTACCTTGTTCCTTTTTCTTTTGCAATTCTTTTTTAGCAGCTGCAGCAGCCTTCCTGGCCGCCACTCTCAACTGTAATATCACACGCAAACCACGGAGGAAGAGATTCTGGCTCGACGTTTTCTCTGTGAACGAAGCCATCGCTGGTAGATGAAGATCGTAGGTCAATGACCGAATGTGACGTTGTTGACTGTGTCCTTGGTTACGACGCCGACCTCTCGCTGTCGTCCCGAACCCAAATCTGGGCTCACCGTACAATCGGGCAGCAGCATTTCCCGTATTTACAGGTCGGTTGAGGCGTTGAAAAGCGAGTACTTGTTCCAATGGTTCTTTGTGCGTTTTCTCGCTTGGTGCAACCGTGGCGTGTGTTGCGTTGTACGCGCGCAGTTCTTCAAGTAAACGTGAGATGTTTCCCTGCAGTACAATACCCAGGTCGCGTACCCCCATGAACAACAATGACAAAACAGCATCGCGAGTATCTGTGTTCAATTTCGATACCTGAAATGATGAAACACAAAGCATCAGATTGTCTCTTATAGTAAAGGCCTCTTCCTTTACCATTTTGGAACTGATAGAGCTATCTAGTATAAATAAATTAGTTTCACTTTAGGTTTCCTCTTGTACTAATACCAGATCAATAAGAGATACTCCTTACTGGACCTCTGGGAAGAACAGTTTAGAATTGATAACGCTATCCAGTATAAATAAAGTTAGTTTAGTTTAGGTTTCCTTCTGTAGCAACACTGGATCAATAAGAGATGATCCTTACTGGACTCCTAGGAAGAACAGTTTAGAACCAATAGAGCTATCCCAGAGGAGCTATCCAGTATATATAAAGTTAGATTTGGTTTGCTTCCGTAGAACACTCAACAACACGTTACCTGTAATAACAGAGTGGTCGCGTCTTCTAACCCATCTTCTGAACACGCACCAGATGTCAGAACTTCAACTGCCAACTTCAACTGTGGTGCCATGACAACCGTGTCGGATGTCGCCTCATCACCCGAGGTTACATCAAGGGACTGGGTTTTATCAGATACAGATGACGTCACTGAATGCACCTCGACGTCCATTGGCTCGTTACCACTCTCCTGATGTAAGCTCTCGGTCGTTCGTCCACTGTCGACCGAATCAGTTTCGGGTTCTACACCGCGAGGCGAGGTCTCTACCACGAGCGACGAGGTCACAGATTCCGGAGTCTGGGCTCGACCTGTGCTTGCTGTTGATTGGTTCGATGGTGTCGCAGGGCGCGCGACGTCAGCTGTGGAAGTTGGCTCGTTGCTTGGCAACGCTTTAGCTTGACTGGCATTATCCGGTAGTGATGCTGAGATCACAGATAATAATCGCAACAGACTGTCCATCAAGTTCGCGTTCCGTCGTATAACAGGGTGAGATAACAAACTCATAAGATATCCAATAGGAGATGCATTGAAGTCCGTGGTCTTTATAGCTGTACTAGATGAAGTATTCTTTGCAGAAACCTTGCCTTTCTTACTTCCGTAAGTTCCATCAAGTCTGACCAAAATGTTCCAAAATTCCGCTTCGTTCACCGAGCTCATCGCAGGCTCATCCTTCGCACCAGTCTCCCTACAGCTCGCCACAGGTTCAGGCGTAAAGCTTGCCGGGAAATTCTTCGCTAAAGCAGCCAATGCATCGAGCACGTGCTTGCACACAAAAGACGACGCTTGAGAGTTGACTGTTACCTGACTGGCGGATCTATCAACGCTAGATTTTCCTGTTCTTGGTACATTGAAAATACGGGCTCTGCAGCCTAGGGCTGCATCCACGCTCATATTCAACCACGTCGAACCACTAGAGCTTACTTCATGAACCGTTCGGGATGTTTCGCCAAGTTGCTCGTCGAGCGCTCGGGATTTCGCATCGGCTTTTTTACCAGGGCCTTTTCCCCGGGCATTAGATGTCACCACCGGCGCACAACTCCCATCGGAGTTTTGCCCGCTAGTCCTTCTTAGTATGGAAATAAGTGATTGAATGACCCATTGCCTGGTCTCTTGATGATAACAAAAGTTCCGGATTACTTTATGTAAGCGATTTACATTGACTCTAGGTTCATCTACAAATAACAGAATAAGTAAACAGACCAGAGCTTCACTATCGAGCACTTGCCGTCCAGTAATAGCGCTCTTTTTGTCCTTTCCCGGACCAGCCGTAGCTGCAAAGCCGGGACCCCGACCCCAACCACTGTCTGGGGGCATAAGGCGCGAAAATTGCAAGCTTCCCCCACGTCCGATGCGGCCAACGCGACGCGGATAGCCGGATCTACGGAGTAATTCCGATATTGCGGATGCTGCCTCACGGTCAGCAAAGGGGAAGGCACCATCTTGATAAAGTCGGTTTTGGCGGGCCTCGAACTCTCTTCGCAAAGACTGCGCCTGCGTGGACAGGTCTTCGGGAAGCACACCGAGCTGTGAGTCATCCATGTCGGTCAGGATTTGTTGACGTAATGCAGTCGGGAGATTACGTAGGAAAGTTCCCGGATCTACCGGTTCCTCGGGTGTCATCGTGCGCACGCGCTGTCGCTCCTGTTCCAAACGCTGTTGTTGCAAAACCTACGTGAAAAACAAACAAGACGTAGCACATATGATAACACACAAATTACGTTGATTTTTTTGTTGGTTATCTAACCAGACCCCTCGCATTTTACGAGGAACGCCAAGTGAATTCAAAATGGTGTCAAGCCTTCTGCTTGCTGGTGAAAGTTTCTATCAATGTTTCTCTATCAATCTATCCCCGATTCCCCCTCCCCATTTTTTCCATTTTAAAGGGTCTCGTCCACTATATAAACAAACACTTTGTCTACATTCTGAAATTGATCGCCAAATTACACCCCTCCCCCAACCACGTGACATTAACTTACTTCGTCTTGCACTTCTGGAGGCAAAGCAGCCAAGAACTCAGGACTGACATTTAGAGTGTCGGAGTTGTCTCCTCCAGCTGATGTTGACGGTCCAGACGACGTGCCAGGCGTGCTTCGTATTGCTAACTGTTCTGCCAACACCTCGCGACGTAAAGCTTCGGGGAGTGCCTCGAGGAACGAGGGGTCTACCCCCTCGGGTATTTGTACTCCATCAATCATGGCTGGAGGGTTCTGCGTGTCGCTGGGTTGTGGTGTTTCAGTTGTAAATAAGGACAGGTTTTCTGTGAAGGCATGCGTAGGGTCCGTAGGCTGGGTTTCTTGTCTTGGCTCGGCAGTGGTAGTAGTAGTGCTGTTGGGTAATACTAGAAACCAAACAACAGAAGAATGGTTAAAGAAATGGCTTGGTAATCATGCTGGTAGCTCCAGGTTTAACTTCTAGGGCCAATTCAGAGACTTAGCCAGCCCTAAAACAAGCGCGGAAGGTCCAAACATTCAGTGCACGCGTTTAGGCAGCTGTCATGTACTCAAAAATAAGAAAAATGTTGTACAGATAGGTTTCAAGAAGCATCTTTGCAGAATACTTTGAGATCGCGATGACGATTAAACATCGAGAGAAAATTTGAAACATTTTTTTACTTGTATGCTGTACCCCTCTTACATTTGCACCTGGCTTGACGAATTACAAATCTTGTTCTGAGTTAAAATGGGGGTGAGGAGGGGGAGGGGAAAAATCGAACCTGTCCATAGTTTTGCGTTGTGTAAACCAATTGCAAAAACTAAATCTAAACCCATTGCAAAAGCATTAGAAATCGCTTTAATTTACATTAAAGTTAATATAGAGATTACCCGTTAGTGACGAGCCATCCCCGGTGGTATCCATGAAGTCATCCTCTGGTGATCGGGGAGTGGGGGCAAGGTTGGGATTTGTTAGATCAGGAGTTTCAACCACCTGTGTGGGGGGACGGGTGGGGGCCCCAGGACACACCGGGTTGGGTATATCAAAATTTGGAGTGACAAAAAATATCGCCTCGGGAGCGGCTGCGAGATCTGCCACCAGTGGAGGGTGGGAAAGGGTGGAGGAGGGGGTGTCCCCCACGGTCACACTGCTTGCTTCCACTTGCATTTCAGAGTTTCCAGAGAGATTTTCACTGGTCGGCGGGACGTTTGGTTGTTCGACATCACCGGCTTGGCTAGGTGGGGTATTATCATGAACTGCTTCAATATGCATCTCAGATGATCGACTGCTGGGTGGTGTGATTTCGGATGGCGTCGTTTCCTCTGCTGTCTGGCTGGTTGGCGTAATTGGAACACTGCTTGCTTCCTCGCTTGTTGGGGCTGCCCCATCTGAAAAACAACAAACACTCAAAACGCGCACAATGAAATCACTTTTAAAAGTGTTGACTAAGCCCTACAGGGGTGGACCTTCTTATTTAAGTCTATGGTTGACAATTCATTACTCATACCAGTGGCCTCGGTATAAACATGACCTTCTTCATCGCGTCCTGAAACAGTTTCAGGTAGACTGGCCTGAGACACAGCAGGCTCAACTTGCATCGGTTCAGTACTTGGCGTGGTCGTAGGTTCATTGGTTGCCTCTTTTTCTTTGTTACCTTCTGAAATATGCCATTCATTGCATAGATAAATGAGAAACATTCGCCATAGTACAACAGGGGCAGGTTGTTTAAAAGGCGCTTAGCTGGACTGTGTGGGTTGGGCAAGAGAAATGTATCTTCAGAAATCTCGTCTGAATTGCACTCCTCATCTGTGAATTCTTAATGTTTAAAATAAACCGACGCGCAGAAATATTGAAAGCCAAACAGCGAGTCAAACCTTAACAAAGGGTCAATGCTAAACTAGCTTTGAAGAGCGGGAATAGAATAATGTAGTACGTATATGTTTCTATGTAGAATAAGAATTGCAAATTGTTACACGGGAAACGAACAGACTTAATGTAAGTTGTGGATCTCACTGCCTTGATACAAGTTTGTCTCTAAGTTGCATCAAGTCTCTGAAATCAGACATGACCAATTTGATATGCAAAAAAGACAAGTAAAAACAACTATTGGATGAAGATGAGAGTGATATGAAGAACTATCACAATACTGAACAACTTTTCAAAAGGCATAGTTATCATACCCTTGTCTTTTTCTGTCTTGGCCGGTTCTTCCGATTTTTTCATTTCCTCATCCTTTCGCTTCTTTTTCTCCGTTTCCCTCACTACTTCCACTTGTTCTTCTAGATCTTTCTCCAGTACAGGCAGAACCTCCTTCTTTACTGTCGCCGCACAATGATGAACGCTACCCCCGTCTAATATCTGACTCTCTTGCGTCCACAAGTTTAGTGGAGAGGAAATATCGGAAAGGATGTTCGAGCTTGATGAACCTACAGGGGGGGGGGGGAACAAACTTAAGAGACGGACATGTATTTACCTAGAGTACTAATGTAGGTAAATAGATAAAGTAGAAGTATATTTTTCTGTCTTTTACTAGTGTCTTCTGCGTCTGTACCCGAAAAATACCAGACCACGGCAGGTAACGAACTCATTACATTTCAGTAGCCCAGTTGGTAGAGTATTAGGCTAGCTTTTCAAAGGTCGTAGCTTCGATTCCCACCGTGATTAGGCATATTTTTCAGCCTGGTGCGGAAATAGACTCATAGAAACACCACACTATCATAAAAAGATATTGTTAAAGAGAATCTTCCACCTACCATCGCCGAAATCAAAGATATCTGCAAAGTCTTCCTCTCCTAATCTTCTCTGTCCTGCCCGTGTTATCAACCTGATGTCATCGTCCATCAAGTGACGACCAAAGCGTGGCAGATCTAAACAATTCGTATAAAGAAATGAAACAACGGAATTTTCAACATTCAATCATTGGTGTACAGATAACATTAAGCACGTTCAAAGTAATGACAAGATTCGTGCAAGCTAATGGTTCTCACAAAAATTGTTTCCTAGTCAGCGCCATACTGAGGAATATTACAAAACATTAATGGGACACAATTTTTCTGCCACAATATTGCCTAGTCAGCCTAATTGGGAAACATGATAAAACATTGAGAGGAAACAATGTTCCAAACAAAATGTCTCCCAGTTTGCCCATAATGAGAAACATGACAAAACATCGATGGGAAACAATGTTCCAACCAAAATGTCCCCCAGTTTGCCCAAGGCTTCAAACGTACCGTGGGGATGTGAATAGTGAACATGAACGTGCGTCATGTGTCCAGATCTATTGCGGTCACTGCGGAGTAAGTGTACACGTGAGATACGACTGCTGCTTGTCTGATGAGGGCGTTCGCTCGACTGCTGTCGTCTGAGCAAGGGATGTTCAACATTGAGGTCGGCCGAAGGATTTGTCGTGGTGGACGGAGGGTTTGAGCGCAGTCCTGCAAAGAGACCACTTCGGAATGCTGTTGAAGTGAAGATGGCTCCAGGGTGAGTATGTTCACGCATCAGACGACTGATTGAACCTGAGATTGGACAATAGGTCATTATTTTTAGTTGTTTACTTAGTCATGAACTGGTTGTTCAAAAGCCGTTTAGTTTAGCGCTGGGTTAACATAAAATTCAACAGCAATTTCTCAGTAGCTTGTTTATAACTGAGATATATACATTGTATGGATCAATCGTACGTCGCAACTTCTTAAGTTGTGAAATAATCAGGCGTGCAGAAATGCAGAAAATGAAACAGCGGTGTGAACTTTAACCCAAGGTCAGCGCTCACCCAACTTCGAACAACTGATCCAAGCTGGCCAGTATTTACCTTGTCGAGGTTCATCCAAGTGCAGAAAGAGATAATCATTATCCATAGCACCTGCAACACCTCCTCCAGACAGACCACCATGTTCTCGAAACTCAGATCTTTCATGCCCTTCCAGCTCACTGCCTTCTTCATCCTCATCGTCATCTAGAAACATTTCATATTTGCTTAAAGCGTGAACAAGACGAGCAAGCTAGCAACTTGCGATAGACGTAACTTTGGAAGGGCCTGGACAGCAAAAACGAACAACCTGTTCAGGTTTGATGAGAATAGGATTGAACAACGTTTGTTGCGCCTGGATTAGCGAGTAGCAACGCTGACCAATACTGTTGAAAACTTAGATGAATGTGAGCAGCAAAACATCGTTCAATGTTGTTTTCATCAACTCGCAACAGGTTGTGCGTCTTTTATGCGGGTAATCGAAGGCTTTGTGGCTGATCATGCAATAGGGCAGCGAATTCGCAACATTCGACAGCATTTCTCTTGACTACCTTCATCATCTTCATCATCATCGTCATCATCATCATGATCCTCGCTCTCTTCTCCTTCATCTTCCAGCATGATCACTCCATTATAACTCTCAACAACCACTCCTTCATCTCCTCCTTCTTCGTTGTTTGGTACCTCGTCTTCTTCCGCTTCGATCTCTTCACCTAAAATCACAACAAAGGAGAACTTAAACAACTCATCGCTGGTACTCATCGCTGAAATACCAGCGATAGGTAGACAGACAGAGCGAAGGTCCAACTAAACCTACTTTGGTTTCCTCCTGGCCTAAATATGTTGATTTTAGAAGGAAACCTATTGTTAAACTTGTAAATATTTTTTCATGTTTACCATCAGATCTATGCTCATCGTCATCCTCCTCATCTTCCTCCGGGTCTTCGTCATCTTCTTCGTCATCTTCATCCTCATTATCCACTTCTATCCTACTGTGATCATAACCGTCCTCCTCCCCACCCCCACCTGGATCTACACTGCTGTCATGGCTAGCTTCGCGACGGATTTCAATCACCAGCGCCTCTGGAAATGATATTCAACAAAATATCATATTAAATCACACCAATGCTTGATTGGGATAACTTTAGCAATTCTAACTGTCTTTTCAAAGATCTATCCCTATTAGTGTTGTAATACAGTGGTGCTGCAACTAAACACAGGCTTGGTGCAAGTTTACATCACGAATGTTGGCTTTGACAAGTTGATTGAAGTCTGATCATTAATTAGATTTGGCGCAATTTCATGCAGATTTACATGCAGATTTCTGTAAGTTGATGAAACAACTTGCATCAAGCTAGCAGATAGAAAGTCTTCACAATCAACTTGCATCAAGCCTGTTGACAACTTGCAGCAGACTTGTTGTCATCAAGCCGGAGCAAGCGATATGAACGCATAGCTCCCGTCAACGAACCTAATGATGGGTTGGAGAAATCATCATCACTTTCCGGGACACGTTCACTCTCTTCAGGCTGTTCAGAAACAACAGTACTGATGGTCGTCTCGTTTGGGGCGTCTGTTTCACCTGAAAGAAAATCACTCAATTTCTGAATACATAGCACGGGCTGGTTTCGCCATTGATAAACAATAAATTTCCTACCTTCAGAACCAATCGCATAGGATTGATCTGGGTCTCTTCGAACTGCACGGCCTTCGATATGAAGCCCAGTGGAATCTGCACAAAACACAAATGACCATTTATATTTGTACCAGCTGTAGCAGTTGCCACCTTTCGGAGATGGCAATACGGAATCGCAAGCTCGGGTCGCATAATTAGTGCAGCAACCTTGTGAACTTGAAGGCGGGTCTTCACACAACTCGCAGGCACGGGCTAGCCTCCTAACCTGATACACTGCTCAAAATAGACAACTTGTTTAGAGTTGATGAAGACAGACTTGAACTATGCTTCTGCCCACATTGTTCAATGTTGCCATCAACACTGTTCAGAATTGTTACACCTGAATTATCCCGCAATCAGGCGTAACAATGTTGAACAATATTATTGACAACATTGAAACAATGTGGGCAGCAAAACATTGTTCAAGTCTGTCGTCATCAACCCTGAACAAGTTGTGTCCAGTTTATTTTTTGCTGTGTAGGTTGCAAAAAATTCAGAAGAGAAGCTCAAAGTGCGAAATCTTTTACAAACCAACCTAAATCACTAAACTCTTGGGTTTCTTCGTGGCTAGTTTCAGTCTCCTCACGAGTGATGCGGTTTCCGGACACACGCAATATATGTTCAGCGACATCGCTAGTACGCGATGTAGTATCAAGCGATTCGGTCTTCTTCTCGGTTGCGGGCGCGCCTGCATTTGCAGGTGTTGGCAGGTTCACCAGATTTGAAAGCTTTTCCAAAGGTTTTAACAGACCATTGATCGTTGCGACAACGTTAGGACTGGAGAGATCAAGGCTTTGAGGAACACGTGACAGATCGGAGACCACGCCCTTTTTTACAAACAGTTTTATGGTACCATTCTGTTGCATCGCGTTAGCGTGGCTGTTAGGTTGCTGGGTGTTGCAGCCGGAGTCGATTATACCCAGGACAAGTTGGAACAAGGCCTGCAAGCGAAGGTGTTTTTGCTGGCATTCGGGCATGGCTAAGGCGCGGGCTAGAGATTCTTTGAGTTCAGTGACAAAGATAGCTTGAGCATCAGGACTATGGTTGCAAGCTGCTATGACGGTGAGAAGTAATCTTGCTCGGTGGGAATGATCGGTCGGTGTTTTAGCTGAGTCTGATGGCAGTAAGTCGTCCATTACGAATGCTAGCACAGGCATCTGAAAATAAACATGAAATAAAAAAGTTTTTCTTCGTCCCTTCGAAGGGCTTTGTTTTCGATTACCACTGGACACGTCGTTCTCGCAACGCGATTTTCTACGAGCTCTGTATGTCAACTAGCTGTATTTGCGCTGCTTGTCCCAAGTTATCGCGACAAATTTGGAGTAATTTGTTGACAACTTGTAAACACACTTGATGGGGACATCAAGGTTGCTCTAACACCTCCAACACAGAACAACGTTACTTGTTATAACTTATATTGTTACAACTTGTTTGTAAGTTTGTTACGCGCGTATAATACTTCGGCAAGTCTACATTTCTCTCCCCCCCCCCCCACCAACCTGTGGATTGCTTTGTTTTCCTGGCCTCTGGATTTCATATTCGGCAATAAGCTGTGCCACGCTGGAGTACGACTTCACTAGTTCACTGAGTATACCCAACACTATTTTTTTCGTCAACAAAGGTTTCGATTCATTTTCGAGATTTTTTCCAGCAGTCTCGCTCTCCTTTTCTTTGTCGCCAGTTGACGAGTTTTGAGAGGAAGATGCCTCGGTGTCTAGAGTGAGGAAAGAAAAGTTGAGAAATGAAGACGTTGAAAAAAGGATGAATGAAAAATATGAGAGATTAGGAAGATGTGATGACAGGTAAACCAGAAACTATCGGACGACACACCTTCAAGCAGAGATGACCGCGGGGGGAGGAGGGTGATGGGAAAGAGGGGGGAGATGTTGATGAAATTCGGCTACGCATACAATGTTTACAACAATATTTCATCCACAAAGACAATCCTATATAGCACGAGGCCTATAAACAATAATCTATCGTTTCCAAGAATGAAGAGTGCTCAATACACGACACAGTTGTAGATAATATATTTTATATATTTCATCCACAAAGACAGTCTTATAGAGCACGAGGCCTATATATACATATATATGACCTCAAAAACCTTATTAAACATAAAGACACTCACCAATAATCATATCTTCGATGTCCTCACTAGGTAAAGATTCTCCGGTTAGATGGCGAACCAAAGATGGTGTCGGACGACCATCCAAAAGATCACCCAATTCCATCAAAGTTCTACCAACTTGACTTTGACTTGGTCCCGAACTTTGGCTATCACAAGGTAGTCCCTCCGTTGCCGTAGCAACGGATTCGTCAGCTTTCGAATCCTCGGGATCTCTGCACAATGCATTCAGAAGCTCGTAGACAAGTCCTCGGACATGCTCGGAAACTTTCGGAATCTTTGGCGGTTTTCCGACTGGAATAGTGTTGACAAACAAGGCCTGATTAGGAGGGATGGTGATCTCACTTCCTGGCTGCCCGCCGCGTTTGATTTGAGCTGGTAAGGAGAACCTCATCGACTTCAGAAGCAACTCCTTAAAAATGTCAGGTTGTCGGGCTGCGACCGGGCTCAGCATCCGAAGTACGTAATTGAACTCTTTCGTTCCCAGGGAATTGGCGCCCACTCCGCTGTTGACATTGCCGATACCGCTGACCACGGCAGAACGGATGACTTTCTCCATCGTATGCCGCAAGGTATCACGGTCTTCCAAGACGTGACGTAGCAGCAACGTTAGCAACATGACGAAGCCATTAAATTTCGATGATCGTTTTAACTCGAGGACATGATGTGGACCACCAGCTTCTACAAATACTTGAGCAAGATGATTCTCTCTGGTTAGACGCACACACAGCCTTACTGCAGCGTTTAAAGCACTGTTTTCTACCGGGAGTGATATGAGAGAGACACAAGACCTAGCCAGGAAGAGAAATTTGCGTTAACATAAAATGCCATGAAATTTTCTCAACCATTTGTTGATAGCATTACAAACACTGCTTAAAAGACAATCTAACATCCTTGGTAGAATTGCTCTCATCGAAGAGAATTGTATTGGAGGAGTTATATCTTTATTTTCAAGCGATCTTGGCAATGTAATCAACAGATAGTTGGCTAAATTTCAGGACATAGGCACTTTAACCTTTACTCTTAAGAGATGTAAATTTGTGATGTTAAAAATGTTTGGTATGTTAAAAATATATTGGCAAACTGTGAAGGAAACATGTATTTGCCAATTTTACATCTCCCAAGAGTAGAATTGCATTGCAAGAAAAATTGCACCGTGTGACAGGACCTTTAGCAGAAACAGGCATGTGTTCTAGTTATGTGGTATTTTTGTCTCAGCAGTGCTCTAAGTTCAGCTATACCTGACAAGATATTCCTTTGCTTCGTTTGTCAAGGAGACAAGTTTGACGCCATCTTCAGGAGAAATAACAGCCTTTGTCTCTGAGCAAATAAAAAACATGATAATTGGCAAGGGACAGTAATTCTTGCAGCAGACAGCCATCTCCTTGCATGCTGGCTTGATCGGCTCAGGGAAATTACATGTAACATTGGCATCATTACGAGAAAGGCCTATTGGAATCGTTGGTTAGTTTGGGTAGTCCTCCCCAAGGGATGGAGAGAGAGAGAGAGGCATCCCCTCTACTCTATTTAGCCAGGCCTAAGAGGTGTAAGAGGTTCCATCCCTGCTTAATTTATTTTTGAGTCAGTTTTCTTTGATGTACCGCGGGTTGTATATAGGTTATTTACCTTGAATAAATAATTAGATCAAACTTGTGAAAAAATCTCGACGAATCTCGACTTAAATTGTTTAAAGTCAAAAGACTCTGTTCGAAAACCTCTTCAAAAATAAATTAATTTAGTTAAATACCTCGAAAGTTGGGATGTATGTCATATACAGCCCTCGGACGCTGCGTGTCCTCGGGGGTTGTATATGACATACATCCCTCCTTCTCGGTATTTAACTCCAACTTACATTGCAGCTGCGTGTTTTGCAATCGTATGGTAGATCCTAACCAGTAAAGGACCCTAACAATACATTTTCCCCTCACCTGGTTTCTTTTGCTCGGTTTTTGCCTTTTCGGGCTCGCTGTTTGTCTTTTCAGTCACTGCTTGTGGTTTGCTCTGATCTTCAGCAACACCGCCAGCAGCAGCAGCAGGAGGAAGGGAGGGTGGAGTAATCTCTAACATGATGGGTCTGCGATTGTTAGAGTCTTCATTCACCTATTGAGAAATTTAACGAGATTTCTTAATCGACCTTAACGAAAACGATCGCAGCATGTACATTTTACCAGAATGCATTTCATCCATCAAGCATGAACGACTTTAACAAAACAAAGAAAATAACCCCCCTCCCCAAGCTTCTCCTTCAGCAGACTTTAATTTGTTTTTGAAACAATTTCCGACCGCATTGCACTCTGGTAAAATGCACAACGGACATCTTTCTCGTTTCTAATGTTCTGCGCTGCACTATATGAAGCCTGGAACGTGCGAGTCGCGGTAGGTCTGTTTGTTACAGGCTTGTTGCCTTGCAGTCATGAAGCTGATATCAGTGGCGAAGCCAACCCGGCATTTGGTCATGCAAATGCAAATTTTGCTGTGTTTATAGACCGTATAAGGAATCAATTTCTAAAGAAATGAATAATGATAGTGATTCAAATTTGCATAGCATGACCAAATTGTCGGGCTGGCTTCGCTACTGGCTGATATCAGGATGCGTAATCACCACTTGCTCCGGCTTGATGATAACAAGTCTGATGATAACAAGTCTGATGATAACAAGTCTGATGATAACAAGTGGTAAACACGTCTGGAGTCGATTCTAAAAACTTTTTATCCGCAAGCTTGCCGCAAGTTATTTCAACGACTTGCAGCGGTCTGCAAATCGTCAACTGAGGGTTAACAACGTCTATCTGTAGTTTGAGAAGTTTGGAGAAGATCACTCTTGAATTTTCAGGAGAGCGAACAAAGGTGCTCATTACAATTAATTTTGTGTTAGTAATGATTTTGTATCTCCTACGAGTTTATGCAACTGAAATTTTTGTTTCAGCTTTCGAAAGTTTAAAAGTGATCTTCTCCCAACTTTCCAGAACACAGATAGACCTTGTTAACCCTTGGTTGACGAAATATTAAGTTACATCAAGTCTGATTTCACAAGTCTAACAAATTGTGAATTTAAGACGGCTTTCATCAGGCGGATGATTTTGACAACCTGCATTAAGTCTGTTACGTTCCATGAGAACTCCTAACTTCAGCCGAGAGCTCTTGTATGCGCTCTGTAGCACTAACCTGTATCATGGTGTCAAAATGTACAACATATCGGCGCCTGCCTGCTGTGAATCTAAAAACACACAAGAAATCGTAACTTACAATTCTGACACAATCAAAGCCGGTCAAAAACATCAAAATTTTCAACCAGATTCGTGTCAATTAAATCAAAACATGCTCACAGACAAGGTTTCAGTTCTCATTGAGCTTGTCGATAAAAATCCGTGTACCTCCAAAACCGGGGCATAACGGGACGTTAGCGGAGAACTAGGGGTCTCCATAGCGGTAAAACTGACTAACGAAACAAATGATTTCCGGGATGTAGGAACTTACGTTGACTGGTAAACAATTCACACTGTAATTCTCACCTTATGGATGTGTCTCCTTTGCGATAGGCGCTATCGATTGTGTTGTTATTGTTAACGCTGTAGTTGTGCCATCTTCCACTACGATCATCGAACCATTTCCAAGCATTGCCAGTACACTACAAAACATTACCATCAAAGCTTAATAGCGGATAAGGATTTAGATCAAGATCAACTGAATCGATTTCGAGGGATTGGGATTAATATTCCGATTGCAAATAGAGGAAATCAGTTGTTACTAGGGTTGACTTCAAACGAAATTAGTAGGACAGAATACGAATATTCACCCTCCCCCCTAATTAACGCTCTAGTTAAGACCCTGTCTCGCCCAACCGCCAACACTCATTTAGTTAACGACAATGAATAATCCATGGCTTACTTTGTCATGAGCTATCTTCCTGTGATAAGCTTCGACGTTTTTCTCGTACAAATCAATCAAAATCAACAAAGGCGTCAACCAGCTTCATTTAAAAAAGATAAGATGAAACATAGGCGTTACACAGAGGGAAATATTAAAACAAAGTGGTATAATACAATAAGGTGTACTAGGTAAGCCAGAGAGAGAGATGAATTTACAGGACGGGTGGCCTTTGCCCCATGGGGTCAGGGAGGAGGTGGGGTATTTTTCATGGCAAAGCACAAAAATATTAAAGACATACTAAAATAAAAATGTACTAAGGTTTACATTCATACGTTGAAGGTAAAGCTTTACCTTGGAGTGGTTGGGTTAGCTCCAATGTTCTTCAAATCAACAAGGCATTTCTGAACAACTCTCAACAACTCTGCAAGCGCCCACTGGGTGCCCGATTCGATGATCAACAAAACACAAGGCGATTTCATCTCCTACAAAATACACATAACAACATATTTTTTACTTGCGACAATTACCATTCAAATCCTGAAAAACAAATCCTGAAATCCTGAAAAACAGCTTCGTCCCGTCCTGGACTCAGCATTCATTAAACACTTCAGTCTCATACAAAAATCTTAATCGCAAGCTGCCTATGGAATTCAAATAACAAACTCATGTGATGTTGGCGGGGCAAGCTGAAAAATATGCCTGACCACCTGCCGGAAAGCTAGGAACACAAAAACAAGTTGAAAGCCATACCTCTAAAACAAGACTTAGTAAATGTAACATGGACTTGAGTGAACCAGCTTCGGGTTTTTTACAATACTCCGCGGCCTGATCGGCGACGCCTTCGCTCTTACAGTCCATCTCTTCATAAAGCTGACATAGATATGCCGTGGTTTCGCGTACCTGATGATACAAAAAATTACCAGATTACAGATAGCTGTTGGCATAGTAAGGCCAGCGTCATAAGTACAGGAAGTAAACACAGCCTCATCCCGTCCTAGGATTCGTCACTGTAACTCAGTCTCCTACGAAAGTTTTAATCATTGGCTGTTTTCGATAATTCTCTACATAAACTTGTTTTTTATGAGAAATTTACGACCTTACACGTAGAAGTTGTAGAAGCCCACAAGTTTTTTAACAATTGCAACAAGTTTAAGAGCGTTATCAGACTTGTTACAAGGTGCTTTAAACAAGGATGATACAGTCCATGATACAATAAGAATGTCACACCAATGTTGTTGTGTCATGAAACAACCTTGCAACAAATCTGATAACATTCGCTTACCGTATTCAATATCTCGCCAAGAACTCGGTCTCTCCACTCGCAACCGTTGCGTTCAGAAAGCGCTACAATAAGATCACACGCCTTGTACACAGTTTCGGGAAAGTCACTGACAAGATTTACGCATCCAGGCAGCATGTTAGCAGCGAAATTATCTATTACAGAGCTTTCCAACGCTTCGCCTTGGCTCTCGTCTTTCACTTGCGCGGTCTTTTGCTGCTCGCTCTTTGTGCTTTCTTCTGGTTTGCTGGCTTCAGTAGAACCAGCTGCTGCTGGTGGCTATGAAAAGAATATAACGATGGGTAAATTCATGGTTAAATTGCGGTAGGTGATCGTTAAATTTCGGCTACTGAATGATTAAATTGCCGTTAGCCTGCAAATATATATATGTGAAGTTTTTCTCAGTTTTCACAAACTTGGTATACAAGTTGATAAGCTAACAAACTTCATACAACAACTTCATGACCAACGTGCCCCCGAAGAGAGTGTAACAGAAGTTCATCTTTTGTGATTTTCGCCTAAGCGCTATTCGTCATCATCACTCGCTAAGTGACCGAAACAGAAGCGGCCCGCCTCCCCTGGAAATGCACCGGTTTTTGAGTATTTTTAGGGGGGGCGGGATTACGACTCCTCCTTTGGGCACTTGCTGAGTGACCAAGAAAACCACCGTTAGGGAGAAACCCGCCGAAGACTTCTGTACTGCCCCCCTCTATGATCAAGCAGATAAAATGGACAATTTGCATCAACTCTGTGGCGTTTCTAGATAAGTATGATATAAAAAATCACCTGGTCAACAACCATGGGGAAATGCTCGCCAAGAGACAACGCGATGGCCTGCATCATTTGATCTTCCTCAGACATTTCAAGCGATATTCCAAGTTGCTGTCAGATACATAAATACCAATGATAGTTTTACCACAAACAGATTTTCTCGGGGAGGGGGTACATGGGGGATTGCCTCCCAACAGAATGTCCACCCCTCAAAATAATTTTAAACCACCTAAATTTCGGCATAGTAAATAGAGTACATCTGAGTATCTATCGATCATTTATCCTCATAGTTTTGAGCATATTCTGTACCTCCTGTTTGCGCGCAAAAAACTTTTGGAACTTTTAGAAAAAAGACTCGCCAAGATTTAAGCTTTACTTTGCATATATTACAGAGGTGGAGGCGAAAGAGGGAGTCCAGAAAGCAGAAAACAAAGTACTGGCTCCCCCACCCCACCCCCAGTATATCCAGTATACTTTAAAGAACAAGAGCACCAACCTGACTTCCTTGAATTGGCGCAGGAGCTCGTGTCAGGGCGTACTCCGTCGCTTGTTCTATGGTGTGTGTACTCAACAATGCTGTCCTAGCAAGATCCCGAGGAAATCCCATATCCATCAACTGCCGCAGGTCTTCTTCAACCATCTCCTGTTGTCCCGCTGCTGCGCTTGTTTGGCCCGGTGCCGAACTCTCCGACGACTCGCCGGAGGACTTGTCGCGAGCTTTCAGAAGTTTCTCGCCGTGTATAATGTGACATAGAACGGAGAGCATCGATTTTTTCATGATAATTCCGTAGGACTTGAGAGGTTTGTGTTCCCAGAGTGTGTTCACAGCGGAGAAGGCATGCTACAGGTGCAAGAAAGCAATTATAAGTTTGTAGCACTTGGCTAGACGTTGAATAATTTCTACAGGGTAAACAGGTAGAGACACTCACAACTTGCAGGTACCAAGCTCAGCGGAAATATCGGACTTGTTACAAGGTTCTCCAAACAACTCTGATATAGATTTGAAGTAACAAGATTGTCACAAAGTTGACAACATAAGTCTGTAACAATATTGTTATATCACGACTGCATCAGTCTTGCTGGAACATCCTTGTAACAAGTCTGATAGTCCCATCAAGCGTGTGCGTTTTACACGACACAGTCAAATGTAATCGCACCAACGAGCCCTCCAACGCCAAACAAGGCATTCTCCCAACCTGCCTCTCGCCACTTACTTTTTGCGTGCTCATCAAAAACTTGGGAGGTTCAAAACCGTTCCTGCTCGCAGCTCCTTCTGTTGGCGCTGGTAGGGTATGCGGTGATTCCATGATCAAAGTCGGGTTCACCAAGCGGTCCATCAGAGACAACCAAGCATTGACGAACTCTTCGGAGCCTTCTGGAAGTGTGGATTGTTCGTCCGGATTTGGGCTGGCGGGTTTGGTCGTTTTGCGCGAGACAACCCATTGAAAGCGATCGTATAGGACACGGAGACCGTCCGAGGCGACTAACTGTTGAAGCATTAGGTGGTACGGGTTTTTACGATCGTCGAAAAGCATCGGATGAACAAACCCCAGTGAACAGATGTAGAATGTTAGGTTAATACGAGGTAGCTCACATTCCTCGGGGTCTTTCCAAGATAACCCGTGTGTCAGCAGCTTGGCCAGCTGAGAGGCAATCAGTTTCCCTGGGATGGTTGGCATGGCTGGTGTGACCATGTGTTGAGGACGACGTTGACGCTGACCAGATCCGACCGCAAGTCGAACCAACAACGAGAAAAACTCGGCAAGACTTCGGCCAAGCCTCGAGGACGCTGCTAGAAGATGTTTAAGCAGACGAACTTTCGGAGACGCTTTGGGTTTCGTCTTTTGCGAGTCGCTGGCGGTACTAACATCTTCCGAAGTACAAGTTCCGGGCTTGTCCGACGACGCTGAGAAACCTTCGGCCAAGGGACGAACATCATCGGATAATCGTCGGGAAACATCGGACGATCTTCGACTACTTTCGGATAACTTTCGGGACGTTTCGGAAGTTGAGGATTCCGAATCGTTTTCCATAAGTTCGGACAGTCTTTGAAGGTCTTTTTTCAACGCCTCGCATTCGTCGGGGATATTTTCTTGAGTGCAAAGAACCAGCAGCACCGAGCTTTCCCAGACCAGAGAGGAATAAAGCGCACAAAGACTCTGCAAGGTTTCGATTCTTTCTCCCCAGTGGTTTATACATATGGTTCGAACGTCATTCTGGATTGACTTGCATATATACGTGAACATATTGACGTAGGATTGGGTAGCAGACATCGCGTGTAGCAAGGGCGTTTGGTGATACGAGTTTATGGCTTGAAAAGGCTTGGGGGATTTGAGAACTTCCTGTAACAGCACGGATTGACCAGTTTTCGTTAAACAATCGTTCAAAGGGCTTAGAGTATTCAGCGTGTCCGTGAGTTGTTGCAGGCCTTGTTGGAGGAGACGATGCTCCTGACAGAGGAACAGAATGGAGCGAGATACGATACCAATGGATTGACAAGCGGGTGAAGAGGGGAAATCTAGTGGTAGATTGGGTAACGAGAGGATCTTGATCAAAGGTTCGAGACCTTGATGACGCACGAACTCGCGAATGTGGTCATCAGTCGAGTTGTTGCTCAGGATCGCGTCGACGAATTTCACCTTAAGAAAGAAAGATCAATCAGATTACTTAAGGTGGCTCGATAGTCAGAATTCATTAGAAATTTTGTGTTTCTACGATTAAATGTTTTGTAGTGAATGCTTGAGCTTCACTTTAGGTCATTGCACAGCTCTATAGCACTATTTGCTGTATTTAAAAAAGAATTTCTTCAAAGTTTGCCTGAACATAGAAATCACGTTTCTTGTTGGAACTCGATTCTAATTATAATTTCATTTGCATAAACTCCACACATTACCTATGACAGCAATATCTCTGGACATATGAACGGTAGGAGTATAAAACTTTTCCAATTATGAAGACAACCAGTAGAGCTATGCAATGACCTAAACTAAGCTTTACACGCGCACTGTAAAAGATTCTATGGCGAAAGAAGTATTATGTGCTATGAGTTAGACTATCGAGCCACCTTAATATTTACATTGCGACGTCAATCCTTATTTAAGTGCAAGCTAGGTGCTTCTAAAGACTGCAAAGCCCGATCGATTTGCAATCACTAGCCAACGTTTTCAATAAACCTTTGGTTTAGGTTCATGCTTAAGCAGATATCAAGCGTAAAATAATTAAAACCGTTCACATACCACGTTTAAAATGTAGTCCGTGAGTGGAACGTACTTCTTCTTGTCAGCTGAAGATTCGCTGTTAATAGACAGGAACATGGCTTTAGTTTAACTCAATTTAATCCACATACATTTTGTTAACCTAAATACCACTGTCGCGAGCCCTAGAAAGTCACCTTGAGAGTTACTGTTCGTGACTGTTACCTCTGACTTTGCATCTTGTCTCGCAACTTAGAATGCAATTCGAACTGATGAAATGCAGTGCTGAGAAATTGGGAATCTGGTTCACATTCTGCTTTATAAAGAATGGTCTTCAAGAGCTTAGTTGCTTAGTTCCGGGGGACGCATATTCAATATTCGTCATGGGCGCCATGTTCCTAGCCAGTGCCCTAAACAGAGGACGTCATCCCCCGGAAATATTCAAGATGGGTTATTAATATCGGGGGGAAATACCTCTGTTTAGGGCACTGGCTAGGAACATAGCGCCTGTGACGAATCATCACGAAAGCACCTTACGCTTTTTTTACTGAACCTGTCTCTCTTTGTAGTCTCTACTCTTTGTCTATGTATCCTTAATCTACGACAGTACCTCACTATATCATGCTCCTCAGTGACTTTGCCTGGAGCATCGACCTTCGCCACAGGTAACCTATCTTCATCATATTCCTCCTCGTCGGATACTGGTTCATCTTCGCTGACCGTGCTTTGTCCAGGAAAACCGGGCTCAGTTTTGGTAGATTTCACGCACGTGACTTTTGGGTCTGATCCGATACGGCAAACCTCTTGAAGCAACTAGGAAAACACGAGAGTGAAAACTTTGAAGTCGAGAAAACTTTGTAAAAACTAAATAGAGATTTCCCCTCCATACCTTCACAATCGCCTTCATAGCATCTGGCTTTAACATGGGCTGATGGCGCATTAATTCGTCCATGGCTGTTCCTAAACTGTACGCCGTGTCACCTAATCAAATCATTACAGCATAAATTACTTTGGTCTAACTTAAATATAAACTAATCGAACTTCGTCCAAGCTGGATTAGCTCCTTCACTTCTAAATTGTTTTCCAGCAAAAATCATCTCTTATTGATCCAGTGTTACTACAGGAGGAAAGCTAAGCTAAACTAACTTTATTCACACTGAATAGTTGTATCGGTCCTAACTGTTGTAACTAGAGGTCCAGTAAGGATCATCTCTTATTGATCCAGTGTTACTACAGGAAAAAACCTAAACTAAACTAACTTTATTTATAATGGATCGCTCTATCAGTTCTAAACTGTTCTAACTAGAGGTCCAGTAATGATCATCTCTTATTAATCCAGTGTTACTACAGGAGGAAACCTACACCAAACTAACTTTATTTACACTGCATAACTCAACCAGTCCTAAAATGTTCTTCCGAGAAATTGAATATGGATCATCTCTTACTGATCCAGTGTTGTATAGGAGGAAACCTGAAATAAACTAACTTTATTTATACTGGATAGTTTTATCAGTGCTACACTGTCTTTCCTAGAGGTCCAGCAAAGACCATCTCTTATTGATTTAGTGTCACTACAGGAGGAAAGTTTAACTAAGTTATACTTAAAACTTCTATAAGTTCCAAATTGTTCTTCCTGCAGAGTCAATAAAGATCACCTGTGTCGATCTATGCAGTGTTTCTTCAGGGAACAACCTGGACTAAATTGACATAATTTATAACGAACAGACTGACAACATTTACCTAAAGCATCGGAGCTTCGTCGTCGTCGCATCGCAGGAAGGTAATCGGGCGAGAGTAAAACTTTAAACAGTTTATCAAATGGTTTACGCGCCATGAATGCTTGGAGACCACGGTTGTTCAAGCACAACGCACTGAGAATGTTTGGCAGGAAAGCAAGTACTTCGCGTGTTGCAGGAATCTAAAATAATTGTGATAATTATGAATGAAAATGTGTAGCTGGAAAACTGTCCTTAGAGTAGTTTAATTTATTGGTGGATTTATCAAGGGGGTTCACACCCATTGTAGATTGTGGTAAACACCTGTGCAAGCTATGTTTGGGAAATCAATGCATCACTACAAGTAGTTGCAGCAGTTCAAAATAGCTAATATTAATATCCTAATTTTACTGCGCATATGAAGGTACCTGCTATTAAATTTTATCAACTAAGACACAACTCGGTACACATTTATGACAATATGATGCTGGATAGCGTTTGCCTCGCGGGTTTCGTCCCCGGCTGCTAAAAAAAGCGTCCCTCTAAAAACTTTGCTTGACCCATTAGTAGTTAAACTGCACTTACATCTTTGACGACAAGTGATGTAAGAACGACTCCGGTCAAATCTTTATCTTGCAGTGAAGACAACAAGGAAGGCTCGTGAAATACATACACAGTTACAACGTCCGTAGCTAGCAAGAATAAAGAGTTAACTTTAAAAATCATCGACAAACATCCACAGTGGGAGGGGGTGGGGGTGGCAAATCTGGGTTAACTCTAAAGTCGAGACTGTAAATTTTCCACTTTATTTCAAAGTTACCATCAGCCTGTGAGCAGGCCGTAGGGTAAAGGCTAAGTTATCATCAGACACTCCCGTTTCACGTCAGAAACGATACTGGTAACTCCCGTTGATCCAGGCAAGATTTCTAAAGAAATTTACTTCTCACAAACTCCAGGGAAATTTGCATTGAATGTTTAACTAATGGCCCTAAACATGGATTTTGTTTTAAGTACCCAATCGAACCCAACATTAAAAAACAACCCTTCATTAAGATACGTAATATTTAGTTATTCTTTTCTATATTTATTAGTCAGTTGGCAAAAACCAGTCTACAGTTGCCTTGCTTCCTTTACTAACTAACTGAGACCAAATAATTATATATATTTTCTTACCCAACAGGTACAAAGCTGGTCCATAGTACTCGACATTGCTAATGATGTACTTTAGAGACGTGGGTAAGGAGCCGTCCATCACTAAAAATATAAGTTCCTGGTAAAGACACTTCGCAAGAAACACCATCTATCTAATTTCGATTTTCACAATCCAGTAGGCATTCTCAATCCTAGGTATTATCAAGCGAGTGTTAACAACTAAGCTCCACATCCTTGTTTCTTCTGAGGAAAGGTGGTGGGGAACGAGATAACAATAAACAAATACAGTTACTGTATTTTTTAGGGTGTTGCGTGTTGCTTACCCGTTCTCACACTGTCACTAAATGATGGATCTAAGATAGCTTTCTTGAAGAAGTTCAGAATCGACTTGAGCAATGCCGCACGTTGTGGTATTATCTGAGATTTACTGTGCTTTGAGAAGTCAGTGGTATCAGGGGAGTTGGAAGATTTCTCCTCACCAGTACCCTTCGTGTCATCGACATCCATCTCTGTCCCCGGTTGTGCCTCGCTTGCAGTACTACCACTGCCACCTTATTGTGAAGAAATGACAAGAACATTTTGAGGGTGAACAATTGCTTTGAATTCGTTCAAAAGTTATTCTCGATTGCAAGCACAGCCTCATCCCGTCCTAGGAGTCATCATTTAAGTTCAGTGCAATGATGATTTTTTTAAATCATTGGCTGTTTTCTAACATTTAAGAAAGTACTGCAATAGAGCACAGAAGACGACTTAAAATTGCGTGTTAATGATAAAAAGTGACTTCACCTAGTCTGGTGCGGCACGTCGTGACATCCACTTACAATACAGATGTAAATTGGAATATATTTACCACGTGTAAATACAACACTTATAAGCAGGAATACTTTTAACTAACTATATCCACTATTGTACCTGCTGTTCCATCTGTATCCATCAACGCATCACTGCTACTTTGGCCGGAATCACGTGGTACATTTGACGCCGTAGCTGGTGGGGGACTGGTCTCCATTGATTCTGTAGATTCGCTGCTCTCCGCTGGGCATTCTGCCGCAGCTTCACTTGACAGAATGCCTCCGTGATAAGGTTGACACAGTTTGATTTCGCTCTAATAGAAAAGCAATACCGTAAAGGCCGAGACGGACCGGGCGCGATTTCCCAATGCGACGCGATTTCTCAATTTCAAAGCCAAACAACACAATCAGACAGCTTAAATTGCTCAAGTCTTTCCGAACATTGGAGAAAAAAAGAGAAGGATTGAAGTTACAAGACGTTGAAAATCGAAAATTCGCGTCACGTTGTTAAATCGCGTCCAGTCTGTCAGTGCCTTAACACGTGTGCAAATCTTACCCTGGTGTGTAAAACTGAGTAAAGACAAATAGTAGACGTTGGGGGCGGCTCACAATTCATTTACGCACCTCTAGTCGGTTTAAAACGATCGCTAATCCACCATGATTTTGAAAACCAGCCATATCCAGGTTGGTTATTAAGTCCACCACCCTCACAGCTCTTGTGACAAACTAGCAAATGGCGTGAAATACAAGCAGTTGGTGACAGTTATGAGGGTAAATTGGTGCGATTCAGATGAATACAGCATGCTGTCAAGCCAATGTTTGTGTCGTGTAACATTAACAAAAGTGGAGGATGGGCGCATGAGTCTTAAATGTGGCAACATTTCTATTGTCACCAAGTTGTATACACGTTTTAAGTTCATGCAACAACTAACGATACAACAGATATTCTCTTTAGCATTGTTTTACGAGCAGTACCAGAGAACCAGAAGGACATAGCACTGGAGATACCATCAATGCAATGCAGTTTGTAACAAAAAGAGCCTAACATGTTTATTGTATTTAGTTTCGCCACAAGGACAGGGTCAGCGTACGCCAATTACTATAGGCCAGCATTACCTAACCCATCCTGTTTTTGACCTTCCCTGTGGGAGGAAACCAGAGAAAGCACGACTTTCGACAGAACGTTGATTAAAACTGTTTTCAACAAAAAACAGTTTTTATAAACAAAAGTATATTGCAGGGAACAACAGAAAATTCGACTAAATTGGACAAGACTCGCTGCTAATCCCAGTTAGCTCGACTGCTTAAATGGTAGAGGGGCGTTCTGGAAACCTGAAGAAGATGCCGGTTCAAATCCAGCTCAAGGTAATTTTTCGTTGTTCTCTGCAGTATCGGATTAATAAGAATCTAGTTTTCCATATCTGATGATCGTTCTGAAATAGAGTTTTTATCAATTTTCTTTTAACCACACAAAATACTGGTCTACACAGCCCCGTACGCTGAAACGGATCAACGTCTCTTACCGTTATACTATCCTCCTCTCCAGGCCATTCAATAACTTTGAGCAGAGACTCCATGAGACCACAGGAAACCAAGGCCTCGCCACCTAAAATGCATCACATTGCAGTAAAACAACATCTTTGAAAAGGTTTTTATGCAGGAAATTTCTAATGCAAAAGGTATGGTTTTCACAACTAGATGCAAGTTTGATTCAAGTTTGTCATCAAGTAGCTCTAAGGCTGCCAAGCCTCTTGGCTTCATCAGTGACTTGGTGCAATTCGCTACTTGCCTCAAGCTTTCAGACAAATTGCAGCAGACTTGTTATCACTAATCCTGACTTACCTGCTTCATAACTTGCCAAATGATAGAGGAATGAAAACAAGGCTGTAGCAAACCCATGCGAATATGAAGCCATCTTGGAATCTAAAACATTCAGAAAGTCAGTTTCTTTACACAATGGTTTCATCTATGCAAACATTTCTGCGTTCATCGTTTGAAAACAATTGATTTCGAAGGCAATATTTCTATTGTCACCAAGTTGTATACACGATTCTAAGTACATGCAACAACTAACGATACAACAGATATTCTCTTTAGCATTGTTTTACGAGCAGTACTAGTACGAGAAGGACATAGCACTGGAGATACCATCAATGCAATATATAATATAGAAAAAAGAGCCTTATTAATCCAGTTGCATTGCAATCCCCCCACTCCCAGTCTATATCATACATATCGACAAAATGGTTTCGTCTATGCAAACATTCCCGATTCATTCATTGAGAACAATTGATTTCGAAGGAAGTGAACAATGATAACGCAATTAGAATTAGCACATCTGTCAGACGACCAATGCTGATTTGACAACTAGGACTGGATAGCTTGGTAACAGCATGGGAACACGAATGTCCTTAGGGGAACACGAATGTCCTTAGGGGAACACGAATGTCCTTAGGGTAACACGAGGGAGGGTTCTACGAAAGGTAAATACGCTATCCACCAGATAGTGATTTTCTCAAACTTTCAAAACATGTCTGGTAACCAGTAAAGACCACATTAAAGTTCAATATCCCTGGTCTCATTGCTTTTTACGTCTTTCTGTGGCAGTTGAAAAAATCAACAACCGATGGATAGCGCTGTCCAGCTTTCGTACAAATGAGCACTGCTGTTTTAACATTAATCTTTACCTGTCATTGCCTGAATACAGTTCCTAACGAGGGTCGGCAAAAAACTGTGGTACGAATTCGCTCCAGTTGCTTCGATGATGGAGTTTAGCCTGGGAGAGAATACAAATCGCTCAATACCACAGTAAAACGAGGAACATTGCATTAGGAAATGACATAAACAGCAAAAAGGAATAAGGTTACAATAAAGCTACAGCCAGACAGAAATGGGACTGCATGAACAGTTGGAAGTATCCGTCAAATTTTGATCAGGAGCTAGGTCACTCAGAACAACTAAGATCAAAACGTACTCCACACAGTAAAATCTTGTAAATGCAAGATGTGAGCTATTGAAAACGAGGCAACACAAGTCACGCTGATACTGGGATAGCAGGTCTTAAAATGACCATGTAATTTGTGCTATTTTGTTTTCAACAGCTCATATCTTGAGTTTAGAAGACGACACTATTCATTTATTACTCTGCTTCATCTTTCCTTCTCTAACAAAAAACTAACTTGTTTAACTCGTTTGTTCATGGCTAAGGTACGCTCCCAGGGTCAGGTATATTGTTTCTACTGTTAGCAAGTTGTAAACATGATTTTTAAGTACATGCTACAACTATCGACACAGTAGAATTTTTCTTTAGCATTGTTTTACGAACAGTACTAGTACGAGAAAGACATAGCACTGGAGATACCATCAATGCAATTCACGATGGGAGATCGTCAGAGCCTAGGACACTACCTGTTTCATTTCTTTTTATACATTATAACAGTTTTTCAGTATTTTTAGACCCACAAGTCTCAATATTTATTGCATTGTTTTTCATGTCATCATGTATATGACGAGACCTGTAACTACACCACAGATAAATAACCATAACAGCCACTTGGCAGCGCAACATCCCCAGCTATTTTTTTGCAGTTTAATGGCAAGAATAAAGCCAGAACAGCTAGCTCAGAGTCTTGATAGACCAGGAAATGCAACTGCCAGAACCTAATGTGACATGCATGAGGACACAAATGCTGACTTGTGTGGCACTTCTGTTATTTTTCTATTCTGTGACTATACCAATCCTGCAGTTACCTCGAGTTTCTTTCCAAATGTATGATGGCGGTCAAAGTTCGTAGTGAAGCTGAACTGATGTCCTGTAGCAGAAAGATTTCTTTTGATTAAATGACAGAAAAAGCTAAGATGTTAAAAACAGAAAGACAAGACATACAGCATATCTGGAATTGGTATCATTCAGACGTATTGCATCAACTATTTCTTGAACAAAACCAGGATATAGTAACTGATTGACAGTGTTTTCTTGGTTGCTTGTCGAGTAAACTATAAAAAAACCCGTTTATAATGCATGAACAGTAGTTATATTGTAAAATAATTTGTACATTTTGATAATTATGTAACGCTGGCAATGATGTGAGATAGATAAGATACATACCAAGAATTGATATAGCCTGTAGTCTTGCTTGAAGACATTTAATTCTTTTTGAATATGTATGGAAATGTCTTGCCAGCCTTAGTCTTGAGAATAGTTTGATCTAAACAAGATAATAATATAGTAAGCATGGTTGGTTTATTGCACTAACAGGCAACTCTGTGTACCCCAGAATGCCACAGAAACCTTTTTGTCTTCAGGAATTTTGTGTTTCTTCAGAACTTTTTCCATAATTTCACCAGGGCTTTCAGAAAGCTAGTTGAAAGAAAAAGAATTTGTAAAGACCATTATTTAAGAACAGTTGATTTCCCATTTACAAACAAACCACCCTCAGAGATACAAAAACTAGAACAATGAAAATTTTGTTGTCTTGAGGGAGATTTGAAATCCTGAAACTCAACGATTTGAGTTCAAATTGCACTTGAGACAACAAATTTTCCACTGATCTCTGCAGCATCAGCTTAACATGAATCTACACAATTCAATTAAATTAGAAAAAACAAAACAATTACCTTATGGATGCCTTCTAAATGAACAACTGATAAAGAGGCACTGTGACTGTCTGCTGACTGCAAAACCACAACATAATACACAAATATAAGTTTTAAACAAACATATTTCCTGAACAAAGCTCTGACTATATATACCCAAAAACACAAACCATTAAATCTGGTGTTTTACTCTTCTCATCATCTTTCTTTGCATCAGAATAGAACTCAAAGTGAACATTGCTCGCACTCTCTGGAAATTGCTGTTCAATGAAATTAAAATTATAAATGAACTAAAACTCTTTAAGATCAAGTAGTTAGGTAACTTAGGTTGTTTTCACATTTTCGCTTACATCTGCAGGAAGGTCTTTTGAACAATGTGCCAGACCAAATCCATTCGCATCACCTCCCCAGTTCTACAGAAAATACAAATTTCAGATGTTTGACTATGACTCTGCTTTAAATGCGTTGGTACCAGTAGCAAGCTACCATATGAAATACGAAAGCCTCCTTTTTGCACATTTCACACTAATGATAAGCTATGATATTCTTCAATGCCATCAAAATTTATGCCATTGAAGTATTTGGTCAGAACTGTCATTGAATGAAATCAAAGTATTTGGTCATAACTGCTCATAGCAAACTCATTCCTGATGATGTGATATAGTGTAGATCTACCTTTTCTTTTGTGACCTGTATTCAAATTAGTCACATTGAGTGTAGATAGGCATACATACTCTATCACATTACTCACTTTGATATATTCACAACATTCATGACTAAATAAAAACTATACTTAACCACATACCTCTGCTAGACAATACAATCTTTGATGAAGAGTTTTTCTTTGTTCAACAGGAAGCCGAGAGATAAAGTTCGACCTTTTGCTAAAAAGGAAAGGCAATATTATTCACAAACTGCAAAAGCAATATTCCTACTGTTTGTGTAAACAGCATCACTATAAAATAAGTATAGATTACATTTACAATATACCTGAAGATGTAGAGCACATTCAGAACACACAGCACCACTTCCATATCACTGGCTGTCAGTAAGGCTATCAGGTGCTATATGCAAACAGGTATTCAAATAAGTTTCTTGTACGTTTGCATGGTGAATACAATATATTTGTTAAGCTCTGTGGTTCGGTCGATCCGTAAGCTCGGATCTTCTTATTACAGCACTGAAGAAGATCTGAGCTTACGGATCAAAAGCTCTTCAATAATAAATTTATGTGGTGTTTCCACAAAGCTTAACAAGTATAGGTATTCAAATACTCAACATACGAAAGGGTTCACTTTTCTAGTTGAGCTCCAATGCAGCAAAAATGATAGAGAGGGTAAAAATAAAGAATGGTTTAGAAACCAATGACATCATTTTAACACTTCATTCTAAGCAGGAGTTGCTACTAACCAATTTTTTAGATGGGAAATATATTTCTAGAGTTGAGAGTTTTGACTTTTATGTAAGGTGAAAAATAGCAGTGACCTTGTTGTATTGAATATGACTGAGCAACAGGACCACTCGTGCTAAGTTAAAATCACAAAAAATCAAATCACCCAACTCTAGGAATATATTTCCCATTCAATTAGCAATTTGAGCTTGGAATAAACTACGTACTAGTAAATAATTATTCATTTATTAGCCTTTGTAACATGGGTTTTCACTGCTTTTCAGATATTTTTCCTTGACTTCATTTAACAAAGCAATTGCAATACAAAGCAATTGCATGATTTTATGTTTAAACAACAACAATGTTTTTCTCTTTAGAAAACCTCATTTCAACAGCCCTCATGGGATGGGGGGGGGGGGGGAAGGCTTTCTCAGCACATGCATCATTTGCTAACTAAAGGCACCTACCTCCATAGAGCTGTATATATGCCTTGCGTATGAATGCTCCACAAGCAAGCCCGTAAATTTTAAGATATTTGATATCAACTCCTTGTATTTTTTGGCCTAAATTAAACAATGATTTTTTAGAAGACTGAAAACATTTATTAATAGTGGATTGAGTAACAGTGGTATTGGATGAGCTGTCAAGCATAAAGTATTTAGCACAATATTTGCATTCTAGATTTCAATCAGCAAATTGCAAGCTTTATAAATAATCCAGTCGACCTGCTGTAAATAAAATTGCCTTAATAGACAATAATGTAAACTTCTCCAAAAAGTAATATGATAATAGACCTTAGAAGTGCTTATGTCATGCGGTTTTCGATGCATATAAATACAAGGTACACTTTTCCACATGTTTCTTATATTGCGTTGCAATTCACTGTTTAACTCGAGCATGACATAAGGACTTCTAACGTCTATCGGAATATGAACCATGCCCTCACTGAATATAATATATCATGGTAAAATTCAGAGAACTTAAATGCTAGTTAATAAAGGCTGGTTGTACCTGCTCTTTGTCCTTGAGATGAAGTTCATCGTACACCAAGATCCACTCACTTCCCTCGGCATGTTTTGATACATTTGCAAGCATTGCATCAAACTTATCTAACACATCTATCCAGTGAAACAGCTCGCACTGAAAAATATCAATGCAGAATGAATGCTGAAACTCTTTACTAAGTAAACAAATCTTGAGTAATACCCCAAAACTAAAGTCCTTATTCCGATACAACAGCAATAATTGCTGAAAAATTAACCGGACTCCACTAATCAGAATTCAGAAATGAACTTTGGAACTTCGAAACAAATTTTGCCACAAGCAAAGTTTGAGATATTACAGCGAAGAAGTTATGTGAAATTGACATTGTTTGCAATAAGCTTCACTTGGATCATTTGACTTAATCTAATCCCTCAAATCAACTGATATGTGTAAACCATAAATAAACTTGGATCATATGTGCCTACAAACCAATCACAAAATTCTGAAGCTAATCAGAGCCATTTTGGTACTCAAAGCACACAAGGGTTTTCCTTCCTCTCCAAGGAACAACTCAAAACGTGCAAGATTTTCCTTCCTCTTTTAACTGTAATATTCGGAACTTTCGTAAATTTGTTGCAAAGCTTAAAAGTTTATTTCAGAATTCGTAAGCCAGTTTGTAAATTAAGAATTTGATTGGCTTCAATAAGTTCAGGAACCAATACAGCTGGCTTGCAAATTCTGAAAAAAAAATGTTTGAACTTTGCAAAAAATTTCCAAAAGTTCCCCCCTACATACATCAGAATACATTCTAAACAAATGAATCGCTGTTAATCAAACCTAGAACTAATTGGACCTATTCTGAGCATGATTTAAACGGCTTTACACGATTGCACTACGATTTTGTGTTTACCAATGAATGGTGAATGAGACGGATCACACTAGCATCTTCAGCATGTTAATTTTGAAATCGGGTATTTTGTATTCAATGGGGTTTAACTTATTATTGCACGCATGTGTGACCCAATCCTTCACACACCATTAAGCAACCTACCATAGGTAAAAGCAGTTCTAGGTTTGATTAACAGCGATTCATTTGTGTAGAATTTATTCTTATGTATGTAGGGGGAACTTTCTTTTTGTGCAGTGTTTAGATAGTGTACTTCACTGTACCCCAATAATAGACCTTACCCATAATGACGTCATTTAGTAGTTAAGCGAGTAAAACTATTTAAATATGGCAATATTGTTAAATTTTTTTAAGTCCTTATTTGTCCAGAACATTAAATGAAACAAATAATTTAACATATTTATTTCACAAATAATCTTTTTGTCACTTAAACCATTCAATTATATTGGCATATTCAAATAGTTTTGCATGCTTAACTACTAAATGACGTCATTATGGGTATGGTCTATTGCAGCATGTGATGGCATTGACTTTGAGGATTTGTTAAGTGTGAGGTGAAAACCAATGCAAGCAAACAAACCGTTGTTTGTAAAGTGTGCAAAAAACAGAATGTAAAAATCACGAATGCAAGCATAACTGCCTGTAGCATGTCAAAACATTTCTTAAATAAAACAACCCCTGAGCATGGGGTGAAAGAAGAGAAACCCTTGCAAGCAAACAAATGATTGTTTGTCAAGGATGTGCAAAGATAGCATATGGAACAACACCATAGTTACATCACTGGCTGCATGTCAAAACATTTTTTTTGACATGCCAAAAGATGTCGTCCAATTAAACAACCCCCCTCTCTTTCCATTCTTTGATACCGTTCATCTAGTTTCACTTTGTTTTGGGATCTTTGTAACTCTTGTACATTACTTAAAATCACAGAAAAGCAACACAAAAAATTTTTTACTACAATATCCTATATTTTCTTCTAAACTTCTTCGTATATGGATATATTAACGGGAAACAACTATTGTATTTTTACAGTAAGACTATTTAATCATGAACTTACTTTTCCAAAATGCCATGTTTGAATTCCTTTCAAAATTTCCACGGTTTCCTCATCGGTTGCTTCTTTTAGCTTCTGAATAAGTTGCTGGCAGTTTGGCGGCTGAATACAACAACACAAAACAACCCTCACAATACACACAACACCAATACAAATGCTAAAATTATACACTTGACGTTGTAAAACATCGAGACGATATCGTTACCAGAGATTGCACATGGTTGAACTAAAAAATATTAATGTACTTCGAGTTTGTTAGCACTCACCAGCTCCGACTGAGCTTTTCGCAATTTGCTCCTGTCAATCTTCATCTTGTGTCTACAAAGCAAGCGCCATTTGGTAAATCGACAATGGCTACACAAGCAAATCTGTTACCGCGTTGATACCATGCACCAATCGCTTCTGGTTGCTTAGTCAAACCAGAGGTCCGAATTCTCGCACGAAATTTCGCCAAACTTTACGTCGTACAGCCGTAGTTTCTTGCTCTACCCGTAGCCTAAATGTTCATTGTTTAACTATTTACAAGTATTTTAAGGATAACAGCTTAGTTTCTCGTATCTTCCACAAATTCACCATGTCTTTCGATAACCAGTAATAAAGAACAAGTGACGATGATGGCGGAAAATGTTGGGTAAATCATGCGCGTGTCTCTCGCGAGATTCACGTTTGGTCCTAGTCCTTCAACCAAAAACCGCGCGGTCTACCAAATTCAAAATTTTGGAATTATTGATTTCTGAGAATTTTTAGCCAAAAAAATGAGGATTTTGACTTGGAATATAAATGGCATCAGATCTGTCAAGAAAGAGCAGTCCCTCAAGGAATTGTTTGAATCACTAGATTGCGATATAATTTGTTTGCAAGAAACTAAAGTGACAAGTATAAATTAGTGTTCTTCATTGGCCTTCATTTGGGTTTCAGGGGTTGGGGCAGGGGCATTCCGGGGGGGGGGGGTATAGGGGGGGGGCAAACTTATATAACTATATTTGGGGGGGACTGAAATTTTTTCCTTGGCCCCAAAAATTTTCTGAGTAGCCCTGGGTTGGTCTTTAATGCCCACACCCCCCTGTTGATGAAGTTTTCTAAGGTGTTGCTCGAAAGCATTTACTGAGGCATGATGATTTTAGTCTTCCTTTAATCTTTGTGATTGTTTTGAGAAGGATAGTAAAAGTTAAGGGGGTTGTCACATGGTTGCCCCTCCAGTACTCATTATGTCCCTATGTATGAGCCTTGGTCACAACTCTTAAAATATGTGTAGCTTCTAGTAGACCACTTTAGCCAAGCTGGAGGCAGCCCAGTTGACAAACATCACCATATAACCTCCACCAGTACCAACACCAATATTCTAACAACTTTGTCTTAATGTCCAATTTTGTCCATATCTTGTTTGCAGGAGAAATGCTTGAAGAAGAGACAGCCATTGTGGAAGGCTATAATGCATATTTTAGTTTCTCAAAAGTTCGAAGTGGCTACTCAGGTTTTAAAAATCAGTGTAATTACTGTTTATAAGTCAATTATCAGTTTCTGATTGCATATTGTACTTCTGGATCTAATAGTTTTGCATGCTTCACTATATATGCGTAATATGAACCTAATTTTGGGTAGGTGTGGCAACATTTTGCCGCAATAATGTTACACCAATAAAGGCGGAAGACAGAATCAACCTGCCAATGTCAGATAGTGATGACAACAATGAAGAGAATCCTTTTACATGTGGTAAATACTATACAACAGCTGCTGTCTGTAATTTACTAACTCAGCAACTTTCTTTGACCCCAGTCCTTCTCAACCAAAATCATGATTGGACTAACAAAAGAAGTTGGTGAATAGGTAAATTACAGACACCAGCACAACAGCTTATATTTTGAAGGCAAAAATGTGTGTGAGAGATGGGGGTTTTTTCATGTATTTTTTAGCATTTTGTAACTAAGTTTATTCCTTCATTTCTTCTCGTAGAGGACCTTGAATTACTAAATGCAGAAGGACGTACGGTCCTCACAGAACATCTAGATGCCGAAGGCAACCATGTTGTGATAATGAATCTCTACTGCCCCAGGGCTGATCTGGACAACAAAGAAAGAACCGAATTTAAGTTAAAGTTTTATTCTCTTGTTGAAATGAAATGCAAAAGTTTGATTCAAGAAAACAAGTAGGTGTAAAGATGAAACAATGCTAGATTTGTGCAGCAGATTGTCAAAAGGAAAGGTCAGGAAGGGTTTTTTCTTTCTTTCTTTCAGACACGTCATAGTTCTGGGTGATTTTAACGTATCCCACAAACTTATAGACCATTGTGATCCAGATGATCCAGTAAGTTGCTAGCAGACGTATACTGCAGTATGAGGAAGTTATTTTGAATTCCCTTTCAAGCAGTTAAGACTTGGTGTACACACAGGAAAACATAGGCTCTTTCACCACCTGGAAACACATAAACAGAATTTAACGGCACGTTTTGGAGCGAAGGTCCTTCCAAAGGAAGTTAGTACAACGGGCCTTCACTTGAAGGGTGGATTTCTGTTTTAAATATTGTTTCAGGTAGTGAAACAATATTGTTGTGTGCTATAGACTGCACTACCCACACTGGTAACGTTAGTTCGATATATCATCATCACTTTCATCATCATCTTTAGTCATTACCACAGAGCATACATAGGTTCAACTTCTCATTAAGAGAGGCATTCTTCCCCCTGAAAATAGTCATCCTAGATATTAAAAATGGCCAGGGGGGAGAAGGCCTCTTCTTAGCGCACTGGCTAAGGTATGAGAAGTTTACCATCAACTGAAACTAAACATACCCTCATTCCCCACATTCTAGGAAATATTCGACTCAAATCCAAGCCGCCAATGGGCAAACACATTCATCTTGGCCAACTCCTTCAACCACGAGACTCAAACTACAAAACTCATCGACTCATTTCGCTTTTTTCATCCAAATCAAAAAGACGCGTTCACGTGTTGGTCAACCGTAACTGGAGCCAGACAGACTAACTATGGAACTCGTATCGACTACATCTTTTCAAGCGTTGAATTTTTCAAAAAAGAATTCACAGATTGCATCATCCGCCCTGATGTCGAAGGCTCCGATCATTGCCCCGTTGTGGCGACTTTGAAAAACTCCTTTCAAAACTCCACCAAGCCGCCGTCGTTGTGTACGAAGTATTTGCCCGAATTCTCCGGAAAGCAACAAAAACTTAAGGATTTCTTTAAAACGAGCGATAGAAATACAAAAATATGTCATTCGAAGGATGAATGCGATAGCAGAATAGATGGTAATGCGAATTTAGGTAAAGTGAGTGACGGTAAAGAAGAAATGCCGGGACTTTACTCACGACCAAGAAATTCCGAAAAGCGCAGTTCAGATTCCGCGCTAAAAAGTCAGGCGAAAAGATTGAAAACAAATTCTGGTGTATCTAGCACTCAGGGGAAAATATTAAACTTCTTCGGGAAGAAAAGCAGCAGTCCTAAGACAGATAGTAACGAAGAAACAGAGCGTGGTAAAATCTCTGGGTTGATGAACAAAAACGAAAGTGATGTTATTGAGGAAGCATCTACAACTCTTCCTCACAATGTGGGATTAGATAATTCTCTTCAATCTACAAACTCTTCGAGTCAAACTAGTTCACCGCCTTCTACCTGTTGTAGCAGTGGCTACTCTTCAAGTCAAAACCCAACCGACTCCATAACAGAAGAAACGGAACATGGTCAAATTTTTACTAAAGGACAAGCTATTTCCGACCAAGCAGTTATTTCAAGCTGGAAAAATCTTCTGAAGGGTCTTCCACCAGCTCCTCCATGTTCCGGGCACAACGAGCCGTGTGTATTAAGAACCGTGAAGAATAAAGGGCCAAACCACGGCAAAAAATTCTACTGTTGTGCAAGACCACAAGGACACAGTACGAACAAAGAAGCGAGATGTAATTACTTTAAATGGGTTAAGAAATAGCAAAGCATTGATTGAAGACTTTACATGAAATTTGATTCGCTTATTTCCGAACCAATAAAATTTCGTGCGACTGAGACCTACCATGCTCAGGCTTTGTGACTGGCGTTTTGAAAAGAAAACATCATTGCGTGTAAAACCCATTTCTAAAGTTCAGTTATCATTCATTGTTTTAACCAACCACTCACAAAGCTTGTTAGTATAGGCTGGAGGCAATGTTTCTGAGAAATTTATATTACTTTTGTGTTTGGCTATGATATAAAGTTTTAGCTGCTGCATACAAGATTTATCATGGCAATTTTAAAGTGACAGAGGTGACAGGTAAAAAGCCTACCAGCAAAAGACAATTTGTAGAACAGGGTTGGGTTGTGTAGCGCTAGTACCGGATTGTGATTCATCCGCTCTAAAATTGCTCAAAAAGCTATATATTGCAGATATAAAATTCATAAAAACGAAGTTCAACTTTAGAAACCTAAGTGTTTAATTAGCACCATATTTGACCTTTGGTCCCAGGCAGGAGATTTAAACCTCATGTAAAGTCCACAATGAGTTGCTAAGCATTTTATTACCCAATTCAAGTAGAAGAAATATTGCTGTAGATTGATGCTTAAATACAAGTTTTTAGAATTAAGTTTACAATTTGACTGTAGTGTGAAATGGAAAAGAATTCAGATTTACATGGCTTCAGTGGAAACTAAATTTGTCAATTTCTTTGTCCATTGTTCATAAATTAGATGCTCAAGCACTTGCTATTGTTCCAATCTAGTCTTGTAAGCATTGAAGCCAGCTTCTTGATAAGTTTTGGCTGCTTCAACCGGATCACTTGCTGCATAGATTCCACGCCCAACAATGATCAAATCGCTACCACGATTGGCGATGACCTCTTCTGGGGTGAGATACTGCTGTCCAAGGTTGTCAACACCGAGTTGTAGCTTTACGCCCGGGGTCATGTGGATAAACACAGGATTTTCTGACACCTGCGAGGTACAGATGAAACCGATCACAAAATCCGAGTTTTCCTCTGCAATCTTAACCGTCGCTTCAGTATATGGACCTGTAGCCAAATTCCCAGCCGAGCTCATCTGTGCAATCATTAGACACGCCCTTCCCTTTGGCACTCCAACTTCCTTCAATCCTTTGACAACACCATCACCAGGAACAGAATGAGCATTCACTACATGCGCCCAGTCTGAGATTCGATAAACCCCCAAGCCATATTGGTACTTAACAGTGTTGCCAATGTCGGCAAACTTCCTATCTTCGAAGATCAAGAAATTGTGCTTTTCGGCAAGACCCTTCAGGGCTGAGACAAATTCCATGCTGAAATCCTCAATAATATCAACATGAACTTTAACCATGCAAATGAAATTACCAACTTTTCCAACCAAGTCAAGAACTGCAGCAGTTGAGGTCAAATCGACCGACACACATAGGTTAGATTGTTTTTGGTGCATAATAGTGAATAATGTCTTGGCGACAGGATTGGTTGCCATAGTTGCACGTTGTTGATAGGTGAGTGGTTTGGAAGGTTGGGATACCACTGGTACAATGTTGCTATTTTGTTCAATGAAAGCGTTCACTCTCTCGACCATCACTCTATCAAGCTTGTTGACTCCTTCCAGAATAGACAAAACTTCTTTAAGTGTAAACACACTATGCAATCTTATCCCTTTATCTGCTAGACTTTCTCTCCCGCCCTGACAACGATCTAGCAAGACTATAGCGTCATGTACGAGCACTTCAACGGTTGCCAGATCACGGACCGTTTCGAGAACACTGGACCCTGTTGTGACCACATCTTCTATCACCAAACAGATTGTACTCTTTTCGAATTTTCCTTCTATAAGCTTCTTAGTTCCGTATGACTTTGCTTCCTTTCTTTTTATCATCATGGGGACATCGTATTTCGTCGACATGCAAGTGGCAATAGGCAGGGCGGTGTACGGCACGCCGCAGAGTTGAGCAAAGTTTAAACCCTGGCTGGCTTTCCACATTTCGTCTGCAACTTGAAGCATGATTTTCGGATAAGAGACGATCACGCGAAGATCGAAGTAGACAGGTGACTCGATGCCGCTTTTCAGGGTAAACGTACCAAATTTCAACGCATCGATTTCAAATAAATCTGAAATCAGTTTAACACGTGCTGAATTTTCGGCCGCCATTTTTTAAGCTATAAGTTTCTTGCAAAACGGGCAATACCTCATGTAAGATGAAATATGATGAACACTTGATTCATTTTGGCTAGTAAAAATAGGTACGCATGCGTACGTGTTGGAACAATAATCAGTTGAACGAATCTAATATATCTATGGTTGAATCTATTCCGATCGGGTTCTGATTCTTCGAGACTCCGGAAAACTCGCATGCGGGTCAAACACAATCTATGAAATGAGTTATCTCATTATCTAACGGATCAAAGCTGTATTTTTTTCATATATAATGAGATTTACGCGAGGTAAACGGGTGAAATAAAAATCGTATTTTCACTGTGGAAAAGGTAAAAAGCGTTTTCACTGGCCGTACGGGTTTTTTCACTAGTGAAAGATCATCGTATATTTTGATTGGTTATACGTTTTTTTCTCACTTTGCTCACAACATGACGGCCGTGTTTGGGAAAACGCGAAACTGGCGAAATAATTATTTCGCTTTTATACCAAAAAGAAGAAGAGTTTTTGCAATGAAAAACATCAAACGGAAAGAAGAACAGCTTTGCAGTGGCGGATCTAGCGTAAGTCAAAATAAATTACCACAGCTCATTCTAGCATATATTTACATTTTAAAATACCTTCGAAGCAACTTCATTGGTTAGATTTTATTCTTTTGAAATTCATAACCTATGACATTGTTATAAAGTTATTTTGAATTTAAAATTGAGCTGCTATATTTTGTTTTGACTTACCCTGGATCCGCCACTGCAGCTTTGACTCAGTACTTCAGCCAAATAATGAGGAAATAAACGGTATAATTTTCCCAGTGTTCCAAGCGTTCTTGCCGGCGTTCATAGCGTTCGTGCCTTTCTCGGCGTTCTTTGTGTTCTTGGCATTCTTAGTGTTCTCATTAGAGTTCTTGGCTTTCCAAGTGTTTTTAGTGTTCTTGGCTTTCTTATTAGTGTTCTTGGCATTCTTAATGTTCTTAGTGTTTCTGGCATTCTTGACGTTCTTAGTGTTCTCAGCGTTCTTATTAGTGTTCTTGGCTTTCTTATTAGTGTTCTTGGCTTTCTTAGTGTTCCTGGTGTTCTTAGCGTTCTTAGTGTTTCTGGCATTCTTGGTGTTTTTTGTGCTCTTAGTGTTCTCGTACTCTTGCTGGCGTTCTTTGTAAAGCTTTGTTTTCGTTATTGCATATGTTGGTAGACGTGTTGTAACGCTTTACCAAAATACCAAATGTCGCAGAAAACAACTTTGAACACTCTGGCTAAGCCGTTGATTGTTCCTCGGGATAGATCAATGATTAATGAAATTTTCTTTTCTTATTCGCTTAACACCTTCTACACCCTACACCTCGTACCCCATACATCTCATACACCACATATATCTCGTACACCTCTACACCTAATACGCCTGGTATTCCCCATCCACCCCGTACACTTTACTGGCTGTATTGGCTGGAATAACTTGTAAAATTTGCACTTATTTGAACAATTGGTCAAATTTGCAGCAAACATTTGAAAAAAAACCACCAGAAAAATTAGAGCGAAAAAGACAAATATTATGCATTATAGTTATGCATTATAACATAGACGATTATATCTGAGCCCGCAACTCGGCAAATAAGATGTACAACATGGCCGCCGTTTTGAATCAATCCGAATAAAGTAAATTTTACTTAAACATTGATGATTTTGCCGCTCATTTTGTCATGTTACCGGCAACAGAAACTGGAGAGAAGAGCATAGTTCTGAGGAAGCTATGTGGTACGTTTGGAGAGTGTGACAATTTTTTATTAAATGCCAAGTGTACAACAAATGTACAGGTTCACTAAATTGTTCTTTTCAATTCTCATATTAATAATTAATATCTGTCGTGATATAGAAGGAGAGACCCTCAGTGTCAACCTCCAGCCTTTCAGACTGGAAAGTTTGAAAATTGTGTGCCTGAGATTTACAGAGAAGACATCAAAATTTCTGCAGTATAAACTTTCCACTCTGGCCAGCCTTTATTCTTACTAGCCCTCAGGTTGGAAAGTATGTGGAGATATCTGCCACGCAATTTTCAGCCTTTCCAGTCTGGACTGCCCCTGATGTTTTCATAATCGAAGAGTTTATTCATGCCTTCAGCCCCAATACTGCAAGAAGTAGAACCAGTTGGAAGATGGTTTGAAGCCCACGTGTCACGAAATCAAAGGAATGTTTCTCTGTCACAATCCGAACCTGATGAACATTCAGAAGAGAATAACGAGGACAAGAAGGAGAGTAGTTCGTCAAGTTCTGACAGTGAAGATGAAAGATATTTACTCACGTTAGATCCTAAAGAATGGAAGGTATTTCCCTGTTCAATGTAAAATCATGTTGCTGTACAATAATTGTACAATCTACATCCCATCCAGAAAAAGGATATAAAATTCAACCCCCCCCCTCCACATGTGTCAGTACATTCTCTCTGTAATGGGGAAAATGTTTGTATGGGAGAATGATTCTTATTAAATTACCCTTTTTTAAGCAGAATTCATTTCTTAAACAGATAAAATTCTTTGGTATATGAATTTGAGAAAGCTGCATTATGCATGACAAAAGGTTTAGCAATTTCCCAGTTCATCTGACCGTGAGTAAAAGGCCTGGAACTAGCTGCCGAATAAAAATCCATTTTGCTGTTTTTAATCACTTATATCATTTATTTTCCTTTATCAAACTTGTTGAAACTTTGTAATCATGTTTAGTAAAGAAAATTATAAGTCCACCAGAAATTTGGAACTGAAGTAAGTTATACTTAATGAGAAATTTTCTACTTTGGCTCAAAAATGTATTTCTATTTGACAACTAGTGCCAGTACTTTTCCATGTTTTCTGGTCATCTAGCTGCAATAAGTCAACATGTGCTATTTTCCAAACAGTTGAAAGAATTAGCACAAATTTTGTTCATCATTGTCACTATGACGTTGTCATCTTAGGACCAAGATCATTACAAGATACTTGGTTTAAAAAATCATAGATATAAAGCCACTGAAGAAGAAATAAAGAGGGCCTGTAAGTATTGAACAAAAATGTGTGAGACATGGGGGGCTGTTTACTGAAGAAGTTATTTGAAATACAGTATAAAGTTATTGGTATTAGAGAGAGATTTCTGTATTAGAGAGATGTCTATATTAGGGAGGTGTCTGTATTAGAGAGGTATCTGTATTAGAGAGATGCCTGTATTAGAGAGATTTCTGTATTAGAGAGATTTCTGTATTAGAAAGATGTCTGTATTAGAGAGGTGTCTGTATTAGAGAGGTGTCTGTATTAGAGAGATGTCTGTATTAGAGAGATGTCTGTATTAGAGAGATGTTTGTATTAGAGAGATGTCTATATTAGAGAGATCTTTATATTAGAGAGATGTCTGTGTTAGAAAGATGTCTGTATTAGAGGGATCTCTTCCATACATGTTCTATGTTCTAACTTGTTCAGATTAAAAAAATAAGATATCTAATGTTCTTCAGACAGAAAAATGGTGCTGAAACATCACCCTGATAAAAGCCACTCTCGAAAATCAAAGCTGCATTTGGAAGCTGTTCAAGAATATTTTACATGCATTACAAAAGCTGGAGAAATATTAATGAATAAAGCAAAGAGACGAGCGTATGATAGCATTGATTCGACGTTCGACGATTACGTTCCACCTGTTAACCCAAATTCCAAGATTAATTTCTACCAGGTTTTTGGGCCAGTGTTTGATATGAACTGTAGGTACGTGTCTACCTCATAGCTCAGTTCTCTACCTCCTACGCAGGCGTTTTTCAGGGCCAATAGACCTTTCCGGTAATTACGTCACAGCTAACAATGTTTTCAACTTAGGACCACCTTAAATAGAGTGGATTTTAAGTTTGTTTCTAATAGGCTATGGTCAGGGCGCAGGACGTCCTTCGTCAACACATGCATAAAAAATAATTTTAGATAATTTTGACCAATAAATGTGGAAATAAGCTTAAACACGAAACCGAGGCTGAGGGGCCATGACCCTCAGCCTCGTTTTCGTGTTTAAGCTTATTTCCATGTTTAATAGTCGAAATCCCAAATTCTTTTTTATGCATGTGTTGACGAAGGATGTTTCGGGCCTCTGACCATAGCCATGAGAAACAAGCTTAAAATCCACTACATTTAAGGTGGTCCTAAGTTGAAAACAGTGTTAGCTGTGACGTAATTACCGAAAGGTCTATTAGCAGGTAGGTTATGTCTTGCAGGCTTATTTTGAAGCGGTCCCGCATGCCCAAAAAGCGTCTGCGGAGGATGTGGGGTTAGTGTTGAAATTTGACAAGAACGTTCTTGGTGTAAACATGACCTAAACTTCGCCACGCTTGCAGGTGGTCAACGCAGCAGCCGGTACCAGACCTCGGAGATGAAGACTCGAGCTTTGAAGACGTGGACGAATTTTATAAGTTTTGGTGCGTTTTAAAATTTTTGTACACCCGTAAACAATCAAAGGAACGGACCGAAAACACAGGCTAAAACGCCAACGAGTGCCAGTTCTTTTCCGTGTTTTCAGATCAACTGGCACACGGACCTGGCCGTGGCAACTTATGGTCAGACTTGTTACAACTTCATCCAAAAACCACGGCCAGCCGACAATTTAAGAAAATATAGAAAGAAACAAATTCCGAAAATATAGTGATTCGTATCTTAAATTGGAAGATGACTTTATTTTTCGGAATTTGTTTCTTTTTATATTGTTACAACTTGTTTGCTGACTTTACGTTCGCACGTTTTCACGCGTGTAGTTGTTGAGCTCAGCTCCGTAGCGTGCTTTGTTTCCTCGTGTTTTGTATTCAGGTATGAATTTGATTCGTGGAGGGAATTTTCGTATTTGGACGAAGAAGAGAAGGAGAAAGGCGAGAGGTTTGTGTTCAGGACAACTTGTTATTATTTAGCTATGTAGCCATCTTAATAAAGAAAAAAAAGCCGGCCAAACGAGCACAAATGGACATTTAACCTTTTAGACGAAATTTTGAAAAAAATCGAAATTTTGAAAAAAATATTACCACAGCTTGAAAGAGCATCCTAGGCTTAGTAAAATTGCAAAGTTTGGTTGTAAAATGTTGTAAACTATAGAAAATATAGCCTTGCGAAGTTGGCAAATTTTCGGTAGTTTTGTATTATCCGTGAGAAATGAATACCCAAGGGTATCAACTGGGTATTATTTTCCACCCGTAATACAAATGTATACAAAATTTGCCAAATTCGCAAGGCTATATTTTCTATAGTATACGACATTTTACAAGCAAACTTAGCAATTTTACTAAGTTTAGGATGCTCTTCCAAGCTGTGATATTATTTTTGCCTATTTAGAATTTTTTCAAAATTTCGCCTAAAAGGTTAAAGGTCCATTAACCCAGCGCTAAGCAGGAGAATACTTCATAACTCTTTGTTGTAAATTAGAGAAAGTTGGAACTTGTTCAAAACCAAACTAAAATGATCACGAGGCACTGCGAAATAGTTCCGGCACAATCGTTCGTTCATCACGGGTTCAATAGACCTTAAAAGTGCTTACGTCACACGGTTTTCAGTGCATATAAATACAAGGTAATTTTTCCCACATGTTTCCCACATTGCATTGCAATTCATTGTTTAACGCTGACGTGATGTAAGGACTTCTAACGTCTATTCCGACTTTGCATTCTTGACGTTCGTCTCTAAGGGCACGACACCCCTCCCCCCTCCCCCGCACCCTTCCTCCCCCACCTCCCCCACTGCTTGCGTTCAGGTGACTTCAAGTTCTTGTGTTTTATTAAAAAGTCGCGATGAACGAAGGTGGATGGAAAAACAAAACAGAGCGATGAGACAAAAACGGAAAAAGGAAGAAACAACAAGATTGCGAACCTTAGTAGGTAAGGCATCATCACCCCTTGGCCATGCGGCTGTCACGTGCGTTTTCTTACCTCGTCCGTGTTTCTAGACAACTGCTATACTTGCGATCCACGTTTAAAGAAATTCCGCGAGGAGGAGAAGGAAAGAAAAATCGCGGAGAAGAAAGCGAAGGAAGAAGCAGCGAGGTTGGCAGCTGAGGAACAGGAAAAGGTGATTGTATAGAATGAGTCCAGGGCATTTTGTAGGAGCTCGGCTTAACACCCCCCCCCCCCTGTTGAAATTATTGACATAAACTATAGTGTAGTATAATTTAATATTTTTGTTGACAACTATATATTGCTAATTGTCTGAGTCCGATTGTATAAAATGCTTGATCACTTTTTTATCCCTGTTTTCTAGTTAATTGGTAATTAGGTACAAAATACGTGGTTCTGAGGTATCCACTGATCATAGTTAAATTTAATCACTTTTTTTATCAACCCCTGTAGCAAAAACTATATAGTTAAAAGTAAACTACAGTTCACTCAGAAACCATAGTTAATAACAGAAACTACTGTGAAACAACCTATTTTATTTTAGAGCCATAGTTTTAAGACGTGTAGCAAAATTAATTTAAAATAAACCGTGGTTTGCAGAAAATAGACCAGATGGACTTTGGTCGCATTGCTTAATATATATTTAACAGGGGTTATACCACTTAAGCCCTGAAGGGATGTTCATCCCTCCCCCCTATAAAACTATCTCTATTAACTGGAAGCAGGTAGGAATCGATTGATATGTTACTGATTGTCCGTTGCTCTTGTGAAATAGAAAAGGCAAGAGGCGCTGGAAGCAGAGAGGATTTTACGAGAACAAGAAGAACAAGAAGCGAAAGAGAAGGCAAGTTTTAAGGCTTTTTTACACCCAAGAATTCTACTTTTATTTTCACCTCTTCAGCGATGTGAACGACTCCTGTGTAGGACTCTAAGTGTTACGACTCAAAGTGTATGACTTCTCACTTGAACATTTCTGATTGTCCACTCATTCCCATCTATCAAAAAGCGAAAGCTGTAGAAATTTTTGGGTGTAAAGAAGCCTTAAGGTTTATGAATCTCAGCGAGATCTGTTTTTCAATCGCAACTTTTTTGCCAACTTTCCTTGTGGGAAGAAACCGGAATACAATGACAGAGCATTGTCTAACACTTCACGAAAGTGACCCGAGTCCAAAGTGATGGCCGACAAATAAACGAAGAAAAAGTCTGTGTCATTAATGGAAACGTTTTAAACAGGCACAGGCTGCCAAGAAAGAGAAAGATAAACTTAGAAATGCCTTGAAAAAGGAAAAGAAAATTATAAGAACGACTTGTAAGGTAAGAACGCGAAATGGTGCCACGTTATATCATAGAGCATTTAGTTTTATGTGACTTGCTTACATATCTACGTTATTTTGTGACTTTTAGGAACACAATTACTTCTCGAAAGACGAGAAAGACTTGGTAGAGAAAATGGAATTAACCGAAAAATTATTAGAAACACTGTCACTTGATAGGTGGGTGGAATTTGAGAAAGTCAGCAATGAAACAATGGTATTCACAAGCAGAGCCGTAACTAAAGCATTGATTGGGCGGGGTGCAAATTAATATACTCGTGTTCTACCCAACTAATTTCTTTTGAAGTCAACTTTAAAAACAACTGACTTAAAAAATATGCACCTAACGCTCTAGTCACAGCCCTGTTCATCAAGTTTAAGTCTGGTGGTTTCCATTTAGTCGTGAATGTTGTGAATATATCAAAGTGACTAATGTGATAGAGTATGTGCGCCGGTCTACACCATTGACATGTATTAAGACTGGATTGTGCATCGTAATACAAAACCCAAATAAAATTGAAGACGGAAACACGTTATATTTTGAGATCGGCGGTCATGTTGAATGGTCCCACTCAAGGAGTGAGTCAACGTAGTTTCTGTTAGAAAACTGATTGTTGTAGGAAGCTTTAAGCCCGTTTTCCACTTGGCGAATTTGTTTGCGCGAACAGAAAAAAAAGTAGGAACGGTTCCTAACCAATAATTAACCAATCACGTTGCCGAATTCCTGTTTTTGCTTCACGTTGCGCGAATAAAGTCGCCAAGTGGAAAATAGGCTTTAATTTGCCTTAAAACGTAAAACTTTTTTTAAAAATGTAAGCTATTCATCGTGTAGTAGAAATCTATAGCATTCGATGTTCGAGTAGGGCTATCCAACATGGCCACATGGCCGCTAGTCTAAAAATCTGACGTACTTCCGGCTTCAAAACCCAACACTAGATGTATTATCCAGCTTTAATACATATCAATGGTCTACACTTAATATGACAAATTTGAATACAGCTCACAAAAGAAAAGGTAGATCGTCGAGAATGACTTTGCTACGATCACAGTTACGACCAAATGGAAACTGGAATTTAAACCAAGTACGAAACTCCTTGAGCAACTTTAGTCATTTGTAGGTTACAAAATTTACGCAAGTCATTCAAACAAGATAGTAAGGATGAAATTAGTGGTATATTTTTGCAAGAGGTAAGTTGGTGTCTGTTTATATGATCTTGGATACCAGAGACAGCCTGTCCCTCGAACAATAACTATCACGCGTTTCTGTGATAGAATCACGCTTAAAGTGCTCTGTCTTGTTTAGTTAGGCAAACTAAAAGAACAACTAGCCTTAGAGGACGAGAGAGCGGCAAAAGAAGTTCAGGAAAAGAGAACTGCCAAAGATACCGGAAGCGAAACTGGTTCGAGCTCGTTCTGGAATGATGACGAACAAGAGCTCTTAATCAAAGCTGTCAAGCTGTTTCCAGCGGGGACAAATTCTAGGTAGAACATCATTAATACAACGAAGAATTTGGGTTACATTATGTCCGGCAGCACGAGAGAGGTTTAAGTTTGTTTATAGCTACGAGAACAACAAACGACTAGAAGATTTTCCAGTTGGAAATCAACTATTGCGAACTTGATAATATCCTGGGGTTTTTTTACACAATGGACCTTTAACCTTTTAGACGAAATATTGAAAAAAGAAATTAGTTGAATATTCATTTCTCACGGATAATACAAAACTACAGAAAATTTGCCAACTTTGCAAGGCTATATTTTCTATAGTTTACAACATTTTACAACCAAACTTTGCAATTTTACTAAGTTTAGGTTGCTCTTTCAAGCTGTGGTTATATTTTTCCTGTTTCGATTTTTTTCAAAATTTCGTCTAAACGGTTAAAAGTCCAATACGAATGCGGATTTGTGGTGGAGAAATTAATCTGGTAGTCGTACTCTTTCCTACAAACCCGTATGTGTCTACGCTTTGCATCATCTGATGTTTTCAAGACTTATTGTTTCAAATATCAAGTTTGCAGTAGCTGAAAATCTTGTAGTTGTTCTCGTTCTTATAGTCCAATATAAATCTCTCTATTATCTTGGAAGCATAGGCTGTCATAGTTTTCCCAGTCTGGATTTAAAACTCAGAATAACACTAAGAAAATATCATTTTCATTTGAGTGCATGGCACCAAGATGCATATAATCATGTTCGTTCTCGGTTGCAAGTGAGGTATGGCTATTTCGAACGGACCCATAAAATGGTACTAATTTCGTGTTCTCAGTATGGCGAATATAAATCTTAATCCAATCCCCAACCCTAATCCTAGCCAACGTTTTATTTTTCATTTTTTAACTTTGATGGATTAAAGATTTGATTGGATTTAGGGCTTGGATTTAGATTTAATTTTGCGAACTGAGAACATGGAATTATTACCCATAAAATCATTTGTCATCACCATTCCAGATGGGAAGTAATAGCGGAATATATAAACCATCACTCAAAAGGCGATGCTGTAAAAACATCCAAACATGTTATCAAAAAAGTTAAAGAACTTCAGAAATTTGGTAAGCGCTTACATCTGATTGCTGATTGTGCTGAATTAAACCCATTGTTTCCCAGGCTGTAATGTAATCAACCATATCTGATGTTCTTAGATACGACGCAAATAGAGAACGCGAATAAGAACGCCTTTGCGAAGTTTGACAAAACGCTGTCTGGTCCAACCACTTCAACTCCGAGTCCGTCCAACCCGACTGAGAGATATGACAATGGTGCGTATCTGCTTGTTAGCGTGCGGTGTAGTTGTTAGCTGGTACACAGCAGAATAAATAGGTGTGGTGTGGAATATGGTGATGTGGGGTGCGGTATGGTGGGGTGGGGTATGATGGGGTGTGGTATGATGGGATGTGGTATGATGGGGTGTGGTGTGGTATAATGGGGTTTGGTATGGTGTGGTATGGTGGGGTGGGGTGTGGTGGGCTGTGGTATGGTGTGGTATGGTATGGTGTGGTGTGGTGCGGTGCGGTGCGGTGCGGTGCGGTGCGGTGTGGTGTGGTGTGGTGTGGTGTGGTATGTTGTGGTATGGTGTGGTATGGTGTAGAATGGTGAAGTGTGATGCGATATGGTGTGGTTGAGTATGGTGGGGTGTAATGTGGTATAGTATGGTATGGTTAAAACAGTGGGATAAAGGGGTTTAAGTCATAACTCAGGTTAACCTAGCTAGCTTTGAAAAACCGTCCCCAAGCTGTTATCAGGATCCGTTCACATCGCTTGTTCCGGCTTGATGGCTACTGCAACTGCACTGCAAATTGTCAACCGACTTGATGCAAGTTGATTGTCAAAACTTTTTATCAACAATCTTGACGTAAGTTGTTTCACCAACTTGCACCAAGTCTGCAAATATCAAGGTTGGATTAAGTCTGATTTTTACAGACCTGATTCACCTTGATGAAGTGAACGGACTTGATGCAACTTGATGACAAACTTGCATCAAGCTTGTAAAATCTACAACTTGCATCACGCCTGTGGTGTTTTTGGCTGTGTGGTCTATTCTTTAGTAGTGTATTTGGGAACAAACGTCGCAGGAGTGAATATTTTGAGAGATATTTTACCAATTTATATTGTTAAGGTTTGTTTTGTTTATTAAGGTGGCACTTCGGCATCTCAGCCTTTGGCAGCCGCGGAGAAGCCATGGAAAACTGAGGAACAAAAGGTAAAGTTGTACTATTTTTGACTGTTGCTTGAATGTTTCCATGAAGAGACTGTAATGTATTTATGGCTTCTTAGCTGCTGGAAAATGCTCTTCGGAAGTTCCCGTCAAGTACGCCTGAACGATGGGATAAAATAGCCGCAGAAATTCCAGGAAGGACCAAGAAAGAATGCATGAGAAGATACAAGGTGATGTGTCCATGTGATAGAATTGCAATGGAATTGTCCACTTTTATTCTGTACTGAAACCACAGAATGTAGTACAGAAGGTTCTATTCAGTGTTGTTTGTGTAAGCTCTACTCGTCATGATTCGTCACTCAGTCACTCCCTGGAAATGTACCGTTTTTGGATATTTCTGGTAGGGGGGTTAATGTTTCTGTTTAGGGCACTTGATGAATGACGAGTCATGACGAATAGGGATAAGCTACTTACGTTAAAACTTTTTGCATATTTTCTCAACGTGTTAGGATCTCGTGGAAATGGTGAAAGCTAAGAAATCTGTCGCAGCGAAGACCAACAAATCGTAATTTTATGCACGGCAAAAAGTATCTCTTGTTCAAGTTGGATAAAAACAGAATTGAACAATCTTATGCTGCCTAGATTGTTCATGGCTGTAAACAATATTTTTCAACCACAGTAAATAGAATTGTACATGGTTTGGAGGCTTTTTTGGACAACAACAGAACTCGTTCTATGTAGGTGTTAGTGTCAAGGTTTGTGCAAAAATCGGCACTTATCTCATCACGTGCCTACTGTATTTTTTCAGCTGTTCATGCATCAAGGAACAATTAACCAAACCAGACATAACTATTGGTTGGTATAAAGTATATGACGAGATGGGCCCATAGTTTTGCACAAGCCAATCCCGACATGAGTTCTGTTGGGTTTTAAACTGTGGACAACCATGAACAAGCATCAACTTTGAACAAGTGTTTACTTTTTGCCGTGTAATGTTGGTCGAAAGTCTTCGTACGAGATTATTACCCAAACGAAGACACAATGATATCATGAACCTTGGCACCTCCCAACCAGCTGAATTTAGCCAGACTGATTAACTTTAATGCCTATATGCATAAGTCATAGGCATAACAGACATGTATTATTTCAAAAATTGATACCTATTTAATGCAAATATGTATTATTTCAATGGTGTAAGTTGTAGGTACAGTTGTTACAAAGTAACAGGACAAACACATCTGCAGACGATGCAAGTCCACCTTAACACAAACACTGCGTGACGTCATTTGTAGAGAAATTCAAAATACAAAATGAGATGGTAATCCTTTATAAACATGGTTTCTCATTTTAAGGCTTTTAATACAATAATTCTGCAAATTTATCTCGTAAATCTGATGGAATTATGTATAAACTATTTGTTGAAGCTTTTTGGGAGCATGTATGGCATTTTGTGAAATGCGGTCAAAGAACGCAAAATTCCGAGCTCTGCTGGTGTTGCTATCCCAAATGTGGACATTCGTGATTTAGAGCATTTCTTAAAGTTATCATGATGCTTTGCAGTCTCGTAGTTTTAATAATTTATCGCTTCTATGTCGTAGCTACGTTGAAGTCGATTATATAGTCGGACCGTGATTGTAGTAGTAAATATTTTTGCAATGAGCGAGTCTGAAGCGAGCAACATTTCGCCCGACAGTGAAGCTGTTCGTAGAGGTAGTATTTCGGAGTCAAGTGAGCAACCAACTGACTCGTATCTTCTAATACCGTATGGATTTCAACCGAAAACGTGCTATAAACCAAAGGCAAAGAGCAAAGAAATTACCGGAGGTAAAAAGGGATAAAGGAACTTATTGTTGCTTGTAGTAGATGATATCATAATATAGTTCACAAAGGTGCACGTGGAAATTAAATGCTAAGGACTTGTATAAATGTTCAATAGTTTTAAGATTGGAATTAAGATATTCGTCTAACTTTATGGTAGGGATATTGTAGGGAATTGTTTGGGTTGAGTTGAAAGAGAAAACTGTGTGTATCAAATTGTCTTCAAGTTTACATTATTTTGTGTTTTCCATGGCAACAGCACAGATTATCTGGAAGAGCGTAAATATTTAATGGGGGCACTGACAGGGGTTATATTACCAATAATATATTTAGGTTTAGGCTTTCAAACGTTCATGTAATGTCAAATTATTTGGTCTGTTGGACTGAGAGACTGGTTCACAAATATTTGATGCTCTTACCCCCCCCCCCTGCCCATCCACCTCTGGCACATTGTGACCTTTGGTGTTGTACCCCTATTCCAAACTAATCTGATGCTTGATGAACCCCCTTCACTATTCATTGTTTGTAACCACGATCCACAATTAATGTCAACCCTTACCCTCTCGAGCTAGGATCGCATATCTAGTGAATGACCCCTTAAAACCCATTTTTCCTTCTACTATGTAAGTACTAGTATTTTTTCCAACTTATGTAGTAACCTATAATTCAAGGAGCAGACAGTTTATAATTCTTGATTCAAAAGGAATTGCAGCATGGTCACACAACAGTGTTATAAATGCAGGTACTAAAATAATTACAGTAGCGGCAATGGAAGCGTTCCGAAAATATTTGACCAATTCATTTGCTTAAGTTTACGAGTGCCTCTGATCAATTGCTCAAAATTTTGAAAAAGTTCCTTAAAAGATTCACAACTTCCTGTTAATTGACCAATTAGAATGCTATATCTTATTTGCGAGCATTCTGATTGGTCAGTAAACAGGAAGTTGTGGACATTCTAGGCTCACTGGTAACCTTACTTGCAGTCTAACTTGTCACATGTTTTACACCAATTGGAGGTTATATATATAAGTTGTTTTCTGTCTTGTTAGTCTCTCGCTTGTTGGATTATCCATCATACCAATTCAATTTGATCCGGCTGCTGTTGCATTCCAAGAAATTTAACGTTTATTTTGGTCTTTCGAAAGATTATGCATTAAAGGTTTGTTCATATAATTTAAATACTCTTATTAATTTTTGGAGTGTAGCCTAGGGTGGGTTATTAAGGAATTAGGTGGGTTGGCCAAAGGTTGCCTAAAGTGGGCTAAGGTGGTGTAAGGTGGCCAAAGGATGGCCTAAGGTGGTATAAGGTGTGCTAAGGTAGGCTAATTAGGTAGTGTAAGATAGTGTAAGGTGTGCCAAGGTGAGCTAATTTAAGTGGCTTAAGTTAGTGTAAGGTGGGTTCAACCCAAGATAGTTTAAGGTGGTGTAAGGTGGCCTAAGGTTGGCTAAGGTGGGCTAATTAGGTGGTCTAAGGTAATGTAAGGTAGGCTAAGGTGGCATAATGTGTGCTAAGTTGATCTAAGGTGACCCAGTGTAGGGTGGGTTAAGCTGTTGTAAGGTGGTTTAAGGTGGTGTAAGGTAGCCTATGGTTGGTGTAAGGTAGCCTTAGATGTTCTTGGATAGCCTATGGTGGGTGTAAGGTAGCCTAAGGGGGTGTAAGGTAGTCTATGGTGGGTGCAAGGTAGCCTAAGGTAGTGTAAAGTAGCCTATGGTGGGTGTAAGGTAGCCTAAGGTGGTCTTGGGAAGCCTATGGTGGGTGTAAGGTAGTGTAAGGTGGTCTTGGGAAGCCTATGGTAGGTGTAAGATAGCCTAAGGTGGTGTAAGGTAGCCTATGGTGAGTGTAAGATAGCCTAAGGTGGTGTAAGGTAGCCTATGGTGAGTGTAAGATAGCCTATGGTGGGTGTAAGGTAGCCTATGGTGGGTGTAAGGTAGCTTATGGTGGGTGTAAGGTAGCCTAAGGTGGTCTTAGGTAGCCCATGGTGGGTGTAAGGTAGCAAAAGGTGGTCTTGGATAGCCTATGGTGGGTGTAAGGTAGCCTAAGGGGGTGTATGGTGGCAGTTTTGGATCATGATATTGACAAAGGTGATGATGATGAAGATAATTTGGTTCAGTGATGATTTTATTTTTGAGCAATGGCTGGGTTTTTTTTTGCATAAGGTGTTTAATCTGAATTTCCACGAAGTATTCTCGGTGATATCTGACATGAATTCCGTTTTATGTATGGTGTTTAACTCTGTCACTGATGAGCTAATAACTGGTGGAACAGGAGGCATCAGGGTAAGTTTTTAAAAGAAGAGAGCGCAGTTCCATTTTGACTTGTCTCTGTGGTGCGTTGGCTTTCCAGTGGCTTTCTTTGTGGTATCTGTGTCGTTTTCTTGTGATATCTGGTGCCGTTTTCTTGTGATATCTGTGCCGTTTTTTGTGGTGTCAATGCCGTTTCAGCAACTTCACATATTGCATCGAGATCATTTGAAACATTGCAAACATCGCGGGATGAATCCTCCTTGATGGAAAAACTACGAACCATTGATAATACAGTTGAGAAAGTTTCCAAAAGTTCACCAGTAGTCCTAACTTTTTCCACGTTCTTTATATACGAACGTTTTTTTTATCAAAGGGTAAATTTTAATCAAAAACTATTTCAACACTCTTTTTGAACTTTCAGTTCTGGACATTTGGTGAGCTGCAAACAGACAGTCGATCAACGTGCAAAGATTCGAGGCCGATGGCAAATTATGGATTAATTTTGAGGTATGTTGCATTTTGCAATTACAACAGGGTTCGTACAATACTTAAATGTCCATAAATGTCTTAAATTGAATTTGAAAACGAAAATTAAATGTCTTAAAATCCTTGAATTTATAAAGAAGTGCTTGATTGTCCTTGAATTCGTCTTGCTTTAGTTTCTGGAGATTTTTTGAGATCGAAAATTTAACAATGACATGCATTGCTCATCACTTTTACGTCTGTTACAAAATTGTGTTTGTCCTTGAATTTCCGGATATATATGGCCTTGAAAGTCCTTAAAACGTCCTTGAATTTTACTCTCACCTGACACGTGCGAACCATATTACAAAGCAATTAATTTAGGTTATTTTGAACTACTTCAATTCCTGTTCCCAGGCGCGAACATCGTGCCTTGAACGGCGCAATGGTGAAAGACATTATTCTGGATGAAAATACACAGGTGAGAACTAATCAAGGCAGGCAGTGGAATGAGGTTGTCTGGAGCAGTAGTTGTTTTGGTAGCTGAAGTTTTGAAAAAAACGGACGTCTAGAAGGAACTAGGTTAAACTTTAAGTCTGGTTTAGCATAACCCAGGTTTGAACAACTGGCCCTAGGCTGGTTGTTCTAGGCGGTGATAAACTGTTCTAAAGTTAACCCTGGGATGAAGTTTGACCAACTATTTTAGTTTCTGTTTTTCTACATGCACGATATAAGAAAAAACATACTCCGAAGAACAACATCTTGTATACTCAAGATATGAGTTATTAGCAACAAGACAACAGTTTTGTTAACAGTTCATATCTTGAGTTTACAAGATGTTGTTCTTCGGAGTATATTTTTTCTTATATTTTATTAAATTGTGTGCTGGTTAAGGTTTTTTTCTACATGTACGCCAGTTCCATTCAAACTCTGTGTGCCGTAGTCAACCCGAGGTAGCAGCCATGACTCATAGCCTGGCTGAATCAAGCACATCCCACTAGTCTGCTCACCTCCTTAAGAATAACTATGATCTTTTTTACTTGCCAAAGTATCACAATGGTAACGACGTAAAAAATATTGCACAAAAATCGTACTTTCGCAAACAAGTAAAAAGTAGTTCCTCAATAAAAAGACTACTTCGTTATAAGTAAATACTGATTTTTTACTCATGTGTACGAAGAAAACGAAGCAACGGAGAAGATTTACATCGTTACTGGCTAACTCTGCTAAATGATATTTTTTCCTAAAATTCACTAGAGATTGTACTGTTTGTCTGAAAGAAACGTCTTAGCATACGACATGAAAGGAAATACTTTATTCGAACTTAAAAGGTAACATTTGTTTTGATTTATTATGTTCCTTCCTCTTGTGTGTCGGCAGGTATACCTACGGTTTTAACTTGCTTATCTGAGAAGACGCGAGAGGCCCACCATAGTGCCATTTACTGATGTCAATGACTGGAAAGGCGGCCCTTTCTCCTTAATTATTTTAAGATGTTGAGCAGAGGTCCGCCCAAGCCTTGAACCCAGGCCTCCCAGCTTGGACGACAACAATAGTGACCACATACGATTACAAAACCTTTATTATTAGCACATTTATTTATTTATTTATTCGCTTTTCCAGTTTAAGTTGGATTGCACAATATACAATATACACTATTCAATGTACAAAAAATATATATACAATATATACATACAATTGCACATCAGTTATTATCTAATTTAAAACTGGCTGGGTCTCCGCAACAGCCCGTGGTTACTGCGGTCCTAAATAACGTAACATTTTCTTTTTCTTGTTTTGTCCGAAGTGCTCATCAGGGACAAGTCACTGGCTGTGTTTATTCCAAATTTTCAAACTTTGTTGTTACTGCTGGGACAGATTGTGCAGGTGAATAGAATACAATAATCCAGCGAGGCTCGTTCGCACCCGTGTAAATGGGCCTGTAAAATTGGTAATAATTCGTGCTTAAAAACATACGTCATAATTGTGAATTTTTGATGTTTTAGTAAACGTGTGGAGTTCAAATGGCGGAAGACTTCATTCCTTTAACTCTCACTCAAAGGTTCATCGTTGTTTCATGTTGCTGTGACTGTAACGATTGCTAGGGCTGTAACCAATGATTGCTAGGGTTGTAACTAACGATTGCTTGGGTTGTAACTAATGATTGCTAGGGTTGTAACTAATAATTGCTAGGGTTGTAACTAGCGATTGCTAGGGTTGTAACCAGTGATTGCTAGGGTTGCAGCCAATAATTTCTAGGGCTGTTACTAACGATTGCTAGGGTTGTAACCAATGATTGCTAGGGTTGCAACTAATAATTGCTAGGGTTGTAACTAATGATTGCTAGGGTTACAACTAATGATTGCTAGGGTTGTAACTAATAATTGCTAGGGTTGTAACTAACGATTGCTAGGGTTGTAACCAATGATTGCTAGGGTTGCAACTAATAATTGCTAGGGTTGTAACTAATTACTGGGGCTGGAACCAATGATTTCCAGAGCTGTAACAATTGATTGCGGGGGCTGCAACAGTAATTATTGCCCGTCACATATAGATTGTGACGAACCTGTTGCTACATCCAGAGGCGCCATCATTAGTTATTACGTCATCGCAAGATGGAACCGTCAAAGTATTCTCCTTGGATATTATGGAAGAGATATACAGGTACAACGACAGAGCAATCACGTGAACGTGTAAAATGTTTTCTGAAAGGAGAACTAGATTTATTTATTTATTAATTTGGTTTTGTAGTTCCAACGTACATTGAAAAGCATTTGCAGTAATCCCTGCCTTGCAAAAAATCTTTCTATTTTTCATCAAACATAGCTTATAGATGTTTTATGTTGGAAAATACTGTAATTTATGCATAAACAGACTGCGCTCATTCATAAGATCTCATGTTCAATTGGTATTTCTCATTAAATATCTATTAAATTTCCTCTGCATCTAGCCTGGTCGTGTTCACTGAAAGTATCGAATGGATGAACTTCATCTCGCAAGATCTTCTCTACTGTGGCTCAAGCAAAGCTTTGCAGGTGTTCTCCATCAATCATGTGACCAATTTTTGGACAACACTCCGCTGCCCGTTGAGGTCAATATCGTTGACTGCAGGCTCACATGGCAAAGGGCAAAAAGTTGTGGCAATCGCCGAAGACTACAGGTTCGAGAAACATTTACGTGTTTACCTTCTGCCTATTTAAAATTAGTCAAAATATTTTTGAATGTTAATCGTTTTCAGTGCAAGATTTTTGTCCAAAGATGGTCGTCTACTTTCGACCGTTCTTCCTCCGCCACCGATCACTACTGGCCAGCAGTCAAAAACCTCTGGTGCTCATGCGTACTGTCCAATGTATGGCTTGATGTACCTTCTGGTGAACCAAGAGGAGATATGGGTCTATTATACAAAGTATGCTCAATAAATATTTCTATTACGGTCTGGTACTTGACCTTTTGTCTCCATGCAAGCATCACGAACATGGCAAAGAGTGCCACAGATGCAAGTTGTGGGTTTTACCATCTTGATGCAAGTTTGTCATGTAAGTTGTAAGTAGTTGATGCAAGTTGTATTAACCTTGGTGTCTTCATCAAGTTAAATTAAGTCTGTGAAAATCAGACTTGATGAATACAAGTTGTCGAAACAACTTGTGGATAGAAAGTCTCGACAATCAACTTGCATCAAGCCTTTTGACAACTTGCAGCAGACTTGTTATCCTCAAGCCAGAGCAAGCGATGCGAACACATCCTAATATCAGCGTCGTGCTTCGTGGAGGTAACAAGCCTGCAGCAGACTTGCTGTGATTTGTGCTTTTCTGGCTGCATAGGTGGTTTACGAGACTCGCGTTACATGTGCACATTTTTTTATTCGTTAAAACCCTTTTAAAGCCCAAAGTATTCAAAACATTGGTTGATATGTGTGTTGAGACTCATTAAAACCACGAAATGGGGAGGGAACCTGGAGAGGCCCTTGGGCCAAGGGCATCTTATTTCATCGTTGCGCCTCTGATGTTTTCTAGTTGTGTTCCTTGTTCGAACTCGCCGCCCTAATTTTTAAACCTTATAGATGCAACCCAGCCAATCGAGTCGAAGTGTGGAATCTATCGGACGCTCAGGACATTTCAAACCATCGAAAAAGCAGCGTACTCAACGAGAATACCTTTTCTACGCCTGTGCCATCACGGGCACAGAGTTCACCTTCTCCGCTCTTCCCTACTGCAAAGATCGTAGACGGTGTGCCATGTTTATCTTTGGCCTTTCTTCACTCGACCGTGAATTTGAACAACAAAGCTGGCGAGTCGTACGCTGATGTGGTCTATTACCTTGTTGTTGGCTTGCAGGTTTGCGAGTGTTAAATAGCAAGAATTAAAAACTCTTGACAATCAACGTGCGCCGAGCCTGCTGGCAGCTTGTAGCAGACTTGATATCATGACTGCAAGGAAACAGTCCTGTAGCAGACGTGCCGCAACTTTCTGACTGTTTAGTAATAAATTTCTGTTTTAGGATGGTCGATTGTTATTCACTAGTGCTTTCTCAGCTCTGGTAGTATATTATCAGTTTCAAGCTACAGCAGGAGCGGTGAGTATTTCGTTTATTCATCCAGTCACCCACCCACCTAACCAAACCCCCACCCACCTCCCCATCTACCGAGTCACCGACCTGCCCAACCCACCTACCTACCTACACAACCCACTTCCACTCCACCCCCCTTCACTCCACCTACCCAACCACCCATTCACCCACCAATCCACTCCCTCCCCCACACAAACATAATTCCTCCACCAATCCGCCTATACCATCCACCGCCCATTCGCCATTCCTTCATATTTTTCATCCTTTTTGACACGACGTTTTCTTAAACTTTAGGTGTTATCAATAAAGCATGATACGATCGCCGACCTGCTCCTTCTGAATACAGTTACATTAAACAAATACAGCATTCAGATCAGAAACCTACCTGACCTAGATATAAAACATAATATTGATGCTGGAAAAGATCTGACTTGTTTTGTACGTTTGGTAAGTAGGCTGGACGTCTTTTTAATAATGCGAGATATCATGAATGTGTTCGGTGATTTGTATATCGACATTTATTAATGTGTCACGTACGCTTTAATCTTATGCGCTTTTCAACTCGCTAGCCTGGTAACTTGCAGTCCTTTTATAATAGGGAGCTTTAGATTAAGTTGGACCACGAGATTTTTATTTCTTTAATTCTTTTCTGCATGCTTGTATTCGTCTTCGCTTTGGATCCTTTATTGTTTTCAAGAAATATTGTCTAAAAAGCAGGATTTATCACGTTTCCAATAGCTGATTTTTAACAGCAAAATCTTGTAGTCGTTCTCATAGCCGTAATCTAAAGCTCCCTAATAACTTAGCCTCGCTGTTCCTCACTACGACTCATGCATAAAACAAAGTATATCTGTTAAAACTAAGTCAGTATAATACTGCAGAATACTGTGTGTGTTTTAATGCCATATCGTCAATGTTTCTTTTTTCCAGGGTTCTTCATTCCTAACCGGACACGAAACAGGTCGTCTTAATCTGTATCGTTTAAATTCCAAACAAGGTTAGTGATTCACTGCATACACGGACAAGAATATTTGTATTTACTACAAAGATATTTAGGATGTCTTTACCTGAGATGGTTTCTTCATTTGTACCTTTAACAAGTGAATGTGATGTAATGTCCAGTGGGCGGACTCACGAACAGTGGATAGCAGTATTCAACGGATAATTCTTTCAACTGCCATAGAAATGTATAAAAAGCAATGACACCAGGGATATTGAAATCGCAAAAGATAAAGAGTATCTTGAATCGGACATGCAGAACATTAATAGGGGTTTAAATTACTGAGCGTGTTTTTTTTTTCTAAATAGTTCACTATCCGGTGGATACCGCTATTCACCTTTTATTCAACTGGCTCTGATGGAAGAATAAATATCCAGGACATTCATAACTCATTAACTCTCTAGCAGTCCTCAGACGACGTAAATTCTAAGTCGTTTCTCTCCTTTGTTTATCAGTGACACACGAGGTGGAAAGAAGAAAATTTGATGGCCAGAAAGTTTCTAAGGATCATCTTGATCGAGTGCTAGCTGTGAACGCCCACAATGATCTTCAGTTGTTTTGTAGCTCAAGGTAGAACACACTATCTTTGTCTTTGTATAAAATATTAGAAAGCTTTAAGTTACTTCTGGGAAAACTATGTAAGGAACATTGTTGTGGCAACATTGTTTCCCATCAATGTTTTGCACGTTTCCCATGAGAAAACTAGGAAACATTTTGGTTACAAACATTGACAGGAAACATGTTTCTTCAACAATGTTTCCCGAGTTGAGCTTACAGGGAAATATGATATTTTCCCAACAATCTTTCCTAGTTTGACCAGGACTTAATACTAGATTTACATAATTTTCTCGTCTTTCAGTATGGATGGTAGTATTAAAATATGGAACAGCAACAAAGTTCTGCTTCGTGAAATTATCATGGACAGAACATTGACAACAGTTTGCTTTTTGAACCCTGCTGGTTAGTAAAGAATTTGGGTTAAATTCTTGAGGTCTGAGCCGTTGAATTAAGCATTACGTTTCTATGTTTAGGGGATCTTCTTGCAGGTTTTAAGAATCACGTCTTCTCCATCAGCCGGGCAAAAGGTAGATGTTTTGAAGAAACCTTATTTCAGTGTAGACCAGAACAAAAACATACATAGTCACTTGTATTGCAATTCCAATGATTTTCCAAACCATCTATTTTATTAACTATGGTTGCATGTATTATTTGATGTGGTAGGTCATATAAAACGGGGAAGGAGTGGGGGCTCTCTGGAAAAACTCGCAAAAATTCGACTGTACTTATCTGTTTTAGCACACTTAGTCTCGTACAAATCACGGAGAAACAGTGAACTACCTGAAACAGGTAAACGTTATTTGTTCTTTCAATTCTCCACCGCGTGATCCTTACTGTCCTGCGCCAAAGTTATTTAACTGGCCTGAGAATGACAGTTGGTTAATTTAGAAATAACCTCTTCTCTTTGATATCATGTTTTACTGTAGGTTCTGACATTTACGAAGATCCAAGAGTTCGTTTTGAATACAAGAAAACAATTCCCTCAGAGCCTGTTCGCATGGAGACTTATTTGGTAGGAAATCAGCCTCTAGGGTTGGTGGGGCGAGGGAGGGGGACCCATGGGTCAGGTAGCTCCTCTTCGGAAGCTCTTTCCCAATTTGACAAAGGTTTTATATAGGAAGAATGTATTCTCATTGTTGATTGGTCAAATGTAATTTACACGAGCCAATGAAAATTACTCTTCCAATCAGGTTCTACACTTCACAAACCCATGGGTGCCAGCTTAATCTGTAGCAATCTGTGTATATAATACTGGATTCACTGATAATAATTTCACTTTCTGCTGTATCATACTGGCTTACCCGATAATTTTTCAAGTCATTTATCTTGTGATAGATGTGAGCGAGTGGATTGATAAGGAATGTTCTGACCATTCCCAACTGATTAGACTCTTTCACATCCATCGAAAGATGAATAATGACAGGAATAACAATCATTTCAAAAAAAATTGCAAAATTCAATGTAGTTTGAGTAGAGACACGAGTTGAACATTCATGAGTCGATGTAATATCGGTGTATTTCAATGTATCACTCCAGGTACCTTTTGCGAACATCAGTATCAATTTAGCGAGATTTCTGACTGGTCATCTGCCATCAAATACGTTGGAGAGTGATATCGAAAACGACAATGATGAGGTAAGATGGATATGCGAGGATACTAAGAGGTCAAAGGTCTCAAGAGCCAAATTACCTTTTTGACGATTTTCGTATTCCGAAAAAGTGGGGTCCAAAAAAAGGTTCGGCGGTAAGAACTCCCCCAGGAAAAGATAAAAAAGAGTAAATGATTTCGGGGGGGGGAGCTGTGCAGCCCAAAACAAGAGGGTCTAGTTTCCTTCCTGATTGTTTATTGCTAATTTTAAATGACTTAGACGGGAAGTGAAATATCGGACGCTTTTTCTGTCGCTCCAACGGATATCTACATGTCACAAAGTGGTACCCCAAGGTCAAGGTCATCTTCCCTCGCCAGTTCTTGGAATTTACCAAATATAGGCTCGTCACCAGTCTCTTCTCCGCCTCGCACTCCGCCGCCATTCATGAGTCCTGTTTTTGAATTGGTAAGTGGGATTGTTTCTGAGCGTGCCTCACCACCATGTTCATGTTTGTTTTGACACAGGCTTAAATCTCGGCTTGCAACCAATCTTTGCAGACAGGTCTATTGATATATCTACTAAAGCTGGGCGACCCATCTGTTGTTTGACTTTGAAGCGTACAAAATAAAGCAAGATGCTGTGCAGTGATTTTTTTTTCTTTATTCATTATGTTATGTTCTTTCATAGGAATCCGAAGAGGAGTCCATAACAACAGGTACATAGTTTGAGATAGATTCTGAATTCTTGGGTTTCACTGGAACCTTTTTCAGTAATTCTGAGTGGGGGTCAACCCAAAATGTATTGATGATTGTACTGCACTGGAGCAAGCAAATCTCACGAAATTGCACACATTTGCTGCCAAACACAAGGTCCAACACATACAGTGAGGATTTTTTTCAGTCTGATGACAGTGTATCGATTTGGAGTTGACCCCCAGTGAAATTTATGACGTCACGTGAAACCCAAGAATTGATTCGAGTAATCTTAGGACAACGCATGGGGGAGGCGGGGCAGAGGGGAGGGGGGCTAAGAGTATGTTTGTTGGAATGAACATATTCAGCTTGTTTTTGACAGATGATGAAATTTCTGACAAAAATCTCCCCAATGACAACAAGCCTGAAGCGAGCAGAACATCAAAGAAGCCGGTTAAACCCGTCCCGTTATTTTCTCGCCAAAAGCGGGCTGGACTCTCGGAGCGGAAAATCGATTCACGAACTCTACAGTCGAAGGCTTCCGTAAGCGTGGCGAAAAACGCCGACAATCTTCGGAAAAAACTCGAGGAGACCACGAATCAAAGTTCCCAAGCGTCCAATTCAGTTGTAAGTAAAACTAAATTGTAGTGATTCGTTCTGGATCTTCTAATAAATTATATGTTTCTACATGTTGCTGTTTTCCTTTAAGTCCACTCGCGATTTTTTAAAAGCATGCCCGCGCAAATTCGAAGAATGATACTTGATTGGCTTCGTTTTAGGCATCTAATCGACCTGGACGAGCTGTTGTTAAAAAAACAAAAAAATCGACCGTAAAGTTGAAAAAAAAAGTTGCAAAATTTCAACCATCTTCCTTCGAGAACGACATGGTTGACAATATTGATCTACTGCAAGACAACTGTGGTGAAAATATGGAAGAAATTGAGGTAGACAATGCTGGAGAAAAACCGACCTTGAATCCTGTTCAGGAGAAACGTATTGATGAAGGTACGCTTGATACGGTAGAAAGTAGTCGCGATGAAAATAAGACAGAAAGTTTAATACTGGACGAAGAATTGACTGTTGAAGTTGTGCATGATCAGGATGAAGTTGTATTGGAGAAACATACGAATGATCTACTAAATCAAGACAGGAAACTTGGCAACACAAAACTGGAGGAGGCATTTACTGTTGAGGTATATAACTCGTTAAAGACTAAAATTTGTCCAGCATCTTGATTGCATTTCAAACATCAGAAGTTTAACTTCTTCCTTGTTAAATCTTAAACTTTTACCTTGAAATATCTTAACAAGGAAGAGCGTTTAACAAGAAAGAAGTTAAACTTCTTTGGCTGAATTTCTTCTTATCGTGATATTCAGTTTTATTCGATATGCCAAGCACTTACATCACATTGTATAATGATTGTCCGAGTTGCTTATTTTCTGGCGTGTAACAATAGAAAATAACTAAAGTGCAATTCTATGTGCGTAAGTTATGATTGATCACTAGGCTTCCCCATGTATTTGTTAAAATTATTTAAACACGGTAGCCATTCAGCTGTCGCTGGTTTTCAATGGGCCGTGTATATAATATAAAAATTTACAATGATTGTGAAGCCTAACTACTCATCGGCTTCACGCTACTCAGACACTAGACACTCAGACACCCCATTCATGTTCTAATGTTTTTGGGTGTTTCAGGACATTGTTGAACCTACAGAAGAGGAACAGTCAGTTACCAGGGGCAGCAATGAAATCTTGAGTAGAGAAAGTACACTGGCGAATGATGAAGATGATGATGATAATGAATGTGGTATGTGCTTATGTTTATCAGGGGGCTCTCAGTGTTTTCCCTTCGGTCTTGTTTTTTGTGCAGAGAACTCAATCAACGTTAGGTGGGGGGTCTGAAGTGGCTGCCTTCTAAAAGTAGTTAAGACAGGGGTATTATTTGAAATAGAAAAAGTCCTGGTCATCATATGCGACTATTCATTGGTCATTGTAATGCGTAGTGTTGTCAAATGATTTCCAGCCATTTTTCCTTAACTTTCGATTTCTTTTCGTGACGAATCTAACTCAAACAGGATTAAGTTTAAAGATTGAGTTTTTGTGGAGTAATTTTGAAAATTCAACTTATGTAAGACGAAAAATCAAAGCTAAAGTTTATGTAAATCAGGAGAAATCTCTATCACATATGCAGGCTCTTCAATTATTAAATAATGAGTTTCACAATGCATATTAACAGAGGAGGAAGAAGTGGTACTACGAGAACACCTACCGCCCACGCCATTGCCTCAGGAACATTCATTAAGCAATATTATAAGCAAACTTGACATCCAAGAATCACGCAACCAGCTTCAGTCTTCTGATATCAATCCTGACCGTAATAACGACCTGGATCCTGAGGTTGAGAAGGCGATTTCAAGCAAGCAAGAAAGCACCTTTTCAAGTGACAATGAAGATGAACATTCTAAAGATAACCTCGAGACAGCAGACGAAAAACCATCCAAAAATGTTTCATTCGTTGTTACCGAAACTTCCGAGGAGTTTGATCGCAAAGGCCTAGTATCTACGAGATCAGTGCCCCGGCGTAAAATCTCCGGTCGGCGTTCTGTCTCCCCAGTGACTCGAAAAGTTGTTCCAGTGTTAGGCTCCCTATCAAACGACGATCCTCAAGGTCAGCGACTTCACCCAAGTTCTGCTTTGAAAATTTACGCCCTCGCCAAAACGCGCCGGCGAACTGCCAGCCGTGTATCACTTGTTTCCAGGCCTCGTATGAAACAACGCAGTTTTGTCAAACACAACACAAGCGAGGTGTCCATTCATGAAAATGATATTGAGAAGAACGTTGCTAGGGTACCGAAGGCGTTTGTGGCAACACAAGCTGATGCTGGGGTATCGACGACAGTAGGGGATAGTCGGAGTGGCGAGGCTATCGTGAAGGATAAAGAGAAACGTAGGGATACAAAAAATTTGGTCAATTGGTGTCTTAGCGCGTTGAGCGAGAAAACAAAATATCCGATATTCTCTCCAAAGCCCAGACTGAAATCACGACGATCGATGCTTAAAGAAGGTATGTCAGATGTTTGGAACAAGCTTTTAACAAATTGTAACAATCTGTAAGCGGATTGTCAGAATTGGTGCAAGGCTGTTCTAACCAGGAGTAATACAATCATGACGTAACAAGAATGTTATGACCACATCGGCGTATTGCAACAAGTCTGCTAATTTTAACAAGGCTCTTACCAGGGTTTATACTCCATAAGATGGGGTTGCTACCTTTTTGAAAGGAAAATATATTTCTGAAGTTGGCAGTCTTGACTTTTATGTAATTTTTGCAATGCGAACGGTCGCGTTGTGTTGAATATAGCCGAGCAGAAGGCGAGCAATTGCATTTTAAACACAACGGGATCGCTATGTCCAGTTCACATTGCATAAAGGCAGGTCTGTCGCAAGTTGTTAGCAGACTTGTTGCAGTTGCAAGGTGGTCCTTAAAACTTGTGATCCGAAGGCTTGCTGCAAGTTGTTTCAGCAACTAGTCTGCACATGAAAGTTGCAACAAGCCTGATTTTAACAGACTTGTTGGAACTTCATGAAATTGACAAGTTTGTTCCAACTTGTTGACAAATTGCAACAAGCTGGTAAAATTGAGAACTAGCAACAAGCCTGTGGCGTTTTTAGGCGGTGTGTAGTATGGTTCTAATTCCCATGTGCTTATTTTCAGAAAAGTCAGATGGCGCTTTTGTTGCAACGATCCCAGATTCGAATGGCCGTCAAAACGATTCTGAAGATGACAATTCAGACAGGAAAGATAAAACGAATAGACGAGAAGATGAAAGACGAGAGTCGTTTGAACCTAGTTGCAGTTTTGAAGGCAAATTTGATTGCTTTACCAGTGCTCGTAAACTGCGCCCAGACACGTCGAGGCGCGCTGAGGCTGAAGTAAATGCCTTAGATTATAGCGAGGGTTGGCAGGAAAGGCTCTTGTTTAAAGCCCGAGAAGTGAAAGAGAAACACTTGGAAAGGAAACGAAAAGTTTTACAGAAACGATTGGTTGATCAACACACGTTGGAGGAAAAGCGGTGTTTGGTAGAACTCTATGGATCGTCAGGAACTTACAGGGATACGACTTATAAATCTGAGGATCAGCATCAAGGGTTCAACCTGGGTAATCTTGGATTCAACATGGATAAAAGGCATGAATCTTGTGGGATCAACGTGAGTAAAGAAGATAGGATTGAGATGGATAACCATCAAGCCACACGTGGAAGCGATTTAAAACATGTGCGATCAAGTTATGAAAATTTTAAAAATAATCCAGTCATTATACAACCATATCGTTTGGAGAAGTTCAACTCGACAAAAGACGAAGTTTTACTCCAGGATCTCAACTTAGACCTTGAAACTGCTGAGCTGCCAGACCAATTACAAGACCTCATATCCAGACCGAAATCGGCGCCGTCGATTCCCAGCAAATGTCGCAAGTACGTTCTGGTCGGTAGCGAATCGGACAGCGCTCGTGACCGACCGCCACCGACCCCAATGGAAGAAATGCTGATGTCAGAAAGATTTCCAAAGAAATCAAACTTGGGGCAGCCAAGATCAAGGAGCTGTTCACCGTTTGTGTCACAAATACGGCGACCGCGTTCTCTTCAAAAATTACAGAAATTTGATATGTCTTGTAAATAGATTTAGTTCGAAAGCAATTATTTCATTGTGACTCGATTAACTGGTAGTGCGAATTTTTGACAACTCACATTTCTAAACTTTAGAGGTAGGCCTTGACAGACTTTTGATGATATGTCTTCCAAATAAATTTAGTTCGAAGCAATTATTTCATTGTGACTCTTGGGCAGTGATTTATTTAAAGAAAAACTGGATGAAATTATTGAATAGAAAGTTGAATGCTAGTTGTGTTGTGGTGGGGGGAGTGTCAATTTTTTGTTAGAAACTGGATGTAGCACACTTGTATCGATATTTCTTCATTTGAAATGTCCAAGTCTTGTTTTAATTTTGTCTTCAGTTTGTTGTATGTGTAATATTCCCAAGTTATTGTGACATTGGTAACGTTAGTTCGAGATATATTCAACCCTTCAAACAGTTTACCATGATTCGTTACACCCACCCCCCCCCCCCTAAGGCATATGCCTTAGGCCTACCAGTTGCTCGAGAACCATCGACTTACTTGCGTACAGTATCGGGTTTTGCGCGTTAATAGTCGGAAATAGTCGGAAATTGCAAAAGCTAATCTTTTCTCTGCAAAGCAAGAACGTTCTGAAACATGCAAGATATCGAAGCAACCCTGCCTTTATTTCAAGGTATTATGCTTCATTTTCTATCAATAGTGACCAATAGTTGTAGAAGAACTTCTAGATTTCTGCTATAGATGAGTTTTGTGGGCAATTAGGCTCACTTTAGCAAAGTATTTCAACACACAATGTTTGTATTTTGCACATCAGGGGCCGGTTGTATCAAACGCGTTTAGCTTAAACGGTGGATAAGTCAAAAATTTAAAACAAGATTGCATGTTGTATGAACAAACCAGTTAAAGTTATTTGGCCTGAGAGAACAATTATATATAAAACTAAAATATTTATTCTATTAAACTCATAATTTCTGTTCCGTGCTAGGTGTGAAAGTGGTTCCCAAATTTCACTTATCCACCGTTTAAGCTAAACGCCTTTGATACAACCGGCCCCTGAAACCTTGGTCTTTAGTCTTCGCTATGGTCGATTGTTAAAACTAGAAACCATAGGTATAGTAGGCCCTAGATAGCCAACGCATACCCAGCGCAGATCACAGGTCACATGTATGATGAGTCCAAGATGGCGTCATCACGTTCAAAACGTTTGCAATAGACTAATTGCATTATGGACAGAATTTTGAAAAAAGTTGAAATGGGAAATTCATTACCACAGCATTGAAGAGCATCCTAAAATTAGTAAAATTGTAAAGTTTGGTCGCGAAATGTAAAATTTGTAAAGTTTGCAAATTTTGTATACTTCTGTATTACGCACGGAAAATTGATACCGTTTTCAATTTGTTCAAATTTCCGTGCGTAATCCAAAAGTGTACAAAATTCACAAACTTTGCAGGGCTATATGTTTCTCATTTTACAACATTTTGCGACCAAACTTTGCAATTTTACTAATTTTAGGATGCTCTTCAATGCTGTGGTCATGAATTTTCCCATTTCAACTTTTTTCAAAATTCTGTCCATTATGCAATTGGACTATAGTGATCTATTTTTAAAAAAAGTTCAGTTGAATGGCATTATCAGCAGTTAAAGATAGGTTACAGTCGCATTTATGCATGCGCTAGCTTTGTTTACATTTTTTGTTTTGATCAGCTTTAATTGTATAAAATGAAGTATTTCAGTTCGTCGACATAACAATGCAATATAATTTTACCTACACGCAAAAAATGAGGTCATTGTACATGGCAAAAAATTAGGTCATTGTAACAGGTTGTTGAAAACAGGATGCAACAATGTTGTTGGGGCAACATTGCTCCTGGTTGTTAACGATATTGTTCAGCATTGTTACACCTGATTGCGGGTTGATTTGAGCTCAACAATATTGTTCAATGCTGTTAACAACCTGGAACAATGTTGCCCCAACAACATTGCTGCATCCTGTTTTCAACAGGATCTGATTTTTAGCCGTGTAACAGGTTGTTGAAAACAGGATGCAACAATGTTGTTGGCCCCTTTGCTCCTGGTTGTTAACGATATTGTTCAGCATTGTTACACCTGATTGCGGGTTGATTTGAGCTCAACAATATTGTTCAATGGTGTTAACAACCAGGAACAATGTTGCCCCAACAACATTGCTGCATCCTGTTTTCAACAGGATCTGATTTTTAGCCGTGTACAAGGAGCGAAGGAGTGCAGCAACAGCGAAGCGTTTTTGTTTTTGTCCAAAGCCATTTTTTAGTCTAAAGCAATCTAGAGCGGCGATTTTGGCGAACCAAAATACCAAATGTGCGAGTTTGAATCATTTTTGTATTTAAATTGGATTTTAATGCCTTAATGGTTTTGGAAGTGTTCATTTGTTCTTTATAATGAAGATTTTTATTGCGGAACCCTCAACAATGGCAGTCTTTTGAGAGAAGTTGTTCATTAGACGATTTCGAGGCAAGCACTATTGAGAATGCTGCTGCTGTCTCAAACTTGGACAATATTGCAATGTGATTTTGTCGTGGCCACTGCCTTCGGGAGAGAGAAACAACTTTTGTTTCAGCGTGTGCCATGAAGGGGATTTCGGGCAATACATGAACAACAAAAGAGTGCATGAAGATACAGACAGCGGTGATACAGATCATACAGTAAGATCATGTTGGGATCGTTTTATAGATCTTTACATTACTATGTTTTTGAACTTTATGGAAGCATGTAAAGGTGTTAACAATTGCATGTTGACAAGTTTACCATATTGCATACATTATTACTAAGAAACTCTAAACTCTCAAGCTCCTGTCCTAGCTGATCAAACAAATTAAATACATCAAATTTGTAGTCAGGATCTATATTATATTGTAAAGTATGAGAAAGAGGTACAACTCTCTCTAAAATATAAATTAAATCTCTTATAGTCACCATTACTTATTTGATATTATTAGTATTTATTTAGTATAATCTATAGTAGTGTTCCCTTTCTAGGATTCAGATTTTTTCATGGAAGAAATGTTCAGCAAAGAGGGAGGAAGACTTTGGAGAAGACAGTAGACATTCTGTCTATTTGCTGACTGTGGAGTATCACCAATGGGAGGTGGTGAATTGGGTAGCTGAGCTGATATTCCCTCAACATAACTGTCACTGTCTTCTTCACTGGTTACAGTCAATGTTTCTTCACCAACAGGACAATGAACAGATCTTATTTAATACACGTGTCACATTACAGTCACAGCAAAATAGAAGCATGACACAACAACTTTCTGTTAAATTACCTAACGGAATGCTATATCTTATTCTTGAGAATTCTGATCAGTCAATAAACAGAGAATTCTGATTGGTCAATAAACAGAAAGTTTTGAACATTGTAATAAACTTTTCTAAAAATATTGAAGAATTCATCAGAGGAACTGCTAAATTTGAGCATATTTTTGGAATGCTTATTGCTGTAACTGTAAACTGTGTCATACAAAGCAAGTTAACCAAGAATAGTATTTTTTTCTTTGGGGAACATACACTAAGGTTATTTTTCAAACAAGTTAATAAAAGCAATGTAGTAGAAATGGAAAAGCACCATTCCTCCTACAATTATTCAATCATTCAAGGAGTGTCCTCTTTCTTTGTTTTATCACTACCTTCGCTACAAGTTAGTGTCTCCTCTTCTTCATACACTAAAGGTCTGAAATAAAAATATAAAAATGTCAGTAACACTGAACATTCAGCATTTGCAATTGAAGTAGTAAAGTATCATAGGCATGTGAGGGGAACTTCCAAACAGGTAGCCATTTGTTTTACAAAAGGGCGGGAAATTGGTCAACTGATTTTTTCAAGTCAAATGGCTGGGTGTTCATGTATGTCCAGGGACATATGAGGCTTTGGATAGTGCTTTGTCCTTACCATGCATATGGCAGGCTCTTAAACCAGGAATCCTACACATAACTAATTTATCCTATTACTCCTAACATGTAACTTTGTTTTATTGCCAACGACCCACAGGTTAAAGGTATTTGAAAATTTGATACAGTGATACAACATCACATTGTATGGACATCCCTATATAGTGTGATACATATATTGATAAAAACAGTTGATTTGTGAGAAGATAATAGTCGAATTTGAATTTGCCTTCTGACTCTCGCTGTTTCCGATTGGGTACAAAAGAAGTTGTCACATTGGCAGCTTTGGACGATCGTATATGTTTCCTATTCCAAAATTGTGTCCATATGTCGGACAAACATGTGCGGTTTCATATTTCAAAGCCATTAATACGACACATGAAAAGTTTAACATATAAAAAAGCCTCAATTATTTTATACTGTAAAATCATTTTACACACCATGAGAGCGAAGACGTTAGTAAATCCTTGGGTAAACGTTCGGGCGACAATCGACGTTTAGTTGTTGTAAAGGTGACAGATATAAAAATAAAAAAATACAACCGGCAAATTCGCGTCTTGAGAGTATAACTTTTCAAAAACATTGCTGCAAAGAAATAGAAGACCTATCCACTTACTTGGTGATGGTATTATTATAATATGTGGCTTCACTTCCGAGCAATGAAATTATAGCCTCAACTGATGTCTCGACTGTCTCATGAATATTACTAGTCTGCGCAAGCAAGTGGCTGAATGAAAAAACGCAAACATATCAGGAAACGTTATAGTTCGTTACCATATGAAATTGGCAACTTTCATGTATTGTTAATTAATCAAGTTCTTACCACAAAGCCTGTTTTGTCGCTTTTGGGGCTTCTGTAGCGTCGAACGAATCTAACAATATTTGCGCAACATCCGCATCTGTTTTCAGAGCGTGCTTGTCTTTAAATTCCCGCCACCGAGGAAACAATTCATATAAGTAGATTCTAGACGACCCTCTTTTGGCATAGTAATCCTTTCTGCATGCAGTTTAAGCACGATTTGCGCTCGAACTCGTAGGATTTGAGCTTGAAGCTTCGCTTTCGCTCCTCTTAGATAAAATTTCCGCAATGAATAATAATTAGTTATGGGAGAATGTTATTGTTTGTAGGTGCCGGAAGTAAACAAAGAATGGAATACTGGTGCATGCGCAGATGCGACTGTAATAACCTATCTTTAAAGGGAAATGGCAACAAAAAATTTTATTGTCTCATTTGAAAGAGACTCTAAAACAATAAACAGAAGTCTATTGCAAAATTTTTATATCTGTTTTACTTCGGGAGATATTCTCACCTAAATCAACAAACTATCCGCCATCTTGGATTAATTTTTCGCCTCATTAACAATGTTTTGGTGACGTCACAACAGAGTAAGCCTGTCGAAAATTCTCCTAAATACCTACCAACAATCAAATATTGTTTGAAATCTTCTCAGTCCGTGCTGAAATCCGAAAACACTGAAAACACTTGCCGTACATGCGGTTATGAGAGCATATTAACCATTGTGTCGTAAGAAAAAAAATCGCGTGATCCCAGTTGTGACCAGGTTGTGACTTATCATGCATATCCACAAATATCCAAGATGGCGGACAACTAAAGATTTCAAGACAAAGTATCGCACCAAATAAGGCAGATATAAGAAATCTGTAATAGACTTCTATATATTGTTTTGGAGTCTCTTTCAAATGAGACGATAAAAAATTTTATTGCCATTTCCCTTTAAACTATCTAGAATGTCCAAAAACCGGCTTTTCATAACAGAACTCACTAGTTTTTCCCTGTTGACGACACCATCTTGGATTCATCAAACATGTGACACCTGTGCTAGGTATATGTGTTGGCTATCTATGGTCTACTATACCTGTGGTAGAAACTGATAGTTTTCGTGTTTGGTTGTAAAAAAGATAGGGGTACTGAGTTAGGATTCTCGTTATAATGCCATGTCTCAATTTTTTTGAAAGTTTAAAATGCTCAAAAAATATAACCAGTGACTACTAATAACATTGCTTTTTCACTTGCATTCATTCATTTCTGTTCATTCACTTGTGTTCTTTCACTTGTCTTCATTCACTTGTCGTCATTTGCTTGTGTTAAGTGCAATATTTATTGTCCTCTTTCTGCCATCTTCCATTTTCTTCCATTGTTTTAAGAATGAGTAAAATGTGTATTTAAACTGTAATCTTTACAAATTCGTTTCAATAAATTGTTTACTAAATTTACATCTGACCCCTTTTCCCGTGGGAATTGAGAAATTGAATATAAAAGCCCTCAGCCGCTTAAGTACTTGTAGGTATAGTTCAAGTACTTATACGTATAGTTCAAGTACTTCTACGTATAGTTCAAGTACTTCTACGTATAGTTCAAGTACTACTTATTTACAACAGCATAAGTAGCACTTGGAGAGCTGGCCCTGTTAGCAGTGCAAAAAAAACCAAACCTTGTTTGAATGCCAATGCAAATTGCAAAGTTGATCTTTTCTAGAGTATATGTGTCATTAATTTATTTGGATGTTTTAGGCTAAATGTAAACAGAATGGACAAACATCAAAGGTGGTATACAAAAGCAGGTGAGCTGTCTACGTGACTTTATACTTAAATTTACGTAAGTACAACCTGCATTTTTTACTCAAATATCTTGCCACACCACACAGAAATAATACCAGAGTAATGGAACGTTGAGAACTTACGCCTAGTCGTTTTGTTAGAATTAACGGTAGATTTTTAAGCATGCTTACAAAAATTTATACTGTGTTTTCAAAGGTAAACACTTAGCTGAAAGGGGATAGGCTTTTCGTTGCGTGAACTGGTCCGAAGTAGATTTAAACGGAGTATGTGGTTGATCACACCAGCAACGTTTTTAAAGTTTGTTCCTGCTAATAGACCTTAGAAGTACGTTTTTTCACGAAAAATCTTTGTTTTTTGCTTTCTTTTTCACGAAAAACCTTTATTGCCTTTTTCACGAAAAACCTTTGCTTTTTTTCACGAAAAACCTTTGCTTTTTTTTTTGCACGAAAAATCTTTGCTTTTTTCACGAAAAATCTTTGCCCGTTTTTCACGAAAAACCTTTGCTTTTTTCCACGATAAATCTTTGCTTTTTTCACGAAAAACCTTTGCTTTCTTTCACGAAAAACCTTTGCTTTTTTTCACGAAAAACCTTTGCTTTTTTTCACGAAAAACCTTTGCTTTTTTTCCACAACAAACCTTTGCTTTTTTTCACGAAAAACCTTTGCCTTTTTTTTTACCAAAAAGTTTTGCTTTCTTTTTTACGAAAAACCTTTGCCTTTTTTTTTACCAAAAAGTTTTGCTTTCTTTTTCACGAAAAACCTTTGCTTTTTTTCCCCAAAACAGTATTTTGTTTGTGAGTCCAGCTTTCGTTTCGATGTCGGTAGTTGCTTAGGTGGTAAATGACTATACAGCTAATTCAATTAAGTTTAAGATCGACAATAGTGAAACGTGCAATATGAGCGACCAAAGAATAAGTCGAGAAAATGCAGTTTCAAATAAAATCAGCACATTGGTGGTCTTACAGGGTTACAAATATAGTATTTAGTATGATATATTTTACATTTGCATGTGAAACTGTAATTAGCGCATTATTTTTGTCGCTGAATGCATATTGCACATTTGACTATTGTCGCATCAACCTCAATTGAATTGGCTGTATACACAACAACGGTCACTCTGAATAAAGACAGCATTTTGATCATATTTGTTTTGATTCAGCGTTTCAGCTTTATTTAGTCATCATCAGGAATAAAGTCGGAACGTTGAATCAAAATGTTGTCTTTATTGGGAGTTGTATACCGTTGTCGTGTAAATTACCATATATTCCACTATGTGTTTTCTTATGTCACGGCAATGTTTTGTCATGTCTTATATTTTGTACTGCATTTTGGTCCATCACACCTGTGGCGTCATCACGTTCAAAACGTTTGCACAGACTGATTGCATTATCGACAGAATTTTGAAAAAAGTTGAAATGGGAAAATTCATTACCACAGCATTGGAGAGCATCCTAAAATTGGTAAAATTGCAAAGTTTGGTCGCGAAATGTTGTAAAATGAGAAAAATATAGCCCTGCAAAGTTTGCAAATTTTGTATACTTCTGTATTACGCACGGAAAATTGATACCGTTTTCAATTTGTTCAAATTTCCGTGCGTAATCCAAAAGTGTACAAAACTCGCAAACTTTGCAGGGCTATATTTTTCTCATTCTACAACATTTCGCGACCAAACTTTGCAATTTTACTAATTTTAGGATGCTCTTCAATGCTGTGGTCATGAATTTTCCCATTTCAACTTTTTTCAAAATTCTGTCCATAATGCAATCGGTCTATAGTGGTCTATTTTTAAAAAAGTCCAGTTGAATGGCATTATCTGCAGTTAAATCTAAAATGTCCAAAAACCGGCTTTGCATAACAGAACTCACTAGTTTTTCCCTGTTGACGACACCATCTTGGATTCATCAAACATGTGACACCTGTGCTAGGTATATGTGTTGGCTATCTATGGTCTACTATACCTGTGGTAGAAACTGATAGTTTTCATGTTTGGTTGTAAAAAAGATAGGGGTACTTGGTTAAGATTCTCGTTATAATGCTTTGTCTCATTTTTTTGAAAGTTTAAAATGCTCAAAAAATATAACCAGTGACTACTAATAACATTGCTTTTTCACTTGCATTCATTCATTTCTGTTCATTCACTTGTGTCCTTTCACTTGTCTTCATTCACTTGTCTTCATTTGCTTGTGTTAAGTGCAATATTTATTGTCCTCTTTCTGCCATCTTCCATTTTCTTCCATTGTTTTAAGAATGAGTGAAATGTGTATTTAAACTGTAATCTTGACAAATTCGTTTCAATAAATTGTTTACTAAATTTACATCTGACCCCTTTTCCCGTGGGAATTGAGAAATTGAATATAAAAGCCCTCGGCCGCTTAAGTACTTGTACGTATAGTTAAGTACTTGTACGTATAGTTCAAGTACTTGTACGTATAGTTCAAGTACTTGTACGTATAGTTCAAGTACTTCTACGTATAGTTCAAGTACTTCTACGTATAGTTCAAGTACTTCTACGTATAGTTCAAGTACTTCTACGTATAGGTCAAGTACTTCTACTTATTTACAACAGCATGAGTAGCACTTGGAGAGCTGGCCCTGTTAGCAGTGCAAAAAAAACAAACCTTGTTTGAATGCCAATGCAAATTGCAAAGTTGATCTTTTCTAGAGTATATGTGTCATTAATTTATTTGGATGTTTTAGGCTAAATGTAAACAGAATGGACAAACATCAAAGGTGGTATACAAAAACAGGTGAGCTGTCTACGTGACTTTATACTTAAATTTACGTAAATACAACCTGCATTTTTTACTGAAATATCTTGCCACACCACACAGAAATAATACCAGAGTAATGGAATGTTGAGAACTTACGCCTAGTCGTTTTGTTAGAATTAACGGTAGATTTTTAAGCATGCTTACAAAAATTTATACTGTGTTTTCAAACGTAAACACTTAGCTGAAAGGGGATAGGCTTTTCGTTGCGTGAACTGGTCCGAAGTAGATTTAAACGGAGTATGTGGTTGATCACACCAGCAACGTTTTTAAAGTTTGTTCCTGCTAATAGACCTTAGAAGTACGTTTTTTCACGAAAAATCTTTGTTTTTTGCTTTCTTTTTCACGAAAAAACTTTATTGCCTTTTTCACGAAAAACCTTTGCTTTTTTCACGAAAAACCTTTGCTTTTTTTTTTCACGAAAAATCTTTGCTTTTTTTACCAAAAAGTTTTGCTTTCTTTTTCACGAAAAACCTTTGCTTTTTTTCCCCCAAACAGTACTTTGTTTGTGAGTCCAGCTTTCGTTTCAATGTCGGTAGTTGCTTAGGTGGTAAATTACTATACAGCTAATTCGATTAAGTTTAAGATCGACAATAATGAAAGGTGCAATATGAGCGACCAAAGAATAAGTCGAGAAAATGCAGTTTCAAATAAAATCAGCACATTGGTGGTCTTACAGGATTACAAATATAGTATTTAGTATGATATATTTTACATTTGCATGTGAAACTGTAATTAGCCCATTATTTTTGTCGCTGAATGCATATTGCACATTTGACTATTGTCGCGTCAACCTCAATTGAATTGGCTGTATACACAACAACGGTCACTCTGAATAAAGACAGCATTTTGATCATATTGTTTTGATTCAGCGTTTCAGCTTTATTTAGTCATCATCAGGAATAAAGTCGAAACGTTGAATCAAAATGTTGTCTTTATTGGGAGTTGTATACCGTTGTCGTGTAAATTACCATATATTCCACTATGTGTTTTCTTATGTCACGACAATGTTTTGTCATGTCTTATATTTTGTACTGCATTTTGGTCCATCACACCTGTAACGTTATTGCTATTTTTAAAAAAACAAGACGCCTGCTAAGGCGTTCACTCCGCCTGCCAAACGAAAATGGGCACAAGGCCAGGCAGGGCTGTAACTAGAGAGTTCATTGGGGGTGGGGTACATTCACTTATTTCTGTTCTGTCCAACTAATTCCTTTTTAAATCAATTATTATTACGGTACCTTCCAAGGCATTTTAAGACATTGCTAGCACATCTTATGCAATCACTAAGATAACCAAAAATCAATGTCTGAGTGACCTGCCAGGCACTCTGTCCAGAGTCCTAGTAGGATTGCATTTTTTAGAATTTAATTTAGATTAAAGACTTTAATAGTACATATGTTAAACAAGATTCTTTTGCCATAATGCCACCAACAAATAGCTGTTTTATTTTGCAAGTAAAGAAAATTTTACTAAAAGTGTATACAATACATCAGTCTATTAAATCCATCAATTTATTAAATCTATTCTGTAGCACACTGCCTGAAGTCTCCACGATATAATTTGTTGGGAAAATGTTGGCTAGCCTTTTGATATATTGACCAGCTTTGAATTAGATATTTGATGTGTTGATAAGGTGTCAGGTAAATATTTGGCATGTTTATAAAATGTTGGTAAGGATTTTGACTAGTTGACAAGTTTTCGAGCAGACTTTTGACATGTTGATAAGATCTGAGTTAGTCTTTTGATATGTGGACAAGCTTTGAAATGGACTTTTGACATGTTGATATGCTCCTAGTTAGATTTTTGGCATGTTGACAAGATGTCGGTTAGGTTTTTGGCTTGTTGACAAGATGTCAGTTAGGCTTTTGGCTTGTTGAAAAGATGTTGGTTAGGCTTTTGGCTTGTTGACAAGATGCCGATAAGGCTTTTGGCTTGTTGACAAGATGTCGGTAAGGCTTTTCACTTGTTGAAAAGATATCAGTTAGGCTTTTGGCTTGTTGACAAGATGTCGGTTAGACTTTGACCTGTACATGCCCACAAGTTGTCAGTTAGACTTTCGACATGCTGACAAAGTATTTACTTCCAGAAAGCTTCAGGTGTCAGTTAAAACATTGGTATATAGGCAGGGTGTCTGATAAAGTTTTGGCAAATTAAGAAAGTGCCAGTTGAAATTTTACTAAATTTAAGTTAAATTTTGTTCTTTTTTTATTTTGCATTTTTGAGTTTTTTTCTTGCTATTTTAATAATTATAGCAACAATCTTTACAGTAATCGACTTAAAAGTATTTCTGTGATCTGTATTTTCTGTGATATCCAATTTGAAATCCTTTCTCTGAGTCAACTATTCAACGTGACGTTCTAACAAAACAAGTATTAAAATCGCTCATAAAAACAACAAAAATTAAAAATTAGACTAAGCTATTAAGTCTGAAGTCTCCACGATATAATTTGTTGGGAACTTTAGACCAACATATGTATTTCTGGAATTGGAATGTAAAATGTCTCTTACCTTTTATTTGCCGTTTTAAAACATTTCTGGAGCAATTTTTTGATAAAGAACCTTCCTGTCCCTTTTTGTTGACTATTACATGTTAAAAATTGTGTTTTGTATGTAGATATTTCAGTAGAATTTGCGTTTGATTCTTGTGTAGAAATTTCTAAATTTCCTTAAAAGTAGGAATACAACAGAAAATGACGGAAGCACGCTCTCATCGCTCCTCGGTAAAGTTTCGCGGTGGAATTTGTCGTTTTAAAACATTTTGCATGAGAATTTTTGCACGTAAAACCTTCTTGCGGTTTAGATGTTCTAGCATACATGTTAAAATGCGTGTTTTGTTGACATATTCCGCTGGAAATTGAGTTTAAACGACGTGTTTAGGTCGGCTCACGCGGCTTGTGCCCAGCGGTATCACCCATTAGCGGCGGCACCGACTTCTGACACCGAAAAAAAAAACAACAGAAACCGGGCGAATTTAAAACTCCGCCTCGCCTACGGCAGGCGGAGTAAAAAGGCAATTTAATTTTAATTTTGTGAATTTCGATTACAAAACATGCCTTGGACTGTCGACCAATTGATTTCGTCAGGCGATTACAGACTTGTGAGAGGAGGGGGGTAGCCTAATTACTAAAATGTAGTGAAAAAAGGACTTTCCATCTAATGGTGGGAGCAGGTTGGCGGGAACACTGGAGAATAAAGGTCCTGTCACAATGCAATTTTTCTTGCAACTTGAAATGCAATTCTACTATTGGGAGATGTAAAATTGGCAAATGCAAGTTTCCATCACAGTTTGCTGGGGTTTTTTAACGTACCAAACATTTGTCACAAATTTACTTAAGAGTAGATTTTCCCTGTAGCAAAAAAGATGGCAAATGTCGATTTTACCAGAGTGCATGGTAGTCTGAAATTGTTTAAAAAGGCAAATTAACGTCTTTTAAAGAACAGACAGAAGACAATAGGTTATTTTCACACTTGTGTTAAAATTTCAATCCAGTAGCTTTGTTTCTTGTCATCTTTTCCCACGTATTCTTTCTTGATACCTGCAATGCATTCTGGTAAAATCGACATGTCGCCATCTTTTTTGCTACGGTGAATGCAAGGAAAAGTGCACCGTGTGACAGGGCCTTAAGGGTAAGAGGTGGATAGAGAAGGAGACGGAGCAGTTACAAGTGCAAGAAAAATTGCACCGTGTGACAGGGCCTTGAGGGTGGGAGGTGGATAGGAGGAGACGGAGCAGGATGTGGAAGTCGTGCAAGGTCGGGAGGTTAAAAAAGAACAAGGAATGTTATGTTTTTAATGCCTTTTAGACTTTTCTTGAGGCAATTAAAATTCAAACTGTCAAATCCAAACACTGTACAGAATGGCCGACTTTACGTGGTCTTTAGTTTTTACACAACCACTTGCATTGTTATCTTTTGCAGTTTGTTTACCATTTCAGTTATCTATCTTCAATAGAATTCTTTGAAATTTGTTTGTAGATCGACAAAATGCTTAACCTCCTCTCAACAACTGGCAGATTATGAAAAATGAAATTGTTAAAGGTATTGGAATATTGCATGTACAATATTGAATATGGGACAATTTGGGACAGTATAATTTTGGACATGACGGTTTCATTCTCACCTAATTTGACGATTATTTTGTGGGTACACATACCGTGGAATCTCATGTGCTCCAGAAGCATTTTAATCTTAGAAAAAGTCAAATAATGATGAACTGTGTTTTAAAAGAAAGTTAGAATCTTATTTGGTTCAAATCAATTGAATTATGGCCCAAGAGTTCATGAAAACACATACAAAAGGCTTTCTTAAAAAACTGAAATATCAAATCTAGCAATTTTATATGTTATGCCTCTAAACAACACAATTCTGTTTCTAAAAATTGGTACCCTACTAGACCTATATGCATGATTATACTAATTTGGACATATTTATTTTTACCCATTAAAATATAAATTTGTGTTTAATCATTCGTGTTTGTCATTATTTGACTTTGTAATGTTGGTTAAACATAAGGAGATTGAGGTGACTTTGCCAGAAACAAAAACATCCATTATTATACTAAAATTTCAATATATGTAGCAATTAAAACTAACCACAGGAAATATATTTCTACTTTTTAATTGAAATGTTTCTGTTATATGCACTATATCATATTTTTGATAAAAAATTACAACACCTATGTTATTTCCTGGTTTACTATCTCAATCATCTTTTGTTTAAGCTGGCTTTGAGTGTTCATTTGAAAGTTTGGAAAGTTCATTTGAAAATCACAATAGTTCTCAATGTTATATTGGACCCTTTAAAGTTAAAAAAATACTTTGTAATATTTTATACTACTGGTAATTTATCTTAGATACAGACTTTGTGATTTTGTACTAGAATGTTGACTTTCAAACTTTGAGATGAACTACTTATTAAGGACAAAATAAGCTAGCATATTGTCTTTTGTTTACAAAGTGGAACTTGTTTGGAATTGAGATGAACTGATGCAGTTGTTCTTTAACTTTATCAATTAATTACATATCTTAAATGAAAAAGAAAACCACAACTTGCCAAATAAATTCTGTGGGCTCTTTTTATTAGCAAAGAAAAGATGTGGCGGATGTAAGAATTTAAGAGTAAAAAAGTTTCCTTGGACTAAAAAAATTGACAGTGTGCCAGATTTTCTAGATAAACAAGCAGTACAGATGTTGGCCAATAATAAGTATAAGTAACTACAATTTTTAATTTTAAAAGTTTTCTATTGATGCCTGGATACAGTAAATACTTTACCAGAGTTCTTCGTATTACATCGACTTGAAAAAGTTTTAAGTCACATGAAGCTTTTAGTTGATACTATGCAATTTCAAATTTTACAGACTTCTTAATTAACATGCCAAATTTACCTTGTTGAACATAAGGTCTTTCCTGAGAAAAAGTAAAACTGTCTGGCATTATATGGAGTAGAATAATTTAAATTAGTTTGAGACTTTGATTTGATAACAATTTTGATTTGTACTATTTACAATACAAGTGACCGGGTTGTATCGGATATACAAACCCAAGCTGAAGGCGAGATATCTGACATACACAGATGCGAATGTTGTAAATGGCTTGTGAAACTCGTCAATTTTATACATCAGATCTATAGCAAAGTGATTTTGAAAATACCGATTCTGTAAGATGAGAAAATGATTTCTTTTGTGTTTCCTGTATGATTTATTACTTTATAAGTTTCTTAATTAAAATTACAACATATTGCCTACTGGAACTTTTTATATTGTTTGGTTGTGGTGAATTTGTATTTTGGCAATTGAAATATTTCTGAATTTGTATGTGCATTTCCTTTGCTTCAGTTCAAGTTTACATTTCAAATATTCCACTTTGTAATACTTGCGTGGTAATAATAATATAAGAAAACAGGTTTACATGGCTCTTGAATATAGTCTTTTCAACAAGTAAGTAAAGATGAATTTATACTTCAAAGAGATATGTTCCTAACCTGACAATGGTACCTTCCAAAAAGACTAAATTTAAATTGATTCTTCGAATAAATTTTTTACTTTTCAATCCAAGATCAATCTAAGTTATGTATTTCTACTTTTATTTTGGTCTCTTTAACACTGAAACTATCAATTGTATATAAAGCAACTTCACTATCGAGTGACTTCATTAGTTGCTGGGCAAAGCCAAAGCATTGATTTTTCGGCTGTTTTCAATGAAAAATAGAATTTTGCCCAAAGTTATCTCAAATAAATTATCACAATTTGAACAAAAAGCTTCTGTTCTTGTGCCCACCAGAAAAATGAGATGTCTGAGACTTTCTTTGTATTTTTTTGCGAAAAATAGATCGCATGCACTGTTATGCAAAGAAAAGTGTAAGAGATTGGTTTCTGAAAAATGTCGTGCTACACACAATATTCTAAAAATGCTTGGTTTTTATTCTATGTATTTTTGAATTTTTTGTTAAAAAAAATAAAGGTAGCAATGTTTAGTGCATTTCACATTGTCAGGTTAGAAACGCAATAAGAAAAATGTGGCTCCGAACATTACAGCTTGGTCAATTTGGAATTTATAAAAAAATCGTTTCTTTGTTGTTTTTCGACGTTTTGAAGGGTTGTTTCGAGTACAAAAAAGTATTTTTAGGAAGAATTATGTGCCCACGTTACATGTCTCAAAGCCATCAAAATTCGTTGGTAATTCGTGCATGTATTTTTTCTGACTTATAAAAGCACAATTGATTAAAAATGATATTTTTCTTTTGACAAAAATACCTTTCTTCTGTGAGGTGGCTGTATTTGAAAAAGCGTTGGTCAACGCTCCGCCAAAACTCGTGGGTTTTCTCCGGGTACTCCGGTTCTTCCCACTGGGAGAGTTGACAGGGTAGTTACATATGGTTATAAAAATGTGACTAACTTTTGAAAACCTTTCTACTTAGACTTGTTAAGCCTTCTCGTCATCTCTATCAGTTGCATGTTTTGAGCCACATGTTTTTCTTTGTAATTGTGAAACAACTCGTTATATGCTGGGTAAACCTTTGCAAAACTCTCAAAATTTATCACTTCAAGTTGTTTCATTGTTATAATATATTTTGAAGTATAAACATTTACTTACGTTGAAAAGACCCAAGTTTTTTAGGACTTTGTTCATTCACTTGTGTTATTGTTCTCTCTGCCATGTTCTGTTTTCTTCTGTTGTTATTTTAATAAGTACAATGTGTGGTAGTTAATCTCTTTTTATTGTTATTCAAATTGTATGTAATCTTTACAAATTTTTTCAATAAATTGTTTACAAAATTTACTTGTGACCCCTTTTTAATTAAAAATTCAATTCCCATGGGAATTGAGAAATTGAATAAAAAAAATCCCCCTACCCCGGCCAGCTCCCCAAGTGCCACTTCCACCTAAGTAGAAGTACTTATACATGTAGTACAAGTACTTCTACTTATTCACGGTGGAAGTAGCACTCGGAGAACTGGCCGGGGTAGCCGGCAAAGAGAAGACCAACTTTGCAAGTGCTAATACAATTGCTAAGTTGATCTTCCCTAGAGAGCAGCCGCGCGTACCTAACAAATTAAAACAACAAACGTTAGTGACTTAAGTACTTAGCATGCAAATTTGATTCCCAAAGCCAAAATGTCAAGTGCCCCCCGCTGATCCTACCAACTGCCTACCTGCCTCAGTTCTAAGCTGTCTTCCTCAGTTCTAAGCTCCTGCATTCCATTCGTTACCTTCACTTTCCTCACCATCGCACAGTCACTCACAGCTGATAAACCCGCATGCACCACCACCACCCCGACTGCCACCCAATTTCGAAAATTAAAAGAGTTAAAATTTCGGTAAAGTATGCATTTTAAATGCAATTTATTTGGATATTTTAGATCAAACGTAAACAGCAAAAGCTCGTACATAAAAACAGGTGAGAATTCTATTTAAAATTTGCTTGCAAAATATAAAACTTAATTCGCATTTTTCTTAGTTAATAGTATAGATCAATTTAGTTGATGTTGAAACCTACTCTTAACTGTTTTGTTAGAAGTGACGACAGATTTTGGTTTTTAAGCATACTTTCAAAAATTTTAATTCCTTTAATAAACCTAATCCCATGCAACTTACACACGGCGCACACCCTCGCAGTCCATACATTTAGCTAATAAATTACGTTATAAACAAAAAAGCAAAATAAAAAGATAAATTACGTTATCTCTAGCTACTTAAACCCACTTAGACTGAGTTTTTGATTGAATTTTCAAACGTAAAACCTTAGCTGAATGGGCATGGGCTTTTCGTTGTGTTAACTGTTCCGGAGTAAATATAAACCTGGGGCCGGTTGTATCAAAGGCGTTTAGCTTAAACGGTGGATAAGTGAAATTTAAAAATCAGTTTTACACCTAGTACGGAACCGAAATTATGAGTTGAAATAAAATAAATATTTAGTTTTATATATAATTGTTCTTCTCAGGTCAAATAACTTCAGCTGGTTTGTTTATACAACATGGAAACTTGTTTCATATTTTTGACTTATACACCGTTTAAGCTAAACGCCTTTGATACAACCGGCCCCTGATACTTACCAAAGTCCAAGGCTGGGTCAAATAAGCATGAGAATTAGGCAAAAATAAAAAGCAATTGAAACTCAACAGATTCACTAAAGTTGTTTTTTTTTTTGGCAACTTATATCCTTAAGTGTAGATGACATGCAATTTTTAATGCCGTAATTCTCACACTTATTTAACCGAAACGCCTTCATTTGCATGGTACCTCGCAGCTGCTCTCAAACCACCTTCGTAATTTGCTTTAGTGTACACAAACAATGACTTCATTGTTCCTGCTTACCAAAACAAATCTGAAAGCACCAAGATACTTATCATATTAATAATCAAAGAGGATTCGCATTATGCAGTAATTACCATAAACAGACGCATCACCATTGAAACAAAGCATGCTGTATTCCCATGGGAATTTAAAATGCACAAAAAAATATAATGATCCTACTGATTTGCATGGATGTATGAACCAAATTAGCTAAGAAACAAAGAAATGATATATTCCCTTGGGAATTTAATGTAGCAAAAAGATGGCGGGTGTTGATTTTACCAGAATGCCTTGCGGTCTGAAATCGTTTAAAAACTTAAGGTAAATTAACCTCGTTTGAGGAACAGACAGATAGGTTATTTTGTCACTTGTGTTAAAATTCCGTCCATTAGCTTATGTTAAATATCATTTCACTGCTATTCTTGATTGATACCCGCATTAAATTCTGGTAAAATCGACATGCCACCATTTGTTTTGCTACGGTGAATTGGAATACAAGTCAAATTTTCTCGCTTTTTAACCAGAGAACACATTCTTTAAAGGTAGAACGACGGAATTGATCGTTTACAATCGACGCCATCTTTGTTGACGTTTGAAACACATGGCAACCACAAAGTATCGATTCATTATATCTGATCCTATCGAGCCATACATCTTTAAAGTATCATTCATAATACGCTAAAACTAACGATGAAATAGTAAATTGACACTAGTGTTTCGCTGTAAACAGCTGAAGTAATCTGCAGAGTCAACCAAGATGGCGCCCAATCACACGAAATGACGGCATGTGCAAACCAAAAATAGTGACCAAATGCATCAACTATAATTTAGTGGCATTATTACGAAACTTATTTTTGTAAAACGTTCAATCCTACATGTTATTTTGTTTTGTTTTTAGAAATATCCAAATCCAAATGTTAGAGACAAAATTTCCAGGCGTTAAGGTATTGTTTCTTTAAAAAATATTGTCGACATTTACCATATTTTTACCTGTTTTTTGACTCGAAAATTGACTGCCAAACTCCTAGGTATTCTATTTAATTATTTTGTTGAATGTATTTGATATCAATGTTATTTCAATCCAATTTTTTTCACTTAATTTGCTGTCTTCTCTTTTTCATTAACGAGAAATATCTATTAAATCCTCTTTGATCCCTCAATAATAAGTATCTTGTTTTCTACTAACTTGCACATTACCACTACTTTCTATTACAATGTCGTGTCTTCTCATTCTTGTGGATTGTTGTTTTGTGGGTCTTGCCGTCCAGGATCGTTCATTCTTTTCTTTTCTTGTGCGTTTTTTTCACATCCCATCACCCTTTGCAATAGTAGAAAGAATTAAATCATGAGATGATAGTTACGAGTAATTTATAAACTATAACATATTAAACAATTATTGGATGAGGTTTTTGTGATATGCGGAATTATCAATGTCGAGGTAAGAGTTATCAGCCGAGCCGAAGGCGAGTAAGATAACTCTTACCGAGAGATTGATAATTTTGCATATCACAAAAACCGAATCCGATAATTGCTTTATTATACATTTTAAGTCTTTTTCCTCGAGCAATTGACGCATTTCGCCCTCGGAAGAGCTTAAAAAGGAAGATGCCATAACATGAAACAGAAAATATCGAAAAAATGTTGTTGCCATGCCAACCATTGATGCCAACGAATACCGCATACTGTAATAATCTGCACCGTAGGCTCAACATCCAGATAACTCAGTTATCTGCTAGCAGATAACTGAGTTATCTGCAGATTGTGTGATAGTCGCATTTATCTGCATACAACTGATCAATCACAACTCATAAAACAACTGCAATGTATAATAAAATAGTTTATTAATTAGGCCGGCCAAATTATTGTGTAAGCTGTTAATATGAAATTTTTTTATTAAAATCTCGAGAATCATTAGTAAATCGTGAACAAAACACAAAAGAAAATCATAGCCGTGAAGGAGTCTTTATTTCTCACACGCACACAACTTGCAGCTACCCTAATTTATGATTTTAAATCAAAATATCTCGAGAATTAAACAACACGTAAGGAATGTGTAAATTCTTAAAGCTCTTTCGAACAATAAAAATTAATATCTCGCACTAATCTCTCTCAAAAGCTCTCTCAAATTTATTACCAATATCTCTTCAACTATTACTTTGCAGGTGAAATGTAACTTCTATCAAAACTAGCTTGCTTCAAGTTGTTTGGGAATTAAGATTTTACGTGTCAACGAGATCAAATATGAATCTAAGATGGCAGACAGCGCATTAAATTTCTATCTTTACGACCAACTCCCCAACGAAAGGCTTTAATTCGCTCGAAAGTCGAATTTTGTTTTTTTATTGTTTAATGTAGTGAAAGATCCTGTGTGCTTTTTACAGCACTGCCAACACTAGCAACGTTAGTGCGAGATGTTAATTTTTATTGAAACGAAAGCTGAACTGCTAAAGAAAATAGAAACGACAAGATAAAATCAAAAAACTTACTTTCACTCTATCTTTGGATCTTCTTGGCTTCGGTTGTTCTCGTTTCATCATGCTGTTTATGGTTTCATCTGGTTGGCACACTCTCTTCATGGAACATCACGCCGGTCCAGTAGGTAACTAGCTCACTCGTGTCCAGTCAACCAACATAAAATAAGGAGAAAATTAATGTTACAAAATATTTTAGAATATAGGACACTAAGCGTTAATTGAAATTGACTTTAACAAACCGTACATTGTGATAGTATTTGCATCTTAACATCTGATGGAGACGGCTTGTGATTTACTTCTTATGTCGATATGAATTCTTTCCCATCTTGTTGCGTCATTAGTTGATGGTTGTTGTATTCACTTTTTACTTGGCATTCTCTGAAAAAAAAATTACGATTTTCAGAAAACTGTTTACAAGATAAGCAAAGAAAACTACGTTCACAAGCATTAGAGAGGACTAAGTAATTATAATAGGCGTGACAGGTCACAGAGGTTAGTCGACGAAGAAACTCATGGACAAATTCCCGGCATGATGATATTCCGATAGCAAGAAGTACAGCAAGTGTAGAACGTGTACGTGTAAGCTTAAACTGTATCTATGCAACTCCAAGAAAAGCGCAACACAAAATGGCGGAATTTAAAGACATTTCTGGTGTCATTTCCAGTTCCCTAACTTTCGCGGACAAATATATTTATATATTTTTCTCAAATTTTTTTGAAGTAAATCTAGATGGATTTTGTGAATAAACAAATTGAAAAAAGTATTGCCCACGTTAGGAAACTAGAACGGGCGCCCAAGAATGCCCACAATTTCTCCAATCTGGATTATATTTATTGATTGCGCAAATGACTGATAAAAAATAAGAGAGTAATAAAATACCAAATGGTTTCCTCTTCAAGATAGTGTCATACATGCGCGCGGCATTTCGGGATATTTGGGAAAACTCATGTTGAAGTTGAACCTAAGGCAACATGCCAAGTACATGGATGACGCTATCCTGCTCAGGAAACTATTTAGTAATTGTCTTACAAAATGATTACAGTGAAACACAAGTCAACGCCACGGCATTTAAATTTCTCGTGTAGGATTGTTTGATCCTGCACAGTAATAGCCAAGTGGCGCAATCGTCAGAGCAAACGCCTATCACATGTGAGGTCGTGGGTTCAATCCTTACTTCAGACTCGTGACACCCATGTGAGGAGTTAGTCAGTCGTGGGTTTATCCCGGGTACTCCGGTTTGCGAATGTTGACTGGATGGTTAAAATTGTAAAATATCAGTAATCACCGGAACACGGGTACTTAACTAAACTGCTGACGATGAGGCGGAACTCATAATGAATTAATGAAAATGTGTTTCACTGTAGTTATCATATAATGTAATTGCCAAGCTGAATGAATAATTCTCCAGTAACTACGTCATATGAATAATTTACAATTATGAGAGTAGTGGGGGGGGGGGGGGCAGCATAAAGATTGAAGTAGTGTCAAGGAAGGGGTACTACCCTGACGGGTACTAGGCGAAGAAGTAGAGTAAACAGGAGGAAGAAAATTAAATTGGAGTAAATAAGGGGGATTGGGGTAAAGAAGGGGAGAAGCAGGATAAAGAAACCAGTGGAAGGGGGTGCTATCCTGGAAGGAGTACCCGGGAAAGAAGAGGGTGAACAGGAGGAAAAGTAGATTGGAGTACAGAAAGGGGAAATTAAACGGATCAGGAAATTCAGACTTGCAATTCAAATGAAAGGCAGCTCATTGGTCATGTAAACACTCGTTAAATCATGGTTCTCGCTTGCCTTTAGCTTGGAATCATCTTTGAATTTGAACTGAAAGTCTGAATTTGCATGTTTCTTGTATAGAGTGCAGTGTATCAGAACAGAAGAGGTTTTGAAGAAAAAGAAAGAAAGAATAAAAGTAAGTTAAAATTTGTAAAGAATAATGAAGAAACTATTGGTACAGCACTTGATACATGATGATAATCATCATTATAAACTCTCTATTAATCCGGGGGGGGGGGGTATAATAGAGAATTTGCAATGATAGTAAGTATATTGTAATATTTGGGTTTTTACCACTAAATCCTCTTGAAAGTTCTTTTTGGCTGTGGCTTCTCTCATCACAGTTGTCTGTGCTTGTCTTGCAAAATCTCTGGAATATCTATAACGTGAAGGTCAATATTTAAGATTAGAAAAATAGAAACCGTAAAATAGAAAGAAATTTAAATCGTGGCGAATACTTTTTACGGTCTTGCTGGCATGACAAAAAGAGAGTATAGATTTATAAGATCATGTTGATTTATCCTTTATCTGAACTATATTTAACTTAGATTTTAAAATAGATTTCACCCTGGTAAGCAGACCGAATGGGTTTTCAAACAAGATAACATTTAATGACTAAAACGTGCACAGAATAGTTAGAGAATGCTTACATGTCGAATAAAAATCCAATACTTTTAATGTCCAACTACACAATAGCGATTTTCGTTGCATTTCTAGACTGGAGAAGAAGACGACGCCATTTTGATTTTGATTTCTCCCGACAACGGCAGATTTGTCTTCGCAATTTTTTTCCATTTCTTCGTCGTTTTAGCTCCAATTTGCTCGTTGTGTTTCTTTCGTACCTTCCTCGCCATTTCCGTACAATCAATGGACATTTATACTCAAGATTAAGACTGTATTGAGACTTTCAAAATGTTCGTCAGGAGACATAAAAATCGAAGCTTCTTCTTCGGGTTGCAGAAGCAAATGACGTCAGACGACCTTTGTCCGCCAGCAAATACCCGTATGTATAACATTCAATGATCTTTTTAGGAAGCTGAAAATCGGTTTTTATTGCGCGAACGAAGTGTTTTTGCCATTATTTCTTACTCAGGTCTTTCTTCTGCTACTTTACTTCATGTTTACTTAGGTAACTTGCCAAAAGAAACGCCTGTAAGGGACAATTTTGCAATTTTTTTTATTTGGATGCTGATGACCAAGGGAAGACTCGTTAAAGCTTTCATTGGCAAATATCTTTCCCTCCGTGGCCGAGAGGTAAAGACAATTGTCTTGACTTCGATTTTGGGTGGATCGAGGACCGGTCCAGTTCAACTAAGTTTGGTAAGAATTTAATTCTGATCGATGCTCGATCCACCCAAAACTGAAGTCAAAGCTGGGCGTGGAGTGCAGGAAAACACTAGGCAGTACCGCGAGGCCGAGGAGGCAAACGTTATTTTCCCAGCGTTGTTAACTAATATTTAAGCAAATTTCATTAAGTTGACTGTTGGGGACAGACCTGTAGGGTTGGTGCATTGAAGACTTCTCGTCGTTATTTCCCTTCGTTCAAGAAGACAAGTTGTCTTCATCGAGAAATAACGACGAAAAGACTTCAAGACACCACTAAACCACTACACTTTAAAGCTACAGTGTAGTGGTTTAGCTAGCTAAACCACTACACTGTGCCAATAATATATGGCTGACTTCTTCCTAACGCTTACGGTACGACCATGGATGCGCAAAGATGCGCAAACACATTAAAGCCTTGAAAGCAAGTGTTTTCTTTTAGGAAAGAATCAAGGACGACAACGCTTACTAAATCAAAGCCGTCTAGTCATGTTTTAAGTACTTCAGCTATGTTTAACGATCTTTTACCAGATCTTTGCAAGAGGAAAAGTAAAATTTTGCATCATTATTATTAACTTTCCGTCAGTCGTTTCTTTCTTGATCGAGCATTATATGCCATTGTGTTCAGTGTCCTTGATATAGGAGCCATATACTTATGGCCTTGGGTTTAATTCCCAAACACTGAATGGCAGTGTTTTGCTCTTCCAATGAGATAACAAGATGGCACTGTAGAACGCGTGGTTTTATATAAGCTACGAGCGTCAAGATATCCTTGATAGGTAACTATTGATCCTACAATGGCACTTATGTTCACTGCCAATAGGAACGTTTTCAACTCACAGCTTGTACATAATGGCCTTTATAGGTTGTGTCACAAGGAAACTGCAGTTCGGTCGTAAAATCAACTTGTTTTCAAGGTTGCCGGGTTTTAAACATTACTGACACTGTTAATGTTGTAGCTCGGAATTGTAAAACAACGGCGGCAATGCAGTTTTCTTGTGCCATAACCATATAAGCTACGACCGCCAAGCTTTATCCTTGATAGGAAAGAATTGATCCCACCAACGACATTTGTATTCTCTACCGATAGGAACGTTTGAGACTTACAGCTTGTACATAACGCATTTTATCGGTGAGTCGTAAAACCAACCTGTTACTGCTCAGCAAACTACCATTTCCCTCGATCAACGATAGTCGATGAAGCTTGGCGCTCGAGTTGTTCAGCTAAGTTAAACGATCTTTTATGGCGAGGTCTTTTCAAGAAGGCATGAAGCATAGATGCGCAAACACTGTACAGCCTGTAAAGAATATGTCTTCTTTCGGGAAAGAGTCAAAGACGATAACGCTTATTAAATCAAAACTGTGTAGGCATGTTTTAAGTTGCTCAGCTATGTTTAACGATCTTTTATGACCAGGCCTTTGCAAGAAGGAAAGTCGAAGTTTGCATATACTATTGACTTTCCGTCGGTCGTTTCTTTCTTGATCGAGCTTTATATGTCATTGTGTTCAGTGTCCTTGATATAGGAGTCATGTATTTATGGCCTTGGGTTTGATTCCCAAACACTGCATGGCAGTCTTCAGCTCTTTCAAGTAATAAGATAACTTTGGAACAAGATGGCAATGCGTTATTTACTATATGCCTGGTCATGCTGTAACTAATCATGTAGTATATTCTACAAACCTTAACTCAGAACGTTGGCTGTCAGTTTCTATTCGTGGTTGCTTTGAAACATTGCAGATACTGCTAACCTGGCTATAACCTGTAAAATGCTTGGTTTTACACAACCTACGAGCGCCAAGCTTCATCGACTATCGTTGATCGAGGGAACTGGTAGTTTGCTGAGCAGTAACAGGTTGGTTTTACGACTCACAGATAAAATGCGTTATGTACAAGCTGCAAGTCTCAAACGTTCCTATCGGTAGAGAATACAAATGTCGTTGGTGGGATCAATTGTTTCCTATCAAGGATAAAGCTTGGCGGTCGTAGCTTATATAAATGATAAAACCACCCATTTTACAGGTTATGGCACAAGAAAACTGCATTGCCGCCGTTGTTTTACAATTCCGAGCTACAACATTAACAGTGTCAGTAATGTTTAAAACCCGGCAACCTTGAAAACAAGTTGATTTTACGACCGAACTGCAGTTTCCTTGTGACACAACCTATAAAATCCATTATGTACAAGCTGTGAGTTGGAAACGTTCCTATTGGCAGTGAACATAAGTGTCCATTGTAGGATCAATAGTTACCTATCAAGGATATCTTGACGCTCGTAGCTTATATAAAACCACGCGTTCTACAGTGCCATCTTGTTATCTCATTGGAAGAGCAAAACACTGCCATTCAGTGTTTGGGAATTAAACCCAAGGCCATAAGTATATGGCTCCTATATCAAGGACACTGAACACAATGGCATATAATGCTCGATCAAGAAAGAAACGACTGACGGAAAGTTAATAATAATGATGCAAAATTTTACTTTTCCTCTTGCAAAGATCTGGTAAAAGATCGTTAAACATAGCTGAAGTACTTAAAACATGACTAGACGGCTTTGATTTAGTAAGCGTTGTCGTCCTTGATTCTTTCCTAAAAGAAAACACTTGCTTTCAAGGCTTTAATGTGTTTGCGCATCTTTGCGCATCCATGGTCGTACCGTAAGCGTTAGGAAGAAGTCAGCCATATATTATTGGCACAGTGTAGTGGTTTAGCTAGCTAAACCACTACACTGTAGCTTTAAAGTGTAGTGGTTTAGTGGTGTCTTGAAGTCTTTTCGTCGTTATTTCTCGATGAAGACAACTTGTCTTCTTGAACGAAGGGAAATAACGACGAGAAGTCTTCAATGCACCAACCCTACAGGTCTGTCCCCAACAGTCAAGTTAATGAAATTTGCTTAAATATTAGTTAACAACACTAGGAAAATAACGTTTGCCTCCTTGGCCTCGCGGTACTGCCTAGTGTTTTCCTGCACTCCACGCCCAGCTTTGAATTCAGTTTTGGGTGGATCGAGCACCGATCAGAATTAAATTCTTACCAAACTCAGTTGAACTGGACCGGTCCTCGATCCACCCAAAATCGAAGTCAAGACAGTTGTCTTTACCTCTCGGCCACGGAGGGAAAGATATTTGCCAATGAAAGCTCTAACGAGTCTTCTCTTCTTCATCAGCATCGAAATAAAAAAAAAATGCAAAATTGTCCCTTACAGGCGTTTCTTTTGGCAAGTTACCTAACTAAACTGGAAGTAAAGTAGTAGAACAAAGACCTGAGTAAGAAATAATGGCAAAAACACTTCGTTCGCGCAATAAAAACTGATTTTCAGCTTCCTAAAAAGATCATTGAATGTTATACATACGGGTATTTGCTGGCGGACAAAGGTCGTCTGACGTCATTTGCTTCTGCAACCCGAAGAAGAAGCTTCGATTTTTATGTCTCCTGACGAACATTTTGAAAGTCTCAATACAGTCTTAATCTTGAGTATAAATGTCCATTGATTGTACGGAAATGGCGAGGAAGGTACGAAAGAAACACAACGAGCAAATTGGAGCTAAAACGACGAAGAAATGGAAAAAAATTGCGAAGACAAATCTGCCGTTGTCGGGAGAAATCAAAATCAAAATGGCGTCGTCTTCTTCTCCAGTCTAGAAATGCAACGAAAATCGCTATTGTGTAGTTGGACATTAAAAGTATTGGATTTTTATTCGACATGTAAGCATTCTCTAACTATTCTGTGCACGTTTTAGTCATTAAATGTTATCTTGTTTGAAAACCCATTCGGTCTGCTTACCAGGGTGAAATCTATTTTAAAATCTAAGTTAAATATAGTTCAGATAAAGGATAAATCAACATGATCTTATAAATCTATACTCTCTTTTTGTCATGCCAGCAAGACCGTAAAAAGTATTCGCCACGATTTAAATTTCTTTCTATTTTACGGTTTCTATTTTTCTAATCTTAAATATTGACCTTCACGTTATAGATATTCCAGAGATTTTGCAAGACAAGCACAGACAACTGTGATGAGAGAAGCCACAGCCAAAAAGAACTTTCAAGAGGATTTAGTGGTAAAAACCCAAATATTACAATATACTTACTATCATTGCAAATTCTCTATTATACCCCCCCCCCGGATTAATAGAGAGTTTATAATGATGATTATCATCATGTATCAAGTGCTGTACCAATAGTTTCTTCATTATTCTTTACAAATTTTAACTTACTTTTATTCTTTCTTTCTTTTTCTTCAAAACCTCTTCTGTTCTGATACACTGCACTCTATACAAGAAACATGCAAATTCAGACTTTCAGTTCAAATTCAAAGATGATTCCAAGCTAAAGGCAAGCGAGAACCATGATTTAACGAGTGTTTACATGACCAATGAGCTGCCTTTCATTTGAATTGCAAGTCTGAATTTCCTGATCCGTTTAATTTCCCCTTTCTTTTCTCCAATCTACTTTTCCTCTTGTTCACCCTCTTCTTTCCCGGGTACTCCTTCCAGGATAGCACCCCCTTCCACTGGTTTCTTTATCCTGCTTCTCCCCTTCTTTACCCCAATCCCCCTTATTTACTCCAATTTAATCTTCTTCCTCCTGTTTACTCTACTTCTTCGCCTAGTACCCGTCAGGGTAGTACCCCTTCCTTGACACTACTTCAATCTTTATGCTGCCCCCCCCCCCCACTACTCTCATAATTGTAAGTTATTCATATGACGTAGTTACTGGAGAATTATTCATTCAGCTTGGCAATTACATTATATGATAACTACAGTGAAACACATTTTCATTAATTCATTATGAGTTCCGCCTCATCGTCAGCAGTTTAGTTAAGTACCCGTGTTCCGGTGATTACTGATATTTTACAATTTTAACCATCCAGTCAACATTCGCAAACCGGAGTACCCGGGATAAACCCACGACTGACTAACTCCTCACATGGGTGTCACGAGTCTGAAGTAAGGATTGAACCCACGACCTCACATGTGATAGGCGTTTGCTCTGACGATTGCGCCACTTGGCTATTACTGTGCAGGATCAAACAATCCTACACGAGAAATTTAAATGCCGTGGCGTTGACTTGTGTTTCACTGTAATCATTTTGTAAGACAATTACTAAATAGTTTCCTGAGCAGGATAGCGTCATCCATGTACTTGGCATGTTGCCTTAGGTTCAACTTCAACATGAGTTTTCCCAAATATCCCGAAATGCCGCGCGCATGTATGACACTATCTTGAAGAGGAAACCATTTGGTATTTTATTACTCTCTTATTTTTTATCAGTCATTTGCGCAATCAATAAATATAATCCAGATTGGAGAAATTGTGGGCATTCTTGGGCGCCCGTTCTAGTTTCCTAACGTGGGCAATACTTTTTTCAATTTGTTTATTCACAAAATCCATCTAGATTTACTTCAAAAAAATTTGAGAAAAATATATAAATATATTTGTCCGCGAAAGTTAGGGAACTGGAAATGACACCAGAAATGTCTTTAAATTCCGCCATTTTGTGTTGCGCTTTTCTTGGAGTTGCATAGATACAGTTTAAGCTTACACGTACACGTTCTACACTTGCTGTACTTCTTGCTATCGGAATATCATCATGCCGGGAATTTGTCCATGAGTTTCTTCGTCGACTAACCTCTGTGACCTGTCACGCCTATTATAATTACTTAGTCCTCTCTAATGCTTGTGAACGTAGTTTTCTTTGCTTATCTTGTAAACAGTTTTCTGAACATCGTAATTTTTTTTTCAGAGAATGCCAAGTAAAAAGTGAATACAACAACCATCAACTAATGACGCAACAAGATGGGAAAGAATTCATATCGACATAAGAAGTAAATCACAAGCCGTCTCCATCAGATGTTAAGATGCAAATACTATCACAATGTACGGTTTGTTAAAGTCAATTTCAATTAACGCTTAGTGTCCTATATTCTAAAATATTTTGTAACATTAATTTTCTCCTTATTTTATGTTGGTTGACTGGACACGAGTGAGCTAGTTACCTACTGGACCGGCGTGATGTTCCATGAAGAGAGTGTGCCAACCAGATGAAACCATAAACAGCATGATGAAACGAGAACAACCGAAGCCAAGAAGATCCAAAGATAGAGTGAAAGTAAGTTTTTTGATTTTATCTTGTCGTTTCTATTTTCTTTAGCAGTTCAGCTTTCGTTTCAATAAAAATTAACATCTCGCACTAACGTTGCTAGTGTTGGCAGTGCTGTAAAAAGCACACAGGATCTTTCACTACATTAAACAATAAAAAAACAAAATTCGACTTTCGAGCGAATTAAAGCCTTTCGTTGGGGAGTTGGTCGTAAAGATAGAAATTTAATGCGCTGTCTGCCATCTTAGATTCATATTTGATCTCGTTGACACGTAAAATCTTAATTCCCAAACAACTTGAAGCAAGCTAGTTTTGATAGAAGTTACATTTCACCTGCAAAGTAATAGTTGAAGAGATATTGGTAATAAATTTGAGAGAGCTTTTGAGAGAGATTAGTGCGAGATATTAATTTTTATTGTTCGAAAGAGCTTTAAGAATTTACACATTCCTTACGTGTTGTTTAATTCTCGAGATATTTTGATTTAAAATCATAAATTAGGGTAGCTGCAAGTTGTGTGCGTGTGAGAAATAAAGACTCCTTCACGGCTATGATTTTCTTTTGTGTTTTGTTCACGATTTACTAATGATTCTCGAGATTTTAATAAAAAAATTTCATATTAACAGCTTACACAATAATTTGGCCGGCCTAATTAATAAACTATTTTATTATACATTGCAGTTGTTTTATGCGTTGTGATTGATCAGTTGTATGCAGATAAATGCGACTATCACACAATCTGCAGATAACTCAGTTATCTGCTAGCAGATAACTGAGTTATCTGGATGTTGAGCCTACGGTGCAGATTATTACAGTATGCGGTATTCGTTGGCATCAATGGTTGGCATGGCAACAACATTTTTTCGATATTTTCTGTTTCATGTTATGGCATCTTCCTTTTTAAGCTCTTCCGAGGGCGAAATGCGTCAATTGCTCGAGGAAAAAGACTTAAAATGTATAATAAAGCAATTATCGGATTCGGTTTTTGTGATATGCAAAATTATCAATCTCTCGGTAAGAGTTATCTTACTCGCCTTCGGCTCGGCTGATAACTCTTACCTCGACATTGATAATTCCGCATATCACAAAAACCTCATCCAATAATTGTTTAATATGTTATAGTTTATAAATTACTCGTAACTATCATCTCATGATTTAATTCTTTCTACTATTGCAAAGGGTGATGGGATGTGAAAAAAAACGCACAAGAAAAGAAAAGAATGAACGATCCTGGACGGCAAGACACCACAAAACAACAATCCACAAGAATGAGAAGACACGACATTGTAATAGAAAGTAGTGGTAATGTGCAAGTTAGTAGAAAACAAGATACTTATTATTGAGGGATCAAAGAGGATTTAATAGATATTTCTCGTTAATGAAAAAGAGAAGACAGCAAATTAAGTGAAAAAAATTGGATTGAAATAACATTGATATCAAATACATTCAACAAAATAATTAAATAGAATACCTAGGAGTTTGGCAGTCAATTTTCGAGTCAAAAAACAGGTAAAAATATGGTAAATGTCGACAATATTTTTTAAAGAAACAATACCTTAACGCCTGGAAATTTTGTCTCTAACATTTGGATTTGGATATTTCTAAAAACAAAACAAAATAACATGTAGGATTGAACGTTTTACAAAAATAAGTTTCGTAATAATGCCACTAAATATAGTTGATGCATTTGGTCACTATTTTTGGTTTGCACATGCCGTCATTTCGTGTGATTGGGCGCCATCTTGGTTGACTCTGCAGATTACTTCAGCTGTTTACAGCGAAACACTAGTGTCAATTTACTATTTCATCGTTAGTTTTAGCGTATTATGAATGTACTTTAAAGATGTATGGCTCGATAGGATCAGATATAATGAATCGATACTTTGTGGTTGCCATGTGTTTCAAACGTCAACAAAGATGGCGTCGATTGTAAACGATCAATTCCGTCGTTCTACCTTTAAAGAATGTGTTCTCTGGTTAAAAAGCGAGAAAATTTGACTTGTATTCCAATTCACCGTAGCAAAACAAATGGTGGCATGTCGATTTTACCAGAATTTAATGCGGGTATCAATCAAGAATAGCAGTGAAATGATATTTAACATAAGCTAATGGACGGAATTTTAACACAAGTGACAAAATAACCTATCTGTCTGTTCCTCAAACGAGGTTAATTTACCTTAAGTTTTTAAACGATTTCAGACCGCAAGGCATTCTGGTAAAATCAACACCCGCCATCTTTTTGCTACATTAAATTCCCAAGGGAATATATCATTTCTTTGTTTCTTAGCTAATTTGGTTCATACATCCATGCAAATCAGTAGGATCATTATATTTTTTTGTGCATTTTAAATTCCCATGGGAATACAGCATGCTTTGTTTCAATGGTGATGCGTCTGTTTATGGTAATTACTGCATAATGCGAATCCTCTTTGATTATTAATATGATAAGTATCTTGGTGCTTTCAGATTTGTTTTGGTAAGCAGGAACAATGAAGTCATTGTTTGTGTACACTAAAGCAAATTACGAAGGTGGTTTGAGAGCAGCTGCGAGGTACCATGCAAATGAAGGCGTTTCGGTTAAATAAGTGTGAGAATTACGGCATTAAAAATTGCATGTCATCTACACTTAAGGATATAAGTTGCCAAAAAAAAAACAACTTTAGTGAATCTGTTGAGTTTCAATTGCTTTTTATTTTTGCCTAATTCTCATGCTTATTTGACCCAGCCTTGGACTTTGGTAAGTATCAGGGGCCGGTTGTATCAAAGGCGTTTAGCTTAAACGGTGTATAAGTCAAAAATATGAAACAAGTTTCCATGTTGTATAAACAAACCAGCTGAAGTTATTTGACCTGAGAAGAACAATTATATATAAAACTAAATATTTATTTTATTTCAACTCATAATTTCGGTTCCGTACTAGGTGTAAAACTGATTTTTAAATTTCACTTATCCACCGTTTAAGCTAAACGCCTTTGATACAACCGGCCCCAGGTTTATATTTACTCCGGAACAGTTAACACAACGAAAAGCCCATGCCCATTCAGCTAAGGTTTTACGTTTGAAAATTCAATCAAAAACTCAGTCTAAGTGGGTTTAAGTAGCTAGAGATAACGTAATTTATCTTTTTATTTTGCTTTTTTGTTTATAACGTAATTTATTAGCTAAATGTATGGACTGCGAGGGTGTGCGCCGTGTGTAAGTTGCATGGGATTAGGTTTATTAAAGGAATTAAAATTTTTGAAAGTATGCTTAAAAACCAAAATCTGTCGTCACTTCTAACAAAACAGTTAAGAGTAGGTTTCAACATCAACTAAATTGATCTATACTATTAACTAAGAAAAATGCGAATTAAGTTTTATATTTTGCAAGCAAATTTTAAATAGAATTCTCACCTGTTTTTATGTACGAGCTTTTTCTGTTTACGTTTGATCTAAAATATCCAAATAAATTGCATTTAAAATGCATACTTTACCGAAATTTTAACTCTTTTAATTTTCGAAATTGGGTGGCAGTCGGGGTGGTGGTGGTGCATGCGGGTTTATCAGCTGTGAGTGACTGTGCGATGGTGAGGAAAGTGAAGGTAACGAATGGAATGCAGGAGCTTAGAACTGAGGAAGACAGCTTAGAACTGAGGCAGGTAGGCAGTTGGTAGGATCAGCGGGGGGCACTTGACATTTTGGCTTTGGGAATCAAATTTGCATGCTAAGTACTTAAGTCACTAACGTTTGTTGTTTTAATTTGTTAGGTACGCGCGGCTGCTCTCTAGGGAAGATCAACTTAGCAATTGTATTAGCACTTGCAAAGTTGGTCTTCTCTTTGCCGGCTACCCCGGCCAGTTCTCCGAGTGCTACTTCCACCGTGAATAAGTAGAAGTACTTGTACTACATGTATAAGTACTTCTACTTAGGTGGAAGTGGCACTTGGGGAGCTGGCCGGGGTAGGGGGATTTTTTTTATTCAATTTCTCAATTCCCATGGGAATTGAATTTTTAATTAAAAAGGGGTCACAAGTAAATTTTGTAAACAATTTATTGAAAAAATTTGTAAAGATTACATACAATTTGAATAACAATAAAAAGAGATTAACTACCACACATTGTACTTATTAAAATAACAACAGAAGAAAACAGAACATGGCAGAGAGAACAATAACACAAGTGAATGAACAAAGTCCTAAAAAACTTGGGTCTTTTCAACGTAAGTAAATGTTTATACTTCAAAATATATTATAACAATGAAACAACTTGAAGTGATAAATTTTGAGAGTTTTGCAAAGGTTTACCCAGCATATAACGAGTTGTTTCACAATTACAAAGAAAAACATGTGGCTCAAAACATGCAACTGATAGAGATGACGAGAAGGCTTAACAAGTCTAAGTAGAAAGGTTTTCAAAAGTTAGTCACATTTTTATAACCATATGTAACTACCCTGTCAACTCTCCCAGTGGGAAGAACCGGAGTACCCGGAGAAAACCCACGAGTTTTGGCGGAGCGTTGACCAACGCTTTTTCAAATACAGCCACCTCACAGAAGAAAGGTATTTTTGTCAAAAGAAAAATATCATTTTTAATCAATTGTGCTTTTATAAGTCAGAAAAAATACATGCACGAATTACCAACGAATTTTGATGGCTTTGAGACATGTAACGTGGGCACATAATTCTTCCTAAAAATACTTTTTTGTACTCGAAACAACCCTTCAAAACGTCGAAAAACAACGAAGAAACGATTTTTTTATAAATTCCAAATTGACCAAGCTGTAATGTTCGGAGCCACATTTTTCTTATTGCGTTTCTAACCTGACAATGTGAAATGCACTAAACATTGCTACCTTTATTTTTTTTAACAAAAAATTCAAAAATACATAGAATAAAAACCAAGCATTTTTAGAATATTGTGTGTAGCACGACATTTTTCAGAAACCAATCTCTTACACTTTTCTTTGCATAACAGTGCATGCGATCTATTTTTCGCAAAAAAATACAAAGAAAGTCTCAGACATCTCATTTTTCTGGTGGGCACAAGAACAGAAGCTTTTTGTTCAAATTGTGATAATTTATTTGAGATAACTTTGGGCAAAATTCTATTTTTCATTGAAAACAGCCGAAAAATCAATGCTTTGGCTTTGCCCAGCAACTAATGAAGTCACTCGATAGTGAAGTTGCTTTATATACAATTGATAGTTTCAGTGTTAAAGAGACCAAAATAAAAGTAGAAATACATAACTTAGATTGATCTTGGATTGAAAAGTAAAAAATTTATTCGAAGAATCAATTTAAATTTAGTCTTTTTGGAAGGTACCATTGTCAGGTTAGGAACATATCTCTTTGAAGTATAAATTCATCTTTACTTACTTGTTGAAAAGACTATATTCAAGAGCCATGTAAACCTGTTTTCTTATATTATTATTACCACGCAAGTATTACAAAGTGGAATATTTGAAATGTAAACTTGAACTGAAGCAAAGGAAATGCACAAAAAATTCAGAAATATTTCAATTGCCAAAATACAAATTCACCACAACCAAACAATATAAAAAGTTCCAGTAGGCAATATGTTGTAATTTTAATTAAGAAACTTATAAAGTAATAAATCATACAGGAAACACAAAAGAAATCATTTTCTCATCTTACAGAATCGGTATTTTCAAAATCACTTTGCTATAGATCTGATGTATAAAATTGACGAGTTTCACAAGCCATTTACAACATTCGCATCTGTGTATGTCAGATATCTCGCCTTCAGCTTGGGTTTGTATATCCGATACAACCCGGTCACTTGTATTGTAAATAGTATAAATCAAAATTGTTATCAAATCAAAGTCTCAAACTAATTTAAATTATTCTACTCCATATAATGCCAGACAGTTTTACTTTTTCTCAGGAAAGACCTTATGTTCAACAAGGTAAATTTGGCATGTTAATTAAGAAGTCTGTAAAATTTGAAATTGCATAGTATCAACTAAAAGCTTCATGTGACTTAAAACTTTTTCAAGTCGATGTAATACGAAGAACTCTGGTAAAGTATTTACTGTATCCAGGCATCAATAGAAAACTTTTAAAATTAAAAATTGTAGTTACTTATACTTATTATTGGCCAACATCTGTACTGCTTGTTTATCTAGAAAATCTGGCACACTGTCAATTTTTTTAGTCCAAGGAAACTTTTTTACTCTTAAATTCTTACATCCGCCACATCTTTTCTTTGCTAATAAAAAGAGCCCACAGAATTTATTTGGCAAGTTGTGGTTTTCTTTTTCATTTAAGATATGTAATTAATTGATAAAGTTAAAGAACAACTGCATCAGTTCATCTCAATTCCAAACAAGTTCCACTTTGTAAACAAAAGACAATATGCTAGCTTATTTTGTCCTTAATAAGTAGTTCATCTTAAAGTTTGAAAGTCAACATTCTAGTACAAAATCACAAAGTCTGTATCTAAGATAAATTACCAGTAGTATAAAATATTACAAAGTATTTTTTTAACTTTAAAGGGTCCAATATAACATTGAGAACTATTGTGATTTTCAAATGAACTTTCCAAACTTTCAAATGAACACTCAAAGCCAGCTTAAACAAAAGATGATTGAGATAGTAAACCAGGAAATAACATAGGTGTTGTAATTTTTTATCAAAAATATGATATAGTGCATATAACAGAAACATTTCAATTAAAAAGTAGAAATATATTTCCTGTGGTTAGTTTTAATTGCTATATATATTGAAATTTTAGTATAATAATGGATGTTTTTGTTTCTGGCAAAGTCACCTCAATCTCCTTATGTTTAACCAACATTACAAAGTCAAATAATGACAAACACGAATGATTAAACACAAATTTATATTTTAATGGGTAAAAATAAATATGTCCAAATTAGTATAATCATGCATATAGGTCTAGTAGGGTACCAATTTTTAGAAACAGAATTGTGTTGTTTAGAGGCATAACATATAAAATTGCTAGATTTGATATTTCAGTTTTTTAAGAAAGCCTTTTGTATGTGTTTTCATGAACTCTTGGGCCATAATTCAATTGATTTGAACCAAATAAGATTCTAACTTTCTTTTAAAACACAGTTCATCATTATTTGACTTTTTCTAAGATTAAAATGCTTCTGGAGCACATGAGATTCCACGGTATGTGTACCCACAAAATAATCGTCAAATTAGGTGAGAATGAAACCGTCATGTCCAAAATTATACTGTCCCAAATTGTCCCATATTCAATATTGTACATGCAATATTCCAATACCTTTAACAATTTCATTTTTCATAATCTGCCAGTTGTTGAGAGGAGGTTAAGCATTTTGTCGATCTACAAACAAATTTCAAAGAATTCTATTGAAGATAGATAACTGAAATGGTAAACAAACTGCAAAAGATAACAATGCAAGTGGTTGTGTAAAAACTAAAGACCACGTAAAGTCGGCCATTCTGTACAGTGTTTGGATTTGACAGTTTGAATTTTAATTGCCTCAAGAAAAGTCTAAAAGGCATTAAAAACATAACATTCCTTGTTCTTTTTTAACCTCCCGACCTTGCACGACTCCCACATCCTGCTCCGTCTCCTCCTATCCACCTCCCACCCTCAAGGCCCTGTCACACGGTGCAATTTTTCTTGCACTTGTAACTGCTCCGTCTCCTTCTCTATCCACCTCTTACCCTTAAGGCCCTGTCACACGGTGCACTTTTCCTTGCATTCACCGTAGCAAAAAAGATGGCGACATGTCGATTTTACCAGAATGCATTGCAGGTATCAAGAAAGAATACGTGGGAAAAGATGACAAGAAACAAAGCTACTGGATTGAAATTTTAACACAAGTGTGAAAATAACCTATTGTCTTCTGTCTGTTCTTTAAAAGACGTTAATTTGCCTTTTTAAACAATTTCAGACTACCATGCACTCTGGTAAAATCGACATTTGCCATCTTTTTTGCTACAGGGAAAATCTACTCTTAAGTAAATTTGTGACAAATGTTTGGTACGTTAAAAAACCCCAGCAAACTGTGATGGAAACTTGCATTTGCCAATTTTACATCTCCCAATAGTAGAATTGCATTTCAAGTTGCAAGAAAAATTGCATTGTGACAGGACCTTTATTCTCCAGTGTTCCCGCCAACCTGCTCCCACCATTAGATGGAAAGTCCTTTTTTCACTACATTTTAGTAATTAGGCTACCCCCCTCCTCTCACAAGTCTGTAATCGCCTGACGAAATCAATTGGTCGACAGTCCAAGGCATGTTTTGTAATCGAAATTCACAAAATTAAAATTAAATTGCCTTTTTTCAATAAATTTGAACCAGAACCAACTCTATACATAGAACTGTCTCAGCATACTTTCTTCGACAATCTCAACAATTCAAGACCTCATTCAGTTTCTATAGCGGATTTCATGGTATTATTATCGAACCAACTTCAACTGAAAACGGTAGCCTTAATCTTACATGCGACCATAGCCATGCTTGGAAAGCACAAACTCACAATACTCGAAAATTGTACTTATTTCCAGTCTGATCTCTCAAAAATCGATCTCTATGCACAATCTAAGTACTTTGCTACAAATAATGATAGAAAATAAAGCATATTACCTTAAAACAAAGTTAGGATGCATGAAAATTTAGAGGACTTTCAAGGAGCAAAATCTTCGAGCTAGAGAAAAATTTTGAAAAAATAGTATTCGGAAAATCTTCGAGCAGCGTCGGAAACCGACGAATTCCGAGGAACGCCGAAACTACCACTTTGTGTCGACATGCTCCGAGCATAGATATAGGAGACCTAGATTGCTGACTGTGGTAGAATCAGTGAACTCTAATACAACTGGAACGATAACTTGGCCGCCATCTTTGAAGCCAAATTGAAGGCCGCCATGTACGTCACGCCGCGAAAATATGACCTATTTTCAAAAGCTCTTTTCGACCCTTTAACTTCGTGTTTTAGAGCCAGTTAGGTGCTAAATATTTTCTAGATAGATTGAAATTTCATGTACTTCAACTTTCTAGGACGTCCAGTAAGGTTTTAAAATATTTTTTGGCTGCTAAAAATGAAAAACAGTTTCGGCGAAAACTTTGTTACGAAATATCTTTTTTAAACAACTGTTACCTCTCGAGTTTTAACAGTTGGATGGAAGAGGCTGCCAAGAACTATCCGTAACCGAAGTTCAAAGCTTTAAAAGTAATGCTATCTGACGAAAAATGTTAGTTTTGTACGTATTTTTAAATCAACCATACAAATACACCACTTTGAAAACCTCGATTTACTCACGTTTAGAAGGGCTACAGCAAAGACCAAAAGCTCAAAATAAACAACGATACCTGGACTTTAGCACAAGATACGTTTTGGAAGAGTTGACATGTTTTAAAGCAATATATTCTTGAGTTGAAGAGCGTAGTTTGCTTCGTAGTTTGCTTCGGCACGTTGAAACTTTCGTCATTTTCCAGAGTAAAAAACTGATAGCCCTCAATTTTTTCCGTAGCCAAGTGTAGAACAGTCAGGACTATCCAGAAAACCAGGATCGAATCTTTAAAATTGAAGTCTTGCGATAAAAATTCTCATTTTTCAAGCATATTTTCGCTCAAAAACAAACTTTTCACTCCTCGTAACTTTCCCCAGTCCTTTCGAACAAGCCATTTTCCCCGCGCGGTTCCCGCCTTTTGCTTCAAATTTGGCTTCATCCAATCATAGGACGAAAACATAGGAGTTATCGTTCCAGTTGTATTAGAGTTCACTGGGTAGAATTCATAAGGCACACGCGTGGCAACTATGAGCATTCAAAATGGCGGCTCAACCGGGCAAAAATCATAGAGTGGTATAGGGGAAAACCATGTTTTTTGCATTTTACGTCGTCCTGCAGCTTCCGATCCCGTCATGACACATTATTTTGGAAAGAGCTAACTGATGCGAAGGTTTTGAATGTATATTTGTACAATTTAAGTTCATTAAAGTCGAAATAATCGATCGCGAAACGTTTTCCGAAGATCATAGCATTTGGTCGGTTGAGCTGTTCGAAATGTTCGAGACAATTTGTCGCAGAAAATAAAGGTTTGGGTTCTTTGGGTACTTTTTTCCTTAAGGATCTAGGTTGGAACATAAAACAGGGAATAATATTGTGAAGTTTCAACCTATTTTGCTTGATTTATCTGGTCTACTACTCTGCTGGTTTGAAAACTCTGATGCGTTGTTTACTATGACCTTGCTGCTGCAGATGTGTCACGGAATCTCAAGTCCATATGGCCTAGACTGTGAAAAGTGATGAAACAATCAGGTTTTTATTGAGAGCTAATGCCAGAAAAAGTTTTCAATGCATTAATTTGAAGTAACTAACTAATTTGTGTATAGTATAGCTAGTTCCCTCCCCAAGACACCTGATTGATTTTTTACAGTCCAGGCCATATTGATTAGTCAGTCATTGCCAAAAAGAATAAGGCTATTCAGCTTTGGCCTCTGGGATGGATTTCCTTTGCCAACAACAAAGTTTGAGTAAAACCTCTGAAAAGACAATATCAATGTGTTCATGGTCTTAACAAGGTGTAAAGGATAATCAAAAATAGATGGGATGGCATCTTTTCAGATTGGTCTATTACTTGCTCTCCTGTAATATTAATAAAGTTGTCAGGTATGAAGTGTTTCTCATGCATGCCAGACTGAATATTTAGTTGACATCCAGTCTGCCCATTTCATTGCTGTTATTCAATTTGTTACATGCTGGGATTGGTTATGAGAAGTTAAAATAGTGCAAACTTAAGGGAAAGATGTATTATTGGTTCACTAATGTGAACAAAAGTCTTTGACAGAATTGTTGCATGATGTTCAAAACAAGATCTTATTTGGTCTAACATTCTTTGCATAATTAAAACTGTAAATAGTTTTATATTATGCTATTATATGTAGCCAACAAACTCAAAACTACATTTTGTTGTCATTACAGTATTTACAAAACAAGTTGTTTTTATGCTATTGAAAGCTTTGTTATTTTATTGTCTTAAAGTATACTTTTTATATGATTTATTGTCTTAAACTATTCTTTTTATATGAAGGATATATGGTGTACAAATGTACAATATTATATAGACTTAATACTTATGGAAGGACCTGGCAGTTATACCATGGATAGTAGGTATATGAACAATATTTTATTGTTCATAGGTATATGCTGGACAATATTCAGGCATGCTTATACATGGGTAGTTAAAAAGCAATAGATATCTTATTATCCATAATATATACTGGAAAATATTCAGATATTTTTGGCATGCAATGCCACAGCAGAAATTTCAGATGAAAATACTGTATTTTGGTCGAAAAAAACGATGAAAGAACTAAATAAACAGTACTAGATCTTAGAATAACTAGATATATATCTCGTTACGTTGGAAAATCTCGTAAAAGACCGAAGAAATTCACAGGAAATGAAACCAGGCCGACAGGTTCGCACGCTTTTGATCTTTACCCACCTTTGCCCAGTTGTAAAAATGTAAAATATAAATTGCAAAATGTACTAATTATAACAAACATACATTCAAAACCTTCGCATCGGTTAGCTCTTTCCAAAATAATGAGTCGGAACGGGATCGGAAGCCTTAGGACGACGTAAAATGCAAAAAACATGGTTTTTCCCTATACCGCTCTATGATTTTTGCCCGGTTGAGCCGCCATCTTGAATTTTAAAAAATTGCCACGCCTGCTGCGCCGAGTCAGCAATCTAGGTCTCCTATATCTATGGCTCCGAGCAAGTTCCTTGTTCCTGATTCAGAAGAAGCTGTATCACAGATCAGATATATACAGATAGGGAACTCGCACTCAATAACCTCAATTTTTGTGTCCCCGTGCTCACGTCATTCCACGCGCCACGCAAATTGCTCTGGCAAGTGTCGTTCGTCGTGTTTTCAGTCAAAAGCATAGGAAAAACGCCGTTCGAAAGTACAAAAATGAATATTTTTGCGAAGTTCCTTCACCGATCTTCATTTTGTATGTATGTAGATATTTCAGTAGAATTTGCGTTTGATTCTTGTGTAGAAATTTCTAAATTTCCTTAAAAGTAGGAATAAACCAGAAAATGACGGAAACACGCTCTCAAAACTTCACCGCGACACATCGCTGGAATTTGTCGTTTTAAAGCATTTTGCATGAGAATCTTTGCACGTAAAACCTTCTTGCGGTTTAGATGTTCTAGCATGCACGTTTAAATGCGTGTTTTGTTGACACATTTCGCTAGAAATTGAGTTTAAACGCCGTGTTTAGGTCGGCTCACGCGGTTTGTGCCAGCGGTATCACCCATGAGCGCTGCACCGACTTCTGACACCGAAAAAAAATAAAAAAAAAAAAAAAAAAACAGAAACGGGGCGAATTTAAAACTCCGCCTCGCCTACGGCAGGCGGAGTAAAAAGGCCCTGGGGGGACCTAATTAGAGTGGACCTAATTAGGTTTCCAGGTTCAATTCCTGGAGCCATGCAAGATGTGCACCAACTGATATACACTAGCTATACTCGCATAGTCAGTAGAGGTAAGTGTACTAATTATAAACTAGTATTGGATACTTACAAAAGTTAACTAAGTTCACTCTGGTCTATGTTAATAGACTAGAGTTACGTTAGTTAACAAAGGTAGAGTTAGAGTTACAATGTTAATGTAACTCTAGTCTACTACCAAGGTAGACTTTGCCAGCCCACAGTATTTCAGATCTTTATAGTTCTCACTGTTGTTTAGTCTTACGGTTAACATTAGGTAAGTTTATATGGCATGCGCACAAGGTAACTCTAGTCCACTATAGTTAGTAGATTAAGAGTTGCCTTACTTAACTAAGTTAACTCTAGTCTTCCTTAATACTAGAATGGAGTTACGTTAGTTAACTAAGGTTGAGTTAACTCTACTTCAGTTGACTAACGTAACTCCAGTCTACTATTAAGGAAGACCAGAGTTAACTTAGTTAAGTAAGGCAACTCTTAATCTACTAACTATAGTGGACTAGAGTTACCTTGTGCGCATGCCATATAAACTTACCTAATGTTAACCGTAAGGCTAACCGTAATAACTGCACATCAGTGAGAACTATAAAGGTCTGAAATTGGTCTGAAGTAGAGTTAACTCTAAGAGCTAACTAACGTAACTCCATTCTAGTATTAAGGAAGACTAGAGTTAACTTAGTTAAGTAAGGCAACTCTTAATCTACTAACTATAGTGGACTAGAGTTACCTTGTGCGCATGCCATATAAACTTACCTAATGTTAACCGTAAGACAAGACAACAGTAAGAACTATAGAGATCTGAAATACTATGGGTTAACAAAGGTAACTGTAATCTACCTTAGTAATAGACTAGAGTTACGTTAGTTACCTAACGTAACTCTAGTCTACTATCAAGGTAGACTATGGTTACCTTTGTTAACTTTTGCAAGTATCCAGTACTATTTTATAATTAGGACACTTACCTCTAGTATAGGTAGAATATGTCAGTTGTTCACCATCTTGCATGGCTCCAGGAATTGAACCTGGAAACCTAATTAGGTCCACTCTAATTAGGTACCCTCCAGGGCCTTTTTTTGTTAAAACGTGTTAAAACGTGACAAAACAAAATGAAGTAGAAAACAAGGTGGTATATCACTATATTTTCGACTGCCATAGAGTATTTTAATAAAACACAAAACTATTGATCCGTAAATTGTCAACGTTTTTTATTCTGAACGTTTCGGCATTGTAATACAAGTCATCTTCAGTAGAATAGCTGTTAATTTAAAATTAAAAGCTATTAATATGAACAGCATATTACGCATAGTAATAGCGCAACTTTTAAATTAACAGTTATCCTACTGAAAATGACTTGTATTACATGTCGAAACGTTTAGAATATAAAATATTGATAATTTACGGAGTATCAATAGTTTTGTGTTTTATTAAAATGTCACTATATTCTCTACTATGTTTTGCTATGTCACGTCTGCAATGTTATTGTTATGTTTTTGTGTGCTTTTGACCGCAACCACAAACAAAATAAAATCAACAAACTTACGCCAACTCTAATATTTAGATCGTCGTGGCTTCGGTTGGTCTCGTTTTATAATGCTGTTTATGGTTTTATCTCTTCGGCGTTCTCTCTTCACAGAACATCACGCCGGTCCAGTAGGTAACAAGCTCACTCATATCTGGTAAACAAATCACATAATAATGCAAAAATTAAACACAATTACTGAGCATATTATATAGACTATAGTCTTCTTAATATACTAAGGTATGCCTAATTTTAAGGTAACACCTACCTAATTCAGTTAGTGCATATTAGTTACTATATAGTATACACCTTACAATATGTAGTAAAAGAGCCTAATATACACGAATATAAAGACATATTCCATTTCTTCTTGAAATGATCCAAACATATCACACACAAAAAATCATATAAGGTGTTAGTTCCACTTTAATAAAGCCAACAAGCCTTATTAAAATAAATTTTATCAGTTACGTTGTATTAGTTTATTAGTTAAAGAGGAAATGTAACTAATATTATTAACGTGCAATATTATTAATACTATGTGAAGTATAGTTATAACTGTAAGTATCTGGGTTTATATTAGTATTACTTACCTTTGCCAACTATGCGAAGTATATTAGAGTACCTAATACTATTACCTCTACCAACTATATATAGAGGTAAGTGTACTTACAGTTATAAGTAATCCCACTAACCACCCTCACCACCCCATAGAATTTCAGACTTTTATGGTTCTTACTGTTGTCTGGTTCTTACATGCTCAGAAGTCTACTATAGTTAGTAGATTAAGAGTTGCTTTGGTTAACAAAGGTAACTGTAGTCTACCTTGTTAGGAGACTAGAGTTACGTTAGTCAACTAAGGTAGAGTTATCTAAGGTAACTCTACCTTAGCTAACGTAACTCTAAGTTTACTTATCAAGTTAGACTACAGTTAACTTAGTTAACCAAAGCAACTCTTAGTCTACTAACTATAGTAGACTAGAGAGCTACCTTCTGCGCATCTCATATACACTTACCCAATTTAACCGTAAAAACTAGACAACAGTGAGAGCTATATAGATCTGAAATACTATGGGTGCCTACTATTAAGGTAGACAGAGTTAACTTACTTTAAGTACCCAATACTAGTTTAAATTAGTACACTTACCTCTAGTATAGTTAGAATATGTCAGTTGTTCACCATCTTGCACGGCTTCAGGAATTGAACCTGAAAACCTAATTAGGTCCACTCTAATTAGGTCCCTCCAGGGCCTTTTTTTGTCAAAACTTTGTAATAAAACGCAGCAAAGAATATAACGATAAGGTTTCATGCGTGACATAACAAAACACTGCGTGAATTCATACCAGTCAACCATCATAAAATAGAAAGAGAATTAAACATATTTACTAGCATATCAGTGTACTTACTACACTCAAGTATACTTAAAAACACCTATATCTATACTACAGTGTATACAGTATAATTACTACATAGTTAACCTTACCATATACGGTATTGTCACGCCTGTAACCATCGGATGGTGCACATCTTTTTTGCTCCAAGAATGGCTGGAAACCAAATTTAAAAGGTCCCCGCCAGCGCCACTATTTTGTTACAACTTTCCTCCGTAAAAAAGCCCAACAAACATAGATTTCTGTCATGTAAAGACGAGGGCTTTGTATGGCATAAATTCCCGACTTTCGAGGTATTTAACCTACTTAACTTATTTTTGAGGAGGTTTTTTAATAGAATCTTTCGACTTTAAACAATTTAATTCGAGATTTTCCCACAAGTTTCATGTAACTAATTAATTATTTATTCAAGGTGAATAACCTCGATATAAATAAATCAACTCTTGATAAAGCCATCAAGTCTTGTAAAAAGAAATTTAATTAATGACATTTATTAGTTACATTAGTCACAATGCCTCGAAAAAGTAAAGGTTAACCTCTTGGATTTTTTTTGTCAAAAATGCCTCAAAATGCCTTACTTTTTTGAGGCATTTTTGACGAAAAAAGCGTAAAGGAATAACCTTTACTTTTTTAAAAATAACTATGCCTATAGGACCTATGACTTAGGGGGCGATTGGCTTATTAAAGTTCATGAGCAATTTCATGCTGTTCCGGCCATTATTAGCATCTTGTGTCTTCTTACTTACAAAGCAAACGTTTAAACTGAGTTTAAAGATATTTTCAAAAAATAATAAAACAATTATTGAATTCGGTTCTCGCAGGATATGAGAAATTATTAAGGCCTCAATTTGTGTTATCTGCCTCAGCCTTCGGCAGATAACACAAACCTCTGCCTTAATAATTCCTCATATCCTGCGAGAACCGAATTCAATAATTATTGTTTATTATACATTGGGATTTAGTGTATGTTTTCCTTATGTGAACTGGGTCATATATTGCATGTAATTCGTAACTGGGTGTCATGGAATTATAACCGTTTTTACTTTCAACTTCACTATGAAATTAAATTTTTTGACCAAAATTTGAAATTTTACGTTAAATTTTCAAGAAATATTTGAAGAAGAATAATACAGTAATACATTAGCATGATAATAAAACATTAAACATGATTGGCCAGCATTGTTAACACCAACCAATCACCGATCAGGTTTTAAATGCAATTTAAATAAGATATTTCGTGATTTTCGTAGCGTCCTTGGTTGGTTTCGTTTGTTTTGCTTCAAAATCTACATAAAAGGACCGCGTTTTCGGAGCTTTTTGGCCATGTCGAAGGCATTTAACGACCCTAGTTTGCTCACGAAAGACCGCTTAAAGAGGGAGCTTGAAAGCAGCGGCGTAAAGCTGCCCCGTGGCGATCAAAAAAAGGAGTTCTACGTAAAACTCTATCGGGAAAATTTGTCTCCACAAGCAGGGCATAACAGCTCTGTAAACGGCGAGTTTAGCTCAGACGATGACACGCAATACGATCAGTCTCCACAGAATAAGGTATGAATTTCTGCAAGAAAGCAATGGCTCTATTTGCTTTGCAAATGGTCATCTTATTGGGTTTATGAAGTCTTCATAAATTGTGTAAATAAACTGTCGTACTCTTCTCTCTAAGGATAATCTCGTTATTTCCAAAAGTATAATAGCGTTTGGTGCTTCGAGGTTTTGGTCCTAAATGCGTTAGAAAGACAGTTTAAACTTCTGTTTGTGTTACGTGAATAATAGCTTGTGATAAAACCTTGACCTAAACGTTTATACAAATGCTATTTGAAAAGAAAACTACCAGCTTGTTTAGATAAACAGTTTGAATATAATTATATAGGAGGTCCTAATAGCCCATGCTGTTGGGCTTTATAATGTTGTTTATTTGCACAAAAGCCAATGAAAATTGATACACATTTGTGTTCACAATTATTGCACGATTATGAAATTTGTAAAACAGTAAAATGTGGCATTATAACTATTGTATTTTCAAAGTACACATGTTGGTTTAATTTACCACGAACCACTGAGCTTTATAAGTTAGCAGTAAATATAGTACGTGTAAAGACAGCCTCCTTAATATGAAATTGGTTTCCAGGAAGTAGTTCATAATTCTGAAAGCCATAATTCAATTTCTTTACTTCAGCAAATCGTACCCAGAGGAAGTCGTAGCATCAGAAAAGCTGCCTCCAAAGATATTGTGAGTGCAGACATCAAGGATATGACAGATGATGAACTCAAAGAGGAATTAGCTGCATTGGGTTCACCTGTTGGACCCATCATGTCTTCAACTAGAGGGCTTTATGAAAGGAAACTAGGTTCAACATGATTATTTCACAATAAAATACATAAACATAGTAAACAATCAAGACTCCCCCCATCTTCTCCTAGCTAAATTTACCCTCTTTCCACCCACCTAGAAACTTCTTCACTTTGACAACTAAGCATTCATCACTGCCTTCATATTTCTTACAGCTCGAATGCGAGAAAGTTTACCAAGTAACGGTACGATCACCATTACAAGGTCTGAATTTTCAGATGACAATTTTGATGAGGAAGAGGTTCAAGATGAAGAAAGTGCCCCAGATGATGGTAAGTTATTGTGTTTTCACACATGGTAGGAATTCATGGTGAGATTGAGGCTGTTATCCTGGTAAAAACAATTCCGAAAGGTATGGGAAGAATTTGCAAAACCTTTTAAAACTACTATGTTTTTCTTCAGAGTTCTTCTACAAGAATCGTGAACAAAACCGTAGAAGCACAAACTTTGGTCAGGTTTTCACGAAGAACTTCCAAGATACGACCTCCAAGAAGGAATCAAGTCGTGATTTTTCAGTGTCCTCTTCAAGAAATGTTGAACGTAGCTCAACGTTTGATCGCAAGACAATGAACAAAGTTCGTACGAAGAAAGGGGATCAGTTTGAGGAGAAGAATTGGTCGACTTCTGCCACTAATGACAATGACGATGATCCTGGAGATGGAGATGAAGTCTTGCAGATACGTGGCTTGCCTTCCAGTTTCCAACAAGCTTTGACTGCTGCAAGGTTGGTAACATATATATGTTCTGTCTAATATTAGTTGGATTTCGCATCTATATTGAACTATTGCATTGCCCTTCTTGTTAGATTCAGTCCAGATACATCAACACCACCAGCTACTGGGCTACGAGCAAGGGCTAAGCAGCAACAGAAATCAGAATCGATCCCCGAAAACATTCCCGAGCCCAAAACAAAAGAAGAAAAACCGACAACAAAGAAACCAAAAAAGTCCAAAAAGTGGCTCTGGCTCATGTTTGTGTTGGTCCTGATTGCCATCGTTTTGGCTGCTGCTGTTGTGTATAATTTTGAGGCATTACCTATACTAAATGAACAGTCTGCCCGCCCTGGCTTACCCTCAACACCTGCACCACCAGTACAACCACCTGCTCCACCCAACGCAACTTCTTCAGTTTAACTGACGTTTTACACACGGCTTATTATGTTCATAGTATTGTATGTACAAAATTCAAGACAATACAATAGATTTTTCATTAAAACTAGACACTAAAATACGAGTAAATCAAATTCTTGTGTTGAAACTACATTGATATACAAAAACAATGGTATGTAGGATGACATGAAAAAACAGTGGGGTTTTCCACACTTATTTTTATAAATTTATGCACTACTCAATAGACCCCCCCCCCCCCCAAGGAATCCCTATGGTCAAATCCCCCATACACTCAGGGATTTAAGGGTTCAATTACTGACCAGTGCACAACCACTCACAAGTGAGGTCACTATGGGCACCTGTCGCAGGTTCATTTGCATCAGCTGTTTGCAATACAATATAAATTAAACACAACTTAATGGTTATTGCATTCTACATTGAAAAATGAATAGTTACCAAAGCAGAAGTGCCTTTCTACCCATGATTGCAATGTAAGCTGTTGTTGCAAATTACCCTATTAAGAGCCAATAAATCTAACTCACTCAACATGAAGAGCAAGTTTCTTGTCCCTGCAACCCAGATATGCGGGTAATAACTAAATATTTAAATCTCCATGGTTACAAAACGGCGTCTATTTACACCGAAATGTAGCAATATTTACTCTCATTTCTGGCCGTTTTCAAAATAATGCGTTGTTGTGGAAAGTCGTTTTGACTTGTTTGATGTTTTCACCCTTGGCAAAAGGAAACGGATCGTGGGATGGACGCTTTGACGATGAGGTTTCACGCGATTTTTTAATCAGTTAAATCAAATGCAGCGATTGCAAATCAAAACTTATTGTGTATTTACATATCTCCAATGCGGCTTTCTTGTTCATACTTTCGAGGTTTTTTTGTGTTTTTTATAAATATAGGCTGTAAACGAATTAAATATCTATTTATACATTTTAAAATACTGCGTTTCGTCTGATGTTTTGGCGCAAAAGGTTTCGCTGATTGAATTAGAGGGGAGGGGAAGGCTATTAACCAATTAGTGTATCTTAATCTTCCTAAATTTCCAGTTGCAAAAAAAAGTTGAGCTACACTGGTTGCAATTTAGGATAATGCTTCTATAATGTTTGATCATTTGACCTTGTAAAGGGGGTAGGGGTGATTTTACCAATCCAAAATGGAGGGGAGACAACTGGGTACACACACCCTCCCCCCTCATTACCTGAAATTGATGCCAATTTGGTCTGGTCAGGGTGTCAGGCTATGTTGTTTCGAAGCTACATTGTAGAAAATATGGAAAGACAGTAACATATATAATGCCAATTAGTGTACAATGGCATATTTGTTATTGCAATGATATTTGTTATTTCACATCCTAATTTGTTATTTTAATGAGCCGACACGTTTTCACTGTGCCCACACATGCAATTAATCTCCATGGAGAATGTGTTATAAATGAAATATTCTATGTGTGCTGTCAGTGCCACAATGTGCTGTCACATGATATACCCTAGTACATACGAACATGTAATTAGTAGACACCAAGCTATAGACAGCACAGTGTGGTCTGGTGACTAAAACCTCTGTATTGGAGTTACAGTGTATTTACATTGTCAGTAGCTTTCCTTTTAGCATAATGTTCTTTCTAACAGGAATTGTCGATTAATTTAAATGATTATATTAACTGAATTAATATTGACATTAAATACAACATAAACCTTTCCCTAGTCGACACTGGACAGTTTGTTTCCATCCATTTGCGAAACATCGATTCACAATGAAGCAAAATTACTCAAGGAAGAAACAATTGGTGTGACAAAGACAAATGATCATGCCCTTCAGCTACCAAAGACGTTTGTGACAAGAAAAGGTGCAATGATGCTTTTTGCTCAAAATGGACCGCACACTGTCCTTGGTCTAGAAAAACAGCATAGAAATGATGAAAAAATCAAGGTCGATACCTCGTTGATGGTGGAAGAGCAAATGCCACAGGTTGAAAAAAGGAAAATGCTCTTGGAGTTTCTTGACATGTTTCTCAAAGACGAAACAGGAAATCAACACCCACATTCCAAGCCAATTCAACTCAAAGAAAATAACTGGACAAGGTATTTGAAGGTTGTTTGTTTGTACACAGCCAACCATTTCAAACTCTAACAACATGTTGACAACAAGTCTGTTGCAAGTACTTGTCAAGAGACTTGTTGCAAGTCATTTCCACAAGTTGTAACTAGGTCAGAAAACAGTGTTTCCTGTTTTTTTCATCTTCACAACTCATAGGTGCATTTAGCAAACTTTTTCACAATCTGCTTATTTTAGCAAGCAGAATGAAGAGGCGGAAAACGCATTCAAAGTTCTCTCTCGTCCGAAATCAATTAATTCATTGTACAACAATGAAAGCCTGATCAAGAGGCAAAAGCAGAGACCAAACACAGCAATTCCTGCAAATGTCATCCCTAAAGAACCTGAACAACCCAAGGCACACCCGAGAATAACTAGCGGTAAACCCCGTCTGCCGACACGAGGTACGAATGGGTGACGAATGAGTAACTATAAATAGGTAAAGGAAGGAAGGAAGAGAGTGAGGAAGGAAGAGAGTGAGGAAGGAAGAGAGTGAGGAAGGAAGAGAGTGAGGAAGGAAGAGAGTGAGGGAAGGAGTACCAAGAAATGAAAGATTAGGAAAGAAGACAGTAAGTTTAGCGCCTGCCCAATGAGTTAGCCCTGTTATGCAAATATTTTCGTGTACATTGATTGCGAGAACAACAATTTCTAAAGAAATGAATAATGATAATACAGTTCAAACTGGCATAGCAGGATTAAAAGGTTGGGCTAGTTTAACACCACTGGGAAAGCTAAAGAAGAAATGAAGGCCAATATGGTAAAATTGACATTTATGTTAGAAGAAGAAAAAGAAGAAAATAAAAAAAAAGGTGGACTCTGTGCAAAAAAACAAAGGTCAAATACACTTCCAACAATTCATTACCACAGCCTTTCAAAACAGGCGAGGAACCAGGCGGGTGCTTGTATTACAAAGACCAAAGTTTAAAAAATGCCATTTTAATCCTCTGGTAAATTATAAAAGAAAAGCGGTGAAGAAAACTATCGATCACTAGCGATAACTTATATCGAGAGGTGTCTGTCATTCTCTAATACTCGGGTAGCTGCCCTGCCTCCCAGTAAGAGTCACCCGGTACATTTCTACCAGTTGTCTCCCACTGACCAAGTCAGTTAAACGCGTATTTCTGTTCTACAGCACTAGGGAAGCTACCAAAAAGCGCACGTTCTGAATTTGACAAAGAAAAGACTTCGTGTGAGTTTCTGCACGCGCCCTCATCAGAAAACCACCAAACTTACGCGACAAGACAACTCACAACTCCTAACTACAGTACAACGAAGGAGATGGTTAGTAGTGCATAAAACACCTGGGCCGGTTGTACGAAAGCTGGTTAGCTTAACCCTGAGTTAACGTAAAATTTCTTTCCAAACTTTCCAGTAGCTTGTTGATAGTATAGCGAGATATTTCTTCAGAAATCTTGTCTGGATCAATAGTAGTTTTAGTCTGTAAAGTTTTAAAATAAATGGATATGTAGGAACACAGAAACTGAAACATTTGGTTAAACTTTAACCCAGAGTTAGTGCTAACCCAGCTTTGAACAACCTATATGTTTGGTATCGGCCCTCTCTCTAATACACAGCCAGACAGGACCAAAATTGCAGCAAGTCTGCTACTAGCGGTGATGGAGTCGATATCAGGATGCGTTTGCATCGCTTGCTTTACCTTGATAACAAGTTTCTGCAAGTTGTCAACAGGCTTGATGCAAGTTATTACATCGAAACATTTTATCCACAAGTTTAATGCAAATTGTTTAAAAAACTTCAGCAGTGAAGCGAACATGCTTGATGCAACATGATGACAAACTTGCATCAAGCTGGTAAAATCCACAACTTCCATCAATTATGTGGCGCTTCTGAATATGTATACGTCAAGAAAACGTTCAGATTTGTCCATACATTGACCATGTACAAATTTAATTGGTTAATTGAAAAAAGCACGTTATTGGTTGAATTTAGTAACAACGTTATACATAAAGTGTGAGCTTATCCTCAGGTACAGGAAGACCAAGCTAGTTACCCAAAGCCAAACTCTGAGTGTCATTTCGAGCGGCCCGTAAGTCGGGCAGCCTCAAGCATATCCAGATATTCAACGTGGTGGGCCATGGATAACGTATCACTCAGTTGCTATGATAACGAGCATCAAGATGACGATGATGAATGCCAGGAGTGTGTTGAATGTTTATCTGAACAGAGGAGCGAGATTGGTCGGATAACTGGATCCGATTACGGCTCAGACATTGATACAGACACAGGCAAGTAGTGAGAAAAGATGGATAAGCGACGGGAAAATGAACCATCTTCTATAAATATGATGCTAGGCCGATTTTCGTATGGATTGCAGTTTGAGATAGAAACTTCCCAAAAAACTATTTCAAACTTTCACAGCCTGAAACGATATACTAAACAGAATTCTGCATTTTGAGGCCCTATGTCGAGAAGGCCTTAGCTCGAGACGAGTTTTGTTTAGATCCTATACTTTGGTGTCTTTGAATGCTCTGTACACACCGGCAAAGTTCCGATTGGGATACGCTTAGGGTTTTTAAGTCTAAATTTAGTAAAAGAAAGTCATTTCTGCATAATATGCTTCAATTATTTCTCTCAAAAACGTCATTTCGAACTTCATTCTTTTAAAGGATCCAGAAAACGGGCGATGTCTAATGGTAGCATTCCAAAAAGCAAAGAAAGTGATTCACTTGCACAATTTTCGGTCAACGACAAAGATGTTGGGGAAGAAAATAAAGACGAATTTTTCTCTCAAAATTGCCCGTCATCTCGTGATTCTCAACAAGCATTTTATAGAGAGATGAAGGAGCCTGCTCCCAGCTGTGAAGCAGATTTTATAAATACAACTGCCCGAACATTTGAAGACGTTTGGTTCAAAGAGATCGCCCTGCAGGAACAACCGAGCAAGAACCGCGTTAAGAGCGCGCCGTGTAGAACTGAAAGAAACCAGCTCATGTTCCGAAGAAAAGCTCGCAGCGCAGGTAAAAATATACTGGGTTGTACTTCATTATCTTATCGTGTTAGCAACCGTTGCTCCGTCGGTTATGTTTCTTTGCTCGATTAAACCTTCGCTAAAAAACCTTCCCTCATCCATAAAATATTTCCTGTAAAACACGACTATACTAGTTATTTGACCTTTACTGTGAAGTTTTGCTTTGTGTGTCGTCAAAACTGTTTTTCATTTAGGTCTCAAGAGATCTCACACGCCGACAACGGTAAGCAACGAACACGAAACACCCTCGGAAAACGTCTCTATTCGAATACCAAGCGCTGCAAGTTGCTATGACGACGATAATGATCACGACATCTTGCTTGTCTCCAAAGATGACTCGGGAAAGGCGCCGATCAAGTCTGGTACGTTGGAAGAGAGCAGCGATGCTGAATCCACCAGTAACAGACGTCCTTCTGGTGTTGTCTTTTCATCTAAAGATGTTGAAGATTCAGGCCATGAAGTTAAAACTACAAATGCAATTGATGACGATATGTTTAAGAACTCCACACAACTCGCTGAACATCACAGCTCGAAAACTTCTAGAAATCCTAGTTCCCCCATTCCGACGTCTGCCTTAAGAAAACCTCCCAAACAGGATACTGCGAAACTTGCTAAACAGAATTCGAGTACTAAATTTGGTGAAAGCAATACAAAAGATTCTACACAAGATATATTAATTGCTGAACAGGATAGGAAACCGGTTAAACAGGGTACAAAACTTACTAGACAGGATAGGAAACCAGCTAAACAGGATATAAAACCAGTTAAACAGGTTACGGAGCCTGCTAAACAGAATACAAAAGTAGCTGAAAAGGATATGAAACCAACTAAAAAGGGCACGAAACCAGCTGAACAGTATGTAAAACCTGTCGAGCAGTATGTAAAACCTGTCGAACAGTATGTAAAACCGGTCGAACAGGGTATTTGCCCAGGTTCAGACGTTATAGAACCACAACTGAAGGAGACTTCCGCAACAAGCAACTGTCAAGCTTACTTAACCGAAGATAACGAAGTCAATCAAACTCAATATTCAAGCCAGAATGTATCTGCCACATCTGATCTTTCAGAGTCTCATAACACAGAGTTAGATAACGCGGAGCAAATGCAAATCAATGAAACCATTCCGTCTGTAGTTTTGCCATCCGAGGGAGATCTTACCCGTATTAGCAGCAAAGATGAAAAAGAAAACCAGGAAATCAATCCTACCAAAGAAGAAAATGTAGAAGAAAGACTTGGCTTTGATGATAAAGACGATGATGGAGTAGCTAATTGTGCTCGCGAAGATGAGGCAAATTATCAGGAAGACATGCCCCGAGAAATAGACGAGCTTGAAGAAGACGGTGGTGTGGAAAGTGATGAAGAAACAGCCCCTGATGGGAACATGCTTGAACTGGCTGCGACAGTCACTAAGGCACCAAATTCCGTCGTACTTGATTTTCAGAAATTGCCAGAAAAAACTGTCAACAAAAATCACTTGGACATTGGCGAGCATACAATACAATTATCATCTGAAATGAATTTTAGGCCTGATGAGCCAAGTGAAAAGGCAGAAACTCTGGATTCCAGTAAAGTACGGGAATTTCCTATGAAAGAAGCAGATCCGAGTGCTGAGATTTCTGGCGAACAACAATCATCTAGTGGTAAAGACACTGCAATTCGAGATACGCATAGTCTTGCTTTAGGATCACGTGATAGCTTTAAGCCAACCAAAGAGCAAGAATCTGGAGGCAACAGTTCGACTGATACACAAAAATTGAAGCGTCAAGGTTACATTCGGGAAGATCTGGTATCGAATGCCAGAACTTTTGAGAGCAAAATAACAGCCAATAATGAACTACAAAAGTCAAAGCTTGACGCGAATTCTACGACAAAAAGTCCAAAAGTGAAAACAGAAAAGACGAATCGTGAAAAGCTGGACATCCATGGAGTCGGGAAGGCGGATAACCAGGCGAACCAAGAGAAAGAAAAAGTGGAAATAAAGATGGAAAATAAAGTGGATTTGTCAGGTTTGCTGGCGAAGAAATCTAACAATAAAACTGTTAAGGTGAGATACAAGGAAATAGCTTTAAATGTAGCTGACCTTCTATAAACTACCGTCTCAATTGTACTTGTACTTCATGCTAGATATGATTATTCATTTGGTAAGAACTTACGCTTATACATCTGAATGAAGGCTTTCTTTGTTTAAGACATTTAGATATTTACAACTGATTTATATTTCCAGAAACCTACAGCATTAGGAAAGAAAGCGAAGTCTGCAAAAACTGTTCGAAAGCGTACCACGGTTCCTGACCAGACTCCAGAACCAGCACCCAGTCTTGATGTGATCCCTGCGGTCGATGAAAACCTGCTGAAAATGATAGAAAACTCGGACGGCGCTCTGGAACTTAGCGAGGAAACCCTGAATCAGTTCGCGCCGGCGGAAGACTTTCAAGAACCAGACGCGACTTCCGTTTCAGAAGAAAAGCCAATAAAAACATCAGGTAGGCTCATTGAACATGACGTCATACTGTGAAGTCATATGGTGACGTCATCATGGCGTGATATGAATGACATCATGTCAAATTTCATATTCAACTCAGTTGTTTGTTTTCTCCAATACACAACATGACAACACAAATGACAAGACTAAACAGGGAACATTAAATAAGCAGTAAATAGAGCAACAAACTAAACAGTAAGCAGTGACTGTCTCTGTCTACTCTAGATGCCTTTTCTCCTTCAAAAGTAAAGAAAGGCGGCAAGAAAGGAGGACGATCTAGCCGGAAGAAAGGTAAGATTGACGACCCTAATGCGACTGGAACAAGACGAGATGGCGTGGGAGAACGAAAGAGAAAAATGGCTGAGGAGAAAGCTAAACAGGACAAAGAAATGAAGTTGTTAAAAGAACGAGAAGATGAACAAAGAAGGTTGCTGGAAGAAGCAAAGGAAAAACAAAGGTATGTGCCTGTCATTTTACAAATTTTAATATTTGCTTCCTGCGTATGATTAAAAATAATCCTTGATAATGCAGGACAATAGAAGAGGAACGTGAAAAACGTTTAGTACAAGAGAACGAAGCAAGGAGAGAAGAAGAAGAGGCGGAAAAAGCCTTGAAAGAAGCAAAGAGAAAGGCAAAGGAAGAGAGGGAGAAAAGGTACCAAGCAGGGAAGGGCCTGTGCAAAACCAGTTAAAAAAGATGTTTTAATCTTACCTCACTAATCAATTTTCTTAACGTGCTTTAGTTCGTGAAAACGAGACCCGTGAACGTAATGCACTTATTAATTAATATTTAATTGAAAGCTAGTTCTAGAAAAGGAGTCGTAAACACATATAAAACACGGCATGCAAGTTCAATTGACATTGTCTGCCTTGCAGACAAAAACTGAAAAATTTTGAATTGTTTAGTCTTGGTTACAATTTTGTGTCTCAACTCGATTTATCTCGACTCGGAACGCGTCGTTTCGATACACAATCGAAACTCCAACTTATTCAGGACCTTTTAGTGTTTTCGTGTTATGTACTCAGATAAAAATGAGATTTGTAATGTCAAATGTAGACTCAAGTAGCATCACAAACATTAGTAACGACTTTGTGTACTTTTTGTGATGTATTTTAAGGCGCGAAGAGGAGGCTGAACGAAGGCGAATGGAAGTGCAAAAGAAAAGGGAAGAGAAAAGAAAAAGAGAATTGGAAATCCAGAAACAAGAACAGGAGCTCGAGAAACAACGTGTTGATCGTGAAAAAAAGATGGCTGAACTTCGAGCGCAGAAAGAAAAAGAACTTGAATTGGAAAGACTTGCAGAAGAGCAAAGACAGGAAGAGGAAAGGTGGGCAAAATTACGTCAAAGATAGGTGACCTGGTTTTGAGAGTAGACAAACCATAAAACACTGACTAAATGGACGAACTGAGTATCAAACACCGAGAGTGAGCGAATAGTTCTATGATTTTTTCTACGCTTGAGTTTCTAGCTCTTTCTCATAAGTGCATCTGAGTGGGGATTCAAGCACGACTGTATTGGTGCTTATGCTTTACTGAAGTGAGCAAATATGAAACACATACTATAAAATTCAATTCACCTTACCTAACGACCCCAGCTGTCATCTATGGCCAATTGTGAAACCTTCACCCAAACTTGAGGCTTTACCTGGAGTTATCGTTTCAATATTTATAGAGTTAGTAGTGTTAGAGCTCATTTCCATGAGGGGCGAAGATGTAATATGTAGAGATCTATTGGCCAAGTTATTTTGAAAGCATGAAGAAGTACGTAAGAAAAGAAAAGCAAAGAAATCTGTATCACATGTACACGCTCCTTCAGCCTCATGCTTTCTTCTGTGTTTCATCATACATTATCAATGCCTTTCGCAAAAACAAACACACAATTTGTATATACATAACTTTACATACATTGATATCTAACGGCGAAATCTTTCATACACGGCCCTTTGAAAATTACTTATCGTGAAAGGCTACCGTGTATGAATACTTTTAAATAATAATAATAACAATAATACACTAACGCTACACAAACACAAAAAAAATTTTGAACCAGTAAGCACATTTGATGAACCAATTTTTTTCATTTGTTTAGACGTCGATTGCTCGAACTGGAAGCGGAAAAACGGGAAGAGGAAAAGAGAATCCGCGAGGCAGAAGAAGCCGTCCAGCGGATGGCGCGGGAAAGAGAATACCGCGGACAGATGCGAAAAATAGCCGAAGCACAACAGGTTAAACTGGAAAAACAAGAACTGGAACGCCGTGCACAGGAAGAAGCTGAACGCGCGGCAATAGAAGAGGAACGGAAGCGTCTCGAACACGATGCGCAGATGCGTGAACACGAAGAACAGGAACGTGTTCGCGAATTGCGTCAGAAGGAAGCGATAGCGCGTATTCGCGCTGCGCACGAGGCGTCGAAGAGAAGGGCATGGGCACTAAGGCGGAGAGCTCAAAATACGGAACGGATGGCGAACCTCAAGTTCACAAGGCAAGCACAGAAACTGACCGAGGCTTTTACTTACTCATATCACGTGCGCGTGCCGCGCGAGGTTTGGGAGCTACCCTACGACTGGAACTCGAAAAAGAAACGAGCGTCGTTTAGACCAAAGAAGAAACAAAATGGTGGCAAGAAAACGTAGCGTCGGTGGGCAAGGTGGTGCCTTAGGAGAATGAGAAATCGATTTTTGTGTTTTGGCGTTTCTATGGTTGTCTGTAAGTTTGGCCTGCTGTCCAGGCATATCCCACTACACAGCCAAAAATGAACAACCTGTTCTGGACTGATGAAAACAACATTGAACAATGTTGTCATCAATACTGAACAAGTTGTTGAGCCCGAACTAGCCTGCAATCAGGTGTAACAATGGTGAACAATATTGTTGACAATTGGCAGCAAAACATTGTTCAATGCTGTTTTTATCAGGCCAGAACAGATTGCTCATTTTTTGCTGTGTACCGAAGTTAAACGGTCTCAAGGCAAGCTAACTTAATTAAAAAGCTTTAGCATTCCAAGAAGAGGACATGCATCAAACGCAAAAACTAGACTAAAGCTACATTAAACTAGTGCGAATAAAGATTCTTTATTTATTAACTTTCTTAATTAAAATATTTTTTAAAATTAAATAAGTTCTATTATACAATTTCCCTTAAATTTAAATATTCTTTTTCTCTTGAAGTTTACTCATAATAACTTCATTATTTCAATTATATACCATCGACTAAATCCTGCTTTCGTTTGTATATTGTCTTATTCGATCTAAATGGTTAATGTTCAAAATTTATCGTCGTGTTTTAATGAAATGGTTATCCTGTTTCCACTTGCCGCTAAACGTTTCCATTTTCCCTCTAAGCTTTAGTGACGTGATCTGTCAAAATCACATCTTCGCTAATGCCTTCCATCTTTGTCGGATTTGCTCGGAGGTGCTCGACAAGTTCGTTGAATGTCGTGAAGTTTCGTGCCTCGGACCCGCAAACGGCAACGAAGTTTTCGCCTCGATGGTGTACGGAAATGTGTCGGAATTTCGGTTCGGCATTCGGTGTTCGCACGCTGATGTAGAATTCGTTCATATCCAATCCCGAGCGGACCAAAAATGTCCCTTCGTTACTCGTGGTGTCCAGCATTTCCTCGGCTTTAGCGCGGGAAATTGAACCGTGGAACCAGGGACTGGAATTGAGCTAAATGAGAGACAGGATCTGTTAGTATTCTACCACACAAGATTAGAAGTGTTAGAGGCAGGGTCTGGCTATTTTTTTACCACAATGTCTTATATTCAACTCATCGTTTCGAAATATACATTATAAATCCATTCAGCTACAATATACGAGTTGTATTAATCACAGTGAAGCTCTAAAAAAAGTGTTAGACGAAGTTTTGTCACAATTTGACAAATACTTGAAAAGCTGTATGCCAGCAACATGATGCCAAATACGATCCAACCCAATCCTCGGTCAATCATGACCATACATAATTCCACAAAAAATTTCTGCATTTGTTATTGACTTATTTTATGCTTACAACCATTATCTCTCAAAATAGCCAGTTATCAATATATGTTTCGGTAACTAAGGAAACGGTTAGGGGTAGAAGAGGTTAGGTTAGGGTTGATTAGGGGTAAGGGTGAGGCTTGGGGATAGAATCATATTAGTGACCGAGACATGAATTGATTACCAAATAGCCCGACACTAGCCTTACAAGCACAACTTAGCGAGCTGTGTGCATCAAAGAAGCGTGAAATCCTCAACATGAAGTGTAAAACGGTTGGTTGCCTGTGTTTTGAATAGAACTTATAACTTTATCTACAGTCGGATTTTTATCATGGCATAAACTGGAGCTATGTTGGCTTACCTCTTTCATGTATTCCGTGTCTTGTTTCTTCAAAGCCAACTGTGGATTGTCAACCATGAAGGCACCATCTTCAAGGTCATTAGAATTTTCATAGATCTCTGAGAATGTTTTGTTATTCACTCCTCTCGCCTCGGCATTCTCCAGTTCTCTCAAGTCGATGTCGCGTGATACTATAGCGTCCGTGCTCTGGGTTCGCGAGAGCATTGCTCGCTCTCTGATGCTGAAGCGGTTTCCACCATTTCGTCTGCGTTTCAAACGATCACTGAGTTATAAAAGTACGTTCGCATCTTGTTTGCATCAGAATCGAGTCATGAAATCAATCTTCTGAGCGATTTGGCTCAGGATAAAATCAACAGCTTATTAACCAATTTAAAATTTCTTTAATCGTACAGTTGTCAATGATTGCCATTTTTTATCGCATATTAAGTAATCAATATAGTTAACCATTCGGCTCATTAAGCAATGATTTATTAATCACGCAGCAAATAATTGATTAAGCTTCGCGGCGCAAGTTGCTTTGATTGATACAAGATATAATTTAGTAATTAACATGTTGGTCAAGAAATTGATTGGATGATTGATTTATCGATCTATTGATCGGTGTATTGATTATTGATTGACAAAATATCACCACAGTTAAACATAGAGTTCACATACCTGGTTCGTATAGTCAGCAAAGCCACGACGATGCCGGCAAGAATGAAAACAATACAACCAATGACCACTCCAATGACAGCACCTGACGAGAGACCAGAGTCGCTTTCTCCTGTAGGAGAAATTTTTTTTAGAAGTGTTAGTCACCGTGAGCAAAAGGGCCTGGAACTAGAAACAGAATAAAAATCCATTTTGCCCCCTTTATTCATTTATATCCTTGTTTTCATTTTATGAAACTTGCTGAAACTTTGTAAGAGTACTTAGCAAAGAGAGTTATGTAAATCTTGGAACAAAACAAAGAGAAATTTAACGGTTTTAAACCAAAAATGGAAGGATTTCTTTTGACAAACAATACCAGTCCTTTCCGTGATTTTAGATTACCTGGATGAAGTGATTTGAAAATGAAATGTAAAATTTTAAGTCAGGATTAAGTTCCATACCTGATTCAGCCTTTTTGAGAGATCGCGCTGAAATAAAAAAATGATCAAATTATTAATTGATTGTAAAATAGAAAGAAAACTAAGCTCATTTAAATAAACAATGCTTTTACAAGTTTCTTCTATGCCTGGCATGGTGGAGATAAAATCTGAGTATAATTTTGTGAAAACATCACGTTATAAATTTAAGTGGTGTTTCCACGAAATTATATTTTAATTTAATATTCACCTGGCAAACATACAAGAAACTTAAATACTGTTAACTTTAATGATTTATGCGTGTATTATTGAAGAAAAGACTTCATAACAAAACGCCTCAAAAGAACTATATCTGAAACGTACAAAGAACGTCCGACACGTGTCGGTTTACCATTACGTAATTTCTCCATTCTATCCCTTGATGTCAATATTTGTCCCTATATGTATGTTAATATGTCTATATATCAACAAATACCTTTTAGAGTAATATCGTCTATGTTGTAGTTTTTCAGTTTATCCTCAAAATCTGCTTCCTTTAAAATGCTAACAGTCTCTGAAGCTTCTGTGTCCTTGCCAGACTGACCGCGGACAATAAACGCCAACGTCACGCTATAAACAAATACATTGCAATTTAAACAATCACGTAGATAGCAAGTTGACAAAGCTGAATCTAATAGACTCAAAGGCTTTTCTCAAAGTCGTTAACCCCATTTCTTCAAGGTAGGCAAAAGAAATTAGGCCAGATTTTCGTAAAAATGCTGGAGGTGGGGGAAGTTTACGCGGGGTGGGGGCAATAGTTAGGGCCCTAACCTTTTCAAGGTGCATGAGGGTAAAACATTTCTCGGCAGAGTTGCCTACCTTCCCCCACACCGCCCTTCAAATGAAATTGCGACGGCGTTTTCAAGCTTGGCAAAGCAGAAGTCTTATGTTTTACACATAAATCTTATGTCCATGGACAAGGTCTGTCGTAGCCTGCGAAGCAGTCGTTTTATTTTTGGGTTTATTTTGGGGGAGGGTCCCAAAAATAAAGCAACTGCTTCGCAGGCTAGGTCTGTCGCTGATATTGAACAAAAATTTTGACCGTCCAGTTACGTACCGTTCAGGATTAATTTTTGGTGGATCCGTTTTTGGCTGGGGTTCTCGCTTCCCGTCCTCGTCCGTGCACGAGGCGACCACGTCTTTCTTGAACATTGCATCGCATACATGCTTTTGCGCCGGAGGCTGAGCACAGACCAATATGATGTCCATGTCTAGAAGCTCCGGGTCACTGCCAGATTTGGAATGTTTGCTGATACGAACAGAGCAATCGCTGTAGTCAACTGCGACTGCGCGGCGACGTCTACCTCCTGAAAATAAACGGATAGATTAGGTCACGAGCATTAGAACTCGGGCTGGGTCGCCATCAACCTATACTAATAAGCTTCTTGAGTGGTTGGTTATAACAATAGAAGACAATAAGCTATAGAAATTGGTTTTCTAAAGCACGGATCACAAACAATGATGACTTTGGTTTTCAATTTACGTTAGCCCAGAGTTAAGCTAACCGGTTTTAGAACGACTCACCTCCAAAAAAACAAACCCACACCACTTACCGTCTTTTGTTAGTATAATTGTTGCATCATTGATCGCATTCTCAATTTCTTTAGCTATATCATGAGTCATCCATTCCTCAAACGGTGTCCTTGTCTCGCCCAGTCTGTATGTCATGGTAACAGTTTTGGTAGCATTAAGGCACTCGTAACCTTCGACTACATCTTTTGGATAACATTTTTCTTTTCCACTGCATGGACTAGACTTGCAAACATCGTCCTTCAGCTGACAGAATTTACCACTTCTCGACTTTGCTGTCTTACAGTTACAGAAGAAACTTCCTCTTTTGTTTTCGCATGCGCCATTAGAACAAGGTGCTATAAGACAAATTAAACAGTCATGTATATTAGTCCAGTTATACATTACAGATAGAGTTATATAAAGCTCAGTCATAGTTTCTTTAGTTCTTAGATAAGTGCTAGCAGCCCAGTAATATGTGTATAAAGCTATGTGATACTAACAAGCTGTGCATTCGTCAACATCAATTTGACATTGCTTCCCAGTCCATTCTCGCGGGCAAAGACACACATAATCGGATCCATTAGTTTGACATCGGCCATTGTTCTTGCAAGGATCGGAGGAGCACGCTGTTAAATTACATAATCCAGCAGGCTTTTCGAATTCGACGACAGCCATTTCACCCTTCATTAAACTTTCGACAGTTTCCTTAAACGATGGAAAATATCACTGAATTCATTGAGTTCATTCGTGCGGACTTGAAAAAACAAGTGCCGTTCAGAAGGCATTAGAGAGTTTGAGAGAGGACAATGGCGACAAATCGCCTTTGTTTTAGGCTTAAATTCCATTGTGTCCACTCCGCTTAGAAGGCCGTTTGAAAGTTTGAAAAGTTTGCTAAGCCTACCTCAATTGTAGTCATGTTGAAGTACTGACAGGATTCTTTATGTCGAGGATTGTCTACAGTCAATTCCAATTCTACAACAGCGTTAGGGGCTAGACAATAATCACAGAAACTTCATGTCTTTATAGTCATAACGGAACGCTTATATTTGACCTTGACCAATTCGATACGTATGAAAATGAAATCGGTTGATAAGAAACAGTTCTTTTTGGGCTTTATTTTTCTGATTTAGCTTAGGTTACACCTCCTGTAGCACAGGATCATAAGTGATGATCCTTACTGGGCCTCTAGGAAAAACAGTTTGGAACTGATAGAGCTATCAAGCAGCTATAAAGTTGGTTTGGTTTAGGTTTCCCTCTGTCGTAACACTGGATCAATACGAGATAATCCTTACTAGACTTCTACTCTAGGAACAGTTTAGAACCCAATAGAACTAACAAGTAAAAATAAAGTTAGTTTAGTTTAGGTTTCTCCCTGCAGTAACACTGGATCAATAAGAGATGATCCTTACTGGACCTCTAGGAAGAACAGTTTAGAACCGATAGAGCTATCCAGTATAAATAAAGTTAGTTTGGTTTAGGTTTTCTCCTGCAGTAACACTGGATCTTTAAGAGATAATCTTTACTGAGCCTCTAAGAAGAACAGCTAAGAACTGATATAGCTATCAAGTACAAGTAAAGCTAGTGTAGTAATAACACTAGATCAGTAAGAGATATTGCAAACATTATCAAACTTCCAAAAAGAACAGATTAAGTACTGATTGAGCTCTTCAGAATAAAGTTAGTTTAGTTTTGATTTCCTCTCTTGCAGTAACACTGGATCAAAAAGAAAGAACAGTTAAGAACTGATATAGCTATCCAGTAGAAAAAATTGAGAACATTTCAGTTTAATTGTCAACTTACTGTATATCTCAATGCGAGCAGTTCTGGACCTGTGTGGATCGACACCTTTGTGATTTGAAACTTGGCAAAAGTACACATTAGCATCGGCGGGAATCGCGTCACGTAACACAAGATCCGGCCCGTCAGCAGTCACCTTTTCAGAACTTTCTACAATGACCTTGTTTTTGTACCACTTATACGTGATGGGTTTGTCTCCCGACGCACGGCAACTCAACACGGCCTTTCCCCCCTCTTCAACCCACGTGTCTTTGGGATGGACAACCACTCTGGCTGGTTCTATATGAAGATTGAAATCGATTAGTTTTGCATGGTAAACATCAATTACACAAGACAAGTTGTAGTGCTGTGGAAATACCATGTAATTTTTTTATGGCAAAGTTTTAGAAAGCTTACTGTACACATAATTTTTACCAGGATTGTAGCTTCACTACAATTCCCCGGTGAAAACCAAGGACAGAGTGTTGACTGGTTCTTTGCATAAGCGCCATAGTTCCGAAGTAACTATGAAACTGTACGATCTGGGAAGTGGAACGTGGCCCTCAGTTTTGACGGGTTTGTACGTACTTACCTTTTACCACAAATTTTTCCTTCTTAGACAAGATATTTCCCGCCTTACTCGATGCAACGCACGAATACTCTCCCTCGTCATTCTTCGTTAAACTTTTGATGACATATTCCCCGTTCTTTAACCAATCCGTGATAGGAATGCCGTTGCGATACCACCTGTATTCCGCGACCGTGTTGCCTTGCGCGCTGCAGTTGAACTAGAAACACAGATACATCAAGGCTTGGTCGAAACGAGAATGACAATCAAGGGCTGTTTGTCAGTTTTTTACAGGAGCGTTGGAAGAATTTTAAGAGGGGTGTAAGGCTTTTAGCTGTGCAATGCGCCATTCTTGATGCTTCGGGAAAGCATGAAATGCCAAACCAAGGCTGTAAAGAGTGGGTTTAAACACTTTCTAAAAGAAGGTAACAAAACTTTAGGGGGTAACCCCCAAGAAAATCTGCCCATGATGAGAATCAACGAGAGAGTTGAGAAACGGGAGTTTTCGTGAAAGTTTTCTTCGACACTCGTTCATAATCAGGGCTCTCACAATCTGAGGAAATTTTCTCAGATTTATGCTGTTTCTATGGGGGTGGTATTAGTCATAATGAGGATGCATTTTTTTCAAAAATTTATTGTTGCCTCATTATCGTTGCCTACCCTACCCCTATAGAAATATGGAAATGGAAATTAATTGCGTGAGCACTGTTCATAATGTTGCGAGTGTCATTGATATAAGCTCAAAGGTGTAGTAGTATAGTAGTCACTCACTGTTGCGCGCTCTTCAACAAAGGCATCGGCAGGAATTTGAACCTTATCAAACCGACAAAGTGTATCCGCAGTCACCTGACCACGAGCTGACACATAGAACTGCATTGCTTCGCACGGCAAGCTGAAAAAAAAATCCGGATCATCGTGTGTAAATTACAACAACGTATTCTCGTTCAAAACAGCACACAATCTTTATGTGTTAACAATTTACAAACGTGTACTAACCCAGTCACGTGCAGTGTTGTATTTGAAGTCATCGTCGGAGTTCCTTTATCAGTGGCAGTTATCACTACCTCGTATTCTGCTCCCTTCTGTAAAGGTAAAGGTTTGTTGTACATTATCCAACGAAGTACAACACTTTCTTTAGTTAGTCCAGCTCTCTGTTTTATGTAATCCCTAATCTACAATAGTTATTCTTGTCTTGATCCTCGCAATTCTCTATTTATACTTAGATACTGCTATTTTACTTATCTCAGTTATACTCCTATACTTACTATTCTCACTGGTTGGCTTACCCACACATATTTTGCTTAATGCTCTCTTTACCCCTGGATACTATTGCTTATCCTCAGTGACTCTTTATAACCTGCACTCTGGCTAACCCCTAGTTACTCCTGAATACCCCAACTTTGATATCACACTCATCTCAGTTACTCCCAACCTACCCTCTATGGTTATCCCTACTTTGATCCCACACACATCTCAGTTACCCCAAACCTATCCCCCATGGTTACCCCCTACTCACCCGAGATGCTCCATGCAATGCAAACTCGAACTCGGCATTCAGCCCTTCATCGGGATCAGTTGCGTTCAACCACAATAAATTCCTTGTGTACATATCAGTCAGTTCATATTCGTACGGATTTTGCAAAAACATGGGAGGATTATCGTTCAGGTCAGTCAGGAAAATGTTCACGTTTGCTATGGATTTGGACAATTCTGAGTCGATGGTTTCATCTTTATTGGAAAAAAAATTCATTCTATCAAATGGTGTCCACTGAATGATGTCTAACGGGTTTGATTTCAAACTTTGAAAAAGATTTTTATCGAACAATGCTTCTGTCTTTAGAGCATCGAGGTAAATTAATCGTTTCCCAATGGACCATTCCCCTTTTAGAAAAACGTTTGAATTAGGAAAATTTATTAGCAAAGGTGGAAAGAGCATCCTAAATTTCGTAAAATGCTGAAGTTTTGAAATATAGTCTTGTGATGTTTGTGAAGTCACATTTCGAAATCTGATTACACTTTTCCCCGCGTAATACAAAAGTATACAAAATTTGCAAACTTCACAAGACTATATTTTCCACATTTTACAATGATTTGCAACCAAACTTTACAATTTTATTAAATTTAGGATGCTCTTTTCAGCTGTGTCAATGAATATTCCTAATTCAAAAGTTTGTCCAAAAGGGGAATCGTCCATTGAGAACCGCCAAGAATTCATGGATTGATTGGAGCGACAAACGGAATGATGCCTTAAAGTTGATGCCTTAAGAAGATGCCTCGCTATCTCGGAGGAAAAGTCTCACAAAAGTCTCTTTGCACGATTCGTCTCAGATCTCATGACTGCTGCTCTCTATCGTACTGTCCCTGCAAACAATCCATGCATGCTTTGCGGTCGCGATTAGAAAATGGTTAATGGCAAAACACAAACTCGCGTACCATCAACGCTAGTTATATTTACACCACAGTAATCGTTTCCAGCTCGAACAATAAGGTTGAATTCTGCAGCTACTTCACGATCTACTCTGCGTCCAGCCTGGAGCATACCTGAAGAAATAATACGTTGAATTCTAACATATTTCGTAATATAGTAACATATTTCGTACAGTCAAGCACACACCAAGTACGAAAGAGGAGAAAGCGAAGGATTAGTTATATTGTTAAGTGGAATAGAATGACGTTACGTCAATTTCGTTGGTGGAAACTAGTGCCGACTGTCGTAACAGCGCCATAAATGTCGAGAACGTTTCATCCATTTGAAAGAACTTGTAAAATGACCATTAAAAGCATTTGGAGCTTTTCTATACAACGCTTGACTCTTGAGATATTTGGAAAGATATTTCAAAAGTGTAAACTGTGTGTAAATATTTCAGCCGAAATATCTTAAGAATCAAGCAAGACACGAAAAAGCTGTAACAAGCTTTCCTAGTCATTTCAAAAGTTCTTTCAAATGAGCAAAGAAAGTTAAGTTCGCTTTGCAGAAAGTATCAATACGGCGAGAGCACAACATACCACTGGTTGGGCCGATGATAAATGTGTTAGCAATGTTCCCATCTCGAATACCATACTGCAAATCTCCCCCAACGGTATCAGGATCCGTTGCATTTACTTGCACAATATCCGTCCTGTGGGGCAGGTTCTCCTGGATTGTGACGTTGTATTCTTTCGGATTAAATACCGGACAATTGTCGTCGATATCAATCACGTTGATTATCAAATTCGCCGTGGTGGAAAGCGATGGGTTGCCTAAAAAACAAAACATGAAAAACTCAGTTGATTATAGAATTTTAACTTATCAAGAAATTAGAAGAAATGGAAGGGGGAGAGAAACTGTAAAAGTAGTCGCAAAAACTTTATTGGGGAGAGGAAGATTGTGAAAGCAGGGGGGTTAAATCTCTTCGGAGGGTCTGTAAAAGCGGGAGAGGGGCGATTGTAAAAGCACTGGGGAATCCGAGGTTATCAAACAAAACTTCCCATGCAAAGTCGTCTAACGGTATTAAAACCTCCAGTTATTTTACCTTTATCAGTCGCGATGACTATAAACGTGTGAATCCTTTGTTCTTCATAGTCAAATTTAACTTTTGTTGTTATCACTCCCGTCTTGGGATCGATATTAAGTGACCGGAGTCCTCTGATGGTCAAATTATACTCGACTTCTCCATTCCTGCCTTGATCGGAATCCATCGCTACGACTCGAGTCACATACTGGCCCTTCGGTTGCTCTTCGGTTACATTTGCCATGATCGTGTCCAGCCGGGGAGAATTGTCGTTTGCGTCAAGTACGTTCACTACTAGGACAGCGGTAGAGTTCCTGGACGGCTTGCCTTGGTCTTTTGCGATGATTGTGATGTGGAAAGAGGCAATGTCCTCGCGGTCTAGCGGTTTGGTTGTCTTGACAATACCTTGTAAAGGAAGGAAGGACACATGTGTCAAATCTCACGGATCAATTTTACTAGGTGATCTGAAAACACGGAAAAGTACTGGCACTAGTTGTCAAATAGAAATCCATTTTTCGAGCCAAACTAGCAAATTTCTCATTAAGTATAATTTACTTTGGTTCCAAATTTCTGGTGGACTTATAATTTTCTTTACGAAACATGATTACAAAGTTTCAACAAGTTTCACAAAGGAAACAGCCACAGGAAAGGCATACAAACATGAGGAATTTTGAACTGGCAGAGATAAAAAGTGACTTCAACTTGAAAATGCTGAACTTTAATATTAATTTTACCAGTTGTTGAGGTTGTTTAGAAAAGTTCTAAAAAATCAGTATCCGCTTGGTAGCGCCATTCGCCCTTCGTACATCCAACCCCTAAAGGATTTTGCTAAAATCATCTCAAACAAATACCTGTTTCACTTTCTATCCTAAAATATCCCCCGTCACCACCTAATATTGCATAGGCCACTTGTCCATTGGCGCCAATATCAGCGTCAGTTGCCTCGACATCTTTGACGAAAATTCCGGCTGATAAATTCTCTGTAATATTTTGTTCATATCGGCTCTTGGTAAACACGGGATCATTATCATTCTCGTCCAGGACCGTGACATCAACGACCAGAGGTGTCGATTCAAGTTTAAGGGATCCTTGATCTTCGGCCACGATTTCCAACCTAACGATTTTGATGGAAGTTCAGGTTAAATCAACTTATATAATATTATAATTATTATGATTTACACTGGAAAGCTGTGTTAGTTCTAAACTGTTCCTGGTAGAGGTCTGATCCAGTGCTGCAACAGGAGAATTTAACTTCATTCTACTGGACAGCTCTATCAGTTCTAAATTGTTCTCTCCGAGATCCAGTAAGGATTATCTCTTACTGTTCAAGTCTCACCAAAGATAAACCGTAACCCCATATACAAGCATATTTTGAAGGTAAACAACACTCATTTAAAATATTCAAACCTGAAAGAATCAACATCCTCCCGATCAATATTTTCAAGGACGGTGAGAAGCCCAGAATTTGCATCTAATTTAAACTTAGCCTTTTCGTTGCCTTGTTTGATTGTATACCGCAGCTCCGCATTTATGCCGATATCCGCATCCGTTGCCGCTACCGTGAGCAGGACTGTTCCGACAGGTGAATTCTCCAGCACCGAAATAGCTTCACTCGACGAGTTGAATTTCGGCCGATTGTCGTTAATGTCCGTGATGCTTATCTCCACGACCGCGGTGTCGGAAAGACCCGGAGAGCCTCCGTCGGTTACTTGTACGGTAAGATTGTAATAGTCGGTGGTCTCTCGATCAAGTTCGGAAACTGGGCTGATATCGCCGCTTGAAGGGTCGACCGTGAACATATTATTCTGAGGAACAAAAGTGTACGTGAGGCCGCCGAATGGATCTTTATCTGTGGCGCTGACGGTCAAAACCTTCTCATCCAAACGCTGGTTTTCGGGGATGGAAATTTTATATACTTTTTTACCGAATACAGGGCTATTATCGTTGACATTTTCAACTCTTACGTCAACATTTGCTTCGCTTTTGTGCTTCGTGTCTTTCGCTTCGACGACAAGGTTATACTGAGTGCGAGTCTCGTAATCGAGGTGAGCTTTTGTGTAGATGATTCCTGAGTCACTGTCAATTCTGAAGTTGTCTTGGTCGTTCCCGGACGCGATGGAGTAGCTAATTTCTGCATTTTTACCGATGTCTTTATCTGTTGCTTTGAGTTGCACGACTGAGGTGTTTAAACTTGCTGACTCGGGTACCAAAACTATAGAAAAAAAACAATCTATTTTAATGCTTGTTCTGATATTCGCGTTTAACTCTATTAGATATGCGCTTTCGTTTTTTTCTGCCATTAACACAAGAGAAAACGCAATCAAAAATTTATTTTATTTATAATTATACTAGATAGTTCTATCTTCTCTTATTGATCCAGTGTTATTACAGTAAGACACCTAAACTAAACTAAATTTACTTATACTGGATAGCTCTATCAGTTCTAAACTGTTCTTCCGAAAGTTCTAGTAGGAATCATCTCTTATTGATTCAGTGCTACTACAGAAGCAAACCTAAACAAAACTATCTTTATTTATACTGGATAGCTCCATCAATTCTAAACTGTTCTTCCTAGAGGTCCAGTAAGGATCATCTTTTATTGATCCAGTGTTACTACAGGAGGAAACCTAAACCAAACTAACTTTATTTATACTGTATAACTCAATCAGTTCTAAACTGTTCTCTCTAAATGGATGATCTCTAATCAATCCAATGCTACTACAGGAGGAAACCTATGCTAATTTAACTTTGGTTAAAGTGGAAGAACTTTAAGAAGAAATAAGAAATTTAAAACTGACCGTCATAGGAATCAGGGTTAAATACTGGAGGATTATCATCAAGATCAGAAACTTGCACAACAAAATCTTTTCTTGAAGACAAACTTGGACTTCCCTTATCGGATGCTTGAACCGTCAATGTGTACCTGGAAATTGTCTCGCGATCTAACGCACCACGCGTGGAAATGACGCCACTGTCGGAATCAATCGTGAAAGCATTGTTGACATTTCCCCCAAGAAACTTATATTCAATCTCGCCATTGTTTCCAGCGTCCTCGTCAGTGGCGTCTACATCAAGTACTTCGACGGCGGGAGAATTCTCCGGTACAGTGCCGCTCGCGTTTGTCGTGATGACAGGAGCGTTGTCGTTTGCGTCTTCAATAGTTATACTGACGGAACATGTTGTTTTGGCTGCTGGGGCTGATGCGGTGAAAGCTGGTTTGTTGGTAGCTTCCACACTGAGGGTAAAATGGGAATTTTTCTCTCTGTCAGGCGGTTTTCCAACGCTTATGACCCCGGAAGTTTTGTCCAGCGAGAAAAACCCTAAATTATTGCCCGATCTTATTACGTAAGCAATATTTCCATTTGCGCCCGAGTCAGGATCACTTGCTTCAACGCGCAACACAGTCTTTCCCTTCGCTGTATTTTCGCGAAGCGTTGTAGTGTAATCTTGCGCAAAACTTGGCTTGTTATCGTTCAGATCGTTCACCGTCACCTTAACTGTTGCTGTCGCCGACAACGAAGGCGTCCCACCGTCCCTAGCGGTCACGGTGATGTCATAGCTCGAGCTCTCTTCGTGATCCAATGGTGCTTTGGTGGAAATGGTGCCGGTTTTAGTGTCGATTGTGAACTTAGCAGCTGAATTGCTGTCCAAGGTGTACGAGATTTCTGCATTCTTTCCTTCGTCGAGATCCGTTGCGCTCACCGTCACTAAAACGCCTAAAGAAAACGGTACGTTTAATTTTCAAATTTATCTGTCGTGTTACCTCTCCCAAATGGGCGTTAGAGATTTAGTTTTCTCGCAAGAAGCGACTGACAGAGTCGAGCCGGAGTAAGCTAGAACAAGCCGAAGCGAGGCAGAGCAAGCGATACGAAAGCATTTTGCAACTTTCTGACTGTATAAAAGTTTTCTTTTTAAAGTGGCTCTTCAGCGTCTCAACTTCTGGCAGCCACGGAATAAAAGCTAAAATTTTAGCATTTTGTAGAATAAAGTGCATGAAGAAACTGTCTATTGCCAGCCTACCTGCAGGTTCATTCTCGTTTACAGTCATATTATACTGTTCCGGATCAAATATTGGCATGTTGTCATTCTCGTCTGTCACGATGACACTAAGATTTTGAGAACTCGACTGCGCCGTTCGCTGATTGGTTGTCAACTCTGTCACAGTGACGGTCAAATTATACCGCGCCACTTTTTCTCTGTCTAGTTTCGTCTTTGTTGTCAGAAGTCCGGTGTCTTTATCAAGCACAAGAGCATCGTTCGTGTTGCCTTTAGAAATCGAAAAGGTCAGCTTGTTTCCATCCTCGTCCGTCGCGTTGAATTTCACAACTTTGGTTCCTATGGCAACAGCTTCGCTGACGTGTACGATGGGAGATCCGGGCACGAAGGTCGGTGCGTTATCGTTCGTGTTTTTTACGTTTATAATCACTTGACTGGTGCTTGATTGCTGGGGCTTGCCTTGGTCAGTCGCTAAAATAAAGGAATAATTTCATGAGGCTAGAAATCGGGTCGCCATTAACTTATACTAACAGACTTTGCTAGTAGTTGGTTATACCAATAAAAGACAATAAGCTAAAGAAATTGGTTTTCTATAGAACGAATCACAAATAATGATGACTTTTGTTTCGAAAGGCCAATCATAAAGCCTGGTGATTTTAGGTTTGTTTACCCAAGAAATCGTGTCAGACAATCATAAACGCAAGATTCGGTCGTGGAAATGCTCAGACTCCTTCATATCTGCCCAAGAGTAAATGTGTGCCTTATTGCGAGCTTATTAAATGATCTACCTTCAAAATTAAAAGACATTGAAAAAAAATCAATACATTATTATAAAAAGAAACCAGTTTTCTTCAGTAGACCACGTCAATAACCTTGAATGCAAGCATATCGAACATTGTCAATGTTCATACTCGCAATTAGATTTTCCTATCAAACTTAAAGCACCACTGGGAAGAATGCTTTTGAACAATGTAATCGCTGATGAAATATAGTTGTATTAATAATTATTATTCTTATAAAATACCTGTGACTGTCAGTTGGTACGACGTCTTGGTTTCATAGTCGAGCTTTGCCGCGGTCGTTATCAAGCCAGTATCTTCATGGATTGTAAAATGCTCCTTGTCGACGCCTGCGGTTATATTGTACTTGATTTGGCTGTTTACTCCTTCATCTTTATCAGTTGCTTTCACCTAAACGGAAGAAATGAAGTTCGGGAACGTTGGTGAGAGATTGCTAAGAAAAGTTGGTGGTCTTAATACTACACCCAGTGTACCCGAGTAAATTTTGCACGAGTAAATACGTCCTTCGACTAAGATCCTAACAATGGCTTTTCAAATTTTATTTTAACTTTAAACGATGGCTAGAAACTGTTCTTGAATAATGCAGAGATAAACCAAGTTCTAAAGAAGCAACAAATGATTTATTTGACTGACAAAAGAGCTTGGCTATTTTTAGCCAAGCTCAAAATGAGAAATTATTGCGTTTAATACAAGAGAGAAACTTTAAACAATGAACAGAAATTGTGAATCTACTGAAAATCTCGTGTATAGTAAGTGTAAGCTCATTTTTCCCATTACCATGTACCTGACATTTACCCGTGCAAAGATTTAATAATAAAAGAAATTTAATAGATAATTTAAGAAAGCTTTAGAAATACGAGAAGACCGCCGCTGACCTGTACAACGCGGGATCCTACAGCAGCATCTTCAGAGATCAGACCAGAATAGCTTCGCGATGTAAAAATGGGAAAGTTATCGTTGACGTCGAGGATCTTAATGGGAACATTCTTCTTGGAGGACAGCGGTGGAGTGCCTCGATCGGATGCGCGGATTGTGAGTTTGTAATTCGCCAGAGTTTCACGGTCTAATCCTGAGGAGACTGAAATAGCGCCGGTATTTGGATTGATAGAAAATCTAAATTGAAAATCATACGACTGATTAACCGATGCACAAATTATTGTAATGAAGATTAAACACTTTCAGTGCATCGTAACACTCTTTGTGAAACTCATTAATAATTCATAAAGAAAACACAAAAGAAATCATGAGCGTGAAGGAGTCTGTATCCTCTGACACAAAATTCTGTTGATTTTGATACCTTTTAACTTTGATTTTCTCGTCTTATATAAGATGTATTTTCAAAATTACTTCGCAAACTGATTTATTAGATTGATTGAAAAGTTTCGCAAGCTATTTACAACATTCGCGTCTGTGTTGTATCAGATAAACAATATCAGATATGCTGATACAACACGGTCGCTCATGTTGTAAATAGTACTTAAAGACGTGTTGCGCCTCGGTTTTACTCATAACAAAAGGGGACCCGCAGATATAAACATCGCCCGAATCATTCGGGCCTGCCTGAGTTCAAAAGCAGGTTTGCTTAACCCTGGGTCAGCTCAAAATCTAAAGCAAATTTCCTAAAAGCTGTAAATTTGGAAATATTTCTTCATAATCTTGCTTGGATTGATTGGAGTTTTCTGGTTCCAAGTTTCAAGAGAGAGAGAGAGAGGGTGCATATATTGAGACACAAAAACTCAAGCAGTAGGATGATGTTAACCCGCCGTTCACGATAAACTGACCTTGAACTCCTAAAGCCGCTTGTCATAAAACTCTTAATCACTTTTTAATCACTGTTTTGTAGTTAAATAGTGATTAAGTACAAAATACGTTGTTCTGATTGATTGACGTTTCCACTAATCCTAGTTAACTTTAATCACAGTCATTTGTATACAACCGGCCCCTGGTTCAGTGTCTATGGATTAATTCACACAGACAGAAAGCACTCACGCAGACTTTGTATTTCCTCCGATGATGCTGTACACAACCTTTCCGTTCTGACCTTCATCTTTATCACTTGCAGTAACAGCTCCAACGCCATCTTTCACACTCGCATCTTCTTTTATTTGAAAACTGTACTGATCTTTGTCGAACTCAGGTTCATTGTCATTTTTATCGAGCACATTGACCGTTATCGTCACGACCGACTGCCTGCTAGGATTGCCCAAGTCCTTAGCTCGAACATCGAATGTGTACAAGGACTTCTTTTCTCTGTCTAGTGATATCTTTGTCTCTATTTCGCCATTGTCCTGAAAATGTCAGACAAACAACTTTTGGTTATTCATCATATTTTGTGTCACAAGAATCAGTGGGGAAAAATGCCAGAATCTCTAAATTTGACCGACAATTATTATGGAAGATGTACTGCACATAAAATGCCCATGGAAGATGGAAGATGTACTGCACATTGTACTGCACATAAAATTCCCATGCATACAAACATCTCATTCTCGTTTTGCCGTATCGATGGCTTTAGAGTTGAAAATACACAAATATACTTAATATAAACCCTCGCTTAGATAACACAAAAGTCGGTTTTAATACAACTAAGGTTTGCAGTGGTCACCATTGATTTCTGGTCATGTGATTTTCCCTCGTGTTTTTTGGCGAAGGAGATCGAGTTTAGGTAAACTGCAGGAGATATGAAGTGGCTGTTCGCTAAAAGTAGTTGAGACAGTGATATTATTTGAAATGAAAACAGAGAGAGAGAGAGCCCTGGTTATTGAATGCGATTGTCAGTATAATGTGTAGTTTTTATTGTGTTATGAAATGATTTACAGTCATTTCTTCTTAATTCTCGGGCTTTCAATGTGAAAAATAATTCCTATCCGTGACGAATTTAACGCAAACGACTTCATTTCAAGTTTTAAACTGCGGTGAACGTCTTTGCGAGAACATCGAGTCTCAAAAAATCCCAAAAAAAGAGCCTTGTGTGCGATGAAAAATTCATGAAAAACCAGAAGACATACTAACCCTGGAAACACTGAACTCATTACTGATTGACACCAGCTCGTACACGACTTTACCATTGTTTCCGATATCCTCGTCAGTAGCACGAACAAAGCATACTCGAGAATCGCTAGCCGAGTTCTCGTCAATACTACAATCATACGGTCTCTTCTCAAACGTCGGAGAGTTGTCATTTTTGTCCGACACAAAAACTTTCACGGGAACTTTGGTTGACAACGAAGGCTGTCCTTGATCTTTGGCGACGATTTCGATAGAATACGAACCTTTTTTCTCCCTATCCAATACCTCCTTGGCGATGAGATCTCCATTGCTCTTAAACTCGAACGCGGTGTGATCATCACCAGCGCTGACAATCGAGTAAACTATTTGAGCGTTTTTTCCCGCGTCTAGATCTGTAGCTGGTCCCGGCTTGCCCACCAGGTCGTTCACCCTGTTGTTTTCAGCAATTGTAAAGGAATACGAGCTTTTTCCAAATTTTGGTTTGTTATCGTTTATGTCAGTAATTGTTATGGTGAATTTTGCTGTGGAAGATCTCGACGGCTGCCCATCATCTCGTGCCCTAATAGTCAGGGTGTATGCTGCCGTAGTTTCACGATCCAAGCTTGACGCAATCGTTACCGTACCTGTAATAAAGATGGACTAGATTTCAGTTTATTATTTATTGAAAATATTTTGATTAATTAAGAGCTAAAGGTGAAATCGTCATATCCGCTTGGTAGTTGCCCAAATTTGGGGTTGAAAATAAATATAAAACATTGTGAGTCATTTCGTCGAATATTGAAAAATAATATACCACATTATGACTCATTTCGTCGTATATTGACTGACCTTGTAATCTGACAATTGTTTTAAGACTATTTTTTTCGTAGTCTGATTGGCTTATTAAAGTTTCCGAACAATTTCACGCTGTCCATTATTAACAGCTTGTGTCTTCTTACTTACAAAGTAAGCGTTTAAACTGAGTTTAAAATATTTTCAAAAAATAAAACAAATATTGAATTCGGTTCTCACGGGATATGAGGAATTAACAAATTAAATTTACTTGTAACGAAGTAGAAGAATTGACAACGTGGTTTGACAAACGTTCGTTTAACAAAAGCAAACAGGCGTCGATATAACGTCGATTCACGGATGATTTTTAAAATGACAATGTTCAATCTTAACGTTGTTGACAACATCTAACAATGTTGGCAGCAAAGCATTGTTCAATTATGTTTTCAGCTTCCAACAAGTTGTTTCATTTCTTGAAACTTAGTAACTGTCTTTAATAAAGAAAATTGTAAGTCTACCAAAAATTTACACACAAACTAAATTATATTTCATGAGAAATTTGATAATTTGGATCGAAAAATAAATTTCTATTTGACAACTAGTGCCAGTACTTTTCCGCGTTTTCTGATCAACTGGCTAACATTTAAAACCGTCAAACAAAAATATCCAACCTACCAGCAGCATTGACCCTGAATGCATTCTCTGCCCCTGAAACGATCGAATACGAGATGCGCCCACGTGGACCCGAGTCAGCGTCTGTTGCCTGAACTGTGCCCACCTGGTGACCAATTATTACATTCTCCGCGACGTTTGCACTGTACGGGTTGCCCTGGAACGCGGGCGTATTGTCGTTCACATCCTCAACGAAGATTTCAACATTTTCTGTGGCTGCTTTACCCCCGCCGTCTGTCGCAACAACCGTGAATGTGTATTTCTGGGTTCTCTCATAATCCAAAGCTTTCCTCAAGCGAATGTTCCCTAAAAAGCACCAAGGACTTGTAAGAAAATATCGTCCAAAATGTTTTCCTTAATAAATGTGGTAACTCGTAACAAAATACTTAGTAATGTAAACTCGACATTTTGCTAAAAAGTTTAAACAAAAGTTCACACGGAGAGCATCGACATCAGTTTGGCTTTGCGGAAGCACCACGTAAATTTTTTTCGCTAAGCTTTCGATCCGTTCGCCCGGATCTTGATCAGTGCTAAACAAATCGCAATTATTAGCACGGATAAAAATCTCAGCTCACAGATCAAAACCTTTGAAATAGTAAATTTACCACGTATTTCCACAAAACTGGCAGCAAACAGGGTCGAGCAATTCGAAAGTCAGTTAGCGCTATCTACCGGATGGGGATTTTTTCAAGTTCTCTAAAGCAACTCGTTGCTCGGTGGGATCAAAATAAACTTCAATATTTCAGTTGAACTTTCGTTTCATCAATTCTCAGGCTCGTATCTGCAATTTTATAGCTTTTGAGCCATTTTACATATAGCGGTTCAAAGAATCGCAATTCAGTGGATAGCGCTTTCCAAGACTCAAACAACCGGCTCTCAGGAGCACAAAAAAACAACGTCAATGTTCAAATTACCATTGCTGCCATCAATGCTGAACGTTTCTTTGGCACTCTGGGGTGAGTTCCCACTGATACTGTAAGTGATTTTGCCGTTGTTTCCAGCATCTTTGTCCGTTGCTGCCACCTGAATACACAAAATACTCCGTTATATCCCACACTAAATACTCCATGATAACGATTAAATAAGACTTTACTAAAACCATAGACTTGTGTAAATTTAGTCCATGTCTCTTCTCTTGTAAGACTGGAATAAAACGCCAATAGCTTACACGAGATTCGTACCTTTAGAATATCCCGGGTGGTAGAAAAATCCTCGGGGATAGATCTTCTGTAAGGTGTTCCTTGGAAGACTGGATAGTTATCGTTGATGTCCTCGACTGTTATGGCTACAAATGCTCGCGCGTATAAAGATGGGGAGCCGCGATCAGATGCTTGGATTGTTAGTTTGTAGGAATCCCTAAAGATTGAGAAGAAATTTACTGCCTACTTCCTGTCCATATTATGGACAAATCAAGAAACGTTGTCTCCTAGTCATCATTGTTTCCTAGCCATGTTTCCTTAAGGTTTCCCTAAGATTTCCTAGCCCAGGAAAAATTACCGTAGTGGAATTTCCACCGTAGTGGAAGGTTTACAATGGAAAGAAAAAAAATGTTATTTTGAAAACATGATTTATACAAATTTATACCTCGTTTCTCGGTCCAACTTAGATTTCACGGTAATTAACCCAGTGCCTGCATTGATAGCAAAAGCATTACCAAAATTACCGGCATATATGGAATAACGGACATCACCACGCTCCCCTAAAAACACAGAACAGTTTGTCTTCAGTTTTATCGACCCAGCATTGTTGCTACGGTCTTCACGAGGCCTAGTCGTTCCAGCTGGTCGGGTGTCCTCCACCCGCAACAAATGCATGTAAAAAGCTTGGAAAAAACGTTTTAGAATGAAGAGTCTGTGATAGTTGAACTTTTATTATAGCAAGTAGTTAAGTGATGGCAATAGGTCATCCAAAAAGTCAGCCATGATTAGAAGATTCGGAGAGAAGGACTGGTGTATTTTATGCTGAACTTTTTTATACATTTTGTTTAGCAGTAGTGATGAGATTTTTGAAAATCAACAGTTTTTAGACGTTTACTTGAAGAATTTCAAAATATGTTCAGTGACATTGTGGTCTTCGAAGAAAAAATATTTTAGGGGCCTTGCTTACTGGATCACGAGAGAAAACAGTTTGTGAAAGATAAGACAAAGGTGAAATACATTACGATCACGTACCTGAATCTTCATCAGTTGCCTTCACAGTGATCACTTGCGCGCCAATTCCGGCTCCTTCAGAAATACGTTTATTATAAGGCCCACCAAATATCGGTTTGTTATCATTCACATCAATAACGTTCACAGTTACTCTTTGTGATGCTGTTAGTCTCCCACCATCCGTTGCAACCACCCCAAAGTTATAGGATGTTTTCTTTTCGTAATCCAGGTTTGTTCTTGTTGTTATTTTCCCGTTTACCGAGTTAATTGTGAAATCAGCTGAATCGGAGCCGGTCATTGCGTATGTGATCTTGGCGTTGTTGCCCTCGTCAGCATCTAAACATTGGAAAAATAAATAGGTACCATCTATGGTCGTATTGAACATAGTATTAACCGTCCAAATATTATCTTCGTTTGCAATGGCGGAAGATTTTTTGAAAACCTAAGCTCTGGGCAAACTAGGAAGGATTGTTGTGGAAACGTTATGTCTCCTACGATGTTTCTCAGTTTGCCCAACTCCGAAAACATTGTTGCGGAAAAAAAATTTTGCTTCCCGGGAAGCGAAAATGTTTCAATTCAGAAACATTCAGAACAACAATGTTTCCTTCACTTGATGTCATTGAAAGCGTGATCCAGTATTATACAGAACAATGGGATATCTTAGCCTCTAACGATGCTCAAACCGGTGCTCAAACTTACCCGTGGCTCTAACTTGCACGACATTGCTACCAGGCTGCTCACTTTCCAGTATAGAAACCGTGTAGGCGCCAGGAAAGACTGGGTTGTTATCATTCAAATCCTTCACCGTCACGGTGACGTCAACACTCGCCGTTAGTCCACCACAGTCCCTCACGGTCACTGGGAAGCGATAACTCGGTTTCTTTTCCCTGTCCAATTCACCGCTAGTCGAAATCACTCCGGAAGTTGCATGCACAGAGAACTTGTTTCTGACCGAAGATGGTAAACTGTACTGCAAGGTGCAAGTGGTTTTTGTGTCAGGGTCTGTGCCGGATACTTTAGCGTTGAAACCTGTCCCTCTTTGGACATTCTCGTTTACTGAGTACTTACAATTCGCATTGTTGCACTCGATGCTTGGCCGCTCGTTGACATTTGTGATTGTTACTTCCAGTTGCGAGTCATCCGTTTTGCCGCCACCATCTCGAGCTCGGAGATATACCGTGTACGAATCATGCCTCTCGTAATCCACTGTTCCTTTAAGCGTGATATAACCCTGCTGGTTGATTTCGAACCGATTCTCCGAAGTCTGAGATGTGATGCTGTAAGTGATCGCGCCATTTGAACCAGAGTCTCTATCAGTGGCTTTCACTACCTTTACAACGGCTCCGTTGCTGGTTGTTTCCGAAATTCTTGCTCGGTAAGGATTCTCGGTAAATTTGGGGTCATTGTCATTCTCGTCGGTGACCATCACGATAACATTCGTACGGCTCTTGTGGCATTTATTGCTCAAGCTCTGGGCCACAACAACCAGGGAGTATTTTGGAACAAGTTCTCTGTCCAAAGACTTTGTTGTGCGCAGTCTTGGCTCACGAGAATCAATGCTGAATTCCCTTCCATTGTTTCCATCTGTGATTGTGTACTCAAAGCTAAATTTTGAGAACACGTACTTTTATAATTTGCACTTGAATACAATTGATGATAATTTGCCGCTAACAAGCCGTCAGCAAGTTAATAGTGTTCGCACTAATTGACCTAAGTTAATAATAACAAGTCTGGAACCTTTTGACGACTTGTTGCAAGTTTGACAGGAATATCAGACTTGTTGCAGGTTTATGTAATTTTAGACTTTGCATGGTAAATTGTTTATATTAATTTATAAACAATTTGTGGAAACACCTGATAATCTCTGATGATGGCCTGAGTCAAACGGGCCGAAAGCTCAGATTCATAATAAAATCAATTGAAATTAACATGGTGTTTCCACAAATTGTCCATAAATTGTTACAGGTTGTTAACAGAGTGCAATATAATAAGCAGCGCGAACAAAAGTTGTCAGCATTTTGTGAACAGACTAGTGCATTTTGTACACGGGGACCTACGAATGCTCAATGTTAACTGTTAGTCCGGTCGCTTAGCGGCAAACATTGGCAAGATCTGTACAAAGCGGACAAAGTCAGTATTTCTTTCCCCGCGACTCCTAAGTCAAATTGAAATGTTTTTGGGGGTGTAATGAAGATATTCACAAAATTTATCATCCCGGGGGGCGGGAAGTTCCGTTTTTGAAATAACGGTTCGGGATGTTTGTTCATGTTTTACTCAATCATTGTATTTAATAATAAGGTGTTGGGATATTGTTCAAAGACATGGACTTGACAACAGATAAATGGGCATATAAAATTTCCTGTTTGATGTTCTCACATTAAATATCATTGACTGGCAGAGAAACATTGCCAACCGTTAACGTACCACCTCACTGTGGTAACACCCCCCTAACTTGAAAATTTTAGGCACCCGTTCTTAAATTGATTAGGAGGCATAGTTAATCAATTGTAGGGGGGGTGCTCAAGTTTGTACACGCCAGTACAGATCGTTTGGTTAAGCGACTTCACTATGTACAGATATCTTTCCTTCAATTCCAAAGCTTCTCCAATAAATATTATGCACAGGCACATAATGAGCTCAAATTGAACTGAAAGAAGCTATTGCAGCAAAGCTATCCACCATCTGGTTGTATCCAATTTATGTTTTAAAACTTACTTTCCAGAGTTGGTAGACATCGACAACGTTGTAATCAGCCCGGCACTTAGATTTTCTTGGACATTGACAGTATAAGTGGGTTGTTTGAACAAATTATCCCAGAATGATAAAGTAAACAAGTTGTTGTCTCGCTGACCTTGTACAGCAACAAAAACGGTCTAAAAGGCAACAAACAATTGTTCCTGTGTTAACTGTGAGCACACTGAATCGTGTATTTAACCTGCATCAGTTTTCGTAGGTGTTTGATATAGACATGTTTTGACCCTGCACAGGGTTCGGGTGTAAGAGAGGTGGATATCGTACCCACCAGACAGTGATTTGATGATGATACAGAGGAATGATATGGAGATATCGAACACGTAAGAGATAAAAAGTGATTTAATTCGAAAATGCCGAACCTTGATGTGGGCTTACCAGCTACTAAACTTGTTTAGAAAGTTGAAAACGTCACTATCCAGAGTGCATAGCGCTATTCATCTTTGGTACAACTGAACCCAGAACAGTCAGAATATTTCATACCAAACCTCAAATCAACCCTTTCGCGAGCTATTCGAACAAAGCGTCTGCATACAGAAGAGCATTTATTACCTCACACTTTAGTTCCAGTTTTATCCAGTTTATCAGTGTTTGCGAATTTTCTCAGTAGACTATTGCCCAGTTGATATAGGACATCCCAGTGACATATGATTTTAAAAACCTTATTTAGACTATCAGTTCTATAGCAGACGCGAATCACTTTACCTTTGTATGGTCAACCTGCACTGAGACGGCTTTAGGTGAGGTGTCATCTTCATTTTTTACACTCGCTGAATCCAGTGGACCAGGGTTCTTGCTAGTTCTCGATGCATAAAGATGGCTCACACCTTGATTGAAAGAGGACCCAGATTTTGTATTAATTTTTATGCACTGAAATTTGCAATACACAGCTAAATGTAATTTCTCAGCAACTTTAATCTTTCTTGTGCACAATCAGAAATGCTGTCGACTTAATGCAAGTTTTGAATTTCACCGACTTGATGTAGCAAACGTCCTGCATGCAGATCGCGCGTGATCTGGTCGTGCGTACACGATACGTAATCACATGATAATGTTAACTTACCAGATTTATCACGCAGTTCAACGCTGACCTGGTTGCCCGTCACAAACTGAAACTGTGTTCGGAAATACTTGAAGGACCCGCTATCCACTGAAGTCTCAGATTCTTCACAAGCATCGATCAAAGAGCCCTCTGAAACCATTAAAAAAATACACGAGGACATTTGTCAGTCAACATGATCTCTTGCTAAAATTAAGGCTATATCTTAATCGTCAAAACGGCTAAAATTAAGACATTAATTGTGATGCATCGTAATAATCAGACAATCCTGTAAGACATAAAAGAAAGCTCAGCTACACTGTGTCAGTTTGCCATGTTAGTGTGAGTTTATATTCGCTAAGGACAAACTAAAAATTATCCTAGCTAACGTGGGGATCGAACCAACTCAATTATTTGTCAAGTGAACGCGGTTAGGTTAATCCGAGTACAAGTATGCAGGTGATACCTCAAGCGTAGCGGCAGGGCCGAAACTAAAGCGTTAATTGGGGGGGGGGGTGCATATTCATATATTCGCGTTCGGCCCGACGAATTTCTTTTGAAATCAACGGTAATGACAACTGATTTCAAAAGAAATTCGTCGGGCAGAACGTGAATATATGAATATACACCCCCCCCCCCAATTAACGCTTTAGTTTCGGCCCTGCGTAGCGCTAACAACTTCCAAACGGAAGGGTTTGAGCGCTAAGTATATCAGCTACAACACGGTCACTCACGTTGTAAATAGTACTTAAAAAGGTTCGAAAATACCCAAACGTAACATACCGCTACACGAGACTGCACTCAGACGGTCAACCCATCCTGCAATTAAGTTATCAAACGTCCTTTGGTAAACGTAGTCGGAATCCGGATCCGAAGCGATCGTGTTCAACTGCTGGATGCTGATACCGCTGCCAACACCGATACCAAAGATGCTCACGCCAATTTTCTTCAGTTCTTCCGCTGGTGGCCCTACTGAGGCACCTTGCGAATGACCATCTGTTAACAATACTAAAACTTTTGGAATACCAGCGTCAGTTCGCATCCCCGCGCTTGGGGTAAAAATGTATTTTTGCAAGTGCACTAAAGCTTCAGCCGTGTACGTCCAGCCATTCTGGTACGGAATTCTGTCCACAGCTGCTTTCATGTCAGATTTTGTGTAATATCTCACAAGATTAAATTCAGTTTTTGTCGTGGTTGAGTACTGTACCACGGCAATATGCGTGCCCGTTCGGCCAATGTTGAAGAAATCTACCACTTTCTTTACGAAGTCTTTTTCTTTCTGAAAATTACCGCCGCCAACGCTTCCAGAGCCATCCAGTAGAAACGCGAGGTCAACGGACGTTTGGCAAACTACAATGTGGAAGTAGTATTGGTGTGATGATTAGTGTTGATGAAGATGACATCAGTGATAATTAGGATGAAAATGATCAATGATGATGATCAATGATGATGATCAATGATGAATGATGATCAATGATGATGATCAATGATCAATGATGATGATCAATGATGAATGATGATCAATGATGAATGATGATCAATGATGATGATCAAGGTGAGTGATGATCGATGATGATGATCAATTATGAATGATGATCAAATATGATGGACGACGCTGACGATTGATTGATAATCGCTGATGATGATCGTTGACGATGACAATGATGATTATTCATTACGATTTCTACATTTCTACATATGCCCACATTTTAATATATTAGTTTTATGACTCACCATCAGGGATGACAGAGGCACGTATATAATTATAATCAGTATATTCAACCCAATCAAAACCAGCTTCGAGAGCAAGTCCTGACAATTTCTCTAGTTTTCCCCTGTGTCCATCCGATGTTCGTAGACGAACTGAACGACCTGTTGACAAAATCATTTTTAAGTTTGAGCCTGGAACTTGAACCAGCGACCTAGGCCTATTAGATTGAAGAGTGCTGGGGGAAAGGGTGGTGGTTCTGGCATGCACTTGTTACAAAAACTATAATTGTATGCATACGATATAAATTTTGCCAGATCTTGTTGCCCTATGGTAACAAATAAGGTTAGAATTTTGACAACCTAACCCCCCCCCCCCCTCCCATCCAAAAGGGCGAGAAATTGTTGTATCGTACACACTAATACGGAAATTGCACCATGTCACTGTTGTTTCATGATGTTTTTTTTAAATAAACACTTGCTCTGCTAAGCAGAAATATCCGGATTGCTTAATATTGTTTGCTAACATGCCGTCCTATCCAAACATTTATATTCTTTGTTTCGGGGTAGCTGCTCTCGTGATTTAAACATTCTCTTACTTCATTTTTGAAAACTAAATGCAACACATGCCAAATATCTTAGAAAAATCTTTTTCGAACTGAAAATGATATTATCATGATAATTGCTTTTACAAGCGAGTTAGCAAGACATTTAATCTTTGGATATGTCAATATTATTTTGTCTCAGTTTGGGACTACACTCAAATATTATGTGTACTTTTGGTCTCGCTTTATCATAAGCCTAATTGAAAATGTGTTAAGATGACTATATTTTAAGTATCCTTCGATGTCGGATTTTTTTTCAAAATCCAGCAACCAAACAAAGTTTTCGAAATGGTAGAGAGGAAGGAGTTGCAACATATTCTTTATCTTATCAAAAATCAAAATCAGAAACACTTAAGCGTTAAAGTAAACGCATTCAGATTCGGGGATTACTCAATTGCAGCTTTTAGCTTTAAAACTCTACCAGACACCAAACTGAACAGAATAATAAAATACAATGCTACGAAAAGCGATCATAATGGCGTTTATAAAATTAATCGATAATTCATCATGAAAACACAAAATAAATACATATTTAATCGATATCTGTTGATCGGATACAGATTTACCCCTGATTTACATAAACTTTAGGTTTGATTTTCTAACCAAATATCATTCGTTTCTTTGAGATTATGAAAGAATACGAACGTTTTCATCCAGACATTTTTTAAGTACGATAAAGCAATCGCATCCGATCTGTATCTGATCTACAACCGCTCGAAAATGTATGGATTTTGTTTCAGTATGGATTTGTGAGAACACGTGAATAATCGCCTTCTGGAAAGGGCTGTTCTGGAGACGGTCAGTAATACTATGTCCCTAACGTATCAATTCGCTAACAAAAACTGTGAAATGAGAAAACATTCTCAAACATCTAATTGCGAAATAAAAATGGCATCTAATTCAGACAAGTTTCTAAAAATAACATCGCCCGAAAAAATAATTACTTGAATAGCATGATACCTTCATAATGCAGCGAGAGTGGATTGTTTTGGTTAACTTGGTCGGTCCAAGCTCGAAGCACCCTCACCGATATACTTCTCCATTGACGCTTGACGAGCGACGCCAAAATATCGAGCTTGCTCTTCGTTCTCTGCGTCATCAGACGACAGTCGTTTGTTTCATACTGGGCGTTATTATCATCATTTCTGACGATAATTTTTCGGAAACGGCCCGAGTTCCGCGGTATCACGTCTCGGATTTGCCCACAGGCTTTGTTCTCATCTTCGTTTGGATACCGTTGACCTCTGCTCAACGAACTGGGTCTCTGTCTCTGTTGTGAATTGACCATGCCCAAAAACAGCACGGCCAAGAGAAAGACAAGTGACTTCATCTTGGAAGGTTTCTCACTTGTCAAGACTGAATATTCTTCGAATATTCGAACGAGACCTTGAGTGATGGGTCAAAACGTTGATATTGAATCTATTCCTCTTTTAATTTCTTTCTTCTCCTGGTGAAGGTCTTGTAGATGATTAATATTTCCGTCCACTTCTGATTTCGTGTACAACCAATCAGTTCTCTGCGGAGTCTGACTGTATCTAGATAAATATCGAGGAAGCTTGTTTGCTCTTATACCCACGAGCCTGCGCAACGGAAGCACCGAGCGAATACTAAAATGGTAAAGTTTATAGTGACCCAAGACTTTCCTATACCACCAACGCAATCGCTGAGATTTTTCACGCGCTCGATGGGAAGCGTCGATCAATTTGAGAATATAATGCGCAATCTCACGCAATTTGTGCAAATGTCCACATAGGACAATTTAAATCAAAATGGACTCGGGTATAATGTATCAATAATTTTATCAAACAAAATATGTGGAGCATTTATATAATCGAAAATGAGTCACGCGTTTTCAAAACAAATTCAAGTCAGGGAAACTCTTGTATATATGATCAATGTTATCGTTACCAATATGCGAACAGGTTCCTACTGTTTAAAAAAAGTTGCGAGAGAAATTGATCATTTTTATAGGTCTTTAATAAGACGGAACATACTTTCACTGGTATAATCCGTCTTATATTGTCGCTCCAAAATCAAACGGCATGGTATGGAAATCTTGTTAATTAAAATCTTACCCTGCCTATTAATATCGCTAAACGAGCGGCAAATGACATATATTAAGCAACTCGTTATTTTGCACAGTGCTAGCTATAATATTTGTGCATTTTGTGCAAAGCAACGTAAAATTACTTCAATCAAAACATCGGATTGTAGCTTCTGTGGACTCGGTTAAAATTTAACCTGCTAAACTGAAAACGTCTATTGACCCAGGCAAAACGATTTGAGTAGAAATCGGTTCAAACAAGCTGTCGAAAAGATTGCTTAAAATTTAAGATTAATTAGGAGCCTTCACTCGAAACGGCGAAATTATTATCAATGTTTGTTGTATCAGAGCTTCAGGTAGTGAAAGATATCGATCCTACAACACGCCACTGGCAATGCTAGTTGGAAATTCTAATGTTGTCTGCTCTTCTTCGAGAGTCGCAACCTCACAGTTCAGGAATTGTAATTTCAAATTTGGAACCGGTTACCAAGTGTCGATTATTACATCAAGCACTTTGCTTTCAATTTTCAAATGTTGCGTTTGGATGGGGACCCGTGCCATACATGTGACGTAAGTTCATGTGACCAGACTTTTTCCGGTTTCGGTAGCCTGGCCAAAAAAGGGAAGTGTTCAGTGTTTCCTGTGAGTGGGACATTAAAAACTATCCCTAGTAATCCCTAGTGTAACATTCTCAGACTGAACCTCGCGAGTCGAGGCTTTTCCAGTCATAACTTTTCACAGGTACGCATGAAAAAGTCTAAACTATTTCAAAATTAGATTTGAAAAAAAGCAAATATTTATTATCTTTATATAAAGAATTCCGCAAGTATTTCCTCCAAGCTCCGGCGATTCTATTTGACGCGTTGCCAAATACGAATTAGATGCTAAAACGTACGTGCAAAAACACATAACTAGAAACCAGCATTTAAAAAAGGGGGAAAATGTGGGCGAAAGTGAGAAAATTGGGTGAAGTCAGTTGATGTTGCGTTCCCTTTTCCCACCCTGGGTCATTGATCCCAGAAATAATCCGCTTCGAGGGACCTGCATCCTACACATCTACACTCTCTTATATCTCTCTCTCTCTCTCTCTCTCTCTGACCAAGCAAGCACGCGCGTTATCTATTTTCGGACTACACACACACACAGATATCAACCTTGTGACTATATCTCGTCAATACGTTTGTTTAAACAAAAAAGTCAAGAATGTCAAGAACCTTAAGAATTGTATCTTGCAAAGTGCTTTAAAGTTTTCACGTCCTAATTCGGTCTCGAGTCGATTCGGTTATTGTGCAACGATGCAATTTCTTTACGGAAAATGTCGATGCTTTGTCAATTCAACCAAAAATGATTTTAGCTTTTCAAATTATTAATACCTTACAAAGCAAGTACAAACTAAATCAACACCGTGGATTACGTTTGGAAATCGAAGAAAGAAATTACATAAATTAGGCCAGCTTTCTCCTTTTATTGTCTCGCAAAATACTTCTTCGTTTGATTAGTACACGTTCAAACAGCCGTAAGGAGTACTTCCTCCGATTTTACAACATCTCAAAGTTCGCTAAGGAATACTCGACCTCGTATTTTCAACTCCTCTCGGTGTTTGGAAATCGGAGAAAGTCCTCCCACTCGTGTTTGAACTATTACTTGATCATGAATAAACATTCATTGTGCATCACCACGAACATGTTGTAGCGACTGTGTAGATAAATGCACAGGCAATGCTTGATCTTGCACATTAATTGTGTATGTATACAGACATCATGCATGCGCACTGCAAGTATGTCACTATACAGGAGCAAGACTGATCATGTCCATATACATAGAGAGAATTGCTCCAACTTTTCACGGTAATACGATGATTTTTTTACCAAATTTTACGCTACATTCATTCTCAGTTGTATATTTAAATAATCAAATTCGATTCTTGGGTGCCTTATCGTGTAACAGCCCCAAAGATGTTGGATATAGCCAATGACGACTGGTCTTAAAATGAAGTAACATATATATGTAAGGCAAAAAATGGATGAAACTCACATGGGAGATCCTAGCTCAGCTTACAACGACAAAGCACAGATGTCTAGGATGTCTTGTGTAATACTGTATCTTAATTTCGAGCCGCGTGTGGTGGGAAATTACCTCGGGAAGAATTCGGAAATTATTTGTCTGAGCACAGAAAGACTGTTTCGTACGTGACCTCAAAATGAGCTTATCGCACATATGATTTTACTATTAATTGTATGTATGAATGCAAGAGTTGAGTAAGTTCAAGTAAGAGTTTGAACAAGTCTTTGTTTTAAGTCTTTGTTTAGTTGAAGGTCTTAAGGTGGCTCGATAGTCAGAATTCATTAGAAATTTTATGTCTCTACGATTAAATGTTTTGTAGTGAATGCTTGAGCTTCATTTTAAGTCATTGCACAGCTCTATAGAACTGTTTGCTGTATAAAAAAAATTTCTTCAAAGTTTGCCTGAACATAGAAATCACGTTTCTTGTTGGAACTCGATTCTAATTATAATTTCATTTGCATAAACTCCACACCTTACCTATGACAACAATATCTCTGGACATACGAACGGTAGGAGTATAAAACTTTTCCAATTATGAAGACAACCAGCAGAGCTATGCAATGACCTAAACTAAGCTTTACACGCGCACTATAAAAGATTCTATGGCGAAAGAAGTATTATGTGCTATGAGTTAGACTATCGAGCCACCTTAATTAATATTATATTACAAGAAAACAGTGGGAAATGTGCCAAAACAGTATGAGACCATGGGAAGACTTGGAAATTTTGCGACATGCACAAACACGTCTACAATTGACGCAAACTAGGCACGTGTCAAACGCGGGTATACAACTGCCGTAAATCCAATTATATGTTTTAATATTGCAGTCTCACAAATGCCAGCTTTAAAAATGTTCGTGGTCTTCGTGCGTATAGGTCTGTCAAGCTTTCTTTGTCAAGTATCAACTGCCCAGTTATTTTCATGTATACTGCTTTTCGTCGTCAAAGAAAATCGTCAACTTTTCACCGCACACACGAGCAGATAAAACCTGGATGAATTGTTGACCGTATGAGGGACAAGCAAATTACCTGTCAAGAAATCTTGTGAAAGAACTGAAAATTATTACTCGCCTGTAAGCCAGGGTAGAATCTTTGAAATGCTTCAATTTAAATGTATAAATCGTTTTCCAGTAAAGTTAAAACATCTGCAAGTGCATGAGGTTCAAGAGGAACACTTTCAAAATGTTTAAGTTATCCTTCCTGCGTGTAATTACACGCCTTTTGACGGGTGTTTAAAAATAAACGAAAGAAACCGTGCCCTGCTAATGATTTCAATGTGTTTAACCCGGTGGTCAGTTGACTTCCTACAGGGCAAAATAAATTTGATATCGCCTTCGCTCTCTCTCACATGCAGCTTCGTTGTTGACGTCCACGACTCCCACCTTGCCGCGTCTAATCTCAAAATCGTGACTGGACAAACGTCTCTGAAACAAGCTCAAACTTAAAATCAAGCTGTTTTTTATTTAACAACATAAGAAAACCAAATACGGTTTTGTTGTCTTAAAATATCACGGTTATAAATGTAAGTTTAACCATTAAAGCTGAATTTCTCGTCAGACGCTTAAGATAATATAGCTAACATAAACTTTAGAAAGCTGTTTATATAGTTGGTTCAAAAAACATCGACAAACTATAAAGAAAAAAAGGCTATAATTGCTATTTCACGGTAGCTTATCGCTTCATTCATGAGAATAAATCTTTTCTGATTAGAAGCGTCAGACAAAATCGTGCATGCCATTTAGAGAGAATTCTGATACCAAGCCTTAATAAACTCGCGATGATAATATACAGCTAATGAAAACCCAAATAAACTCACCACTATACATATCGGTAAATCTACTTCTTATATAAGACAACGTGTTACTTTGCATAAAACTAAACCTGCATGATCACTTGGACTTAGACATTGTTGAATTTTAATATTTTTTTAGCCAGGTCCTTAGAAAACGGTTATATTTTGAGCAAACAAAACTTAACAGAAGTAGAAGTGCTTCAATTTACGTGCTGTTTATATCCTCAATAAACTTTATTTTTTTGTTATGGTCAAGTCCTTTTTGTGCATGTTTTATTTAAGATAATAGTTGGTTTAAGTAAATTAAGTACTCTAATTTAAAGTACAAGAAGTGCTTTATCAGATATAAAACCCTGGGTGCAGGCGAGCATTTTATATCTGATAACTGCGAGTATTTAAATGGCTTCAAAACTGATCCATTTCATACCAATCTTGTGAGGTTGTTTACGGAGAAATTTTCAATATAGATAGTGCTGCTTAATGCGAGAAAATCTAGGCAAAATCAACGTGGATCATTATTGCATATTAAGATTCCTTCACGGTCAATATTTCTTTCGTGTTTTCCGCGTGAATTATTAATGAAATTTTGAAGTTTAATTCCATAGCATTTTACGAGTTTTGTCTTTATAAACACAATATAAATTTCAAAATGAGCGTCAACAACTCAGAATTACTCACAGAAGCTCATTAACTGTTGAAGCGGTTTCAAAATTCAGTTTCAAATCCAGCTTGTTTTCCCAACCATACAGGGTCATTCAAAATTAGCCACAGAATAAATAAATGCGGGCAGAAAAACAGAACAACAAAAAAATGTAAATATTGACGTTTTTCGGTCTAGTTCAGTTTCATATTGCACCATGAATGGACTTGTTTGAACTTGTCGTTTTGCTGTGATTTCCAAGGGGAGGGGGGGGGGTGCTTTGAATTCCATAGAAATAAAATCATGTCTCCACGTTTTGCTGATGCTGCCATATGAAATTTTACAGGGAATGCCATGAGCTTTGAACCACACGAAAGACCTTGCCACAGGAAATCAGGGCAACAAAAATTTTATGAGTAAACCTGGGTCGCACATCAAGTGAAGCAAATTACGACCACAGGAAATGATTGAGGAAATGACAAACTGTCAAACTTAGAGTACCAAGATGGCTGCCAACAATCAACATTTTCATGTAAATAAACTTCAACATTTGACTACTGAGATGTATAATCCAGGATTATTTGTATCAAAGGAATAAATATTAGTAGACAATCCATCAATATCTATCATTTCAATGGAGTTGGTTCTCCATGCAGTATCAGAGACAGCAACTGCTCCTTTCAAATGAGCAATAATGCACTAGTCAATGGCTTGCCATGGGGATGGAGTATAGGGCAAACTCTAGGGATTTGACAGTTACATTAGGCAATTAAATTGCAGCAAAAATGTCAAATTCCATGGTTTTGCCTGATACTCTCTTCCAAACCATTGAATGGTCCATAATTATGCCTCCTACAATACCTAATTTATAATCTAAACACCAACTAAACAGCTATTGAACCAGGGATTATAAATTGGCAATTACAGAGCAATTATAGAATACCCTGAGAAGTAAAATCTTCCTTCATAACAAGCTCTGTTACAAGCTCTGGGGTTTTGTGAAAGAATCAGGCAAAGATGTAAAATACATATTAACAAGACTACCTAATTAGCTTGCCAGGCTTTTATCAAATGTTAACCTACGTTTATTGATCTCCTAATTACAGGTCAAAGGCGCTCAAAAGAGCCGTTGCAGACAGCAAACATTACAGGATATAACCTAAGAGGATGGCTAAGCGACCCTTAATAGCAGCGAGAGACTGACACTGTATAATGGACAAGTGATACGATCTACTGCAAAATGCAATTTATAACCATCGTATATATTGTTGTTCTCGGCAATTTTACAACCTCTATCCAAAGAATAAAACAACTGCACATTCTACAGATTACATAATAGATATTGTGTGGTGGGGTCAATACACTTCATCGCGTTAAAAACATCAGTAAGGCACTTCTAAACAAGGCAATGTGATTGCAATTTTGCAAACTCACCTAAACCGATCCAGAATAATTACTTGGCCTTGAATTTGAACGTTTATTCTTAATTTAAACACACCACAATACATAACGAATACCAACACACAACACGCGGACATTTCTACGTATAAGAAATCGAAATTTGTGGACATTTTGGTCGATTTTCTTGTCCAAAACCCCAAATTTTCTTAAACACATGCGATTTCAAAAGTTACATTTAGACATTTAAATTTTCGCGGACTTTCGAGCCTTTTTCGGGCACTTTCGGACAGACGTCGTACGTACTTCGGAAACATGTCGAGAAACTCGTTTCAGGCTTCTCGGCTCATGGAACGAGGGCGAGGCAGCGAGGTTCTGGGGCAATCGTACAAAGTAGACTTTTCTACTCTCGTTTCTATTAATGTTGATGTCATCTTAAATTAGCAATGCATTATGGTTAACAACCAATTCAGCTCAGTGTAATTAACAACCAACATCCTCCGCAGGCGTTTAGGGAGGGTTGGCGGGCTGTGCGGGTCAGAAATGCGTGAAATTTGATTGGAAATTTGCTATTAACAACGCTTTTCAGGTCGCATCGCGGAAAAGAATAAAAACATTTCCAAAATAGATACTTGAAATATTTTATTTCGATATCATCATTAATATACGAAAAATTATTACACAAATCTATAGTGTATATATTATTAATGTAGGAAGCGCATGTATGGTCTATGGGCGTATAAATATTTTTACAAACACTTAAAACTTACACAGCAATTTAGATAAAAATTGCAACTAATATGTACTTAAATCCTAATAATGTATCTTAGACAAAGAATGGTTATATTAAATTTATTCAATTCTTGCAATTAGATGCTCGAAACTTGAAGTGCAGATTTCAAGAGCTGTTTAGCAAAAATACGCACTTTTTAGGCGCAAGTTACATTGTAAATTCCTCCCAATTTGTTTTCTCACAAAATAGTAATTCCTGCCAGTCTGTCGACGTAATCAGTCAACACAACATCAGTGTCATCTTCGTAATGGATCGGAGTCGATCGTAAATAATCGATGAGTTTTCCGAAGGTGGCAAAGCCCATGGCATCGTCGTTAGTTCCCAGGACGGCAACAAAGTCGTCCTTGTAGCGGTCGACCTCGATGTGGCGTACTTTAGGCCCTCCTTCAGGCGCTTTCACACTAAGGTAGAACTCAGTCTCCTTCAACCCCGAACGCACTATGAACGTTCCTTCGGGCACTTGATCGTCAAGGATTATTTCTGCCTTTTCGCGGGAAATCTTTCCAAAATACCAAGGCGAATTTTTAACCTACACGAACAAATGTCATAAACAGTTTTAATACTACTCTCCTAAGCTATCCCCCTTTTAAAAAAGACTATTGAAAACGAAGTATTATTTAATACAAGAGAAGGAGCGTTTTATCATATTTAAAACGCGAGGCGCAGCCGAGCGTTTTAGATATGATAAAACGCGATTGTTCGAGTGTATTACAAGACTTCAAATACGCCACATTGTAATGCTAAATAGGATGCAACATTACATAAAGAATACTAATGAACGTGACAGATTATATAAAGTGTCATCCTAATTAGCACTTTATCAGGTATAAAGCCACCTTATATGACCTATTATGGTTGACATGATTGGCCAATAATCTTATGAATTATTAATGAGTATTTGAAGTATTTGTGCAATAATGAGCATTGTTATTATGCACTGTGATGTCATAAGTTGTGTACTTGTCGTATCGAATAAAGTTGAATATCTGGAGAAGGAAGAGTAAAAGAAATTCTACCAAGGAAATTACCCTGAGATTTTAAGCGATCTTTGCAATGCGATCAATAAATACTGAGCTGGACAAAGTTTCCTTCATGGACGCTTTAATAAATAAGTCAAAACATACACCAACCTCGTCCATATAGTTGACCTTATGTTTGGTAAACTCTGGATTGTTCACCATAAACCAACCCCCATTTTGATAGTCTTCAATATCCCCTGAGTCTGTATCGTCTGTATAAGCTGTGTTCATGACGCCGCGCACCTCCGACTCGTCCAAGTCTCTTACCGACGCGGCTTTCTTTTTGAGTGCAGTTTTGGTGGGCGAACGTTCGACCATTGTCATGAAATTGAACGTTTGTCCGGGTTGGCGCTTACCTTTCCTGGAAAAAGGTAAAAACATGAAAGGTTTCGGGGGCGAACTCGATTAAAATATAGCATTGTTGATATTCATAACAAAACATTTGTCAAGTTAAATGTCTACTTCTGAAATTATAATAATATAAAATTATGAAATCCATAACTGCATGAATCGTGTCTTGATGTATTGCAATTCAAGATTTAAAGTGTATACGACACAAAATGTTTTATTTCCTAGTTGAAAAGATCTTTTTAAAACTGTACTTCTTTTGCAGTTTTTCATTTCCATTCTTCTAACTTGAGGTATTTTAGTTGGTTTGAACTTTTCATGGCAAACAACATGATGCCACGATGCAAAATGACCTCTAGTTTAACCTTACTATATTTGGTTATTTAAGCTAAAGACCATGCTAAAATTGGTATACATCTAACTATTAATGCAGATATGACCCACTTTGGGTTATTTAAACTACCTAACAGCTTTTATAATATGTATTTTTGTAAACTTTATGCACCCTGATCTCACATTGTATGCAACAAAAAGTTCAAAAATAATTTAAAATATCTCAATTTAGAAGAAAAGAAATGAAAAACTTCAAAAGAAGTTGTTGTACAGTTTTAAAAAGATCTTCCTAACTGGGAAAGTTTGAGGTGAAACCTTCAAGTATATGAGAAATATACTCTCATTCCACTCGAATGCTCATTTTACTAACAAACCATCTTGTAAACCTTAACATCATATGAAGGAACAGAACTTACCAATGCAAGTGAAACAATGCGAATGCCAAACTCAAATGACCTTTTTCACATCACATCAATCGTACGAGTTTTGTTGTCGTATATATTGTATATTTTTTGCATTTGATATAAGGTAAGTACAAAACGAGAACATGTCTATTTTTACAGTGCAAATTGGTGCAGTCACTCGCGATGTGCGTTAATGGTGACTTTAGTTATTGCATTTAATTTAAATTTATAGGGTGCATTTAAAGTTTACTTTAACAGTGCATGGTGCGTTTAATGTTTAAATAAGAAACACGCAGTTATTAGGTGCGTTTACGTTTAATTTTAATTTTGCAACTTAAATAATTTCTTATAATCTCATTTCCTACCTAAAATGCATCTAACTTTTGTTACGAAACTACTTTATATATGTGCTTGACAGACAGCGCGTGGCATGCAAAGCTATTCGTTAAAAGTGCCCATTTCGGCTAAACTATAGAGTAAACGTATAAGAATTTAGTCCAACATACGCTCGGAAAGTTTTTTTTTACATCATTAGAGAAAAGATCTTTCCATAAAGGTCGCCAAAGCCCATAACGAAATGGATCATCGATGACTTCATGGACAAAATAATGAAAAAAAACATTGGAACATTTGAAGTCTTAGGAAAAATTGTTCTATCAATGTTTTAACATGTTGCCCAGGGTGGGGAAATTAGAAAATACTTTTGCTACGTCCTAACGTTGTGTAGAAGGCCATTCCGATATTGAAATAGGCACATTTTACACGAAGCCACGTCAAGCCGCAGCACGTCAAAGCATCTTTCGAATTAGACGTTACATTACATTCACATTGCGAATATCGGAATAGTTTATTCGTCGTCTTTTCCAACACCGTCTTTTAGCAACAACTCCGAATCACTACCGTCAAAGCGAGTCGGAGTCGATCGCAAGTAGTCGAGCAGTTCGTGAAAGGTCGTGAACTTTATCGCCTGGGACTCGGGTCCGCACACGGCAACGAAACAGTCATCGTGACGATTCACGGCAATATGGTGATACTTCGGCTCATCATCGGAAGTTCTCGCGCTAATATAAAACTCGCCCGTGTCTACTCCAGCTCGAACCAAATACGATCCATCAGAGTCCCCGTGTTTCAAGATTTCCTCGGCTTTGCTTCGGGAGATTGATCCATGGTACCACGGCTCATCTTCCAACTACAAAGTAAACAATCAAAGTTAAAAATTGTCAAGTTGTAGTAAATTTCGTTGACTGGGATGCAAATCAGTCACATGCATGTCAACAACAGATTTGCTACAAAAGCATGTTATGCGCTAGTCGATTCCAACAGTGACCCCCCCCGAAACACCCCCCCCCCCCCCACAAAGACGGGTACTGCAAACCCTGGGCTAAAGATTAACTCATTGTTTTAGTCTGTGTATTTCTACACACATGTACATTTCAAAACTTTTGGGGAGCCATCTACCATTGATCCAGTCAAGATTTCTGAAGAAAAATTTCCAAGTTTATAAACAAGCTGTTGAGAAACTTCCATTACATTCCTCGTCAACGGGGTTAAGCTAACCTTGGACAACTACACCCCCTCCCCCTCCCCCTCCCCTCCGGTTTTCATGCGTTCTTACCTCGCTCATATAATCCGGTTCAGCATAGTCAACTAGTCTGGATTTCGAGACAGATTTTGGAATATTAACCATGAACGAGCCATCCTCGACGTCCAAGTTCTGTTTCTCGTCCGCAAAATCGTCAAGCATTTCGTTGCTGATTCCTCGCACCTCCGCGTCATTGATCTCTTTCATGGAAATATCTGGACGCTCGAGATGCTTATGTTTCGCGGAACGTGGCGAGAGGATCGCCCGACCTCCCATGCTAAAACCTTTATCCTTATTTCGCCTGGATAAAAATGCGGTCAAGGGTAAGTCATCCTGCCCGAAGCAGGGAGAGAAACGCGAGCTCTCAATATGATTACCTTGTGCAATTAATTACGGAGAATCATTCATCCAACGCCAGCATTGACGATCAGTGCATAATCATAGATAATTATTATATAATCATAGATGATCATTATATAATCATAGATAATTATTATATCATCATGGATAATTATTATATAATCATGGATAATTATTATATAATCATAGATAATTATTATATAATCAGAGATAATCATTAAGTGTGCGTAAGCGGATATAATTAGTAATCAATATTAATTTGATCATCAAATCATAAAATATAATCATTACTTAATTAGTGATCATTTAGTTAATCATCATTTGCGATTAGGCAGACATTTTTATATACAGCAATTTGCATCCAACCACTAAGCGCAAACATTTTCGCGAGTTTTTTTTTACGCTTGCAACGTGACGTTTGCCGTTTGAAACGTGACGTCTGCCGTTATAATTGTTACTGTTTAAAATGTTAGGAACTGAGTCCGTTTCAGGTGTTAGAAACGATTATCTACAAGTTTTACCGCTTTTGTTGAATTTGAAATCCTAAACAAGCTTCTACACCACGAAATTGGTATGCTTTGTAATAAAAATTCATAAAACGTGCATCAAAACATGACATGACAGCTACAGAACCGTCGGGTTTTGCATCTAAATGGCTTACGTACTCAAACGTCACATTACAAACGTAAAAAAACCCGCCAAAATGTTTGCGTTTAATGATTGGACGCAAATTGCTGTAGTGACAACCATACATTATTAATTTAATATTTAATCAAAGTATAATTTTGTGGAAATATTATTATTATTGTAGATCATTAGAAGTAATCAAGAATCATTGACAGTTGACAGTGAGTGATTATCAGTAAATATTATTATTATTATTGATTAGTATAGTGATCGATTGATAACTTGTTAAATAATTAGATGTAATTTGTTAGTGACATATTCATTGCACGAGATTAGCAGTTAAGGTGTAATCAGCATGGACCAAAAAACGAATATTTCGTGTATTAAATTAAATATTGGATTAACTGGATGTCTGCGCAAGTCAATCATTGAACCATCATATTATCTATTGCGATTCGAAGGTGCTAGTTGAGAAAGTGCTAGTGCAAAAAGAAGGTGAAAGTACTTGACTTTGTGTTTGTAATCTCTCGTTTGCAATTTTTTTCTTTAAAGAGTTCGATTGATTAACTACGATGTGCAAGAGCTTTCCTTCCTGAACAGTCGACTTACCTTGAACGTAAAACAACAAATACAATCACAACAGCCACGATAATGAGAAGAAGCACTGCCAGCACTATAGCGGCAATTACCCCAGCAGACATGGCATCAGATTCTATATTATAAACAACAGACATTGAAAGGCTAAGTTAAGACATTAAGGTTCGTTTTATGTTGGAAGTTAGAAACTGAAGAACATGTTAGCAAAATTGAACTGTTTTTCACAACTGAAACATATGTGACAAATAAAATAAATACCTTGTTCGCCTGCGTTTGGAGGCGATCGAGCTAGTAAAAATAAAAAAAAAAGAAACATGATTATCCCAAGCTCAATAGGAGCCCCACGTCCCTTCAAACAAAAACGTTCTTTTAATGCTGTTTCTATGTAAAGCCCCGTACAGACGAGCAAGTCTTCCTTCACAAGTTTCTTAATGAGTTCACTTACGCGTCTGCACGACGAACAGTTTTTCCTTAACAAGTTTTCCTTGACAGGCTTTTTTTTTATTCCTGTGTACGCGAAATTTGACAATATTTTTTACGACAACTTTTACTAGGCCGTATGAATTGAGTACGTAAACAAAAATTCCCTTGTCAAGTGTTCCTTGTTGCACGTACACACGAGCAAGTTTCCCTGTCGAAAAGCTGGTAGGACTAGCTTTTAAACCAGGCTCCTTGTCGAGGAAAAATTGTCAATTTTTTCGCGAACACACGAGCAAATAAAACTTGTCAAGGGAAACTTGCTCGTCTGTACGGGGCTTAAGAGTATCCCATACCTCGTAGGTCGGTAACAGTCATGCCATCCACTTGAAGTTTCTCGAAAATTTTTCCGTCTTTCAAAACATTGATTGTTGAAGTTGCTGTAGCATCGTTGTCGTTTGGATCGCGAACGACAAACACGACGGTAAAGCTGAAAGAGCACAAAAATATGAGAAAATTTGCGCGACTGTACAGAGATGGGTTGCAACAGCAACAAAAAAAAACCACCAGCGAAGATCGAGGCAGGATTAATGAAAAATTATTTTCGAGCTTACAAACAAGCGCTTGGAAATTTGAATTTTAAGTTAACCCAAGGTTAAGCAAGGCTGCATTTGAACAACTGAACCCTAAGAATTTTATTAGAAAGAGAATGCCCTCATTTGATTTCTAAGAAGAACAGCGGTATTAACAAAGCATAAAATCCCTTACCTAAGATTTGGCAGTGCCGGTGCTTGTGTCGTCGCCTGTTTCTTAAACATTAGTCCATCCTCCCCAGTACAAGACTCTATCTTTCCTTCAGCCAGCATCGCTTGGCACACGAACGTCTTGTCAGGTGAATTTTTGCACACTAATATGATCGTCATATCCAACGTGGATCCCTTGGCTTCATGGTCGGTTACACGAACGGAGCACGCGCCGTAGTCGATAGGTGATGACGCATCGCGCCGCTTTCGTTTCGCTGAAAAATTGATAGCAATGTAAGACTATTACCAAAAAAGACTGTCCAATACGACATGTCATTGAAAAGCAACAGATCTTAAGCACCTTTCACATGAGCAATTTTTGTGTGTCAATTTTCTATGACAAATATAAGTGCAGTGGCAGATCCAGGGTAAGTCAAAATAAATTATAGCAGCTCAATTTTAAATTCAAAATAACTTTATAACAATGTCATAGGTTATGAATTTCAAAAGAATAAAATCTAACCAATGAAGTTCCTTTGAAGGTATTTTAAAATGTAAATATATCCTAGAATGAGCTGTGGTAATTTATTTTGACTTACGCTAGATCCGCCACTGTATAAGTGCTCGTGTTGATGATGCAACAAAGACTTTTTTCTTTACGCTAAAACTTGCTTTTAACAGCGTCATAACTCGAAGATTTAACAATCAGTCGCCGAAGGCGAGGTGATTGTTTTAGTATAAATTTCCAGGTGTTTACAAATAATAATCAACCAAACTTTACAAAAATTCACTTCAAATTTATTACTGTATAGAAAAGCAAAAGTCAAAAAGCTATAGTCACTGGTCAGTGACTATCACTTCAGAGACAGCGAATCTAAACCAATCAGAATGCAGGAAAATCAATAGTCACCAGAAAATTTATACTAAAATTGTATATACGTGTAAAAGAAATAATAGATGCATACCTGGAATACCCTGAGTTACCTATAAAGAAAAAAAGATGATAGCAGTTATCAAGGAAATAGCTACTACAGGCAAGAAAGAGCAATGTAGACAAAGTCACAACAGGAGACGACTAACTATGTCATAAAAACAGACAGAAATACAAACAATTAGTAGTCCAGCAAGCTCGCTCAAGTAAGCTAGGTCAGTACTTGGTTGAGGGACTTTCTTATGTGATGGCAGCTTGTCTCTTCTGTACTTTGCGACTTTCTATGATATCTTTGATTTTATTCTCACCAAAAGCAATACTAAGCTACAGTAAGCCGGCGAGTTGAATTCACCACAGTAAATGGCTACCCTTGGCAAATAAATCCAAAGCCAAACCAAGCAAACGGAAAATAACACAAACTCACTTCGCTAGTTCCACGCGAACTGATAGCATTCTCTACGCTTTGAGCTATATCATAAATCATCCAATCTTTAAATGGTATTTGACTGCTATCCAGCTGATAAACCATCGACACAGTCTGAACGTTGGCGATACACTCGTAACCCAACGTGTTTTCCTTAGGGTAGCAAGTCTCGCCGGCCTTGCATTTCCCCTTACAGATTTCTTCAGTAAACTGACAGAGTTTCCCGGTGATGTTGGCACTAGGACACGAGCACGAAAAGCTCCCCTTTCTGTTCACGCACTGGCCATTGTTTCGACAATTTTCTATAACGAGGAAGAGAAGAACGTTATGAAGAGCTTGTTGGAGTCCATGACTCGAAATGTTGCGTGGTATTTCCTTGATTGCATTACAAAGACCACTTGAAATGCAATGTAACTTCTTCGGTAGGATTTTGTAACTCCGTTCCTTGTCAAGATATTCAGCTTTATTGATATCACAATGCATACTGGCGTTTGAAAGAAGCTTCATTCATTCAAAGAGAGTCGAACTATTGCACACAAATGCGGAGGTCTAGTGACTAGTCATAGCTCACGCGCATACAAGTACAGTTTCAGTTATTTTGTATTGCTACATGCCACAGAATAAGCAAGATTTCTCATAGACACTCATTATGCACTGTGATGTCACACGCTTTGTTACTTGTATATCGGAAGAGAGTTAACAAAAAGCTAACGAAGAAGTTATACTGTGAATTTAAATAGAAGAAAATAACGGACAAAATTCTGTATCACAAACACTTAATGTAGTTTTCGTATCACTCTGATTTGAATCAACAGTAAAACAGCAAGCTAACGAAGAGGTTATACTGTGAATTTAAATGCAAGAAAATAATGGACAAATTTCTCTATCACAAACACTTAATGTAACTTTCACATCACTCTGATTTGAATCAACAGTAAAACAGCAAGCTAACGAAGAGGTTATACTGTGAATTTAAATGCAAGAAAATAATGGAAAAAATTCTGTATCACAAACACTTAATGTAGTTTTCACATCACTCTGATTTGAATCAACAGTAAAACAGCTAACACACTAATAAGGCTGTATCCATTAGACCAACCTTGAGATGTAATACAAACGTCGCTGTCGCAAGCTTTACATTCATCGGCATCAATCTCACAGAAACGGCCTCCCCATCCTCGTGGACACTGACAGACGAAGGTGGCCCCCCTAACAATACATTTGCCCTGGTTTTTGCAAGGATCAGACGAGCACGCGGTGACGTTGCACATCTTTTCCGGTCGTTGGAATTCTACAACCGCGACGCTACCGTCAACTAACTCATTCAAAGTATCCTACAAATGCAAAACTGGCTTCAGTTGGTGTGTTCGCAATACGTGGACAAGGACGGCATTCGAGTGAGAGAGGGGTGAAGAATAGAGGGAGTTAATGAAGAGATAAGGAGAGAGATAAGCGATGAGATAAGGGGAGAAAGGGGGAGAGTGTTGAAGAGATGAGGGGAGAGCGGGAGTACGAGAAAGAGAGGTGAAGAGATAGTGGGAGAGAGGTGAAAAAATGAGGAAGGGGATGAAGAGATTAGAGGGAGGAGCGAAGTAAGAGAAACAGAGGTAACGAGATAAGGAGAGGGGGGACCACGGTGAAAAGATGAAGGAAGGCAGGGGGAAGTTGAAGAGATGAGAAGAGAGAGGAAGGAATGAGGTGGAGGAAAAGCAAGTTTCAGGGAAAGAGAGAAACGAGGGATGAAAAAAGATAGACGGAGAACGAGGGGGAGATAAGTGGAAAAGGGGGAGATGAGGGAAAAGGCGGAGAGATAGAAAGGGGAGAAGGTGACCCATTATAACCTTCTCAATAAAATCTTCCCTCCCATGGCGTGTGATATACTACTTTTGGTGGTCTCTTACCGTAACTTCTTTCATGTCGAAAACATGGCAGTTTTCTTTCGCTCTCGGATTGTTGACGTTCATATCCATTTCAACAACTGACGACAGTTCTACGGATAAAAAAACACATCAAGTCTTGTTAGGCCTGACTACCTTTTGGTTCCTAAGAATCAGTGATGATTCAAAAAACATACTGCTTAGCCGAATTCTTCTCAAACTTACTGTACACACGTAACATAGCCGGCTTGGATTTCTCAGAATCAACATCGTTCTTAACTTCGCAAACGTATTCCCCTTCGTCAGTTCTGAGAGCCTCTTTAAAAACGACAGTCGGTTGGTCGTAATCAAATTCTGCATTCGACTCCAACTTTACGCCATCCTTGTACCACGAGTAGCTGATAGGCGCATCGCCGCTGGCCACGCATCTCAGTGTGACTGATGCTCCAGCTTGAACCCAGGTGTCTTTCGGTGGAAGAACGATCTTCGCAGGCTCTAGAAAATATTGAACAAATTTCAATACATACTTATTTTGAGATCAGCGCATTTGAGTATCTGCACTTTATAACTAACCTCTTGCGTGAATTCTGAGCGACCGAGAAACGATATTTCCTGCTTCGCTGGACGCAATGCAAGAGTATACACCCACGTCGCCTTTTCGCAAAGAATTAATTACGTAGACACCAGTAGCTCCCCATTCTGTGACCGGAACGCCATCTTTTGTCCATCTGTACTCAGGCTGAGTGTTACCAACCGCACTGCAGTCGAGCTAAAATAAATTTGAAAGAAAATCACAGCACACATTAGCGTTATACGAGCTTTATGGAATTTTTCAATAACGACATGATCCAGTAAGGGTAATTTCATATTGATCCAGCGTTACTACAGGAGGAAACCTAAACTAAACTAACTTTATTCATACTGCATGGTAACTCTATCAGTTTCAAACAGTTCTTCCTAGAAGTCCGGTAACAATTATTTCTTACTGATCCAGTATTGCTACAGGAGGAAACATAAACTAAAAGAACTTTATTTATACCGGACAGCCCTATCAGTTTTAAACTGTTCTTACCACAGGAGGAAACCTAAATTAAACTAACTTTATTTATACCGAAAATCCCTATTCGTTATAAACTGTTCTTTCTAGAGGTCCAATAAGGGTCCTTTCTTACCTATTCAGTGTTACTAGATGAATGAGAGATTCCCATTCAATTTTGTCCAGAAACAAACTGAAACTTACCGTCATATTTGTTCCAACTAGATCTTCGCCTTTCATCGTCAACCGTTCAAAGCTACACAAGGTTCTTACACTCACGTTGCCTTTGGGCGAAACCGCAAATGCCATAGTCCCACAATTATTCCTGGATAAGAAAACATATTGTTTTGCTTTATAGATTTGTTTCACACATGAACTACTTGATAGTCATAACCATAGTAGTAAATACCAACCCATTCACTTCAACAGTCGTATTGGATGTCTTTCTTGGAACCCCTTTATCCGTTGCAGTTACTGTTAACGTTTGTTTCGAACCATCCTGTGTAAAGATGAAATGTTTTATTTCCTAAATCTATGTGAATCAAGGGAAAGTAAGATTCATACTCCACTTACTCTGAAGCACTCTAGTAATTTAACCCCATAAATCACCTACTAGCCCTTGCTACTCCTTACCTGCACTCTACTTATCATCTAAATACCCTATGACTTCGGAACTACAAATCACTTAATCCCATACTTACCACTACATACTCCTACATCCCCCTTTACATCCCTCGGTTCCCATCTCCGCTTGACAAAAACCCCGCTTACCCTTAAATACTCCTACATTGGTCCCCCTAATTATCTCAATTACTCCTAATTTACACTCTTGTTACTCCCCACTCACCCTAGTTACTCCATGCAATGCAAAATCAAACTCAGCATTCATTCCTTCATCGGGATCAGTGGCGGTCAGCCACAACAAAGTGTTTGCATAAATATCAGTCAGTACGTGTTTGTTCGAGTCTAGTAGGAACTTTGGAGCATTATCGTTGACATCTGTTACAAATACATTAACTCTTGCATTTGACCTCGGCAAAAACGCTGGAATAACTTCGTCTACAAAATGAAAAAAACCCAATAAAATATAAACCATGAAAGTTATTTTTAGTTATTCTCCAGTAATAACACTTGATCAATAAGAGATGTTCCTTACTGGAACTTTAGGAAGAACAGTTTAGAACTGATAGAGCTATCCAGTATAAATAAAGTTAGTTTAGTTTAGGTTTCCTCCTGTAGTAACACTGGATCAATAAGAGATGATCCATACTGGACCTTTAGGAAGAACAGTTTAGAACTGATAGAGCTATCCAGTATAAATAAAGTTAGTTTAGTTTTGGTTTTCTCTCGTAGTAACACTGGATCAATAAAAGATGTTCCATACTGGACCTTTAGGAAGAACAGTTTAGAACTGATAGAGCTATCCAGTATAAATAAAGTTAGTTTAGTTTTGGTTTTCTCTCGTAGTAACACTGGATCAATAAAAGATGTTCCATACTGGACCTTTAGGAAGAACAGTTTAGAACTGATAGAGCTATCCAGTATAAATAAAGTTAGTTTAGTTTTGGTTTTCTCTCGTAGTAACACTGGATCAATAAAAGATGTTCCATACTGGACCTTTAGGAAGAACAGTTTAGAACTGATAGAGCTATCCAGTATAAATAAAGTTAGTTTAGTTTTGGTTTTCTCTCGTAGTAACACTGGATCAATAAAAGATGTTCCATACTGGACCTTTAGGAAGAACAGTTTAGAACTGATAGAGCTATCCAGTATAAATAAAGTTAGTTTAGTTTTGGTTTTCTCTCGTAGTAACACTGGATCAATAAAAGATGTTCCATACTGGACCTTTAGGAAGAACAGTTTAGAACTGATAGAGCTATCCAGTATAAATAAAGTTAGTTTAGTTTTGGTTTTCTCTCGTAGTAACACTGGATCAATAAAAGATGTTCCATACTGGACCTTTAGGAAGAACAGTTTAGAACTGATAGAGCTATCCAGTATAAATAAAGTTAGTTTAGTTTTGGTTTTCTCTCGTAGTAACACTGGATCAATAAAAGATGTTCCATACTGGACCTTTAGGAAGAACAGTTTAGAACTGATAGAGCTATCCAGTATAAATAAAGTTAGTTTAGTTTTGGTTTTCTCTCGTAGTAACACTGGATCAATAAAAGATGTTCCATACTGGACCTTTAGGAAGAACAGTTTAGAACTGATAGAGCTATCCAGTATAAATAAAGTTAGTTTAGTTTTGGTTTTCTCTCGTAGTAACACTGGATCAATAAAAGATGTTCCATACTGGACCTTTAGGAAGAACAGTTTAGAACTGATAGAGCTATCCAGTATAAATAAAGTTAGTTTAGTTTTGGTTTTCTCTCGTAGTAACACTGGATCAATAAGAGATGTTCCATACTGGACCTTTAGGAAGAACAGTTTAGAACTGATAGAGCTATCCAGTATAAATAAAGTTAGTTTAGTTTTGGTTTTCTCTCGTAGTAACACTGGATCAATAAAAGATGTTCCATACTGGACCTTTAGGAAGAACAGTTTAGAACTGATAGAGCTATCCAGTATAAATAAAGTTAGTTTAGTTTTGGTTTTCTCTCGTAGTAACACTGGATCAATAAAAGATGTTCCATACTGGACCTTTAGGAAGAACAGTTTAGAACTGATAAAGTTATCTACTTACAACATAGGCGGCCCATTCAGTGTGTAGTTTCATATAGAGATCAGTGCGCACGTAAACACACTTCGTACGAAGTGTGTTTACGTGCGCACTGATCTCTATATGAAACTACACACTGAATTGGGCCGCCTATGGTTACAACTCACCACTTGCATTAAGGCTAAGACCACAATACTCATTTCCAGCTCTCACAATCATATTGAATTCACTGGCAAGTTCCCGGTCGACAAATTTCTTCGATTTGATTTCGCCTAAAAAGGAGAAGCAGATCGAGACATGTTACAGTTATGCAGTAACTTAATTCGCCCAGACAGCCAAAAACGCCACAGAATTGCTGCAAGTTGTGCATTAAGACTTGTCTGTTGCTCATCAAAGTTGCACATCAAGTCTGTGCAAATAAAACCTGTTGAAACAACTTCTAGCAACTTTTGAAACAACTTGCAGCAAGCCTGTGGACTCCTTGTTTTGACAATCAAGATACACCACGTCTTTTGACAACTTGCAACAGACTTGTTGTGTCAGCTTGTTGGTCAAGTCTGTTGCTAGATGTCTTTCTTACCAAACCCTTCAAACACTCAAGCTTACCAGCAAAGCGCAAAATTCTGAAGGTGGTTCCCAAATTTCCTCTTACAATGCCGTAGTCTAGATTCACCTGACCGACAGTGTCGACATCCTTGGCGTGAACTGTTACAATAGTTTCATTCAGCGGCATATTCTCTTGGACAGTAACGTTGTACTCTTTGGCACTGAACACGGGGCAGTTATCGTCAATATCTTTTACGGTGATGTGCAACAACGCTGTTGTGGACAGGGCTGGATTTCCTGGAAACAACAATTATAAAGTGAAATATGAAGATAGAAACAGCTTGGCTTATGCAGCACCCCCCTCCCCCCCCCCCCCCCTTCCCCATGTGTTATCACGGAGTTATGGTGATTACTGAACTTTCTAGGAAAGAAAATAACGCAGATATTAATAAAGCAGTCGAACGCACAAATACACAATTCTTTTGTCAAAGTTCTACCTTTATCGGATGCAGTCACTTTAAAACTATGATTCCTTTGAACCTCGAAATCAAATGGAACGAGCGTGGTGACTCGACCAGTCTGCGAATCGATTTCCAAAAATTGTTTCGCATTGGAATCCAGCTTGAACTCGATCTCAGCATTCGGACCAACGTCGAGATCTGTCGCAACCAGTCGTGTCACGAATTCACCCTTCGGCCTCTCTTCGATGACGTTCGCCCAAAGGGACGCATGGTCGAATTTCGGAGGATTGTCGTTCGCATCTAGAACGGTAACTGCAAGCAAAGTGCTTGAGTTTCTCGACGGACTGCCAAGATCTTTTGCAAGGATATTTATCATAAATGAAGGGATAGCTTCTCTGTTAAGCGCGACAATCGTCGATATGACACCTGCCAAAGAGAATTATACATCATAAATAAAGACAGATCTTGTTGCTATACATTGAAGTAACATGAAACCATTTAAAGAAACCGGTTTTAATTTGTTTTGATATGAAATAGATATGTTTATAGCATTGGTCAGGCCTCTGGTGTAGGTCTTGAAGTAATTGAGGCGAAAGGGCTGCCTTCTCATTGACATCAGTAAGTGGTAAGGTCTTTCGCGTTCTCTTGGGCAACAGTCTGTTGGGTAGGTCCGTTCACCCAAGAGTTAAAGCACACAATATAAATAAAAAAGACAGCCCAAAAATTAAAATATAATCTTGTGGAAACACCAGGTAAGTAAAGCTCGGATCTTCATCAGTGCTAATAAAAAAATATTTGCTATAATAATCTTACGTGGTATTTCCACAAAATTATACTTTAATTTGATATTCACCATCCAAACATACAAGGAACTTATTACAGCCAAAAATTTTTACCCCCTAGAATACTTAAAACAATATTCACAAACTTACCAGTTTCATTGTCAATTTTGAAATACTCTGTTCCGTTCAAAAGCGAATACACAACCCGCGCGTTCAAGCCAACATCCGCGTCCATGGCTTGAACCTCCTCAACGAACGAGCCAACGGAACTGGTTTCAGAAATACTTCGCATGTAACTGTCTTTAGTGAACTTGGGGCTGTTGTCGTTTTCATCCTGGACTTCAATATCGACAACGATGGGGGACGATTTCATCCGGGGGCTACCCTTGTCTTCAGCCTCGATCTCAAGCCTGATGGAAAGAATATTAAAATTAATTAATTTTAGAAACCCGGTGTGTGCCAAAGTTGTTGCGAATGTGGTTTGGTTTACATTGGCGAGACTGGCCGAAATCTTCCATTAAGTCTCAAAGAACAAAAGGCCAATTCGAAGAAAGCTGAACTCAAAAACCAACCGTGGCTGAATACTCGTGACTAATGTCATCACATACGACAGAATGAAGCGCCAATTTTAGCGACTAATGATACGTTTTCTCGCCAAATGAGAGACTCAATTAAAATAGAGAAGCATAGCACTATAGGTTAAGAGGGAAAGCCACTGGATAGTAAGTAACGCGCTCCCTTTGCCATGCGAAAATGAACTCGCTTTCTTGTTTTATATTCTTGTTTTTATAATTAGGTCTGTCTTAACGACGTCACAAGCATGGTGGAAACTTACTGTCCCTAACTTGAATCCCAGTAAACTCAAAACACTTCCCAATTTGCGCAAGAAATATATACAGCAAATCCAATTGGATTTTAACGTTAAACATATTTGCTAATTGCTTCTTGAGGAAAATAAGCTCAACCTGCTTGTCATGTATTTTTTGCATAACCGAAGTAACGGATGGCTACTGTCTTGGTACTAAACGTTACCTCAAGCGTTCTTTTCGATACGCCAAAAAGAAAAGACATTGCGATATCGATTTAAAAAAATCAAAACAATTTCTACCTGAAGCTGGTGATTTTCTCCCGGTCAATATGCCCGAAGACAGTGAGCTTCCCGGAACTTTCTCCCACGTAGAACGATCTGTCCTCGTTACCCTTCGTGATGCGATATCGCACCTCGCCGTTCAGACCAATATCCTTGTCCTCGGCAAACACCGTGAGCACTAGAGTTCCGTGGGGAGAGTTTTCCACAACATACACATGCTCGCGTGACGTGTTGAAAATCGGGCGGTTATCGTTAATGTCCGTAATGCGAATCGCCACGAAAGCAGTGTCGGAACGTGCCGGAACACCGCCGTCGGTAACTTGTACGGTTAGGTTGTAAAAGTCGGCAGTTTCTCGGTCTATTTCGCCTGCAACTCCGAGCTTTCCAGTTCCCGGCTCAAGAGTAAATCTGCTGTCGGTATTACCGCTTTCTATGGTGTAGGTAAGCCCGCCGAATGCATCTTTATCTGTTGCACTTAAAGTAAGGAACGGGTTCGTTTGATTATGGTTTTCCGGTATGCTTGTTTCGTAGTGTGCTGGATCAAAAATAGGACTGTTATCGTTGATGTTGATAATTCGTATTACTACATCAGTCTCCACATTATAGCTTGGGTCTTCAGCTCGGACCCTCAGCGTGTATTGTGGGATATCTTCAAAGTCAAGTGGCGCGCTAGTGCGGATGTCTCCAGTTTTTTGGTCGATTTCAAATTGTTTGTTGTCGTTGCCAGAAACAATCGAGATTTTGATGTTTCCATTAGCGCCCGCATCTGAATCCGTTGCGGTGACTTGAATCACAAAGGTGGAGACGTTTGCAGCTTCGCTCACAGAAGCTAAATGAGAGAATGGTCATATGTTTGGAGCTTTCTTTTCCGTGCAACATTGCACGATACCACACAATACACAACAGTACGTCATACCATGCGATTGTAACCCACACCATTAATTAAACATATACCATACCACGTCACACAATACCATCACCATACCATTCTTGGTTTTCACGTGACGTCATAAGTTTCACGAGGGATCAACTCCAAATCGATACACGTCATTGGAGCAAAATGATTTTTCACTGTATATATTGAAGTTTTGTTTGGCAGCAAATACGCGTAATTTCGTGAGATTTCTTCACTCCAGTACAGTATAATCATCAATACATTTTGGGTTGACCCCCACTTAGATTTAATGTAAAATGCGCTACTATCGCTAAATACCATACTATCACCACACCATACCATACTATCACCACACCATACCATCAACACACCGCATGGCACCACGCCAGACCACACCCCCCTCACCATCACCCCACCTCACCATAACCACACCACACAACCCTAGTCCTTCGATACCAGACACTTACCTTCATATGGCTCGGCTGTGAACAGCGGTTGATTATCGTTCAAATCTGTAACTGTCACAAGGAATTCCTTCTCCGAAGACAGTTTTGGGATGCCTTTATCAGAAACACGAACCTTGAGTTTGTAGGAATCCTGTTCCTCACGATCGATTTTAGCAGACACCGTTATCAAACCATCAGTGGCATTAATTGAAAAAACATTACCAATATTTCCATCCACGATTTCAAACTATGAGAAAAAAAATTAAATAATATTATATAAAAGAAGTACCATAAGCACACCAGTGACAGATGAGTCTTCATAGACACAACTTGTAGAACTATCCAGCAAAGCTAAAGTACGTCTGGTTTGGATACATACGGGATGATGACCCTCACATCAGTTCACCTGCAAAACTGATTAAGGTGTCCAGTCAAAATAAAATTGGTTTAGTTTAGGTTCTCTCCTGTAATAACACTGGATCATAAAAAAATGATCCTCACTGGACCTCTAGAGAGAATAGTTTGAACTTTTACCTCCTATTTTAACTTAGTTTTACAACATAATTGGCAGACCGCTTTACTAGATCTTTAAGCTACACAATTCATAACGGATAAATCATCCAACTTGCCTCGATTTTCCCATTATCTCCAACATCTTTGTCATCGGCATCGACATCGATCACACGCGTACCATTGGGTGAACTTTCTTGAATCTCAACTGACGTGTCACTGTTGGTTATGTTTGGTGCATTATCGTTCACGTCAAGTATTGTTATGGTGACAGTTGCAGTAGTGTTGCTCGGGGGCGCCGAGGGATCTACGGGAACTTTGTTGCTAGCAGTGACAGTCAGGGTAAATGATGGATTTTGTTCTCGATCAGGAGGTTTGGCAACCCTAATGATACCGTCCGTTAAGCCAAGAGTGAAAAACCTAGAAATGAGAATTAGCCATTTCTTAATTCAGAACCGCAAAACCTCTATGATTGTTTGGACGGAGATCGCAAAGTGGCAGGAAAGTTTGAAAGTTAAAATTGGAGTAAGAAAAGGTAAAAGATGCCCCAATATCTTTAAGGAAAAGCCTCAAAAATTGTTTGCATTATTCAACCTCTGCCTGACGACTGGTGTTCTCTAGCGTACTATCCCTCCAAACAACCCTTACATCACCGCTTCACACCCATAACAACACTTACCCATCATCACCGCCAGTGATCCTATACTCGACCTCACCATTAACGCCAGGATCAGGATCACTCGCCTCAACACGAATTACCGTCCCGTCAGCGGTATTCTCCAGTAGTGAGGTCGCGTAGTCACCTGGGAAATTAGGTCTGTTGTCATTAAGATCCCTCACAGTCACAACAACGGTTGCAGTGGAGGACAGTGAAGGTGTCCCAGAGTCCCTTGCGGTCACAGTGATGACGTATCGCGGGCTGTCTTCATGGTCCAGCTCCTCTTTCGAAGAGACCTCCCCGGATATTGGGTCGATTTTGAATTTTTCCTGCGAGCTGGTATCGATAGAATACGTGATTTTAGCGTTGTCGCCCTCGTCATCGTCTGCCGCTGTCACTGTTACAATCGGACCTGAAAGAAAAGTTAAAGTTAAACATATAAGAGGGTTTCAATCAATAACTTCTACATAGGACGCAAGGTGGTCAACTTTATACATATTGCCGCTTTGGGCCTTGTAGAAGCAAGCAAATTGTATGTACGCGCTACCAAACACAAGGTCAATACCTACTATGAATACTTAAATCAATCCGAAAGCTGTGTTTTGTTTCAGGTTTCACGATCCACTTCTTTGATCCATTTCGTGCACGTTATATATGTAAACAATACGCTACCGCTCGCTCTTGCGGTGCAGGAAATTTCCAGACATTTTCGGGCCGCCTATGGCCGAAGTACCGAAGTTCATCGGAGCAAATAATTTATAGATTTCCCTTTGTCTGAAGGTGCTTCTCTAAGAGAATACTTGCCTATACGAAGTGGCAAAATGGTGTTGTCAAAGATCAGTGTGAAACGTACCTGCATTGGTGTTCTCGACGATATCAACCGGATACGAAGTCGGATCAAAACGAGGCACGTTATCATTTTCATCAGTGACAATAACGGTAAGATCTCGAGATGAACTTCGACCACCTGAATCTGTCACATTGACTGTGAGATTATATGTGGGTACAGTTTCTCGGTCCAAACCTGTTTTCGTGGTCAAAACTCCAGTGCTTTCATCAATTTCAAACGCATCGCCGACATTCCCAGCAGTTACACGAAAGGTAAGCGCATTCTCGTCTTTGTCCGTAGCGTTAAACCTTACTATGTTCGTTCCTATGGCAACGGCCTCACTGACGTGGACGATGGGGGAGCCAGGCTCGAATGTGGGCGCGTTGTCGTTGGTGTTTTCAACAGTGATGTTCACTTGTGCGGTGTCCGATCTTTGTGGCGTTCCACCGTCGGTAGCTGCAAAGAAACAAAAAATATTGACATTGAAGCATTAGGAATTAAAAGTAATTAATATCAAATATTACTCTTGAAGTATTAATAGTGTACAAGGGAATTGCAATGAAACAAATATTAAATCTGTGTTTACAAATCTTTGTTTCTATCGCCGTATGTATCGTTTAGGAAACTTAGTGGGGCCACAGTCGATTAGCTTCCCTAGGTCTCTCGGGAAAAATATCCACAGAACAAATGTCTGCAGAAGTCTCACTCAAATATATAATATTTTGCCTACACATAAAGTTAGTTTAGTTTAACTTCACTGAAAAAAATGTTATGTTCGCCGACTTTTAGATACTTGTAAAAATAATAATAGTACGTAAATACCTGTGACGGTCAGTAGATACGATTGCTTGTCCTCGTAGTCGAGTTTCGTCGCAGTAGTAATAAATCCAGTATCCGCGTCGATATGAAAATGCTCTTTCCTGACTCCTCCAGTTATATTGTATTTGATTCGACTGTTTATTCCTTCGTCCGCATCGTTTGCTTTCACCTAAAGTAGTGACAGAATGTTAAGGCGAAACCATGGATATCTCATATACACTAGATAGCGCATCTATATATCAAAAGTGAAGCCAAAAATCTCAGCGGTATCCCTTCATAACAATAGGCGGCGGCCATATTGCTCGTTCCCACTCGTCAAAAAAATGCTACAGAAAACACTATACTTTTCTGCATTTACGTATTAAATACTTTTTAGGTGCATTAAAGAGGACTTATTGTCAACTTTGTCAATTTTCGCAATACAAAATACACAAATTATCGTGCTCCGTGTCAACTCCGTGGGAACGACCAGCGCCTGTGATCTGGCTTCAATTTTCGCCTGCCCACAGTATGGGATGCACCATCTAGTCTATATGAGATATCTATGGGCGAAACAATACACTAGAGTAAGCACGGAATGCGCTTACCCATGTACTCATCGGGGCCAGAGGCTCATATATGTTGTATATGTCCTATACGTGATGTCACTGTACTATTAAGTCTACTCACATGAAACACAAACCGGACTTAGCTTGCGCTTTCCTAGCCTCAGACAAAACGCGGAAGTAGCCGCAAGTCTGCTGAGGCTTCATGTTACCTTGCAGTCATCAAACTGATATCAGGATGTGTTCGCAGCGCTTGCTCAGGCTTCATGATACCAAGTCTGCTGCAAGTTGTCAACAGGCTTGATGCAAGTTGATTCTCGAGACTTTTTATTCACAACTTCTTTTAACAATTAGCAGCAAGTCTGCAAAAGTCAAGTTGCATTGAGCCTGCCCAACTTTATGAAGCCAACAGGCTTGATGCAACTCGATGACAAACTTGCATCATGCTGTTAAAAATCCACTTGACGTTTCTCGCTCGGATGAGAACCTCTAGGAGGCCTTATAGAAAATAGAATGTCACACTGTACCTGAACAACGGGGGACCCAACCGAAGCGTCCTCTGCGATCTTGCCCTGATATGGGTCAGCGGTGAATTTCGGATCATTGTCATTGACATCGATCACTGTGATAATGACGTCACGACTGGAAGACTGGGGCGGCGTGCCAAGGTCAGCGGCTTTGATAGTTAGTTTATAGCCGGCGACAGATTCACGATCCAAGCCGGAGTCCACTGTGATGACACCAGAAGTCATGTTTATTGCAAATCTATTAAGAAACGAACAACGGGTTAAAGCAGAAAGTAGTATAGCAAGCAATAATATGGCAAGACATAGTGGCAGGAAACTTTGCTAAAACAGATGGCTCGTTATATCTAAGGAAAAGCCTTTAAGCCTACTTGCACTATTTGTTTCATATCTCGTCACTGGTGTTCTCTATCACAATGGCAAAGAGTAGAGACTACAAAGAGGGGCAGGTTCGGTCAAAAAAGCGTAAGGTGCTTGCGTAATGATTCGTCATGGGCGCCATGTTCCTAGCCAGTGCCCTAAACAGAGGAAGTCACCCCCCGGAAATATTAAAAATGGCTTCTAATACCGGGGCGAAATGCTTCTGTTTTGGGCAGTAGCTGGGAACATGGCGCCCATTATCACTCAAGCACTTTACGCTTTTTTGACTGAAGCTGCCCCTTTTTGTAGTCTCTACTCTTTGATTATGTCTCTCAAGATTAAAATTCAGATCACATTGATATTTAAGGGAAGTACAGTCAGTTTCGAAATATATACACATCCCCGTTGGAAGAGCTTTGTGCTAGGTTCGATTTCCGCCGTGGTCAGGCATATTTCTCAGCTTGCCCGGTGCGGATATAAACTCAGAGTAACACCACAAACATCAAGGATCCGAAATTCACCGCTGATCCATATCAGGGTATCTTCATGAGCCGGAAAATGTGTTACAATATACTACAGAATAACTATTTTAGTGCAGAAACTATACATACAAACATTTTTAATAGTTTAGAATTGATTAACATTAATGAATTGTTTACTCACGCTGAGTCCGTGTTTCCAGCAGTAATTTCGTAAACCACCTCACCACTGGGCCCTTCGTCTTTGTCCTCGGCGAACACTCGTCCTACCACAGTGTTAACCTGAGCGTCTTCGCTAATGTTGAAGCTGTACGATGTTTGATCAAATGTCGGTTCATTGTCATTCTTGTCGACGACTTTAACGTTAACTGTCACCGTTGTGCTTTCTCTTGGCGACCCGTTGTCTCTTGCAATAACATCAAAACTGTATGAGGGAGTGGCCTCTCTGTCTAATGTCACCAAGGCTTTGATTTCACCATTGTCCTAATAGAGAAATGTTAGGTTTAAAATCTTAGTTTAGAATCATTATAGATCTTACTGACAATGGAACTTCCACGACGAGGAAACAAGTTGAGAAAACTATGTTTCTACGAAACCTAAGGAGATGTAGCTTGTGCTAATAAAATGTTTCTGAATTTGTTGGGAAATATTTTTGCCTCCCGGGAAGCAAATTTGCGTTTCTACAACATTTCTCGATACGGACAAACAAGGAAACAAGGGTAGGAAACAATATTTCCGCAACAATGTTTTCCGAGGCGGGCAAACAAGGAAACATTGATACTAGGAAACATAATGTTACCGCAACAATATTTCTTGAGCTGGACAAACAGGAAGACATACATAGGAAGCATACCAGTAACGTTTCCACAACAATGTTTCCGAGGTGGGCAAACACAAGAGCATAGAAAGAAACACAAGAGCATAGAAAGAAACACAAGAGCATAGAAAGGAAACACAAGGTTTCTGCAACATGTTACTATCAATGTTTTCTGAGGTAGAGAAACATTCAGAACTCCTTAACAAGTTTCATATTGTCTCCTAGTTTCGCATGGTTTTAGACACATTAACGCAGTCTTATGAAACATCCCCCGTACATACCTGGTCCACACTAAATGTACTGCTAGGATTGACGAGCTCGTACGTGACATCACCATTAGCTCCAGCATCATCATCAGTGGCAGAGACAGAACAAACACGAGAATTCATGGCGGAATTTTCCTCAATCTGACAATTATACGGATCCTCATCAAACGTGGGAGAATTATCATTTTGGTCCGAGATTATAATTTGCACAACTACGGTGGAGGAAAGAGGCGGTGAACCCTTATCGCTAGCTTTCACACTGAGGGTATACATTTGGATCTTTTCTCGATCCAACACAATCTTTGCTTTCAATTTTCCTGTCGTACCCTCGTACTCGAAGTCATTAGTAGGATCACCGCTCATGATCGTGTACACAATCTCGCCGTTCGCGCCTTTATCGCCGTCCTTGGCGGGACCAAATGTCCCAACCTCTGCGTTCACTTGGTTGTTTTCGCTGATCGTAAAGGAGAAGAAGGTCTTCTCGAATGTTGGTATGTTGTCGTTTTCATCCAGGACCGTTATTTCCATCTGTGTGGTGGAGCTCTTTGAAGGCGAACCGCCGTCTTCGGCTTTGATTGTCAGGTTGTAGAATTCTTGTGCTTCGCGATCGAGGCGAACAAGGGCGATTACGTCACCTAAAAATAATCAGTACCGTTGTAGAGGAATATCAAACTAACGATGCCAGAGTCAGTGTTGCAAAACTGTTTCTCCTACGGAATAAGCAACTGAGTCTTAGCTGGGACAAAGAGTAGAGACTACAAAGAGGGACCACTTCAGTCAAAAAAGCGTAAGGTGCTGTCGTGATGATTCGTCATGGGCGCCATGTTCCTAGCCAGTGCCCTAAACAGAAGCATTTTCCCCCGGTATTAGTAACCATCTTGAATATTTCCGGGGGGAAATACCTCTGTTTAAAGCACTGGCTAGGAACATGGCGCCCATGATGAATATTGAATGCTTGTCTCCCCCTGAAATATGAAAAATGGTTAGTAATACCGGGGGGAAATGCTTCTGTTTAGGGCACTGGCTAGGAACATGGCGCCCATGACGAATCATCACGACAGCACCTTACGCTTTTTTCAATGAAGTGGTCCCTCTTTGTAGTCTCTACTCTTTGGCTGGGATTTCCAATTTTGACCTTGTTTTGAAAAATTTGGGAACACGCGTGTACCAACGCGACGATCCTACTAGAAACTTTGGAGGGAGGGGATAGGTGGTGGAAGAAAATTTTTGAAGTTTGAGCTTCTAAAATAACATTTCTAGCATTTTGAGAACACGTTTCTGGTGAAAAAAATTAAGTTGTGCAAAGGACCTTGAGGAGTTGACGGCGCACTATTTTTGAATTTTGATAAATTACATGCTACTCAACATTTATATCTAGTTGTGCGCCAATAATAATAAACCAACAAGGCTTAATGTAAGAAAACAAGTCGTGCTCAATCGATTTCGTCGCGTTTTTTCCCCTTATTGGCCGTAAAAACACGGTCAACATGCCCTTCTAGGTAATACCCTGATAAGTCCCGCGGTGAAAAACTGAGTAGCCGACAAATGGAGTTTGCTGAACATGGTATATATAATTTAAAACAATAAAAATTTCGCTTTAAAAGTGAGTTGAATTGTGCACAAGACCATATATCATACCGTCAGCATTGATTGTGAAAGCATTTCCGACATTCCCGCCAATAATGGAGTAGGTCACGGAACCCCGCTGACCAGAATCAGCATCACTTGCTGACACCTTGTCCACAAGGTTGTCTCCGTTGAGGTTCTCTTTCAAAGACGCGGTGTACGGATTGCGGTCAAACAGAGGCACGTGATCGTTAACGTCAGTCACGTCGATTTTGACTTCTGCGGAAGTAGTAAGGTTGCCTCCATCTTTGGCCACGATGGTGAACTTGTAAGCCGGCGTGGTCTCGTAGTCCAACGAGGTTTTCACGCGGATATAGCCTACAATAACAATAGTTTTCAAGATTCACCGTCGGTTTTTGTGGAAGGTTTGTTTAGAAGATATGTTGGTTACAAGCTCGCTTCTTTCCAGGATCTTATGCGCACCCAGAATCGCGACAGACGTGATGCAAGTTGTGCATTTTACCAGCCTGATGCAAGTTTGTCATCAAGTTGCATCGCAACTTTTGGCTTTGTCAAATTGCATAGAGTCCGTGAAAAACATACTCGATGCAACTTGATATTTGTAGACTTACTACAAGCTGTTCATACACCTTGCATCAAGCTTGTGGATAAAACGTCTCGACAATCGACTTGCATCAAACCGGAGGACTTGTTATGATCAAACCGGAGCAAGCGATGCGAACGCATCCTGATATCAGCTTGACGACTGCAAGACAACAAGCCTGCGGCAGACTTGCCAAAACGTATGCGTTTCTGGCCGTTGGGTTTGGCTATCGTACTTACCGTTGTTGTCAATTTTGAATGTTTCCTTCGCAATAGTAGGCGAATCTATTCTATACGTAATCTCGCCAAATGCTCCTTCATCGTCATCAGTGGCAGAAACCTGTAATCATAATGATCAACTTCACTATTCTCTCAGTTTAATTAGCTGGAACAAAGATACAAGATTTTCGGCTGTGTAAATAGACTGTGGTGCACGAAGGATATTTTTAAGAAATCTTGTATCACTTACCTTAAGAATATGAGTGTCCGTATCGTGATCCTCCGGAACAGACGCAGAATAAGGTAATCCTTGAAACACCGGTTTGTTGTCGTTTTCATCGCCGACAGTTATAACGACTGTGGTCTGAGTATGAAGTGAGGGTAGACCATTATCTTTCGCCTGCACAACCAAGGTATAAGATTGCCTACAACAACATAAAACATTGATATGCTATATATTCAGTGATAGTTTCTCAAACTAACGTTGCCAGTACTTTATATATTTTCAGGTAGAGAAAGATTCGCTGTTATGCCACATAAGTGCCGCATTTCATGACACTCGAGAAGAGCTTTCATAAACATTAAGGAGACAAAGTATGCAAGCATGTCACTTGGACGGAAGACGAAAAATGAGAAATACTCACGTTGTCTCTTTATCCAGAGGAGAGTTGACGGTGATTCGTCCAGTGTCCTCGTCAATAGCAAAACCAAGTCCAGTGTTACCAGATATGATGGAGTACTTCAACTCACCTGCAGCTCCTGTTCGACATAAAGAGAAATGCACTTGCTTAAACACATGCCGTCAACACTTGAGAGCAGAGTTTGATTCCAGTAAACAGCAGATAGTGAGAAAGGCAAACGTAATCTGATTGTGAGAAAAAGGTCTAGAAATACTGTGGAGCTAGTACCGAATAGAAATCCGTTTTTCTGTCTTTAATTACTCATATCTTTGATTTTCCTTTATGAAACTTGTTGAAACTTAGTAATCATGTTTAGTAATGAAAATTGTAAGTCTACCAGAAATTTGGAGACAAACTAAATTATATTTTATGAGGAATTTGATAGTTTCGATCGAAAAATGGATTTCTACTGGACAAGTGGTGTTAATATTTTTCCGTGTTTCCAAATCACCTGGTACCAATCCTACATACCTGAGTCGCTATCAGTCGCATGGACATCAATCACGCGCGTCCCGGGGTCTGTATTTTCCTTCACGGTAGCAGAATACGGTGTACCCTGGAAGGATGGTGGGTTGTCGTTAATATCGATAACATTCACTTGGACTGTTGTGTTGCCTCTCTTCTTGTCCTGGCCTTGATCTTCGGCGATTACAGTGAACGTATACGACTGATACTGCTCATAGTCCAGTTGTGTCCCTGTTGTTATCGTTCCATCGTCAACGTCGATTCTGAAGTCTGACGAACCAACTCCATCAAGGCTGTATTTAATTTCAGCGTTTGCTCCGGCGTCAGCATCTGAAAGAAATGAAGAATATCACTAGACATTCATACCTGAGGGATCCTTGTGGATGCATTGTATGGAATACAATTGGAAGTATGGTGTATTATAACTTGTTACATGGCCTTACAACAATCATGGTAAAACGTCAATTTAGGGCTTAAAGCTTCAAATAAACGGCAGTGGACCTACATTAAATTTTTCCTAAATCTTTTTTTAAAGAAACATGATTGGTATTTATGTACATATATTATCACTATTCGATTCCTACATCACCCAGTACTTACCAGTGGCTTTGACTTGTACGACTCTGCTTCCCGATGATTCCCCTTCCTTTATCGATATGTCATAGGGTCCAGGGAAGATAGGATAATTATCATTGACGTCAGAGACCGTGATGGTAACACGAACACTATCGGTCAGCGGAGGCGTGCCGCAATCTTTTACAGTGATGAAGAAGACGTACTGTGATTTTTCCTCGCGGTCCAGTGCGGCTACGGTTGAGAGGTTTTTGTTAGGCAATACAGTAAACTTAGCGGCAACTATCGGCGGCATGCTGTACTGCAGTGCACAATCGGTGAGCGTGTCCGGGTCGAATGCGGAAATTTTGCCAAATGGTGTGTTCGGCGAGGCATCTAAAATAAAATAGGAAAACGATTATACGGCAATCGCGTTAAACGTCGTGAAGATATATTATAATCGTGAAGATATACTATGCCACACGGATAAGGTCACCTCAACAGCATGGGCCAATTACTGTGGGCCTGTACTACCTGTATATCTTGATTTAGGGAGGGAGGAAAACCGGAGTACACGGAGAAAAACCCCTCGAAGCACAGAAGAGATCAACTACCGGAAAACAACTCAGATGTAATACTACATCAGACTTGGTTTGACAAGTTGCATCAAGTCGGTGAACAACAAATCTGTGGCGTTTCTATTCTGTGGCGTTTTTATTCTGTGGCCTTACCTTCAGGGACGGTGTAAACACAGCCTCCAACGCAAGCGATGCTGGGCGCTTCATTGATGTTCTTGACAGAAATCTTCAGAGTCGCTGTAGCCTCCTTGCTTGGAGAGCCATTGTCCTTAGCTTTGACAGTCAAAGTGTAAGAGCTTTGGCTCTCGTAGTCTAGAGGACCCTGTAGCGTCACGTCACCATTAACAGTATCGATGGCGAACAAACCCGGTGCAGTTGATGCAGAAATACTGTAAGTGATTCGACCGTTTTCCCCAGAATCTAAATCCGTAGCAGTGACCTGAGAAGAAAGGAATGGTTTACAATTCAAGAAAGCCGCTTACAGAGGCCCTTCAAAAATACAGGAGTAATTTTTGCGCGATAAATGCATGATCATACATCCCAAAGGTTAGTGCAATAACGACGATATCGAAACATGATGCTCAGACTCTCTGCATCAAAATGATACAAGAGATAGTGACAATAGTATGGTAGGTACTCTAGTCATAGTCAAAAGCACTGAATCACAACCCCTCCTGGCCAGGGCTGGGGATCACCCCCCCCCCGTAGATTCATCCCTGATCTTATAAACAACCTCTAAGACACTTTCATTTTGATGCAAAACCATTACCTTTTCCACAAGCGCGCCTTTCTGAGCATTCTCAGAAATAGTGGCCGTATACTCATTCTTTCCGAATTCCGGAGCGTTGTCATTCGCGTCGAGGACATCGATTTGGATCACTGCTCTACTTTTGTGACATTCGTTGGCCAAATCTTTCGCTATCACTACAACGCTATGCTGTTTGCTCGTTTCATAATCGAGCGCTACCAATGTCGATAACTTTGGGTCGGCGTTTGGCGATTTTGTAACGCTGAAAAGTGTTTTGTCTCCGTCGGTGATGTAATACTCTAGCCTGGGGAGACAACAAGAGAAGTTATTAATTGCAATTTTTGCTGCCACTTGTATCATATCTCAAACATATAGTCGAAGTTATTGCATGGTAGTATTTTGCTGTTATCTCGAAACTACGTGAAAAAGATGGACCGGTGTAGGTAGCATATTACAATAAGCTATCGTGGGTTGTGTCTGAACTACAGCAAAAGATACTTCGAATGTGGTTGCCCCGTATAGGTACAGCATTCTACATACGTTATCGTGGAGGTTCATTTCCAAACTAGCAAAAAACATATCTCATATGTTGTACTTAGGGTAGTCAGGGGTTTAAACAGTTCTACACCAACAATAGCGAGAAAAGATTGAAGGTACCTCACACACCCCATTTACCCATCAATCATTCTCCCCCCCCCCGCTCTCCCTCATCCCACCGCTACTCACTCGTATGAATGCTGTACCATGCCCAGAGTCAATATATCACGGCCACTTTCGCCTTCGCTGACATAAACTTGGAAAGTTCCACTGTTTGTAAACAAGTTGTCCCAAAATGACAAAATAAACCGATTCCTATCTTCCTGGCCTTGAACTCCGACGTATACCGTCTAAACGAACAATCAAAACAGATTACAACCTTGCTGCGGATAAAGCATAATGGAAAGTTTATATAAGAGAAATATAAAACATTTTCCGTGTTGATATACAGTTCTATCAACACGAGTGGAAAGCGGAAAATTTCGAGCTCTTTCATGAGTGTTGATATAACCGTATACCAAAACGGATAAAAAGTTTCATGTTTCTGTTGACATTAGTGTATGCTGTTTTGGTATTTTCTTTTCTTTATAATACAGATAGGTATAACAGCGGTAGAAATGTACGTTCATTTATCGAAGAAAATACAAAGAAGATCTGATTGCTAAAGTTCCCTGTTATCTCAATTGGAAAGAGCTAACTCGCATTTTTGTCTTCAAAAATTGGGTTGCTCAAAAACTAGCATTTAATCATTGCTAAAAACCTCTATATGCTTTGTAATGCACTTTAGAGACAGCAAGTAACATTTTCTTGCAGCATTTTCTCGATAGCTCAATTTGTAGAGCGGCGGTCTAAAAACCCGAAGATGCGAGTTCGAATCTCGCTTGAGACAACGAATTTTTCGTTGTTCTCTCTGCAGTGTCAGATTAATATGAATCTAGTTTCTCTTATCTCTGAGGATGGTTCTGAAATAGAATTGTTCATCTGTACACGTGCAATTTAATAAAGCGCAAAATGTACAGGTCAACAAGAAGACATTATCAATGCAACGAAAAAAATGACCACCTTCCATTACCTTCGTGTTGTCGTCTACTTTAACTGAGACAGACCGAGGACTTGCATCGTTCTCGTTCTTGATGCTCGCTGTGTCCAGCGGTCCGGGGTTTCTGCTCGTGCCAGAGGCGTACAAATGGCTGACACCTAATGGAACAAAAAAACATGTTAGCGTTGTTCAGAAAGCCAATCTGCAAATAGCAGCAAGTATGCTGCAGACTCGTTGCCTGGCAGTCATCAAGCGCATGTCAGGATGCTTTCGCATCGCTTGTTTCGGCTAACAGTCTGTCGCAAGTGTTCAAAAGGCTTGGAAGTTGATTCAACAGCTTTGCAGAAAGTCTACAAAAATCAAGTCCTGCTTTCTCTAGATCTCATGAAGATAAAACGAACACTGATACAACTTGACGACAAACTCTCATAAAAACGACAAAATTCACATCTTGTACTACCCCTGTGGTGGTTCTGTGAGTGCAACTAATCTCCATCCAGTTTTTATCAAGTGATCAAAATGTTCCATTGTCTTTTCATCGCTACAAAAATCCGCTGTTCTCGATGTGATTAAGTCACGACTCACTCAGGGGGCGTATTTCATTGTCTTTTCATTGTTTCGAAAATCTCCCTGTCCACTATGTCAATCTGACACTCGTGGAGTTGAACTGACAAGACTATTAACAATAACGCAGTTTCATAAACTAACCAACAACATCTCTGACTTCGATGCTAACTTCATCCTTTGTAACGACATCAAATGTTGTCCGGAAATATTTAAACGAACCACTTTCGACAGATGTTTCGGCACCTTTACACGAGTCAATCAGAGATCCCTCTAAATGATGGAAGAAAACACACTGTTTTGTAAAGTTCGCAATGGAGACTGCACGACAGTTTTGCTGCCATTTTCTAACTCTGACGGATGTGAAAGAGTGAGTTAGCTGTGAATGCCCTTGTTGCCTAAACAGCCCCGATTGAACCCACCCACTTAAACCCCCCCCCCCCCCTATCGCGTGTGCCTCATTGCAGCTCTTACCGCTGGTCCACGAATAATACCTACCACTGCAGGAAACAGAACTAACTCTGTCCACGAAACCCGCCAGTTGGTCAAAGGAGTCGAGCTTGAACACGTAATCCGAGTCAGGATCTGATGCGATTTCTTTTAATTCCGTCTGGGACACAGACGATCCGACACCAATGCTGAATATACTAACGCCTGTTTTGCGGAGGTCATCTGCCGGTTGAAGTGGTTTAATGCCATTGGAGTGACCGTCAGTGAGCAGCAACAAGACCTTTGGAATACCTGGAAAATAGGAGGAGGATAAATGTGAACTAAAAAGGAAGCAAGGTGGAAAACCTATACTCCTCGTTTCACAATTACTGTCTCCACACACTTCATGGATAGTGTACCAAGCAACTTTAACGGTTAGAACTGACAACGGCCGAAATAACTTAGTTTAGGTTCTGTTTACTAACACTGGAGCAATAAGAGACGATTCCCACTGGACTCTAAGAAAGAACCGCTTAAAACCGACAGGGTATCCCATATAGATAAAGTTACTTTAGGTTTTCTCCTGAAACAATAAGAAACGACTCCTAGTTAAGGCCTGACAGAGGTGTCCAGTATAAATAAAGTTGATGCTCGATCGGCTGCCACGGTAAGTTACATGGACACGTGACTTCGAGCATCCAATCAAAACTTACCATCGTCGTCTCTCATGCCATCACTTGTCGTTAATACTTGCTGCCTGACGGTGTTCAAAGCTTCGCCAGTGTATGTGAGATAGCCGTTATATTCGATGTCGTCGACGGCGTTTCTCAAATCGTTCTTGGTGAAATATTTGTTAAGCTTGAAGTCAATACGTGTATCAGTGTCGTACGTCACAACCGAGACGTGCGTGCCGTCCACGCCGATGTTGAAAAAGTCAATAACACGCTTGACAAACTCTTTAACTTTCTCAAAGTTATCCTTGCCGACGCTGCCCGAGTTATCGAGAACAAAGACAAGATCCACGGATGTTTGACAAACTATAAAATATCGGTAAAGGAAATCTCAAGCAAATGGTATTGAAAATGTAGGTATATGTAGGTGACTGCGGGTTTGACGGAATTAGCCATTTCCTAATCAACGCGGCAAAGCATGTATTCCAAACAATCCATAAATGCTTTGATTCTCAATTCCAGTTGATCTGAAAACACGGAAAAGTACTGGCACTAGTTGCCAAATAGAAATCATTTTTCGATCCAAATTATCAAATTTCTAATGAAATATTATTTACTTTGCTTCTAAATTTCTGGCAGGCTTATAATTTTGTTTATTAAAGACAGTTACCAAGTTTTAACAAGTTTCAGAAACGAAAACAAAAGATATAAGTGATTAACAACAGCAAAATGGATTTCTATTTGGTAGCTAGTCCCAGGCCTTTTACTTACGGTCAGATCAGCTTTGACCTTATATCCATATATTTTGCGCACGAGTCTAGCGTTCTTTTGTCCAACTTGTAGTCAGTGGTCAGCAAATTAAGTATAAAAGTAACAAAAATTACACCTCAATTTTTACTTAAGTAGAAGTCAAAGTACTGGCTGAAAATTTTACTTAATTACTTAAGTAAAAGTAAACATATTGCTTGAAAATTGTATTGAAGTAAAGTAGTGGAAAACATACTTGAGAGTACTGAAGTGAAATAGGTAACAGCCCTGAGCCAAGCACGTTCTTACTCGTCTGCTCACCGCAGACTTCGCTTTGAAAATAACTTTAAACTTGTTTTATTTGGCATCAACTGCAATAAACTTACCATCAGGAATAACCGACGCTCTGATATACGCTGGACTCGTATACTCGACCCAGTCAAAACCAGCGTCAATAGCAAGCCCTGCCAAGCGACCAAGCTTGCTTCCAGCACTGTCTGACGTTTGAAGTCGTACTGAACGACCTGAAAGTTGAATGAAAGATAAATTTTTCAACGGTTTTGGAAATGAACCTTCTCTTGAAAAACAAGGGTTATGTTTGACTTGTTAAATGCGACCAAGGCGAGAGTGTGCACCGGAATCATAGCTTGGTCGAACTAGACCAAGAGCAGTGGGAGAATTAAGGAAAGTCAGTGGATCAAATACTCTTCAAGATATCAATCACTTAGACGTTTTTATATCAACTCTCGTCAATTTCAAACGATCTGCAACTAGCAACGATCTGCATATAGAAATTTTTCGATGATTACTAAGTTCCAACAAACTTCAAAAAGTGAAATAAAAGATGCAAGTACGAAAAAAACTGGTTTCTGTTTGGTAGCTAGCTCCAGGCCCTTTTCTCCCGGTCAGATCAGCTAGAACCCATTCTCTCGCTCGGTCGGTACTTCAAACAAACACAAACTTGCAACATCACTTTTCACCTCGTCATAAAGGCATAATAGCGAGCTTAAGATCACGCGATGCGCACGTCGATGACAACACCTTGAAAGTGGTTACTGTGCCCATTTATGGACATGCCATTTTGACGCCAATTTCACGTCGTCATTGACGTCCGCGTCGTCGATCTTAAGCTCGCTAATGCATGGGATTACGCAACGCGAGTTTGTTGACATTACTAAAACTTTGTTGACTTGAGCTAAACTAAATAAGCCTGGTATTAAGCGGAACTCAGGTGAACGAGGCGAAGAGAAAGCCGAAATCTCATGACTAAAGCATGGCACGGCACCAAGCCTTTTAAAAGAATTTCAAATTTCTCATGCACGCGTGTATTGAGCTCATTGGCTTCCTATATTGGCAGCAATTTATAAGCGAAAGCATTGGGCTACTTCCAACGAAATGTTGAATGCTCCAATCAACTAAATAAACTGTGGTGATTTAAATACATCGGGTATGTTTAAGCTGCTGAAAACATTACACCGACAGATTTCGGTCTCCCCTATTGAGACGAACACATTATTAAATGGCAAGATACAACGTGATTGCGCAAAAACGGATGATCCACCAAAATTGCGCCGAGAACGCAGTTAAAAAACACACGGGAGGTGTCTTTGTGCCACAGGAATTAAGGCATTTCCTTCGTTTAATGCTCGAGTTAAAAAGCAGTTATCACGCAAAATGACGTTCTTCCAGAGTCTCTCAGCACGGCTTGAAAGCCAATATAGCACTGCTATTTGTGGCTTATTTGTCCGACAAAACGCGTCTTTGTGTTGAGATTGCAAGAGCAATATAACTGAGATATTAGCGATTAAAATTAGTCTTTTTACACTCACTTTGTAAGAAATAAAAAATTTTGGTTGGCAAAAACACGGTATTGTGCATTGTTTTTGCTGGTTTCTATTGGGTTAAACATGACATGAAGATTACATTTGTTTACGAAAGACTTGTCAACTGCCACTCATGTTCACATTCTATGAAGTATTTGTTCGTGTCTTGATCCGATTACGAACAGACATGTATATTGATGTCTTACGACCTTGTGTAGTGCATGTTAATGATTGAAGTCGTCTTTTAAGATGTCTACAACGGGAATTGGGTAGCAACCTTAAAAAAGCAATCAGCATGAAAATCTCTCGATTCTGCAAACCTTGAGCTCGGCACTACACTCACTTTCTTATGGTTGGACAATGGGGAAACTCGCTCCAACTGGACATGCAGGGGGTTGTGGCACCTCAGAAATTTCCTACTGAAATTGAAAGAGAAATTGACCACCAACACGAGTTAATAGGTAGCAATCACATACTAAGCCGTCGTTTATATATATTGAGTCATTGACACGCCAAATACACGGGAAACAATAAAATTCGTTACATCATTGCGCAAAAACCTCTCCTACGCGCAGGCATTGTGTTTATATTGGCTAGATTAATTGATACACTAAATTAAAAATACAATTAGTAGTAGAATGACTCGCAATATATATACCTTTTCGTCTCAAAAACTGTCGATTTTCGTTTTCAAAGTTTCTCATGAGAAAATGCGCGCGACCGAAGTATGTAGGACTGTGACAGACACTGCGCAAGAAATTGGAGTATTATAAAAACTCGCTGGTAATTTGCGCCTGAGATGACACATGTAGTTTTCATATGGTAATTTAACCAAATCATATATAGAGTGCCTTTCTTCATAATAGCCCCCCCCCCCCCCTTGGACCAACTTTCAACGTAGACACAAGTATTTTTTAAACACGATGAACAATTTTGAAGGCATTATCTAGCACATTATCAGGCGGGAGGGATGATGTTGGTACCTGCATGTGAGTTGTGGCAGGTTATTGATAACCCTATCATGACTTTGGCGCGCACTTCAATCGATGTTAGACAATTTCTGAAGGATATACGCATCCTAATATCGAGTGGAAAACATACACTTTTCGAAACTCAGGCCGAGAATAGTGGCGAAAAACTCATCTTAACTGCAGACCCTCGGGCATATTTTGTTCGGCTTTATTTCGACAGGTGTACTATTTCAACTCGTCTCATTTACCCTATATAGACACGAACGAAGTTATTTCGTGCACAAGCATTTTAGATTACAAATGGCCAACGACAACATACTGAGCTTTTTGTTCTCTCATAGACGCCTTAATGGTACATAACAAGACGGCAATTATTTTCAAACCAAATAAAAATACACCGGAAAATTTACTTATCCTGGCGTTGAACGTGTTGTTGCAGTATCTATGAGCAATAGAATGTTTCCGGGCGATGAAAACACTTTAACGACGCAGAATGGCGCATTAACTATGTAGAAATATCTAGCCGTTTGACAACAAAAGCAGCTATTTCTGGAATACGAAACCCGCCACCGACGGGGTGTCAAATGTGACTAAACAAAATTTCGGTTTATAGCCAATTGAAACTTTTGTCAAGTTTCCAGGGTAAATATTACCCGATATCCCGGTAAATAATCGCAATATAACCCTGTATTTGCATGCGATATGCTGCCGCGCAACACATTGTTTGCTCTCATTAGCAAAAAGAGAACGCAACGAGTTAATATGATAAAGAGTAAATAAAAGCATTCGTGCATGGCCTCATTATATCATAATGTGATTGAACTATAAGTAACTTCAAGGTTTCTGACCTATACACTTCTAACATTTGATACTTGTTTACATAATGCCGATTTAGTACCACGTTCAAGAGTGGCAACACTCAACTGTTTTAATAGCACGATGATATTTTGAACAAAACGTATAATGACTTCACATACCTTCATAGTGTAATGATGTTGGATCGGAATTCTCAACTTGGTCCGTCCATGCCCTGATTACTCGCACCTTTATCTGATCATCCCAATCATCTTCATTTCTTACCAACGATGCCAGCACATCCAATTTACTTTTCGTCCTCGAGGTCATGCGTCTGGCATCCTCGTCGGCGTATTGGGCTTGATCGTTGGTATTTCGGATTAAAATCCGTCGGAAGCGACCCGAATCTCGCTGGATTACGTCCCTTATGTTACCGCACACATCGGTTTCGTCTCTATCTGGATACCTCTCGTTCAAATCAAGCTCCTCTTCGTCCGAGGACGCCAATTCGACGGCGATAAATAGCAAAACGCAGCAAGTCAGCCAGTTCGAGTACTTCATCGTCAATGTGACCAACACGGCCAGATAATGTGTGTGTCACCAAGAGTTCGTATTTTGCAAAGTTGTGTCGGTACCTGTAAATTCTGAAGCTTGTTTTCTTCTTGCGTGCGCCACAGAAGATCTATCTCAAATCTGTAAGATGAAAGACTGGGTTGACTTTATACAGGTGAACCGGAACCGGAACCGGAACGAGTGAGAACGATATGCAAATGCACTGCAGAAAATATATCACATACTCTGAGGTATAAATTCGTCCCTATGGGAACAATTTCGTAGTCCACCGCCAGACTTACACGGAATGCTTTTCATCAGCCGAGCTAAGTAACAATTTGCTCCGACTTTTAGTTTATTTTTACACGACAAGTTTGGTCAAATTTAATTTGAGGTCAACCTTGCCTAGTCAATTCCCATGCCGCCCGCGGAACGGGCTTAGGCGATGCATATCGGTGGGCTTATTAGATTCATGCATGCGGCTGCTTTTCATGGGCTCATTCTGGTCTTTCAAGTTAGGCGCATGAAAGCCTTCTGTGTAAAACTGGCCGTGGTGTAGTGTGGCAACTTTGAACACAGTCACTGAAGATTTTTCAAAATGTTTGTAGAGACGGTGTTGAAAAACTAGATTCATATTAATTCCTATTAATCTAGATTTCATATCTCTGAGGATGGTTCTGAAATGAGGTGTTGAATCTAGTGGGACTTCGCTCCAAATTTCCTACCAAATTTGAGCCGGATTATCTTGTGGGATTAATATTGACAATTTATGCACAAACTCACTCCACAGAGCGCGTGATATCCAGCAATGATCTCTTGATTCAGGCGAGCTTTCCACTTACGCTTACACAACGTTTTCTGGACTATAGTCAAGACTGCACTCAATATCCTTAAACAAATTGCGGTCTTTGAAAGAGTTTTTCGATTACATTAAGCTCAACCGTTGTTAGGAGACTGCATTGTATACTAATATCGCATCGTTTTACTTCTTGAAACTCCAGGAAATGTTTTGCGCCATTACAGACAGACAAGTCGTTTCTGTTTCCTATCCTCGAATGTCTCGCTTTTTGCCAATAACTACTTTCATCTCCTCCTCATATTGAACCATGCACGCCTAAAAATTACTACCAAATCATATTTTGTTTTCCTAATCCCTCTCGCCACTTGTATACTATGATATATTTCGCGAGCTTTGCCTTTTTTGGACTTGAAAAGCTAAGTGGAAACTTTTTTTGAGTTCATGCCCATCTGGTTCCTCGTGGGAACTAGCGTGAAACAAAACTGCACTTCGCTGATTTTCTGTAGGTTCTCGTAGAAATAGAAACTTCGTGAACACGCCTCAGTCACATGTCTCAACGCTAGCGGCCTCTTCCTCGTTTGCCCGTGGTTTCAACCAATCAAAACCATCAGCTGTTTATTTTATTCCGACATTTATGTAGTTGCATTTGGGTCAACTAGGTTTGAGAGAAAAGCCTGAAGATAGCTTTTTTCAATTGCGTCGCTGTATGCCTACAGGGGGGGGGGCGAATGACATTATTCTAAATGTACTGTATCCAGTATAATTTTAAGTCCCTACTAGCTATTATCTTCATAACCAACGTGTCGACGCCATCCCGGCTATTTGGCCAGGTTATGTAAGTTTTGAGTCATTCTCATAATTAATTTCTACAGAAATTGGCAGTTTCCATGGCTTTAAAAATGAAAATATTGCACGGCAAGACCAAAATGTCAGGCTGCCTTCGCTACTTGCATGGCTAGCTTAGCCAGCACGTTTTACTGCGACTCTCTCCTTTTGATATATGTGAACGAGAGAACCAGTTAGAAATGTTCAGGTGAGGGAGCATACACTCTGAACACTTGTTATCAATCTACTTGTTCACATCAGTCAGAAAGCGAGAACATCGTAGCATGTGCAAAAAGGTCCTTAAATCAAGTTAAAGAATTTCAACAGCTATTTCAACTGCTATTTCGGCAGGAATAGCACATGATGGAAATTCCACTAGCATAGAAGATTCAAAAGAATGTGCCCGAAAATTTAATCATTACCCTACACGACACTGCCATAGAGCAATTCCGCCAGGCTTTCCTACAGGTTTTCGCAGCGGCGAAGTGTTGAAAGATGAATTTAGAATTTTTGAAGAAACAATTTTTGAATGGATGCATGTGTGCTTGCATGATTCTATGTCGGAAGCTCACAACCTGTTTCATATAAGAAGATTCATTTCAAACTATACGTATTACCTTATATAGTAACCAATAACAGTCTTAAATGCACTTGAATTTTTAACAAGTAAATTAAATATGTATAATATAGGAAATGGTTTATTTAAAGGCAAATATTTACATAGCCACAAGTGTCTAGAAGGAAACAGAGAAAGCAACCGTGTTGTGTAAACAATAATGAGGCACAAAACGTTGCTTCCGCGAGAATATTTTTATGACTTCTATAATGGCACTTGGAAATTTCATTTATATATTGTTCACATATATATTTATTCTAACTGCCTTTTCAATTAATTAGCGAGTTTGGGCACGATTTCGAAGTGAGAAAACGTAGATATGACACATGAAATTGAGAAGTGTTCATTGCCAGTTGCGATATTCTGAACTTGAAGAGTAAACATCATACGCGGAATAAAATTCAAGGGAATTGCCCTCAGGAACGACATGCATTTAAAACGAGAGTACAAACTCTACAAGGTCGAACTTTTACAAAATCTTCGTTATCTACGAAGGCAACGCGAACGAAGACGTTTTACAACCACATCGAGCCAAAACTAAGTCTGAGCAGAATATAGAGATGTATAAATGACACAAAATTGTGCAGTCCGTCTTCCGAGTCGAGTAAACTTCATAAAGCAGCACCTGGTTGATTATTCACAAGGTTCGGTTGGACGTGCTTGGTCATTCCCATCTAAGTAGCTGTGGCAAAAAAAAACTGAATGGCGTGTCCCCCTACGTACGTCTATGCAATTTACTGGCCACAATATAGGCGGAACAGCCGCTAGTTCAGCGTTGTTATTGCCCAAAAAATGCAATTGACTGGCCAGAATCTGTACAATGACGTTAACATGGGTAATGCGACATGCGTGGGATAAAAGTTGAGTGGCCTTTTGTATACAACCTATTCTGAGGCATGTGGTAAAAGTCAGAATCTTAAATATTGCTTGTGTTTGAAACATAAAGACATTTCAATAACGCTTTGGCTGCCTTCAGCCGCACCAGTCTGGCACATGGAAATAATGAGATCTAATTATAACCCTACAGATTGTACGGCCAGTGACTTTTGATTGTTATTCAAATCGAAATTAGACATAACTGCTTTTGTGTTTTGAATAGTTTAGCCGTACTTGGCAAGTGTTGTTGTTTTTCATTTTCTTTGTGTGTCTAAAACGAGCGATCGTCACGCTCAGTTTTACTGTATAATTACTAGTTTGACGCGAAACCCATGGAAACAACCATTACAAATTTTAGGATTCTTTCCTGTGTCATGACTCGGAGCAAAATAGGAGAATGTTTGTTTGGACAAAGTAAACTATGTGTTGGAGGAAAGTGCTAGTATTTGTACAAGGTTGGTTCATAAGAACAGCTATCACAAATTTTAGGATGTTTTCTGGGATGTTTTCTCTTTTTTGGACAGAGCAGGCTTTGTGTTGGAGGAAAGTGCTGATATTTGTAAAGCCTGATTCGCCAAGCTTCTGTGATGTCAGAAGAAGTATTGCATGGGTAAAATCTGAATGTGTAAGAAGTCTTAAAGAAAAGATAAAAGAACTTAATTGGAACCAGTCTGTTGAGCTGAAACACCATAGCAACTTGCTAACGACTCACGAATGGACAACATGACAACAAGCTAGGACATACAGCAGTACAAGTTACAATGTAGTATTGCAGAAGTCTGCTGACGATTTCAAAGAAGTTATACGTCTATATATAAAGTGATTGTGAAATCCATGACGGAATATGCTTCATGCACATGCGGCTAACAAGCATACATATAGAAATTCATAAATTTACATCCCTCAAAATTGAAATTGAGTTTCAGACGCCAAGTCAGAATTCCCGTTCGATAGTTTTACATGCATTCCTGCATGCGAAGTATACAAGGCCCACTAATTGACATCCGCCCAGAAACCTCAACTGAATTTGAAATTACTGCATAGCGTGAGAAGGAACGAACCTGTAAAAAATCCCACCTTCCGCCCAATTTTTTCCCACGGCAGTCGGAATCGCAAACACTTTCAAGCGAATACATTAAAACTGCTGGCATAAAATTGCTCTGCGGCGAGTCCATGGTTGAGCTAGGACACCGGGTGCAAATTCGACGAGGTTTAGATGTTCATGCAGACTTTTAGTCGCAGCTATATTGGTAAACAAATTCTCATCTGTTTAGAATTCACCAGAGGAAACTTTCATGCAGTCAGTCTTAATATAAGGGTATCTAACAGTTGTCCAACATATAAAAGGATTTTTTCTGCTATCCTGGTAAACAAATTCTCAACTGTTTAGAATTTACCAGAGGCAAAGGAAACTTTCTGTCAGTCTTAAGGGTATCTAACAGTTGTCCAATATATAAAAGGATTTTTCTTTAAGATATTCGAGATATTTGAACTGCGAAAGTCCATGCACGCGGTAAATTAACTTTCTGACATCACAATGTATGTGTCTGTAAACAAATAAATCGAGAGAAAAACAACTCTTCATAGACTGGTTATGCCAAGAAAAAAATGGCCGACAGAGCATCGACTTTGATGGATTAATTTTTAGTTTTTCAGCCAGACCCAATTCAACTTTGATATGCTCTTTGTTCGACAATCAACTCCTCTTGCCCAATTTTTTTCAAATCTACCTCTAGTTTTACACAGATAAAAAAAACTCTCTTTTACTGAATTACCGATCTAACTAACTTATCGTTCCGAATTTAGCCATATCTTTTTCGTATTTCTGCTTTTTCGAGCTTATTATGAAACTTTTACTGCATGCCTTTATAACAGACTTTCAATATCGTCAAATTGTTTTGATATACATCATAACTATAACTGTCCATTTTCTATGCAATCATTTTTAAAATACTTCCATGGCGAGGAAAAAGCTGGAGTACATGTTTTCGAACTTAAAGTGGCGCACAATTTCAAAATGATAGGTAATTTGTTCTGCATAACACATAAATATAGCGACAAATTACATCACTCGCTTTCGCCAAAAAAAAACCCAACATTATATTAAACACAAACATTTTTCTTATAATAGTCTATACTATATTCGCAAATGTATCGATAACGGTTTAATTTACTTACGGTTTCGGTGAAAAGGCTTCGCTGCCCTTTGTCGCTTTGATAATTTGTATAAATTTATTTAAGATGCGTTTATCTTCGGGAAGACATACAAAAAGGAGAAAAAATAATCAGTACAATATTATAAAGACGTTCAAGTCCTCTTAACTTCGATTGCTTTCCAGTTCAGACGACTAAAGAAGATTTAAAATGATCCGTGGAGTAAGTTTACATACCTGATAAAATAACTCGTTACCGAGACTCGTCAAGTTTTTAAATGAGCACAAATTGAGCAGGGACCAATTTATCTTGTGCTGAACGATCCGTATAGTTTCGGAAACTGCTTAGCATAGAGAGAGATTATAAGACTCTCAATAATATTGCATCTAAATCAAACGGTTCCCATGTCAACAGAGAGCTACGAGAAGCTTCCAATCTGCTCCCAAAGAATCTTTCTACATTTGGCAGTCGCACAGCTAAACTTAATGGCTCTTCAATTTAGGCCCAAGTGCGGGAAACCACAAACCTCGGCAGGCTAAGGGTTCGCACTCCTGCTCGCGTCCAACCCTTCCTTGAGAAAACCAAGGACGAACGTGTTAGTACTTCAGGAACTATTCTTAGAAATAGAGGTAGAAAAATTACTGTCTTCCTCCTGTCCACAATTATAGAAAAGTTCCTATAGGAACGTAAAGAACATGAAATCACTGTCAAATCATTTTTCACCACTGACTGAAAAAAATTTTGCTTCCAAAGTATGTACTTTATATTTAAACGGACTGCAAATCACTTTTACAGGACTAATTTGCATAGTTTGAAAGAAACTCAATTTCTCGAGAAAAATTTGCTTTCTCGTACATTTTTTACATTATGGTGTACAAATTATTGTCAATATTTGACAAAGAATGGGTTATTTTGATTGATTTATTATGTACATCAGCTTGTAAATGTATGGATCTACAGAACGGTTACAGAAAATTTTACCAATGACCTTGCTCGAAACGTCTAATTTCGACATGGATTTGCATTTTTTATACCGAGACCGACAATGTTAAGAGAGGCACCTTCCCCTTGTCCCCTGTTAAATATCTAAGCAATTCGAGCAAAAAGACAAAGCCACGTTTTATGAACCAAGTAACATTTTTACAATATTTTCACAACAACAACAGCACAAAGTTATTTTGCACAAAAAAATGCTTTTATATTTTTGGTAGCGCTGTTTATATACAGTGTGTCCCGAAAAAAGGCTACCCATTGAAATTAAGAGCTTGTGCCACGAGTTGGAATCCAAGTGTTTTAACTCCCTAATGACTCCCTCCTTTAACTCCCATACAAGAATGCGTAATTCTTTCCCATACAGAGAATTTTGAAGATGTTAAAAAATGCCCCAAGACGTATATCTATGATGTCACAAGCTCGACGACATGATCAGAAATACGTGACAATATTGATTCCTTGGTATTTATCAACGTAAACACACGTTCGTCAATGGTTTTTTTCGATACGGGAGGAGTTGAGCCGTAATAACTGCGAAGGTTCAACTACTTGAACCTTTGAGATTGTATTATTTCAAGGACGACTCCCTAAACGATAATTTATTTTTGGAAATTTTACTTTTCATGAATTTTCCACAGAGCAATGTTGCTCAATGCGGCACAGATAAAATATTTAAAGATTGAAGTTTCAAAACTTACAAATCATTGTCTGTTTTTCACGAGGCCATGCATACTTATACTGGGTTTCCTACAAAATGAGTAAAACATTTGATGATATGAGAGTTTGTCTTAGGTAAGGTAAGGTCAGGCAGATGAGTTAAGATGAGTTACAGTAAGGTAAGATGGCAAAGTTTAAGGTGGGGGTAAGATAAGTTAGGGTGAGGTAAGGTACGGTAAGGTGGAATAAGGTGAGGTAAGATGAGAAAGGTTAAGGTGAGGGTAAGATAAGTTAGGGTGAGTTAAGGTAGGGTAAGGTAAGGTAAGGTAAGGTAAGGTAAGGTAAGGTAAGGTAAGGTAAGGTAAGGTAAGGTAAGGTAAGGTAAGGTAAGGTAAGGTAAGGTAAGGTAAGGTAAGGTAAGGTAAGGTAAGGTAAGGTGGAATAAGGTGAGGTAAGAGGGGAAAGGTTAAGGTGAGGGTAAGATAAGTTAGGGTGAGGCAAGGCAAGGCAAGGCAAGGTAAGGTGAGATGAGGTACATGCAAAGGATAAGTGATGCATATTATATGCACAAAATAATGAACAGTTAGAGATTTAACTTCCACTAATGCTACTATAACGAGATAATTACCCATTGGATTGCGTTAAATCTGCCCAATTAAACAATCACGTCCAGTCTCAGTCAGTAAACCTTACCGGTAGTCAAACGTATACGTCAATAATTCATTCCTAAGGATTATTAAAATTTAATCAAAACATCAAAAAAAATATTTCATTTACCATTCAAAGCTACCTTTCTTGTAAAACAAAGAACTCTGTTGGGCCGTTACTTAGAACACGTCAAAGAGCTAATAGTGAACTAAAACACATAGCTCAATTATTTTTGCAGGACGATTAAGGGTGAGAAAATAGCCACGTTTAAGCGGGACAAAGATTATTTGGACAATGAAAAAACCCAAAAATGCTAACATCGCCATTGAGCTCCCTCAACAAAGAAGCATTTTAGGAAGCCGTTAAGGCCAAGTTTAAGTATCACTTTAGTTAATTCTTTTCTAGAAAATGCGTACGAATTGATCGTTATATAGGTTAATATTTTAAAACAGTTTAAATGGACTATAGCAACTCCTGGGTTTCGCTATGCCATTACGCAGTGAACCTGGCTAGGAATCAAACCCTGCTTTATTTACATGATTATTCTCCTAGAGTGAGCAAAATATACAAACTCGCACGCTTTTGCTAAAAAATACAAACTATGAATGCTTAATTCACTCTGATATTGTGTCTCCAGTTCACTCCCCGCGCTGAAATCTATGTCATTTTAAATCCAAGAATATCGACCAAACATAACGGAGCAGCTACCGTAAAATATATTATACAACGGGACGTTTCTAATTTCTTTAGGATAAGATTTATCCGTAGAAACATTGGGTTGACCATCTACTATATTCCAAGTATTTGGGAGAAAGATTACTTTTGAATTTTCGAAAGCTCAAACAAAAATGCCCATCACACATATTTTCATTTTACTTTGGTAAATCTTCTACCTGGGATCATCGAGTTGAAGTTGTATGAAATTAATATTCAGAGGCATTTCTTGAGCTTCCCAAAATTCACAAGTGTTTTTGCAACTACTCAAAATGCAGATATTGATTTTGTCAATACTTAGCTCTCGCTCAACTATAATCATATAACAATCAGAGTTCATTCTGGATTTTCATTGGTCGAGAACTGTGGTCTCTTAGAGGGCAGACACACGCTGACGCCATTTCAGCGACAAGCCAATCACAGCAATTTTAGAATCATCAACAGCCAATGGCGTGCTTTGTTTTTTAGACATTATAATCACGTCAAATGGCGTGCTAAAGTCTTTTCTTCGCACTACAAAGCTTATTTTCGCAAAATTTTTCACAGTTTTAGGGACCACTCATTATTTATGGCCGGGGGTGGGCTGGTAAGAATGTAGGGGGGGCATCCAAAATTTTAGGCAATTTGAGGGGGGGGTCATAAAAAATATGCCAGTAGGTTGGGGGGTGTCACCTGCTATTGAATAATTTGTTCAGTGATATGTTCATCAAACCTAATATTTATTATAAATGTAAATACAAAATGGCGGGCTAGTTTAATGTATATTTGTATTTTCATCAAGGGGGGGTCATGGATTTTTTGTTTTTTAAATAAGAGGGGTCAAGAAGTTTCTTTTTGGTTTATGATAGATATTACCAGCCCACCCCCGGCCATAAATAATGAATGGTCCCTTATTATATAAAACTAATAGATAACATTTTGCCGTTGTCTGTTCAGTTATAGATACACGGTAGACGTCGTAATGTGGTAAGAACACCACTGACCCACTCGCCTACACAGCCAAAAATGAACAACTTGTTTTGGTCTGATGAAAACATGCTTGAACAATCTTTTGCTGCCAACATTTTTTAATGTTGTGAACAATATTGTTTGGTATTGTTGAGCATGAACTAGCCTGCAATCAAGTGCAACAATGTTGAACAATATTGTTGACAATCTTGAACAATGTGGGCAGCAAAACATTGTTCAAGCCTGTTTTCATCAGGCCAGAACAGGTTGTTCGTTTTTTGCTCTGGGCGACTCGTGGGCCACATTTTTGCTCTTACCACATTAGGACGTCATACCGTGTATCTACAACTGAACAGACAACGGCAAAATGTAATCTATTTGTTAATTAGTACATCATCTCAGTTGAAATTTGTAGTTGCAGTTGAATTGAAGGATTTCAAATGTCGTCTTTGGCCGATATAATATGGCTCGTGTCTATAGAGCACAGCTGGGATGAAGCGAGTGAAAGTGTATATATCACACGAAATGGTTATTCCCTACTTGGAAAGATCTTCTAGAACTGTAAACAATTTGACTCTACAATGCATAATGAGCTCTCGTTTAACCTCATATTTGGTCCTTCAAGACAAAAGTCATGCTAAATAACATGCAACTTATTCTGGGTTGTTTGAACTACCTGACATCTCCTACCCAGCTTATCTGACCGTGAGTAAAAGGCCTGGAACTAGCTACCAAATAGAAATCCATTTTGCTGTTTTTAATCACTTATATCTTTTGTTCTCTTTGTGAAACTAGTTAAAACTTAGTGACTGACTTCAATAAAGAAAATTGCAAGTCCACCAAAAATTTACAAACAAAGTAAATTATACTTCATGAGAAATTTGATAGTTTGGCTTGAAAAATGGATTTCTATTTGACAACGAGTGCCAGTACTTTTCCGTGTTTTCAGATCAACTGGATAATTTGACTTTTTGAAAAACATTGTGCATCGTGACGTCATGTTGTTGGCAATAAAAAGTTCAAAACAAATTAAAATACCTCAAATTAGAAGAAAGGAAATGAAAAACTGCAAAATAAGTTGTTGTGGAGTTTCTAAGAGACCTTTCCAACTAGGGAGTAAATTTCGTGTTATATATTCTCTTTAGAGCTCGTTTACTATTGCAATTTTAAGAACGAATTTCTCCATCTGACGGATGTGAACGAGTGGATTAATAAGGGGTGTTCTCAGAGTACTGTTTTTTACCTGAACATTTCTAACTCATTTACCCGTTCACATCTATCAGAATCACAAAACTGAACGCAGAAAATTTGCGTGCAAACAATCAGGAGCAAACGCCAAGTCAGCTAGCTACTCTGGCAAGATTCCCTGTGGTAAAAAATCGAAACGCCTAGAATTAGTTTTGGCAGAGCTCTGAGTGACTTTTTTCACGCACGTATCGCAAGACTCGCACGATATCTTGGTTTCGTACGTCTGTTCTCGCCATAGGTGTAGAGTTTTGTTTTTGTCTGGGGGCGGGGGGCTCAAACTGAAAATTCTTGGTATGTTTATAATACTAAGCATTACAAACACTGTTTGTCAAGCAGCGAGGCTCTGACATTAGATCCTCCGACAAGGAAAAAAATTTGAAATTCCTACATCGATAAGAAAAGAAGACATCTTTAAATTGTGCTTTATAATAACACTCAATTGCGTGTACATGGATACTCTTAACGTTTTTCTATTACTCTGAAGTCTGACCAGTGGCAGTGACCAAAGATACCTATATCATTCTAATGATTTAGAGAGTGCAACTGTCAATTACAGGCCGACAGACACATATTTAATACAACAATTATGTTTTGTAAAATTTCAAGGGGGCTCAGCGCCCAAGTAAAATCTCTAGGGGAGGGGGGGACCAGTTCCTCATCCCCCCATAACACTACACCTATGGTTCTCACTCCATCACACGACTTCCATCTATTAACGTAGTCTAGAAAGATCGACCCTTATGTTTCCCACCCCTGTGAAAAGAGTCAATTCTCTGCCAATTTCTACCGGATGCTCCGGTAGCCTCCCACAGCAAATTAAGGTTTGCAAGATGGATAAAATAAACACAATTGGGAAAGAACATAATAACATAATTGTTGCAAAAATAAAGTAGCTTTATGGATATTATTGTTTAAATTAATCTCAATAGTCAATGAATCATGAAATCGTTTTTAATTTGGCATAAAAAAATTATAATTCAAACTTTTTAAGCAACGAGGAAATTCTATCTGATATCAGTAATTTGGCAGTGTCCACGCATGCACGGAAACAGTATTTTAAAGTATACTTTACTTGCTATTTAGCGATTGCCACCATCTCAAGGACTCGTAATGCAAACATCCTCAATAAGTTGGGCATGTAACTACGCTAGAGTAACACTTGATCAAAATATGCACTAGGGAAATGCCAAGGTCCTGACCAAGAACCCACAACACCAAAAGAAGTCTTTACTCTGGCAATACGAAAATTTTTATAAAAATTATCGCTTCATCATCATTTGGAAGTACGCGTTTCTGTGCAGTGTTAGTTCCTTGCATAACCATAGGGTCTATATATCTATAAACGAAAAGGTCTTATGCGTTTTCACGATTTCAGCATCTGTCTAACTTGCATTTTTTTGTACGATGTAGGTTTAATGCGAATTCAAATTTCAAAACTAACTAGAACAAGGATGTCTTAATCTGACACCCTTAAAAGATATAGCTCTCTATCGGTCTTCACTACTCATGAGGAGCATTAAGGCTGTACAAGGAAGAAACACGAATCTACACCGTGAAACATTATAAAGGAAAACTTTGATTATTTAAAGTTTTTTTCTTCGAGCCACTCTTAGATTTTCAACTGCGAATCGAACTACGAATTACCATACAATAATCTTTTAAGTTCAAAACTGTTTAAACTGTGGAACTCTAAATATAAGTTATTACATGGGTTCTTATATGTTCCCAAACAAGGAATTTCAACTATATAATATTACGTATACGCCCTTAGAAATTTTAAATGCATGTGTTCTTTGTAAGTGTGCTCTTTGTAAACTGTTTGGTACAACAATGCTTGCTATGTCTTTCAAGTCAAATGTCTACAGTAGGTTGCTTCCGGAGAAGAAAAATAAACAGCGTTTAGAGCAATTGATAAAAAACACTATATGTGCAGTAAGTACCCGAGGCTAGTGGTAGCTTAGTTAACCTTTCTGGAATAGACTGTTGAAAAGCACAACTAACTACAGTAAGAAAAAAAGTTTAGTATAATGATAAGTTCAAAAGAGTCAGTATGTTTCTATAAGCTTCATTCCCACTTTTAACAGGAAGTTTACAAATAGATAAAGAATCAATATTTCTGGCATGAACTCATGAAAAGCACAACTAAGATAAAACGTTTAGCATAATAATGAGTTAAACACATTGTATTACGCCACATGCTGCATTCCTGTTTCAAGCAGGGCATTTGAAATAGATAAAGAGTGAATAAATGACGAGAAAAGAGGATTGGCTGTAAGGGGAAATCGAGGGTGACCTAATTACTTTACTAGAGTATAAGGACACTTGGAAACAGCCTTCATTTAGGAAGTTAGCTTAGCTGCCTCAGGAAGATCTTCAGACATCAAAGTGCTTTGAGAAAGATATTTACGTATCCATATAAAATATCCATGTAAAATAGAACATTACACATACATAAGCTCAATGACAAACAAACGTTTTGCTGCCCTAAAATTTACGGCCGGAGTTGGCAAAACATAGGTCTCAAGAATGTCGTGTCAAAACGTTGTGGAATCTGACCACCTGGTGGTCGAAAAAGCTGCATGATTCGCTATTTGAGACAATAAAGACTTTTTATTAGTTTATCGCTTATTCCAAAAGACAATCGACAAATATCCATCATGTCATTAATAACGATATAATGTGTTTTTTTTATAGTTGCGTATACATCGAAGACCAAGCTACGGTAAATTGGATAAGTTCTTGTGGGTGAACATGTAATTATGCAAAAAAACTGCGTTCCTCAGACATACTTATATACTCAGACATGTTTTTTGAAAAAGTCCCGACTTGAAAGCACACAAGCTTGTTGCAGGCGGTAAAATATTAGGGTTTTTTCATGTTGTTGAAAACAGGAGTTGTTCAAAGTTGGCAACAATATCGTTCGGTATTATTGAACCTGTTTCAGGCTGAACAATATTCTTCAATATTGTTGGCAACTAGGAACAATGTTGCCCCCACAATAATGTTGTATCCTGTTTTTAACAACTTCTTATTTTCGGCCGTGTAAAATACTATCTACCTTGTAGACCCTCGGTTTTAAGATAAACTTTTCAGGTAGTTCAGACCCAAACTACAAAAGCTTATTGTACAATACTACCTACACTGGGCCACACTAGGTTCAAGATATCCTTTTCAGGTATTTCAGACACAAATTACATAAGCTTTTTGTAGAATACTACCTACACTGGGCCACTAGATTAAAGATAGCCTTTTCAGGTATTTCATACACAAAACAAGAGAGCTTATTAGAAACCAAATACTACCTACACTGGACACTACAAGTTTATATTATCCTTTTGAAGTAGTTCAGACAGAGACAACGGAAGCTTGTTTGAGAACAAGCCCAAAATGACAAAAATTCCTGCCAGAACACTCCCTCTACTTAGCAATACAGCCCAAACAGGAACTGCAAAGTGTTCAATTACAATATCATAACTTGGGATCGGTGCAGCAACAAATCCAAAAATGAAACTGAAACTTTGAGCAGCAGGAAACCAATCCTAGCTTTCGAAAAGACAATATACACGCTTTTGTACACGCATAAAAGCGAACAATTGAGTCAAAGTTGTCACAAGAACTTATTATCAACAATTTGCTACAATAGTCTGCCGCACCATGTCAAACACTGTTGTCAACAACCACTGTTGTTCACGGTTGTTCACGGTCAACAATGTTCACGGTTGTTCAATCATTGTTGACGACCAAGGTTCTTTCATTAACAAGTGTCGGCTCTTGTCCCAACAACATTGTAACAACCATTGTTCTTCGTCAACATCGAACAACTATTCATCTAACAATGCACATCAACATTGTCATTTCAACAAGTGTTGTTGAACCTTGATAACAATGTTGTTCAGACGTTGTTCAGCGAAGAACGTTGAATCGACCTGATCAAGCAAGGCGTAAGTGGACGAAATAAACAAAACAAATTAATATATACAATACATCTATATATAAACTATTTTGGTACATGACGAATATTGAACTCATTGTGAGTTTATAAGTCGTAGAAGTTTTCTGGGAGTTCAGAATTTTTTGACTCAAAGAACGAAACGGTAATTTACCCTATTCACAGCAGGTACTTTGTTACCTTGAGTTTTCTGCTTCTACTTATATATTCCACCTTACTGCGGGTTTAATCACTGTCTGAGTCAGCGTCCTCTTCTTGCTCCTCGACCTCCTTGAATTTCGCAGTCCAAGCCTGCACCTCTACGCCATATACCTGAGATATTTGAAGTTGGAAATGTTAGTTTCACGTTTCACCTTTCGGACAACCGACTCCAGTGAAGTAAATTTCCAAATCCACTTTGCTGATTCTTGTCGTAGAAGAAAAAGATGCAAACTATATCACCTAACATCCCCCACCTAGGTAAAAAAAACTACACTATATCATCCAATATCCCTAACCTGAGCAACAAACTCTAGTGCTTTCTTTTTCGTTATTTCATGTTCCGCTCTCAATCCCCATCTGTACTCATATGTAGCTGTATCACCAGTCACGATCTTCTTGCGATCCAAGTACCTAAAATTTCAAATGAAAGCATAAGTTAACTTGGTTAATAAACGATATTCTTTTCATTTTTACTGAGTTTCATCGCAGGGGTGGGGGGTCACCAATTACTGGTGGGGTTGGGGTGAAAAGATGAAGGGAGGAGGGAGAGGAACAGGAGTTAAGATAAGAAGGGTTAAAGGCAAGGGGTGCAAATAAAAAGGAAAAGGGGGAGAAGCAAGGGGTAAAGATAAGAAGGGAAGGGCATGAGAGACAAAGAGGAGGGTGGGAAACAGAGAGGTTGGGTGAGTGGCCCAAGGGGTGGGTGTCCAGAAAAAATTCTAAAACCAGAGGGCATGACTTACATTTGTTTGACATACTCCACTGTGACCAGTTTTTCCACATCACCAAAAATGTCATGAACCTCACTAAATGTATAAATGAACCTCACTTTATTTATAATATTAAAACATGATTTTAGAAAAATATCATCATAGTTTTATAAGTCATCATGAATTATGTTTCGTTTTCTGGGGATTTCAGGGGGGTGAGGGTTGTTTTTTTTGGGGGGGAGGGGAAAAAACAAATACGATCAATAACACTTCTATACTGGTTTAACTCTCATCTTTCATATAACAATAATAAAACTAAAGTTGCTAGTTATTGACCAGTGATTAGCCATATTTTGCAGCACTGAAATGACCATTAAAAATTAACAAACTGTTTCTTTATGTTGAAGAAATGTTTACCCCTTAACTACTCCAAGTCGTTTCAATGTGTCCCAAAGAAGACCTGAAAAAAACCCCAAAAGTTTTACAAATCTGTTGGGAAAAAAGCAGGAGTGTGTAATTAGATTGGGCTCATTTTGAATGACTTATCACACAACACTGCTAGTTTTAACCAAATGTTCAAAAATACATTTAACCTGTGCAAAACACCCTTTAATGGTTAAAACAGATCTCTCACCTAACTTGAGTTAATCAATAGACTACCAGCCAAATACACAATATGTAATACACAATAAAGTATACAGTGTAAAAAAGTGTAATTATATAAGTTTTTTGTACCCTCAGCAATAACATTATCTTTCATAAATATCACTGCTAAGATGACTAAGAGTAGACCTAGCCTTGGCAAGTCATCGGGATTGCTATTAACAATCTCTTGTCCGGGCTGTTTTTTAATGTCGTTGATAAGAATATAGACTTTTTGCTTGTTTTGTTCTGCTTCGATAAGTTGATAACCAAAAATCTACATTGAAAAAAAATTGAAATTGTAATCACCCAGTGGAAGATAGATGTTGAGGAAAGGAAGGTTATGACAGCTGAATACCTATAAGGCATTGCCAAGCTAAGAAAGGAAAATATGTTTAAACAACAAGGATTACCAGGTTACAGAAAGTGGTCTTATGTTGAAATAACCAAGTATACCAAAATGGGTCATACAATACGCCATCAATTTTGGTGTGAAACAAATTACTCAACTATTTATGTGTGTTACAGCTCTACAATACCTTTTTCATTCTTTTCTGTGCCTCTTGAAACACCGGAAGAAATGACTTAGTGTGTTCTTTGAGGACATTTTTATTTAGATCTATAACCACAGAAAGGATAAATAAAAAATATGCCCTTGGACACAACTAGATTACATTGTTGCAGAACCTACCAATGTTCACCACTTTGCCCACCTCAAGAAACGGTGTTATCGAAAGAACATTATTTTGCTTCTTCATATGCAAAAAGGAGTATCTCCCAACTTAAAATTGAATGAATTTCTAAAGCTTGGCTTACATATGTTTCCTTACATCTCCAGCAAATATTTTTTTACTTTTGCTGTGCCACCCGAAGTTCAATATACTCATTGGGCCAAATGAAAAATATTCCTGACTACAATGGGAATTGAATCTATGAGTCACGATGCCAGTCACTTTATGCTGAACATGATACACCATACCTGCACGTTTTACAGCAGTTTTCTTAGAATCCATAAATAGCATGTACCTTATGAAATCTGCTACCTGTATCAGGATTAATTATTAGAATGATTTAACAACTAGATAACTAGATTAGAACTAATCAACAACTCATTAAAGCCACAAGGAATGAATCAACACAGATACTACCTATATATAGAGAAAACCAAACAGGTAAAATTGTGGAGACTGCAAAACCACTACAATGTGTGTGTGTGGGGGGGGGGGGTGGAAATTAAGTTCATTCACTGATTCAGTCACTTATGAATATAAGTTTCAAGTAATTTCATGACAGTTTGGAAATTTTAAAAAAATTATGCACATACTCAGGCTTGTTACAACTTGACACACTATGTCACTATGTGTGCATACAATTGCCCACACTTTGCCTTGTGCTGTGGCACACAGAGCGAGCATACTTGAAACAAGTCTAGTGCAGATTAAGAGGGTCCTGGAATGAATTGCTTTTACAGTATGTGGATATAAATAAGGTGACCAGATCTGGTATACTTTTACCAAATCCAGTTGGATGAGCTTGGACATTCCCCCCCCCTGCTTTAAAGATTTGCAACATTTAGAACAGGAGGGGGTGGTCACACTGAATCTAAGCAGCTCTAGTAAAAATACCCAGACCACAGAAGAGAAAATAAACAGAAGGACCACTCAAGTTGGAACCTTTGAAGTTTGTGTGGCCGCGCATGTCGCATTACGCATGTTCATTATGCAGGTTCTGGTCAGTCAATTGTCTTTTCTGGCTAATAGAAATGCTGAACTGGCAGTTCAACCATTATTCTGGCCAGTCAATCACATAAAAATAGGTGGACATGTTGCACAACTGAATGGCCCTGTTTATTCCCTATACTGTGACCCAAGCATTAGATTCAACCCGGGGGGGGGGCAAGAATTCGAGATGTAAGATGAACTGACAAACATCATTGTCTATTTACATTGCTGCAATTTTAATTTGAAATTTGTAAGCAATTTTTCAAACCTTTCGATCCTTTTCGTTTTTACTGAGAGCATTCTTGACCTGCGAAGACGGTTCACCTCCATCTTCCCCATCAACTGCAGTCTCGCGCCTTCCACGAGCACGTCTCTGACTGCCTTGTGATGCCTGTGAAAAATATTCAAGCCTGAATGAAAAAAACAGGTTATATACATAAATTTTTAACTGAAAACTGTAATACCTGAGATTGGCTAGCGGCTTGACTAGACGCTTGACGCCTCTTTTTACTTGCTGTAGGCATATTTTTTAACAAGATTTTGACGAAAATGTATTTCTTTTTTTTAATTTAAAAAACGTTTTTAAGCTTCAATTGCGAGCCTTCGAGAAATTCCCGCCATTGTCAGCGCAAAATTTCGCGAATTTTTGAGTACTTTATTTAGGTTACACATGGATGGATCAATATATTCAGTGGCGATAAAAATTCGGCGGCTTTTTAAGCGGCTTCACATTTCACATCCAAAATAAACGAATCGGACTTGGCTCTGAGATTGACAGAAACAACAGTGTTTTCGAAATATTGTGAAACGGAATCTATTCAAATACAGAGTTTGCTTTATGGCTTTGCTAGAAAAGAGGAATCCCTCAACAAAGCTAGACGATACTATACCACTGACATGCCACATCGAAGGGAGAGACAAAAACGATTCATATGTCGTAAGTTTGAAAATTGATGCGTATTTGAGATAAGATTTATTATTGTTTTGTGTTCTTTCCTAATTTACTCACGTCGTGTTTGTTTTTGAAGTTGTGTAGGTATAATTTGCAACATTTATTTGCATGCAAAATTTAATTAGATTGTAATTGTAGATTTTAACGACTTCGAATGCTGTTATAGTTTTGATATCACGCGATTGCCTTTAACTACACTGTGGAAGATCGTGTGTTTCTCAGAAATTAATCGTGATTTAACTCTAGGAATACTGCATAAAGGTGCAAAGAGGGCCAAATCCTGAAAATAACTGGAAGGTAACAGGCACAAAATAATCTGTTAATAATTATTATATAATAATACGTGTTCATTCTGCATTTTCATTAATCGTGAGCTGTGTGTTATTAAAGTACACACGCACGGATGACGTCAACTGATGGCGTGGTCTAATTTAGCTAATTTATTTCGTGGGTCTTCGCATGATTTTTGTCAACTTTATTATAATATAAAACAAATAGATTTCATTTTTTTGTGCTTCTGTACTGTACTAGATCACAAATGACACCATAGCGTGTGAAGAACAAAAAGTCAGGCACTCGACTGCGTCTCGTGCATACATTTTTGTTCTTCACACATCTGTGATCTATTACAGTACAAACGCACGCAAAAATGAAATCTATTTGTTAATTAGCCCATGGAGTCTTGAGATATTTTAGGAAGTTTAAAATAATGTGTTTTGTATTTATTTTTTATGGTAATGATCAGATTTGGTTTGAACTTTGAACTTACATTAACAGGTCCTGTTAATATGTGCCTTCTTATATTAACAGGTCCTACATCGATATAATGATTTTGATTCAATGAACAAAGTCCTCGAGGTAACTATTTTACAAACATTTTACTTTACTTTTCCCAGCTATTATCTTCCTTTAAGGCTATTGTCCTCACCTCGAAAAGCCTTACCTTGATATAAGAGGATGCATTGCATCTACATACGTGAGGCAATAAGGATAATTGCTGTAAAAAATATGTATGTCCTACATACTGTAAGTCCTATGCAAGGATGGGTGTTTAACTGCTATGATGCACAAAAAACTAAAAAGTGCTGGAGCCGCCCAACATGTGACCATATCATGTGACCTGACATAGGACCCCAGCGAGAGAAACTAAAATTAGTTACTTAAAAAGTATATATAATAATAAGGTGTATGTTGTTTTTATAGACATCGGGTGCCGCTTTACCATTGCCACCAAAGAAGATGTTTGGAAACATGGACAATACTTTTATTCAAGAAAGACTGCTTGGACTACAGCAATATTTAAACTCAATTATACAAGAGCCCATGTTCGTCAGGCATGAAAGTTTCAAACGATTTATGGATCCAAAAAACTACCCAGCAAACATGCAAGGTTTAGAAATAATATTGGGTTTAGTAACTAATACTGGCCTAGACACCCCCTTAGGGACATGGCCAGGGGGGGAAGGAAGCCATGGTGCCCCCTTTTATGGATAGAAAGGTTTAGGAATGGCATAAAAACAACATGGAAATGTTGTGAGCACTTCCACAGAGTTCCCCCCCCCTTTAAATTTTTAGTTTACACATCTGCACCCTATGAGTACAGAGTAATTCAAGCCTTTTACTCTCCTCATCAGATGAAGCTGCAGAGCAGGTTGCGATGTTTTACCGGTCCGAGCCATCTTGGGAGTTAGTTGAAAATCTTCCAGATATCGGTAAATAAATTGTTTTTGAGTTTACGCGGCATGAAGTTCTAATGTATGTCATATACAAAGCAAAAGTATTCTGTAAGGTCTTTGAATCATTTCTTTAGGTTGGAGAATTAGAAAACATTATTTTCTAACCAAATATGCTGGTGCAACGCAGAAAAATGATCGTCAAATATTAGCTTGGGTACGATCTTGAATAATATATAATAATTAATTGCTAAAGAGAACTGTAAATGACAATAGGCAATTTTTTCTAGATTGAATATGGACCAGATTTCTGCTTGTCCAAAGACAAAGACCTTCCTGCCGCCATGAAGCTGCTAACAAATATTTTGGTAAAACATATGCATCATTTTGTGTTGCTTGCATTATGTTTTGCTTGCTTAAATTCTGATGAAAGGGATTTTTATGTTGTCATGCTCTAGCACCCCTATATATGTCCAATACGCATTGCAACTGCACATGAGAAAGGGGCAGTGATTGTACGGGATTTCAGACAGCATGGAACACTGAAAGATTTTATATCTAAGGTATGGTATAATATGGGGCATGGTATAGTATTGTGTTGTATGGGGCAGTAGGGTTTGGTGTGGTGTTATGTGGTATGGTATGCAATGCTATGCCATGCTACTGTATGCTGTGGTATAGTATGATTTGGTGTGGTGTATGGTTTGCATGATATGGTTTGCTATGGTATGGTATGTTGTTATGGCATTGTGTGGTGTGGTGTGGTGTGGTGTGGTGTGGTATGGTATGGTATGGTATGGTATGGTATGGTATGGTATGGTATGGTATGGTATGGTATGGTATGGTATGCTATGCTATGCTATGCTATGCTATGCTATGCTATGCTATGCTATGCTATGCTATGCTATGGTATGCTATGCTATGCTATGGTATGCTATGGTATGCTATGGTATGCTATTATGATGTGATATGATATGATATAGCATGATGTGATGTGATATGATATGATATGATATGATATGATATGATATGATATGATATGATATGATATGATATGATATGATATGATATGATATGATATATGATATGATATGATATGATATGATATGATATGATATGGTGTGATATATGATATGATATGATATGATATGATATGATATGATATGATATGATATGATGTGATGTGATGTGATGTGATGTGATGTGATGTGATGTGATGTGATGTGATGTGATGTGATGTGGTGTGGTGTGGTGTGGTGTGGTGTGGTGTGGTGTGGTGTGGTGTGGTGTGGTGTGGTGTGGTGTGGTGTGGTGTGGTGTGGTGTGGTGTGGTGTGGTGTGGTGTGGTGTGGTGTGGTGTGGTGTGGTGTGGTGTGGTGTGGTGCGGTACGGTACGGTACGGTATAGTATGGTATGCATTCAAAGTCTAAAATTTTACATAGGCAAAGCCAAAACTTAGTCACCTTAAGAAATACTGCTATCCCAAACTACCAGTGACAATGCAAGTAGAAGACATAAGAAGATGTGGAAGACAAATTTTAGAAGCTCTAAAAACACTTCAGGACAAAGGCTTCCCCTATGGTACTTAAAATTTAGTTAAACTTTATAGTAGAGAAATTTTAAATAAATGTCATACTTGCATTGCATATTCTCTTTGCCTTATGTAGGTCATCTCCACACTGGGAATATTTTAATGGAAGGCAATGTCGCTAGGTAGTTGATACAACATTTTAAAATTAATAGCGCTATTCACTGGATAGTTATTTTCTTAAGGCCTGATTCCACGCCCGCGAAATTCTTCGCCAGAAGCTGTTTATGCGAAATACGGTTGGTTGGGCATGCTGATTCTTTTCAATTCTCTCACTTTTTTCGCTTTCGCAGTAAGTAGAACTGATTTTTACTCACTAGTGAGGCAAAATCTTTTCGCGCATAGAATGAATTCAGTGGAATTATTCATGTGCAACCATCCGTAATCCGCATAAACAGATTCTCGCAAAGAATTTCGCTGGCATGGAATCACGCCTTAAAACATTATAAACATGTTCAGTAATTGGTAACATCCATAATGTTCAGTAACATGTTCAGCATTCTCGAGTTAGGGTATATTTCTATTTCTTGCGAGTTCAATATTCCTGGTGTCATTGCTTTTTATGCCTTTTTGAAGCAGTTGAAAAATCACTATCCACCATAACGCGCGTGCTATTCACCTATATATCGTACAACCGGTTTTAACCTGTCAACATATCCTGTGAGAGGAAACCAGAATACCCTAGAAAATGGGTACTGGAAGATGAAGGGTGCTTGGGAGATCGACTAAACCAAGTTGTAACAAGCGTTGCCTTATGTAACATGACTTAGTATGTTTTGGAGTAACCTAAATTTCCCACAAGTTCTTTACAACCACATAATATCTTACGAGGTTCTTAACATTTCGTGAAGGTTATTGGATATTGAAAATAGTTTGCTTGGCGTACCTTCCATCCAACGTGAGCACTTACTGGAATTGAAAAAAATTCAGGTCAGATTTCATTATCGATTACAAATGTTGATTATTGATCGTTTGATCGATTATAACCACAGGCATCCCAGCGCACGTTACGTTTAATGTGTGCAATGACGTAACGTGCGCTGGAATGCCTGTGTTATAACATTGCCAAACGTCTTTATTTTGTCACAGGAGCTAGAACAACAAGATGTGTACTGTTTTGGGCACGTTCTGTATGAAATGGCGTTTGGCAAAGAGCTTCGTGCGCCTACCACGGACGACATACCACCGAACTGCCCACCGCTGCTTGGTAAAGTTATTAACAACTACCAACTAGTTTATGTCGTTCGAAGCTGGAGAGGGTAGAATGGACCATTCCCCAACTAGACAAACTTTTAAATTCGAAAACAATTTTAGCGCATTTGGAAAGAGCTTCCTAAACTTAGTGAAATTGTGAAGTTTGGTTGTAAAACATTGTAAAATGTCGAAAATATAGCCCTTTGAAGTTTGCGAATTTTGTATACTTTTTTATTACGCGGGAAAAAGCGTTACCACAATTCCACATAGTGGTAACGCTTTTCCGCGCGTAATACAAAAGTATACAAAATTCGCAAACTTTACGGGGCCGTATTTTCCACATTTTACAATATTTTGCAACCAAACTTGGAAATTGTGTGAAATTTAGGATGCTCTTTCTAGCTATGCTAATTGATTTTCCGAATTCAAAAGTTTGTCGAATAGGGGAATGGTCCATTCAACCGACAGTGATTAGCTTCAGGTTGGATGCAAAAGAAACAATAGCTTATTCCGTTGCGTTGTTTCTTCCTTTAGAGCCGATACTAAGTTCAATTTTAACCCCAGAAGCTTGCAAAGGGAATCTTCCTACCGTTCCTGAACTTCTTAAACTGCCGTAAGTACCGCTGTATAGGATTTGGTTTCCACCACAGATTTTCAGTTGTTCAAGAACCGGATTTTAGCGTCGGGTTATCTTTTTCTCTTTCAGATTTTTTGCTGATGTTCAGTTAGGACCGGAGGAGAAAATGTCATTAAAGGTGGCGATGATGCGTTCAATAAAATCGGTCACTCTCGTTAAGAGCCTTTATTAATTTAATTTTAAGCTGCTACTTTCTTCTGCTGAATGTTGAAAAGAGAATGAGCTATTATTGTCCAGAGTACATACAGATCCTCGAAACATTCACAAGTCAAGCCATTCACAGCTCATATCTGTCATTTGTCTTTCTCTCTCGCACAAATATTTTCAAAGTTCTCATTCGCAAGCTGTCGACGAGTTGTTCTGCTTGTTCCAAGATGTTGTAGAAACAGTTTAGAACAAGCTGTTAACAACTTAAAAAGCTTGGTGTTATTCAGACTTGTCACAAGGATGTTTTAACAAGTTTAGTAAAAAAAGCAATGATGTGACAAAAATAGCGAGCTATAGATTTGAGCTTAAGATTTTCACTACAACTACCGCTGCCTTTGACGATTTTAAATAAGATCGGTCCAGCACATCCGATTGGCCAAAAGATAGATTAAGCTAGTGGTTCAAATCTGAACCTCACTAACTCTAAGGTTGACGACACAAGGTTTTAACAATATTGTTGTGTCATAGCTCTATTGGCCTTGTTGGAACAACCTTGCTATAAGATTTGTCACAAGTTGTTCCAAACTTGTTGGCAACCTGATACAAGCAGAGCAAAAAAAGGCGAAACAATCTTGCAACATGTCTGATAACCTTGACAAGCAATTGTTGGCAGCTTGGAAGAAGCAGTACCTTCTTCTGTTCTGTAGATACCATCTAAACTTAAAGAGGCTTTAAAACAAGTCAAAGAAGGAATTGAACAACGCCTGAGAGACGATCAGAAACTCGTGAGTTGAACTTTGACTCAAGGTGGCTATTAGCAGTAGTCGTGTTTGAACTACATCTGCATGCGAATTGGACCACAACTCTCCCAAGTGCAAAACATGCCAAACTTAACTGGAAGTGCTCGTTGTTAATTTGATCTCGATTCTTTCATAGTTAAGTCACTATCGAAGGTATTCCAAAGCTCAAGCCAAAGCAAATTCGAAAGAAGAAAAAGACAAACGACGACATCAGAGGAAGGTAAAATCAATCCGGTTAGATAATAGGGAACAAAAATAACTTGGGAAAATGGCAGTGAAAGTGTTTACCGCATTTCATAACGTCAATTTCCTATGCACTGGATTCTTAATTCCTTATATCTGTTTGCATAATTTTTCTGCATTTAAATGTTTAGCAACTTAAAAAGCAAGAGTCCCAGGCAGAAAATCCAATGTCGAACAATACCAAACCGTCATTGAGTAAGTAAAAAAGTATTCATTTTGCTACAGGTATTTGTTGCTAATTGCACGGTATTAATTGAATAATGCACCAGCTTAATTCCCGCACCATAACCCTTCTAATTAGTTAATAATTAGGTACTAATCAAACAGAGAATGTAACTAATATTTTCACCGTAGGTTAACACCCATCTAAGTTACCAGAAGTACTTTCTAATATAATCCAGGTCAGTTCGTTACTAGTACCCGAATTAGTGTACACGCGTAAAAATTACGAGTTGTTGAAGGTTGTTGAAAACAGGATTGAACAATGTTGTGCTGCCCACATTGTTCAATGTTGTCAACAATACTGAACAAGTTGTTGAGCCTGAATCCAGCCAGCAATTGGGTGTAACAATGCTGGACAATATTGTTGACAACATTGAACAATACGGGCGGCACAACATTGTTCCATCCTGTTTTCAACAACTCGTAATTTTTTGCCGTGTACGTGCACTAACTGGGCCTAGCTTACCTCGTCTGACATAAACGTGATATCATTCCAGGAAAAGCTCAATCAGTTGATAGCCATGGTACATCGCGTGCCACCAAAGTCACAGCCCCACCCTCAGTTCCACCGCCACCCCCTGTGACCGCAACCAACGGTGCTCCTCCCCAGACTAAAGGCAGAGGTGCTCTGTTGAGCTCTATTACTTCATTTAAGAAAAACGACCTGAAGGCTACAGAAACCAACGATAAAAGTGGACCAAAAATATAGCTTGCAACATTATAATTCCAAAGTACCAGACCTAAAGTCTTCTTACCCCCCCCCCCGCGCTAATTTATGCTACTGAGCTCTGTTTATAACTGGAATACAATGTCCTGACAGTTATCTCTGTAGAATTAATAGTGGAGCTTTAGATTTGATTACGAGTGCAGTTCAGCGCCAAGTGTGTCAAATTAATCTGTCGTTAGTGTCTGCTGGTTTGTCATAGCGATAATATTTTGCTTGACTTGCGTGCATTTACTGAACAATCGTTTCTTCGGAGTCAATTCTCGTAGTCATGTCTGAAGCTCTTAATGGGGATAGGGCAATAAAAATCGAGTTGTTCTCATAGAACTTACTTGGAGCAGATAGCTCATATCCCTCATGTTTCGTGAAATACTTTAACCGATTAAATTTTAACTGGGCTGTTCGTCATCTTATATTCATATTCGATCTTATATTAACAGTGATTTTTGTGACATCGTGTGCCGTCACATCGTGTGACAACAATGCCGTGTTAGAAATGGACACCAAAATATGATTTTGGACTCATTACATAACTAGGTTAAACATTCATTTTGTGACGTAACATGCATATCAAAAATAATCCGTCGGACAGCTTGCTAACTTATTATTTGAATCAAAATATTTCGAGAATTAATGGACTTTTGAAGAGATAAAATAGTCTTCCATATAATTCAACAAGTTCTTTCAAACGAGACAAACTAAAATTTTATTGCCATTTCCCTTTATAATTGAAACTAAGCACAAGTTTTAATAATGGGCAATTTAGAACCCGCTCGCAGGCTTGGTCTGTCAAAGACAGCAGTTTGTCTGTGCCCATGTACTTGAACATGCTTGGTCATTACCAAGCTGTGATTGAGTCATTGCATGTATTGTTAATCAAGATTGCTCCAAAAACCTCGAAATGGCGAGTAAATGAAAACAATATATATTTGTAGCTTGTAGTTCATATTGTGAACTAAAATTGGATGATTTGCGAAATATTCGAATCAAGTACCAGATTCTCTAAGAAAAATAGAATTTTTATATCCATAAACGTTTTCGAGTAAATTCATTAACTAGATTTACCCCCACGAAAAAAAAAACAAGAAAACGACGGAGTCGGTGATATTTCGTCTTTATTGCATCGACAATGTCTCTATTTTTTTACTATTATTTAACAATGTCTTTGGAATAAAGACGAAATATCACCGACTCCGTCGTTTTCTTGAATATCAGGAATACAAGATGTCTATTTTCGGAATTTGTTTTATTTTGTACTTCCTTAAGTTGTCTGCTTGTCGTAGTTACCCTCAAGCTACCCAGTGAACAAATACACCTACAACTAAAAATAACGACAAAAACACACTGGCACCTTTTGACAATACTTTAATATTCACTTAATACATCATATACTTACTTTACGATAGTTTAAACTTTTCAAATAAGGAATACTTTAATTTCTTAATAAATAAAAGTCCGGTGTTTTGCACCTATAATATTAATACTATATTACTTACCTTAATACATTAACATCTAAATATATTTATATATCATATATACTACATACAGCCTAGACTAGCTAACATTCTGTACAATAACACCATTCTGATTTTTAGCTCTCTCAAATTAGGCAGTAAATAGCATGTGAGCTAATTGAAAACAAGTTACTAAATTCGATCTTTCTTTTTCACAATAACAAAGATAATAAGTTGCATTGTTTTGTAACAAGCCTTCAAACCATACACTATTCTATTTACTATGACCAAACTAACCGAAGATAGCGAATACTCGCTAAACAGTCAGATATTGAACATCGAGAGCTAGAAATAAGAATTACAGTACATGGTGACCTAATACAATAGAATATTCTAAACCTTAAACAACTAGCAAGTCTTAAAATCCTCTAAAATATATCCCCATTCCTCAATATAAGCCTAATTTAAACACATTTTCATCAATATGAATATCTTAAATATCTAAATTGGGCCTGATATATTAAACTTCCAATTGCACCGTTTGTCCAAATGCGAGCATATTAACCCGACCCCTTCCCCCTCCCCCCCCCCCCCAATATATCCCTATCACAAACTTCATTCTAATCCAACATCCTAATATTTCATCATTGCACATTACAAATTTCATTAAATTATTGTTAGAAAATTAAGCACGAAAATGGCAACGCAAAGGCAACGGTCAAACAAAATCATTGAATCGAAATTCAGCAAATATGAAATCGTAACTGATATAAACACTTCGGGATTCACCGAGTTCCAGACTTTGGTTTCGTGGATTACCTGGCTAAGATAGTTGAACCGCATGTAACTATGATTAACCCTATTTACCCTCATTCCCCCCTATAAAGTCCCAAAACCACAACCACTCAAAGAAAGTAAGATCCCAATGAACTCGGGGCACGAGTTCCCTCGTGTTGTTAGCCGTCCCCTAGTGTTGTTAGCCGTCCCCTAGTGTTGTTAGCCGTCCCCTAGCGTTGCCCAATGCTCTATTCTCTGCACGAAGTTCCAATTCAGCAAGGAATATCAACCTTTTAACATTAGTATATTAGTTTCCCTTTATACACATATATTGCGAATAACTTAACATTACCTTTGAAGTTTTGAAGTACGATTAGAATATTTTGAGAATAATGTACGCAGACCTTGTGTAAACATGCAAGACTTGCGCAAAAAAACCCAACATCAAGAATATTAAAAATTAGCAACCTCTCTACACCTCATTTCAGCTCACTTCCCAATCTCGTACCCACGGTAATGCCTGTCTGCTCAACAACTCATTAAGGTACATTTTTTGACCCCAATTAAAATTTTAGCATAAGGCTAAACTGTTCTTTAAGGCCACTTAAGCACGCAGCCCTTTTAAACAGCCGATCCAAACGTTGTGACCCAGTAAGATCATTATCTGATCATTGCATCCAGCAAAGAATTTGGATTATCACGGTTAGGTTTGGGTCAGGGTTAATTTTATCTCCATGAAATGACAACTCCAATTAAGTTTGGGTCAGGGTTAATTTTATATGCATGAAATGAGAAGTATTGGAATTATAAAACGTTGTAACCATTAAATATATTGGGTTGCAACACGGATCGGCTGTTCAAAATATAACATCTGGTCAGAGCAATGTCTCGGTAATCGAAACAGAACCGTATGCATAAAAACTTGTATAGTATGGTTTTGATCAGTTGCAGTTCGAAAAAATATCATCGTAGGAGAAGGAATTTTTTCTATCATTTTCGTTTTGTGGAAACACCACGTGGATTTATTATGGTATTTACATAGTGTTTCCGCAAAACTAAAGTGATAATCACCATGCAAACGTGCAAAAAGAGATTTTTACTGTGAGGATTCGCTCCAGTTCTTCATGGTAGAACCCTACTACAACACATGTCCAAAAATTGTAACTAGGATTGAAGGCTGTCTCGGCCTAGCGCGACCATGTGAACAATCCTTAGCAGGGGATATTTTAAGAGATTAGCTTGAAATGACACCCCCCCCCCCTTGCTTAAGTTATGAACGAGCGATGAATGCAGGTTTTAAAACATGAAAAGGGGGGAGGTGCCTTCCAGTAGCGTAACTAAAGGAGGGGGCAAAACTCCCACTACAGTTCCACGTTATCAAAATATTGTAAAAACGTCATCTGAGGCTCAAAGCTGCTTTATCACATCGCTTAAAAATTCAGCAAGGGGGGGGGGGAATGATACCTCTCAAGTCAATCTCTTCAAATATGCCCCAAGCCTTACTGGTATTTTAACTCGATCTAATAAGATGGTGATTGTATGAATGGTACGGAGTATTTCATTGGATCATCTCCGTACGCATTATCCATACCTTCCGTCGACACGGCCTCAACAGCTGGACCATCTTCCGCCTTCGCTTCGCTACGACCATCCTCCAATGCGGGTAGTAATGCTTCATATTGACTTTGGAGGAATTCTCGGGAGGGGGACCCATATTGTATCACCTCACCCTCCTTTCCCACCGCCTCCACCAGAGTGTCGTTAAACCCGGGGAGCTCCTCCTTCGCCTCTCTCTTGCGGCCCTTCTTCGGCGTCACACGCGGGTCGAGCTTGCCTTTAATGTGCGATTTCTTGTGTTTATTAAAATTTGAAGGATCGCTGAACGCCTTAAAGCACACCTTACATTTCAGCGGTTTGTCCCCAGAGTGTATGCGTCGGTGGATTTTCAGATTGCTGGAGGTGAAGAACGCTTTCGGACATTGGTCGCATTTGTATTTCTTCTCCCCGGAGTGTTTCAAGATGTGTGTCTTCAGCGAGTCCTCGTTCTTGTAGTGCGCGTTACATAGCGGGCATTTGTGCGGGTTTGTCAGCTTGCCTCTTGTGGAACGTGACGAGCTGTAGGCCCGCGAGTGGTCCGAGTCCAGCGCCTGCGTCCTCACGTAACGTTCCGCCATCTTGACCGCCGCCTCAGGCTCTAAGTCCGCGCCCTCTTGCGCGGTCTCCATGGGAACGGCGGTGACGCGTATGTTTCCATCTGCGCATGTGTGAACGAGGAGTTCGTCCGGTTCCATGAACGTCTGGTTGCACTTGGAACATATATGATGCGATCCAATACGTTTTTCGGTTGGTTCGCTACCCCCCGTCTCGACAGCGGGACCATTACTCATTTCAACCATTGAAGCGCTTCCATCCGAAGCCGCTGACCCATTTTCTTCATGTGTCTTCATGTGAGCCTTCCATCGGTCCACGCGCATAAACCTCTTGTCACATGGTTGGCAGTGGTACCACGTGGTCTCGGCGTGACGTAACATGTGCCGTTTCAAGTCCCCTTGCTGCTGGAAACGCCTGTGGCACTGTTCACACTCGAATGGCTTCTCGCCGCTGTGCACCAGTTGATGTCGTCTCAGGTTCGCCCGCTGGTTAAAATCGCGGTCGCATTTATCGCATTTGTAACGCCGCTTCTCGCCCTTTTGGTTCGCATCCGGATTTTCAACCCCGGGATAAGAGACGAGTACAGACTCCGGGTGGATAACATTCTCCGGGTGGTGAACGCCCTCCTGATTGGGCGGCAACGCTGGGACATGGTTACGTAACGCCAGGGGGGCGGGAAAGCGGTGGTTTGGGGGGGAATTCAGGGGGGAATGATGAAAGATCGGGTGAACTCCGCCGTTCAACAACTCGCGAGGGCGACCTGATATTTTCAAAAAATATTTTTCGCTTTAGTTATTGCGTTCATTTTCTCATTTATAAAACTACCGTTAGACTATTTTAGCCATTTGAAATGCTGAAACCGGAACAATATCCGTGGGGGCATGCATGTAAACATGAATTTTTTTGAGAAACGGACGTAATTTTCATCGACGTACATGATGTTGTTTTCAAGGTTTCTGAGAAACTGCTGTCATTTTCTAGGACGTACATGATGACGTGGGCATATTCGGTAAACACTTAGCGATGCTAGACAGATAAACGCACTCAAACTGTTTTCGGTTGATGGAAATCTTGAATAATGTTGTGGTTTACCCCATAAGCAGTGTTAGCCAGTAATGAAGTAGATTTACTTGCCGGTTACTTTAAGTACAAAAATAAGTATTTTCTTGCGAGGAAGTGATTTGTTTTTACTTTTAACGAAATACTATTTTTGTTTAATATCTACTTTTTACTTCGTAAAAAAGTTTAAAGTTATTCTCAAAGCGAAGTTAGAAGCGGTGAGCAAGGACTAGTGAGAATGTGCTTGGCACAGCCAGACTGTGGGCTGTTACCTCCGTTTTCATACCGCCAAATGTCCTATTAAATTATTTCTGAGTATTTCTCTGATACAAAAAAGTAAAACTTTTTACGGCTTTTACTTAGCTAAGTAAAAAATTGAGGTGTTACTTTTGAATTTTACTTGAGTAAAAAATTGAGTATTTTGCTCAACAATGCCCATGAACATTATTGTCGGCTATGTTGGTACAATATTGTTTAGCATAAATGCAGAAATGCACGAACAAATAAAACAAGACGCGGAAGATTGTCATCATCACTTGATCACTTGTCCAAGATTCATAAAAACAAGTCAGATTGAATAATGTTTTGCTGCCCACATTGTTCATAGTTGTCAACAATACTGTTGAGCTAACAATGCTGAGCAATATTGTTGAGAACTATATATGCACAGCCAAAAACGCGCAGGTTCTGTTGAGAACTTGATCAACAAGACGATATTAGGATGCGGTCGTATGGCTCGTGACAGCCTTGTTGACGACACGTTTTGTAGGTTGCCAAAAAACTTGTTGCAAGTTGATTGCCAAAATTTGTTATCCACAGGCTTGCTGCAAGTTGTTTTAACATGTTTACCTAGTCTGCAAAAGAAAAGTTGCAACAAGCCTGATTTTCACAGGCTTGTTGAAAATTGATAAAATTGACTAGTTTGCAAGTTTCAACAAGCCAATAAAATAGACAGCTTGCAACAGTCTGTAGCACTTTGGCTATGCACAACACTGTAGGCAGCACAACATTGGTCAGTCACCAGCCTTGAACAAGTGATAATTTATTGCTGTGTAGGCTAACCTGGAGTTAGCACGAACCTAGCTCTCAAGAACTGAAGAATATCAGAGTAATTGAAACTTACTTGTTGCAACCCCGTTTTCATCCACATGAACTTCTTTTATTCCTGAATTCTTAGTCAACTCCATGAGAGCATAGAGATCATTATTATTTGGTACTCCAGCATGTTCGTAGGTGGTCCTATACCCTCCGATGGTGGTAAACGTCGGTGTGCTTGTAAATCCAGGCCGGATTATCTCCGGTACACCATCCATGGTTATATGAGCTGGAGGGTGTTCAGTACTTGCCATGGAACTTGCCATGGAACTTGCCATTGATTCTGGTACAAGGTTGGTTCTCTTGCGGGCCACGCCCTTTCTATCATGTTTTCTAAGATACAGTTGGCAAAAATGATGTCAGAGAGTCGCATTGCGAGTTCAAATCCCGCTCCGGACAACGAACTTTTCGTTGTTCTCTGCAGTGTATTTAATAGCATTTAATAGTTGCAGAAAAATGTAGATGTGAACACAACATATTGGCTTCATAGTAACCTAGTATCGGCAATACCAGTCTAGTTATACACATGAATTTAAAAATTTTAAATAATATTAGCAATAAAATAATAGTATATGATCTATGGAACTAAGAGTAAAAGTACATGAAAGATATAGTTTCTTTCGCTGCTTTAAATACAACAGAATTCAAATATTTGGAGTGAAGCCGCGAACCCTACTTCATTTGAAGCATCATATTCTGTTTGATCTTTCAGGTAGTACCTATATTTTTTTGTGTACTAAGTGCACGATATATTGATATTACAATAACTAAGTAATCTTTATTACATTACTTCCCTATATGAAGGGCCTTTACTCAAAATGTTGAATTATTTTTCCTCTTCCAGGTAGTGTAAGAATCTACACTTTTTGTGTACTTAGTGTACGGTATATTGCTGTTACTAATTAACTAATCTTAGTAACGAACAACCCAACTGCTTGAAACATAAATTATGTTTCACAATCATTCAGGTAGTGAATATTCTATGGTTTTGTCTGCTTTTAACTGCACTACCGAACACTGGTAATTAACAGTGGAGACATGTCAATCTTACCTTCTGTTTGCAAGCTCTGTTTGTTCAGCACTTTCGTTTTCTGGGACAACGCTGGGACCTTGTGCTTCCATCTGAAAAGCATGCAGTTTCATTGTTGGAATGAATTTTATAAGAATCAAAAATTTTGAAGAGAAATATGTAGGCAAACCAGGGCAAAATCATAACCCTAACATAAATGACACACGCTGTCAATCCTGACTACTTTCATACCCTGGGCTTTAACGACCTCGAACTGAAATTGTAACATGACTTTCAAACTATCCTCTTTATATAAAAAGGTGGAAATGAGATGAGGTCCAGCACGTTTGCTAGGATTGCAAATCTGTCCGTCCAAAATATGTCAGTGGATGTGGGCTAGCATTCTAAAGATCACAGGTTCAATTCCCGCCGTGGTCAGGCATATTCTTCAACTTGCCCAGTGTGGATATAAACTCAGAGTAACACCACACACATCACACAATACAGTATATAAAACAAAATTATATCGTAATATATTACCATGAGACATTCAAACTCTGATGATCTCTTGATTGTGAGATGAGCAAGCAGTTCTTAACTCAAAAGCATGTGACCTCGAAATCTGTCCCCCTCCCCCCTTTCATTTGCTACTCCCCTACTCATGCCCCTGCCCCCACCCGAAGAAAACAATCACAGGCAGCTTACTTGAACAACTTCAGGAAGCTGACCCGGACTTCCACCATCATCGCTAGTAATATCTTGAGATTCCGTTTGTCTCTTCCTGCAAGACTTGTTAGCACGATGTTGTAAGTACTTCTCTAAGTTGGTGAACATTTGTTTGCACTTGCCACACTGATGAAGATCTGGCTCATAATCATCACTGTCCGCTTCTGGATCTAAAAGATATTCAAATACCTGTAACATGAATCCCGGTTCACACTGGGTAATCTTGGCTGCAATTTTACATTTTGGGAGTTCTTTCTACGGTGAGAGTTTAAAAATCTTACTTAAAATTGACATATTTATATACAGCTCTGAGATACCTGTAATGGTATCTCAGAGCTGTATATAAATGTGTCAATTTGCAGTAAGGCTAGCACGGGTTATTTTTACTTAATGTCAATATGGGAGATTCAAGAGTAACACGTGCCGCGGGAATTACCAGTTTGATGCAAGTTTGTCATGAAGTTACATCAAGCATCAAGTGAAGTTACAGCTCCATCAAGACTGTTTAAATCAAACTTAATGCAACATGATATTTGCAAACTACTTGAAAATTTGTCTCAGACTTGTCAAGGTCAAGCCAGAAACACAAGACCTCTGAACTTCAAAGTAAGGACAATTGATTTTCAGATGAAATAGCAAATTTCAATAGTCAAATGAAACAGAATATTTCAATAGTCAACTATCATTAGCAGAAACTAATGTAAACTTCAACACCTGCTTTGACAATAGGGTTGGACAATATTAAGAAAATCATCTCACAATTACTGTCATGGAAAATATCCCAATAATGGATAATATCGCGATAAATGAAATAAAAAATTACCATATTTTTCAAGTACAATTAGCATCAAAGACTGGTAAGCTTTTGTATAACCTTATCAAAGATACGTCAACAACAAACTAGTTACTCTATATGGCAGCTTTTCTAGTCTAACATTTACTGTTCATAACGGTAAATTGCCTGTGCAGTGTCTACTCTTCAACTTTATTCCATGTTTAGTGGAAGGAAAACTAGATTAGTAACAGCCCACTATGAAAAGCATGTAAAATAATTGCTGCCTTGCTAAATAGACTTTCTGAGGGTGGATTTATTACAGGAATGTGAAGACACTTTCCTTTGGGGGGGGGGGAGATACAGCAAGCTACATGTATACACAGATTTCTTTGCAACATCACAATAGTCATCGAGCATGATGATAATTTTGATAAATTCTCGCTCAAGTTTTTAAATATCATGATAAATTACAATATCGAAATATTGCCCAACCCTATTTGACAACTGTATCCCCTCATGGATCAATCCAGCAGCTACCTTTCAATTTATCAAAAATGATTTATTTGCCACATTTCAACTTCTTCATTTACAGGGAAAATCGACAATATCTCATCCCTATATCACTTACCATCAGGAAATGTGAGGTTCTGTATATTCACTCCAGATATCTAAAGTTGTAGAAATTCAGAGGTATAGGTTTTACACCAAACATCATCAACCACAACTGACCAGACTATTAAGTTTGGGATTCAACTTCAGAACTCAATAGCAGTTTGCAGTCTTTTTAATAGTTGCAGAAAAATGTAGATGTGAGCACAATATAGTTGGCTTCATAGTAACCTAATATCGGCAAATATTTCAAGCTAGAATGAGACTTCAACTAAGCTACAAATAACATGACACCATATATTAATATATAAATTTAACTTCAGCCTTATTATTGCTTATGGTGAGCCATTAGCAAAATTCAAAATACATTCTAAGAGCTTTCTGACAGGTTCGTTAAATTTGACTCTCTTATCTTGCTTCTTAATCACATATTAAGTTTTTTGTGGCATAGAGCACACTTTGAGAGTAAATAAATTATTGTCATTCAAATAAGGCTCATGAATGAATCAATTTAATAGGCAATATACCCACTCTAACAATATACACCCTCTTTCTGCAAAACATGGGTGCATTTCATCTCCGAATCGTGCCAAAAATGAACATGATAAAACTGGGGGTTTTGCCTTATTCAGCAAATATAAAAAAACTTTGATTTATAATTATTTCAGCACTTGATATCATAAAATAACACACAGCTTTTAAGTCAGAACCAGCTGTCTTATGCAATTTATACCCAAGACAACAAACACAACAAGGATACCACCAAATTAAAGACCAAAATTTTAACAAATGTTGGCAAAAATAATTGAAACTTAATATGCTTACACAATATTGTTGAAACACAAAACTTTTCAAATCAATTCTTTGAAAATAATCTCCCATTGTGCCTTTCAATCAAACCATATGTTGGCAGAGCTTATGATACAATATTCCTCATACAATTCATAACTGTTAGTTCATTGTGCAATCTATCAATCTTACGTAGGAAAAATAACCAAGTTTCACAAAACTCCATAAGTAGCACCAAAGCAATATTTTGACATTCAAAAACATCGGGAGACCTTTATTTTAAAATGTGATAAACACGCAAGGAGTTTATGAAATTGCATCTGCAATGTTTATAACTGTCCAAATACCCAAATGTCACTTCAATATTGTACAATACCAGTTAACTGTTCAGAGCTGGTGGGGCTTGAAATTGTATTTCGGACAAAAATATGATTTGTAGAGCATTCTGAGAAACAAACCCTGAAGCTAGTTGATGAAAGCAGTGAAACTTAAGTGGGAAAGCAACATACTATTTTGTCTATGTTTAATAATAAATAAATCCACAATATGGTGTTGCCAAATTTTAGCAAAATACTGAAAAAATCTCCAGAACAAATACTGCTGCCTCATTTCCTTTTTAATAAGCCCTGACAATATGGCATAAACATTAAATCTATCACAGTTTCATTTTTGAATAAATTACAATGTTAATAACATTTTGAGGGACAAAAACATCTGCCCTACAGATAGATATCAACAACAATCGAAGCGAAATAGCCAACCCATTCGTACACCACAGCGAAAAACTCCACATTTTTGCCACCAAGAAACTCGTGTTCAACTTCTACAGAATAAAGAACCATGTCACTTCTTTGTTCTCTGAACAAATGGTATGCAAATCTCCGCGAGACTTGTTGTTCGCCCATTGACTTAGGCGCTTACCAGCGTGGCACACACGTTTTCTTTTGAACTTTTTTGTTTTGTTTTGAACTTTCAATAGGAAATTCTATGATTATTTTACGACTTCTGTTTCGTTGCTGTGTGCCTTCTAAAACACGTAGCACAAAACGTTCCTAAATTTGCACAATACATCACCAGAAACCATCGACTGATTTGAAATAACGGAAAATTTTGACCACCAATTCAAGCTAAACAATATCAGGAAAGATTTAAGACCCTCGTCTTAAAGTCGCACAAATTTCGATGAAAACAACACAAGGTCTTTCCGTTTCCCTCAATTTAACGACCCCAACTTTAGTTTAACTCTAAGACATACCATGCTAGACGTTTAAGGTAATCTATGGCTTAAAACTGTCACCGTTAGGCCGGGAATCGACCTGGTGTCATCTCATCATCGCGATCTTCAAACTCACCAATATTATGTTACCATTCGCCGGTTTTTCCTTCGCTAGTTTCGACACGATCATTTCTAAATTTTGCCTAAAAGCGAAGAGGTACATTGGATGTCACATAATCAAGCTACACTGTGAAGTCAACACCAATTTTAAGGTTCGCAAACATGGTATTTCGCCGAGTCGTTCGAGCGTAACCCGAAGGTGGCAAGCAAAAATGTCATGTATATTATATAAACCCAAAAGCCGTACATTGTGCTAGATTTTATCTCGCTTACCCCTTTCTCGATTCGTCTTCTTCGGCCATCGTCGACTCGACTAGACTAAAGCCTTCCTTCCGATGTACAATACACTACGATTTGGTAAAGACAATGCCATAGAGCTAAACAACAAGACGCCATGTTGGTTGATGGTTATTGATTGAGCCTCACTCTGAAGTCACACCTGTAAGCTATGGAGCCTATGAAAGCAATTACCGCATAAAGCCACCTGCACGACGAACAAAAGAGTGACATCTTCGACCACGGGGCACCATGTAAATTTAGACTTTTTGCCAAATCTACAACACGTTAATCGCAAATAACGTTTTCCTAACAATACCCTCCCCACGTTCGCGCTTTCTACCAAAAACCCCGAGTCAGTACCTTGTTAATTTCGTGTCTTTGTAGCGGTGTATTCTTTGGTGTTACGGGCAACTGTTAATGAGCGTTTTTCCTATGCATTTATGCATGCACGTATGCCTTAAATCATGTTTAATATATTATTTTCATTATGTAATTATTCCTAACGTCAATTTGGTGGTACGGACACAATCGGTTCGCGGAAGTAACTCAAAATTTCACTGTGTTCCAAGTTTGAAAAGCGAATGAAACGCATGTCGGGGCCAACATCTATACTAGCTAAATATGATTTTTAATATTCGTCATTCGTTTTCCAGCCGCCAAGGCGAAATCCCACCCACAACTTTTCCTAATACGGGGTAATGCAAATAAGTAATTTGCACGAACTCTTCTGAAACCACATGGATCTCTGACGGTAATCTTGGCAACTAGAAACTTCAGTGGTATTTTTGCAATGTGCGTCCACTTCAGCAGCGCTTGGCTGAATTTGACCAATACTCCGCGAAATTTTCCCCGCTTGTTTGAAGTAACCGGCAAACTTGTTTCCAATAGAAAATATATATTATATGAGACACTTCTTATGAATCGAATAACATCTGCCGTGTTGCAAGGCATTTGCTTATATTGGCTTGTGCTGAATGAGGTATCTTTTTATGCCAATGGTGGTCGCACTGACTAACTGACATTGTCGGCGTGGGAAAAAATCTGCTATGCTAGAGTATGTGTATTTTTTTCGCCCATGACAAACTAGCAAACCAAATAATGTCAAGTATCTGCAAAAGGAAGTTTAGTCGAATATGTTGATAGCATTATTGTTGTTAACTGTTGCTCAAAATCTCTTTGAACCTAAAACCGAGCAAGAACTGCATGGGCAGGTATATACCAAGGAAACCAGTCGAATCGTACCAAAATTTTAGGGCCAATTTTCGCTGTCAATTTTACCAGCTTTCATTTGTCCAGTCGCACAACCGCACTGCTTGAAGCATATAGTTTGAGAATTATTTACTCACGGGATTACTGTATGTCTGGCGCAGATGGTCAATGCCAAAATAGAATATTATGAGCTTCAAAGATGATGCGTTTGCGTTTAACGAATGAAGGAGTGCCGGCGATGCCGCGATAGGCAAGAAAGCGCCGCGGGAATTTAGGTGTAAAACACGTAATAATGATAAACTAACACGGCGTACTCTTGTTTTTCGCGCTTTGGTAGAAGATGCAAGAAGACTTAACAGTTCCGTCACTGCCGTCACATAGCTATGTTTTTTTTGTCTTGATGTAACAATCAATCGTCTCTCTACGTGGACAAGACACTCGTGGTGAAAAACACCAACTAAAATGCGTTTGCTAAATTGAAATACATTGCCGAAATTAACGATTTTCACTGTGAGAAATCAATGGCTGGTCTGACTACATGTGAGCCCACGCCAGCTGCTGCAGCCCGCGTCATTCAAATATACAATTCAAATGTTTCATTATTTTTGTCCAATTCCACGCTCGCCAGTGCTGTCCTGTTGATTACCGTGATTATCATAAGAATGGTAACTAGGCATTTAAGTTATCGAAAACTCAGCTGAACAGTCTATATGACATAATACGAACGACACTAATGAAACTTTGACAGGTATATATATCAACACACAACGAACCGAATGCATGGGCCATGTAGTTACACATTGAGAACAAAACAATAACGACAGATACGCTTTTTCTCTAGACATTTTATTTTTCCCGCTAAAGTTCTCAGACTCTAACAGCAATGCTAGACATGAGGACGGCTTCTATCTCTTATCATTATCTTATCGATATCATTTCGAGTTCTCAATTTTCAGTCATTTCCACTTCTCGGACTTCGCTATTGCCCTCAGGCTCCATACATTGCTTGAGTGTCAGAGTAATTCCTACCACTGGTATCTTAAAGGAGTAGGTAGCTCTGCATACGAGTCCTTCGGCACATTCACACTTGTGAGCGTTCTGTAAAGACAGCGACATGTTTCATGAGTCATTGCTTGCTGTCACGTACCAGCATTTTACCTGTGATCATTTTACCATCTATTGCTACCATGTCTATCACTACAATCAGACCATCGTCAGCACTGAGTTTCTGCAGTATTTGAGCGCAGCTTTTTTCCAGCGCTGACTCGAAATTTTAACAACATCCAATAATAGCATGGGCTATATGGTCTATATGTAATATTTAAAACACGCGCAGGAGTGCTTTATCAGATATACAACGCGAGACGAAGCCGAGCGTTGTATATCTGATAAAGAGCGAATTGCGAGTGTTTTAAATTACTTCTAAATCGATTCATTTTATACCCATCTTGTCTGTTTGTATATAAAAGAATTTTCAATATAGATGTTGTATAAGCCGAGAAAACCGAAGTAAAAGATTTGTGAAAATCGACATGTGTTTTATCTCATATATAGACTCTAGTTACGGCTATGATTTCCTTTGTGTTTTCATGAATTATTAATGAGGTTTAGAAATATTTTTATAATTTAGTATAGTTATAAAGCATAGCTTGGTAATAAATGTATATGTACACATTCCTAGTTTCAAAAGTTAATTTTAATATTTGTTAATATTATGGGGATATATCGACACACATGTAAATATAAAGTATTTCACCTTTAGCCGGTGCAATGTTATATTTTTTAATAAACCTGCGAATAAATAAATTGTGTTTTCTAAACGATTAAAATCATGCAGAGAAAGGTCAGGCGACTACAACATTTGTAATAAAAAGTTTATTGAAATACAAAAAAGTCTCTATTCCGTGACATTTTACCAGTTCACCATTATCAGATCATATAGCTCATGCATCTTTATCAATATCATCATTATTATGAAAACCGTTAGACCATTACTAGTTCCTGAATCGTGACCATCAAAATCTATCATCACCACTGATCTCTGAAGCCATCTTTACCAAACCACTGCTTAATATCACCATTGTTACTTTCGTCATCATTAACTCTCGCTATATGCGCTACCATAAAATGATGATGTTGATAATGATGCGTGATGAGCAATGATCTGGTAAATTGGTGATGCCGTTGAAACAGGGACTATTTTAGCGTTCATCAGCCCACCATAATCAAACACTACCTTAAGGTATCCGCCCTGACAATATTTGTGTTGATAACAGTTCATGATGAACTTTCACAGTTCAGTTGCTATCTTGACTGTATGTAACTTAAATTTCTAAAACTCATTAATAATTCATGAAGGAAATTCAAAAGAAATACATATTTAATTAGTGTTTTGAAACTAGAGGAAACTACTAGTTGTTTGAAATTTTTCATGGTACTCGTACTTTGAAATTTTTCAAGGTACTCGTACTTTGAACTTGCAAAATTGCATAATTGATGAGTTTGAGAAGTCAGTTCAAATACTCGACAGAGGACTTTACCGGGATTTCAAGTAATCGGCTTCGCCTCGGACTGGAACGAACTCCTCGTACTTGAAATCTCGGTAAAGTCTTCTATCTCGTATTTGAACTATTACGTAATATAGCTTTTCACATTTTCATGCACTCTAAATGTCTTAGGTATAACATTCAAATGCTTTAATTTTCAATTCGTAGTTAATTGCACAGGAATAAAGAAAATGTTTGAGTTCTTCACGCAAGATATTTAGAGCACATTCCTATATGAACAGCCATTTCATATTTAATAAAGAAAGCAATTAAAGTGTACTTATCATGAACTGTTGTCATCAAAGGCGGATGCCTTAACCATGTGACTTACCTTCAAGTTACAAGGAATATACTTGAACAGAAGAGGGGAACAAATTTTTCCACCAAGACAACACCTCTCTTTACCACAATCTTTGAGCACGGTTTCAGGCTTACACGACTAAAATTAAGACAAAAAGCATGAGTCTGTTGTATGAACGTCTAACATGAACATTACCGGGGTGTCAATATGTGGTTATTCTTGATGACTAACTTAAAACGCATATACTAATTAGAAATGAGCAGCTGATCTATGGGCAATTGCAATGCGACTCAAACCATTCATGTGATCCTGATTTTAAATAATGAACTTTATAACTATTATCGATAACATGAGTGACACACGAGTTGAAGACGGAGTTGTATGTCTCATACAACATGGAGGCAAATGTTGCAAATGGCTGTGAATGAATCTCTCCAATTTTAAAGATCTAACAGAGAGGCAATTTTGCGAATATATCTTGTGTTTCATCAGAGTTAAAGTTTCATCAGAGTTAAAGTTTCATCGGAGTTAAAGTTTCATCCAAATCAAGAGAAATCTGTGTGAGAGAAGTGGAGAAGATTAATTTTCTATTGAGCTAGACATAACGTTGCATGAAATTTTATTGGTTGGACATTTTTCCCGAGCCAATCAAATTTCATTTAACATTTCCAATCTCCTCATTTGACGTGATTATGAGAATAGCACTTACTCTTATGATGGAACGTCCAAATCTTTCAGACGAGGGTTGCAATATTTCTTGAGGCACAACAGTTTCACTGTCATGCACACATTGGCGATATTTGTAAGTGTGATGAAGATAGGTTGCGGTGAAGGTCAGTTGACATGAATAACCTGGGGCACAACCTCCACAAGTGTCGTCCACCTGCAAAACGTATGAGAGTTGAATCAGTGAATGGATAAAATGAAAGTAAGTCCATACTTTAAAATGCCTCAGTTCTAAACAAGGGTCACCACGACAACGTGAGTTAACTACTGAGGGCCGTATCATCTCACCCACCGCTATCTTCATGGTCTCAGAAAGGCTAAAGAAATTCATATTACGAAATTTGGTACGAACAGATTTCGTAATACATTTATCTCAAGTCTTTTGAGAGACTAGTTAAGTAAATTCTATATTTACATAATAATAATTTTAATAACCTATGTACGTAAGATCATGTAATTCAGCTACTAAGCAGCGAGATGATTTTTTTAAACGGTTTATTATTATTATTATCATCAACTCAATGGAGTACGCGGACAAAACCTGCGACTTTCGACAGAGCGTTGCTCTTTTCACATGAAGACTGGATTCGAGTCATATTGATACTGATAATTCAACTCGCGACCTTAGAGGTGATAAGCAAGTGGTCTAACCACTCCCCCCCCCCCCACAGCCCCAATAACACTGATTAACAATAAGCACTCGAGGGAATCGACTATTCACTCTCGTTTTCCTGTTTTAAACCTGTTAGTTCATCCTTGTCGCGAATTGTAAATCCTGCTGGAAACGGTTTTTTCCTTTTATGAATTTATTGCCCTTTAACGATAACAACAAACTCGTATCTCCCAAACTATCTACCATTTATTTATATTATTTGCTAATCCTAAATTTAAAACAATAATCGAATCTCGTTTTTAGGATTCATACTTAATTAGCTAATTAATTTCTTTATTATTACTGTAAATAGTACTACATATTCATAGCTTTTTCATGTTTGTATATTCATAACTTGCTGTGTTTTAAATTTTGAACTGACAAAAATTTTATTAAATATAATCTATATTAATGTAAGTTAGGGGACTAAAATAAAAAGCCTTCAGAGGTTTCTAGTAGTTCCCTAGCCCTATCTTGTAATAATAATCGGGAAAACATAATGTAGTTAGATATTACGGGCGAAATGAATAAAAATTGGAAAAAAAATTAAAAAAACAGATGGTTCGCCTACAGCGATTCCCTAAAGTAGATCACTCAGAATGGATTAAAAATAACAAAAAATCTCGCATATTACTTACCGCGGAGACAGAATAAATTGTGAAGAGAAGAACGAACACTGAAAAAGTATTCATAATGACGTCGAAGCACTCCGACCGAGAATTGAGCTTTCTTCAAGAGATTGTAAAAATGATAATTTTCCCAAATTCGAGCCTGTCTTATGTACACTTCAGGCGTGCAATGTGTTGTTCCATCTGGTAAAGCTGGAATGCGTTGAACGTTGATCACCTGGTAAAACTCACATGACCTGTTTATGGTAGACAATCATTCTGGATAACATACAATGGATCCGAATCTCCATAAAATTCCAAAAATTTTATGCCTTAGTAACGCTTTGGAAGCCTATGAATGGACCTACTTTTTTAATTCCATTTTAAAATGAGTTGGCAAGCCTGAGAACTAATTAGTTTTCAATGTCATAGAATGGGCTCTATTTGATTTTGCATCCTCGATGGAATGACATTTTGCAAATGCACAAAACCTAAGAAGTAATGCGAAATCATGTGTTTGTACTTTTCCGCGAGATCTCGGTTGCACAAAAAATAAAAATCTGTCAATCTCACGATAAACTTTCGCCGCTTCGTGTGCAAAATGTATCGCAAAGTACATTCCAAATGCACTACACCTTCCACTTTGTAGCAATCGGTTACGATATTGACCTAATGAAAGCATAGTGAGAAACGTTAATTGACCTCACTAACGCTATTCGCGCCCTTGTCACAAAACGCAAACTGACTTAAATACAAGCTATACTATCAATTAACAAACGCCTTCAAAGAAGGCAGGCTGAAGAATGCCCAGTGCATAAATACTCATAGTAACACCACTAACATGGAGTACATATCACAAAGAGACATAAAAATCACGATTTCAAGTACTTTCAAAACATTTTTTCTTTACAAATATATATCATTTATACACTCCTAACAAGTTTCACTCCGTTTTGTTCAGATATTTTCAACGTGCAGCTTTTGCATAACAGTCAGTCTTTGACTTCGTCGGTGGATATTTTATACACTTTAATCTTTATTGAAGATTTAGTTCTCGTCTCAGAATAACTCTCATGTTCGTCATCCAATGGCCTAAAATCATCTACCACTTGAGTACTTGATGTTTCTGGAGAGATCTCGATGCTACCGTGTCCTCGTTCCTGGAGTTGCAAAGCCAAATTTACAGCACGGTTTATCGCTGCTCCTAATCCGTGTATAAATATTTCGTCGTGGCCAGAATCTAGCAGCTTTTGTGCTCTTTCAAGTTGACACTTAAAATCTGATTGTTTGTTGACATAAAGATCGTTCTTTTGCTTAGGAGTCTTCCGTTGGGGACTCCTTCTCTGACGGACGAAGCTTTCATTTGGCGTTTTGCTCGATTTTTCCGCCATCTTGGATTTGTGGGCAATCGTACGTCATGTTATTTGATATGTATTGGTTTTGACAATTTCGCAACTCCGAAAGCCCGTCAAGTTGTGGTTTCAACCTTAATTAAAACTCCTCTGTTGAATAAAAAACATAAACCGAAGAAAACCGATCATTGCGGATGATTTCTGAAGCAATTTTTTCTTTTGAGCAAGAGGAGTTGTTATGGAACTTCTCTCTCATATCAGGATATCAGTCACAGAAATTCGCTATCTTGCACCATAAAAAATCGCAAGCAAATTCGTGGCAAAAGTCGCTGGTGTGAGCTGACATTTAACATATTGTTGAATTTGAGGGATGGGTCGACTTGAAACAATGACTTGCCCACCTTTGAGCAATAGACTCGCCAATTTGCTTAAATGCACACCAAAAATTTCTTCTGATGTTTCCAAGTTTGGGAAACATTGTTGCGGAAACAAAATTTTGCTTCCCGGGAAGCAAAAATGTTTCTAAACAAATTCAGAAACATTTTTGTTACGGAAACAATGTTACCTTGTTTGTCCGGGGCTTAAAGAAGTGTTTCTTCTTCGATATAACACTGGTGTAGCCCGACAATCTGGTCCTGTTATAATGTTATTCAGGCCAGTTCAACTGTGATATCATTACTCATTTCTTTAGAAACTGATTGGTTTCAAAGTAACTGAAAAGACGTATTTGCATAACACGACCTAATCGGCCACAATGCTTAATACTAAACATAAAAGTTTAAAAAGAAACCGCTAAGCAATTGACATATTACAGGCATAAAGAAAGCGCAATAATGAGAAGACTTATATCGAAAATATCGAGAACTCTTCACATTCATTTCATATTCCAACCCTATAATCTGTGTGAATCAAAGCGTACTGCAGTTAATACACGATATGCGATTTCTGTCGCGACATTAAAAATTTTTCCATTACAAGGAAGCTATGAGCTACCGGATTTAAAATTCCCTCTGACAAAATAGCAGACGAGAAGTCCTATTCAAGAGCAAATAAGAATCGAAAGCGTCCTAGGTCGATGTCTCTTTTAAAGAGACGGTCAGTATCGTGCAACTGGGACTTGAGAATGAGCATCTCATTGCAAAAAAGAAGAAAAAAAAACCAGACGCCCGTTGCCTCCACTGGCATCTATAGATTCTGTTGGCAATAAATCAATTTTTGTGTCGGTTGTGATTACGTAGTTGATTGTTGTCATGATGAAAACTATGGCGATAAAAAATGTAAACAGACTATTGAAGATATTGAAAATTTATAAATGGTTCTGAATTTGTTAAAAAGACACGTCCCAATACAGTAACAGGCCAACATTCCCACAGTTAATGAGAGCAGTAATCTCGAGATACCAGTCCGAATGCTAGCACCAGTGGCCACCGCTACAGGCAATCTAAGTGATAATTAATATATTTTGGCTATTCTAAGGTAAATCTTGTTGAAACTTCAATTAAACGAATGTTTGCGGACCAGCAAGCTGCGACTCAGTATCTCCGCCCTCTTTAATTGCATAATTCCCTTCAAATTTGCTCAGGCTTATTATCTTGAAAAATGATGACACGTCAAGAGCAAATAAAATTGTTAGGATGAAACTCGTAACCACATCAACTACGGACATTAGCGAAGCCAGCCCGACAATTTGGTCATGCTATGCACATTTAAACCATTATCATTATTCATTTCTTTTGAAATAGATCCTTATGCGGTCTATTAACACTGAAAATTTTGAATTTGCACGACCAAATGCCGGGCTGGCTTCGCCACTGAGTCACTGACTACGGGTATTCGAAAAAATTACTTTATGAAGAAAACACGAAAGAAATACATACTTAATCAATACGCAGGTTAATGGGATACAGATTTTTCCCTGAATGATATTTACATAGACTTTAAGTTCGATTTCTAACCAAATATGATTCATTTCTTTGAAGTCATGAAAGAATACGAACGTTTTCATTCAGACATTTAATAAGTACGACAAAGCATTCGCATCCGATCTGTATATGATCTACAACTTTGGCTCACTTTTGCTTTATCCAATACAAATATCTTTCTGCATCACATAATAATGATATTTAAATTTGCAAAGTACCAATTTCCGCTCGAAAAAAGAGGCTTTCAAACAAGGGACCTCAGTCGGAATTTGAATGATAGGAACCCGGCCCGAGTTTGCAACAAAACTGAGCCATTTCACTCATTTCAAAATGCTCTTAAAATTAGATTTCTTTTTTTTCTTCACCATTTCTTAACTAAAACGATTACGATTGCTTTAAACTTTATAATGAATGCTTTCCAAACTTTGAAACTCTAGTACCTCATGCCCCTCCCGTTTTTTAGTATTTTATCCTCTGACTACAGTAAATCGGGCAAAAATTACTCAGTCTTACTACTCGCTATCTATCGAGCAATGGATAGCGAGTAAAGTAGCCAATCTAAAAACAACGTTTGCAATAGCATGCTAGTATGATTCTACAGCAGTGAACGATGACATTTACATGCAGATAAGCAAATATTAGATATACTAGCAATCATTCTCAATTAAAATACATTAAATTGAAATCAGTTCTATTTTAGTTCTATAAGTTGTTTTTTTGCACCTGTTGCTCGACCTTAAAAGTGACAATACGATCTTACTGAAGACCAAAGGTAACTCAAGCATATACTGTTACCATGTCCCATGTCTCAAGCGCTATAGTACGCCCTCACAAAAACGACCTTCTAATTTGACAAAAAAAAACGTCAGCTAAAATTAACTTCCATTGTTTCATTAACTTTAAAAAAAACCTCATTTTCTCTCGCAAACATTCATTCAGGAATGCAAACATTCAAAAATCCTAATTATTTTTGCCGGATAACAATTCTCACCAGGTAAATTATATTTTCGCAGATGTGCAAGCAAGGTTGAAGGAAATCTCTATAAAAAACCCGGTTTGAAACCGACAGAGCACACATAGCTCACTACATTATCTTGTTAAGGGAAAAACTTTCTCGAGAAAAAGCTAAGAAGATGAATAAAATATTTGTTGCCTTTTTCGTGGTGGCTGTTAGCGCAAGTTACGGATTCTTCATTGACAATGTAAGTAGTTTAATTTAGTTTTTAGGTGTGAAACTTTTGCAGAAGCGATTTTTTTGCAAGTATTCTCTGTGAGTTATCGTTAGACAATCATTGGCAACCCTCTAGCAAAGAATAGCAATGCCGTCAAAACAAGTTAAGGTACACAGCAAACAGCGACCATAGCATGCATCTTTCGTGTGAAGTGGCTACTGTAGTTCATAAATATCTTATGTAGCTAAGCACTCGCACTTTTGGAAGAGCTCCATGAAGTGCGCATGTAAGTATTCATTCCTTTTCTTACGAACAAGTATTGCCTACAAAGAAAAATCGAAGAAAATTGGTATTATTCCAGTCTGTTTCTGGCAAGAATATTTAGATCAAGTTCACTTAATTGTATTTGCATCAGAAACACTATAAAGGCACGCGACCAGAAAATTAAATAGCAACTCATTGCGTATTCCAAAATTCAAAACTGTTATCTATCAGAATTGCTTATCTCAGGGCACCTAATTAATCTTCCTACATAGTCACATTCGAAACACACCTCCAACTCTTTAGCTAGGTTGTTTTAGGTCTTTACATCCTCACAAAATACTACCTCAGCCTGCTGGAAAATACTTACGATCCAGACAATCTTAGAACATTTAGACCCGGCCTCTCGCAAGTCTAGAAGTCCAGTTAGCTACGCTGCTTAAAAAAACACGGACAATGCAGGACAATTTAGCATTAAATGTCTTATGTACTTTGTTCGGGAGTCCGTAAAGGAAAATTACTTCTGTAGACACCTCTGTCTGTCCTTCTGTCCCTGTCAATTGTCATTGCGTAGTTATTTGATGTTGGCAATCGGAAATCCTATGCCAAAGAACAGTCGAGTAGTAGTCTCTTGCATCCAATCGTTCATTCATTTATTCAAACATCACATTTAGACTTATGTGTACCTTGCTCGTTATTTGAAGTTTCTGCTTGCATTACATGAAAGTTTGCACAATCCCAAGTTGCATCGGAGAATTTTAAAAGTTTCCTTTGTAAGGAGTTTCTTTCCACAATGACTGTTGTAGTTTTTGATTCTTTGTGTAGCTTCCGTTTAAGTGTAAAGAAAACAAAGACTGCGGTGCACACAAATGCTGCGGTTTAGGCGGATTCTGTTTCTCAAAACTTGGAGCAAATCGCCTTTGTGGTGGGTCATTTAATGTAAGTGAAAAGCGTTCAGAAAATTCGTTGAATTTTACCTTTCTCAAACATGAGGGGGGGGGAGGGGATTAAACGTAAAAGCCAAAACTCTGGTACGTAAACTGAAATAGACAAAACTGGGCTAAAACTGTGTAGAAATCAACGTTAACTATAGCAGTTTGAAATCTTTAGAAAAAATCAGATTGTTTGATTCCAAAATTCTCTCTTATTTTAAGTTCAACGGGAAATGTGACTGCCTTGAGGGCTTGGAATGCAAAGTAACCAAGGAAGTTATAATCAATATTGGAGGTAAAGAAAAGAAAATTGCTTTGAAGCAATGCAAAGCAGCTGATGAAGAGGTGGTTCTTGATGAAATAAAATACGATGAAGAAGAACACCGAGAGAAACGCTTACTTTTTGGCTCAGCCATCGATGCAATCAAGGGTGTAGTAACAGGTGGTGTGAATAAACTAGTCCCAGTAAGTATAAAGCGAAGTTGTTAAAGATGATAAGTCTACACAGGGTAAGATTAGTGTTTGTAATGGGCCCTAAAATAGTCGTGTCAACATTTAATTAAGTCATAGAAATAATGTACATAGAATGTGTACCCGGTTACAAAACATGTCCCCACTTGTTATCACTCTACCGTGCATTGGTGTATTTGATGATCATGGTCATACAACCGCCCTTCGAAACCCGCCAATGCATTTGAACGGGGGTGAAAAATTGACCGCACGAAATTCCTTGACACAGGAGACTGGAACGAGCCTAAATGCCATTCATCTGATTGAGGGCTCATTTAGTTGTAACAAAGCTGACCAACACTGGTGAGAACAATGCACAACGTGGGCGGCAAAACATTGCTCAATGCTATTTTTATCAACCCGTCCTTTTTTTACTGTGTATGTATACATAACTCGACATAAAACATTTCTTTTACCAAAGCATTAACATTTTTTTCTTCCAAAGCACTTCCAAAGCATTTCGACAAAAATTGTGTCAATGTCTTTTAATCCAGCTGGCCTGGAACTAGGTACCGAATATAAATCCATTTTGCTTTGTTTTAACCACTTATATCTTTTATTTTTCTTTATGAAACTTGTTGAAACTTAGTAATCATGTTCAGTAAAGAAAATTATAAGTCCACCAGAAATTTGGAACCGAAGTGAATCATACTTAATGAGAAATTTGCTAGTTTGCATCGAAAAATGGATTTTTATTTGACAGCTAGTGCCAGTACTTTTCCATGCTTTCAGCTCATCTAGATGCGGGAACATGTACTAATTAATTGCCTGATTATTTTTTTAAAATTCAACAGAAATGCAGTGTTAATAGCGACTGTGGCGCGAAACGGTGCTGTCTCAACAGTACAATTTTCAACAAGCCTATTCTCCGATGCCTCCCGTCATTTGGCTATTTAAGTCCATGCTCAAGAAATGTAAGTGTTTTGCATGTAATACACATGATATACGGTAATTTAATCATCTCTCGCTAAATTATGATGTTGACCAAAAACTATAGACCACCCAAAAAGTACGTGTAAAATTTGTCGCGAGCCCAAGCACCATTCATGAAAGTTATTGTATATACTATAGATACAATGGATTTCATGAATGGCGCTTGCGGCTCGCGACAAATTTACACGTATTTTTTGGGTGGCTTTGCAATAACATGAACTTCAGTACGTGATCAATACAAGACAACGACAATTTGTTAGCAGCTTGCTGGAACAAGCAGCGTAAACGCAACATGTGAACAGCTCGTGAAAAATTATCACTACTTGTTTCCAGGAGCCCGGGGTGCGAAAGGTTAATCTATTAGAAATAGCGATTTTACGGCAGAATAAAAACAATGACGCCAGGGACATTGAACTCGCAAGAGATCAAAAGTGACTTTAACTCAAAAATGCTGAACTTTAATTTCGGCCTTGCTTAACATAGCTGATTATTGATTTTTCGAAACACCATGTTGATAAATCGTCTTTTATTACTAACATGGTCTTTCCACAAAATTAATAATTAACTATGCTAAATCACCATGCAAAGCTTCAAAGTAACTTAATTACTTAACATGTTTGGAAAGTTTGAGAAAATAGATATCGGGCTGATTATAGCATCTCGCTTACCGGGCTTAAATGAAAGCATTCTAGCTTTGTTTCATCTCGGGCTTTAGGACCAATTCGGTTCGTCTATTGTGGTGTTTAATTGAGTTGAGGGATGTTTTTTTTAATTAATTTATTTTTGAGTCGGTTTTCTTTGATGTACCGCGGGTTGTATATATAGCTTATTTACCTTGAATAAATAATTAGATCAAAGTTGTGGAAAAATCTCGACGAATCTCGACTTGAATTGTTTGAAGTCAAAAGACTCTGTTAGAAAACCTCTTCAAAAATAAATTAAGTTAGTTAAATACCTCGAAAGTCGGGATGTATGTCATATACAGCCCTCGAACGCTGTGCGTCGTCGGGGGTTGTATATGACATACATCCCTCCTTCTCGGTATTTAACTCTAACGTACTTACAAGCAAGATATTCAACAACTCTAATCAGTGCATTCAGGCCATATACAAGGTAAATAGATCTAAATTAAACACCACAGTAGACGAACCGAATTAGTCCTAAAGACCGTGGCTCATTTCATAAAATGACTTATTTCAACATACCTCAAGACCAATGATCTGAAAATAGATAACCTGGACAGAGTTTCTATACCTTCAAAAACCATGACCACTTTTGATGTCGAACACCCGATTCTTGGGAGAACTTATGGCGTCTGAACAAGCCGGAGTGCATTCGAAGCTGTATGTTTGTATCTGACCAATTTGCACTGTCTTGAGCTAGCAAATTCAAATTTAAGTCGAAAACATGCAGAGCAGCGGATATTTTGCAATATTAACTGATTTTGCGGTGATCACTTGTGGTCCCAAGAATCGAGTAAGCGGAATCATACAATCAACCCGTAAATAAGATAATTTTTTTCTAGCCTCACTGCTGCGAAGAAGGGCTTGAATGTCGAAGTGCGATCAAGGTGTCTTCCGCCACACCGGATCGTCCTGACAAAACACACGTTGATCTTAAACTTTGCTTGAAAGCATCCGACCCTGTTGTACCACCTATTGAAGTTGATGAATAAAAACACGGGGAAGGCTATCAAGATGAGACAAAACGAAGTACAGTAGAACTCGCTATGTATTAGACGTGAAGAGAGAAATAAAAATGCATTGAAAAATCATTTTATCGTGTGTTGGTATACCCTAATGAACTAGAACTAATGTGAAATCTCGAGAAAGAGACTACAAAATTTGCGATCTCAAAGATACTCATTATGCACTTGATGTCACAAGTTTAAAGTCGAGGATCTCGAGAAGGAAGAAAGATAAAGAAAATGTACCAACGAAGTTACACTTTCATTTTAAGCGATCTTTACAGTGCAATCAATAAATAGTTGCAAAATTTCGCGTCATAGGCACTTTAAATGTGCTTCAATTTAAGTGCCTATGATGCGAAATTTTGTGCAACTATTTATTGATTGCACTGTAAAGATCGCTTAAAATCTGTGCTGTACGTATGTAATCTACGATTAATGTCTTAGTGTCTGCACTTTTGAGCGGAATATATCGATCATGTTGCAAATTACTGATATTTTTGAAAAGTTGTTATGCACCGTGATGTCATAATTTGTGTAATTTGCATATCCAATAAAGTTGAATATCACGTGAGCGAAGAGTTACGGAAATTCTGTAAAAGAGGTTACCCTGTGATTTTAAGCGATCTTTGCTATGTAATCAGTACATAGTTGGACAAAATTTCGTGTCATAGACACTAGGTTTTTCAGAGTTTCAAGGTTATACTTTTATATGTTACTTTCACACATGTTCCGCGTTCCATGACCCCAGCTCTAAATTCGCGAGGAAATCAAAGATATTCGTGCCTCATAACATAAAAGAATAATTTGAGTTGGAATATAATTTGAGTTGCACAAAAGTTCTATTTAGCATAAATTTTAAGACGAGATGAAAATATTCGTATATAAACAACTTTGAGGGAAATTTGCGGCATTTTCCAGAATCGCAGAAGGGGCGTTGTATTTCTTGCTTAAAGTCACGATGTTTTGATAAAATTAACTTTTAAAAAATTTTTTATAAAAAACTTTTTAACAGCTTATATTTAATGAGCGGCCCAATATTTGGCGTTAAGCAATTCAACTCAAAACTCACAAAAACTAACTACGTTTGGGACAGTTGTCAGCTTAGCAGTTGTCAGAGATCATTTGCTTCAACTCGCTTACACGTCCAACCCTTAAAACCGCCAACTAAATACTGGGCCACTCGGCCTAGGAGACTGAAAACATTGTGAACTAATAAGATCGGCAGATGGCATGATGTAACAGCAGTATGGGTTTTTCATCCGCTCCGCTTGTCAATAGAAAATTGCCCCATGATGATAAAACTAAGCTCCGGTCATTGAAATCACATTTCGAAATCTGATTACACTTTTCCACGCATAATTCAAAACTATACAAAATTCGCAAACTTCACAGGGGCCGATTGTATCAAAGGCGTTTAGCTTAAACGGTGGATAAGTAAAAAATATAAAACAAGTTTGCATGTTGTATAAACAAACAGCTAAAGTTATTTGAACTGAGAAGAACAATTATATATAAAACTAAATATTTATTCTGTTAAACTCATAATTTCGGTTCCATACTTGGTGTAAGTGATTTTAAAATTTGACTTATCCACCGTTTAAACGCCTTTGATACAACCGGCCCCAGGACTATATTTCCCACAATGTTTTGCAACCAAGCTTCACAATTTTGCTAAATTTAGGATGCTCTTTTCATCTGCACGTATAAATATAATTCATATAGTTCTAATTCAAAAGTTTGTCTAAAAGAAGAATCGTCCATTTACACTTCAATTTTACCGTCCAAATTCATTCGTTGCATGCATGGAAGACGACGAAGCAAATACATTTTCTCTTGTGGCAAATCAATGGCATCCATTAGCGTAAAGATGTTGGCTGCAGAGACTTAAGGTCTACAAGGCGAGATTATGCTTCTAAGTCTAGTAGAAGTTGCGAAGAGTAGATTTTTACGACATTTTTCACCCTTTGCGATCACATTAATATGAACGAATACAAATCTTTCTAGACTATTAGCATGTAAGCAAAGTTTCAGGAATGGTAAAAAACGTACAAGAAAAATATCTTCCCAATATAGTGCTGCCTTCTTTTACACTGCATATTTTCAGCAGTGTTATTTTTTTACAGTGAAAATAATATTTTAATGCTACCTGCCATCGTAGTTGAAAATAGAAAAATTTGCATAAAAACTCTACGAGAGGAGGTGTTGCACGATTAATTAGCAACATCGACTGACAGGCAGACAATACATTTCCACGGATACCGGCTTTTACACCATTACTTGAAAAAATGAAACCTAATAGGGCAACATTATGGCTAAAGCCAATTAATTTAATGATGTTAAGTAGCAAATGAATCTTAATGCTTGCTCCTCATTGGTCGAGCTGCATGATATTTTCCCTTAGGAAAGACTTCATCTAATATCCTTTTCTTAAAAAAGACAACAGTGCATCTGCTTGCAGGTGCCCCGAGGGGCTATAATGTAAAGACTGAACTCGTGACGCATCTAGCAGTCCGGACTCTGGATTGTGAGTTGAAGGCAGACACCAGAGGCATGGGCTGATTAAACGAGACATGCTAAGTCTAGCTCAAAATTTGTCTGAAGTAAATTTCAGAGACATATTCAATTTATATTACTTGTAAAGTTGTCTTTGGGTAATTACAAAATTCGTCTCTTGTTAAAGAGGGAAAATTTTTTGTGACGCACATCAAACTGGTTAATCGGTGTGGCCCGTCTAACGAAAACAGGAGAGAGGGGAAGCCCCCTTCATTCTTAGGAGGGGGATTAGCTTCTAACTTGAATAACACATTATTAAGGGCAGAATCGATTAACTGATTATTTACGATTCATATTTATAATATGGCATTTGTGAATCCTGAACGCTGATTGGTTAAAAGCCGTGTTTACATAACTCAATGTAAACACGGAAAATTTTCCGCCACTTGTAAACATGGATTTTTTTCGTATCCTTCGGGCTTTTGACATAGCTATATTATTAAGAAATTATAAAACATTTTTTCCGTATTGATATACAGTTAACTATATCAGCACTCGTGGAAGTCGGGGAAATTCGAAATTGTATGAAAACACTTCGCCCTTGCCTAAATGTCTACACTCAGTGTGTAAACCTGACATTCCTTCACAACTATTGCATTGAAAACAAATTGCAGATCTACAACCTCAAGCGAGTCCCGCTTCAGTTTCGGAAGTTGTTCCATAGTTCCAGGGCCAAGAGTCCGGGAACGTTCAGGTGTATGAATTCATATTTTCAGCCTCCTAACCTAACAGGTTCATCTGTATATCTATATAAGACGTTCGCTTCGTTAATTTTATAAGGAAAGGTGTCAAGGAGACTTGAAAAAGCCGTTGTCAAAGTTTAACAGAGACTTTTGCTCGAATATCCAAAAAGAGCCGCCTACCACCAAAGGTAAGTTACAAAATTCTGCATGATTCTGTTCGTTGCTCATGAAGTAAATACCGCAATGTAAGGCGGACCGACTAAGAAATGCATGTATAATGTATAAGAAATGCATATATTACAGAAATTGTATCAAGATTTTATAACGACAATTGAATAAATTTCTCATGACAATTTTACATGCCAGGTCGCACGAATAAGGGTGAATATTACGAGAAAAAAAGCGTACAGTATATATGAACAGGATATTAAAGTTAATGCGAAATGAGTATGTGATGTTGAGAGAACGATTACTTACCAAAGGATGCTACGATATTAGTGAGCTTAACACAGCGCGAAGTCATAGCACAATACTTGTTCAGTAGCGAACATTAGAACAAGGTCTCTAGCTTGCCCCTAGAAACAACTTGCTTTTGGCAAGGAAATAGATTAGTATCTTGCATAGCACCGTTAACCCCTTATCGAAAAATATCGACTGCGAAGATAAATAGGTTATGTTGTTGAATGATAGCAGGATAGATGAACATGTTACCGCAAACTTGTATGCTTACAGATAGAGAACTTAACAAGGCAGTCATGGCTTCCCAACACGAATCCGAGATGCAGGTCGAGATATCGAGAATGGAAAATGAAGTGGACAGGCTGCGGTCGCTATTGTCGTTCAAGCGACGACACATCAGCGAGTGCGCGCAAGACTTGATCGACTACTGTCTCAACAATGCTCAGCAAGACGCATTCCTCACAAAAATACCTTCGTCGAAAAATCCATTTCGAGAAAACAATGGACTCTCTCTCAAAGGTTGCGCGCTACTCTGACTTTGGGACATGCTATTTATAGCGTACTGTTTAGACTAAACAAAACTTTGTTGAATTTCTGCACGTGCTATAAAATAACAGCAGTTATCAAGCACTTGGAACAGCTTGTATGCAAGCATAGATATATGTATACCTTTGTAAGGAATAAGGGATTTATACTTTCAATTATTTGTTTTAAATGTTGAAGTGCCCCTGAGATGAAATTGCATCATGACATGCGATTAACGGTTATTTTTTTACATAAACGTCAAGCACCGCGCTTTGCAAAGCATTAACGAAAACTTCAAACGACTCTGGACTTTTTAAACTGTTTTCATACGAAATTTTCGACTGCCATCGACAAAGCATGTCGTGAAAACCTTCAGCTTTCGCAGCAGAAAGCTACAGGAAGTGAAGACTCAGCAACAAAGTCTTCTATAGCAGACGCTTTCGAACTATATACAATCTATAATCATGCAGACTTATTGTCAAACGAGTCGTTATGTGACAAACTAGAAATTTTGCCAAGGATAGCCTCTAATTTCGTCTAAACTCTGAGAAGTGTTCGCGTCTTTGACGCCAGAAGACCCTAAGGCTAAGAGTTGGATCATGCTTTTAGCAATGGCGGAAAAATTTTGTCAAAGTGATTTTACATGATGATGGGGTAATTTCTGTTCACTTTTCTGTTCACAGTAAGCTTAAAAGAATTTTGCTAAAAGTTATCTTTGTTATAGAAAATAACGAAATTTAATTTCATCTCAAGGGTACTTTGAGCTTTACACACTAGATGCCTAATTGATGAAGTCTCATTCTTGTTTGCTCGCAAGCAAGATGTAATAAAATACAAAGAAAAAACATACTCCAAAGAATAATATCTTGTAAGCTCAAGATATGAGCTTTTGAAAACAAGACAATAACTTAGCGGTTATATTTCGACTCGATTTCAAAGTCAATTGCCAAAAAAGAATAATCAATTCAAAAACTTGTTATCATTTCTCTACCTGTTTCTTTGTTAAAAAGTGTGATAGCAAGTTTGTAAATAGATAATTCTGGCCTTGACGGTGGCTTAGAAACAGAAATCGAAACAAAAAACATAAGTCGAAATATCACTTGTTGTCTTGTTGTTGAAAGCTCGGATCTCGTGTTTGCAAGATGTTTTCTTCAAAGTAAAGGTTTTTCTCTCATACAAGAAACTTAAATCAGGATACTTGTGATAAATTAGGTTGCATGTTGCAGCATAAGTTGTTTCATTTTAATAATTAAAAGACGGTTTTGCCAGCAGACACTAATTGGGGGATTCATTTAAGATTGTCTAGTCTGGTTCATCGACGTGCAAATACAGGTACGTACTAAGAGACTCAATCACCCGGCGTTGCAATATTCCTCACGTAAAATCTTTTAAACTGCAACAAAAATTTTAAAGTTTAGTATAATATATTATATAATACCCCGCTACATTCTGCAGATGGTTTGATTTGTCGATGATGCTGATGTGATATTGAATAGAAAGTCCAACTTGCCAAGAGTGCAATGGAACACGTACTATTGCCCTCCCGCGATAGCAAGGGATGTTCATTAGTGAAGAAGACATTAACAAAATGTGAAGAAGACATGAACAAAATGTAATCAAGACGCCTGTTTGTCAATTTCACATCTCTCAACAGTGTTAAAAGTTGCAAGAAAAATTGTAGCGAGTGATAATGCTTTTAAAACTTCTAAAATTTTACATGTTTAATAAGATAACTAAAACTTACCATTCCTCAGCTTCCAAAAGTGAAATAAATTTATTAACTCTAGACGAAGGTTGTGTCTAAATATAAAAGTCTGGAATGTTAGTAAACACAAGGTATGTACGTCTCATATTACGCCTGCATGCACACTGCAGATAAATGTAACAAAGAAATGACAAAATCTACTTCTTACCCTGATAGCAACCTCGGCAAGAATTAGCAACTTTTTCACACTAATCCACAATCTTAAAGCAACAAGATTACGATTCATATCATATATTGTATACAAAATCAGCAAACTTTGCGACCTTATATTTTTCAAAATCAGTAGGATTTCGCTACCAAATTTTGTAGCATTACTGATTTCACTATGTTCTTTCCGGAGATCGCGTTAAAAAATTAGGCAGATTATGAACTATTGAACACAAATACTTTCAAGAACATGCATCCTTCATATACCTTCGCTTTCCGATTTCGCTGCGAATAGTTTCCAATTCTCTTACTTCAAACAATTGCCTCGCCTAAGGTGAAGAAGTCAATTTTAACCAGTTGATCGTATTCAAGCAGTTTAACAAGTTGATTGTTCTCAATTAAACAGACGCTTTATCTAAGCCACTCACATTCAGAACAGTGATGAGTTGTTCCACGGAGGACAGGCCAGGAACGTGAAGGACCATATTAAATATCTGTACCATTCCCATATCTCGGAGCACGTTCTTGCAGCTGGTTGTGCCAACAATAAGCAACTTTTTGTCCTACAAAAGATTAGTTTTTTGAGCAAACAGTCCAGTGCTGAACAATTTTCAAGAATCGTTACTACACGGCAAAAAATTACGAGTTGATGAAAACAGGATTGAACAATGTTGTGCTGCCCATATTGTTCAATGTTGTCAACAATATTGTTCAGCATTGTTACACCCAATTGCAGGCTGGATTCAGGCTTAACAACTTGTTCAGTATTGTTGACAACATTGAACAATGTGGGCAGCACAACATTGTTCAATCCTGTTTTCAACAACCTTTAACAACTCGTAATTTTTACGCGTGTATGGAGTATTTCTAGTGGCAATGAAAAGTAATGTAAGAACGCTTGTCATGAAGCAAGGAAAGCGTACCTTTCGTAATTTCTTCTTCAGTAACACCAACAAAGCTTGCAGAACCATGTTCGAGAATCTTGGTCCAATTGGAACGTAGTCTAAAATACACAAAATTCTACAATCATGGAATTATTAGTTTGGGACAAACTAGAACATAGTTGTTCTATATGATAAAGTACAAATAAACGTTAAAAATATTGCTATATTTTCTCCCTTTCCCTTCCCCCACCTGCCAATGTCGGCTCTGAAACGACATCACGTACACAAATGTATCTGTATTGTTTTCAGGCCAAAAAACACAGTACAGGACTAACATTGGTCGGTGGGGGCAAGGGGGACTTTAGATCTAGATTACTGTCAAATCAAAATTTACTCTATTGTTCCATTTCAATTTTCACGCTCAGGGTTGAAATTTAATCGCTTACCTAAAAGCTTTTCGATATCATCGATTATGATGCAACTCAACTCAGATTTATCAGCATCATCAAACACCTAACAAAACAATAAGAGCCAAATGCAGCTCAGCTCTCGTATGGAGTAGAATGGTATGGTATAGAATGGTATGGTATGGTACGGTATGTTATGGTTTGTGTGGTATGGTATGGTGTAGAATGGTATGGTATGGTATAGAATGGTATGGTATGGTATGGTATGCTATACTGTAGTATGGCATGGGTTGAGTTCAGCTCATGTGATCCAAATTACCTTTTTAATAGCGTTGCACTTTGCCTGCTCAGAGAAGCCAGTCATGCTTTCTGGACTGCACATCTTAATGAGAGGAAATTCTGAAGCCAGAGCCATATTAACTGCCAGAGCTGTTTTACCCGAACCAATTGGACCTGAGGGAACAAGAATGATTGTTGTATAACATCACAAACTGACGTCGTCGGTAGTGCATTCAAAAGCGCAGAAAGATGGGATCTTCGGGCGTAAATCAATAATGATCAGGGTAAATTTGTCTTCATTTGAGTGGAACTCGTATACATGTCGAAATTAGAGCCGGGAACAGTTGAGAAAAAGTCATTATCAACTCTAGGTCCTCCAGAAGGAATCGAACCTTTCGTGTGGAGGCACAAAGTTACTTCTTTTATAATTTTACCTTCGAGCAGAACACTGACAGGTCCCATGGAGCTATCGTGTACTTTGGTTTGCTCTACCAATAATTTCCCATCAGAGATAATATCCTCAATCGTCGGACACCAACGAATAATCTCTAGAAACAATACAAGGATATTGAAGATCTGGACGTTCGTTAAGAAACATGCAAACACTATGAACCAAATCAACTAAATACCACGAGTGACAAAGCATACCGTACACCACATAGCTTATATTTTAATTCGTTTTAAGACCCACCATTGGAAACAAAATACTCCAGGTCATCGTCACTGGCACCAAACGCCTGGAAGAAAACAAAATAGGAAATTGGTTCAAAAATTCCATTGCTTAAAACCCCCTGAATATTTTGACTAATGTATGCGCCTTTGTTCCAAAGCATCAAAATCTGAACACGTGATTATACACTGTGGTAGAAGCGGGAGAAATTGTTAATACCGGTTTGATATCGTATTCCAAAGCATGATTGAAATCAGTTGCTTTGACGAGCACTTTCGAGACAGCATCTGGTGCAATTTCTAATGTTGTTTCCATCTAGGAGATAAAAAGAGCGATTTCGTTTCGTATGTTTACGACGCAATGAAAACTGCATTACTGAACACTAGGTGTAAATAAAGTTAATTTAGTTTAGGTTTGCTCCAGTAGTAACTAACACTGGATCGATCAATAACAGATTACTCTTACTGCACTTCTAGGAAGAACAGTTAGAAATCATAGAGCTATCCAAAGTAAATAAAGTTAATTAAGTTTAGGTTTCCTCCTGTAGCGACATTGAATCAATATGAGAGGACCTCTAGGAAGAACACTTTAGAAATCATAAAGCTATCTACCATAAAATAAAGTTGGTTTAGATTAGGTTTCCTCCAGCAGCAACACTGGATCAATAAAAATGTTCCTTACTGGACCTCTATAGGAAGAACAGTTCAGAAGTGAATGAACTATTCAGTATAAAGTTAGTTTAGTTCAGGTTCCTCCTGCAGTAACACTGGATCAACAATACATGATCCTTACTGAACCTCTAGGAAGAACAGTTTAGAAATGACAGAGCTATCCAGTAAAAATAACGTTAGTTTAGTTCAGGTTTCCTCCTGCAGCAACACTGGATCAATAATACATGATCCTTACTGGACCTCTAAGAAGAACAGTTTAGAACTCTTAGAGCTATCCAATAAAAATAAAGTTAGTTTAGTTTAGGTTTCCTCCTGCAGTAACACTGGATCAATAATACATGATCCGTACTGGGCCTCTAGGAAAAACAGTTTAGAACTTGTACCGGTTTCGTCCAGCAGAGCACCCCAAAAACAAATATGGTTACGTTGTTGTCCACTGTACGACATGGACAGGAAACACACACATGTAAAATCAGCGACTCACTTTAAGAAGCCGATTCATCGCGTTTGATTGCGCAGCTCGAACCAGGCCTTCAATCTCGGCTCCGCTAAAATTCTTCGTCTGCGCAGCGAGCTCTGTGAGATCAACGTCAGAACTGAGCAGGTTGTTCTCGCGCAAGGATCGCGTGTGAATCTCGAGGATCTGAAGACGACCTGGTTCATCAGCAAGACCTAGTGTCAAAAATAACCGGGGGGTGTTAACGGGTTGCTTCAAACAACCAAAATTCAAAACATGAAATACATTCAGTATCAATGTTATTATAAAATAAAACATAATCCGAAGATTAGCATCTTGAAACCCAGGATACGGATTAAAACATGACGATATTGAGTTGTGATATTTCGATTTTATTGCAAAATCATCATCAGACAGACTAGAGTTACAATATAATACACGGTCTTGTATACAATAGTTATCACATGACGTCATTACAAAGAAATTTGTCGGTAAGAGTCCGATTTCTAGGCAGTGAAAAGGTGTGAAAAAAGTGTTAAAAAGGGAATTAGGAAAACAGGGTAAGTTCTTTGCTGGCTTTGAGACCAGAATTAAGAGATGGAGAAAGGAACTTTATGTACAGAGCTTCAAGAAATAAGAGAAAATTAGATGTGTTGGAGTTTGCATTGTGAAGGATTTTTACATTGTCACATATTAAGTTGTAGATGAATGTAGAGGTGTCTTCATCTACAACCTAATATGTGACAATGTAAAAATCCTTCACAATGCAAACTCCAACACATCTAATTTTCTCTTATTTCTTGAAGCCCAGTACATAAAGTTCATTTCTCCATCTCTTAATTCTGGTCTCAAAGCCAGCAGAGCTTACCCTGTTTTCCTAATTCCCTTTTCTAACACTTTCTTCACACCTTTTCAATGCCTAGAAATCAGACTCTTACCGACAAATTCCTTAGTAATGACGTCATGTGATAACTATTGTATATAAGACCGTGTATTATATTATAACTCTAGTCTGTCTGATGATGATTTTGCAATAAAATCGAAATATCACAACTCAATATCGTCATGTTTTAATCCGTATCCTGGGTTTCAAGATGCTAATCTGTTTTATCCTACATTTCTTAAAATTGTTGGCTGGTATTGGTTCAATGTTATTAGTCACGGTGAAAACATCTGACAAACGGCCCATCCAAACATATGTTGGACTAAGAAAAAATAAATTCAAAACTAGATACACCATTTACTTACTGATTTCCACTTGAACTTCCATTCTTCCAGGTCGAAGCAACGCTTCATCTATCAAGTCCTTCCTGTTTGTCATTCCTAGTCCGAAAATCACTCGTCTTAACTCACGTTCAATGATAATCAATAACCCATGTGATTGAGCGAGCCTCAGGGTACACTTACCAATGAGCAAAACATTATTCAGCTGTTCAACACCGTCAATCTGAAAGAACGATAAGCTTATCAAGTCGTACTCAAAATTTGAAGTGCGAGATTTGACTGCAATTCCTTCGCAGACTCGATTTCAAGTTTCTTTTTACTAAAATGCTTACTTTAGCCAACAACTGATTCACGACAGAATCTTGAACTCCTGTGCCACCGGACTGAAAAATTAAAGAAATAATTTCACGAACAATTACCATTCACGGTAAATTGCCCAGTAAACCAGCATATGTACTGCGGTCATCGTTCAGGAGTGTTGTGTCGAGGTCACCATTCTTGTTTTCCAAGCTGTAAGACCAAAGTTCGACCCTTGACCTGCCCACTGAAGATCTTTGTGGAAAGGGCTGCCTTAGCATTGACCTCTCCCACTCAAGGTCTTTGTGGAGGTGGAGAAATGCCTGCCTTAGCATGGGAATCATTAATTGATAAACCCATCAGAATACACTTAATCTTCGAAATAGCGAAACAGATTTAATGCTAGCAAAACCTAAAACTGAATTCTTAAAGAGAACTTTCGGGTACCGTGGTGCCACTTTGTGGAATAATCTTCCACAAAAGCTTAAACTAGCTGAATCCGCTAGTTCATTTAAAAGGCAAATACAGCAAATATGATTCATGTTCTGTCGCTGGATTGAGGTCTCAGTTTTTAATGCCGATCTCTTGTGTCTTTTTGCATATTGTTCATTCTCTGTATATATCTTTGTTTATTTTCTGTAAATAATATCATCATTTGTAAATAGTATTAGGCTTATTTTATACAACATTTTGTATTAGTGTGACGCCCCTCGTGGAAACCAGCTATATAGTTGACCGAGGCTAGCGTGGTTAAACAAAGTTTTACATACATTTCGCATCTTCTAGGATAAAGACCCTGAACCGTTTTCCACTTCAACCGTATCGTAGCGAGACGTAGCATATTGTGAACACTTATGATATGAACACAATGGAATACGCTACGTTTCGCTGAGATACGGTTAATGTTAAAAACGGGCTTTAAACCGCAGCTACCTCGGATGCCCTAGCAATTGGGCAATAGCCTATTGGATAAATCCGCTCGTCCAAGAGTAAGGTACACAATAAACCAAATCAATAATAAACAACTTGATTAACTAGTACTTACACCGTAACTGTATCTTGACTTACAAACAGCATCAAATTCATCAAAAATGATCAGGTGTAGCCCACTGTTAATGCCATGCTACAAGACAAGAAACGTAGTTATTGTATTTCCTTAAAATTTGTACATTACAGTTCTCTGTATACATATTACTGAAGCTTATTCCGTTTAAAAAAGGTTCGCGTTAGTACCTTTTTTTGTTCTTCTTCAGCTTCTGCAAACAAGAGTCTAAGAGAAAACGTAACGAACAAAATTCAGGAATGGACTGACTAGAGCGTGCAAGTGACCAGGGGGTAACTAGATGGGGTGGAGGATGGCTAGATGGGGTGGGGGAATGGCTAGATGGGGTGGGGTTGGCTACATGGGGTGGGGTTGGCTACATGGGGGTGCGGTTGGCTACATGGGGGGGTACCTAGATGGGGATGCGGTGGGGGCTGGCTAGATGGGGGGGGGCTGGCCAGATGGGGGGGCTGGCTAGATGGGGTGGGGTGGAAAAATGGGGGAGAGATGGGGTGAGGGGTGTGTGGCTAAATGGGGTGGGAGTTGGCTGGATGGGGCAGTGGACTGCTATTTAATTATAATGCAGGCAAATATTAGAGACATAATGAAATTTTAGCACGCTACCAAGATATACATGCCTTATATTAGCCTCTGATTCTCCAACATACTTATTGAGTACCTCTATATGAATTAACGAAAATGGTTGAATAAACAATTGTTGCACTTTAGTTTATAGTTTCTGGACCAAATAACAAACTTAAAGGTCAGAAAGTGTCACTTGTTTATAGCATTTACACAATCAAGGAACGATTCTTTGATTGTCTATGGTTATATGTCTACGGTTCCCTACCAGGTCCACTGATAATCTTTGGTTCACGACAATTCAACATCTTTCCGATTTGCCTTGCCATCAAAGTCTTGCCAGTTCCTAAAAACTTTGTGTTAAACTGATGCAAAATTTTTCACACACTAAAGGCATTTTTGACACACGAATGCATTCAAGACAAACCTGGAGGTCCATAGAGAAGAATACCTTTAACATGCTTCACTCCTAGGAAAAACAAATAATCATGTGACCATAGAGACATTTTCAAAAAATCTCTAACTATACATATTGAGAGTATCAGTATTAGAGTGAACCCTGGTGCTCACAAGCAAAATAGACATAAGTACTAATAAGTACCAAAACAGAAGACAAAGCAAAGAAATGCAGTGAAGTGTGCGATATAGCATCAACATAAGCACAAGCATTAGACTGCGAGCATAAGCTATGGTAGGACAAAAGCAAATTCAAAAGAAAAGCATTTCCTCTTTGTCTTTGTAAACCTCTCAGAAAAAGTTATCCTTCATTATGTTGTTTATACTTATGTTGCAGCAGGCTTTGGAAGTGACAGGTACTTGGTGGAAACAACTGGCCCATACAAGCTCACCCATTTTCTCTGTCAGTTCTGCAGGAAAAAGTCTGGAAGCAAAAGCTCTTCGAATAATGGTTGAAAATTCCTTTAAAAGCAAAAAGAGCCATATATATTACATGGTCAAACATGGAAACACACAGTTAAAGTTAACAGACAATGAGGGCAGTGAGGGATAGGAACATGAAGTTATTGCAAACAGTGGGCTGGGCAGCCAATGTAAACAAACTGTACTCAATACCTTATCCAATCCTCCAATTCCCAGTTTGGTAAAATCCCATTCAGTATTGATGATGGACTGTGTTGCTGATTTTCTTTTAACAAGAAACATTTTTGTTTAGAGGAGTCCAATGTGATGAGAAATTAGACATAAACCAGTGATGCTAAATTTTTATGGAAAAAAGTCAAAAGAAATTAAACCAACCCTTTAGATTTTCCAATCAAATTTATTGCAGATCCCTAAAAAAGTATGCAGTAATACAATTGAGGATGCTGTTTGTGCATACAAACTGTCACACACTATCTGCATGTAACATGAATAAAAGCAAGACAAAATATTTTTATCATTAGCGTGATGTACCTCGGCCTTCTCAAATATTATTTTAGTATTTCCTGATATTACACCTTTTTTCACCTTGAAGAAAAACATTGCAGTAAAATTTGCATTTGTCAGCTGGGAAAGAACCAAATTTTAAAGGTGCAAGCCATCTACAAGAGTCCAAGGGGGTAATCCCTGAGTTGTATGAAAGGTGAATACAGAATAGCACCATCCACGACATAATGATTTAATTTCTAAAACTGTTTTAAACATTGTTCAGTAATTTGTACAGTTGCAGCAATAGAAGCATTCCAAGCACTGTAAGAACCTTCACTTACTGCAAAAAAGGGAGCAAGCATAACTCTCATAATGCATGCAATATGCTCACTATACTATATGCATTTCCTAAGTGAAGTAATGACTATAGTACATGTTTGAGCTTAAAGAAAGTGTTTGAAACAAAGGATTTTGCACAACTTACAACATTTGGTTCAAAGCTAGATTCATGGGCAAGAACTTTCTTTGGGTCAAGCACTATAAGACAACCATATGACTCATTAATAAAACAATCAGACAATTTTCAAAAACAAATTGAAATATTGTTATACACTGTATATTATGTTCTTTACATTCATGTATGTTCACTTGCAAAGTGAGTAATATACCATACCATCCATTTTTCGGACAATAAGCTGAAGATATTTCTTATCGCCATAGGTAAAGACAAACTACAAAAAATTACATCTTACCCTTCACATCAACAATTCTTTTTAAACAAATTTTGCATGAAAACAACACATGTTAGCTACATACAGGCTGATCTTCTGAGAAAGCTCGGTTGCAGAACTGGTCAACAAACACTTCCGACATTTTGTCTGTATCATATGGCTCTTGAGAAACACTAAAACAATTCAGTATCAGGATATTCAACACAACATTAATCAACGTTCTAACAAGATTTTACTGTCTAAATATTGCAATTTTAACCCCAGAGCTAATGACCACCAGATTGTCATGTGCTTATATTTTACCAATGGTGTGCAAACAAAAGAACTATTAACTCAAGACTTAAAATAAGTTATAACTTAACTAAGAGGCTTTTATTTAGGTTGCAAATATGTTAAAGGAAATGCATCTTTGGCTGAAAGAAGAATGACTGTTTACATGTGAAGATATTTGGGGCTTAGATAATATGCCCACCTCAGTAAAGTCCCAGTTATTATTTTCCTTGTACACCCTATGTTTCATATAAGAATTTAATTAAGGGCAGCTAAATGTTTATCTTTGAAATGTAAACAAGTTACAACATGGCTATTTAAAACAATATTTACCGTGATTTCTGGAGAAAATCTGCCTCAAGGGTGATGCTGTTCAGATTTGAATTGGGCGGGAACTTGTAAGGCTCGACTGAAACATTAAAAGTAAAAAGCTTTGGTCGAGAAGTTGTCAATGGAGTGGTGTCCGTGTGGTGCGCCAGGCTGGAAAGTTTGAAAATTGTGCGCTTAAGATTTACAAAATGTAATAGGAAATATATAGAAGACATCAAAATTGTAAACTCATGATCTCAGTTGCACAGTACAAACTTTCCAGTCTGGATCATGTGTAATCCACAAAATTGAATGTGAAAGTTTATGACATTGTGTTATAATTGATAATCAATGTGTCGATTTCTATCATACCTTGGAGAAGTTGATTCAAGGCAATGTTTGTCCATTTTCTCTACAATAAAGAGATTTATACATGAAACTTATATATCTACGGGGGGGGGGGGGGGGGGCTAAATTCAGTTACATATATAAATACGTACAAATCGAAATACAACTATATTTGAACAATTATAAAGACTTGCCTGAATTAAACTAACACCTACAGTACCAACTTTAACTTCTGCAGTCTTCCATATAGAATATATGCGTTCCTCATGTGCCGTGGTACGCAACGTAATATGTCTGAAACATTAAAAATACATTGTTCTCACATCAACCCGGTAGTACTTCAAAAATTTGTCAAAACGCACAATTTATCGTTCCACTTACTCCGTTTCTTCATCAGGGAAGTCCTTCTCGTTCACAATAAAACAGTTGGACAGAGACAATCGATCTGAAGGCGACTTTACTGCTTTTAAATTCTTCGCCATTCTCATACATTCGATTTCATTTCTCAATATCCATTTTTGAATCGTGTCATTCTTCCATGTTGGATATGTATTTGTCACGGATCCGGGGGGTGAGAGTATGGTGAGAGCAAACTTTGTCAACGCAACTCATGCTAAAAATTGGGTTATATCGTTATGTTACGCGCACGAAATGTATATTACGTCATTTATAATATAGATCAATGACGTCATTTATACAGCATATATGCCATATGTGTTATAGACGTATTGGTGTTATAGACGTTGTGGCGTTATTGGTGTTATGGGCGTTAATGGTGTTATGGGTGTTATTGGTGTTATGGGCGTTATTGGTGTTATGGCGTTATTGGTGTTAAGACGTTATTGGTGTTATGGACGTTATTATTGTTATAGACGTTATGGCGTTATTGGTGTTATAGACGTTATGGTATTACAGACGTTATGGCGTTATTGGTGTTATAGACGTTATGGCGTTACAGACGTTATGGCGTTATTGGTGTTATACATTGGCCCCGAGCTATCATGGCGGACGGTCGGGAAAATCCGAGCTCTGCTTCTAATCACCAATATAACAAATTTTTGATTGTCGACGGTGGGGAATATCGTTGGAAGGGCACCTTCGAGCAACTTGAAACGTATTTTGCTGATAATTTACCCGGAGCTGGTAGTTGGAGCTCTCCTAGTGGCGGAGTAAAGTTATTTACAGCTAAGGATTTTCAAATCAAATGGCAAAGGTCGAAGAAGTTGGTCATTGTTAGAGACACTTCAGATATGTATATTTTAAAATTTTTTACCCAGGCAACCGTGAATGATAATACTAGTCCTTTTAATGGCCCTGATGCTGACTCAAATAGAGTTGCTGCAGAAGTAGAAATGGCTCCAGTGGCCTGTCCTGCTGATTCGCTCGAAGCAGCCATTAACAACAAACTCGATTATGTTATCAAAGCCCTCGATGATTTTAAACTCATTACGAATCTTCAAGTGGAAAATAAGAAATTAAAGGAAAGCCTTGAAGATCTATCAAATAGGCACAATAATTTATTGTGTGTCGCATCAGATCTTAATACACGAATTAAAGACCTTGAAAATGAGCGCTCAAGTCTGTTGACTGCTGTCAAACTTATATATTGTGACAAGAATATTCATGCCGTGGCTGAACCGACCAAAAACTTTTCTGATTCTGATTCCGACCAGCCAGGTATTTTATCTAATCTCAACGAGCCCACTAATATCCCAGTAATAGATTTGGAAAAGAGGGAGGAAAATGAATCTGCTAAGTATAATTCTGCGCCAGTAAAATCAAAACATAAAGGCAAAGGCAAAAAGAAGTCAAAAAGCGGAAGTAGCACCAATTGTGACAATGATTCCATTGTTGATCATCATTGTGCTAAATCCCCAACAGATCCTTCTAATTCTGCTAATTCTGCGCCAGTAAAATCAAAACAAAAAGGCAAAGGCAAAAAGAAGTCAAAAAGCGGAAGTAGCACCAATTGTGACAATGATTCCATTGTTGATCATCATTGTGCTAAATCCCCAACAGATCCTTCTAATTCTGCTAATTCTGCGCCAGTAAAATCAAAACAAAAAGGCAAAGGCAAAAAGAAGTCAAAAAGCGGAAGTAGCACCAATTGTGACAATGATTCCATTGTTGATCATCGTTGTGCTAAATCCCCAACTGACCCTTCTAACAATGCGGTCATTCCCAATCAAGGCGACCATGACGATAATTACCATAATAACAGTATGCAAAATCACAGCCTTCACGATAATCAAAATACTAATATGAACACGACTAAATCTGACAAAAAAGTTACAGTTATTGCTGGCGATTCAATTGTAAAAAATTTGCATGGTTGGCGATTGTCTGACATGAATAATCATGTCGTTGTAAAGAGCTTTGCTGGCGCTACCATCGAAGACATGGAGGACTACCTGAAACCCGTGATTCGCAAAGAACCAGAGTCGATAATTCTTCACGTGGGCACAAATGATCTAAAAAACTTATCTCCCAAACAAGTAGCCAACGGCATTGCTAATTTGGGTTCCCAGATAAGTGAAGAATCACCAAACACTAATATTATGCTATCTAGTATAATACTACGAACAAACAATCCACAATTAGCTGCCAAAGCAGCTGAAGCTAATAAACTGATAAATTCTTTATGTTCAAAGAACAAATGGAAGTTTATTAACCACTCGTCAATTAATTCTAGCTGTCTGAATTCAAGAGGTTTACACCTGAATCGAAAAGGAACCTCTTACGTAGCTAAAAACCTTAGCCAATTTATTACTTCCAAGTAGGACTTTGCCTGTCGGGAGTCGGCCAATTTTAGTCCTTCTAAACATTCTCATATTCATTCTCTTCAACATATCTTAAGTAAACGAGGTCTTGTTATTGCATGTTTAAATATAAATAGTTTAGTTGCACACATTGACCAACTAAGGATCTTTCTTAGTTTACATAAAATTGATATTCTTGCTATTAATGAAACTAAGCTGGATTCTACAATAACCTCTAATGAGATTCATATATCAGGCTTTGACATTGCCAGAAGAGATCGTACTCTTAACGGCCGTCATGGCGGTGGTGTCTGTATTTTTATTAAAAATAATTTAAACTTCAGACTTCGAAACGATTTACAAAGTGAAAATCTTGAACTGCTTGCTATTGAGATCAGCAAACCTCGTTCAAGGCCGTTCTTGGTGGCAACTTGGTATAGACCTCCAAATTCCCCTGCGATTGCCTTTACTGCTTTTCATGATATAATCGACAAGATTGATGCTGAAAACGGTGAATTATATCTACTCGGGGATATTAATTGTGATGTCTCATCTGAGAGCCCCGATTGTAATACTACTAACCTTCTCAATATTTGCAATATTTTTAACCTATCTCAGGTTATATCTGAGCCTACGAGAATTACTAACACATCCAAATCACTCATTGATCTTTGTTTTACCAATTTTCCTGATAAAGTCAGAGTGTCAGGGGTACATTCATTGGGTATTAGTGACCATTCTCTGATTTATATGATTCGAAAATCTAATTGGCGAGTCATTGATGCAAATAACTCGGTCACTAAGAGGCAGTTTAAAAATTTTAACGATGATGAATTTTTAAATGACCTTCGCGAAATAAATTGGTCCGATATACACTCTTTGGCCAATCCGAATGATATGTGGTCGGCGTGGTTTACAAAATTTTCGACTTTGTTGGATATTCATGCTCCGATTAAGAAAAAGAGGCTTAGATGTAACAAATCGCCCTGGATCAACTCATCATTAATTAGTAAGTTGCGCGAGAGAGATTCTTTAAAAAAACGTTTCGATAAAAATCCTAATGACGTAATTTGGTCTAAATATAAAAAAACTCGTAATGAAGTCAATAAGCTCATTAAAAAGACCAAGCGTGATTTCTTTTTGGCTCGTATTAATTCAGCTAAAAGTGATCCCAAGAAAACCTGGAAACTGATTAACGAACTCTCTTCGCGCAAAGTACATGAGCCTGTTAATGTAAAAAGTATCAAGCAAGATGATACTGAGATTACAAATCCATATGATATAGCTAACGCATTCAATACTCATTTTACAACGATAGGTGACAGTTTAGCTAATGAGTTACCTCATTCTGATATAAATCCTATCTCTTACCTTTATCCTGTCAACAGCTCATTTTCCTTTGCTCAAATAAATGTGGAGACGGTAATCGAAACTCTTAAAGCGGCAAATCCCAGTAAAGCAACGGGCCCCGATGATATTCCTGTTAGGGTTTTGAAAATTGCTGCTGAGATCTTGTCCCCATCTCTGACGGCTATTTTCAATCGTTCTCTCTCTATGGGAATTTACCCAGACGATTGGAAGATGGCTAGAGTGTTACCTATTTTTAAAAGCGGAGAAAAGGGTGATCTTAGCAACTATCGACCGATTTCAATTATATCCGCGATTGCTAAGGTGTTTGGCAGACTTGTTTATGACCAGTTCTACACTTATTTAACATCCAATCGGTTAATTAATTCTTACCAATCTGGGTTTAGACCCACATATAGCACCCTTACCTCATTGCTGGAATCAACCAATAATTGGTGTGTCAATATTGACAGGGGTCTCTTGAACGGTGTAGTTTTCATCGATTTAAAAAAGGCCTTTGACACTATTGACCATGAAGTACTTTTCTCCAAGCTTAGAGCTTGCGGTGTTGATGACTTGACGCTAGCTTGGTTTCGATCATATCTAACTGATCGCAGGCAGAGGCGCTTCGTCAATGGCCAGTTTTCAAGTAGCTCTTTTATAACGAAGGGAGTCCCCCAAGGTTCTATTATTGGGCCTCTCCTGTTTTTGGTCTATATCAATGACCTGCCGAACTGCCTGAATGAGGGTATCCCAAGGATGTTTGCTGACGATACCAACATTAGCTTTAGCAGTAATTCTCTTTCTGATCTCGAACACCTTATAAATTTTGAACTGCAAAGTCTAAACAGGTGGTTAATAGCTAATAAGTTAAGTTTAAACATTGCTAAAACAGAGTTCATGGTTATCGGTTCGCGTCAACGATTAGCAACCTTTGATGACCCTGAGCTTTGTGTAACTGTTAATAATGCACCAGTCAAACAAGTTAAGTCCGCAAAAACCCTAGGAATGACTTTAGATGAAAATCTTACATGGAGAGACCATGTCGAGGTCATTTCCAAAAAGATCTCTTCTGGCATTGGTGCTCTTAAACGTATACGAGAGCTGATTGACCAAGAAACCGCAATTAAAGCATATCAAGGTTTTATTGAACCTTACTTCTCCTACTGTGCTCCAGTATGGGATGGGCTAGGTCATACTCTGAGTGATAGGCTCCAGAAACTTCAAAACAGAGCAGCCCGTGTTATAACGCGTTCTTCATATGATATTTCTTCTAACCTCCTTCTTGATCAGTTGAAGTGGAATAATTTATCCGTTAATCGTCTAAAACAGAAAGCTATCCTCATGTATAAGACACTTAACGGTCAAACACCTCAGTATTTAAATGAGATGTTTACCTCTAGAAGGTGTCAGTATCCTCTTAGGAATTCTAATGGCAAGTTGTTTATCCCTAAACCTAACACCGACTATTTAAAGCGCTCCTTTTCTTATAGTGGGGCAATTCTTTGGAACAACTTGCCAGAATCCCTTAGATTATCGCCATCTTTCGCGACGTTCAAAAGTAGTCTGGAAACCCTATATTCTAGACGAACCGACTCCCACACGGCAACCAGGTAGAACAGTACTCTTCTCTTTAGTCTTTCCTCTTCTTCCACATTAATTAATTGTAAATACCTTAATTTATAAACTTGTATGTAGTAATAGTTCTAATGTACTGATGGTTGTTACCCGTGTTTAAATAAAGGTTATGATGATGATGATGATATACGTTATTGGTGTTATAGGCGTTATGGCGTTACATACGTTATGGCGTTATTGGTGTTATAGACGTTACTGGTGTTATAGACGTTATTGGTGTTATAGACGTTACTGGTGTTATAGACGTTATTGGTGTTATAGACGTTATTGGTGTTATAGACGTTATTGGTGTTATAGGCGTTATGGCGTTACAGACGTTATGGCGTTATTGGTGTTATGGACGTTATCGGTCTTATAGGCGTTACGACGTTATTGGTGTTATGGACGTTATTGGTGTTACAGACGTTATGGCGCTACAGACGTTATGGCGTTATTGGTGTTATGGACGTTATTGGTGTTACAGACGTTATGGCGTTATTGGTGTTATAGACGTTATTGGTGTTATGGACGTTATGGCGTTATTGGTGTTATGGACGTTATTGGTGTTATAGACGTAATGGCGTTACAGACGTTATGGCGTTATTGGTGTTATAGACGTTATGGAGCTATTGGTGTTATGGGCGTTATTGGTGTTATGGCGTTACTGGTGTTGTACACGTTATTGGTGTTATAGACGTTATGGCGTTACAGACGTTATGGCGTTATTGGTGTTATAGACGTTATGGCGTTATTGGTGTTATAGACGTTATGGCGTTATTGGTGTTATGGCGTTACTGGTGTTATAGACGTTATTGGTGTTATAGACGTTACTGGTGTTATAGACGTTACTGGTGTTATAGACGTTATTGGTGTTATAGGCGTTATGGCGTTACAGACGTTATGGCGTTATTGGTGTTATGGACGTTATCGGTGTTATAGGCGTTACGGTGTTATTGGTGTTATGGACGTTATTGGTGTTACAGACGTTATGGCGTTACAGACGTTATGGCGTTATTGGTGTTATGGACGTTATTGGTGTTACAGACGTTATGGCGTTATTGGTGTTATAGACGTTATTGGTGTTACAGACGTTATGGCGTTATTGGTGTTATAGACGTTATGGCGTTATTGGTGTTATGGACATTATTGGTGTTATAGACGTTATGGCGTTACAGACGTCATGGCGTTATTGGTGTTATGGACGTTATTGGTGTTATAGACGTTATGGCGTTACAGACTTTATGGCGCTATTGGTGTTATAGACGTTATGGCGTTATTGGTGTTATGGGCGTTATTGGTATTATAGGCGTTATTGGTGTTATGGCGTTACTGGTGTTATAGACGTTATTGGTGTTATAGACGTTATGGCGTTACAGACGTTATGGCGTTATTGGTGTTATAGACGTTATGGCGTTATTGGTGTTATAGACGTTATGGCGTTATTGGTGTTATGGACATTATTGGTGTTATAGACGGGAAAGCAGTACTGAAATCAAATGCTGTGCCAACGATATTTGAAAATCCTGAACTTCATAGCGAGCAAGCGACACCAACAATATTTGAAGTGCATTCTCAGGTCAGTATTTTTCACCCAAACATTATGCTTATACCAACATAGATTAGCTTGAAGTGTTTTACATTATTTTGCATTTTTACGTGTTTTTATACAAAACTAATGGAGTTATATACAATAATCTTCCCAATGAAAAGTACCTGCCAGGTTACTTATGATTGGAATTTGAGCATATTTTGAGTTGCTATTCCTCTCTCTTAAAGTATATGTGTACATATGATATATTATTGAATGTGATGTCAGTACTGACAATACAACTTATAATGTGGAGATCACTTGTTATGGTTAGTGTATGATTTCTAGCATACCAGCATGCACATAGTGGTAGTACTTCAGCAACCTGATGCATGGTTTAGAAATCTAGCCAGGCTGGGGTGTTGGTTTTTGTTTCTTTAATTTATTTTTTCCCTTACACTAACCCAGTCAATGTTACAGTTTCTTGTGCCTGGTGTGGGGCTCCTGGTTGGCTAGCAGGAAACATACCTCACAAGCCAGGCAATTTGAGAGTAGTGCCTTCCGGAGGCTGGCTTTGGCAAATTGAAGCCCCTGAATACCTAGGCACTCATTATCCATCAGTGATGCAGTGGATAAATAGCAAGACATTCACCAATATTGTGTTTTATATATAACATAATGTACATATTTATAACAGTGAATTAAAATGGTAAATTTATTGACGTTTTCTAATTCCAGGAAGATATCGCAGATGGTTTATGGATCCACTGGAATGTCATTGGCATATATGTGTAGACCAAGAAAGTATTGAGCTATTGTATTATTTGAAATAGTGTGTCTAAAGCACTATACTATATCATTGGAATCACAGGAAATGCTGGTTATTTTACTTAATATATTATGTTACTGATTACAGAGATGGCTCGCTGGTACGGTCATGATTTAAAACATAGTGTGCAATGAACAGCGGAACCAAGGAAAGTTGTCAGAACAATTAAGACATATTTTGCTTATTGTATATGCATTATGCATCTAACGCAGTTAACAGTGTCAACATTGTCTTAATAATTTGGGGTTGTGTGTCCAACACTGTCATAATATAGAAAAATTATGGCAGATAAATGAAGGAAGTTAGCTAGTAGATTTTCCTAATATGTACAATAAATCTGTTTACTAGTTGTCGCGAGTAAGTTAGCTCTGGTATTTAATTACAATTGACCATAATGATGTATATTTTACCAGAATGCATTAGGAGCATCAAATATAAATAATGCTGAAAAAAGGTGACAAAGCTAATTGACAGAAATTTTGGCATAAGTAAGAAAATAACCCACTATCTTCTGTCATTAATTTGCTTTTTAAAAGATTTTGGACCACGATGCATTCTGGTAAAATATGTAACAGAGTAGTGCCATCTTTTTTATTATGGTCAATTTGATGTTTATGCTCTCTGGAGCCAGAGATAACACATATCTAGTGCACGGAGACTAAGTTCACCCATAAAATTGAGGTAAGACAAGTTGCTTAAAGTGAAAAAATATATATACTGATTAGGGACTTGTCATAATGTATAGGGGGGTGGGCTATAAGAATTTAATTATTAAAAGGCTAATTTTGTGTGTCCTACCCCTGATATTTGTACATATATACATGACCCACCCCCTATTTGGCACTGGAAATTATAATGCCCCCCTAGTATACCTTAAAATATTCATGACCCAGCCCTATTGTGACTTCAAAAATTCATGACCCTATTGACCCAGCCCTCAATTCCCCCCCCCCAAAAAAAAACAACTTTATGACCAGTCCCTTGCATTTCAGTTTATAGAATAATTCATCAAAAAAATGTTATTTATTTATTAAACAATTAAAACAAATACATTACGATATTCAACATTAAATTATTATTAAAGTTATTAACAAAATATACACTCATTAAAATTAGTTATTAAGTGTAATATTAGTAAAATTATTAAAAATGTTGGATTTTTTTTGCCCTGTTCACCTTTTCTTTTGTGCAAGAGGCACACCAATCTTGTGTGCCCCTTTTCTCGGCAGAGCCAGCATATCATTCCTGTAAATCATAATTTAAAATTTAATAGACATAGCACAGTATATGGAAATTATTTTATTTTTGTACATACTTGCTTTGCAGTTGTTAATTTGGTGGCCTTTTAGGCCACATTTCTAACAACACCCTAATTAAAAAAGAAGTCAATCGTATCTATTTATTGTTAATTGTATTTGCACATTTTATACCAATATACACTCAGGGCAACCGCCCCCCCCCCCAAATCGTCCAAGAAACCATTTTTTCAAAACATTGAAATCCGGGTAGAAAAGTGTTGTTGGGGGGGGGGGGGGCTATCTGATAGTGAAAGAAGGACCAGTTTTGGAATTTATTGCCAAATTAAGCAATTATTCCATTTCCAATCTAAGGCAAATAAAGAATTACTAAAAAAGTCATTTCTATTTTCTATCAACTTGATGGTCTCGTAAATTCTTCTTGCCCAAACTCCCGGAGTGGGGGAACCCCTATTTTTCAGAAACCCTATATAGAATTTTAAATTTCCCCAGTGGGGATGTTGCCCAACACCCCTTAAATGAGTTCCCCCTCCCCCAAAGTCAGGGCCCTGGCTACACCCCTGTTAATACACTGTAACTCAATTCAACCTACAATTACTATTACCATACCTTTAACCTTCCCTGAAGGCTGGTCAACTTCTTGTATGGGAATAAATAAAAAGATCAATTTTTAATTAAAAAAAATTACAATAATATAAAGATTAGCAAATCAAGAAATTCAAGAATGTGTGGTAACCTTACCCTTATTACCATTAGGACTTAGGTATGTGCATTACAATAATAGTCAATAGAAAAGAAAGTCTATAATTTTTACCATTTCCTCCTTCATAGTTTTCTTCATCTACAAATGATAACAGATAATTATTAAGCAATGAACAAAAAGACCAATTTTTAATTAAAAAATTACAATAATGTAAAGATTAACAAATCATCAAATTCAAGAATTTGTTGGAAACCTAACCCTAACTACCATTTGGTAAGTGTATTAGAAAAGAAAGTGTATAATTTTTATAATTTCCTCCTTCATAGTTTTCATCATCTACAAATTACAAAATAATACTTGGAAAATAAGATACATGCATTCAAGTAATAAACAGACTACAGATAACTACCTTCAATTAAGTGAACAAAAGATCAATTTTTAATAAATAACCACCCATAATAATAGACAGAGGTAGAAAATATATCGGACCATGGGACCATTGGTCCCAGAAAATTTTGGGGTTCCCAGAAAATATTTCAAGTTTACATTCTATAAAAAAGTTTAGGTGAAACAAATTTTGATAAATATGTAAATGATTTGTACAAAAGTTTCCTCACAATATTTTTTATGTTGTACTCCACTAGTTTCTGCTTCAGTTGAAAGCAGAAAGTTTTTGCTGGTCCAATGTAAGGAGAAAATGTACATAATGAAATTCTGTAATCTGTATGGCAAACATCAAACAAAATCATCTGAACATCTCTCATATAATTACATGAGACAGGGTAATCATGAGAGATTTGAGAGCCAATATAGTTGCATAAAATATTTCTAAATGATTGTCATAAATTAATTGCATTTGGCTAAATAGCGGCTAAAACTGATTGACTCAATGTTGTTGTTTTTTTTGTATAAGCAATTTCAGTTTGCAGAAATTTTTTGATATCAGATCTATGGTCCCAGAAAGGAAAAAAAATTTCCACACCTGATAATAGAAAATCAGGAAATTCAAGAATATTTGACATGAGCATTACAATAATAGTCAATAGAAAAGAAAATGTATAATTTTTACCATTTCCCCCTTCATAGTTTTCTTCATCTACAAATTACAAAAAAATACTTGGTAAATAAGATAGATAGATAGTCGTGCAAGTACAGTATGATATAAACAGACTACAGATAACATAACTGTTTTATAAAACTCAGATCATGAAACATACTGTAGATGAAACACCTTCATTCATTTCATCCTGTTTGTCTGCTAAAGGATGACAGACTGTGATGATATATTGACATTTAATTTATTTGACAGGTATGTATGTAAGCACATTTGTAACGGTTTCGTACATGTAAAAAAATCTCACCTTTTTTTCTCTCGTTTGCTATCTGTCACTAAAAAAACCACAAAATTTTCCGTTAAAGTTTTTTATTTGAGCAATAGAAAAAATATAATATTATTATGTACGAGCATATTGTTTAATGATAAAACAAGAACAATGAGCATTTTTTAAAAACAATTTCTTTTTTCCTTCGCTTTGTGTATCTTCTTCAAAATTACTTTTGTCATCATAGACAAAATATAATAAAAAAGTTTTAAAACGATGTTGAGTTATCAGTGAGGGTCGGTAAAAACTATTTAAATTTCGGCATTAGAAACAGTCGCTTCGTAATTTTTAATAAGCAAAAAATGTTATAAATAAGCTCTTTTTTTTCAAAACCTCTAGTTAATGCCAGAGAATATGCCAGAGAGTTAATGCAAAACATATAGTACATTAAAACTCAAACAGTCCTTAATTCAATATAAAATTTTAAAAAATACTTACAACACTTGTGGTTTGCTTGTGGGATCTTGATCGGATCTGATTTTTGGATTTTTTTATTTTTCATCAAATCAGGGGGGGTGAAAATCGAGCCCACTATCCATTGAGCCCCTATTGGTCAGCGATTATCCGAAAAAAATAGGGACCAGTGACGCGTTTTACGTCACAATCCGCCATGTTTTCGATTACACTTTTTTGACCAAAAATATTAAGGAGTGCAGTCTCCAGATATATAGTATAGCTCAGTGACTTTTCCTTGCATTCACCGTCATAGAGATTATAAAAGAATAGAGGCGGCATCATTGAGTTCTATTACATCTGGAGAGAGCACGCCAATCTCTGTTCAGTCAAGCAGTTGAAGCACTGAGCTATACTATATATCTGGAGATCGGGCTCTCGACTTCAAAGTGTCCCCAAAAACATGGCGGATTTGACGTCACTGGGGTACAGCTGGGGTACGCCGTTAATGTGGTTTACCACTGACCAGGGCTCATTCACTTGCGGGCGACACGAAATTCCCCCCCTGATTTAGCGATTGAAATTGTTGTTTTATTTCTACAATCTACATCGTGTATTAAAAAAATCGTATCGTCGTTTGAAATTATTATGAATTTATGGTCAAGAACTTTAAACCGCCTGCGAATATGATGATAGCCTCTGCAGTCAACAGCGGGAAACAGGACGAAAGATATGAAAGGTCTTAGGTAAAGTTTTATATTTTACATGGCTAGTAAACTTGAACAACATAAAACCTGACTTTGAGTGACCCATGAGTACTTTAATATTTAGTACTCAGATGCGATGATATCATCATCAATACAACAAAATTTATACATATGTCCATGCTTTATTTAAAACAGCATGTCAGTTGTCTTGGGCTGAAAGAACCTTTGTTTGGTTTTGCTCAACAATTGTATATTGTAAACACAACTTGCATCAAGTTTAACGTACAAAAAAAATGTACATCTTCAATAAAACTGTTTCACAAATTCGTTTTTACCATTTTTTCTTAAATTTGTCATTTTCTGTTTAGTTTAATATGAGTGGTAATAAATTTTACACATGTCATATGAGTGAATGCTTTTCACTTTTCAGGGGAATTGTACTGAACATTACTAATGCACCAGATAAATGTAAGCCCACATGGCAGTCAATATGACAAGGACAAGGCCAGGAAGGTAAGAATTTTTTTCATATTTTCATCAACATAAATCAAAGTACTCTCTCAATCTACACGTATAAGTTTAAATTAGTGTGTTCTCAATGGATTGGGATCCCAAGGAATATTTGCCTGAGTTACCAAATTGCATACCTAGACCATTTCAGCAAGATAGTGTCCTTACCTGAACAATATATATTTGGGCTATCCAGAGCAGTGTCATGCCATTAGCACTTAAAGGGTCATAACAATTGTTATTATATACTGAGTGTCAAAGTTCATTTATTCCTGTTTCTTATTGGTTAAGAACGTATCACGTGATAGTGGAGAAATTCTACTGTCTCCCTGGCAACGTAGCTAAGCGGTGGACATTACTTTTAATTCACTGGTAAATAACAAATCCACAGAGCCTCGCGGAGCCATGTCAGGTAAAAGGTTTAAATGTTTGATTAAATATACACGTTTGATTGATTTGTGGTACTTTTCTTCTCTTTTGACACTCAGTATATAATAAAATACTTATTGACTGAGACCTCGGGAAAGCAGTATATTTTGTGGACCCTCGGCTTTGCCTCGGGAAACATCGACAGTCTCTGGTCCACAAAACATACTGTTTCCCTCGGTCTCAGTCAATAAGTGTTAATTATCATATGTATGTATAATTATAATACTTGATATATAATAAAAAACAACTATATTAATGAACAATGATTTTATTAATCAAAACAATACCAGTATTAACATATATAATTATTATATACATATATAAATTTATAAGATTTAAATTATGCAGCACCAGCATTTCATTCCTGTTTAGTGAAAAAAAAACATGATAATTGACAAGGGCAAATTTTAGGGGAGGGGGGTGGATGGGGGTTGGGAGGGGTGTGTACTAATGCCACTCCCCTTAGGAACATCTGCACTTCTTCTGTCAGATGAGAATTGATCTGCCATTAATAATTGAATATATACTTCACTTTTATAGATTCAGGCCTCTAGATGCCCAAAAATTCAGAACAGCCAGAAATTGTCAAACTGTAATTATCCAATTAAAATGTAGAGTAAAGAGAAAATTCAGTTGCTGTTAATAGATGAAGACTTTATTAAAAATTGACTTAATAGAAATAGACATTGTTAATAGAAAATAGACTTGCTATTAATATGAAATTAATAAATACTGGTAATAGCCTAAAAAATTTACAATTCAATGTTCAATTTTACAATGTTCAAGTTTGCTTTCTCTTCCCTTGTGAGACCATTCACCAGAAAATATCCACATGGTATTTTCCAGTTGGAATTTAAGGAGACTACCATAAACATTAGTGTGTCTGAAGCTTCTGGCAACAAGTCATCGTCGACATCAATGCCATAGTCAACAAACCCGCAATACTTCCCTGCCTTACCATCCCACTAGACATGCTCGTGTATAGACATATCATCCTGGATATGCACCAGGATTTTTCTTCTTCTGTGTGATTAACCTTTTCATAAGTTCCTTAGTAAGAGGGTGGTAAAGGGTTTTTTCGTGAGCCGTGAATTGCCAGTATTTGTTGTTGTGAAATGAGATTTGACAAATTTTTGTGTCATGAAATGTGATTTACATGCCTATATCTGAGCCGTGATTGGCAGCTGGACGAGTAGGGATAAGTGCTAAAGAACAAAGTACAATGCATTGGTTACAACAATTTTACTAAATGCATTTATTTTCTTCATTCTTTTCTACGTGTGTTGGCTGTTTTTACAAAAATTCGTCCGAATTTGAGCTTTCAATGGTGCTTTTTACTTTCTACAGCGTAAAAATAGGCTGACGGGTTAAGAAAGGGGTTAAATTTACACAGTTAAAAACGAGTTCATTAAATTTCGTGAAATTACTAATTTTTTATCTGTGAAATGTGAAATGGCTGTTTTTCCTCTCATGAAACATGATCCGACCCCCCCCCCTTTTAGCAGCCTCTAGTAACTCCATAAAAAGTTTTTTCCAGAATATTAGCACAACCACTACTGACAAGGTTTTCTTTTTTTAACTCACCACTGTCATCAAGGAGCTTACCTTTTTATTTAACCTACATGTTTTTTTTTTCTGAGATATATTCAATTTCTTCTTCAAACTTTCAACCTGGTCCATAAGATCATCAACTTTTCTTCTTAATCTGCAAGGAGATCTTATAAAGTAGGAATGATCTTAATCATTTGCCTCATTACTACTCACTTTACTTTGACACTCATCAGGCTGTTTCCTTTTTTTCCTGGCTGGCTACTTACAATATTGAAAACCTTCATTCCTAAGTTGTCATTACCATCATACAGTAACAACTTCAACACAACCTGGTTCTGTGGATGCAGCAGTGAACTGTAATAGAACTGGAACGCTAACTCAATACAAAAGTTCAATTAATGGCTGAAGCCAAGTTAGTTTTTCTGAGTTTTGAGACGAAATACTTAACGCCAAAGATCAGACCGTATATCAAATTGAAGCTATTAAAAAGTTACATTTAATATAAAAAATTCAAGACTTTATACAAAAAAGAAATGCCTTAAAAATACGAAAACAACGGCAATTTTGCAAAATACGGCAAATTTCCCTTCAAAGTTTAAGGTGTTTGTCTTTCAGCTAAAGCCTCACAATTTTTACACCAAATACAACTTTTTAATAGCTTTCATTTGATATGCGACCCATTTTGTGACGTTTAGTATTTCAACTCAAAACTCAGAAAAACTGAATCAAATTGGCTTCAATTTTCCCCCCTGACTTATCGTTCCAGTTTACTTATAGTTCAATGGGATGCAGCTTCAAATTCCTCCGTCACAAGAACTGTTTCCTTGAAACCACTAGGCACCTTTTGTTTTTCTACCTAAACAATAGATATTTATTTGTTTCAGCTGGACAGTGACAATAATTGTTTATTATAATAATTTGTAGATTATTTTAAAATTGACCAACCTACTCAGTATTCAACAGTGCTAAATTAATCTTTCAGGCAATTTTAAAACATTGTTACATAAAACAGTTCTACCAACTATATACACAAATCCGTAACATACAAAATTCGAAACATACAAAAAGAATAAAATTTTGCAAAATTTCTGTGGACTAACCTGGATATACATAACTTTCAAAGGCTCTTAATTCAACAAGAACTAAAAAAATCAAGATTGCTGTTTAATTGTCTTATATGAAATAGTTACTAATGAAATTTCTGATAATGCATGTTTTGTTTCTGTACTAATTACTGCAACCTGAAATATCACATTCTTGACAGCATAACAATTTTTTAGGCATATTTAATAAAGTCGGAAATTCACTTATCAGACCTGAAAAGGTACAAATAAAAGGCAAAATGGAATTGTCCCGTAAGACAATTAGTCGTCAGAATTATTTTAATTTGTTCCTTTATCTGCTGTATTAACCCTAGGGGGCTAGTTTCAGTACAGACACTTTTGAAAACATGGTTGAAAAACTACAAGTTTTGAGTTATATTTGACCCCAATTGATAATGGGCCATGAATGGGATTTGGGGTTGTAAACTGATATTTTTAATATGTCAAACAAAGTGACCTTCCTGACAAACAACCTTCACTTGTAACCTTGATGTCTTGTTTGTAAATATTGTTTTTATATAGTGAAATAACCTATGGAAATATCATGTGTGCATTACCTAATCTAGTGGGTCATACGTGACCTATGGAATTCTCAATGTTTATATGCCATTCATTAGCATCTTATTGGATACAGTAAATGTAATATGACACGAGAACAAGGTACAGCACCAACCTCAGCAAGCCACTTAAAGATTGTGGGTACAGCATATGGCTTCAATACTGCTTTTCCACCAGGGCCATCTTCTTCAAACATGTCAGTGCTCTGAACTCATACGGCTATCTTTCACCGGGACAAATTTCGCTGGTCCACCTGTTTACATTTCTTACCCATATGCTGTACAGTGTACAACTCTGGATTTTTCACAGAATCTGGAAAGTACAAATCGATATTGCATGCGTAGAAACTTTAATGTCAAGTCGTCAACTGTCAAGCGATTAAAAAAAGTCGTGCATGCGTGATTACTTTTTACAAAAAATATACAAATAGCTGTCAAAACTATTCAGTATTTATACTCACCGGTGAAGAGACAAATTTTTTCTTTTTCCGGTGTTCCAAAACCAAAAGACGGAGCAAGATTTGGGCATTTTGTACTTTTTCTCAATGAAAAAATGAATATATTTCTCGCTCAAGTTTTAAAAAGAAACGCCAGGGGGGTGAAAATATTTTATTTTTAACCCCTTTTTCCACATTCATTGCTGGTCAGTGGTCTATACCATAAATTTGTGACGTAAAAATGACGTATTTTTGGCCAAAAGCCGCCATGTTTTCGGGGACACTTTTTTGACTGGCGAGGTATTAGAGCCCGATCTCCAGATATATTAGTAGAGCTCAGTGAGTTGAAGCCAAAAACATGGCCGATTTCTGACGAATCATCACGCCATTTGACGCCACCTCACGCCATTTGACGCCATATCTATGGCAACGGCTAAAGGTAGTAACCGCTAACCAGGCTCAATTTTGAGCCCGCGGCAGTTTTCACACCCCCCTGGATGTGATGTTGATCTTTTTCGCAGTGAGTTTTTTTTGTCAATGAGAATGATTTTGATGAATTTTTTGGTACTTTTACGATTTATTCAAAGATGTACAAGTTATTCATTGTATACTTGGCCTTGGACAGGAACGGGAAATTAATAAAGTCTTGAAAATGTCGACAATTGCAAGATTTTTGAGGTGACGAGGAACACCAGCCTGAACTATTTGAAGTTTTGTATTTTAATAACAGGTATTTGAAAGTTAGAGTTTCTTTCTTTTAAGTTTATTTTTTCAATTTTCATGTTCAATGTTGTTCTATATCAAATTTGTAAGCTTGACGCCTGAATATACTCTACAGTCTTACATTGAATGTACAGATTTATGTTATGTATAACTTGGATCAGTTGGATGTAGAAAGTTGAAATTGCCTTCTGGTATATTTTATATCGTTGAATTATAAAAACAGGGTCCTGAAGGGCTACTAATCCCGTTGTCCAAGCGCACAAAGCTTTCTATTGTTTTGTGGAAAGTCCCAGTGCATGGAATCTTATTTTCCCAGCAAAAATATATGCAATTCCCAGCTCCCAGTTTACCCTTTTTAGGACCCTCTAAAAATCTCATATTTCTGCCAAATTAGCTCTTTTATTCAGGTACATTGACACACAGTTTGTAAAGCTAACCACCCTGTATGCAATGAGACAGTAAAATACATAGAAGTTTAGATACAGAAGTGCATATCTTTTCTACTCTGGCACAAATTGACACAAATGTCTGCAAAAAAACACATCTCACCTTGATTTGTGGGTCCTATGCCTTTTTAAGGAAGGGGAGTCAAAGTCATCATTTTCCTAATGCAATTTTCTACTGATTTCAATGAATCCTATGTCCAACTACCATCCCCCAGGTGATGCCAATGTGTGTCATCTCACATCCTTTCTTGTCAATGTTATGTTTTTGTTTCTAGTGAACACTGTAAATTTGACACCTGGTTTGTACAGACTCTTACCTTTTGTATTCTAGGGGAATGCAAAAAATACATGCAAAATGTGTCTTGAAGATAGCATTTATGAAGAAAATTAGAGACAGCATTAATGCAGGACTAATTTTGAACTTTTTTAATTTGGCTTTTTACATGTATCATTACTAGCTTAACATTAACAATGTAACTTTAAGAATGGTAGTGACTACTGTACAATATAGAATTTGACATTTTATTAAAACATTCATCATGTCATAGATATGACATGATAAAATTTATGTCTCTGTTGTTTTACATATGTATGCTTTATGCCATGTTGAGGTGAGGTTCTTACAGTAGATAGGTCCTACAAAATAAGAAAACATTAACAAGTATATTAGTATATTGTAGTACATTTTTGCCTTTACAACACAAGGATACACAAAGAAAAGCAAATGCCTTTATTCTATAAGGGTGGAACTATCAAGGACTCTCTTAAATATTGATAAGTCAATGATATTACAATTATAATTACACAATTTTATTTTTAGAGAGTGACCCCATTCAATATTGGCCCCCTGTATTTGGTCTTGAAATGTCTAATTTTCTGTGCACATGCAATCAACTATTGTATCTTTAAAAGGCATCAATGGCTAATACAAAACTTAACAATGAAAACATGCAGTTTTCTGGACCCTGTGACTTCTAAATTTCTTCTGATTGTTAATATAAAGTGTGAGTTACCTTGGTGCATTTGGAAAACAAAACCTCTTATGCCATGTCCTGGATATTTTCCCTTTTCTGTAGCTGACTTTTTTCTTAGTTATTGGATTTGCACATATACTTGCAGGTACAAACCTAAAACAAAGCGAGTGTGTACTTTGTTTAAATATTCTGGTAGTATCTACTTTCTACATAAGCAGCCGAAAAGAGTTGCATAGAGATGCTGCTGAGTCCTGGAAAGTTAGGCGAACATATGCAAGTAATGCAACAGCCTTCACTCTTCAGCAAAACAAAACGAAGCTAGCAATAAAAATACAATGCTCAGAAGAAGAAAAACTATGTCAATAACCTTTAACCGTTTGTATATAAGATCTAACGGTTTGTGTGATCTAAAAACACTTTATTATCAAACAAGACAAACATCGAAGCGTGTTGCCGTGTCTGTATTAAATATCGTACGCAAAATACAAAGTATGTGTTGTGTGAAACATACCTGAAAGAGGAATTCCCTTGCATTTATAGTAGATTCTTGCTCCGACAAGTAAGGCAAACACCTTTTTTCACCGTTAAGCAAATGTAGTATAAAAATATATTCAAAGAAATCAAAATATCTTAAGATTATTTCCTTTTTCTCGCCATCTCGTAAACAATTTTTTGTTAAAAATCAGGAGGGCGAAGAGCTTTGTCGGACGTATAGCATCGCATCTTGGGTCAGTGGTAGCTACCTGTAGCCGGGAACCAATCGGGAACCAATTTTGCAAATCGCCGCCATTAAAATGGCTTCAAAGATGGCGGCGCGTGCTTTCTCCAGATGTAATAAAGCTCAGTGGGCGGCATCCTGATTAAAATTCAGTCAAGCTCGCGGGACAAATTAATATTGAAGCTCGCTAATGGGGGGCAAATTTAAGACCCGGATGTAACATCTTACATCTATTGGCTGTTGATCGACTGTTCACAACAACAGATTGAGAAAGCTGAGAAAAAACTTTTTCCGATTTTTTCGCACTAAGAGTTTTTAAATAAAAACTAAGGCGAAAATGTTAAAGATTAGTGCGGGATTACCTTGGAAGGTTTGAATTTTGTGTTTTGAATACAGGATAAAGTTGGGTATGTTTAATATTGAGTATTTGTGAGCGAAAATGCAATTTTTGTATTCGAAAAATCAGATGAACACACTAGAAAAGTCCTTAAAGTTTAAATACATCGCAGTATTGTGGTTGTACACCTTGTTGCACCTCTAAAACAATTTTGATAACTGTTTGAAGGCAAATAAGTTCAATTTGTGTTCAGATGTGGGATAATTTAGCAGATATTTTGCAAAACCTTGCTGCGAAAAGCCGGTCAAAAACTGGTTGCTATGCGTTGCTAGGGAGAACCTAAGGTTGAAAAACTCTGATGTTTACACAAAAATCTGGCTGTCTGCACCTAAAATTACAAAAACTAGAAAGCTAAAAACATTTTTTCCTAGTATAGTCAGTATCTGTGTGCATCATGGTCATAAAAACAAGCAAAAATTGACAAAAACAGTATGCTTTCATCGCTGTACATCCGGGACCTAAATTTGCCCCCCATTAGATTTGTTCAATTTGTCCCGCAGTTCGTCCCGCGATGCCCACTCTATTCTTTTATAATCTCTATGTTCACCATAGAGATTATAAATAACACTAGAGAGGACATCGAGGGTAAAATTTGGGAGCGCGGCTATTGGGGGGCAAATTCAAGTCCCGGATGTTCACTCATTCACGATGTCCCAGGCAAAAAAGTCATTTTAGATGAGTTTTTCTGCTTTTTGAAATGTTTTTCCTCGTAAAAATATTGAAAATATAATTTCAGATCGTCTAAAATAATAAAAACAATTGAAAAAGTACTATTTTGCCCACAAAACCGGCAGAACGACCTCAACAACGATGAGCAAAACATTTCATACAGATTTCTGCTGTTGCTAAGGTGGTTGCTAAGGAAGCATTAGCTCAGCCAATAAGCGCCTGGCCCTGCATCCGGGACTTGAATTTGCCCCCCAATAAACGCGTTCCCTTTTGTTATCAGTGAAAAAGATTACAATGCCTCCTCTAGTGTTATTTATAATCTCTATGATGTTCACCGTAGCAAAAAAGATGGCGACATGTCGATTTTACCAGAATGCATTGCAGGTATCAAGAAAGAATACGTGGGAAAAGATGACAAGAAACAAAGCTACTGGATTGAAATTTTAACACAAGTGTGAAAATAACCTATTGTCTTCTGTCTGTTCTTTAAAAGACGTTAATTTGCCTTTTTAAACAATTTCAGACTGCCATGCACTCTGGGCTCGATTTTCACCCCCCCTGATTTGATGAAAAATAAAAAAATCCAAAAATCAGATCCGATCAAGATCCCACAAGCAAACCACAAGTGTTGTAAGTATTTTTTAAAATTTTATATTGAGCCCCTAGTCTGGCTGGATTAACCCTTAATCCAGCTAGATTAACCTTAAATCCGACCGGATTTACCCCTTAGTCTGGCTTGATTAACCCTCAATCCAGCTGGATTAGCTTTAAATCCGACTGGATTTACCCCTTAATCTGGCTGGATTAACCCTTAATCCAGCTGGATTAACCTTAAATCGGACCGGATTTACCTCTTAATCTTGCTGGATTAACCCTTAATCCAGCTGGATGAACCTTAAATCTGACCGGATTTACCCATTAATCTGGCTGGATTAACCCTTAATCAAGCTGGATTAACCTTAAATCTGTCCGGATTTACCTCTTAATCTTGCGGGATTAACCCTTAATCCAGCTGGATTAACCTTGAATCCGACCGGATTTACGTCTTAATCTTGCTGGATTAACCCTTAATCATGCTGGATTAACCTTAAATCCGACCGAATTTACCCCTTAGTCTGGCTGGATTAACCCTTAATCCAGCTGGATTAACCTTAAATCCGACTGGATTCACCTCTTAATCTTGCTGGATTAACCCTTAATCCAGCTGGATTAACCTTAAATCCGACCGGATTTACCCCTTAGTCTTGCTGGATTAACCCTTAATCCAGCTGGATTAACCTTAAATTCGACCAGATTTACCCTTTAATCCGGACGGATTAACCTTAAATCCGACTGGATTTACCCCTTAATCCGGCTGGATTAACCTTAAATCCCACAGATTTACCCCTTAATCTGGCTGGATAAACCGTTAATCCAGCTGGATTAACCTTAAATCCGACCAGATTTACGCCCTTAATCTGGCTGGATTAACCCTTAATCCAGCTTGATTAACCTTAAATCCCACCGGATTTACCCCTTAATCTGGCTGGATTAACCCTTAATCCAGCTGGATTAACCTTAAATCCGACCGGATTTACCCCTTAGTCTTGCTGGATTAACCCTTAATCCAGCTGGATTAACCTTAAATCCGACCAGATTTACCATTAATCTGGCTGGATTAACCTTAAATCCGACCGAATTTACGCCTTAATCCGGCTGGATTAACCTTAAATCCCACCGGATTTACCCCTTAATCTGGCTTGATTAACCCTTAATCCAGCTAGATTAACCTTAAATCCGACCGGATTTACCCCTTAATCTGCCTGGATTAAACAATTTAAGTGGCAAGGGCGTGATAGCGATCATGTAGTCTAGTGGCCAATGCAAAATGTCTCAAGTCAACGAGTTTTTGGTCAAATCTTGCCCTTGTCACAAACCCCATAGGTTTTTGTCTGGGGTAAGAATTATTATAAATATACACGCTAGATTAATTCAAAGTTATTTGAACCCATTCGCGAGCTTTTGTTCGCATTTCATCGAATAATATTTAATCATATTCTGTCGAGGAAGATCTTGAAGTTGCTTTGAGTGTAATTACATTTTTAAATGTATGTACAAATTTATTCCCAAATAAATCCAATTGAGTCTTTTGCAATATCACAAATAATAAAAATCGATAAGATCACAACTTGAGCATACGGTAGGTTTCTGGTGCTACGAATTTTAAAAGCCCATATTTTTGTAAGTAGAACATTTGAAAAATAAATGTGTGTTGAAATCAGCCTTAATTCCCTTATCGCTCGGAGAAGACCTCGAAATTCTGATCAAACATACATTTCCAAATTTAATGACCCAATGATTTAGGCGTTCAATATATATCATTGAACTAAACAGATCACTATTTAAATCTAATGTCGAAGAACAACATTATTGCTGAGGCACTACAGACACGATAAGTATTAAATAAATGGAAATGTCGTTCACTGATTGCATAAATGATCACGCAAATTATATTTTGATGTTTATGATAAAACTTATACAGCACGTTAATAACAGCATCCTTACATGGATGCATGTGCGCATGGCAATAGTGCCTACCCGGTCGTAACTCAACCACAATCACTGCAACAGCAGAGCATGAGGTATAAATATACAAATCGGTGATACTATATCTTGATGGTCTGGTTCGAAGATACAGGGTTTTAGCACTTGCGGTCTGGGGGCCGCTTCTACCCTCCCCTATATTTCGAACCAGAGGTGGTGGAGTTACGATACAGACGGTTGAGGCAGTCAACTCGACGTCGTTGTCGAAAGGCAACCGCATTTGGTGGGCTGTCGAGGCCAATTGTGCGAAGCCACCCGTGCGCGCCATCCGTGTGCAAACTTTTATTACAATACCCCGGTCCTTTTTACCATCGTTATACATTTCCAAGGCTAATCCTTCGAAGGTAGCAGAATTCCTGACACCTTTTGGAACCTTTTAATTTAAATTGATTACGCTGGCGTACAATCTCTTATGACGCTTTTCAATAGCCCTAATGTAAGTGGTAGAGCGTAATTCTTTTCAATTATTTATTTGGGGTTTTTTCGCCAAAAAAGATGGCTCCCACCGTTAAGAAAAACTATAGCATTTTGAGCACGGTTTTCTGTTCAATTTTTTTCGATGGTTTTTTAGAACTTTTATTTTCTCCATTTACCAAAAATTTTGCCAGTGCGGTTAACAAGGAAATAAAAATTTTTCATTATCAGACTGTATGATAAAAAGAAGTAATTGTCAAATTGTGACGAATTTTTTACTCCGCCTGCCGTGGGCGAGGCGGAGTTTTAAATTCGCCCCGTTTCTGTTTTTTTTTTTTTTTTTTTTTTTTTCGGTGTCAGAAGTCGGTGCAGCGCTCATGGGTGATACCGCTGGCACAAACCGCGTGAGCCGACCTAAACACGGCGTTTAAACTCAATTTCTAGCGAAATGTGTCAACAAAACACGCATTTAAACGTGCATGCTAGAACATCTAAACCGCAAGAAGGTTTTACGTGCAAAGATTCTCATGCAAAATGCTTTAAAACGACAAATTCCAGCGATGTGTCGCGGTGAAGTTTTGAGAGCGTGTTTCCGTCATTTTCTGGTTTATTCCTACTTTTAAGGAAATTTAGAAATTTCTACACAAGAATCAAACGCAAATTCTACTGAAATATCTACGTACATACAAAATGAAGATCGGTGAAGGAACTTCGCAAAAATATTCATTTTTGTACTTTCGAACGGCGTTTTTCCTATGCTTTTGACTGAAAACACGACGAACGACACTTGCCAGAGCAATTTGCGTGGCGCGTGGAATGACGTGAGCACGGGGACACAAAAATTGAGGTTATTGAGTGCGAGTTCCCTATCTGTATATATCTGATCTGTGATACAGCTTCTTCTGAATCAGGAACAAGGAACTTGCTCGGAGCATGTCGACACAAAGTGGTAGTTTCGGCGTTCCTCGGAATTCGTCGGTTTCCGACGCTGCTCGAAGATTTTCCGAATACTATTTTTTCAAAATTTTTCTCTAGCTCGAAGATTTTGCTCCTTGAAAGTCCTCTAAATTTTCATGCATCCTAACTTTGTTTTAAGGTAATATGCTTTATTTTCTATCATTATTTGTAGCAAAGTACTTAGATTGTGCATAGAGATCGATTTTTGAGAGATCAGACTGGAAATAAGTACAATTTTCGAGTATTGTAAGTTTGTGCTTTCCAAGCATGGCTATGGTCGCATGTAAGATTAAGGCTACCGTTTTCAGTTGAAGTTGGTTCGATAATAATACCATGAAATCCGCTATAGAAACTGAATGAGGTCTTGAATTGTTGAGATTGTCGAAGAAAGTATGCTGAGACAGTTCTATGTGTAGAGTTGGTTCTGGTTCAAATTTATTGAAAAAAGGCAATTTAATTTTAATTTTGTGAATTTCGATTACAAAACATGCCTTGGACTGTCGACCAATTGATTTCGTCAGGCGATTACAGACTTGTGAGAGGAGGGGGGTAGCCTAATTACTAAAATGTAGTGAAAAAAGGACTTTCCATCTAATGGTGGGAGCAGGTTGGCGGGAACACTGGAGAATAAAGGTCCTGTCACAATGCAATTTTTCTTGCAACTTGAAATGCAATTCTACTATTGGGAGATGTAAAATTGGCAAATGCAAGTTTCCATCACAGTTTGCTGGGGTTTTTTAACGTACCAAACATTTGTCACAAATTTACTTAAGAGTAGATTTTCCCTGTAGCAAAAAAGATGGCAAATGTCGATTTTACCAGAGTGCATGGCAGTCTGAAATTGTTTAAAAAGGCAAATTAACGTCTTTTAAAGAACAGACAGAAGACAATAGGTTATTTTCACACTTGTGTTAAAATTTCAATCCAGTAGCTTTGTTTCTTGTCATCTTTTCCCACGTATTCTTTCTTGATACCTGCAATGCATTCTGGTAAAATCGACATGTCGCCATCTTTTTTGCTACGGTGAATGCAAGGAAAAGTGCACCGTGTGACAGGGCCTTAAGGGTAAGAGGTGGATAGAGAAGGAGACGGAGCAGTTACAAGTGCAAGAAAAATTGCACCGTGTGACAGGGCCTTGAGGGTGGGAGGTGGATAGGAGGAGACGGAGCAGGATGTGGGAGTCGTGCAAGGTCGGGATGTTAAAAAAGAACAAGGAATGTTATGTTTTTAATGCCTTTTAGACTTTTCTTGAGGCAATTAAAATTCAAACTGTCAAATCCAAACACTGTACAGAATGGCGGACTTTACGTGGTCTTTAGTTTTTACACAACCACTTGCATTGTTATCCTTTGCAGTTTGTTTACCATTTCAGTTATCTATCTTCAATAGAATTCTTTGAAATTTGTTTGTAGATCGACAAAATGCTTAACCTCCTCTCAACAACTGGCAGATTATGAAAAATGAAATTGTTAAAGGTATTGGAATATTGCATGTACAATATTGAATATGGGACAATTTGGGACGGTATAATTTTGGACATGACGGTTTCATTCTCACCTAATTTGACGATTATTTTGTGGGTACACATACCGTGGAATCTCATGTGCTCCAGAAGCATTTTAATCTTAGAAAAAGTCAAATAATGATGAACTGTGTTTTAAAAGAAAGTTAGAATCTTATTTGGTTCAAATCAATTGAATTATGGCCCAAGAGTTCATGAAAACACATACAAAAGGCTTTCTTAAAAAACTGAAATATCAAATCTAGCAATTTTATATGTTATGCCTCTAAACAACACAATTCTGTTTCTAAAAATTGGTACCCTACTAGACCTATATGCATGATTATACTAATTTGGACATATTTATTTTTACCCATTAAAATATAAATTTGTGTTTAATCATTCGTGTTTGTCATTATTTGACTTTGTAATGTTGGTTAAACATAAGGAGATTGAGGTGACTTTGCCAGAAACAAAAACATCCATTATTATACTAAAATTTCAATATATGTAGCAATTAAAACTAACCACAGGAAATATATTTCTACTTTTTAATTGAAATGTTTCTGTTATATGCACTATATCATATTTTTGATAAAAAATTACAACACCTATGTTATTTCCTGGTTTACTATCTCAATCATCTTTTGTTTAAGCTGGCTTTGAGTGTTCATTTGAAAGTTTGGAAAGTTCATTTGAAAATCACAATAGTTCTCAATGTTATATTGGACCCTTTAAAGTTAAAAAAATACTTTGTAATATTTTATACTACTGGTAATTTATCTTAGATACAGACTTTGTGATTTTGTACTAGAATGTTGACTTTCAAACTTTAAGATGAACTACTTATTAAGGACAAAATAAGCTAGCATATTGTCTTTTGTTTACAAAGTGGAACTTGTTTGGAATTGAGATGAACTGATGCAGTTGTTCTTTAACTTTATCAATTAATTACATATCTTAAATGAAAAAGAAAACCACAACTTGCCAAATAAATTCTGTGGGCTCTTTTTATTAGCAAAGAAAAGATGTGGCGGATGTAAGAATTTAAGAGTAAAAAAGTTTCCTTGGACTAAAAAAATTGACAGTATGCCAGATTTTCTAGATAAACAAGCAGTACAGATGTTGGCCAATAATAAGTATAAGTAACTACAATTTTTAATTTTAAAAGTTTTCTATTGATGCCTGGATACAGTAAATACTTTACCAGAGTTCTTCGTATTACATCGACTTGAAAAAGTTTTAAGTCACATGAAGCTTTTAGTTGATACTATGCAATTTCAAATTTTACAGACTTCTTAATTAACATGCCAAATTTACCTTGTTGAACATAAGGTCTTTCCTGAGAAAAAGTAAAACTGTCTGGCATTATATGGAGTAGAATAATTTAAATTAGTTTGAGACTTTGATTTGATAACAATTTTGATTTGTACTATTTACAATACAAGTGACCGGGTTGTATCGGATATACAAACCCATGCTGAAGGCGAGATATCTGACATACACAGATGCGAATGTTGTAAATGGCTTGTGAAACTCGTCAATTTTATACATCAGATCTATAGCAAAGTGATTTTGAAAATACCGATTCTGTAAGATGAGAGAATGATTTCTTTTGTGTTTCCTGTATGATTTATTACTTTATAAGTTTCTTAATTAAAATTACAACATATTGCCTACTGGAACTTTTTATATTGTTTGGTTGTGGTGAATTTGTATTTTGGCAATTGAAATATTTCTGAATTTGTATGTGCATTTCCTTTGCTTCAGTTCAAGTTTACATTTCAAATATTCCACTTTGTAATACTTGCGTGGTAATAATAATATAAGAAAACAGGTTTACATGGCTCTTGAATATAGTCTTTTCAACAAGTAAGTAAAGATGAATTTATACTTCAAAGAGATATGTTCCTAACCTGACAATGGTACCTTCCAAAAAGACTAAATTTAAATTGATTCTTCGAATAAATTTTTTACTTTTCAATCCAAGATCAATCTGAGTTATGTATTTCTACTTTTATTTTGGTCTCTTTAACACTGAAACTATCAATTGTATATAAAGCAACTTCACTATCGAGTGACTTCATTAGTTGCTGGGCAAAGCCAAAGCATTGATTTTTCGGCTGTTTTCAATGAAAAATAGAATTTTGCCCAAAGTTATCTCAAATAAATTATCACAATTTGAACAAAAAGCTTCTGTTCTTGTGCCCACCAGAAAAATGAGATGTCTGAGACTTTCTTTGTATTTTTTTGCGAAAAATAGATCGCATGCACTGTTATGCAAAGAAAAGTGTAAGAGATTGGTTTCTGAAAAATGTCGTGCTACACACAATATTCTAAAAATGCTTGGTTTTTATTCTATGTATTTTTGAATTTTTTGTTAAAAAAAAAATAAAGGTAGCAATGTTTAGTGCATTTCACATTGTCAGGTTAGAAACGCAATAAGAAAAATGTGGCTCCGAACATTACAGCTTGGTCAATTTGGAATTTATAAAAAAATCGTTTCTTCGTTGTTTTTCGACGTTTTGAAGGGTTGTTTCGAGTACAAAAAAGTATTTTTAGGAAGAATTATGTGCCCACGTTACATGTCTCAAAGCCATCAAAATTCGTTGGTAATTCGTGCATGTATTTTTTCTGACTTATAAAAGCACAATTGATTAAAAATAATATTTTTCTTTTGACAAAAATACCTTTCTTCTGTGAGGCTGGCTGTAATTGAAAAAGCGTTGGTCAACGCTCCGCCAAAACTCGTGGGTTTTCTCCGGGTACTCCGGTTCTTCCCACTGGGAGAGTTGACAGGGTAGTTACATATGGTTATAAAAATGTGACTAACTTTTGAAAACCTTTCTACTTAGACTTGTTAAGCCTTCTCGTCATCTCTATCAGTTGCATGTTTTGAGCCACATGTTTTTCTTTGTAATTGTGAAACAACTCGTTATATGCTGGGTAAACCTTTGCAAAACTCTCAAAATTTATCACTTCAAGTTGTTTCATTGTTATAATATATTTTGAAGTATAAACATTTACTTACGTTGAAAAGACCCAAGTTTTTTAGGACTTTGTTCATTCACTTGTGTTATTGTTCTCTCTGCCATGTTCTGTTTTCTTCTGTTGTTATTTTAATAAGTACAATGTGTGGTAGTTAATCTCTTTTTATTGTTATTCAAATTGTATGTAATCTTTACAAATTTTTTCAATAAATTGTTTACAAAATTTACTTGTGACCCCTTTTTAATTAAAAATTCAATTCCCATGGGAATTGAGAAATTGAATAAAAAAAATCCCCCTACCCCGGCCAGCTCCCCAAGTGCCACTTCCACCTAAGTAGAAGTACTTATACATGTAGTACAAGTACTTCTACTTATTCACGGTGGAAGTAGCACTCGGAGAACTGGCCGGGGTAGCCGGCAAAGAGAAGACCAACTTTGCAAGTGCTAATACAATTGCTAAGTTGATCTTCCCTAGAGAGCAGCCGCGCGTACCTAACAAATTAAAACAACAAACGTTAGTGACTTAAGTACTTAGCATGCAAATTTGATTCCCAAAGCCAAAATGTCAAGTGCCCCCCGCTGATCCTACCAACTGCCTACCTGCCTCAGTTCTAAGCTGTCTTCCTCAGTTCTAAGCTCCTGCATTCCATTCGTTACCTTCACTTTCCTCACCATCGCACAGTCACTCACAGCTGATAAACCCGCATGCACCACCACCACCCCGACTGCCACCCAATTTCGAAAATTAAAAGAGTTAAAATTTCGGTAAAGTATGCATTTTAAATGCAATTTATTTGGATATTTTAGATCAAACGTAAACAGAAAAAGCTCGTACATAAAAACAGGTGAGAATTCTATTCAAAATTTGCTTGCAAAATATAAAACTTAATTCGCATTTTTCTTAGTTAATAGTATAAATCAATTTAGTTGATGTTGAAACCTACTCTTAACTGTTTTGTTAGAAGTGACGGCAGATTTTGGTTTTTAAGCATACTTTCAAAAATTTTAATTCCTTTAATAAACCTAACCCCATGCAACTTACACACGGCGCACACCCTCGCAGTCCATACATTTAGCTAATAAATTACGTTATAAACAAAAAAGCAAAATAAAAAGATAAATTACGTTATCTCTAGCTACTTAAACCCACTTAGACTGAGTTTTTGATTGAATTTTCAAACGTAAAACCTTAGCTGAATGGGCATGGGCTTTTCGTTGTGTTAACTGTTCCGGAGTAAATATAAACCTGGGGCCGGTTGTATCAAAGGCGTTTAGCTTAAACGGTGGATAAGTGAAATTTAAAAATCAGTTTTACACCTAGTACGGAACCGAAATTATGAGTTGAAATAGAATAAATATTTAGTTTTATATATAATTGTTCTTCTCAGGTCAAATAACTTCAGCTGGTTTGTTTATACAACATGGAAACGTGTTTCATATTTTTGACTTATCCACCGTTTAAGCTAAACGCCTTTGATACAACCGGCCCCTGATACTTACCAAAGTCCAAGGCTGGGTCAAATAAGCATGAGAATTAGGCAAAAATAAAAAGCAATTGAAACTCAACAGATTCACTAAAGTTGTTTTTTTTTTTGGCAACTTATATCCTTAAGTGTAGATGACATGCAATTTTTAATGCCGTAATTCTCACACTTATTTAACCGAAACGCCTTCATTTGCATGGTACCTCGCAGCTGCTCTCAAACCACCTTCGTAATTTGCATTAGTGTACACAAACAATGACTTCATTGTTCCTGCTTACCAAAACAAATCTGAAAGCACCAAGATACTTATCATATTAATAATCAAAGAGGATTCGGATTATGCAGTAATTACCATAAACAGACGCATCACCATTGAAACAAAGCATGCCGTATTCCCATGGGAATTTAAAATGCACAAAAAAATATAATGATCCTACTGATTTGCATGGATGTATGAACCAAATTAGCTAAGAAACAAAGAAATGATATATTCCCTTGGGAATTTAATGTAGCAAAAAGATGGCGGGTGTTGATTTTACCAGAATGCCTTGCGGTCTGAAATCGTTTAAAAACTTAAGGTAAATTAACCTCGTTTGAGGAACAGACAGATAGGTTATTTTGTCACTTGTGTTAAAATTCCGTCCATTAGCTTATCTTAAATATCATTTCACTGGTATTCTTGATTGATACCCGCATTAAATTCTGGTAAAATCGACATGCCACCATCTGTTTTGCTACGGTGAATTGGAATACAAGTCACATTTTCTCGCTTTTTAACCAGAGAACACATTCTTTAAAGGTAGAACGACGGAATTGATCGTTTGCAATCGACGCCATCTTTGTTGACGTTTGAAACACATGGCAACCACAAAGTATCTATTCATTATATCTGATCCTATCGAGCCATACATCTTTAAAGTATCATTCATAATACGCTAAAACTAACGATGAAATAGTAAATTGACACAAGTACTTCGCTGTAAACAACTGAAGTAATCTGCAGAGTCAACCAAGATGGCGCCCAATCACACGAAATGACGTCATGTGCAAACCAAGAATAGTGACAAAATGCATCAACTATAATTTAGTGGCATTATTACGAAACTTATTTTTGTAAAACGTTCAATCCTACATGTTATTTTGTTTTGTTTTTAGAAATATCCAAATCCAAATGTTAGAGACGAAATTTCCAGGCGTTAAGGTATTGTTTCTTTAAAAAATATTGTCGACATTTACCATATTTTTACCTGTTTTTTGACTCGAAAATTGACTGCCAAACTCCTAGATATTCTATTTAATTATTTTGTTGAATGTATTTGATATCAATGTTATTTCAATCCAATTTTTTTCACTTAATTTGCTGTCTTTTCTTTTTCATTAACGAGAAATATCTATTAAATCCTCTTTGATCCCTCAATAATAAGTATCTTGTTTTCTACTAACTTGCACATTACCACTACTTTCTATTACAATGTCGTGTCTTCTTATTCTTGTGGATTGTTGTTTTGTGGGTCTTGCCGTCCAGGATCGTTCATTCTTTTCTCTTCTTGTGCGTTTTTTTCACATCCCATCACCCTTTGCAATAGTAGAAAGAATTAAGTCATGAGATGATAGTTACGAATAATTTATAAACTATAACATGATAAGTTTCTTGTACGTTTGCATGGTGAATACAATATACTTATTAAGCTTTGTGGAAACACCACGTAAATTTATTATTGCAATAATAAATTTACGTGGTGTTTCCACAAAGCTTAATAAGTAAACTATAACATATTAAGCACTTATTGGATGAGGTTTTTGTGATATGCGAAATGATCAATGTCGAGGTAAGAGTTATCAGCCGAGCCGAAGGCGAGTCAGATAACTCTTACCAAGACATTGATAATTTTGCATATCACAAGAACCGAATCCGATAATTGCTTTATTATACATTGTAAGTCTTTTTCCTCGAGCAATTGACGAATTTCGCCTTCGGAAGAGCTTAAAAAGCAAGATGCCATAACATGAAACAGAAAATATCGAAAAAATGTTGTTGCCATGCCAACCATTGATGCCAACGAATACCGCATACTGTAATAATCTGCACCGTAGGCTCAACATGCAGATAACTCAGTTATCTGCTAGCAGATAACTGAGCCATAGAATAAGAATACATAGAAGGGCCACTCGCGTCGGAGCCTTTGGAGTTTTTGAAGCCGCGCATGTCGCATTACGCACGTTATTAGCATTTTCTCAGCCAGTCAATTGCATTTTCTGGCCAATAGGAATGCTGAACTGGCTGGTGGCAGCCAGTAAACTGCATAAACATAGTGTGACATGTTGCACTGCTGAGTGGCCCTTCTATGTATTCTTATTGTATGACTGAGTTATCTGCAGATTGTGTGATAGTCGCATTTATCTGCATACAACTGACCAATCACAACGCATAAAACAACTGCAATGTATAGTAATTAACACTTATTGACTGAGACCGAGGGAAACAGTATGTTTTGTGGACCAGAGACTGTCGATGTCGAGGGTCCACAAAACATACTGCTTTCCCGAGGTCTCAGTCAATAAGTATTTTATTATATACTGAGTGCCAAAAGAGAAGAAAAGTACCACAAATCAATCAAACATGTGTAAAAAGGATTACCTTTTACCTGACATGGCTACGTGAGGCTTTGTGGATTTGTTGTCTACCGGTGAATAAAAGTAATGTCCACCGCTTAGCTACGTTGCCAGGGAGACAATAGAATTTCTCCACTATCACGTGATACGTTCTTAACCAATAAGAAACAGGAATAAATGAACTTTGACACTCAGTATATTATAAAATAGTATTAATTAGGCCGGCCAAATTATTGTGTAAGCTGTTAATATGAAATTTTTTTATTAAAATCTCGAGAATCATTAATAAATCGTGAGCAAAACACAAAAGAAAATCATAGCCGTGAAGGAGTCTTTATTTCTCACACGCACACAACTTGCAGCTACCCTAATTTATGAATTTAGATTAAAATATCTCGAGAATTAAACAACACGTAAGGAATGTGTAAATTCTTAAAGCTCTTTCGAACAATAAAAATTAATATCTCGCACTAATCTCTCTCAAAAGCTCTCTCAAATTTATTGCCGATATCTCTTTGAGAATTACTGTGCACGTGAAATGTAACTTATATCAAAACTAGCTTACTTCAAGCTGTTTGGGAATCAAGATTTTACGTGTCAACGAGATCAAATATGAATCTAAGATGGCAGACAGCGCATTAAATTTCTATCTTCACGACCAACTCCCCAACGAAAGGCTTTAATTCGCTCGAAAGTCGAATTTTGTTTTTTTTTATTGTTTCAGGTAGTGAAAGATCCTGTGTGCTTTTTACAGTACTACCGACACTAGCAACGTTAGTGCGAGATGTTAATTTTTATTGAAACAAAAGCTGAACTGCTAAAAAAATGGAAACGACAAGATAAAATGAAAAAACTTACTTTCACTCTATCTTTGGATCTTCTTGGCTTCGGTTGTTCTCGTTTCATCATGCTGTTTATGGTTTCATCTGGTTGGCGCACTCTCTTCATGGAGCATCAAGGCGGTCCAGTAGGTAACTAGCTCACTCGTGTCCAGTCAACCAACATAAAATAAGGAGAAAATTAATGTTACAAAATATTTTAGAATATAGGACACTAAGCTTTAATTGAATTGACTTTAACAAACCGTACATTGTGATAGTATTTGCATCTTAACATCTGATGGAGACGGCTTGTGATTTACTTCTTATGTCGATATGAATTCTTTCCCATCTTGTTGCATCATTAGTTGATGGTTGTTGTATTCACTTTTTACTTGGCATTCTTTGAAAAAAAAATTACGATGTTCAGAAAACTGTTTACAAGATAAGCAAAGAAAACTACGTTCACAAGCATTAGAGAGGACTAAGTAATTATAATAGGCGTGACAGGTCACAGAGGTTAGTCGACGAAGAAACTCATGGACAAATTCCCGGCATGATGATACCCCGATAGCAAGAAATACAGCAAGTGTAGAACGTGTACGTGTGAGCTTAAACTGTATGTATGCAACTCCAAGAAAAGCGCAACACAAAATGGCGGAATTTAAAGACATTTCTGGTGTCATTTCCAGTTCCCTAACTTTCGCGGACAAATATATTTATATATTTTTCTCAAATTTTTTTGAAGTAAATCTAGATGGATTTTGTGAATAAACAAATTAAAAAAAGTATTGCCCACGTTAGGAAACTAGAACGGGCGCCCAAGAATGCCCACAATTTCTCCAATCTGGATTATATTTATTGATTGCGCAAATGACTGATAAAAAATAAGAGAGTAATAAAATACCAAATGGTTTCCTCTTCAAGATAGTGTCATACATGCGCGCGGCATTTCGGGATATTTGGGAAAACTCGTGTTGAAGTTGAACCTAAGGCAACATGCCAAGTACATGGATGACGCTATCCTGCTCAGGAAACTATTTAGTAATTGTCTTACAAAATGATGACAGTGAAACACAAGTCAACGCCACGGCATTTAAATTTCTCGTGTAAGATTGTTTGATCCTGCACAGTAATAGCCAAGTGGCGCAATCGTCAGAGCAAACGCCTATCACATGTGAGGTCGTGGGTTCAATCCTTACTTCAGACTCGTGACACCCATGTGAGGAGTTAGTCAGTCGTTGGTTTATTCCGGGTACTCCGGTTTGCGAATGTTGACTGGATGGTTAAAATTGTAAAATATCAGTAATCACCGGAACACGGGTACTTAACTAAACTGCTGACGATGAGGCGGAACTCATAATGAATTAATGAAAATGTGTTTCACTGTAGTTATCATATAATGTAATTGCCAAGCTGAATGAATAATTCTCCAGTAACTACGTCATATGAATAACTTACAATTATGAGAGTAGTGGGGGGGGGGGGGGGGCAGCATAAAGATTGAAGTAGTGTCAAGGAAGGGGTACTACCCTGACGGGTACTAGGCGAAGAAGTAGAGTAAACAGGAGGAAGAAGATTAAATTGGAGTAAATAAGGGGGATTGGGGTAAAGAAGGGGAGAAGCAGGATAAAGAAACCAGTGGAAGGGGGTGCTATCCTGGAAGGAGTACCCGGGAAAGAAGAGGGTGAACAGGAGGAAAAGTAGATTGGAGAAAAGAAAGGGGAAATTAAACGGATCAGGAAATTCAGACTTGCAATTCAAATGAAAGGCAGCTCATTGGTCATGTAAACACTCGTTAAATCATGGTTCTCGCTTGCCTTTAGCTTGGAATCATCTTTGAATTTGAACTGAAAGTCTGAATTTGCATGTTTCTTGTATAGAGTGCAGTGTATCAGAACAGAAGAGGTTTTGAAGAAAAAGAAAGAAAGAATAAAAGTAAGTTAAAATTTGTAAAGAATAATGAAGAAACTATTGGTACAGCACTTGATACATGATGATAATCATCATTATAAACTCTCTATTAATCCGGGGGGGGGGGTATAATAGAGAATTTGCAATGATAGTAAGTACATTGTAATATTTGGGTTTTTACCACTAAATCCTCTTGAAAGTTCTTTTTGGCTGTGGCTTCTCTCATCACAGTTGTCTGTGCTTGTCTTGCAAAATCTCTGGAATATCTATAACGTGAAGGTCAATATTTAAGATTAGAAAAATAGAAACCGTAAAATAGAAAGAAATTTAAATCGTGGCGAATACTTTTTACGGTCTTGCTGGCATGACAAAAAGAGAGTATAGATTTATAAGATCATGTTGATTTATCCTTTATCTGAACTATATTTAACTTAGATTTTAAAATAGATTTCACCCTGGTAAGCAGACCGAATGGGTTTTCAAACAAGATAACATTTAATGACTAAAACGTGCACAGAATAGTTAGAGAATGCTTACATGTCGAATAAAAATCCAATACTTTTAATGTCCAACTACACAATAGCGATTTTCGTTGCATTTCTAGACTGGAGAAGAAGACGACGCCATTTTGATTTTGATTTCTCCCGACAACGGCAGATTTGTCTTCGCAATTTTTTTCCATTTCTTCGTCGTTTCAGCTCCAATTTGCTCGTTGTGTTTCTTTCGTACCTTCCTCGCCATTTCCGTACAACCAATGGACATTTATACTCAAGATTAAGACTGTATTGAGACTTTCAAAATGTTCGTCAGGAGACATAAAAATCGAAGCTTCTTCTTCGGGTTGCAGAAGCAAATGACGTCAGACGACCTTTGTCCGCCAGCAAATACCCGTATGTATAACATTCAATGATCTTTTTAGGAAGCTGAAAATCAGTTTTTATTGCGCGAACGAAATGTTTTTGCCATTATTTCTTACTCAGGTCTTTGTTCTACTACTTTACTTCCAGTTTAGTTAGGTAACTTGCCAAAAGAAACGCCTGTAAGGGACAATTTTGCATTTTTTTTTTATTTCGATGCTGATGAAGAAGAGAAGACTCGTTAGAGCTTTCATTGGCAAATATCTTTCCCTCCGTGGCCGAGAGGTAAAGACAACTGTCTTGACTTCGATTTTGGGTGGATCGAGGACCGGTCCAGTTCAACTGAGTTTGGTAAGAATTTAATTCTGATCGGTGCTCGATCCACCCAAAACTGAATTCAAAGCTGGGCGTGGAGTGCAGGAAAACACTAGGCAGTACCGCGAGGCCAAGGAGGCAAACGTTATTTTCCTAGTGTTGTTAACTAATATTTAAGCAAATTTCATTAACTTGACTGTTGGGGACAGACCTGTAGGGTTGGTGCATTGAAGACTTCTCGTCGTTATTTCCCTTCGTTCAAGAAGACAAGTTGTCTTCATCGAGAAATAACGACGAAAAGACTTCAAGACACCACTAAACCACTACACTTTAAAACTACAGTGTAGTGGTTTAGCTAGCTAAACCACTACACTGTGCCAATAATATATGGCTGACTTCTTCCTAACGCTTACGGTACGACCATGGATGCGCAAAGATGCGCAAACACATTAAAGCCTTGAAAGCAAGTGTTTTCTTTTAGGAAAGAATCAAGGACGACAACGCTTACTAAATCAAAGCCGTCTAGTCATGTTTTAAGTACTTCAGCTGTTTAACGATCTTTTACCAATCTTTGCAAGAGGAAAAGTAAAATTTTGCATCATTATTATTAACTTTCCGTCAGTCGTTTCTTTCTTGATCGAGCATTATATGCCATTGTGTTCAGTGTCCTTGATATAGGAGCCATATACTTATGGCCTTGGGTTTAATTCCCAAACACTGAATGGCAGTGTTTTGCTCTTCCAATGAGATAACAAGATGGCACTGTAGAACGCGTGGTTTTATATAAGCTACGAGCGTCAAGATATCCTTGATAGGTAACTATTGATCCTACAATGGCACTTATGTTCACTGCCAATAGGAACGTTTTCAACTCACAGCTTGTACATAATGGCTTTTATAGGTTGTGTCACAAGGAAACTGCAGTTCGGTCGTAAAATCAACTTGTTTTCAAGGTTGCCGGGTTTTAAACATTACTGACACTGTTAATGTTGTAGCTCGGAATTGTAAAACAACGGCGGCAATGCAGTTTTCTTGTGCCATAACCATATAAGCTACGACCGCCAAGCTTTATCCTTGATAGGAAAGAATTGATCCCACCAACGACATTTGTATTCTCTACCGATAGGAACGTTTGAGACTTACAGCTTGTACATAACGCATTTTATCGGTGAGTCGTAAAACCAACCTGTTACTGCTCAGCAAACTACCATTTCCCTCGATAAACGATAGTCGATGAAGCTTGGCGCTCGAGTTGTTCAGCTAAGTTAAACGATCTTTTATGGCGAGGTCTTTTCAAGAAGGCATGAAGCATAGATGCGCAAACACTGTACAGCCTGTAAAGAATATGTCTTCTTTCGGGAAAGAGTCAAAGACGATAACGCTTATTAAATCAAAACTGTGTAGGCATGTTTTAAGTTGCTCAGCTATGTTTAACGATCTTTTATGACCAGGCCTTTGCAAGAAGGAAAGTCGAAGTTTGCATATACTATTGACTTTCCGTCGGTCGTTTCTTTCTTGATCGAGCTTTATATGTCATTGTGTTCAGTGTCCTTGATATAGGAGTCATGTATTTATGGCCTTGGGTTTGATTCCCAAACACTGCATGGCAGTCTTCAGCTCTTTCAAGTAATAAGATAACTTTGGAACAAGATGGCAATGCGTTATTTACTATATGCCTGGTCATGCTGTAACTAATCATGTAGTATATTCTACAAACCTTAACTCAGAACGTTGGCTGTCAGTTTCTATTCGTGGTTGCTTTGAAACATTGCAGATACTGCTTACCTGGCTATAACCTGTAAAATGCTTGGTTTTACACAACCTACGAGCGCCAAGCTTCATCGACTATCGTTGATCGAGGGAACTGGTAGTTTGCTGAGCAGTAACAGGTTGGTTTTACGACTCACCGATAAAATGCGTTATGTACAAGCTGTAAGTCTCAAAAGTTCCTATCGGTAGAGAATACAAATGTCGTTGGTGGGATCAATTGTTTCCTATCAAGGATAAAGCTTGGCGGTCGTAGCTTATATAAATGATAAAACCACCCATTTTACAGGTTATGGCACAAGAAAACTGCATTGCCGCCGTTGTTTTACAATTCCGAGCTACAACATTAACAGTGTCAGTAATGTTTAAAACCCGGCAACCTTGAAAACAAGTTGATTTTACGACCGAACTGCAGTTTCCTTGTGACACAACCTATAAAATCCATTATGTACAAGCTGTGAGTTGGAAACGTTCCTATTGGCAGTGAACATAAGTGTCCATTGTAGGATCAATAGTTACCTATCAAGGATATCTTGACGCTCGTAGCTTATATAAAACCACGCGTTCTACAGTGCCATCTTGTTATCTCATTGGAAGAGCAAAACACTGCCATTCAGTGTTTGGGAATTAAACCCAAGGCCATAAGTATATGGCTCCTATATCAAGGACACTGAACACAATGGCATATAATGCTCGATCAAGAAAGAAACGACTGACGGAAAGTTAATAATAATGATGCAAAATTTTACTTTTCCTCTTGCAAAGATCTGGTAAAAGATCGTTAAACATAGCTGAAGTACTTAAAACATGACTAGACGGCTTTGATTTAGTAAGCGTTGTCGTCCTTGATTCTTTCCTAAAAGAAAACACTTGCTTTCAAGGCTTTAATGTGTTTGCGCATCTTTGCGCAACCATGGTCGTACCGTAAGCGTTAGGAAGAAGTCAGCCATATATTATTGGCACAGTGTAGTGGTTTAGCTAGCTAAACCACTACACTGTAGCTTTAAAGTGTAGTGGTTTAGTGGTGTCTTGAAGTCTTTTCGTCGTTATTTCTCGATGAAGACAACTTGTCTTCTTGAACGAAGGGAAATAACGACGAGAAGTCTTCAATGCACCAACCCTACAGGTCTGTCCCCAACAGTCAAGTTAATGAAATTTGCTTAAATATTAGTTAACAACACTAGGAAAATAACGTTTGCCTCCTTGGCCTCGCGGTACTGCCTAGTGTTTTCCTGCACTCCACGCCCAGCTTTGAATTCAGTTTTGGGTGGATCGAGCACCGATCAGAATTAAATTCTTACCAAACTCAGTTGAACTGGACCGGTCCTCGATCCACCCAAAATCGAAGTCAAGACAGTTGTCTTTACCTCTCGGCCACGGAGGGAAAGATATTTGCCAATGAAAGCTCTAACGAGTCTTCTCTTCTTCATCAGCATCGAAATAAAAAAAAATGCAAAATTGTCCCTTACAGGCGTTTCTTTTGGCAAGTTACCTAACTAAACTGGAAGTAAAGTAGTAGAACAAAGACCTGAGTAAGAAATAATGGCAAAAACATTTCGTTCGCGCAATAAAAACTGATTTTCAGCTTCCTAAAAAGATCATTGAATGTTATACATACGGGTATTTGCTGGCGGACAAAGGTCGTCTGACGTCATTTGCTTCTGCAACCCGAAGAAGAAGCTTCGATTTTTATGTCTCCTGACGAACATTTTGAAAGTCTCAATACAGTCTTAATCTTGAGTATAAATGTCCATTGGTTGTACGGAAATGGCGAGGAAGGTACGAAAGAAACACAACGAGCAAATTGGAGCTGAAACGACGAAGAAATGGAAAAAAATTGCGAAGACAAATCTGCCGTTGTCGGGAGAAATCAAAATCAAAATGGCGTCGTCTTCTTCTCCAGTCTAGAAATGCAACGAAAATCGCTATTGTGTAGTTGGACATTAAAAGTATTGGATTTTTATTCGACATGTAAGCATTCTCTAACTATTCTGTGCACGTTTTAGTCATTAAATGTTATCTTGTTTGAAAACCCATTCGGTCTGCTTACCAGGGTGAAATCTATTTTAAAATCTAAGTTAAATATAGTTCAGATAAAGGATAAATCAACATGATCTTATAAATCTATACTCTCTTTTTGTCATGCCAGCAAGACCGTAAAAAGTATTCGCCACGATTTAAATTTCTTTCTATTTTACGGTTTCTATTTTTCTAATCTTAAATATTGACCTTCACGTTATAGATATTCCAGAGATTTTGCAAGACAAGCACAGACAACTGTGATGAGAGAAGCCACAGCCAAAAAGAACTTTCAAGAGGATTTAGTGGTAAAAACCCAAATATTACAATATACTTACTATCATTGCAAATTCTCTATTATACCCCCCCCCCGGATTAATAGAGAGTTTATAATGATGATTATCATCATGTATCAAGTGCTGTACCAATAGTTTCTTCATTATTCTTTACAAATTTTAACTTACTTTTATTCTTTCTTTCTTTTTCTTCAAAACCTCTTCTGTTCTGATACACTGCACTCTATACAAGAAACATGCAAATTCAGACTTTCAGTTCAAATTCAAAGATGATTCCAAGCTAAAGGCAAGCGAGAACCATGATTTAACGAGTGTTTACATGACCAATGAGCTGCCTTTCATTTGAATTGCAAGTCTGAATTTCCTGATCCGTTTAATTTCCCCTTTCTTTTCTCCAATCTACTTTTCCTCCTGTTCACCCTCTTCTTTCCCGGGTACTCCTTCCAGGATAGCACCCCCTTCCACTGGTTTCTTTATCCTGCTTCTCCCCTTCTTTACCCCAATCCCCCTTATTTACTCCAATTTAATCTTCTTCCTCCTGTTTACTCTACTTCTTCGCCTAGTACCCGTCAGGGTAGTACCCCTTCCTTGACACTACTTCAATCTTTATGCTGCCCCCCCCCCCCACTACTCTCATAATTGTAAGTTATTCATATGACGTAGTTACTGGAGAATTATTCATTCAGCTTGGCAATTACATTATATGATAACTACAGTGAAACACATTTTCATTAATTCATTATGAGTTCCGCCTCATCGTCAGCAGTTTAGTTAAGTACCCGTGTTCCGGTGATTACTGATATTTTACAATTTTAACCATCCAGTCAACATTCGCAAACCGGAGTACCCGGAATAAACCCACGACTGACTAACTCCTCACATGGGTGTCACGAGTCTGAAGTAAGGATTGAACCCACGACCTCACATGTGATAGGCGTTTGCTCTGACGATTGCGCCACTTGGCTATTACTGTGCAGGATCAAACAATCCTACACGAGAAATTTAAATGCCGTGGCGTTGACTTGTGTTTCACTGTCATCATTTTGTAAGACAATTACTAAATAGTTTCCTGAGCAGGATAGCGTCATCCATGTACTTGGCATGTTGCCTTAGGTTCAACTTCAACACGAGTTTTCCCAAATATCCCGAAATGCCGCGCGCATGTATGACACTATCTTGAAGAGGAAACCATTTGGTATTTTATTACTCTCTTATTTTTTATCAGTCATTTGCGCAATCAATAAATATAATCCAGATTGGAGAAATTGTGGGCATTCTTGGGCGCCCGTTCTAGTTTCCTAACGTGGGCAATACTTTTTTTAATTTGTTTATTCACAAAATCCATCTAGATTTACTTCAAAAAAATTTGAGAAAAATATATAAATATATTTGTCCGCGAAAGTTAGGGAACTGGAAATGACACCAGAAATGTCTTTAAATTCCGCCATTTTGTGTTGCGCTTTTCTTGGAGTTGCATACATACAGTTTAAGCTCACACGTACACGTTCTACACTTGCTGTATTTCTTGCTATCGGGGTATCATCATGCCGGGAATTTGTCCATGAGTTTCTTCGTCGACTAACCTCTGTGACCTGTCACGCCTATTATAATTACTTAGTCCTCTCTAATGCTTGTGAACGTAGTTTTCTTTGCTTATCTTGTAAACAGTTTTCTGAACATCGTAATTTTTTTTTCAAAGAATGCCAAGTAAAAAGTGAATACAACAACCATCAACTAATGATGCAACAAGATGGGAAAGAATTCATATCGACATAAGAAGTAAATCACAAGCCGTCTCCATCAGATGTTAAGATGCAAATACTATCACAATGTACGGTTTGTTAAAGTCAATTCAATTAAAGCTTAGTGTCCTATATTCTAAAATATTTTGTAACATTAATTTTCTCCTTATTTTATGTTGGTTGACTGGACACGAGTGAGCTAGTTACCTACTGGACCGCCTTGATGCTCCATGAAGAGAGTGCGCCAACCAGATGAAACCATAAACAGCATGATGAAACGAGAACAACCGAAGCCAAGAAGATCCAAAGATAGAGTGAAAGTAAGTTTTTTTATTTTATCTTGTCGTTTCCATTTTTTTAGCAGTTCAGCTTTTGTTTCAATAAAAATTAACATCTCGCACTAACGTTGCTAGTGTCGGTAGTACTGTAAAAAGCACACAGGATCTTTCACTACCTGAAACAATAAAAAAAAACAAAATTCGACTTTCGAGCGAATTAAAGCCTTTCGTTGGGGAGTTGGTCGTGAAGATAGAAATTTAATGCGCTGTCTGCCATCTTAGATTCATATTTGATCTCGTTGACACGTAAAATCTTGATTCCCAAACAGCTTGAAGTAAGCTAGTTTTGATATAAGTTACATTTCACGTGCACAGTAATTCTCAAAGAGATATCGGCAATAAATTTGAGAGAGCTTTTGAGAGAGATTAGTGCGAGATATTAATTTTTATTGTTCGAAAGAGCTTTAAGAATTTACACATTCCTTACGTGTTGTTTAATTCTCGAGATATTTTAATCTAAATTCATAAATTAGGGTAGCTGCAAGTTGTGTGCGTGTGAGAAATAAAGACTCCTTCACGGCTATGATTTTCTTTTGTGTTTTGCTCACGATTTATTAATGATTCTCGAGATTTTAATAAAAAAATTTCATATTAACAGCTTACACAATAATTTGGCCGGCCTAATTAATACTATTTTATAATATACTGAGTGTCAAAGTTCATTTATTCCTGTTTCTTATTGGTTAAGAACGTATCACGTGATAGTGGAGAAATTCTATTGTCTCCCTGGCAACGTAGCTAAGCGGTGGACATTACTTTTATTCACCGGTAGACAACAAATCCACAAAGCCTCACGTAGCCATGTCAGGTAAAAGGTAATCCTTTTTACACATGTTTGATTGATTTGTGGTACTTTTCTTCTCTTTTGGCACTCAGTATATAATAAAATACTTATTGACTGAGACCTCGGGAAAGCAGTATGTTTTGTGGACCCTCGACATCGACAGTCTCTGGTCCACAAAACATACTGTTTCCCTCGGTCTCAGTCAATAAGTGTTAATTACTATACATTGCAGTTGTTTTATGCGTTGTGATTGGTCAGTTGTATGCAGATAAATGCGACTATCACACAATCTGCAGATAACTCAGTCATACAATAAGAATACATAGAAGGGCCACTCAGCAGTGCAACATGTCACACTATGTCTATGCAGTTTACTGGCTGCCACCAGCCAGTTCAGCATTCCTATTGGCCAGAAAATGCAATTGACTGGCTGAGAAAATGCTAATAACGTGCGTAATGCGACATGCGCGGCTTCAAAAACTCCAAAGGCTCCGACGCGAGTGGCCCTTCTATGTATTCTTATTCTATGGCTCAGTTATCTGCTAGCAGATAACTGAGTTATCTGCATGTTGAGCCTACGGTGCAGATTATTACAGTATGCGGTATTCGTTGGCATCAATGGTTGGCATGGCAACAACATTTTTTCGATATTTTCTGTTTCATGTTATGGCATCTTGCTTTTTAAGCTCTTCCGAAGGCGAAATTCGTCAATTGCTCGAGGAAAAAGACTTACAATGTATAATAAAGCAATTATCGGATTCGGTTCTTGTGATATGCAAAATTATCAATGTCTTGGTAAGAGTTATCTGACTCGCCTTCGGCTCGGCTGATAACTCTTACCTCGACATTGATCATTTCGCATATCACAAAAACCTCATCCAATAAGTGCTTAATATGTTATAGTTTACTTATTAAGCTTTGTGGAAACACCACGTAAATTTATTATTGCAATAATAAATTTACGTGGTGTTTCCACAAAGCTTAATAAGTATATTGTATTCACCATGCAAACGTACAAGAAACTTATCATGTTATAGTTTATAAATTATTCGTAACTATCATCTCATGACTTAATTCTTTCTACTATTGCAAAGGGTGATGGGATGTGAAAAAAACGCACAAGAAGAGAAAAGAATGAACGATCCTGGACGGCAAGACCCACAAAACAACAATCCACAAGAATAAGAAGACACGACATTGTAATAGAAAGTAGTGGTAATGTGCAAGTTAGTAGAAAACAAGATACTTATTATTGAGGGATCAAAGAGGATTTAATAGATATTTCTCGTTAATGAAAAAGAAAAGACAGCAAATTAAGTGAAAAAAATTGGATTGAAATAACATTGATATCAAATACATTCAACAAAATAATTAAATAGAATATCTAGGAGTTTGGCAGTCAATTTTCGAGTCAAAAAACAGGTAAAAATATGGTAAATGTCGACAATATTTTTTAAAGAAACAATACCTTAACGCCTGGAAATTTCGTCTCTAACATTTGGATTTGGATATTTCTAAAAACAAAACAAAATAACATGTAGGATTGAACGTTTTACAAAAATAAGTTTCGTAATAATGCCACTAAATTATAGTTGATGCATTTTGTCACTATTCTTGGTTTGCACATGACGTCATTTCGTGTGATTGGGCGCCATCTTGGTTGACTCTGCAGATTACTTCAGTTGTTTACAGCGAAGTACTTGTGTCAATTTACTATTTCATCGTTAGTTTTAGCGTATTATGAATGATACTTTAAAGATGTATGGCTCGATAGGATCAGATATAATGAATAGATACTTTGTGGTTGCCATGTGTTTCAAACGTCAACAAAGATGGCGTCGATTGCAAACGATCAATTCCGTCGTTCTACCTTTAAAGAATGTGTTCTCTGGTTAAAAAGCGAGAAAATGTGACTTGTATTCCAATTCACCGTAGCAAAACAGATGGTGGCATGTCGATTTTACCAGAATTTAATGCGGGTATCAATCAAGAATACCAGTGAAATGATATTTAAGATAAGCTAATGGACGGAATTTTAACACAAGTGACAAAATAACCTATCTGTCTGTTCCTCAAACGAGGTTAATTTACCTTAAGTTTTTAAACGATTTCAGACCGCAAGGCATTCTGGTAAAATCAACACCCGCCATCTTTTTGCTACATTAAATTCCCAAGGGAATATATCATTTCTTTGTTTCTTAGCTAATTTGGTTCATACATCCATGCAAATCAGTAGGATCATTATATTTTTTTGTGCATTTTAAATTCCCATGGGAATACGGCATGCTTTGTTTCAATGGTGATGCGTCTGTTTATGGTAATTACTGCATAATCCGAATCCTCTTTGATTATTAATATGATAAGTATCTTGGTGCTTTCAGATTTGTTTTGGTAAGCAGGAACAATGAAGTCATTGTTTGTGTACACTAATGCAAATTACGAAGGTGGTTTGAGAGCAGCTGCGAGGTACCATGCAAATGAAGGCGTTTCGGTTAAATAAGTGTGAGAATTACGGCATTAAAAATTGCATGTCATCTACACTTAAGGATATAAGTTGCCAAAAAAAAAAACAACTTTAGTGAATCTGTTGAGTTTCAATTGCTTTTTATTTTTGCCTAATTCTCATGCTTATTTGACCCAGCCTTGGACTTTGGTAAGTATCAGGGGCCGGTTGTATCAAAGGCGTTTAGCTTAAACGGTGGATAAGTCAAAAATATGAAACACGTTTCCATGTTGTATAAACAAACCAGCTGAAGTTATTTGACCTGAGAAGAACAATTATATATAAAACTAAATATTTATTCTATTTCAACTCATAATTTCGGTTCCGTACTAGGTGTAAAACTGATTTTTAAATTTCACTTATCCACCGTTTAAGCTAAACGCCTTTGATACAACCGGCCCCAGGTTTATATTTACTCCGGAACAGTTAACACAACGAAAAGCCCATGCCCATTCAGCTAAGGTTTTACGTTTGAAAATTCAATCAAAAACTCAGTCTAAGTGGGTTTAAGTAGCTAGAGATAACGTAATTTATCTTTTTATTTTGCTTTTTTGTTTATAACGTAATTTATTAGCTAAATGTATGGACTGCGAGGGTGTGCGCCGTGTGTAAGTTGCATGGGGTTAGGTTTATTAAAGGAATTAAAATTTTTGAAAGTATGCTTAAAAACCAAAATCTGTCGTCACTTCTAACAAAACAGTTAAGAGTAGGTTTCAACATCAACTAAATTGATTTATACTATTAACTAAGAAAAATGCGAATTAAGTTTTATATTTTGCAAGCAAATTTTAAATAGAATTCTCACCTGTTTTTATGTACGAGCTTTTTCTGTTTACGTTTGATCTAAAATATCCAAATAAATTGCATTTAAAATGCATACTTTACCGAAATTTTAACTCTTTTAATTTTCGAAATTGGGTGGCAGTCGGGGTGGTGGTGGTGCATGCGGGTTTATCAGCTGTGAGTGACTGTGCGATGGTGAGGAAAGTGAAGGTAACGAATGGAATGCAGGAGCTTAGAACTGAGGAAGACAGCTTAGAACTGAGGCAGGTAGGCAGTTGGTAGGATCAGCGGGGGGCACTTGACATTTTGGCTTTGGGAATCAAATTTGCATGCTAAGTACTTAAGTCACTAACGTTTGTTGTTTTAATTTGTTAGGTACGCGCGGCTGCTCTCTAGGGAAGATCAACTTAGCAATTGTATTAGCACTTGCAAAGTTGGTCTTCTCTTTGCCGGCTACCCCGGCCAGTTCTCCGAGTGCTACTTCCACCGTGAATAAGTAGAAGTACTTGTACTACATGTATAAGTACTTCTACTTAGGTGGAAGTGGCACTTGGGGAGCTGGCCGGGGTAGGGGGATTTTTTTTATTCAATTTCTCAATTCCCATGGGAATTGAATTTTTAATTAAAAAGGGGTCACAAGTAAATTTTGTAAACAATTTATTGAAAAAATTTGTAAAGATTACATACAATTTGAATAACAATAAAAAGAGATTAACTACCACACATTGTACTTATTAAAATAACAACAGAAGAAAACAGAACATGGCAGAGAGAACAATAACACAAGTGAATGAACAAAGTCCTAAAAAACTTGGGTCTTTTCAACGTAAGTAAATGTTTATACTTCAAAATATATTATAACAATGAAACAACTTGAAGTGATAAATTTTGAGAGTTTTGCAAAGGTTTACCCAGCATATAACGAGTTGTTTCACAATTACAAAGAAAAACATGTGGCTCAAAACATGCAACTGATAGAGATGACGAGAAGGCTTAACAAGTCTAAGTAGAAAGGTTTTCAAAAGTTAGTCACATTTTTATAACCATATGTAACTACCCTGTCAACTCTCCCAGTGGGAAGAACCGGAGTACCCGGAGAAAACCCACGAGTTTTGGCGGAGCGTTGACCAACGCTTTTTCAAATACAGCCAGCCTCACAGAAGAAAGGTATTTTTGTCAAAAGAAAAATATTATTTTTAATCAATTGTGCTTTTATAAGTCAGAAAAAATACATGCACGAATTACCAACGAATTTTGATGGCTTTGAGACATGTAACGTGGGCACATAATTCTTCCTAAAAATACTTTTTTGTACTCGAAACAACCCTTCAAAACGTCGAAAAACAACGAAGAAACGATTTTTTTATAAATTCCAAATTGACCAAGCTGTAATGTTCGGAGCCACATTTTTCTTATTGCGTTTCTAACCTGACAATGTGAAATGCAGTAAACATTGCTACCTTTATTTTTTTTAACAAAAAATTCAAAAATACATAGAATAAAAACCAAGCATTTTTAGAATATTGTGTGTAGCACGACATTTTTCAGAAACCAATCTCTTACACTTTTCTTTGCATAACAGTGCATGCGATCTATTTTTCGCAAAAAAATACAAAGAAAGTCTCAGACATCTCATTTTTCTGGTGGGCACAAGAACAGAAGCTTTTTGTTCAAATTGTGATAATTTATTTGAGATAACTTTGGGCAAAATTCTATTTTTCATTGAAAACAGCCGAAAAATCAATGCTTTGGCTTTGCCCAGCAACTAATGAAGTCACTCGATAGTGAAGCTGCTTTATATACAATTGATAGTTTCAGTGTTAAAGAGACCAAAATAAAAGTAGAAATACATAACTCAGATTGATCTTGGATTGAAAAGTAAAAAATTTATTCGAAGAATCAATTTAAATTTAGTCTTTTTGGAAGGTACCATTGTCAGGTTAGGAACATATCTCTTTGAAGTATAAATTCATCTTTACTTACTTGTTGAAAAGACTATATTCAAGAGCCATGTAAACCTGTTTTCTTATATTATTATTACCACGCAAGTATTACAAAGTGGAATATTTGAAATGTAAACTTGAACTGAAGCAAAGGAAATGCACATACAAATTCAGAAATATTTCAATTGCCAAAATACAAATTCACCACAACCAAACAATATAAAAAGTTCCAGTAGGCAATATGTTGTAATTTTAATTAAGAAACTTATAAAGTAATAAATCATACAGGAAACACAAAAGAAATCATTTTCTCATCTTACAGAATCGGTATTTTCAAAATCACTTTGCTATAGATCTGATGTATAAAATTGACGAGTTTCACAAGCCATTTACAACATTCGCATCTGTGTATGTCAGATATCTCGCCTTCAGCATGGGTTTGTATATCCGATACAACCCGGTCACTTGTATTGTAAATAGTACAAATCAAAATTGTTATCAAATCAAAGTCTCAAACTAATTTAAATTATTCTACTCCATATAATGCCAGACAGTTTTACTTTTTCTCAGGAAAGACCTTATGTTCAACAAGGTAAATTTGGCATGTTAATTAAGAAGTCTGTAAAATTTGAAATTGCATAGTATCAACTAAAAGCTTCATGTGACTTAAAACTTTTTCAAGTCGATGTAATACGAAGAACTCTGGTAAAGTATTTACTGTATCCAGGCATCAATAGAAAACTTTTAAAATTAAAAATTGTAGTTACTTATACTTATTATTGGCCAACATCTGTACTGCTTGTTTATCTAGAAAATCTGGCATACTGTCAATTTTTTTAGTCCAAGGAAACTTTTTTACTCTTAAATTCTTACATCCGCCACATCTTTTCTTTGCTAATAAAAAGAGCCCACAGAATTTATTTGGCAAGTTGTGGTTTTCTTTTTCATTTAAGATATGTAATTAATTGATAAAGTTAAAGAACAACTGCATCAGTTCATCTCAATTCCAAACAAGTTCCACTTTGTAAACAAAAGACAATATGCTAGCTTATTTTGTCCTTAATAAGTAGTTCATCTTAAAGTTTGAAAGTCAACATTCTAGTACAAAATCACAAAGTCTGTATCTAAGATAAATTACCAGTAGTATAAAATATTACAAAGTATTTTTTTAACTTTAAAGGGTCCAATATAACATTGAGAACTATTGTGATTTTCAAATGAACTTTCCAAACTTTCAAATGAACACTCAAAGCCAGCTTAAACAAAAGATGATTGAGATAGTAAACCAGGAAATAACATAGGTGTTGTAATTTTTTATCAAAAATATGATATAGTGCATATAACAGAAACATTTCAATTAAAAAGTAGAAATATATTTCCTGTGGTTAGTTTTAATTGCTACATATATTGAAATTTTAGTATAATAATGGATGTTTTTGTTTCTGGCAAAGTCACCTCAATCTCCTTATGTTTAACCAACATTACAAAGTCAAATAATGACAAACACGAATGATTAAACACAAATTTATATTTTAATGGGTAAAAATAAATATGTCCAAATTAGTATAATCATGCATATAGGTCTAGTAGGGTACCAATTTTTAGAAACAGAATTGTGTTGTTTAGAGGCATAACATATAAAATTGCTAGATTTGATATTTCAGTTTTTTAAGAAAGCCTTTTGTATGTGTTTTCATGAACTCTTGGGCCATAATTCAATTGATTTGAACCAAATAAGATTCTAACTTTCTTTTAAAACACAGTTCATCATTATTTGACTTTTTCTAAGATTAAAATGCTTCTGGAGCACATGAGATTCCACGGTATGTGTACCCACAAAATAATCGTCAAATTAGGTGAGAATGAAACCGTCATGTCCAAAATTATACCGTCCCAAATTGTCCCATATTCAATATTGTACATGCAATATTCCAATACCTTTAACAATTTCATTTTTCATAATCTGCCAGTTGTTGAGAGGAGGTTAAGCATTTTGTCGATCTACAAACAAATTTCAAAGAATTCTATTGAAGATAGATAACTGAAATGGTAAACAAACTGCAAAGGATAACAATGCAAGTGGTTGTGTAAAAACTAAAGACCACGTAAAGTCCGCCATTCTGTACAGTGTTTGGATTTGACAGTTTGAATTTTAATTGCCTCAAGAAAAGTCTAAAAGGCATTAAAAACATAACATTCCTTGTTCTTTTTTAACATCCCGACCTTGCACGACTCCCACATCCTGCTCCGTCTCCTCCTATCCACCTCCCACCCTCAAGGCCCTGTCACACGGTGCAATTTTTCTTGCACTTGTAACTGCTCCGTCTCCTTCTCTATCCACCTCTTACCCTTAAGGCCCTGTCACACGGTGCACTTTTCCTTGCATTCACCGTAGCAAAAAAGATGGCGACATGTCGATTTTACCAGAATGCATTGCAGGTATCAAGAAAGAATACGTGGGAAAAGATGACAAGAAACAAAGCTACTGGATTGAAATTTTAACACAAGTGTGAAAATAACCTATTGTCTTCTGTCTGTTCTTTAAAAGACGTTAATTTGCCTTTTTAAACAATTTCAGACTGCCATGCACTCTGGTAAAATCGACATTTGCCATCTTTTTTGCTACAGGGAAAATCTACTCTTAAGTAAATTTGTGACAAATGTTTGGTACGTTAAAAAACCCCAGCAAACTGTGATGGAAACTTGCATTTGCCAATTTTACATCTCCCAATAGTAGAATTGCATTTCAAGTTGCAAGAAAAATTGCATTGTGACAGGACCTTTATTCTCCAGTGTTCCCGCCAACCTGCTCCCACCATTAGATGGAAAGTCCTTTTTTCACTACATTTTAGTAATTAGGCTACCCCCCTCCTCTCACAAGTCTGTAATCGCCTGACGAAATCAATTGGTCGACAGTCCAAGGCATGTTTTGTAATCGAAATTCACAAAATTAAAATTAAATTGCCTTTTTTCAATAAATTTGAACCAGAACCAACTCTACACATAGAACTGTCTCAGCATACTTTCTTCGACAATCTCAACAATTCAAGACCTCATTCAGTTTCTATAGCGGATTTCATGGTATTATTATCGAACCAACTTCAACTGAAAACGGTAGCCTTAATCTTACATGCGACCATAGCCATGCTTGGAAAGCACAAACTTACAATACTCGAAAATTGTACTTATTTCCAGTCTGATCTCTCAAAAATCGATCTCTATGCACAATCTAAGTACTTTGCTACAAATAATGATAGAAAATAAAGCATATTACCTTAAAACAAAGTTAGGATGCATGAAAATTTAGAGGACTTTCAAGGAGCAAAATCTTCGAGCTAGAGAAAAATTTTGAAAAAATAGTATTCGGAAAATCTTCGAGCAGCGTCGGAAACCGACGAATTCCGAGGAACGCCGAAACTACCACTTTGTGTCGACATGCTCCGAGCAAGTTCCTTGTTCCTGATTCAGAAGAAGCTGTATCACAGATCAGATATATACAGATAGGGAACTCGCACTCAATAACCTCAATTTTTGTGTCCCCGTGCTCACGTCATTCCACGCGCCACGCAAATTGCTCTGGCAAGTGTCGTTCGTCGTGTTTTCAGTCAAAAGCATAGGAAAAACGCCGTTCGAAAGTACAAAAATGAATATTTTTGCGAAGTTCCTTCACCGATCTTCATTTTGTATGTACGTAGATATTTCAGTAGAATTTGCGTTTGATTCTTGTGTAGAAATTTCTAAATTTCCTTAAAAGTAGGAATAAACCAGAAAATGACGGAAACACGCTCTCAAAACTTCACCGCGACACATCGCTGGAATTTGTCGTTTTAAAGCATTTTGCATGAGAATCTTTGCACGTAAAACCTTCTTGCGGTTTAGATGTTCTAGCATGCACGTTTAAATGCGTGTTTTGTTGACACATTTCGCTAGAAATTGAGTTTAAACGCCGTGTTTAGGTCGGCTCACGCGGTTTGTGCCAGCGGTATCACCCATGAGCGCTGCACCGACTTCTGACACCGAAAAAAAAAAAAAAAAAAAAAAAAAAACAGAAACGGGGCGAATTTAAAACTCCGCCTCGCCCACGGCAGGCGGAGTAAAAAATTCGTCACAATTTGACAATTACTTCTTTTTATCATACAGTCTGATAATGAAAAATTTTTATTTCCTTGTTAACCGCACTGGCAAAATTTTTGGTAAATGGAGAAAATAAAAGTTCTAAAAAACCATCGAAAAAAATTGAACAGAAAACCGTGCTCAAAATGCTATAGTTTTTCTTAACGGTGGGAGCCATCTTTTTTGGCGAAAAAACCCCAAATAAATAATTGAAAAGAATTACGCTCTACCACTTACATTAGGGCTATTGAAAAGCGTCATAAGAGATTGTACGCCAGCGTAATCAATTTAAATTAAAAGGTTCCAAAAGGTGTCAGGAATTCTGCTACCTTCGAAGGATTAGCCTTGGAAATGTATAACGATGGTAAAAAGGACCGGGGTATTGTAATAAAAGTTTGCACACGGATGGCGCGCACGGGTGGCTTCGCACAATTGGCCTCGACAGCCCACCAAATGCGGTTGCCTTTCGACAACGACGTCGAGTTGACTGCCTCAACCGTCTGTATCGTAACTCCACCACCTCTGGTTCGAAATATAGGGGAGGGTAGAAGCGGCCCCCAGACCGCAAGTGCTAAAACCCTGTATCTTCGAACCAGACCATCAAGATATAGTATCACCGATTTGTATATTTATACCTCATGCTCTGCTGTTGCAGTGATTGTGGTTGAGTTACGACCGGGTAGGCACTATTGCCATGCGCACATGCATCCATGTAAGGATGCTGTTATTAACGTGCTGTATAAGTTTTATCATAAACATCAAAATATAATTTGCGTGATCATTTATGCAATCAGTGAACGACATTTCCATTTATTTAATACTTATCGTGTCTGTAGTGCCTCAGCAATAATGTTGTTCTTCGACATTAGATTTAAATAGTGATCTGTTTAGTTCAATGATATATATTGAACGCCTAAATCATTGGGTCATTAAATTTGGAAATGTATGTTTGATCAGAATTTCGAGGTCTTCTCCGAGCGATAAGGGAATTAAGGCTGATTTCAACACACATTTATTTTTCAAATGTTCTACTTACAAAAATATGGGCTTTTAAAATTCGTAGCACCAGAAACCTACCGTATGCTCAAGTTGTGATCTTATCGATTTTTATTATTTGTGATATTGCAAAAGACTCAATTGGATTTATTTGGGAATAAATTTGTACATACATTTAAAAATGTAATTACACTCAAAGCAACTTCAAGATCTTCCTCGACAGAATATGATTAAATATTATTCGATGAAATGCGAACAAAAGCTCGCGAATGGGTTCAAATAACTTTGAATTAATCTAGCGTGTATATTTATAATAATTCTTACCCCAGACAAAAACCTATGGGGTTTGTGACAAGGGCAAGATTTGACCAAAAACTCGTTGACTTGAGACATTTTGCATTGGCCACTAGACTACATGATCGCTATCACGCCCTTGCCACTTAAATTGTTTAATCCAGGCAGATTAAGGGGTAAATCCGGTCGGATTTAAGGTTAATCTAGCTGGATTAAGGGTTAATCAAGCCAGATTAAGGGGTAAATCCGGTGGGATTTAAGGTTAATCCAGCCGGATTAAGGCGTAAATTCGGTCGGATTTAAGGTTAATCCAGCCAGATTAATGGTAAATCTGGTCGGATTTAAGGTTAATCCAGCTGGATTAAGGGTTAATCCAGCCAGATTAAGGGGTAAATCCAGTGGGATTTAAGGTTAATCAAGCTGGATTAAGGGTTAATCCAGCCAGATTAAGGGCGTAAATCTGGTCGGATTTAAGGTTAATCCAGCTGGATTAACGGTTTATCCAGCCAGATTAAGGGGTAAATCTGTGGGATTTAAGGTTAATCCAGCCGGATTAAGGGGTAAATCCAGTCGGATTTAAGGTTAATCCGTCCGGATTAAAGGGTAAATCTGGTCGAATTTAAGGTTAATCCAGCTGGATTAAGGGTTAATCCAGCAAGACTAAGGGGTAAATCCGGTCGGATTTAAGGTTAATCCAGCTGGATTAAGGGTTAATCCAGCAAGATTAAGAGGTGAATCCAGTCGGATTTAAGGTTAATCCAGCTGGATTAAGGGTTAATCCAGCCAGACTAAGGGGTAAATTCGGTCGGATTTAAGGTTAATCCAGCATGATTAAGGGTTAATCCAGCAAGATTAAGACGTAAATCCGGTCGGATTCAAGGTTAATCCAGCTGGATTAAAGGTTAATCCCGCAAGATTAAGAGGTAAATCCGGACAGATTTAAGGTTAATCCAGCTTGATTAAGGGTTAATCCAGCCAGATTAATGGGTAAATCCGGTCAGATTTAAGGTTCATCCAGCTGGATTAAGGGTTAATCCAGCAAGATTAAGAGGTAAATCCGGTCCGATTTAAGGTTAATCCAGCTGGATTAAGGGTTAATCCAGCCAGATTAAGGGGTAAATCCAGTCGGATTTAAAGCTAATCCAGCTGGATTGAGGGTTAATCAAGCCAGACTAAGGGGTAAATCCGGTCGGATTTAAGGTTAATCTAGCTGGATTAAGGGTTAATCCAGCAAGACTAAGGGGTAAATCCGGTGGGATTTAAGGTTAATCCGGCCGGATTAAACGGTAAATCTGGTCGAATTTAAGGTTAATCCAGCTTGATTAAGGGTTAATCCAGCCAGATTAAGGGGTAAATCTGGTCGGATTTAAGGTTAATCCAGCTGGATTAAGGGTTAATCCAGCCAGACTAAGGGGTAAATCCGGTCGGATTTTAAGGTTAATCCAGCTGGATTAAGGGTTAATCAAGCAAGACTAAGGGGTAAATCCGGTGGGATTTAAGGTTAATCCAGCTGGATTAAGGGCTAATCCAGCAAGATTAAGGGGTAAATCCGGACGGATTTAAGGTTAATCTAGCTGGATTAAGGGTTAATCCAGCAAGATTAAGGGGTAAATCCGGTGGGATTTAAGGTTAATCCAGCCGGATTAAGGGGTAAATCCGGTCAGATTTAAGGTTAACCGGGCCGGATTAAAGGGTAAATCTGGTCGGATTTAAGGTTAACCCAGCTGGATTAAGGGTTAATCCAGCAAGATAAAGTGGTAAATCCGGTCGGATTTAAAGTTAATCCAGCTGGATTAAGGGTTAATCCAGCAACATTAAGAGGTAAATCCGGTCGGATTTAAGGTTAATCCAGCTACAATAAGGGTTAATCAAGCCAGATTAAGGGGTAAACCCGGTCGGATTTAAGGTTAATCTAGCTGGATTAAGGGGTAAATCCGGTCGGATTTAAGGTTAATCCGGCTGGATTAAAGGTAAATCTGGTCGGATTTAAGGTTAATCCAGCTGGATTAAGGGTTAATCCAGCCAGACTAAGGCGTAAATCCGGTGGGATTTAAGGTTAATCCGGCTGGATTAAGGGTTAATCCAGCCAGACTAAGGGGTAAATCCGGTCAGATTTAAGGTTAATCTAGCTGGATTAAGGGTCAATCCAGCCACATTAAGGCGTAAATCCGGTGCGATTTAAGGTTAATCCAGCTGGATTAAGGGTTAATCCAACAAGATTAAGTGGTAAATCCGGTCGGATTTTAAGTTAATCCAGCTGGATTAAGGGTTAATCCAGCAACATTAAGAGGTAAATCCGGTCGGATTTAAGGTTAATATAGCTTGATTAAGGGTTAATCCAGCCACATTAAGGCGTAAATCCGGTCGGATTTAAGGTTAATCCAGCTGGATTAAGGGTTAATCCAGCAAGATTAAGTGGTAAATCCGGTCGGATTTAAAGTTAATCCAGCTGGATTAAGGGTTAATCCAGCAACATTAAGAGGTAAATCCGGTCGGATTTAAGGTTAATCCAGCTAGATTAAGGGTTAATCAAGCCAGATTAAGGGGTAAATCCGGTCGGATTTAAGGTTAATCCGGCTAGATTAAAGGTAAATCTGGTCGGATTTAAGGTTAATCCAGCTGGATTAAGAGTTAATCCAGCCAGACTAAGGCGTAAATCCGGTGGGATTTAAGGTTAATCCGGCTGGATTAAGGGTTAATCCAGCCAGATTAAGGGGTAAATCCGGTCGGATTTAAGGTTAATCTAGCTGGATTAAGGGTTAATCCAGCCACATTAAGGCGTAAATCCGGTCCGATTTAAGGTTAATCCAGCTGGATTAACCGTTAATCCAACAAGATTAAGTGGTAAATCCGGTCGGATTTAAAGTTAATCCAGCTGGATTAAGGGTTAATCCAGCAACATTAAGAGGTAAATCCGGTCGGATTTAAGGTTAATCCAGCTGGATTAAGGGTTAATCCAGCCAGATTAAGGGGTAAATCCGGTCGGATTTAAGGTTAATCCAGCCGGATTAAAGGGTAAATCTGGTCGGATTTAAGGTTAATCCAGCTGGATTAAGGGTTAATCTAGCCAGATTAAGGGGTAAATCCGGTCGGATTTAAGGTTAATCCAGCTGGATTGAGGGTTAATCCAGCCAGATTAAGGGGTAAATCCTGTGGGATTTAAGGTTAATCCAGCCGGATTAAGGGGTAAATCCGGTTGGACTTAAGGTTAATCCGGCCGGATTAAAGGGTAAATCTGGTCGGATTTAAGATTAATCCAGCTGGATTAGGGGTTAATCCAGCAAGATTAAGGGGTAAATCCGGTGGGATTTAAGGTTAATCCAGCCGGATTAAGGGGTAAATGCGGTCGGATTTAAGGTTAGTCCGGCCGGATTAAAGGGTAAATCTGGTCGGATTTAAGGTTAATCCAGCTGGATTAAGGGTTAATACAGCCAGACTAAGGGGTAAATCCGGTCGGATTTAAGGTCAATCTAGCTGGATTAAGGGTTAATCAAGCAAGATTAAGAGGTAAATCCGGTCGGATTTAAGGTTAATCCAGCTGGATTAAGGGTTGATCCAGCAAGATTAAGGGGTAAATCTAGTCGGATTTAAGGTTAATCCACCTGGATTAAGGGTTAATCCAGCAAGATTAAGGGGTAAATCCGCTCGGATTTAAGGTTAATCCAGCTGGATTAAGGGTTAATCCATCCAGATTAAGGGGCAAATCCGGTGGGATTTAAGGTTAATCCAGCCGGATTAAGGGGTAAATCCGGTCGGATTTAAGGTTAATCCGGCCGGATTAAAGGGTAAATCTGGTCGGATTTAAGGTTAATCTAGCTGGATTAAGGGTTAATCCAGCCAGATTATGGGGTAAATCCGGTGGGATTTAACGTTAATCCAGCCGGATTAAGGGGTAAATCCGGTCGGATTTAACGTTAATCCGGCCGGATTAAAGGGTAAATCTGGTCGGATTTAAGGTTAATCCAGCTGGATTAAGGGTTAATCCAGCCGGATTAAGAAGTAAATCCGGTGGGATTTAAGTATAATCCAGCCGGATTAAGGGGTAAATCCGCTCGGATTTAACGTTAATCCGGCCGGATTAAAGAGTAAATCTGGTCGGATTTAAGGTTAATCCAGCTGGATTAAGGGTTAATCCAGCCAGATTAAGGGGTAAATCCGGTGGAATTTAAGGTTAATCCTGTTTGATTAAGGGTTAATTCAGCAAGATTAAGAGGTAAATCCGGTCGGATTAAAGGTTAATCTAGCTGGATTAAGGGTTAATCCAGCAAGATTAAGGGGTTAATCCGGTCAGTTTTAAACCGGATAAACCCTAAATCCGGCCGGATAACCCTAAATACGGCCGGATTTAGCCCTAAATCCGGACGGATTAAGCTTTGATCTGCCCGGATTAAGCCCTAAATCCGACCTAATCAACCCTAAATCCGGCCGGATCAACCCTTAATCCGGCCGGATATAGCCCTAAATCCGGACGGATTAAGCCCTGATCTGGCCGAATTAAGCCCTAAATCCGACCGGATCAACCCTAAGTCCGACCGGACTTAGCCCTAAATCCGGACGGATTAAGCCCTGATCTGGCCGAATTAAGCCCTAAATCCGACCGGATCAACCCTAAGTCCGACCGGACTTAGCTCTAAATCCGGACGGATTAAGCTTTGATCTGCCCGGATTAAGCCCTAAACCCGACCGGATCAACCCTAAATCCGGCCGGATTTAGCCCTAAATCCGGCCGGATTAAGCCCTAAATCCGACCGGATCAACCCTAAGTCCGACCGGACTTAGCTCTAAATCCGGACGGATTAAGCTTTGATCTGCCCGGATTAAGCCCTAAATCCGACCTAATCAACCCTAAATCCGGCCGGATCAACCCTTAATCCGGCCGGATATAGCCCTAAATCCGGACGGATTAAGCCCTGATCTGGCCGAATTAAGCCCTAAATCCGACCGGATCAACCCTAAGTCCGACCGGACTTAGCCCTAAATCCGGACGGATTAAGCCCTGATCTGGCCGAATTAAGCCCTAAATCCGACCGGATCAACCCTAAGTCCGACCGGACTTAGCTCTAAATCCGGACGGATTAAGCTTTGATCTGCCCGGATTAAGCCCTAAACCCGACCGGATCAACCCTAAATCCGGCCGGATTTAGCCCTAAATCCGGCCGGATTAAGCCCTAAATCCGACCGGATCAACCCTAAGTCCGACCGGACTTAGCTCTAAATCCGGACGGATTAAGCTTTGATCTGCCCGGATTAAGCCCTAAATCCGACCTAATCAACCCTAAATCCGGCCGGATCAACCCTTAATCCGGCCGGATATAGCCCTAAATCCGGACGGATTAAGCCCTGATCTGGCCGAATTAAGCCCTAAATCCGACCGGATCAACCCTAAGTCCGACCGGACTTAGCTCTAAATCCGGACGGATTAAGCTTTGATCTGCCCGGATTAAGCCCTAAACCCGACCGGATCAACCCTAAATCCGGCCGGATTTAGCCCTAAATCCGGCCGGATTAAGCCCTAAATCCGGCCGGATTTAGCCCTAAATCCGGCCGGATTAAGCCTTGATCTGGCCGGATTAAGCCCTAAATCCGACCGGATCAACCCTAAATCCGGCCGGATCAACCCTAAATCCGGCCGGATTTAGCCCTAAATCCGGCCGGATCAACCCTAAATCCGGCCGGATCAACCCTAAATCCGGCAAGATTTAGCCATAAATCCGGACCGATTAAGCCTTGATCTGGCCGGATTAAGCCCTAAATCCGACCGGATCAACCCTAAATCCGGCCGGATCAACCCTAAATCCGGCCGGATTTAGCCCTAAATCCGGCCGGATTAAGCCCTAAATCCGGCCGGATTTAGCCCTAAATCCGGCCGGATTAAGCCTTGATCTGGCCGGATTAAGCCCTAAATCCGACCGGATCAACCCTAAATCCGGCCGGATCAACCCTAAATCCGGCCGGATTTAGCCCTAAATCCGGCCGGATCAACCCTAAATCCGGCCGGATCAACCCTAAATCCGGCAAGATTTAGCCATAAATCCGGACCGATTAAGCCTTGATCTGGCCGGATTAAGCCCTAAATCCGACCGGATCAACCCTAAATCCGGCCGGATCAACCCTAAATCCGGCCGGATTTAGCCCTAAATCCGGCCGGATTAAGCCCTAAACCCGACCGGATCAACCCTAAATCCGGCCGGATTTAGCCCTAAATCCGGCCGGATTAAGCCCTAAATCCGACCGGATCAACCCTAAACCCGGCCGGATCAGCACTAAATCGAGCCGGATTTAGCCCTAAATCTGGACGGATTAAGCTTTGATCTGGCCGGATTAAGCCTTAAATCCGGCAGCATCAACCCTAAATTTTAGGGCTAAATCCGGCCGGATCAACCCTAAATCCAGCCGTATTTAGCCCTAAATCTGGACGGATTAAGCCTTGATCTGGCCGGATTAAGCCTTAAATCCGACCGGATCAACCCTAAATCCGGCCGGATCAACCCTAAATCCGGACGGATCAACCCTAAATCCGGCCGGATCAACCCTAAATCCGGCAAGATTTAGCCATAAATCCGGACCGATTAAGCCTTGATCTGGCCGGATTAAGCCCTAAATCCGACCGGATCAACCCTAAACCCGACCGGATCAACCCTAAATCCGGCCGGATTTAGCCCTAAATCCGGCCGGATTAAGCCTTGATCTGGCCGGATTAAGCCCTAAACCCGACCGGATCAACCCTAAATCCGGCCGGATCAACCCTAAATCCGGCCGGATTTAGCCCTAAATCCGGCCGGATTAAGCCCTAAATCCGACCGGATCAACCCTAAACCCGGCCGGATCAGCACTAAATCGAGCCGGATTTAGCCCTAAATCTGGACGGATTAAGCTTTGATCTGGCCGGATTAAGCCTTAAATCCGGCAGCATCAACCCTAAATTTTAGGGCTAAATCCGGCCGGATCAACCCTAAATCCAGCCGTATTTAGCCCTAAATCTGGACGGATTAAGCCTTGATCTGGCCGGATTAAGCCTTAAATCCGACCGGATCAACCCTAAATCCGGCCGGATCAACCCTAAATCCGGACGGATCAACCCTAAATCCGGCCGGATCAACCCTAAATCCGGCAAGATTTAGCCATAAATCCGGACCGATTAAGCCTTGATCTGGCCGGATTAAGCCCTAAATCCGACCGGATCAACCCTAAATCCGGCCGGATCAACCCTAAATCCGGCCGGATTTAGCCCTAAATCCGGCCGGATTAAGCCCTAAACCCGACCGGATCAACCCTAAATCCGGCCGGATTTAGCCCTAAATCCGGCCGGATTAAGCCCTAAATCCGACCGGATCAACCCTAAACCCGGCCGGATCAGCACTAAATCGAGCCGGATTTAGCCCTAAATCTGGACGGATTAAGCTTTGATCTGGCCGGATTAAGCCTTAAATCCGGCAGCATCAACCCTAAATTTTAGGGCTAAATCCGGCCGGATCAACCCTAAATCCAGCCGTATTTAGCCCTAAATCTGGACGGATTAAGCCTTGATCTGGCCGGATTAAGCCTTAAATCCGACCGGATCAACCCTAAATCCGGCTGGATCAACCCTAAATCCGGACGGATCAACCCTAAATCCGGCCGGATCAACCCTAAATCCGGCAAGATTTAGCCATAAATCCGGACCGATTAAGCCTTGATCTGGCCGGATTAAGCCCTAAATCCGACCGGATCAACCCTAAATCCGGCCGGATCAACCCTAAATCCGGCCGGATTTAGCCCTAAATCCGGCCGGATTAAGCCCTAAACCCGACCGGATCAACCCTAAATCCGGCCGGATTTAGCCCTAAATCCGGCCGGATTAAGCCCTAAATCCGACCGGATCAACCCTAAACCCGGCCGGATCAGCACTAAATCGAGCCGGATTTAGCCCTAAATCTGGACGGATTAAGCTTTGATCTGGCCGGATTAAGCCTTAAATCCGGCAGCATCAACCCTAAATTTTAGGGCTAAATCCGGCCGGATCAACCCTAAATCCAGCCGTATTTAGCCCTAAATCTGGACGGATTAAGCCTTGACTGGCCGGATTAAGCCTTAAATCCGACCGGATCAACCCTAAATCCGGCCGGATCAACCCTAAATCCGGACGGATCAACCCTAAATCCGGCCGGATCAACCCTAAATCCGGCAAGATTTAGCCATAAATCCGGACCGATTAAGCCTTGATCTGGCCGGATTAAGCCCTAAATCCGACCGGATCAACCCTAAATCCGGCCGGATCAACCCTAAATCCGGCCGGATTTAGCCCTAAATCCGGACGGATTAAGCCTTGATCTGGCCGGATTAAGCCCTAAATCCGACCAGATCAACTCTAAATCCGGCCGGATTTAGCCCTAAATCTGGACGGATTAAGCTTTGATCTGGCCGGATTAAGCCTTAAATCCGGCAGCATCAACCCTAAATTTTAGGGCTAAATCCGGCCGGATCAACCCTAAATCCAGCCGTATTTAGCCCTAAATCTGGACGGATTAAGCCTTGATCTGGCCGGATTAAGCCTTAAATCCGACCGGATCAACCCTAAATCCGGCCGGATCAACCCTAAATCCGGACGGATCAACCCTAAATCCGGCCGGATCAACCCTAAATCCGGCAAGATTTAGCCATAAATCCGGACCGATTAAGCCTTGATCTGGCCGGATTAAGCCCTAAATCCGACCGGATCAACCCTAAATCCGGCCGGATCAACCCTAAATCCGGCCGGATTAAGCCCTAAACCCGACCGGATCAACCCTAAATCCGGCCGGATTTAGCCCTAAATCCGGCCGGATTAAGCCCTAAATCCGACCGGATCAACCCTAAACCCGGCCGGATCAGCACTAAATCGAGCCGGATTTAGCCCTAAATCTGGACGGATTAAGCTTTGATCTGGCCGGATTAAGCCTTAAATCCGGCAGCATCAACCCTAAATTTTAGGGCTAAATCCGGCCGGATCAACCCTAAATCCAGCCGTATTTAGCCCTAAATCTGGACGGATTAAGCCTTGATCTGGCCGGATTAAGCCTTAAATCCGACCGGATCAACCCTAAATCCGGCTGGATCAACCCTAAATCCGGACGGATCAACCCTAAATCCGGCCGGATCAACCCTAAATCCGGCAAGATTTAGCTATAAATCCGGACCGATTAAGCTTTGATCTGGCCGGATTAAGCCTTAAATCCGGCAGCATCAACCCTAAATTTTAGGGCTAAATCCGGCCGGATCAACCCTAAATCCAGCCGTATTTAGCCCTAAATCTGGACGGATTAAGCCTTGATCTGGCCGGATTAAGCCTTAAATCCGACCGGATCAACCCTAAATCCGGCCAGATCAACCCTAAATCCGGCCGGATTTAGCCCTAAATCCGGACGGATTAAGCCTTGATCTGGCCGGATCAACCCTAAATCCGCCCGGATCAACCCTAAATCCGGCCGGATTTAGCCCTAAATCTGGACGGATTAAGCCTTGATCTGGCCGGATTAACCCTTAAATCCGACCGGATCAATTCTAAATCCGGCCGGATTTAGCTCTAAATCCGGACGGATTAAGCCCTAAATCCGGCCCAATCAACCCTAAATCCAGCCGGATTTAGCTTTAAATCTGGACGGATTAAGCCTTGATCTGGGCGGATCAACCCTAAATCCTGCCGGATTTAGCCCTAAATCCGGACGGATTCAGCCTTGATCTGGCCGGATCAGCCCCAAATCCTGCCGGATTTAGCCCTAAATCTGCACGGATTAAGCCCTTATCTGGCCGGATTAAGCCCTAAATCCGACTGGATCAACCCTAAATCCGGCCGGATCAACCCTAAATCCGGACGGATTAAGCCCTAAATCCGGCCGGATAAACCCTAAATTCGGCCGGATTTGGCCCTAAATCCGGACGGATTAAGCCTTGATCTGCCCGGATTAAGCCCTAAATCCGACCAGATCAACCCTAAATCCGGCCGGATTTAGCCCTAAATCCGGACGGATTCAGCCTTGATCTGGCCGGATCAGCCCCAAATCCTGCCGGATTTAGCCCTAAATCTGCACGGATTAAGCCCTTATCTGGCCGGATTAAGCCCTAAATCCGACTGGATCAACCCTAAATCCGGCCGGATCAACCCTAAATCCGGACGGATTAAGCCCTAAATCCGGACGGATTAAGCCTTGATCTGGGCGCATTAAGCCCTAAATCCGGACGGATTTAGCCCTAAATCCGGCCGGATTTAACCCTAAATCCGGACGGATTAAGCCTTGATCTGGCCGGATTAAGCCTTAAATCCGGCCGGATCAACCCTAAATCCGGCCGGATTTAGCCCTAAATCCGGACGGATTTAGCCCTAAATTCGGACGGATTAAGCGTTGATCTGGGCGCATTAAGCCCTAAATCCGGCCGGATTTAGCCCTAAATCCAGCCGGATTTAGCCCTAAATCCGGACGGATTTAGCCCTAAATTCGGACGGATTAAGAGGTAAATCCGGTCGGATTTAAGGTTAATCCAGCTGGATTAAGGATTAATCCAGCAAGATTAAGGGGTAAATCCGGACGGATTTAAGGTTAATCTAGCTGGATTAAGGGTTAATCCAGCCAGATTAAGGGGTAAATCCGGTGGGATTTAAGGTTAATCCAGCCGGATTAAGGGGTAAATCCGGTCGGATTTAAGGTTAATCCGGCAGGATTAAAGGGTAAATCTGGTCGGATTTAAGGTTAATCCAGCTGGATTAAGGGTTAATCCAGCCGGACTAAGGGGTAAATCCGGTCGGATTTAAGGTTAATCCAGCTGGATTAAGGGTTAATCCAGCAAGATTAAGAGGTAAATCCGGTCGGATTTAAGGTTAATCCAGCTGGATTAATGTTTAATCCAGCAAGATTAAGAGGTAAATCCGGTCGGATTTAAGGTTAATCCAGCTTGATTAAGGGTTAATCCAGCCAGATTAAGGGGTAAATCCGGTCGGATTTAAGGTTAATCCAGCTGGATTGAGGGTTAATCCAGCCAGATTAAGCGGTAAATCAGGTGGGATTTAAGGTTAATCCAGCCGGATTAAGGGGTAAATCCGGTCGAATTTAAGGTTAATCCGGCCGGATTAAAGGGTAAATCTGGTCGGATTTAAGGTTAATCCAGCTGGATTAGGGGTTAATCCAGCAAGATTAAGGGGTAAATCTGGTCGGATTTAAGGTTAATCCAGCTGGATTAAGGGGTAAATGCGGTCGGATTTAAGAATAATCCGGCCGGACTAAAGGGTAAATCTGGTCGGATTTAAGGTTAATCCAGCTGGATTAAGGGTTAATACAGCCAGACTAAGGGGTAAATCCGGTCGGATTTAAGGTTAACCCAGCTGGATTAAGGGTTAATCCAGCAAGATTAAGAGGTAAATCCGGTCGGATTTAAGGTTAATCCAGCTGGATTAAGGGTTAATCCAGCAAGATTAAGAGGTAAATTCGGTCGGATTTAAGGTTAATCCAGCTGGATTAAGGGTTAATCCAGCAAGATTAAGGGGTAAGTCCGGACGTATTTAAGGTTAATCTAGCTGGATTAAGGGTTAATCCAGCCAGATTAAGGGATAAATCCGGTGGGATTTAAGGTTAATCCAGCCGGATTAAGGGGTAAATCCGGTCGGATTTAAGGTTAGTCCGGCCGGATTAAAGGGTAAATCTGGTCGGATTTAAGGTTAATCCAGCTGGATTAAGGGTTAATCCAGCCAGATTAAGGGGTAAATCAGGTGGGATTTAAGGTTAATCCAGCCGGATTAAGGGGTAAGTCCGGTCGGATTTAAGGTTAATCCGGCCGGATTAAAGGGTAAATCTGGTCGGATTTAAGGTTAAGCCAGCTGGATTAAGGGTTAATCCAGCAAGATTAAGGGGTAAATCCGGTCGGATTTAAGGTTAATCCAGCTGGATTGAGGGTTAATCCAGCCAGATTAAGGGGTAAATCCGGTCGGATTTAAGGTTAATCCAGCAGGATTAAGGGTTAATCCAGCAACATTAAGAGGTAAATCCGGTCGGATTTAAGGTTAATCCAGCCGGATTAAGGGGTGATTCCGGTCGGATTTAAGGTTAATCCAGCAAGATTAAGAGGTAAATCCGGTCGGATTTAAGGTTAATATAGCTTGATTAAAGGTTAATCCAGCCAGATTAAGGCGTAAATCCGGTCGGATTTAAGGTTAATCCAGCTGGATTAAGGGTTAATCCAGCAAGATTAAGAGGTAAATCCGGTCGGATTTAAGGTTAATCCAGCTGGATTAAGGGTTAATCCAGCAAGATTAAGAGGTAAATTCGGTCGGATTTAAGGTTAATCCAGCTGGATTAAGGGTTAATCCAGCAAGATTAAGGGGTAAGTCCGGACGTATTTAAGGTTAATCTAGCTGGATTAAGGGTTAATCCAGCCAGATTAAGGGATAAATCCGGTGGGATTTAAGGTTAATCCAGCCGGATTAAGGGGTAAATCCGGTCGGATTTAAGGTTAGTCCGGCCGGATTAAAGGGTAAATCTGGTCGGATTTAAGGTTAATCCAGCTGGATTAAGGGTTAATCCAGCCAGATTAAGGGGTAAATCAGGTGGGATTTAAGGTTAATCCAGCCGGATTAAGGGGTAAGTCCGGTCGGATTTAAGGTTAATCCGGCCGGATTAAAGGGTAAATCTGGTCGGATTTAAGGTTAAGCCAGCTGGATTAAGGGTTAATCCAGCAAGATTAAGGGGTAAATCCGGTCGGATTTAAGGTTAATCCAGCTGGATTGAGGGTTAATCCAGCCAGATTAAGGGGTAAATCCGGTCGGATTTAAGGTTAATCCAGCAGGATTAAGGGTTAATCCAGCAACATTAAGAGGTAAATCCGGTCGGATTTAAGGTTAATCCAGCCGGATTAAGGGGTGATTCCGGTCGGATTTAAGGTTAATCCAGCAAGATTAAGAGGTAAATCCGGTCGGATTTAAGGTTAATATAGCTTGATTAAAGGTTAATCTAGCCAGATTAAGGCGTAAATCCGGTCGGATTTAAGGTTAATCCAGCTGGATTAAGGGTTAATCCAGCAAGATTAAGAGGTAAATCCGGTCGGATTTAAGGTTAATCCAGCTGGATTAAGGGTTAATCCAGCAAGATTAAGAGGTAAATCCGGTCGGATTTAAGGTGAATCTATATTCACCTTAAATCCGACCGGATTTACCTTGATTAAGTGTTAATCCAGCCAGATTAAGGCGTAAATCCGGTCGGATTTAACGTTAATCCAGCTAAATTAAGGGTTAATCCAGCCAGATTAAAGGGTAAATCCGGTCAGATTTAAGGTTAATCCAGCTGGATTAAGGGTTAATCCAGCAAGGTTAAGGGGTAAATCCGGTCGGATTTAAAGTTAATCCAGCTGGATTAAGGGTTAATCCAGCAACATTAAGAGGTAAATCTGGTCGGATTTAAGGTTAATCCAGCTGGATTAAGGGTTAATCCAGCCAGATTAAGGGGTAAATCCGGTCGGATTTAAGGTTAATCCAGCTGGTCTAAGGGTTAAGCGGGGTTCACTCTAGCCTATAATTGATTCTAAGACATAAAAATAATTCCGATTAAGGGAATTATCGTTCAGCTGCGTTGTTTATTTACACCACTTTGCTTGATCACCAGACCGCGTTGGCTATCACACTCGCCCTATGTTGTTTAAATTATTTACCCGTTTTCAACAGAATGAGCTTTAAAAAATAGTTGAAGAATATAAACCACTAAAAATCGTAGATGTGTAGCCAGGATTAGACATAAATGAAAAAGGTGAGACGTTCTCTGACTAAAATATATTTATTTGTTTACGAGCTTTTTGCCACCAGTCGTTTGCTTTCAACGGGTTCATTTATAATGATTTATAAACTGTGAAAGTGTCAAATGAAGCTAGATATGACGTGTATACAATACATGTGCACTGTGAAATACGATAAGTTAAGATTGTACATTGTCGAGGAAGCGGTTTTGAGTTGTTATCGGCATTCCTCCCTTTGGCTGTATGTCATGATTCTAGTGTTAGGCGACTACGGAAATTCCCTGTGTCAATGATTTTCGTGCTGTCGAAATCAATTACATGATCATTGTCCCATGCATGTTTCGCGATGTTTGAACCATTATTATGTTTGTTTCTGATGTGTTCAGCCTTTCTTGTTTTCAGAGATCTGCCTGTTTCCCCTAAATACAGGCAGATATTTGAAAACAAGAAAAGCAAATGATAACAATGGCAATAGTGGCTACCTGGTCGTAATTCAACGACAATCAGTGCAACAGCAGAGCATCACGTATATATATACAAATCGGTGATACTACAGTAGCACCGATTTGTATATATATACGTCATGCTCTGCTGTTGCACTAATTGTGGTTGAGTTACGACCAGCTAGCCACTACTGCCATGCGCACATGCATCCATGTATAGGATGCTGTTATTAACGTGCTGTATAAGTTTTATCATCAACATCAAAATATAATTTGCGTGATCATTTATGCAATCAGTGAACGACATTTCCATTTATTTAATACTTATCGTCTCTGTAGTGCCTCAGCGACATTAGATTTAAATAGTGATCTGTTTTGTTCAATGATGTATATTGAACGCCTAAAGCTGGGTCATTAAATTTGGAAATGTATGTTTGATCAGAAGTTACAAGGTCTTCTCTGAGTATAAGAGAAGGCTGATTTCAACACACATTTATTTTTCAAATGTTTTATTGCTTACAAAAGTATGGGACTTTAAAATTCGTAGCACCAGAAACCTACTGTATGCTCAAGTTGTGATCTTACCCATTTTTGTTATTTGTGATATTAATTACATCAAATAATTTTACTTTAGCGTTTCCCTTACCCAATACTACGCTAGTTTTACTCCCATCAGCTAACTCAATAATATGTGCATTTGTGTGATAATTGTCATCAAAGCTTACGAATTTTGAACGGTCTATCTCAAACTCATTGGTAATTCATGAAGCAATTAGCAAATCATGTTAGTCTATTTTCCTCACATGATAATACTGGATACTTTACGAAGTATGTTGATCCAGTCCTAGGACTGGATCAAAATTAATTCAGTCCAAGGACTGGATATAATTAATAATTCATTCGTTTGAGATGTCATTCCAAATCCTCCAATCCGGACTGGACTAGATTTCAAGTCCTTGTAGTTGGATCCAGATTTCAAGTCCTTGCAGTTGACTGCGCGGACTTGAAATCTAGTCCAGTCCTCATAGCCGGATTTGAAATATTACGTAATTATGTGGCTTGTCGCACCAGTGTCTACCAATAGACTTGGGTCTTCGTCATGTCTTCTTCTTGTCTCTTGAGTCTTTTTCAGGTTTTCACTTGTTTCTAGCAGTGTAAAGGTGAATGTATGCGTTTCGGTATCATCTTTTTCCGGTTCAGCAACCGCTTTTGCAGCGTCTTTCTTGTTGGCCCTGCAGTCCTTCGTATTGTGTGTCTTGTTTCTACATTTTACACACCATTTTTCTGTCTTCATCCGGCATTCAGAACTTTCGTGTCCTTGCTTGTCGCATTTGAAACATTTCCCAGTGAATCTTTGCTTTGAGAACATCACATTATCTTGGTTGTCGCGTGGGTTACAGCTCTTTTCATTTCCTTCGTAGTTTCGAAGAGCGGTCTTGAATTCACTGAAGGTCATTTGCTCTTTGTATAACAACGGTTGAAAATGTTTTATAATTTCGTGGTAAATTATACCCTTCAGAACCATAGCAATCAGCAACCCATCACTTATTATTTCCTCGGCGGTTTTGAGGGCTGTTGCAGCAGTTTCAGCTCTTATAATATAGTCTGTTGTGGTCTCGTTTTCGCCTTTTCGCAGCAACGTCAATTCGGTGTAAATTTAAAGCGCAATCACGCTCCTTTTTACCTGCTTTAATGCTGTCGAAGTACTTTCAACGCTTTTTGCCCCTTATCTTTCGCTTCTCGAATAATCAGAGACAGGCTTCGGTCGTCCAAACACTGGACCAATTCGGCAAAGGCGTCGGCGTTCTTTGCCGCATCTAGCTCTAACACCAATATAACTATAACATCAATAACGTCTATAACGCCATAACGTCCATAACACTAATAACGCCATAACGTCTATAACACCAATAACGTCCATAACACCAATAACGCCATAACGTTTATAACACCAATAACGTCTATAACGCCATAACGTCTATAACACCAATAACGCCATAGCGTCTATAACACCAATAACGTCTATATAACACCAATAACGCCATAACGTCTATAACATCAATAACGTCTATAACACCAATAACGTCTATAACACCAATAACGCCATAACGTCTGTAACGCCATAACGTCTATAACACCAATAACGCCATAACACCAATAACGTCCATAACACCATAACGCCCATAATACCAATAACATCCATAACACCAATAACGCCCATAACACCAATAACGCCACAACATCTATAACACCAATACGTCTATAACACATATGGCATATATGCTGTATAAATGACGTCATTGATCTATATTATAAATGACGTATATATATATACATTTCGTGCGCGTAACATAACGATATAACCAAAAATTGCGCAACATTTACAAATTGCGCAACATTACACAAAGAAAATTGACCTTTTAAAATTAGTTTTGGGTATGTTGGAATAGTTAATATAACTCAAAAAATCAATTATTCTCTGTTATATTCAATAAACGTTTTTACAATCAGCTTCTCAATGTTCCTTGGACGTGATCCAACATTGGGCCCAATGTTGCTGGAAACACTCTACTACTCCTTCTTTTTCTTCTTCACTTTGGCACTTCTCCAAACTCTTTTAATCACTTTCGTTTTCCCTCTCGTCTCCTTTTCCACGGGCACACTTTCCAATACCGATGTGTCGGGACGGGGAGGACGGTTGGAGGAGGGTACTTCTGGTGGGGGCAGCCCTAATGCAGGTCGGGGTATGGGACTCTGTAGTGCCTTTTCGACTTCTGAGCTCATGCTCGCAAAAGTAGCTACGGCTTCCTTGGTCTCCTCCGCAGAAGTCTCCAGATTTTCACCGGCAAAATTGTCGGCGATATTATTTTCAGCGCCGTTATATTCTGCGTGAACATTTTCGCCGTAAACATTTTCAGCGTGAACATTTTCACCGGAAAAATTGTCGGTGATATTATTTTCAGCGCCGTTATTTTCTGCGCAAACATTTTCCCCGTGAATATTTTCAGCGTGAACATCTTCCGCGTGAAAATGTTCGGCGGCATAATTTTCGCCGTAAAAATGTTCAGCGGTATAATTTTCGCCGTAAAAATTTTCGCCGTAAAAATTTTCGCCGCTGTTCCCGTAAATATCATAGAGATCGCCGTATATTTCATGCCCGTACGTCTCTCCACCAAGATCTGGAAATAAACAAAGGTTTTTCACTCATAGATACAGTTGTATATACATGAAGATTTAAAATGTAAATACCTGCGCCGTAGTCATACAGTACAGCGTTTTCATCTGTTGAGCCCACGATGCAGAAGGTCACATTTTGCTGAGTATGTATTTTTGCATAATCGTCTCTAATTTCGACCATGAAGACATCTAATTCCTCCGCCGTCCGTATATCTTGCCACATCGGAACGTTCTCGGCTGACGTCGAACCAAAAAATCGGATCCACTTCGCCATGGATTCGGTATGCTGCGGACGGTCCTGTAGGAAGGGAACAGTGAGTTCTAGACTGGACTCGTTTTCCGGCATATCTTCGACAACGATGTAGGGCGAGAGAAGCACCTCGCCATGGTTTAGATAGGCTGAACTTGGTAGTTCGTAGAAGACGTCTAAACGAACTGTTTGGTTTTCGTTACTCCCTTCAGTTACGACAACATCAAAACCTTCACAAGAAAAGATAAGATTTGAATGTCACGAGATATCATATTTTCCGCTAGCAGGAACATACACACATTCAAGTGCCAATTCATACAGTAGAGGGGGAAAAATACCAAAAATTTCAAGTACTGATGACCTTTAATGTTTGAAGTGCATTATGGTAGTAGGCACACACACACATTCAACTACCTGTTCATAAATTTTAATTACTGATAGCCCTTAATGTTCGGAGTGCATTTTTTCTCTGCTGAACATTCTTAACTGATCCACTGATTTGGTCAGTGTACGAAAGGTGGATACCGCTATTCACTGGATAGTGATTTTTCTAACTGCCGCAAAGGCATAAAAAGCAATGACACCAGGGATATTGAACTCGCAAGAGGTAAAAAAAAATGGGGTTGACCAGTTGCTGTTTTGAGAGTTTGAAAAATCCCATCTATCCACCGGATAGCGCCATTCACTTTTCCCACAACCGACCTCATACCTTTACAAGAAATCTTTCCGCCGCATTTTCCAAACTCCAGGTTCAAGCAGAAACTGGATTCTCGTTTCTTGGCTGTTGATTTTCCAGGCTTATGATTCTGCTGATATTCCTGCACTTCTGATTCTTGCTGTCCTTCGTCGAATTGTCCACCATCGCCCTGGTACTCGATGTCATGGTATCCAGTTTCGGTGTAATCAGTCTGTTCTATATTTGGTTCATAACTTTCGTCCGCTGCTGCTTCAGAGACCTCTTCGACTACAAAACGAAATCAACCTTGTCTGTAGTTTCAATTAGAACAACTGCTATAACATAGTGGCCATGCAGGGCCCGTTGCTCTCTGGTTTAACCCTGGGTTAAAGTGAAATTGAAATGAAATAGCCAGCAACTTCTTTATAAACTTGGAAAACTTTTTTCAGTGCACACATGAACTGACCCCATTACCCATTACTACAGGTCTCTTGTAGGATGTCACAAGTTCTGCACTTTTGCGCATTCATTTATTCTTACCCTCTTCCATATTCGGTAACACGACAGCTATTTCACTACCGCTGTTGGACACTTGTGGTTCTGAGTAATTCAATCTTCCTCGCACAAGAAATCTCAAAGAAACTTGCTTGCCTGATTCGGAATTGATGGAAATTCTACGAATTAAGAAATAGCTAGAATTATTTTTCAGACGAGAACCTCTGGCAATTGCCTCAGTTATAGACGTAACAAGCAGACCAAAGTCTGCAAAAACCGTCTTTATGTAAGGTAATGATATTTAAAGACAGTTGCTCTTCACAGCTTGATACAAGTTGTTTTAACAACCAGTTGCAGCAAGACTGGAAATACCAAGTTGCATCAATTCTAAATTTTCACAGAAGTGATGCAATTTGAAGAAGCCAACAGACTTGATGCAACTGATGACAAACTTTCACCAAGCCGGCAAAATCCATAGCTTGCATCAAGTCTGTGGCGTCTCTGACGGTGAATTTTAAAAGAGCTTGCGTTTGTCCACAGTTTTTTTACAGTTGTAACATGCGTCCACACTTACTCATTCGACTTTTCAAAAGGCAGCCATACTTGTTTTGAGACGTTAACGATCGCCATGAAGAAAGCAATCAAACTATTCTTATGTGGCGAATCCAAAATCACGTCAAAGGACTCCGTTCGTAACACGAGAAAGTCTGTCTCTAAAAGGCTGTGGAAACAAATATTCGTGGCTTTAGTTGCGAGACTATATTCATAGAAATATTTGTATACACGAATCAATAACTTACCTAACAAATAAACCTCGAAGTTGACCGTAATTCATCTTATGGACCACACAGTATTTCCCACTGGAGTTTGTATTTTCCTAAACAGTATATATAACAAAGTTATGCGCAGGCTTGTGCCGTTTGAGGTGTGTGTGTGGGGGGGGAGGGGGACAGGAAGAGGGGGAGGGGAAGAAAAAGGAGGGGAAGAAAGGGGAGGGGAAGAAAGGGGAGGGGAAGAAAGGGAAGAAGAACAAAGGGGAGGGGAAGAAAGGGGAGGGGGAGAGGGCTCCCTCATGAATACAGTGTGTGTGCCCTTGGGACAATTTACATGAAGTCATAAGGTACCTGTTGGCTGTTTTCATAGGCGTACGGGCGGGAAAAGTCCAAAGGCAATAAACACATATTCGTACCTCACTGATAATGTAAAGTTCATACAAAGAGAGCACTATGATGTGGTTTGTCATCTGAAAGAAATAAAATCCACTTATAAGTTGCAAAAAGTTGCCGGCAACATCCGCTAGTCCATTTCTATATGTCAGAGCCAATAAATCTCAATTACCTGGCGATTTTTGTCATAAACTTTTCCTTGGCAGCTAAAAAATATGCTATTTTCACCTGCGAAACATAAAAACAAAATATTAATCGAGTGATCAGGAAAGATCTTGGCTTTTATTTACGCCTGATATCGTTAACTTTTAATCCTGAGCTGTTCAATCGTTTTTTTTTTAGATTGCTTATATATGCATGTTCGCCTATGGAAATATACACAACCAGCTAGCGATCCCACAAAGCTATGGAAACCAAACATTAGTACCAGTGGACCTACAGCCATCGTTCCTATTCATGATCTGGGTTATGCTCACTATGGGACTCACCAATCGTATTTTGCAAGGCCTCATTGATGTAATAATTAAAGTGATCTGTGTATTGCTCGTGGGTGAAAATTAGCGGAGCCGATTCTTTAGGTAAAGTTGATTCGTCATTTTCCATAATGGATTCAGTCACTTCGTTCGGGTCTTGCGAAGTTTCTTCGGCGGATTTTGTATGATCAGATATGAGGTATTCTACAACAGCTGTAACGGCAAGTCAAATACAACATTACGTATTACTCCACCTCCTCAAGCAGACCAGATGGCTGGTACGTGTCTTGACGTTGATGAAGTTAGCAAGCTTACTTTTTAAATGCTGTTTGACTAAAATACGATAGTTCAATCTTTTCATTTCTCCATAACTTCTGAGCGCCTTCGCAATAATTCTTGATGCTGTAACATAAAAATTTCGTAAAATCTCACCAAAATTGTCAATTCAGGTAAATATCATGTTTCACCATAGACAATAGACAAATTTGGCTAACGTTTGTTTATATCTAATTGGCAATCTCCATTTTCAGATTTTATGTTGCACCTTTCCACAACGTAACGGAGGACAAAAGTAACTGCGCATTTAGAAGTATGGATACGAGAAAATAACTCGTATTCATCATTCGTATGCCTGATTACTTTGGTCCTAATGTTCTGTTCCACAAACCAGAGCAATGGTATCCAACCATGTAAATAATCCAAATTTGGGAATTGGGTGTGGCAACGCAAAAAAACATTGTTAGCCAAATTTGCCTATCAAAGGAATGGACTGCTTGAAAAAGCGAGGAAAAATTATTGATGATGATGTCGCTGATGTACAATCCGTCATACGGCTTTGGAACCCTGTAACTCCACTTTAAAATACTTCAGGACTTTTAAAACGGCAGTGTTAATGCAATTATGTACCTTATATATAAAGTATATACAAAACATTATTTATTTATTTTTGAATGCTGTTCTGTCGCCAGGATCGAAAAGTTTCATCAGTAAAACATTCAACAGTAATCTTACTTGTGACAAAAGTTTGAGAAGTCAAAGCCTTGGAATATGTTTAAAGTGAAGTTACAGGGTTCCAAAGTAAAGCGTATCCGGCCGTTATACGAATGTCATTAGTGCTTTAGCCTATGTTTCCAGTCCATTCCCTTGATTACCTTCATATGATTAAAGCCATCTCAACTAAACTATATTCGGTTACCTCTAATCCTCTCTTTCAATTTTCGATAATATTGTCTGGCAAGAAATCCGCGAACAACGGATTGAATTTTCACGGCGAACAAGTACAGTGCATCACTTCGAAGATGTTCCAGTTTGGTTATCTTGAAAAGAAACATTAAAAATACAACTTTGAAACTCTCAAAGCGCATGTTAGAAAAGAATTGACCAAGGATTCTCAGGATTTGTGAACGTTTTGCAATCCCAACCCAGCCTGTCCTAAGACACTTTGTATTATCGATCATTAACGGTAAATATACTCAATGCCTGAATCGCCTAAGAGGACTTTAAACGCCTCCATTCAAACGTAAAATCGTGTGAGTAGATTCAGTAGAAAGATCACTGAAGATCAACCTCCACTGAGTTCTCGTACTCCTACACAGTGTCGTAATGCGACAATTTCGCTCTTTTACAGGTAATACATCGTGTGGGTAAACGAATTTAACAGTAGCTAGATAATTTTGTTGGTATATCGTAAAGCAATGTCTGAAGCTTGCCATAAATGTAAACTGAGGGCCACCTCAACTCTCCTGGGGAATATCTGGTGTTTGCCAACAGGACAAAATTATCGGGCTGGCTACACTAGTATCTATCTATCTAGCTAACAACATTGTAAACAGTTCTGTGGCCTACCATATCTGATTCTTTCATAAAAACTTTCGTTTTCCCAATTCTCCAAATTTCTGGTTGGAACTGAGCGGTCTCCATAATGGCCTCGCATATGCTGGCCTTATCTGCGCTTACACGTTCCAGGACATCTTTTGGTACAATTACATCATATCTAAACACCATAAGGTACACAGGGTAGTGCTATGGAACTAAAGCGATTCTTGGTTGTAAAGGCCAAGACATGCAGATGGGACACGATTTAACAGCGCGACGCGATTTTTCAAGGTCCCTTAACTTTAATCCTTTTCTATTTTTCTCCAATCTTCGGAAGGACTTCAGCAATTTAAGCTATTTGGTGCACATATCTAACTAAATTTCTTTCCGTTGATGCTTTTATTTGCTTTTGAGAATCGAAAAATCGCGTTGCGTTGGCAAATAGCGTCCGGTCTATGTGAGCCTTAAGGCGATAACATAATTGGAAAAGCGGAGGTCAGTACTTGTCGATAACTTTGTCAAATATTCTCCGAAATGCGAAACCAGCACGACGAACATTGATATTTTCGCGAAGACCGAGATACGAGATCTGAGGAAGAATTCTGAGAAAAAAATGATGAAAAATGTCAACCGTGGGCAAAAAAAAAGACAGTGTGTTACAGCGAGTTCTATGCAAATCTGGAGTGAGAACCCGGGCGCCAGTTGGTAAACACAGTCAGAAATCTGTGTTGTCCGAGTAGAGGACTAAGATTGACCTCTTATACTGTAACTCCTCCGATTTTCGCCATCTTTGTCTGAGGGTCTCAATCCAAATATATATAGGCTGCTCACTGACGTGTCTCACCCCCCCCGTCTCCAGCATAGACCCCCCCCCCCCGTGTACCTGTGGTCTTGCCAGTCCAATGGTTCCTTCGTTTCGCTGGGCTTCAAACATCTCACATAATGAGGAGTGCAAGACATGATTCGATCGATTAAAGTTTGACACTGGGACTGCAAAACGAAAAAGATAAATTTTGATATTATTAAATGCATGTGGAAGTCAAAGTCTTCGACATAACGAATACATGTATCTGGTTTCTAAAATGCTTTAAATCACCTTAATTTTACTACTGCCTGTGGAACCGCGACCACGTCGGCCAGATGATATCGGCATCCCACTGAAGAGATTTTGAATGAACTCGCTAGAATGAACGGTTATACAAGCATTAGACAGTAATTGGCTACAGCAAATAGTCACCTACTTATTTATAATTGGTGTTGTTATACATAGTGTGCTTGATACATACTTTTGGCTCGCCTGCATCATTTGAACAATGTCATCGAACAGCGAGTCTTTGTTTCTTTCACAAAAATGCGTCGCTTCGTAGTGTACCTGGCAAAGACATTGCAGGCATGGTCAATGATTACACAAAATTATGTAGCTTAGCTGGCAGAGCGCTGGGTTGGATTTCAAAGGTCGTAGGTTCGATTCTTTCCGTGGGCAGGCCTATTTTAAGTTTCTCAAAAAGTCGGATTTAGCTTTCGTTTCAGCTATTGAAAGAACCTCCACCTTTCATGTACTTTCTATCTTCTATAATTTATAAGATTACCTTTCCGGCATAGTGGTGTATTTCGAAGTGGGTTGAAAGTCCTCGGAAATATCTCGAATATGTACTTTCTGATCCAACCACTGCTTTGAGTTTCTAGAAGAATAACATGACTCAAGCATGTCGGCAGGGAAAGATCCTGAGTCCATCACCATATTATTTGTTTTTAAAGTGCATATGAAACGAATTTTTTATTGCATTATGTAAAAGACTAAAGATACAAGTTCTATGTATTATAGTTTTTGATATATTAGTTTTTTGATGGGATATTTCCCAACAAAGCACTTTAACACAAAAGTATAAAATAACATGTATTACAAAATTCTGCATTATAATGGCGTAAAAATGCACTTTAACTACGGAGTTACATAATACAAAAGCAGCTAGTAGATAGTCTTGATAAAAAAAGTAATATGATATCATAAAACAATGTATTGATGTAAAGTTTATTACCTCCATAAGTGTTCTATCTGAACCTTCAGAGGCGTGCACTGTGAAACAAACATCATCCAGAACACTCATTATGCCAGGAGGATTCTAAGCACAGAGAGGACTACTTTAGTACACCGTCACTCAAAAGTAGTAGATACTGGGTCCAACAATTTAGGGTCATCGCTTATAGGCATCAAGTGTTACTGCAGGATGTGACCTAAACTAAACTAACTTTGACTATAGTGGAGAGCTTTATCAGTTTTAAATTGTATTTCCTGGAGTTCCAGTAAGGATCTTCTCTTATTGATTTAGTGTTACTGCAGGAAAAAACCTGAACTAAACTAACTTTATTTGCACTGGATAGCTCTCTCTGTACTAAGAGGTCCAGTAAGGATCAGAGATCCGCCTAAATATCTCGTAACGATCATCCCCAACTAATACACTGTGATTACAGGTAGAAACCTAATAAACTAAACAAAGTTCACAAATTGCTAACCTTGCTCTCAATAAGATCACAAACTAATTTATTATTGAAGAATTTCACAGGCGTCCAAGTTATTCCCTCTTCCAGATACTCTTCCTACAAATGTGAGTAGAAATTGGTCGCAATTTAACGAGAAAATAAACGTAATACGATTTAAAGAAATCAAAAGAACCTGTTCACTCTTGAGAGTCAACTCGACGAAAATCTGTTGGAGTTTCTCGTTAACAAAATTTATACAAAACTGCTCAAATCCGTTCGTCTAAATTTAAAAGAAACATTCCCACTGTCAGTCTTTCTAGATCTAAAGAAACACTCTTTACGAAACAGATTTTACTTTTTCCAAGTAAAAAAAACCACTTAAATGTCTGTTCACAACTGAGGGTGTAGTATTGAGATGTCTCTGTACTCGGTACAACAGCCAGGAGCGCACAAGTCTGCTACAGGCTTGTCACCTTGCAGATATTAAGTTGATATCAGGATGCGTTCCCATCGCCTGCTTCGGCTTGATGATAACAAGTCTGCTGCAAGTTGTCAACAGGCTTGATGCAAGTTGATTGTTTGTACTTTTTATCCACAAACTTGATGGAAATCGTTTCAACAACTTCATGAAAGTGTGCAATATCAAGTCGCATCAAGTCCGATTTTCACAGGCTTGATGCGCCTTGATCAAAACGGGGTTGCATGACAACTTATATCAAATCCATAAAATTCGCAACTTGCATCAAATCTGTGGGGTTTGTGGCTGTGTACAACAGAGTAGAAATCAATGTACGACCTCTGGCTTACTTGAGTTTTGCCAAAAAAAATTTTACCTCAAATATTTCAAATCCATAAATATCCAGGACGCCAATGCACAGCTCGATTTTGTCTTTATGCATTGCGCTGTTGATTACCTGCAACATACAAAACGTAGCGTTCATCTAAGAAACCACTCGTTTCATTTCAGAACTAGTTTGACTTAAGAACTCACCGTAACAAGGTAGTCAAACAGTTGAGCGTACAATGCTTTTGCTAGCCCATCCCTGGAGACGTTGGCCTAGAAAGGAACAGATATAAACGATTCTTTATTTACCAATACTCGAGATGGCAGGTTCGACAAACGCTGTACCTGAGACAGTTTATACAACGGAGTCTCTGGTAGCCACCTTATGACAACCGTAGAGGGTCAGTTAGGGGTGGGTTTAGATGTGACTACGGCTAAGAGGACACGTACGACAAGATTTTGTCGTGGAATATCCGCTATTGCAAACTTTATAATATACTGTTTTTTGACACACTCTCTTTGAAGAATTTTTCAATATAATAGACTATTTTTCAATCTAATAGATTGAATATAGATTGAGGGGTACCCTTTCAGTGTTTCAATCGATTGAACTATGTCACTCAATTAGATTACTTTTCAATAGAAAACATATGATCCCTAAAAACAATACCAAAAAGATTGAGAATTCAATCCATGATTCAATCCACAGATTGAATTTTCAATCGTTTGAATTAAGAGAGCAATATGTCCTGAATAGAGCAGATGATCCAAAGCGAAGACGATTGAGGGTTTGCCCGTAAGAATTTAGGAAATAAAAATTTCATAGTTATACTTGTTCTGCATGATCTTAGAGGAAAAAGGCGCTGTCCTTACGGTTGTGCCATTGAAATCATATGTAAATACGATGTCTATACTGAATTCGCTGGAAAGGTTAGCGTATAAAAACGATGAAGATATCAAAGATATCGGATAAACTTAGTTTAAACCACGATTCTACTTTAGTACCTGTTCAAGGTTGAGCGTCATCATCATAATGTCAACTTTACCTCCCCAACGAGCCTCCATCAAGCGACTAGATGCAAAAAATGCGCAAGGCGTTATACCACAAAAAACTGGCACTGGCACTAGTTGTTGATTGGAAATCCATTTGGCGATTAAACTGTTACATCTCTGTTTAAATACGCTTTGATTTGTTCCAAAATTTATGGTGGATCTATAATTCCGTTTCACAAACACAATCGCTAAGTTTTAACCAGTTTCACAAAGAAAAAACCCAAAGATATTAATGAGTAAAACCAGGAAAACAGATTTCGATTCTGTAACTACATGTAATCCTGAGCTAAATAAATCAAATAGACCGTTCATTATGTTCGCTTGGTCAATATTCCTGAATCTTGAACGTTGTACACATTACCTGACCAATTTTTCTTTCAGCGAATCCTTGTCCACTCCGAGAAGTTTTGCCGGAACATCCAAATCTGACGTGAGAAAGTACTTAATCAGAGTTTTAGCAACACTAAAAAATGCTGCGTTAAACGCGGTACCCCAGAAAGCAATCTCGTTCCCCGAGCCTGCGATCCCTTGGGAAGGAAACGGAGGCTCTGGGATAATCCGTGATCGACATACAAAAAACTGTATGTCGCTTGTACTGCGCATGCGATTAAATAAGCCGCAATAGCCTTTTTCTAAAGCTTTTTGGAACAGTACTTTTACTATTTTGTTTGTAATGTCAGTAGAAAATATTAGTGTATTTAATTCTGTGTTGGACGAAGCGTTAGAGCGACTGGGTAAGAAGAATCTCAAATTGAAGGAGTGTCAATACGAAGCGGTGAAGGCTGTTGTTGTCGACCGGAAAGACACGATTTGTATCTTGCCTACTGGTTATGGAAAGTCACTTATATGCCTGCTTCTTCCCTTCGTCTTATTGAACTATTTATTTCCAAAGCATGCGCTGTACAGGCGACATACAGTTTTTTGTATGTCGATCACGGATTATCCCAGAGCCTCCGTTTCCTTCCCAAGGGATCGCAGGCTCGGGGAACGAGATTGCCCAGAAAGGAGCGTGGTACTATTATTACACATTCAGACTAAATTTCCGACGTAAAACCTAAAATTTCTTATCTTTGGTTAACCTTCTGTTAACGTATTAAACTTAGACTCGTACTGAACAATCATGCCTGTATCCAAAGCGTAAAAAACCCTGGTTTTGAGGTTGCCACATACGATTAGGATGGATGGCGCACGAGGATGCCCCCAGGGAGGATGGGGGTTCTTGCTAACATGCTCCTGTGAAAGGTTACCTGTGTGGTTCTCGACTTCTGCAACGTTGTTATCCTCGACAAATTGGATGTTACCAAGATGCAAAATGGCCGAAATGGTCTCCAGTACATTTTCTTGACGTTCTCGAGACATACCAACAACACTCATTGCATTCTAGGAATTACAGTGAAAATATGCGAAATCAGTTAATTCTATGTATGCGTGTTCAATAGAAGCATACCAGTTACGCAAGCTGTATCAAGTCTGTTCGGAAGCTGCTGGCAAGTTGTAGAACAATGGGACCATCAGATTTGTCGCAAGTTTGTTACAACAAGATTGATACAATTTTGATATAACAATATCGTTACAGCTTTGTTCTGTCTGTCAACTTTGTGAAAATCTTGTTAATTACGACAAGTCTTTATCAGAGTTGTTAGGAGAATATTCCAGTCAAGCTTGTTACAAGTGGTGAATAAGTTGTTCCAAATTTGCCACCAGCTTGAGAAAAGCATGCAGCGGGAATTAACACAACTTGTTCCAGCTGATCTGACCGTCAATAAAAGGCCTGGAACTAGCAACCGAATAAAAGATCCATTTTGTTGTTTTATGAAACTTTTTAATCATGTTCTGTAAAGAAAAGTATAAGTCCACCAGAAATTTGGAATCGAAGTAAATTATACTTGATGAGAAATTTGCTAGATTGGCTCGAAAAATTTGACAACTTTGTTAGTATTTTTCCGGGTTTTTTAGATCACTTTGTCGCTGGAGACTTGCTATGAGTTCTAATGTTTCTACGTGTGATATAGCTAACCATGGTTGCATGAAATTCTTCGTTATCATCAACATCCGAGACATCATATACTCCTCCAGTACGGTTCAAGTAAAAATATTTTGCTGGGTCCGATTCTTGTAAACCTAGTGATTCTAAAACCAAAACAAACATTTCAGGACGGTATAATCTCGTAATGTAATGCAACTCATTCCATTCCCAAAAAACTTTAAAGAACAACAGAGCCGGCATATCTATTATATTAGCCAATGTTTTCTTCAATACAGTACTGTCAGTAACATTACCAATTTAGGGAGCTGTCATTATTTACGGAGAGAGGGGGGCATTAGCCAGAAAACAGTAGTTCATAAATTTTTTACCCTATTCTCGTCGTCTTCCAGGATTGAAACATTTTGAGCCCCCACCCTCCCCCCATTCCGCTTACATATTTTCCCTGATGCATGTATCGTTTGTTAGAAAATTTTCTACCTTTCTCTTCATCGGGACATCCTCGTAGAAGCTGATAAAACACGTGATAGTTACGCTCGCCAGGATTCTGGGATACGACACGTGACTAGACGGGAGGCAAAAGAGAGTACAGAAAGTTTTGGTATCATTGGCATATCCAACGCACAAGACTATCTCAATGAACAGCACTTTTAACGCTTACTTTTTCAAGAAGAAAGTTTGAGATTTTGCCCCCATCAGGTTGTCCAGACATGTTGAATAAAATTTCGACAAATTTGCCCTGAAAAGTGAACACTATCTGAACACAGTATCACTTTAATTTAAGCTACTAAATACAGGTATAGCAGTTTGATATAACTTACAAAACGACTTGAGTTGTTGTTGCGTAATGTTTTCGCGTTTCCAAATGCTTCCAGGAGAGGGTTAGATTGATTGATAATATTTTTGATGTCCTAAATAGCAAGGATTACTTAGTTGGTTGATTGGTTGGTTGGTTGGTTAGTTAGTTCGCTAGTTAGTTGGTATGTTGGTTGGTTAACTTAGTTGGTTGGTTGATTGGTTGATTGATTCGTCGGTCGGACGGACATTTAGTTAATTAGTTGGTGTCTATATCATATTTTGAAGGCTGCAAATCAGAAGGTCTATGATATCTGAAAGTTTACGTCTATGAAAAAATTTAACTTGATGGGTACATCAACTGTCAATGGCTACGATGTCAGAATAAGAACTTCGCTACAATGGAAGACAAGAAACTGATTTGAAATTCTCCTTTTGACGTAATGCTCTGACAGTAACGTCGACATCTAACATATCCATCAAGATGAGACATTTCAATAACGAAAAACATGGCAAATTTTCTCGCAAAATACCATAAACTTTCCAACACCTTGATATAGGCACTTTATAATGCAAGAGTAAATTCAACACCTCAATTTTTTTGGTTCCGCCACTCGCTATTTCAGATAAATACGACATGATGTATCTGGCTGATATTGTCTTCCCGGCACCGCTTTCTCCACTAAACTCGTAAAAAAAGAAGTATTTAAACGAAACGAAATGAACAGGGGACAGTTGTTGAAAGCAGGGTTTGCGCTAACCCTGGGTGAAATTCATCTGACCGTTTGATTTCTGTATTTCCACACCTCCGCTTCTTTCAAAACTCCAGGAACTAAGACTATACTATAACTCGAGACAAGGTTTGTGAAAAAATATTTTCAAGTTTAGAAACACACTTCCTTTGAATTTTACGTTAACCCAGAGTTAAGCTATTTAACGGTTTTAACCGGTTTTTGAACTATTAGGAACAGAGCAACGCGTTTGTTGAGGTACAGTATATCCATCGATCTCTCCTCCAAATCTCATAAAAACTTCGTCCATACCTGATTATTACACATTGGCTTTCTCTTTCAATCATCATATTGCGATACATATTGTCTGTAAGCGCATAAATATGTGGTGGCAAATCCACACTTGAATCCTAGGAGAATATACCAAAAAGTATATTTTAATCTTAGCGCAAATATGAAGTTTCATCAAGTCTGTTATTTTAGTCTAGTTTGATGGCATTCAAGACCAAGTCTGACTTAAAGCAATTTGATGAGTCTAACAGGCTCGATGCCACTTGAAAACATCAAGTCCGTTGCGTTAGCTATCAAGCCGTTAGGTCCGTTGCGTTTCAGGCTTGTGTAGGCCAGTTTCCCGCATCGATTATTCGCCACCAACCTCTTCATGATCAACATTAGTATCTTCAGCTTGTGTCAAACTAGGAAGTCCTGCAGTTGAGCATCTCAATGCATCAGCGCGGTTTAAATTTAGTGGTTTTTTCTTTGCGTGTTTCGCTTCGAGGAAATGATGGTACGCATCGACGTAGCTTAGAAAATAAAAGAAATTTTTCAAAGTTGTACAATGGACGGGGGATCTATCTATACGATCTATACGATTCAGCTATTCGTTGTTTACGCAAGAATACAAAAACATCGCTAGGATTACCCAGCTACCAGGACTAATCCTGGCTGCATGGTAAACCGATCTAGACTGACAGTCCATAACAGATAGTGCTATCCAGTGTCAAGTTTAATGTACAATTTGCATATAGTGTACCTTTTTTCGTAGATCTCCATTTTCTTAAACGGATTTACAGCTATCAACACTCGACCGATACAAGTCTAGGACAAGTTGAACACCAAAACTTACACATGCATAAATTTAAGAAGTCCAAGGTTTGGGAGAGGGTCTCGAATACTCCTTTACCTGCATATATACATCTGGACAGGTTGTACGAGAGGTGGAAAGCTCTATCCGCCGGATAGTGTTTTTCTCAAATCTCAACTGCCGCAGAAAGGTATAAAAAGCAATGACACCAGGGATATTGAACTCGCAAGAGATTAAAAATGACTTTAACTCGAAAATACTCAACTTTAATGTTATGGGCTTTACTAGATGTGTTTACAATGCTTGAAAAATCACTATCCGATGGTTAGCGCTAAACATCTTTCGTACAATCGGGGTTGCCAGTGTCGGGAGCACAGTACAAGGAACGGAAAACTACTGCACGAAGCTTCCACTACCTAAATGTTACCAGCAAGGCTTCAATGTTTCATGCGAAGAAACGAGCAAGATCTCGTCCAAAGCCCTTCACTGGCCAGGTTGCAATTTTACTTGCAGATTGCAATGCAATTCTACTCTCTAGAGATGTAAAATTGGCAAATACGCTACCTCATTACATTTTGCTGATGTCTTCTTCAATCTCTTCACACACCAAATATTCTTCACTAATTAACATCTCTTGAGAGTAGAACTGCGTCGCAAGTTGCAAGACAAATTGCAGCGCGTGATTGCGCCTTAAGTTTATCTTTGCAGCTGAAACAATATATACGATTAATATGATCTAACGCTGGAGTTTCTTCACTTACATAAATTTGTTCTTCTAACAAACGAGTTCGCAAGTTTTCCGCAATCGCGTGGTCGTCAACATGTTCCAGTTCAGTCATATCGTCAAGTCCCACCCGTTCTTTTGCCAAAATTCTTCTACACGCATCTTCCCATGGTTCACAATCATTCACAATTCCTTGCGAATCTCCCACTTCAAAACCATCTACATTTTCTTCCGATCTCTCTACTTCGACGTCATTTACAATTCCTTCCGATTCTTCAATTTCGATATCATCTACAATTCCTTCCGAACTATTCACTTCGATGTCATCCATAATTTTAGAACGAAAACGTCTTCTTTAAGCAGGAGAATTGCGTAAAACGTTCATGGTGAAGATTTTCATATCTGTTCGAAAGGAACCTTTCTACAGAGTTCTGGAAACGTGCGCGTTCTAATTGCTGTATTCTTAGTTTGATGACGCGTATAATTAGTATGTACTCCGTATTGCTGCGCGCGCGCCTATTTAGAAATCTTACATCATAAAACAGTACAGACAATAATAAATTAAATATTGCAATAATAAATTTACTTGGTAGCTATTTCCACAAAACTAAACACAGTAGTGTCAGTACAGAATCGATTACAATGAAATAGAAAAAAACCCCAGAAACAACAGAAATGGAACGAATAGAACACAAGGGAGGAGAACATAATAGAACATAATGAAATAAAATAGAATAGAAAACACGTTATGCTTCATTAGACAGTACAACACAATGCAAACTAATAGGGTAATACAGTACAGCACTGTAAAATCCAACACAGATTTTGTATTTATAAATACATTCACATTAGGACAAAATTATTTCCAGTTAAATTGATGCAAAAGGACTGTTCGACCGAAATATTTACCATGAACCTCCGATTATAGGCCCCTCCCCAAATATAAGCTTATCCAACTACCAACGTATGCCAATCCAAGCCCCCTCTCAAGTATATTCAAGCCTGTCTATAAGCCTATCAGATTATACTACTTTTGCATTCCTACATAATCCTACACTCACTGTTGCACTCAGTTAATCCTACATTGGGACAATTCAACATTGAAGCCCATGTGCTTAAATGTTAGATTGTGTTACAGTGTTAAGACAACTACTTTGTAACTTTGACACATAAAGGAAGTATAGTAGTATGAGGAATTAAATATTTAAATTAATATTTTGTACATATAAGTCCCCCATCTTCAGGCCAAACAAATAATGCTTATGAACTTATATAAGCCCAGGGCATATAATTGGAGGTTTAGTCGATATAACACTACTCTGTGAGGCTGCAAAACTTACTAATGATTAAGTGTATATGACAATTTTTTTATTCCCCCTAGCTGGAAAGATCTTTTAAAACTGTATATTAACAACTTCTTTTGCAGTTTTTCATTGCCTCTCTTCTAACTTGGGATATTTTAGTTTGTTTTGAACTTGTCATTGGAAACAATGTGACAGTATGACGCATAATGGTTTTTAAAAAAATCATAATACCCGGCAGCAATTTCTGGTAGTTACAACAACCAATCAAAGTGAGATACATGGTCGTGAAGCATTAATAGTTACATGCATGTCCATTTTAGCATGGTCTTCAGCTTGAATAACTAAGTATAACAAAGTTGAATGAGAGCTCATAATGCACTGTGGTATATTGTTTTCAGAGAGAAGTGCAAAAAAATTAAAATATCTCAAGTTAGAAAAGAGGAAGTGAAAAACAGCAAAAGAAGTTGTTCTATAGTTTTAAAAGAACTCTCCAACCAGAGAATAAAAAATCTGCATTAATCAAGGTTTTGGTTCATTAGGACTTTGCCCATCAGCATCACTGTCCTTTGTGGCAGTGATAGGTAAGCTACTTATGTTGCTTCGCATCTCATCGTGTCTCACTTTAGAATACATACCAGATCCACCAATTACAAACACATTGCTAAGCCACCAAAGAGAGGTTTTGACTTCGTGGTACACGGACACTGCCAGGATGGTCTGGGCACAAGCCTTTGCCGTCCCGCTGATGTTATGTGTGAGTGGGCTAGTCACCTTGATTTGTAAGCCTGTAACATAGCCAATCGCAATCCCAAAGAAGCCAGATAAGGTCATTACACCCCAGAAATAACCACTGGCAATCATAGGAAAGTTATAAATAACTTGAAATTCCCCCATGATAGCCATTAAAGGCAGAAACAAAAAGATCGCATTGAAGTTATTGTATAATTGCAATCGCCAAATGTTATTGTCGACTATGTCCAGATTGCGTTTTGTGTAAATGGCATTCAAGGAGACGCAGAGACTAGCCAAGACACCAAAAGCGACACCAGAATATGATAGTTCACCTGAGCTTCCCTCTTGATCAATGCCAAGAAGGAATCCACCGATTATCACAGCACAACAGGCGACGGCCTTTGCCGATGTTTTCACACCAAGCACAAAAAATGTGAAAAGCTGTGCAGTGGGGAGAAATACATAAATTAGAGATTGTTTATATTGCCATATGTATCAGGCAGGGGGGGCATCACATTGAAATATAGTTTAAACATTTAACTACAAGTGAATTGGTGTGATAAATTGGGGGGGGGGGAAAGACAAGATAATATAAGTTGTTCTTGAAAACAATAAAAATTTGTACTTAAGATAAATCCTAAGCTTTTAAATAAAATCCTAAGCTTTTAAATAAAATCCTAAGCTTTTAAATTAAATATTAAGCTATTAAATTAAATACAATTTTAGCTAAAAGTATTTTAACTCGTAGGTCATGCTGAGTTAGTGCATCCTTATTAGTATTTTAAAAGTTCAAAAGAAGTACTTAATTCTTACCACATTAAATACAGTTGTCAATGAGCGACCAACATTGTAAAATGAAACGCCAAGATATTTGAGACATAAATTGTTGAACGTAATCATACCAACAAATACGACAGAAAGTGAGAGGATCTATTAAACAATATTACACAAATTAAGACGGAAACAGAAAATCATTCAATTCAAATCACTTGAGATAAAAAGTACAGTGCATGCAGCATCACATGCACCCTTGATGAAAATATTACATCAGACAGTGGAAGTGGGTTGTGTCGGGGAGAGGGAGAAGAATCGGAATGTCATCTCTATATTCTACGGATGTCCAGTAAAGGAGTAGTGATAATTTTCTCCATGGGGGATGAATCTTATCTAGGACAACTCAATGTTGGGTCATATGAATAAAACTCAGTCAGGGTTTTTATTCATTAATTTAAACATTTAAGCAGAGTAGACAGTGTGACCCAATTATTACATTTGGTGGCTGTGAATAGCTAACTTCACATCAAACACAATAATCATACATTACCTGTCTTGAAACTTTGGGATCAATTGAGAATGCTGGAAATTTTTCAATATGTGGATATCTGTCTCCAATAAAACTCAGGAAATAAATACACACCACAGTCACTACACATTGATACCAAGTCACAAAAAGCGGTGCATCAAGCTAGAAAATAGAATTGATGATGATGATGACTTTATTTAAACAGATAGCTCATTCAGCTATAATGTCGGTACTCATAGGGGACCTAGTTTGTTTTTGCTCAAGTACATCAAGGCACTCCAAACATCACTTCAGCCATGATGTGCCCAACCTAATATCTGCATTTAACACACACATAGCCAAAAATGCCAGACTTGTTTTAAGTTTGTTGCAACTTGTCAACAAGTTGTCAATTTCATTAAGTTGCAACAAGTCTTTTAATTCAGACTTGTTGCAACTTTTCATTTGCAGACTGGTTACAATTTGTTGGAACAATTTGCAGCAAGCATGTGGATAACAAGTGTGTTATAACAAGTATTTTATTTATAAAACATGCAATTCACAATTTATTAACAAGAGCAGAAAGTTTATACCTTTAAATCAGGGCTGCTTAAAAGGTACTTGTTTAAGAAAACCATTGATATTGATATAATCCTGTTGACAAAACGAGAAAATCAACAACTTACAACCCAAAAGAAATAGCAACAAATGTGAATGTCAATACACAAACAACAAAAACTATTTTACCAGTAAACAGAAACCACTGCAGCAATTTTAACAGTCCTGCGAAATAACGACTCCGTCATTTTGAAAAATACTTCTATTCAAAATGGTATAAACTCAGAAGAACTCACAAAAAATAGTTAAACAATAGTTAAACACACAAACAAAATTGCAAATTTATGCACTTGACACGAAGACAAGAATCAGTCAATCAACCATGGCGGACAAATCATGTTTGACCATCCAGTTATATATTAGGAGATCAGATTGAAATTTGAAAGAAAAATGAAAATATTCCAAAAAAGTTGTCCTTAAAAATATTTAATTCAAAACCCAAAAACGTTTACTGTCCTAACACGATTTGTGTAACACTGTCTACACACTTTCTGTCTAAATAAGGATAGAGAAATGATTTTTAGTTTTACAAACTGGAAACACTGGAAAGTAGCCAACCAAAATGATGTCCCACTCAGCTGACTCAGGTCCAATATCTTCCCGCCGAAGCTAGGAGATGGCCAACTTATACAACGTTTTAAAACCACACGCAGGAAACTTTTGGGCTTTTTACTTCGCTTTCACGAATTGCAATCCTTATTTTGCGTAAGTTCAGCAAAATTTACGAAAATCAGCCAATCACGCATTGCTTCTCAACTCTCACCATCTTATCCTCATCTGACTTGACCGAAAATGACGCTCTGCCTTCATGGTAGAAATTTATTTCTCAGAACGACATTTTTTCACTTTTACAGCTTAACTTTTTGAAAACTTGCAAGGTTGACAGAGACATTTTTAACCATAATGCGAACGTGCGTTTGTTACGTTACGCTCTTTGTTTTTCTTTGTATATGCCTTTTCTTGTCTTTGTTTTCTTGATTGCACTAGTGATGGTTTGGCTAATTTGTTTATATATTCTACCCTGGTTTACATTGAAAGCGAGAGGCGGCAATTTTCTTTGCTTTAAAAAATAGCAGCAGCAGTTGTCAAGTCTATAATTTCCATTTAGTCGTGAATACATCAAAGTGACGGATGTGAAAGAGTATAAAAGCTACTCTAATACAATTGATCTACACCAGTGATCTACACAATTGATCTGTACCACATTACATAGTCAAAAATGACAGATACCACAGATACGACCTAGTGAAAACTTGGCTTTAAACGTAGCAAATGTGCATTGTGGCTGATCGATTCTCTTTAAAATATGAAGACAAAATATCAAAGAACTACATGTGCTGATTGACAGCTGAGAGAGGGAAGATAACTTAGAAGTTGGAGTGAGGGCGCTAACATGTTACGAGCATTGAACTGTCGTCAAGCGTTTAGTAGAGCTTGTTCCGTTTTACACACGGCCCCATCCGGCAGGGAAATAGATAGCGGGGAGGGGGGGGGGGCGTCACCCTGAACCTTGGTCGGCAGTCATGTGAAAGCAATGAAAGATACATAAAAGAGATCCTTCAAACGTCACCAAGCCAAGGATGTTGTAAACACTGCGCAGCCGTGGCTCTGTTCTCTTGCACGTAATCCAACATGGGCAGCAGAAACGAGGCAAGCTCATCGGCATCCTCTTCACTCCACTCGTACTTTTCAACGAGGACATTTTCAAGAGGCCTAGAATACGAAGTTACTCTTGGGTAAAAATTATTTTACTAATGAAGTACACAGGCCAGAAAACGCCACAGATTTGGGGTAAAAAATGATTGGGCTTTTAGAACAAAAGTTATCATTGCTTGTAATTCGTTCTTTAGAAAAATGAATGGAAATTGTTCTATAGTTCATTGTCTTTTATAGTTCTAACCAACCACTCACAAAGATTGTTAGTATATGTTAGTAGCGACCCCAGATTTGATGCAGGTTGTGGATTTTACCGGCTTGATGCAAGTCTGCTGGCTTTATCAAGTTGGGTCAAGTCTGTGAAAATCATACTTGATGCGACTTGATATTTGCAGACCTGCTGCAACTAACTAAAACAACTTGCATCAAGCTGGCGTGGGCTTGCACGTTATATAAACCAACCAGCTAAAGTTATTTGATCTGAGAAGAACAATTATATATAAAACTAAATATTTATTCAGTATCAAACTCATGATTTCGGTTCCGTACAAGATGTAAAATTGATTTTTAAATTTCACCTATCCACCGTTTAAGCTAAACGGCTTTGATACAACCGGCCCCTGGTGGATAAAAAGTCTTAATAATCAATTTGTATCAGACTTATTCTCATCAAGTCAGAGCAAGCGATGCGAACTCATCCTGATATCGCGGCCTGATGACTGCAAGGTAACCACTCTGCAGCAAACTTACTGACACTTCACATTTCTAGCTGTGTATATCAACATTAATAACCTCCAACTTTATTTCTTGCGAAGTGTAAACTTACCATGGTCTCAATTCTGTGATATTTCTTAGCGATCCTGCATGAACAAAAAGTTAATAACAAAAAGTCAATAGCTAAGTTGGTAAAATCAAGTCTGAGCTGAATGGAGCTGCAACAGTAATATCACACGATATATATGTACAGAAAGGCATCTTCAGTTTTGAAAGTTTTCCCTGGAAATATTCAACATAGTGCCTTTTTCAATCTTTCCAGGGGGGGGGGGGAGGCGAATGCTTCTGTCAAGGGCACTTGCTTAGTGACTAGTCACAACGAGAACAGCTTTATTGAAAAACATTAATTAAAATAGCATTATTTTCTTCATATTCTGTGGTAACACCGATGTGGAAAAACCGAGAGTTGAACATCCAAAATCGCTCACCTTTCCTGTTAAACATTTCCGAGGAATATTTTCCTCCCAGTGCGATGGGCTTTGGTATTCGTCCCAGAAGTTCTATTATATGTGCGACATGATCTAGGCGAAGGCAAGAACAGTTTAGAACTGACAGAGCAATCCAGTATAAACGTTTTTATTTTATAGTTCCGCCATACCTTCGTCTCTAGAATAATTATCACCAGAGTGAGGTTCGAACAAATAATCTCCAGTGAGTAATTCGAAAGTCTAAAAGAAATAAGACTCATTCGTCACGTCCCACACAAAACTACATCACATTACATTACATTACACAACACAAACAACACCACATCACACGAAACCACGTCACATCAAACCACATCACACGAAACCACGTCACATCAAACCACATCACACAACGGATTTTACCAACTTACAGGCGTTCTTTGTCACTGCCTGCGAATAGGCATCAAGCTGTGATATAAAAGGAAATCAAATCACACAACACTACATCATAATACAACAAGACAACACAAAAGGGCAACATCACAACAAAACACAATACGACAGAACAACACGATACAAAACTACATCACGCAAAACGACGAAACACTGCGTTATATCACATCACATCACACAACACCACATCAAATTACATCAAGAGGCCACATTATCATGGTCAGAGACTTGCCACACTGCAGTATATCACATCGCACGAAATCCTTTTCAAATCGCCATATCATCTGGGCTGGATGCTTACCATACAGGCAGTGCTCCAAATATCTGCCGGCGGTCCATACGATGAACCAACTAAGACCTCAATACTTCTATACTGACGAGTCTGAATCTCGTCAGTAAAGTGATGATCTACCCAACAAGCATTTCCCAGATCAGCAATCTTCACTCGAACTTCATCCTCTAACTGAGTTTCTGTAAACATTTAGCAGAAAACTTGAATACATGAATGGTCATCGACGACATTTGTTTGCCAAACTCGTAAAAACGCACAACCTCTTCAGGATTGATGAAAACAACATTGAGCAATGTTTTGCTGCCTACAATGTCCAATGTTGTCAACAACAATGTTTAGTAATGGCGTAAATTTGAACTTTCACAAGACACTATTGACTTTTCAACTTAAAAACCCACTCTTGCAAGTTCTTTACAAGATCATGGTTGGCACGCCTCGAGAGGAAACCCGACACAAATGTCACCACAAAGAGATTGAGCGGAACTAATTTGATTTCCTTGTTAACCAACCAGCTTGTTTAGTTTACATCACGTACTTGACACGTTTGTTTCCATGCTCTCAAGTTCGTTTCCACTGCCGTCACTGACTTCTAACTTCTCGACAATTTCCACAGTCTCGTTCACGCTGACCTCATGCTCTGCAGACACGTCGCTCCTACAAAAATCACAGTATATTATTAAATTAAATTCACTCGGACCTTTACTCTTTAAGTTCTGAGAGGTAGATGAAGGATTAACGAGGTTGACAAAAGATTTGAACTGGTCAAACGGGAACAAGAGCTGCACGAGAGTCGACAGGAATTACGGAACTCTCGACAACTTGTAAGACAATTTCAACCAATAAGCTTTCATCACCATCAATCAGATATGACACCCTTGCACCGCCAATGTACCTTAGAGTACACACTTACCCACACTGTTCCTTCTCCAGGGAAACGTCCATATTTTGAACAGCGGCACAGTCTTTTGTTGTTTCACCATTGGTCCATTGCATTTGTTCGTCGTCGACACTCGCCGGCTTGGCTTCGTCGATTCGTCGGTCATTCCCGCCGCAGTTTACTTGAGCTGATATTTCTGCGTCAGTTTTGGTCGTTTCGATTTTGTCTTCGCCATTTATAAACTTATCACTTCCTAACGTACTGTCTAAAGAAGTTAAAGGACACTTCCCATTGTAGCGATCACTAAGCAAGAATGAATTTTCCCACCTAAAATTCCTTCCCTAAAAATTGTGTAGCAAGCGTGGCAGGCTCTCAGCGGACGCGAGGGATGCCACGCATTGTGTTGAAATAAGTCATATTATAAACTCAAACACCAGTGATATATACTTGGTGAGACCTTGCAAAGGAAGACTGGGGTGGAAGTACAAATTGATACCTTTGTCATGGTAACTAGGTGATCTGAAAACACGGAAAAGTACTAGCACTAGTTGTCGAATAGAAATCCATTTTTCGAGCCAAACTAGCAAATTTCTCATTAAGTATAATTCACTTCGGTTCCAAATTTCTGGTGGACTTATAACTTTCTTTTCAACAAGTTTCATAAAGGAAAATAAAAGGCATAAGTGATTAAAAACAGCAAAATGGATTTTTATTCGGTAGCTAGTTCCAGGCCTTTTAATCACGGTCAGATCAGCTGGAAATATAAGTGCGAATATGTTCCCTCCCCAGCCACAGTCCTACAAATCAAATACCCCTCCCAATCCCCCTACGTCGCTAATTGTGTTGCCAATATCAAAGTAAAACGTACCTGTTCTGCCATTATTATTTACAACTTTATCGTCACACAGACATTTCTCGTTTTCTTCGCAACGTTCGACGTTTTTCACGTTTTCCACAACCTCGTCGTTTTTGCCTTCAGCTTCTTCGTTCGAACTTCGGCATCTTTCGGGCGTTGTCGCTGTTCCCTCGTTGAGTGTTCGTTCATGTTCCTCCTGCTCTTGCATGTATTTTTCCTGTTGCTTTTTCAGCCGCTTTCTAAGTTTCTTCTTTTGGTTTTTCGATAACTTCTCGGTACTTTTTTGCTGTTGCTATTTAAGAACGCAGTCGCAACGGCAATTACACGTCAATTAGGTAACGTCTTTAACGTCCAAAATCATGTCCGAATTTATGGGGAGAGATGCACTACTTACGGAAAAAGTAGATGTCTTTGCAAACTATCTAGTGCTCAATGCACTTGGGTAAAAGATTATTTTTGTGTGTAGATAAATATCACGGTATAAAATCATGCCTGACCGTGGTAGAAATTAAATCTACGACCTTTGGAATGCACTTGGCAGTCTGGTCCGTTCAAGTCAAGCGGTGTGTGAAATTTCGAAACGAAGTCTATTTCCTTCGATATCAACGTGTAGCCTTAATCTTAAGATGTTAGCCTCTTAAGTTTAACCATGATTTTTTTCCAACTGATGATCACACTTAAGATTACATTGATATTAAAGGAATTAAACTTAGTTTCGAAGTATCACTCGAACCGTTCAGACAACATAGCTCAATTGGCGACTGAGCATTGGGCGGGTCGAAAGGTTGTAAGCTCGATTCCTGCGGTGAAGAAGTCTATTTGCAATTTCCAGAGTGAAAAACCCAATTCCAAGCCATTACATCATCAGAATATACTTCTTTTATTACTTTTATTTTTTATATTTCAAAGTCGACTTACTTGCATAATATGTTCTGGCGCTGTCGAGACTGTAAGAAGCAAAAATTTATTATTTAGAAAACATTTAAACATATAAAGAAATTATGTATTTTCATCAGAGAAAAGTGCAGCAATACGGGATCGCCCCCAGCCTATACTACACGCTTTGTGAGTTGCTGGTTATAACAATAAAAGACAATACCCAAGGTACAAGTGTTGTTCCCAGAGCACTCCCGTTCGCGGGGTAGTTGTGGGCTACCACGGCAAATAGTTGGCTGGGGCATGCCCCCCCCTTCCCCATTTGTGGTCCCTGATTTCAACCAATGATAATTCACTGACGCGATCAGTTTTGTTCGAAAGTTACAGCAATTTTATTCCTCAAGTGACTCACCTATATCCGAAGAAAGATGCCCATTGATGAACGCAATTTTTGCTTCCTGTGCTATCTTCTGTATTTCTTTATTTGTTATACAATATAATATATTCTCTGGCTTTAAATCTGTATGTATAATTCCGCATTTGCTATGAAGATAGTCCAGACCCAACAAAGTCTGCAAACAATAAAGTTATCAGATATTAAAATAGTTAATTTGAAATATTGAAAGTAATGTAATTACGATATATAAGCTTGGTCTTGTACAAAAGGTGAATAGAGCTATCACAACCGGAATGACCATAAAGCGACTTTTTCAGCTTCTCGCTATTTACAAACATGTTTAGTAACTGGTAAAAGCTATACTAATGTCCAGCATTTGTAAGAGTCATGATTGTTTTTTATGCTTTTTTGTAGCAGTTAAACATTCACAATCCGGCAGATGGTGCTAACCACTTTTCATACAATTATCTAATGCAGGCACCTGTTTAATGACTGACTTCACTTGCTGGACAGGAAGACCTCTATAATTTGACTGTATGATAGGTTTTAATAAGTTATGACCCAGCACTTCAAAAACCATACATATATCTGCCAGCAGTCAAGGATTTTAATGAGCTTGACAGCTTAAAAATGTATATACTAAATATTTATTAAATAACTTAGTGGGCATTGGGAGTGTTTACAGATAGTCAGCAGGAATTTTTTCTATTTTTCTTCAAACTTCCCCAAGTTTGGTGATAACTCGCAATTCACTAGTGGTTGTTTCACATATAACAGAAGTTTTCACAGAAGTTATAACAGAACTTTCTCTGGGAAAAAATTTCAAAGTTTGCAGATTCTTTTCAAAATGTTATACAGTTGGGTTTTCTGAGTTGAAGATAGGCATAAAGTTTGATCACTGATTTTCTCAGAAGAGGAGGCATGATTTCTGGAATAGACCATTATCTATTAAATATTTTATGTCAGTGTTTAATAGCTCCATTTATGTAGTGTGGACAAGAAACTTTCCTCACTGACTGCCCATTTTGCAAACCTCCTCCATGTGGGCATTGCCCGTGGCTTTTTTGCAAATCTGATATATATAATGCTTATAAGCTGCTATATGTTCTAATAAGGATACGGGTGCCATGAACTCCAGTGATCTTGAAATCATCCAACATTTGAACAACATGCTTATGACCATCATGGTTAGGATCAGTTGTATGAACCTGATTGTGAGAAAAAAGTCTGATCAACAATGTAAAGTTCTTTCACTACATAATATAACAAAACAGAATTTGCTGTTTTGAGCAATGGTCCTTCTTCGGGAAGCTAGTAGTGGCAGGTTCAACCAACTTCTCGACAAAGGGCCTAACTCATGGAATTTTGTTTTAGAATTCTAGTAGTGAAAAAATCTACATCTTTTGTGTACTTAGCACATGGTATATTGACAGTACTAATTAATCTTACAGTTGCAGCAACAGAATTGTTTTAAGTAGTGATAAAGCCTTTATTTTTTGTGTCAACACAATCTTGATGAAGGGCAATGATCAAGTCCTTAAGGTTTATGGATAGGATGTAAACAAAGAGATTATCTGCAACATCTTAGATCATCAAGGTGTTAGCCAGAAGTAAAAAAAATCTGATTATCCATGATGATCATGCAACAGAATCTTAAGCATACCAATGAGACAATGACAGAATGAAGTACCTAGGTTTCACTCTACTCCTGAAGGAGCACCAGTAATGTCATTACCTTTCTAACAGTACCACAGAAGGAATTCATTAAATCATATCATGAAAAAATAGGGCGAATTGTTTTATATTTATGGAGTTTTAGCTACACACACAAGATGGACTTGTTATCATAGTTATTGGGCTTGCTTGTTTGCTGTTATAACTTTTGTTGGTGCCAGTGCCTAGAATTTCATCAGCCATAATATCTTTATCCAAATTGGTTTGTTTGTCTCCTTTTTGGCTGTCCATATCATATTTTTTGAAATACAATTACCTTTTCCAATAGTTTCTTCTCATCCAGAGCAGTCTCAGTATAATGTGCAGCACTTTTCACAATCTTTAATGCAACATAACGTCTTTCCCTGATATTGAAGTAGTTCAATACAATATCAATACAACATCAATGCAGGCCTTCCCAGGAAAGCCGTGTAATGACATGTGCATGCCTCGATACATCGCTAAGCTTGGCAAGGTGTGCAATAAATTGCATGCCTGTTACAAATGATTGTACAAAACCTTCACCAAAATATTTCAAATACTGTTCCCATGTTTGCTGCAATGTTCATAGTAACTTAATTACATCGTCATTACATTTTGAACTAAGCATTTAGTTGGATTTTTTTAATTAACAGACCAAAGAAAAATGATTGTATGCCATTGCAATGCCTAACAATGCCAAGGAATGCAATTCACTGTACCTGCCCCTCTTTTCTACTGGGAAGGCCTGTTCATGCTAAGTTTAAAAAGAGCATGTTTCTATTTGCTAGCTGTGAACTATCTGACTAGAAAAAAACAACTTGATAACATACTTCAAATCCCAGGCAAGCCATACTGTTGAAAAATGACCCCACCCAAGCTTTCGTATAACGCTATATCTGTTGTTGAACAAGTCACCAAGTTTAACTGGGTGGTAGCCACCTAAACAAACATACAAACTATTAAGAAGTCTATATGCTATCATGATTGTTAGCCAGCCCTTAACAAGGCAATTGGATGTATACTTCTCTCAATCAGATCTGAGTGAGAGGTTTTATGTTGTTTCATTTCATGTATTTGTGCATATTTGTTTCTGCTTATGTTACCATATACATCATTTAAAAAATAACAAACAATCAATCATTTTTCCCCATTTTATGCTATAGAAATTTTGATTCAGGCAAAATCTTGCAAAAGTAGTCAATCCTGTCTAAATTACTGAAAATGCCTTCAGAGCACACCCCCTCCCCTCCCAAATGCCACCTTGTTATATTGCCAGTAGCGTAGCCAGCCCGAGGATTTAGTCCCGCTATGCAAATATTTTCATGTACATTGACTGTGAAAACAATGAGTTTCTAAAGAAATGAATAATGTTAATAACTTGAAATTTGCATAGCGGAACTAAATTGTCGAGCTGGCTACGCCACTGTATATTGCACACAGATTATTGCTTAAAATGTTTAAAACATTTAAGGAAACCACTATCCCAGGACAGAGCTGTTAACTTTTCACACCTCTGGTATTAGAGTGTAAATAAAAAGTATCTCAACAACAATTAATTAATTAGCACACATATATTACGTTTAAAAATGAAAGGCAAACAATATGTTTTCATTTTTTTCAAATATTTCAGTATCAAAAGCAAAGATAGTAGATGAATTGAATTTTTCAAACACTGCAACAACATACGTTGCTATTACCATGCATTTTAGGAAAATTGAATTTAAAAAAACACATATGGATTTGGTCTCTATGACAATATCAAAAACAGGTCGATGGCATTCCATACTGCAAATATTACTTCCTTAATGTAAAATATTAAGTCAATATAACTCATTAAATCATTAATTATATTTTACTGGTAACTTGTCATTGTATTTGATCTGGTATTTTGAAAAATCCAAAGAAATTTTGTTCACTAAATGAACATATTTCCCTTGCATATCTTTGAAATCTTTCATATCTTTCCTTATGGCATTTTCAAAAACTTTTCCAACAATCATGCCCATAATTCTGCATTCCATTTTGCACCCTGCAGCTATTTTCAAAACCATTGTGGCAGACAAAAAACCAAGTCAAGATTTAAACCACACTCAACATATCAAATTACAGATTAAAATCTGAAACTATGTTGAAAAATTCAAGAACCTCTTGAGCTGCATTTTTGACATCCATGTAAACTTTATTTAAAAGACCATTACTGTACAATCCAACCTGCACTTTGTACAATTTTGGACACTTTATAAAAATAATAAAACTAATGTAATTAACGCGTTCGTTCATTGCTAAAGCTTGGTTTAATTTATAATTTATTATAGCGGGTATTGTATTTTGTCATAGCACATTATAACGCTATTCATTGTTTATAAGCCATGCATAGTTAACAACAGCACGCTGTATAATATATGCACATGTGAAGCCCAAAAGAAACTGCCGTCATTGAGTTCACTTTGAAATTCAATAGTCTATTGTAAGTTTTTGTCTTGTGTTCAACATGCGATATGTACCGTTACATAATTTAAGACAAATTTCAAAGTGCCTTATGAATTATGCTGCAAATAACGCCGATATTCCATTGTGTTTCCCGTGAGAGAATGTCTTAAAGTTTCCGTAAAAAACTCAAGTATGATCGCGTTTTATATCAGGGGTTTCTCTGAGAAAACCTGCGAAGTTGTAAAACAGAAATTCCCATACCTTTTTTGTAGTCACTGACATCTTCTTGTTCCTCGGAGTCACTATTATCATCGTCATCATTGTCGCTGTCGTATTTTGGCGGAGGACTTTGAATTTGGCTGTGGAAGAGTTTAAAACAACGCTTAATACGTACCCCAAGTCCACGGCATATTTCAGACAAAATATCAAATTCGTACCTTGATTTCTTCTCCGTTTTTCCCGCGTCCCGTTTGAGTTGTTTACTTTTCGTACCCTTTCCTCTTCTTTTCTTTGCTTGAATCGCCAAAACTAAAATGCATAAGTCAAGCAATTTGGTAACCCAAGCGACACTAAAGAGTAGCTTTTGCACAGGAATAATAACAATAAAGACCAGGGTTACCTTTACGATTCATATTCGAGCTCATTTTCGTAAACAATTCAGTTGTTTTGAATGCGTTCAAATTATTTCAGATGTTTCGAAAAGATTTCCACGCGACTCGCGCGTACTGGATGAGTGTTTCCACTATATAACGGAATTTCTATGAAAAGAAAATCTGATTGACCCTGATTGAGCGGGCTCTATGTACCATATTCTCTCTATTTAGCCCCTGGGGGGGGGGGGCTTATTCATTTCAGGACCTTTTGAGGGGGGGGAGGGGTCTTATTGGAGAGAGGGGCTTAATTGAGAGGGGGGCTTATTTATTCATCCAAAAAACCAGCAATGGAGATTATCTCTTAGAATTGCAATAAACTCAAAATCATTACACAGTATATATCATATAACATAATCAGTATATATCATTGTGTTTTTGAGTCTATATTGTGGGGGGGGGGGGCTTATTAGAGAGGGGGCTTATTTCATTTTTTCACTCAAAAGGGGGGCTTAGTAGAGAGTGGGAGGCTTATTTAAGGGGGGGGGGGGGGGCTAAAATGATATAGAGTACAAATTGACATTCAGTGACTGGTCTTTTTAAAATTGCCAGTCTTTTTAACGTTTAACGAGCTTAATTAGAAGAATATTGCAAAATTTTTATAAATTGTATCTTGATTTATAGCGACCATAGGTCCATTAGTCCATAGCGGTACGAATTTTGAATCCAGGGGTAAAATGCTATGAAATCTGTTTATTGTTTCTATCTCCATGGCTTTATCTCCTTTACCTTTTACTTCTCTCAGGGGAATAAATGAAATAGATCAAAAGAACACTGAGTTTTTCACTCTGCTTTTTCATTGAGCTCATCGGAAAAACATCTTTTGAAGGATGGTTTTTAACAAAGTGGATTGTGAGATTGCGACATATTCTTGTATTGAAAAACAACAACGCCATTACGCAATACAAAGGCAGTGTGTCGCAACGATGGAGAACGGGCAAATTGACGCGCAAAGCTTGTCAGATTGCGAAGAAAACGATACAAACATGCTTGATACATCAAGGAAAAAAGGCAAGGGGTCAAGCAAAGCGCCAATGGCAAAGGGATCGGATGAATACCTACGCAAAAGAGCGAGGAACAACGAAGCCGTTCGAAAGAGCCGCGTGAAATCCAAAAAGAAAATTGAGGAAACGCAGCTTCGTGTCAACATGCTGTCGAAAGAGAACAGTGAGTTGAAAACAAAAGTTACGCTTTTGACAAAAGAACTGAACGTGCTTAGGTCGCTCTTTGCTAACGGGGGAATAACAATTCCCGAACATGTTACCGTTGAAAAAACGTTGGAAGTTGACACGGAGGCGAGCTGTAGTCTCACTGCAGTCAAGTCAGAACCGAATGACGATGGTGAAAAGTAGATTTGAATATCGGACGGGCTGGTTGATTTTGAAATTTTTATACTGCGTTTTATCATGCGTTTAATTCTTACAATCATCAGTGAAGGACAGCACTTAAAAGTGACTTCGCTTACCATTTTAGGATGTGCAATGTGGGTTTTGTAAAAACTCAAAGGCCATCCCCTGTATGCCTATATAGAGACATTACGTAGATATATTGGTATCTATTATAAAGCACTGGAAGGTTAACTGTAACATAGTACATGTTCGATTTATTTGGCAGTTTATAAATACTTGCTTACTCTGTCAAAGTTAACTTACGAAATGAATGCTACATACATACCTTATCAAAATGTTAAATTTTGCCATACAATATAGGGTAAAACAGCTAATTAGCCAATTTGAATTGTTGTATTCTAATTCGGTGTTTTGCTTACCTGGCATTTTGATTATGAACAAAACGATGGCAATTATGATTAACAGTTGCTGCTTGATTGCTAGTGCCTAAAAGCAATAACAAAACAAGGAAGCATTTGGCCAGAAATATGTTCTGGAACTTTGTGAGCTTTTCATGAAGTTTTGAGGGGCAGGGAAAAGTAGCACACAGTTTAAAAAGCTGATATTCAGATTAAAGTATTATGTAAAAAATTGTAGAAAAAATTGTTCTGCTGCTTTGATATTCGTGTGAAATGTGTTACAATATAATCTTAACATGTTACGTGGGTTTCAAGCAATGGTAGGACACTGGTATTATTTTGGTCACCTCCAGCCTATACTATCAGCCTTTGTGAGTGGTTGGTTATAACAATGAAAGACAATAAACTATAGAAATTGGTTTTCTAAAGAACGAATCACAAACAATGATGACTTTTGTTTCAAAAGGTCAATCATATAATCTGGTGATTTAGGTTGGTATTTACCACAATCTTTTGTGTACATCCTGAATGCATGTGCCACCATGGGATGGTAGCATTGGGGGCTATTTGATCAGGCATAATTCACAACACAAACATCACTCTAGAATATGATAAAAAATCATGATTATATATTGTTTATTGTTAAGGACTATATTAACTTTGAAGAAACTAGACTCTATTTTGAAATATCACATACTTAAACACACCTGTAGAGCATTGGTCAGGGATAGGTTTCCAAGCATGGCAGACATATCTTATAGTTTACATGGATATAAACTCAGTGTAACACCACAAACATCAAGAATCACATGCTGGTACCTAAATATTGCTCACAAGGGCATATTCTTAATGTTTTCTAACTCTTACTGTAACAGTCATCCCTAACCCTAACCCAAACTTTATTAGGCTAACATCCCAGACAATTTAGCTTGTTAAGAGAAAAAGTTGCTTTCGACTATAAGCAACAAACTTTATCCCACACACTCACATGAGAAATTGGCTTTATTTAGGTATGTAAAACAAAGACTGTAAAGAGCAAGTTAGCCTGGTACAAAACATAAACAATATGGGATGTGCTGTATAGCAACGAATTGAAAAACATTACAATATAAAACAGTTCTTCAGACAATTTCATTGCTTGTTTATAGTACTTGCTACATTCTACATTTTATTAATTAGACACATGATGATAAACAGACCATCATTATGTGACCTGTACATTATTTTGCATTGCTAATACAAAGTGCATATGTATGCATAGCATGAATACTGCCACCACACAAACAAACTCTTGTCACTAGGTGACCTAACTTACTGTACAAAATTATTAAATTATATACAATCTCTCTTATGCTTTATATAATTATAGATTTGTGTCTAGCTTATCGTAAGCACTCAATTTCAAGGCAGCCATTGTCTTTCATTTCTGTGTCTTCTGTCAAATTTGGTAAAGCACCCCAAACCATAACTTCTGAACCTTAAACCAGAAGTAAAAATTTATTAAGCACATTAATTGCAGATTCACAAGTTAAAACTAAGATATTTGTAGCTAAAATACAAATAACTACCAGTGGAATCAAGTCTTTCCAATGGATATGTGACGTCAGAGTGGAACATCCAGAAATGACCATTATTACATGAGCTCAAACAGGATGAACATGGCAAAATAACATGATATCCAACAATGCAGCCACTATAACAAAAATATAATTATTAATTATAAATAATTATTTATAAATATAATCATTAATTATTTATCAAAAATTTAACCCGTGAAAGCAGAATGCTTCACAATAACATTGGCACTTCAGGTGATGGGTTATATGAAGCTAACACTGGATAGCACTATCCTACAGGTAATGATTGAAAGTAAAATTACAGGGATATTGTCAACACAATTGATAAAAGAGAAAGCTAAGTAAAGGTTACACCAATTTTTATAACAGGTTATTTTGGAAGCTTGGAGAATCACTATCCTATGAATCACGTCACCCAACCTCCATAAAACTGGCCAGGAATGCCAGCAGATTGATTTAAGAGGGGGGGGGGGGGGCTAATTGACATATATCTGTGTTCAATTAATGTCTTTTGAAATCAAATGTTTTTAGAGTCTGTGGACAAAAATATCATAACATGACATCTACTTCCTCCGCAAATTTTTGATCTTCTGCTGTCGCTAGATCTGCAAAATTTTTGCTTTTTTAAACACTACAGATTTCAGTAATACAGCGAGATCTCTTACCATCCTAAACAAGCAACATCTTTTATTCGGCAAAAACAACTCTTCGTTCTGTAGTCTCGTCCCACTAACTGAATCGACCTAAAACGGCGATAACGCATAAAATGAATAAGTAAAACTAACTTTCCACTCATTCCGAACAAGCTCCATTAAAAGAGTGCATTTTACTTACTGTTCTGGGGGTAAATCTGTGGAGTATAGTTCCACTTTTGTATCGGCAAGTAAAATGGCTTTCATCCCACGAGCACAAAGACAACGGTCGCAGCACTTACACCGCAAGAAAATCACCACTTTATCTTGAAAATTTGGATGTAGATTTCTCGACATTCTTTCCAGAAATTAAACAAACTTGTAAGGTAACTTGACGCGAAATAAATCGACGAAACGCTTAAACGTTCAGCCATGCAAGTTTAATGAGGCCAAAAATATATAATATTTGGTATTTAACTTTTTTCTGCAATCTTATTGGCTGTAACTATGCAACCAAAAACCAATCGCTTTCATTTGACCGTTTCTCTGGCCTTTAAAGTTCAGGAAGGATCAGGTCGAAACCTTTGCGGGCTAATATTAACCATCGATAAAATGTCGTACAAGAGTAGTCGTCAAAACTCGTCGGTAATCGGAAATTCCCAAATTCAAAAAAAAATTCTGATGAGAATGTTGTATAGAAGTTACTGTAGATATTGGAGGCAATTCTGCCTTTTTTTCATGGTTTTTCACTGACGATAATAAAAACAATAAAATTCTGATTTAGTGACAAAATTTTAGTATAATGTTTTCATCCTAATAAACCACCTGGATGCCCTTTATAAACAAAACAAATAGATGAAATAGTAGTATATTACAAAGTCAAATAATGACAAACCCAGTTGTTTTACAAGTGAAAACAGGTAAAAATAAAATTGTCATAAGATAGCCATGTATTTGTGGCTAATACAAAATTTTTCTTTGGGTAAAGAGCAACTTTTCGCAGAGCATTGACTTGTAATCCTTTCACGAGGGCAGGGTTTGGATCATATTGAGACCCTACTGAAAACCTGCAACCTCAGAGGTAAAAGGCAAGTGGTTTAACCCCTTTGCACCCGAGGAGGGTGTGTGTGGAATAATCTGATTTGGGCAAACCACACTCACTAAATTTACAATAGTATACCAGATACAATACAATTACCAGATTAATTACCAGATTAAATTACAATAGTTACCAGATTAAGGTGAAAAAAGTAGGAATCCACACATAATGTGAAATATGCACTTATTTTATTTAGCAACATTACTCAGCAACATTTTACTCGGGCAAACGATCTCAGCGAAGACAAAGTATGGTTTTCACACGTGCAAAATACGAACTTTGTATGTTAAAATATTTCACTACATTGAGCCTGATTGCCCACAAAACTCATCTATATCACAGATCAACACAGATCTAGATACGCTTCTACAACCACTGATAGAAAATAAAGCAAATTACCTTGAAATAAAGGAAGAATTGCTTCTATATCTTGAAGGATTTTCATGCCATTTTATATATTCTTGAATGTAATTTTAAATTTGGTGTTTTCCGATTTCCGACGAGCAAATATGACGAAAAAACACGCGAACAAGTCGATAAATCCAGAGCAACAGAAAGGAGAAAAAAGCAGAGACCCTTGAGATATACGTTGGGGGGCATCCCCTCCACCACGAATTTCACACATTCAGCGCTTGTTTGTCCCTGAGTTTCATCAACCTAGCAATGCCACTGATTGTAAGAAAGGTTTATTTGGGCTTTAGCTATTCTGTTGTTCCAGCAATTATACAGTTTCATGAAATAGTTTATTATCATAGTGAAAATACAATGTAGGCACTAGCCTGCATTTAATTATAGTAATATTGCATTATTTCTAGTTTTAAAAAGCCACAGTTACATGATACAGCTGATTGCCTTCGGAGCAATATCAAATTGTGTCATTTCAGGGAGGAGTATTCATTAAGGGCTAGAGCTACCAGCACACAGTGATAGTTTATATGAGAGGGAAAGGGCATCAAATGCTGAGGATCCCCCCCCCCCCAACAATGTTGGCAAACTTTGACTTTGGAATATATATTAATGGTATAAATTGTATGTTGCTCTCCAGTAGACTTTAATTCCTGGTTTATTGCAAAATTTTCTTAATGTACAAGTTGATATCGCTCCGACTGTAATCCAGTAAATGGTGACCTAAGATATGAACCTGGAAGGAATTGTTTAATTAATCAAAGCTAAAATTTTACCCTGTCGTAGGTTGAACATATCTGTTCATCTCACGTATGACGTTTTGAGTTGATACTGACCAGATTACAATGTTATGAGCGATTCTCTCCAGCTGGTTTGTTGGACAAGTGACGTAAAAGAGATTTGGAAATATACTTGCAGAGACTTCTTGAACTTTAACCGTTTCTGTAGCCACCATCATTTTTGCAAGCACAGCATTTTTGCATCACTTCAGTGGCCATGCTTGGAGTTAGCTCTGCTCCATTTTTTCATCTTCTAATGTGGCTTTCTCGTCTGAAAATACAAAAATGACCGTTATTTACAATACAAGGAATAGAACATAACAACTTAACAGCTGTGAACAATATGTGGGCAGCATAACGTTGTATAATCTTGTTACACTGCGAACTAATAATTAGCTAACTGGTGACTTTGTTAATGAAAGACCAAGCTTTTAGCTTTCCATTGTCACCATTTTTGTGATACTCAGAGACAAATTGAGCAAATACAAATCAAATAAAATAATCGGTCAAAATCACAGGTTGGAGCATTATTAAACCTGTGAATAACAAAAAAAAATTCCATTAATCACTGATCTGTCATGAGAAACAACATCTCTAAAAAGTTGCAATAATTTTACTGCCTAAGCTAAAAATTTGTGAATGTTAATGTCATTTCAACCGGCAATTTTTATCTGATTCATATTTGCTCAATTTTTCTTGAAATTTAACAATCATGGTGAAATTCAAAAGCTAAAAGCAATGATTTCAAACCGTGAAAGAAGTTTAACATTAAATTTTGAGTGCCCTAGACCACTCCAAAGTATGGTTACCTTTTTATACACCCTGTATAGCAGTTCAAAATGTAAACAAAACTTTTTTGTTTACATCAAGAAATCATGTGACCCCTCTTTAAATCACTAACCTGTTGTCGTTTCAGCATTTGCAGGAGTGTCCACCCCTGCATTTACTACTTTCACACTAGTGTCATTTTCTATACAATTTTCTGCAGCATTCTCAACTGTTGTATCTGTTGATTGCTCATCTACTTTTGAAACAACCTCCTTATTTTCAGAGCAATTTGAATCTGAAGCAGCAAGCTCTGAGTGTTCCTGTTTGTTTTCATTGTCCTGTTTTGTATTTACAGATGTGTCGAAAGCGTTTGTGGAGGCTAAATGTTTGTCATCGGACTCTGTTTTTACTTCTGGAGTAGCAGTTGTGTTTGCAGAGGTTTCTGGAGTATTGGTATTTAATGGTGAGTTGTCTAGTGGTGCAAGATTTGGCAATGAAGGTATAGCATCCAGATTTGTTAGAGATAAGTCACCATTAGTCATTGGTGTTGGTACTGATCTGTAAAAAATAATATTTATGTAAAATTTCCATGTCAGTAGTTCAGAAGCAGGGGGGGGGAGATTCAACTCCTACCCAATGTCCAGTTGAGGATACATTATATGGCATACCATATACCTGCTATGTTAAAGGAGTTGCTCACGTTCAGCAAGTACAAGGGCAAAGTAAGACACTGTATTGGTACTCCAAGTATGACCCATTCCTTTAATGCCATTATTAGGGGTCTCACCCCCTATTTGCACCACTCTCCAGTCTCTAGGACAACATTCTTCAAGTTCAGAATTCAACATCTTTAAGTCGAAACAAGTAATTATATATTACCTTGTAATGAGGGAGCCATCTGGTTGAACGGTACTCACAACCATTACACTCTGTAAGAATAATATTATATAAGGTAAGAAACAATTTCTAAGAAAGCACCTTTTAATCATGTTTTGAAAGTGCTGCTGTGGGGCCCAGGTGTCTAGTTCTGCAATACATCAAATAAATAAATATTTTGATTTTTTTCTTCCATATATCCGAAATATTGATGTTATGTATTTTAATCGATTCTTTCCGTGAACATCTCATGAATCGATCCCAATGACTACACAATGTCTTTCGAAATATGTTTATTGTCAGCTTTGTAAAAGTAGTCTGTTTCGAACAATGTGTGTGTTCGATGTACCAGTCATCCATGATATTGCTATTTACACATACATGTACACTCATTTTCATTATTGTAAATATTTTTACTATAAATATGCTCCTTTAATAATTATACATTTAACATTACTGTGCCCAATGAAACAGTATTTTTTGGACCAGAAACTGCTGAGGAAGGGTACACAAATCATACTGTTTCCCAAAGGGTATAGTCAATATTACATATTTTATTACATACTAAGTATCAAAGGAGAAAAAATTATCATAAAATGTAAATTTAATTATAATAAGTTTTGTTTGACTATGCTCAGATAATACCACATTCCTAAATTACTTAAGAGCACTTTAATTTAGACACTAGCTATCACCTTATAATTAGGCTGCCGTGAATACACAAACCTTCTCCACTCCTCTTAAGAATTTATCTGTTGTATTGTAATACTTTTTCGGTTCGGTGATCAGTTCACACAAACGCTGAATGGTGAAAGGTGTCCTAAATAAATGTTTTATACAACTGTCACAGAAACGCCTAGTATTCACCACACTAATTTAGGCTTCTCTACGATCCTGAAATATCAAAAAATACTGTAGAGTCTTGACAGTAATGGCCACTTGAAAAGAAAGCGACCCTCAAGTCGACCATTGAGACTGCTAATTTCAAAGATAAGCAGGGCACAATATTTTGAGACTTTACACTACCCTTCATACTGTATATTTGAACTGACATTACTTACCCTGTAAAACGATTCAAGTTGCTGATTAATTTCTGAGTATCAGGATAAAGATCCCTTGACTTTGATATCACTCCTGATGTGTATGTACCATCCGCTGGGTTATTTTCAAAAAACTCTTCCATTACCTGCATCATTTTAAAGAAAACAAGAAAATAACTGCCAAACAGCAAACCAAACATTCCTGACAGTGGTCTTTGAAACAAGTTCTAATAACGATGTTTAGGTGTTACTCATAGTTTATACTCGTGAACATCATGGTGGGAATCGATGGGATGTGATGGGAATCGATGGGGTGTGATGGGAATCAATGGGATGTGATGGGAATCAATGGGATGTGATGGGAATTGAATCTCAGGCATGGCAGGATCAAAATTTAATACGAACAGACAATAATATGAGAAAAGTGCCGACGTTAGGCTAATTAGCAAGGCGGTATCTTGCAATTCAAGCAACAGCTCACCATCGGAGAGACTTCCTTAGTAAGGTGGACAAGTAAGCACACGGTGTGTGCTCAGCTTAAGCCTTAAAAGGAAGGTGAGCTTGTGTTCTTGGCCGAGAACTTGTAGAACGTTTCTTTACTAGTTCAGTTGTCCCTAGGCTAGTATGTTGAACAAGAAACATTTGTAATTCAAATCTTCTGCGTGTAGTATTTTTCCTGTTGTTCCAATTTTTTTCTTTAAAAAATCAATTCACTCGTTTGTTTTGGACGGCTTTCAGTTTTTTACAAAAACTGTCTCACCCTATCAATTATTTCTCTTGGGCGCACATTGTTCAAGTTACGTTCCTAAATATAAATCAGATGGTACATTTTTTTGTGTTAACTTGGCATGTTGTGAACACAAAAAATCACACTAGCTAATGATTCATGTTCAACTTTGTGTGCTCATAACAGCCACTTGGCATGTTGTGAACACAAAAATCGTACAGGCTGATGATTCATGTTCAATTTTTTGTGTTCATAACAACCACTCAGAATGTGCCAGACTTGCAACCCAGATCTGGAATCTATGACCTTTGGAGTGCTTATAGCCTTGCTCTGCTGACTGAGCTAAGTGGTCACTTCAGCTCAAATATTCAATATTTCAGAACTGTGTTTATTATATAAAGTACAGTGCTTTATAAGGATTTCGGGCACTGATAAAACTGATAATCTCACATGTGAGATTATTTATGGTAATTTCACATGTGAAAATTATTGCTTTTCAAACAATCACCAATCACAGCTTCTGAACATTTTATATCGGTGGAAAACCGTTAGTTTATATAATAAACTGAAAAATACATGGGTGCTTGGAAATACCCGATTTATTTCTCGTGTTGACCATGATATTTCTCACTCTATCGCTGTGATTTATTTTGAGTGTTGAATGCTGTTCAACACTTGAAATAAATCTGGTATTTCTGTGTGCCCATGTATTATTCCCTATTCAGTTCATGTTTAGAACATGTTCTTAAAAGTTATCAAGACTGGGTTGTCCCAAAAAATGATATTCGTTCATAGTGTTACTCTGAGTGTATATCCACATTTGGTAAGCTGAAAAATATACCTGGTCATAGCACGACTTAATTCAAACCTGGGCTTTGTTCCTTCAAAATGATACCCATGCTTTTTAAATGTAAGCATGAATTTTATATTTTTAACACCAAAATACATAACACATTCATTTTCAAAGTAATTTCCTATAAACATATTTTCTAAACCATTTTTGACTCTGATTGAGGAAGGATTAGGACAAGTGGGAAAAAATACAGGCTTTGCTGGGAAATATTGAGAAGCTTTTTAAAAACTCACCCTTTCTAATTTACATGTTACAAGTGGCTTTAGGAGATGCCAAGGAAATCTATGAAAAATCAACCATGACATTCAGCAATATGCCATGCAAAGATTTTGGCATACAGTGCAGTCACTATCATGGGATTAACTAGTCTGTTGTGTATTATACATATGACAAAATTACTGCAATTTGATTGGCTGAGAGGGGTGCAATTATTTCATTAATTGCATTCCTGTAAATGTCATTAATTTTGTCATTTGATAATAAACAAATAACTACATGGAAATGCAATGTAATTAATAATCTTTGAAAAACATCCTAAATTGCACTTGTCCCAGTAGCTCCTGCAATTGCGGCATGGTTTTGTCAAAAGTCACACATAGCGTTAATCATTAATTGCACTGCATTTTATGTTATTATACTATATCTACTACACATATACTACAAAATTCAAAAAATGTCATTAATCACATACTCTGTCCTTCCAGTTTTTGCTATATGAGAAAGCAATTCGTCTAATTCTGGTGCGATCTTTTTCTCTTTGTCTGTCCCAAAATCTAAGGTAGAACCCAGACATTTTACAGCTGGAAAATATAATATGAACTGTACAAGAAAAACTCTCCTGTAACAGTCACAGATTTTACAAACATAGTAAACGTATACGCTGTCACACAAATTTGTAATGAAAAGCTCAGAAACCTTTGAAACCATACGAAACTTACCGTTCAAACGTTGTAAAACCGTTTCCAGGTTATCCATTCTTTCGTGAGGAAGAGAAATCCCGCTTAATGTTCACGAATCCTTGACAAATATTTCATCTCAAACCGTATGTAATAAAATTGAACCTTCTCGCAACAGGAGACATTTTTTTCAGGAAGAAAAACATGGTCGTGCCAGTCCCCCAAATATTTTAATAGCGCGGCCTTGGCAGCCCGCGAACGGGCATGCACTATTTTTAGGTTTAAACTGAATTAAACATACTATTTTTGTAGTTCAATGTATTGAACCAGTGACATTAACTATATATTCAATTGCTTGCATACTCGTGACTCCAGGTGGAATTGAACTCAACTGCATTACACAAAAACAATATGAGGCAACTCATATTGATAGCTGTCCTGCTTATCCTTCAAAACTGAAATATCTTGGAGGTGCCTTTTGCATTGAAATATGCCCTTGATGGATGTGCTCCCTCCCCTCGATAATAAATATGCTTCCAACATCCTAAATAAACAAAGTTTGGTAAAAGTTTAAGGTGGCAGGTGCAAGCGGCCATTTTGAATAGATAATATAGCAAATAACATGACGTCACCATTACATAGAATCAATTTTCATGTTACATTTCGAACACGAAACAAACAAATGATGATGGCCGCTACAAAAGGCAACGAAAATCCTTCGATTTACCGTCAAAGTTCGTCTAAACATGGTGTGTTTGAGGACGATTTTCTTTACGGAGTCACCGTCGCTCAGTCAAGCATCGATTACCGATTGGGTAAGGGAGAAATGAAGCTCTTCCGAGTCAATAATTTTTGCAACGTTTGGCAAATTTTGTGTTGCAAAATCGGCGTTGTGGGGATATAATAGCGTTTTAAATGTTAAGTCCTGGTGTGCTTGTGAACGATAAATATACTGTTAACCGTATACTACCGTTACTCATATATACTGTGCGGTCGAAATATTCTTCCAAAAATGACGGACAATAAATAGCGGATACGCATTAAAAATACCAGTCTATTTATACCAGGAAAGAAAGAAACAAAAAAGTGTACATACACTTTGAGTTGTTCTCTGGAATTCGAACCCAGACCTTGCAACTCTAAAGCAATGCTTACTGGCTACTACCACTTGACTACCATTAAGGTTTCTTGATCTACTTATTAAGCATAATTTTATACAATTTGTATCGTAGGGTTCCTTAGAAAAGTCTATGGCATCCTTTCCATGCAGCTGGGACTTACAATTATTGTCTCGGCTTTTTTTATGTTTTTTGAGCCAGTGAAAGCTTTCGTCCAAGGCAGGTAAGGTGCTGGAACAATGCAGAAACCATTATTTGGTTACTATGATTGTCTTTAATTTATAAATTAATGCATTGTGTTTACTTTGTTAGTCCATCACTCCTCATTGTGTCTGTGTTGTTATCCATTGGTCTTCTCATTGCCTTGGCAGTAAAAAGACGTGACAGTCCGACAAACATGTACCTTCTCTTGGCCTTTGTAAGTTGATAACTGATGGGTTATTCAACCCTTGCTCCCCCCCCCCCTTTCTCAAACCCAGGACTGTGTCAGGATTCGATATGCTGCAGCATATACAGTTAATCTCAAACAGTTAATCCCATATAATCTCAAGTTGGGGGGGGGGGAGCAGGGTTTAGGTTGACCAGTGTATATCACTTCAGATTTACAATATCTTTGTAATGCTATTTTAACTGTCTTCCAACAGTAGAATATACAATCTAACTGTGACAATCAACCTTATCAATGCTGAAAGATCAATTCATATTGATGTTTTGGTTGTCAATTATACTATCCATATTAACATCGCTTTTTCTCCTTGTTAGACACTTGCAGAATCCTATACTATTGGCACAGTTGGTATGTTGATCGTATTGTTCTTGATAAATAAACAATAACCAATTTCATCAATGACCACAGTGCAGTTAAAACACAGCAACACTAGGGTATTTCAGTACTAAAAGATTCAACAGGAACTACAGAGTTTTAAGTACTATTGTCAGAAAATTGCTGCTTGGTTCTTTCCCTTAATGAGTAGAATTGCATCACAGTAAATGCTTTAACATTGTGTGCTTCATGTTGACCTACTTGATTCACATTTTATTTCAGTCACTTTATATGATGTCCAAATTGTGCTTGAGGCTTTTGTTCTGACCATCGCCACCACTGTTGCTCTTACCCTGTACACTTTTCAAAGCAAGAGAGACTTCAGCAGTTGGGGAGCGGCGTAAGTTGTTGTACTACCAACAGTTATAGCAATAAAATAATATATTGTACACTGTATATAACAATGTTGATATTCAGTTTTACTGCAATTATACAGAGCAATTTTATTTTGTTGGTATAGATTGTTTTCCACATTGTGGATCGTGATTCTAGCTGGAATTTTGCAGGTGAATATGACACCTGTTATCACTGACATAACCTTTCTCTTGAAAAGTAAAATTGTTTGCATGAGACTGACACCACGATCTCTGCCTTGTCCCCAGTCGCTTTTTATTTTAGTAGTTTTAAGTTTAACACAGTTATGTATATAGCTCAACGTAGTTGAATACAGTAATGTATGCATCTCAATAGTTTATCTTTGCCAGCGCTGATCTCTATATCTACTGTATGCGCATCAAATAACACATTGGTCTTATTATTAAGAGCCTGCAGAGGAGGCAGCCACAATCTTAACATTATAAGGTACCTGATGAAGCAAATATATATTTTTTGCAGCTTTTCATTCAAAGTGAAATTATCGAGCTGGCAATAGCAATTGGTGGTGCCGTGCTTTTCTCATTGTTCATTGTTTACGACACCCACATGCTAATGCATAAATTATCACCCGAGGACTACATCTTGGCATCCATCAATCTGTACCTCGATGTTCTGAATCTTTTCTTGGAGATCTTGAAAATCCTTGATGCTCTCAAGAAAAATTAATTGTGCATTAACATCCATGTGGATAAGCTTTACATTTTTTCTGCAAAAAACTAAACTGTCAATAACTGAAATATACTGTCCATATATGTTTTAGCATAGATTGTTGTAGTATAAACTTAACTGAAAACTTGTCCAGAAATGTTGCAGTCACAACAATGGAGGTGTTCCAAAAATATTTGACCTATTCATTTGCTCAAGTTAAGCAGTTCCCCTATCAATTCCTCCTGCAATTCCTTAAATTTTGAAAAGTTCCTTAAAATGTTCACAATTCCCTGTTTATTGACCAATTAGAATGCTTTAATGTGAGCAATTAACAGGAAGTTGTAAATTAGTTAAAGGAACGTCTTCAAAATTTTGAGGAATTGATCAGAGAAACTCCAAAATTCGAGCATATGAATTGGTCAAATATTTTTGGAACACTTCTATTGCCATGACTGTAAAATGAAAGTTTCCGTCTTGTGTGATATTATATATACTATTATTGTAGTAATATGTCTACTGGTAATTATTGTCAAGGGATTTATGACGATTAAAAGGAAGGATTTCTTACTTGAATCCACTGTGTACTAAAATTTTCTTTCTGGTTTTTGTTACTCAAATTTTATGTCTCCAATGAGTAGGCAAGTAGTGACAACTAATAAAAAGGTGTTAATACTACTTTTTTGTTTCCTTATTCATTGGATGCTGAATTTTAGGCCTTTAATGAAGCAATTAATTAATTCAAGACAATCTACACAAGGCAAACATCGTAACATGGATTCAGTTGCCTAGTTCTGTATGAATCAGTAGCAATTTGGTCATGTGCACAAAGTATGCATTAAAATAGGTCAAATGAACATATAGAACCAAAAAAATGCCAGCAAGAAACAAATCGATAGATGAAATTTATTAGACCACTGTGTACAAGTATTTAGATAACTTAAGGAAAAGGTAACAGACAGTCTTTCACTCAGATTTCTCAGGCTATGTGTTTTGGCTGGATGAAAATGGAGGACCATGAGATTTTGTGTTTGACACTTTATTCAAAAAAATACATATTACAAAAATGTTTTCTGCACTCAACAACAAATCTAAATCTATGTTTTGAATACTGAATATATTGTTCTTCTACCAAATTTATTTGAACATAGCAATAGGGTTGTTTAGTGGACGCTCTTTAAATTTGTCAGATTTCTTGTAAGCTGCAATTTGTGGTAAAGCCTAAAAAGAGAAAATATAGTTATTGAGCATAGGGCAAATTATATACCAGTAATGTCAAAATTGATCACAGTAAAACACCTCAATTCTATCAGCAAAATCCTGAAAGAAAAGTAAAATAAAATTATTGGTGAGTACAAAACGTGGCACAGTATAACAATAGATAGAAACCAGCAAAATTCTGTAGAGTTTCATAGAGTCAAAGGGAAAGTTTTATATTAAATGTGTGTGTGACCTTCTGAATTTGGTCTAAGGGAGCATTTTCTTCAATTAAATTGCAACTTACATGCTCGTAATATTCGTTGAATACCAGTACTTTGATCTATAGTCATGCTGTTTAATTTATCAATAGCACATACTTTCAAAGTGTAATTCCGTAATCATGAAAATATGTGGCAACATCCATAACACACGTTTTTGTTCGACCACACCCATGCAAATATAAAACCACACCCACAAACATATTTTGGATGGCCAGATTTGGAACCCTGGCTAACACCCTGCCACAACTTCAAACAGGTATACCAAGGTCGCTTTTGCCTATTTTTTATTTTATATATAGAAGGGCCTCTGATTTGCTATGTAACTGGAAGAAGTTTTATAAATCAGAATAACCAGCTAGTGACTGGATCGGATTACTTGGAAACCATAAAAATATGCAAAAGCAGTCTCTGCCTGCCTGTTCAAGCTGTAATAAGAGCAATTAAAATACCTACCAATAGTTTCTTGTAAGGTTCCAACAAAGTCTTGTCAAAGATTTTATGTTGGTCGATCATTTCATACAGCATGAAGTCAGGAAAAGTCAACTAATGTATACAAGTTTCAAAAAGTAATTAGTAGACATTAAAATAATACAACTCTTCCGACAGGAGAAAATGGAATATCTCAACAGTGAAACAAGGAAATAAAAATATGTACAAAAATTTGTAACTACACTAGACTGCAGTTTCATAGTTCTTCCATGTTAGAACTAAACAGTTTTCTGCTTTGTGTGAGTTATATGTACTTTAAAATCATCGTTTATCACCTATAAATAATCTCACCTTATCACCAGTGAGGAATGATTTGTCACCGAGAAATTTTTCGAAAAGTGCTAGTTTAGCTCCAACATTCTTTTTGTAATTCTCAACACGCTTATCCTAAAATACAACACTCAATGTTGAATTTTATTAGGATCCTAGTTGCTTCAAGTTTAAATAAAATTAATATATCCAGACATACAAAATCAGGACTGTAGCAGAGTCCAACAAATCCACTTCGGAAGTCAATGATCTGTAAGAAAAATAGCACATTTATAACAAGTAAGTTGTCTCCCTTGTATTAATTTAATAAACAAGTTAATATTGCTGCACACTTACACAATTCTCCACCATGTCAACCATCGTCTTTTCATTGTCTGTTGTCCCACCTAATAAAAACCACAGGAATATAAATCATCAAAAGCTGACAAAATAAAATTTCCAATATAAAATATTAGTTAACGATATCTAATGCTACAAGAAAACCAAATAATAACACTTATTTAGGTTGCCTGTGAAGCTATTGCCTCCACAAGAAAAACTCAATCACTTTGATATATAATTATAAAAAAGAACATATTGCATCGATGTGATGTAACTTAATAGTAAGGATGATATTTAGTTAGCAAATTCATAGACTTACACAAGTTGTTCTTTCTAGCAATGCACCTTATAATCTATAAAACATGAAATTATATTTAGTTTTCATTTTGCAACCTCATAATACCATACTTGAGTGTGACATAACTTTTCACTAAAGCATTATGTACTTATAACATGCAAAACAATAGGATATTAGGCTACCTCAGCAATACAAATAACACTTCAATTTGTCACGAAAAGGGCATTCTCTCCATGAAACTACGATATTTGAACAAGACCTCCGAGCAAAATTAGGACATGAAATATCCTATAGTTTTTGTTGTTTTTGGTGCTTTAAACTGCACTAGTGACACTGGAAACATTAAAGCTCACACTTCTACTTCATCATTGGTCAGTTCACAGGAAATCACGCGACTTGACTTCGTGTTCCTGACCAATAAATAAATCGCAGAATTTAAATCAAACTTCACTTCACAGGTAAGCCTTGTTTAATTTTTCAATTTTATGCACTTACAGCACTGCTTTGAGTAATCTTAGTATCCCCATCAATATAATATGGAAGCTGTAAAAAGCAATGAAATCATAGGTTGGGTCACTCTGGCTAGTAGGGATACTACAGCTACCAGGGTGACTCTGTGTACAAAAAAAAGCATTACCCTACTGGTGGCAAGAAAAGTTAGGTCCATAATTGATGAATGCTTTGGCAAAAAAGGGGCAGATGGATAAAATGGGGGTACTGTTTTGCAATCTCATCATTTGCAAAAACATGGATAAATCAAAAGTGTCTTGAATGGGCTTAATTTTACTAGCAGCATAGATCATACAGTACACAACCCTAAGTAAAGTCTGTATAAAAACAGATGCACTTTAGTCCATAAAAACTTCATGGATTAGAGGTTTTGAGACTCACATTGGGAAAATCCAGTCCTAAATTTGCCTTATCCTTTAACCAACACTCCCTGTCATAATCTAAAAAAAATCACTTAATTATAACTGAACATAAAAGACATGCAGATTTTAAGGACTAAATTTTGTTCAGTACAAGCGTGACATTACCAGGGGCAGGACCACAAGCGTAGCGTTTATCTTCATACTCTGTTTCTGTATACGCCAATAATAATCTGATTGGCTGAGCAAGCTGGGTAAAAAAATCAAAATTTTAGCTAATAAGTATGTGTAGTTAGAAAATATGGCATGGAACTGTCACTTTATCATAGACAGCAGTCTTACTTTTTAAAATAGACATTCCTTGCTAAAATACTGACACCATTATATCCGATATTATTTGCTATAATTTTTATGGTAAATTCTCAAATTGAACATCTCTCACACCCTTTACTGAAAAGCCTGGATATTAAACCACACTTGGGGAGTGCTCTGAGAGTGTGGAGATTTACAATGACTGTTGCATTACCATATGTCAAGGAATAGAGACTACAAAGAGAGACAGCTTCAGTCAAAAAAGCTTAAAGTGCTTTTGTGATGATTCTTCATGGGCGCCATGTTCCTAGCCAGTGCCCCAAACAGAGGAAGTCACCCCCCGGGAATATTAAAGATGGGCTACTTATCACGGCAGAAAACACTTCTGTTTAGGGCACTGGCTAGGAACATGGCGCCATTGATCTGTATAATAATGGATCACGCATTCAATGACATCAAGTGAAGCCAGCAGAAATGACGAATTTGGAGTACCAAGATGGCGGACAATCAGCATTTTCAATAGATAAATAAACTTCCTTATTTTAAGGAAATTTACAGAAATTGAAAACGCTGCTTAAAAGCTTACTCTTACACCTGCAAAGAACACTGGACCTGGAGAACCAATATGGCGGCGATGACTTCAAAATTTAATTATGAATGCGTGATCCAGTATTATACAGATCAATGCATGGCACCTGTGACGAATCATCACAAAAGCACCTTACACTTTTTTGACTAAACCCGTCTCTCTTTGTAGTCTCTACTCTTTGATTATGTCATTAATGTAGAAATGTAGTCTGTTATATTAAAGATCTCATAAATGTCTGGATGTATAAATTATGCAAAATAAAACAGGGATTTGCATTAAATATAATGACATGCATCATTTTACTGGTGCTAATAAGCTTATTCTGCAAGTAAAAATATGGCCACCAAGAGGAAATAATAATCTCAGATCAGGCTAAAATCAATCATTAATAATCACTGCTGCATGTTCACGTGACATACTTTTAAAGCATGGGATTTTGCATAGGATGAGGTGCGTGCAGATGGACACGTGTGAATTATATGTGATATTTTTTGGAATTCAGAAATCGTCCATGCTTGTAGAAAATAACTATATTTAGAGAACTTTACAGCGGCTACTTTGGAGGCCACGAATGAGAAATCAATGTTTAAAAAATTGTGGCCTACAGGAATATTTTGAACACGTGTGTGGTACATACAATTAAAGCTCTTAGTTCCAGTGCAAAATAACAAAGATAAATAAGTAATTTAACTCGAATCAACTTACCCCTCGGATATCCCAGTAAGCAAGGATTGGTGCCATTGCAAATACGTAAAAAGAATTAACGAAATAAAGATTTTAAAGTTGATAAGTTTCAAAGCCTTCGAAACCCAGACGGCCAGATGTTTGCAAATCTGCAGAAAAGATCGCATACTTCACGTGACGTAATTTATGCAAAAAAAGCCTGCGACCAGGTCTTATTGCGCACATCCGTTCATGCGGGAAGCATTAAAATTGTTCGGTGGTCACACAGAGTGGTTATATCAGTTGGTGGTTATAATTATGATTGCTTAGCTATTTCGCGTTTTTTTTTCTAAAGAGCAAAACAAACATATATTTCATAGGTAAAAAATTACTTATACCTTATTCGCTGTAATAACCCTAAAATACTAAAAATTCCACAACACACAATAGTTCCAGATTTTATTGGTATATTTATATTTGTATCTATCGCGGGAAATATATATTACATTCTATATATATATTACATTCTATATATAAAATTCTATCCTTTCTGTAACAACGGTGCCATCAATGCAATGAGAAATATGCCGCTGAAAGAACACAAAGCACCCACGATTTTTCCTTGCACTGTCTGTGGTACTAAATCGCCGTAACTAATGCAAAGAAAGAAATGTTTTACAGTTAATTTCAGATTGTATTTCCGCGTGAAGTTGTGAAGTTCGTTGCGAACTTCACAAACTCGTTGCAAAGTTCATAATGATTCACAAACAGGTTTGTATTAAACAAAACCTACGATTGGCTACTAAATAAAAGCAGCCAATTATATGCTACGTTCACAAACCTGCTTGTGAATTCATTATGAACTTTGCAACAAATTTGCGAAGTTCGCAACCGCTCGCGGAAAAGGAAACAGTGAAAAAGACAATGGAATTGATATTCAAATCACTGGCTCATGACTGGATGATATGCAGGACAGTAAGATTTTCAAAACAATGAAAAGACAATGGAACATTCCAATAGCAGGATCATGACTGGATGACATGGAAAACAGCGAGAGTTTCTAAACAATGAAAAGACAGAAAAACATTCTGATTACTGAATCACGACTGGATGACATAGAAAACAGCGAGAGTTTCAAAACAATGAACAGACAGTGGAACATTAATTCTGATCATTGAATCACGACTGGATGACATAGAAAACAGTGATATTTTCAAAACAACGAACAGACAGTGGAACATTTTGATGACTGGATGACATGGAGAACAGTGGTAGATTTTCAAAACAATTAAAAGACAATGAAGTATTGTGATCGCTGAACTGACGTGGAGAACAGTGAGATTTTTAAACGGCATATCAAAATAGGATAACAAGATATGCAAAAGTTGATTGCTTACCCCAATGAGGTCATCGTCACGATAGTGTACCAAAAGCATGCCGGGATGTTAGGGAATCTGTCGTCATTTTTCTCACTGTAATACATGACCGTAGAAAACACGACGAGCACGGTGACGAAACACACTAAGAGAGGTGTCAGTTCGCCTTTGTTTTGCTTCAGCAAGCTTCCGTGCTGCTCCATCTTCTCCGCAGAGAACTTGGAGATTTTCAAAACTCTCGTAACGCGCAAAACGCGAAGGATCACGAAGAATCGACTGTTGTTGCGATCTCCGAGCACGAGGCCAAAGTAGTATGGCAAAATCGACAACAGATCGATGACGTTAGAAAACTGTTTTACAAAAAGCCAACGGTTAGGGGAGCAGTAGAGTTTCATCAAGTATTCTAACGTGAAGAAAATCACGCAAACTGTTTCGGATAGATTAAAGTCTTCGCGGTGTTGCGTTCCCCATGTGGAGTTACCTTTCGGGACAGTCTCTAAAACCAAACTTACGACGGTAGCTAGGATGAATAATATGGTCACACCCCAGACCGCCAGGCCAGGAGTTGACAAACCAGGCTGCTCGAAAATGAACCAGAGTTTCTCCCTAAACCCGACAATGTGTTTCAACCTTCGCGCTCTCGTAGCCTCCATGCTTTTTTTCTTTGCTTTCGTTTCCTTATATTTCGCAGTCTTGGTCTTCAGGAACTCAAAATTCTCGCCACAACATAGCGATATTTCTTCAGGAAAAATGCCAAAGAATTTCAGCTCGCTCTCAAAGAGATCGGCGCACTCGTTGGCAGGGTAATGCAAGTTTCCCGAGCGATAGAAATTCAAAATGTGCGGGAAAATGTCGGGATCACGGTCGAAGAAGTACTCCTGTCTTTTACCGTCGAAATAATAATATCGTCTGTTGCCACCAAGCAAGGTTTCTATAAAAAGTATGTGCAATTCGTTAAAATTTACACTAGGAACATTTAAAAACATGCAATCTATGAAGGGCTAGCTGTTTATATCAGGGGCTGGTTGTAGGTGGTTTGTGCTTTCCACCGCATAGATTTTTTTTTCAATAATCCCGTTGGCGCTATCTACCTCAATTGGAACAAGTGGCTTTCCAATGTCATGCCGCAGATCTCTCTAACATACCTGGATACCTTCCTAGTATTCTTTCATCCGTTTTAAAACGTCGACCACTGACATTAATAACGATGTAATCGTTGGACGTTAAAGCGAGAGCCTGTTTGTTGTCCATCTGGTCCCGAAGAATGGATCACTATGTCACAACGAAAATTTTTTAAAATAACATAACAAAATTACCATTTTTACGTGTTTTGAATATTATGTAGTATTTGGGGTAGGTAGTTCGTTGTGTTACTCTGAGTCTATATCCACACTGGGCAAGCTGAAAAATAGGCCTGGCCACAGGCCCACAACGAGAAACCACCTTCCTTCGAGCATGGAATGCTGGCCCAACGCTTAGCCAACTGAGCTACGCCGCTTCCATCGCTTCCATATTGCTTCCAGTAATTTACATTTCAAAACCTTCTAAAACATTTCTAATTCCTTCGAGAACAATCCTATTTGGAAAGCAATCCTATATCGAAAGAACTGGATTCAATTGCGAAACACATATATATCACGTACTCAAGTCGACCTGACCTCGCGGCCGTGGGTCAGTTGGTAGAGCATTTTGGGCAATTGCATCGTAAAGCTCGTAGGTGCGGGTCTGCATGACTCGCAGAAACAAATCCACTGTCTCTGATTATTTCGCCTTGCAGATTCACGAATAGAAATGACAGTATAGATCGTTTGCAATCACAAACTGCTGCCATTCGTTTGCTACAAACCAAATGTCATTTAATTGTTAAATTATATAGCTAATAGGGTTTTCAAGCATATTTTAGCTTATCTCATGCGATTTAAAAACCGTTTTCTGATTGATATCCCGCCATGTTGTTTTGATAACTAACCAACTAAGGCCTCGCACGGTGATCGCTAGCGACATAAGCACAAGCTGAAACAGAAGACAAAACAAAGAAGCGCAGTAAAGTGTGCGACATAAGCATCGACATAAGCACAAGCATAAGACTACAAGGATAAGCTATGGTAGAACAAAAGCAAATTCAAAAGAAAATTCTTTCTGCTTTGTCTTTGTAAACCGCTGAGGGAAACTTATCCTTTGTTATGTTTCTTACACTTATCTCGCCAGTAAAGACCAGGCTAAGCCAACTCACAAGAGTAGTACATCTTGCATATCTAGGACAACTGGCAACTTAAGTGTCAATACGAGCGTTAGATATCCGCGTCGCTACGTCAACAAATGACAGATGTACTACTGTCTTGTGAGCTAATGTATACCTGTTGTATAAACACGCGCGTGCGACGAAAAGAAACGATTAAGTATAAATATAAAAGAATTTGAGCTTTCTCATAACAAATAGCTGATACGCTTCCGTTTTATAGAATTCTAAATATTTTAAATTATGTTCTTAAACTCTCAATGATATCAAACCTCTTTGGTTTTTTTCTGATAACTTACCCGAAGAAACGAGATGATAAGAAATTAATAAAAGATCACCAAGGCTCGCATGCATACATGATTTGAAGTATTACTTCGAATTAACGTACTTCTATGATTCTCGAGTCATAGATGTCGATATATCGGATAATCTTATAGAAAGCCCGACATTAACAATAATTTAAGCTTGTTTCTACAGCGAGCTTAAAACCATTCATTCAATAGCCTTTACAATAAAAATTCCACCGTTTTGTATAAAATTGCGAACATGGAAACTTTGGAACTGTTAATAAAATATTCGCCTGCATGTTTCAAGTTGCACGTAACATTGTCATTGATGGATACAAACAACGCATGCTTATATGAATATATGAATATATATATATATATATATATATATATATATATATATATATATATATATATATATATATATATATATATATATATATATATATATATATATATATATATATATATATATATATTGTAGTATAGATACGAGTTTGTGTGATTAAAGGCGACGAATTTGAAGAGTGCTCGATATTAAACCGTCTAACGACATAGTTGTTTTAGTATACGAGTATTAATATTATTTCCCTGATGATCTCCTTCTATCGTGTAACACAGTGTGGCGAAATTTTAGTGATATATTTAATATTTACAATTGCTACACCCTATGCGGTTATCCCTCCTTTACTTTACATTATCCAATCTTTTTATCACGAGGCCACGCTGCCCAATTAAAGCCCAAACACATATATCTTCCAGCTCATGTACGCTCCTGCGTCAGAATAGCTGTAGGGGAGCGATTAAAAATTTGAATATCCAAACGCGGAATAAAAAAACAAGAACAGACGTACATAGACGTACATAGAAAGCACATATAGATATACTCTCGTTTCTGTACAGAATTTTGCGCTGAATTACTGTCTAGAAAAATTTGTGATGGTTTAGAAGTACGATTTGCTAATATCGAACGTACCTTCGTTACTTTTCAGGTGTAGCAGTGCATTTGCTTACAATTTCATATATTACAATTCTTCTTTATAATTGCTCCTTTGAGATATTTTTGTCGAAAGCCCATTTTCTAAGCCGTGGTAAACTTGCGAGTAGTACTCCGGTTCGCGAAGCTTTCGGCGATGATCGAATATTTGAGGGTTTTCTTTCGATTTTCGACTATCTATTTAACTGAGTGCAATTAAATAAAAGCTTGCACCGGCCGAGCTGCCCAAGATGTGTCTGTTCCGTATTGCGCAAGACAGCTGCCCACGGACGTTAATGGTAATTAGGCAGATTGCTGAAGCCAGACAGCCTGAGTACAAAATATATAAAACAGGATATAATAAATTAGGGTGATGGCAAACTTATAGGAAATTGGCGCCAGCTGTCGGGCATGTCGCGATATTCTGAAAACATATATGATGCTGTTTTTAACTTTTTAAGGCTGTGCAAGGCTAAATATATAAAACCAGTCCAAATTCGGTTGTGCACAGAAGCTCTTCGAAAACGCGCCTAATTCCATATTGAAATCTTTCAACCACAGCTGTATTTGAAACGAAGTGGAATGGAATGAAAATAAATTACTAATAATTTGTACTTAGACATTATTGAAAAAATGAAAAATATTTCAGGCCCTGCACGTACAATGGCAAGCACAGGTGCATTTGTTTCATTCTGTTTTTCAACGGTAAAATGCAGCATCTCGCTCCAGTTCCAAACAAATGCTCCATCCAGTTTGCATGAAACAAACTCATTTGATTTCATCTTACAATAGTGGAAAAATTACTGCCCAATGCAAGTCCATAAGTCAGCTTCTATGCAGCCCACATACAGGGCTAGTTGGCAATCTTGTAGTTTACCAGCCACGGAAAAGAACCGAGAAAGCCCAAGAAATTAGATTAAGTACAAGAATTCTACTCACATGTAGCTAATTCAGGAACCTAGAAACATCGCGCTGATCTCTGCCTGTACTGTGCAAAAACTGGAACAATGTCTTAAAATACACGGGTTGCGAATTTTAGTTGTAAACAACCAAGGATGTAAATATAGCACATATTACGAAAGCTGTATGAATACCTTGGATCGCGTCTCTACTCCGTCTGAAAGGCAGCTGAGATGAATTAGAAAGGAAGAACAGTTAAAATCGATGGAACTGAACGCATTCAAAAGGGTTATTCAATTTCTAAAGAAATGAAAAATGATAACAGCTTGAAATTTGCATATAGCTGGACTAAACTGTGTCGGCCACTGGTTGCAATCCAGTTATCCATATATCGAATGACAGATAAAAGAGTCAGTATGGGGGGTAATCTTAATGATGCATCTGGTCAATATTCCCGGTTTGAGGAGGATGCATGAATTTCGAGAACCCAGAGACGTGAACTATGTCTGCGAGCGAACATTATCGTCTGATCAATAGCTGTCAACACGCGCACAGTCAAAGAGAGAACGCTGACTTTCGTGCGGATAAATAAATGTGGATGGTCTCGGTTATGTTTCTGAGGTTAACTTCAGGTTGTCTTCTAGCATTATTTTCACGTTATCTAGGGTTTAGCATCCTTATCGTACGCACTTAACTCAGCTTGTGCAAACTAGCTATTGTCAAGGTCACAAGAGTGATCGTTCAATCCGACCACAAATTATCGCAAGAAAACCCTCAAGTGAAGTTATGTGGCAGACATACGCCGTTGACATTGTCTGCGAGAAGAAAGAGGATTATTAAAATTATGAAGGCAATCAAAGAAATGGACTACACTGAACGCTGGATAATTAAATCGTCGCTGATGCATGCGACGTCCATGATGGCACAGAAAAAAGTAATTGCAGTTTTTTTCGCGCAATTCCTCACGATCCATCCCTTAGCAACTGCCTTATATACCCCTTCCCCCCTGTAAATTTAATTTTCTGAATATTTTTATAAGGGGAAGGGGGGGGGGTTAATGCTTCTGATTTGCCATTTGCTGAGTGACGGAATCATGACGAAACTTGACGAATAGCGATCTATCAGCACGCCAAAAAAGTACATCTTAAAAAAAGTTACCATTTCGGCCGCAAAACTATGTACAAAATTTACAAACTTCGCACACGACTACATTTTTTTGTATTTTTATAACAATTTCTAGCCAAACTTCGAAAGAGTCACTGGCAGAAGTTGTTTACAACAACAACAACAAAGAAACATGAGAGGCTTCTTCGGAATGGTTTTTTCCCTTTGCCTTAGGACCAGCAGGCACAACCTGAAGTCTGCTATGAATAACAGAGTTGTATTCTGTTTTTTTTTACACTCTAATCGTTATATAAATACACACAAAGGCTTCACAACTAGGTCGTATTTTTTCGTACAAAACTTACATTGCCGCTAAATGTAATATTACAGAGAATGATTCTCCAAACGTTTTCCGAAGCTAATCTTTGTCTTTTTTGTAAATTTAACTGGGAAAGGAACGCTTTAAGACCGAAAAAATATTGTATAAAATACAAAAGCGAAAGAACAGAACTCACCTTAGGTAGAAATACTCATTCCAGTTTCAGTAGATTGTATGTGGTTACCTGCTGCGCAAGGCAGAGTTGAGGGAAATCTGTGTAACCAAACCTGGAAGCAAAAACTGCTCGCCAGAGTTTAAGCTAAAAACGAAGGCTGATGTGCTTTTGCTTCCGGGCAGAATCGTGAAAACTTGAGGGTTGCTTAGAATGCAATTATACTTCAGAACAAAATCAATTTGCAGACCATTAAGTCAAACGTCGATCAACTTATAGAAAAAATGACGATTAAACAGTAATCAAATTCCAGTCTATATTTTCCGTATTTTGCAACATTTCGTCACAATTTTGTGATCAAACATTTTTGGCCTTGTAATTTTTGCCTCAGATTATATCTTGAAACCGTCAAGTACTAGATTTATATAAACGATAAAAGTTTAAAAGCGACATTAAAACTCTCGAGATATCACTGCCTTATGGAACTGCCTCCCTTGGATTCCCCCCCCCCCCCCCCTAGCTAAAACCATGTAGCGCCCAAAGCAGTTAGCCATTGCACAGGCGAGTCTTGCGAAGTGTCTTGAACTGAGTTAGGTATATACCATTGGCATTGCATTAAAAATAAGCATAACAGATTTCAGTGCAAATGACAAGTTTATTGCAGCTCTTAATTCACTATTTGTTACAAATAGAGTTATAAAGAATCACTGTATAATATTTTTGTAGATTTATTGTTTTTACATAAATTATATATAAAAAGCAATTATCATGCTTGAAGTCTTGTGTGTATGTATACACCTATATATGCATGCGATATTATATAGATTTATTTTAAAAAATTAAGCTATCGTTCGTTTCATGCAATGAGCTTCAATTTCCTTGAATTTTTGCTCATGGACTGACAATTTCCTTGGTCGTTGGGAGTACAGCGGCCACTGGGACGCGAGAGCTCTCGCTTGCGACATCGCTTGTTTCTTCCTCATCTTTACTGGCGACATAAGGCTGGAACGATTTCTTTCCTTTCGTCTTTGGACTAACAGGCACGCCCTGAAAAAAATTGAAGTGTCATGAAGCTTTGTATATATATAAGTTTTCACAAATTTGTGATAGAACTTGTCAACAAGAGACTAGCAGTTTGTCAACAAAGGCTATGCGACCCCTTTGAAACTTTGTTCATTTTTCAATCTTTCGTTACATAAGTGTGTTGATTCCAGCAGGAAAAATACGAGTCCTACTTTTTGTACGAAACTTTTCTTTTAACGATTTAAAACACTTTCAACAAGACATGCTCAGTTAAGTTACTATGGGGACAATATAACAAAGAAATTATAGGAATATTCAAAACATAGACAATGCAAACTACACCGAGCGGCATTTACAAGAGGTATGTGACATATCGTCTCTACATATGTCGCCATTTTGACTGAGAATAAATTATAACATGGCTTCGTTTTTCGAAGTTCAAGGTTATCCAACTTCACATTCAACATTTTGGGCGATAAAAACGTCTCTACGATTTGCAAAACGCCAAAAATATGACAATTAAAGGCGTAAAATATTTCCCCCACTATTTTCTTTACGAAAAAGAGCGTTTTCACATAAATACAAGCGCATTGTGTTTTGGGAACAATTTCCCGTAGAAGCCAAGGTCATACAAAGAGCATATTACTATGCGTATCCGGAACTGATGAAAATTCCAATCCCAAGGCCAAGAAACCTAACCTTTTTGCTAGTCATGTTAATTTTTTACGAAAACTACGGATAGACAATTCTGCATTAGATATAGGTTGCAAAATATAGACAGTAATGCGCCCCAACGCTCGAGCTAACTGCTAACGTTTGTAGTGATCTGAAGCTTGCAAAAGTCGCAAAACTGAGTTGTTGTTTTGACATTTTTTTTGACAAGAAGTCATTTTAGTGGTACTATAAATATTATCCAGAATGCTACAGAAAGTAATTTACGTAAAGTCTTCCGAGTCTTTTTTTGTACATTTAACTGCGAAACGAGCGAGTTTTGGTTTCAGAAAAATATTGTAAAAACACAAGCGAAGCAAGTATAAACAAAACTCACCTCCTTAGCAAAAATACTCATTCCAGTTTCGGTAGATTGCCAGTCGCTGCCAGCTGCCAAAGGCAGAGTTATTATCGAGGGGATAGTCTGGTAATCTGTGTAACCATCAACGTAGTTTGCTCGTGGCATTGGAAGCAAAAACTGGTCGCCAGAGTTTAAGCTTTGAACAAAGGCTGATGTGCTTGGACTTCCGGGCATCAGTGTCGTGAAAACTTGAGGGTTGCTTGGAATATAACTAGTTTGGTAACTTGGCGAGGATATCTGGGTAACGGTTGAGGCTTGAACGGCTGGGACATAGATTGGGTTTTGGTTGTAGCAGGGCCAAACGTAGTAGGCCATTGGCGCTGTGGAAGATGAGTAATCCAAGGAAGACTGCCTTGATGGGAAGTATCGCCTGAACCCGTGAGCAGCATTATCGCTGTTCTTTTCCAGTGAACCTTGTCTTCGAAACGCCTTGCCAATGCACAGGGTTTTTTCCTGAAATTTTATGGACTTCTCCTGACACAAATTCTCCCGCACCTCTTTCGATTCGAAGGTCACAAAGCCGTATTTTGCCAGGCCACTTTTATGATCTTTTACGATATTCACATGCTTCACCGTTCCGTATGTTTCAAAAAATGTTTTTAGCTCGTTCTCAGTGGTTTCGCGTGGGAAACCCTTTACAAAAATACGTTGGTCTGCGTCCTTGTCAGCAACCATGGCTCACAGATGCTCAAAAAGGTGTTTTTCTACCGTGTTCATGAAACCCAAAACAAAGAAAGCGCAAGGCAGGCGGAAAATGAAAGAATAAAGCAAGAAACGTACAGGGGGTAACAGGGGTCGCACATTCTACCAATCAGCAACAAGCTATAGAATATTAACCAATCATATGATAGAAAAGGCGTAGGTAGCTTCCTCGCAGCAGCCCAACATATTAAAAACGAAAAGAAAACGAACCAATTCGGGCTAATAAAATTTAAAAGCAGCGAAAATGTTATGGAGAATGTAGTCTTGCGAAGTTTGCAAATTTTGTATACAGCTAATTCATTAAGGTTGCGCTTCTAAAAGCGTAAATTATGAGCGCGCACTTGAACGGTAGGTTGGATTTTGGTAAAAGGGCCCGACGCAGTAGGGCATTGGCAGAAGATGAGTAATCCAAGGACGACTTCTTTGGGAACTTTCGCCTGAACCCGTGAGCTGCTTGCTTAATCACTGTTCTTTTGCAGTGAACCTTGTCTTCGCTCTGCCGGGCCATTGCGCAAGGTCTTCTCCTGAAATTTTATGGACGTTCTCCAGCACGTCTTTCGATTCGAAGGTCATTGTATTTGAATCTTTATCCAATCACTATTCCATGTATACTAATCAAACCCACTTATCTAAAATATTTTACTACGATAAAAATTACGAATATCTCCACAGTGTTATTCATGGTTCCGCCCTCGGAGACATAAAATTGTTTTAGTACAAATTTCCAGGTGTTCACAAATAATAATCAACACAACTTTCGCTTCAAATTTATGGCTGTATAAATAAAAGAGGAGGCTACAGTCACTGCCACTTCAGAGATAGTGAACCTTGATCAACCAGAATGCGGGAGAAAAACAATAGTCACCTGGAAATTCATACTAATAACCAATCATACGATAGAAAAGGTGTAGATTTTAGTGGCCTGCTCGCAGCCCGAGATTGATTATGTACAAATTTGGGTTCCGAGGAGGTTAGGATTTTGGTAATGCAATTCTGAAAAGAATTTCTGTCAATTTTCCGACCACATTCACGATTTTAAAATATCTTTAAAATGAAACAGGTAAATGGTGAGAATGTTAATTCACCATAGTATAGAAAAAAGGAATTGGCTGAGTTGTGTCATGGCTTCACATTTCAGAGCAGAATCGAACTACTTGCAGACCAAGGGAGTCAAAAACGACAATTACGGAGAAATCACAGTCACATAATTGGACAGTGGGGCAACTCCTTAAGGTGCCGCCTTGATTTAGCAAGAGGCTGTTGTGTCTCGCTAGACCAAGTTTTATACGGTTTTAATCGTACAAAATTAACAAGCTTTTCTTGCAAGCCTTTTTACAAAAACCACTCAAGTTCCGATCCACCATGTGCATTGTTCACGTGCGCGTACACGTGATACGGGCAGGATACAACAGGGACATCCAGTCAATTGGAGGTGGGAGGGGGGTCTGGAATCCGCAAAACGATGTGGGGCCCCATAATTAAGGCAGTGACATGTCGAAAGATACTTCGTCGCAAAAGCCGTTTTTATGTAAGCGCGGTGCTGGACGGTTCCAAGACACAATCTGAAAAATGTTACGTTTTACTACAAAACCAAATATTTTTGACGATGAGAGGAAAAACGTGGAGAGGTCCTTGGGGCAGAGGAACCTTATCTTATTGTTATGCCTCTGAAACTGTGACTCGCACTTTTGCCCCTAGAATAATTTGCCCGGACAAGTTATGTATCAGATGTGTAGCTATTCGAATATCACTCCAGCTTGGATAAATAAACGAGTTCAGTGATATCAACAATACGTGGTTTGGTTTTCGGTCATTTATTATTTATGAAGCTAATTGTGAATTGTGGAGGCTGCTTACAGTTTAATGAACGTGGAAAACTATAAACACATCTAATAATGCTAACACCTTTCATAAACAACATCAAAAAGATTTTTTCGATTCAAAGAATAAATTCACTTGGTAGGCATGAGAAAAACTTTGTGTATTTCTATTTTTTCTTTAAAAAAAACCACTTTGGCTTGAAGTAGACAACTGTCAAGCTAAACTCGCCATTTGATTGGCTGCCTGTAAGCAACCTGCTGAATTTACGCGGATATTTGCATTTAACCCTACACCGATGGCGGTGTTAAGAGAACTTAGATTTAAATCAAAACGTCGTGTTTTTAATCGGATTTTTGTCGCATGTCGGAAGGCGTAGGACTTATTTAAAATTTTATATTAAAAGAAAGATAGTTCAAGCATTACTTTGCGAGAAATGGGGGAGTTTTCCCCGTGGTTTTAATGAGTCAGCAGCCGGCGTTTTAAGTATTTGTTGATAAAATGCAAATTTCCTCCAAGCATCTGTTAACAACATTCGTCTCATTCGAGCCAAAGTGCGTCTTCAATGTTTGCCTATACGATAACATATAGGGGAAAACAGTTTGCATTCGATTTGTGTGTTTCGTGTTCGTTTTTTAAAGCGGTAAAAACGTGAGTGGGTGTCCGAAGTGTCAATAGTCACGTACGAACGGAGAAAATGCTTAAATCGACCGACTAAAAGCATCTATGTGTGTACTTCAATGGCACCTGTTAGTATGCGGACGGCGAGTGTTTTACAATATGGATGAAATCAAGTTGTAATAAAACTAGAAGTATTTCAGAGTAATTGAACTAAAAAATGGCGGCGGATGTTGGCGCTTGGCTACCGTTTGCGAGAGCGGCCGCCATCGGATGGGCGCCTCTCGCTCAAACACCTATGCCGCCGGCCCCCGAGTCCCAACGGGACGACGATAAAATTATTATAAATGTTTCTGGAAGAAAGTTTGAAACGTGGAGAAACACGTTGGAACGCTATCCAGACACCCTGTTAGGCAGTGCGGAGAAGGAGTACTTTCACGAGCCAGATACGAAGGAGTATTTCTTCGACAGAGATCCCGATCTATTTCGGCATGTTCTCAACTACTATCGTAATGGAAAGCTCCATTACCCGCGAGGCGAATGCGTCTCGTCTTTCGAGGACGAACTTATATTCTTCGGCATCTCCGAAGACCACGTTCACGACTGCTGTTGGGAGGATTTCAGCGAGAGGAAACGCGAATGCATCGAGAGAGTGTTCGAAGATAAGGCCGATGAAGAAGAGGAGTTGGACACGTCGGGACTGAACGCACGCGAAAGACTTTGGGTTGCTTTTCAAAATCCCGAGAGCTCGAAGATAGCTGCATTTATGTACTATGTTACGGGATTTTTCATCGCGCTAAGCGTGCTCAGTACTATAGTAGAAACGCTGCCGTGCAAAGACGGGAAGAACTGCGGAACGGCTTACAAGAAGGTCTTCTTCGGCATGGAATCCGCATGCGTTATAGTGTTCACAGTCGAATACATTGCGAGGCTCTACGCAGCACCAGAAAGATTTAAATTTGCAAGAGATTTGTTAAGTATCATCGACGTCGTAGCGATATTACCCTACTACGTGGGACTATTCATGCCGGACAACTCCATTAGCGGTGCGTTTGTCACGTTAAGAGTGTTCCGAATTTTTAGGATTTTTAAATTTTCACGCCATTCGAAAGGCCTGCGAATTCTAGGTTATACGTTAAAAAGTTGTGCGTCAGAGCTTGGTTTCTTGCTTTTTTCGCTCTCCATGGCTATCATCATATTCGCGACGATCGTCTACTACGTGGAAAAGAACGAGAAGGACACACAATTCACAAGCATACCCGCGAGCTTTTGGTACACAATCGTTACGATGACGACCCTAGGGTAAGTGGTGCACGCATTTTGCGCCGTTTTCGCGTGAAAGAAGAGGAACTTCGCTGCTTTATGTTATAACGCCTAGGTTCATTACGTGTATATATCGCCTTATTTACACATCGCACAACCTGAATGTTGACTATGACACGTTAAGTCGCTTGTAAACTTCAAATATTTTTGTTTACATGCGTTGTCGCGCCTTAATTAAAATACGCTGAAGATTTGAAATAAGTCAGAAATCTAAATGGAATAAAAATGTGACAAAAATTATGCTGAGTAATGACCGTGCTATATTCTCATCTAAATAATCGAAGCAGCGAAGTTCTCATGCACTTTGCTTTGAAACTTTTTAATTAATGTGTCTCGCTCAATTTGCATGATGCGTGCGGCTGCATTGTCAACAGATATACTACTCATACGATTTCAATTCGAAATTCAACTTTATAAATTTCACAGCTTGTAGGGATTTAAAAGTTTAAAAATCAGAATTGAATATGATTCGACCATGAAAAATATACTACACAGTCTACGCCTTATCATAACATACAAAACTTGCATGTTTATGATCATTATAAATATGGTAGTACACGAGTTGCGAAGATTTAAATCACAGCAGTCTTAAGACGGTGTCGCAATTCCATCAAAGCGGTTTTTCGGTTCACAAATGCTTTCGCGGTTCAGCAAGTTTCAATTCAATATAAGACAATAACTCTAGCCTCAACAGGACTAGCTTAATGAAATGCCTAATAAGCCAAGTCCAACTGACCAAATATTCAATGGAAATCTAATCAGACATTGGCGCACTGGGTAATATATGTCCGCCTACTGTGTCATTATGATAGATGAATCATCCGTGCTTGTAAGCTAAAAAAACCAGAGAGTTTATCAAAGTATCAGAGGGAGCAATACTGCGGTTCTTTTATCAAACACGTTGACCGAGATAACCAAGCCATAACTCAACATTGGAGATAAACCTCGTAACTACAGCGAGGCATTTAGACTAGCTGTGGTTTCGAGCTTAAAATCAAATAAACTCGTGAATAATGAGACTAGATCATGAAGTAGTTTTCGAAAAAAGCCGCAAATGTGCTAATTGCGACGGTAAAGAATGAAAGTTCGAGATGGAATTCGTTCCATTTAGGCCTAATTGGTTCGAAACCCCGATTAGAACACAAAGTAGAAATATTGTACGTATGAGGCGAACTCGAATGCTTGTTTATAACCAAAAACAAAGGTCTGTTTCTGCAAACTCTTGAAGTAACGTTTAAGGTGGAACATCTGATACAAACGATGTGCATTAAGCACTAAAAACTCGACAGAAAAGCTTCAATTTCCAATCGTCAAATTCATTCGTTAACGTTTTTCACTGAAGAATCGAATTTGCGACAGGTGTCCGATATAAATAAATGATCGAAACTTAAGCATCGTTGCGAAACCGCGATTTTTGCAGACCAATAAACGTACTGGAATGGCGTTTTGGTGAACAAAAACATATTAAAAATTCATTTTAGGAAAAAAATTGAGCTGACTTGTCGTCGGAGGGCATATATTACCTTAAGAAATAGCTGATGATGTTCTGAGATAGGAAAGCTTTTATTTAACAAAAATAACTCTGTTATGCTTCGTAGTTCGTCTCGAAAAACCGCAACAGAAGAAGAAATAGCCGAAATTTTTGCAACCAATTATTCTCCAAATATTTTGACAGGTTGAATTTAAAAAATTAGGCCATTGGCGCTGCCATTGTCCTAGTTCATCATTATCCATACATGACTAATAAATTACTTGGAGAAACGAAAGCTCTAGTTGTCTGGCTGTTTGTTAAAATTTAATGGCATGACATAATTTTGAGACTGTATTTCAATGCTTAAAACAATGCTCCAGTTAAGATCTCTGCTACAAAAAAAAAACATATTGAAACCAAAAATTAGGCACGAATACATCGAAAACAAAGATGAATGACAGTGTTCTTATCGCTTAAATGTCTCTATTATTCTCCAAAGCCAACTAACAAAACGCCAGTTTTTTTCTGTCTAGTTGCGGTTTGAGGATAAAATACAGTATATCAGAACCTTTAGTTTGCAGATCATTGTTGCGTCTAACAGTAGAAGTATTTTCGCTAGTATATAAAAAGGCGGATGGACGGCCTTGCGTGATCGGATAGTTGCTAATGGCTCTTGATCTAAATAACCACTTCAAAATAAAGAGCTATATACGTAAAAAAATAAAAATAGCTAGTTTTTCAGGCTAGCATAAAAGCTTTTCAGTTTGCATTTATATTACCTTATCAAATTTAAATTAGCATGTAATTAAACTACCCATGGAGAAAATGTGCAAAACTGTGTATTATTTTAGTTGTGCTCTACCAGATCAGTAATTTACATACTAAAACGCTGCGCTAATTGCATGGCTAGCTGCGAGCCTATCATCCAAACTGCGACTTAAAAAGCAGACAGAAGGAATTATTAGAATATCTCACTGCATTTGAGAGATAAGCTAAAATGCTGCAGGGCAAAATTATACCTATAAGGGCAAAAAAAAAGCAACTTCTTGTTTAACTGCATTTCTTTTGACAGTTTGGTTTCCAAGAGAAATAAATCTAAGAATACTACAACACTTTGCGAATTCAAATTTAGAAATTACGAACACGGCTGCAGGCCAAAGACATCGATTAGTTTTGTTTATTTTTGAAGATCACAATAATTAGGCGCCCTGTTAATGGGGGGAAAACAATACTATCGTACAGACATAACACGCTGAGATATCGACGAAAATTTTCGTTCATGAATATTTTCCCAAGTAATTACTTGAAAAGACGAGAGATCGTTTTTTAAGGATAGATAACCCTGATAAGAAACATGCAAAATTGAAAAAAAAAAACACGCTCAAATTAACAGTGCCAGAAAGGTTCATGCAATATTTAAGGTTTTCCGTTTTCGTGCAAAAAAAATAAAAGCATTTCAATTCCATTTTCAATTAGTGAAGCTAAAATTAATTCTAATTTGAATTTCAAAGTAATTTGGTCTTATATAGGGAAAACAATTTCGTTCCATTATTCTTTGCATCGCAGTTAATGGAATAAATGGTTTGAAAACTCATCCGAGTAACAATAACTCATTATCTTTACGCTAGTCATAAATATGGCCCTTCATCGGCACGTGTTGGCAATATTGAAAAACATATGGCTGGCTTTCCCAAAATGTTGCTATTAGTTAGTTGGGCAGGAATACAATAATCAAGTGTCCATGAAAGGCCTCAATTCTCCAGAATGAAAACTACAGAAATAATTTAATTTGTAGATTTTAAGGAGCTATCGAGAGTCTTTCCTAGTTTATCGACATGTTTGCGTCTAACACATATACAGGGAAATAGGGATTATTTAAAAAAAATTCATCATTGTACTAGCAGAAGAACGACTGATACTTTATATGCAAAGTCAAAGAGCCTGTAAACGAACATTTAATAGTTTTGTACCAAAACTGCTGAACAGCTTTTCTGTTGTTGCATGACATTCAGGTATAGAAAGAATATTATATATTACACTGAATGTGTGGTATATTAACTGGTAACAGCTACAGAATAGTTAGTTTTTACCACTGGACATAATTTCATATATAAGTCACATTTATCACCACGCCTTATCATAGTTAATAGAGCTAGATGGTTTGGAAACTCATTAGAACTACAATATAAGTCATTATCTATGTTTTTGTTCTGGTTTATGCAGGAATGAGGTCCTTCGTCGTTACGTGCGTATTGTATTTTCACCTAACCAATAGCAACGTTTTAGGAAATTTAGAATTCCTATTGGTGGATTTGGCGAAAACACAATACACACGTGACGATGAAGAACCATATTTTTGAATAAACGTTGACCAACATAGATAATGAGTTTTATTGTTATTCTAATGAGTTTCCAAACCATCTACTCTATTAACTATGGCCTTATCGAAGCGGCTGAGGGGCATCAGTTTAGTACTTTCATGGGAAATGCCTTTTTTGGTGAACGATTTCGTGAAATTCATTATGTTTTACATTCTAGATATGGTGATATGGTACCAGAAACGGTTTTTGGTAAAATTGTTGGTAGTTTATGTTCTCTTAGTGGTGTGCTCGTAATTGCACTGCCTGTGCCAGTTATTGTCTCGAATTTTAGTCGAATTTACCTTCAGACTCAGCGAGCAGACAAGAGGAAAGCACACAAGGTACGCTGATGGATAAGATGGTATGGTGATGGTTGTGAGGATAAAGGGAGGGGGGGGTGTGATGATGCTGATGATATTTGTGGTAAGAGAGGTGGTATAGTGATTATAGAAGATAGCTATATTGATGGTAGATTGGTGATTATGGTAAGATGATGATAGTGGTGATATGATGCGTATGGTAAACGACGTTGTATAGTGATGGTGGAAGATGGTTATTGTGATGGTAGATTGGTGATCAAAGTACGATGATGGTGGTGAGGGCATTCACGGTAGACGAGGTTGTATGGTAATGGTAGAAGATTGATGATTATGACACGATGACAGGCACACGATGTAGGATAGGATGATATTATTGTAAGATGATGATGATAGTAATGATATTTTATGCTAGACAAGGTGGTATAGTGTTGTTGGAAGATGGTTATAACGATTGAATAGTGATTACATGGTAGAGTGTTAACTATGATACATGATATGGCAAAATAACGGTGAGAAGGGAGTATGATAAGGTGGTAGTGGTGGTAATAATGATACCAATGGTCAGCATACTGAATTCTTGCATTGTTATTTGCTCTTGATAGAAAGCAAAGATTTCAATATCAAAGACAATGACAGGGACAGCATTTGTAACCCCTGGTGATGTCACTTCCGTCTCCGTGGTGAGTGCAAATTTTGTTTCACTTTGAAGAGATCTTTCACACCACTCCTTTATACTAGAAACGTGTACAGAACTAAAAGCCTTAATGGAAAGTAAATGCTTTAAAGTACAAAGAAACATTGAAACTGATACAAAAGAGACGTGGTACTGAAGAAACAGCCGTGAACATAGAGCCATGTACATTTATGAGTTCAGAGCCAAGCATATTCATGGCAACGTATTTCTCTTCACTAGGGTGCTGGTATGGAACTTCAACAAGTCTCGTCCAAGGATAAAGAGAAAACAATGCTAGATCGACAACATGAACACTTAATACGATGTCTGGAGAAAGCAACGGTAAGTAGAGATATGTGGAAACGAATGATGACGAAAATAAAGTTTAAAATAAGATCAGCACATCAGCGGCCCAACTGAATTACAACTATAGTATTTAGTATGATATCTTTAACATTAGCAGGTAAAACTGTGATTATATTTGACCATTGTCGATGTCAACCTTAATTGAATTATAGTAGCTGTATCGAAGCTGAATGTTTATCAGTAATTCGCTTGTTTAGATGTTTATACTGATATATTGAGACGGGGGAGTTGTATGTTCACTCAATTCGTATTATTACTTTTCTAGTCCCGATACTTCACAGAAATGGAGTATACGTATAATGGCGAACCTTTACGACCAGATGGCAGAAGCTCTTCGTCATTCTGCACACCCGTTGGTTCACCCCTTGAGTCCACCCTATCTCTAGCTAACCCTGAAGTTCACGTGAACGACTGCAAAAGCACTGGCGCCAAGCGGCGGGTCAAATCTGAGCCGATCCGTTCGCGAGCGGACGATAAGGAAAAAAATGACGTGAAAGGAAATCACGTGAAAAAACGTCACAGCCGAGAAGATGGCGACGAAGCAGAGATCTCGGTCCTAATACCTACAGATGAGGAACATGAAATAGTCACTAATCACGTGGGTGAACTATCACCTGGTCATCACGTGAGCAGACATCGAACACAGTCACGTGAGTCTACTGTATGATGACGTCACGTCAGAGTGAAAATTGGAATTCATTATTTTTGAAATGGAAAAATCGTTTGAAATTCAATTCCAGATATTTTTGGTAGAGGTGTGATGGAAAGCAGGAGCGAGATGTTAAAATATTAGATTTATTTTGAAGTCTTGGTGGACGCAATCGCCATAAATTTCCCAAAAAATAAAGTGGCGTGAAAACGCCGGACAGCGATTTTTGCGGCAATCGTGCGAGGGGTCGTCGGTCAAAATGAAAAAAAGCGAGGAATGGTTGGGAGCGAGGAGAAACATCTGAGGAGATGATGCTAGAATTATCCGTGAAAAACGAAATACGCCGCAATCCAGAAGCAACAAAACACCACACGACACGCCAAGCATCGTGCTTTGAGCAGGGCATTTTTAAGAGATCGATTTGATAGGCACAACCCTCTGTTAAATCTATATGCAATGCGACTTAATAGATAAAGGAACGTTTTGTGTACTTTATACCCTGTTTACAATACCTTAACAACAAGAAACAAGGGGTGTTATCTCCCCCTCTCAAAATGAGATCACTAGGGAGAGAAAGGGGGCATAACATCCGCACTGTTTATGTTCAGTAAAGTATTGCACTGAAAGCGTTATTTCGCGCACAAAATATACTTTCATCCTTTCGGTCGCATTGCTTCAGAATTTAACAGGGGAGTTGACGCCTTACAAGACAATCTTAAAAAAAATGCTCCAGGTTTGAGGTCTGACGTATTTCTACCAAGGATTTCGACGTCCGCGTTGCGTCGCCATTTTTCACGCGCAAGTTGTCTCAAATCAAAAGAGAACAGAAATGTATTTTTCAAAGAATAAGATAAAAATACGAAGGAGGATTGCGACAGAAAGACATCTTTTCACGAATACTCGATACACTAACGGAGTAATAACGGTATGTCTTAGTCGTACGAAGTGCGGTGCATTTAAATAATTATAATAATGTGCGCTGTGCGCAAAACGATTTATAATTTTTATTCACTATATAATAGTTAAATTAATGCCATGTAATTATGTACTTAAATAGAAAAAAATATATGTGCACAAGCGTTAAGGGCCGGTCATTCAAAAGTTAACCTTAGCCATATTGAGGTGACTATATCATTAGTTAGGTAAAAAACAAAGTCAGAATTCAAAATTGCAGTTAAAATTGGGTGCATGCAGCCGGTCCAAAAATAAATATTTTTTGCAATGATTTCACGAGGCACAATTTACCGTACCGGCGAATGCGATCAGTAATGATTGTGCATTAATGATATTCTTGATTCGACATAGACACATTCCGAATCTGTTCTCAGGCCATTACAACGGTTTTATTACAAGGTGAAGCTAATGCTTCATATCCCATAAGCAAGTCCAGGGTCTCGTTTAAGGACCACTTAATGGAGAAGTCACCTACTCAGAATTAGTTCATTCGTTGGGTCATGAAGAAGATCTACCCTTAGAAAATGTTTAGAGTTTTGAGCCTCTGCCAGCAGTGGCGTAGTTCCCGTCGCCCCCCAGGGGTGAGGGGGGGGGCGACGGCCCCTCCAATTGGGTTCAAGACCATTCGAAAAGTCTACATCCGTGTAGAAGTTGGGGGCGGACCCCCTAGAATGCTTTCGCGGCTCGCTACTTGCCCCCCCCCCAAAACAATGACCCTGGCTACGCCACTGTCTGCCGGACATTTTTCCCTCGACATTGAAATACCAAAATACTCTTGTTGTAACTTCCAAAATACTCTTGTTGCAACTAAGTGTCTGCTCTCTTTTAGGGTAGACTTTAACTTGGGTGTGGGTAAGATGGGCGAGATTAAGACGGGAGTAGACGTTAGCCCCTCTAGTCTATAAATTAAAGACGCTTTAAGCAAACTCTCGAAGTGTCTATTCGTGGTTTGAAATCGGTCTATTGATATTAATCACACAAAGATGTGGAAGGCCGCGCTGGATAATAGTTTCTTTATTAAAGATGCTGCGAAGTACGTTCAGTTCTGTCCATAACAAAGGCAGACTACGGATAGAAACAGAGCCAAAATTTCACATCTTTCAAAACCTTCTCCGAATCCAAACTCTATAGTTAATATGCAATTTTGATAATTGCAAACCAGAACTGTGTCAGATGGTCAATTTAGTATTTCGTATTCACAATTATAAAAGTTTAAAATTTAAATAAAGCGTTTGAATGTGCACATTTAGGACTTCACAGCATTTTTAACATTTTTCCAATATGGCCGTCGAGAGCGCAAATCAGGAAAGTGTTCAAATCAATCGTAACTCCAGTACGGTAAAATAGATCTTTCTTATAGTGACGTCAAATGCGAGATGTTACACGGAATATGATTGGCTGGTGAAAAATGTTGAGCCAGTCAAAATTTCATGTAAGGTTATGACGAAAGTCAAGTTCTAATTTCACTGATACTAATATAAATTGCTATTTATGAAAGCAAATATTGTACTAATATAAGTAGATACAACTGAATCTATTTTCTACCTTATTTGTATACTTGCGTTACCATAGCTGTAAATTGTAAACGAAAATTGCGCATATTGAATTGTGCCAAACAATGTAAAACGACTTTGTAAAACAATGCGTCCATTGCAGCCTTTACCATTGATCTGAAATTAGGTAACCTGAACACAGTATAGGGAATGGACAGTAGAGCCCAGTGAACTCTATAAATACTGGAACGATAACTCCAGATAAAAACCCTACGTTAGGGTGAAGCCAAGATGGCGGCAACAGCTACAAATGTCGTAAACAGTCTTAGTACTATTTTCCGGAGGTATTTGCTATTTTTAAAAAAGACTGTATCGCAAACTAGGTTATAAGTTCATAAATTATAAAATTACCTCTTGAATCGAAATAAAAACATCAAATATCGGTACATTCCCAGAAGAATGGTGTCAACCGCGCCGAAAGATACAATAGAAAAGGACTGAACTTGATAACCTATTGATAACCAATTTGGCTTCAAAGATGGCGGCCAAGTTATCGTTCCAGTCTAATTTAGAGTTCACTGGTAGAGCCACTCTATTGAATTCTGTGTGTCCACGCACTTCGCATTACGCATCTCATTACCATTATGCCAGCCAGTCAATTGCATTTTCTGGCCTATAAAAACGCTGAACTGGCTGGTGGCAACCAGTAAACTGCATAATGATAGGGCGTCATGTTGCACTGCTGAGTGGTCCTACTGTCCATTCCCTTATATATAATACTGTGACCTGGATAAAGTTTCAATACCTACAAATATAGTGGTCACTTTTGGTATCGATCAAAGGGAGGGGTTGATATTAACATGTTCGGTTCTGCCGTAGGCACACTCACGTTAATATTTAAATTGTTTAAACATGGAGTTGTTACGCCGCAACAAGAGTAACCGCTATTTAAAATTCCCACGAATTAAACTCTATTGTGCTTGAAAATAAAGTGAATATTTTACATTAGTATAAATTTCCAAGTAGCCATTGATTTTTCTGCATTCTGATTGGTCAAAACTCACTGTCTCTGAAGTAAGTCGCTGACTAGCGACTATAGGTTTTTGCTTCTATACATTTATATATAATGAATGTATTATTTATGATATTTCAATTTTTATGTGCTTATTATATGGAGGCGAGTTGTTACCCGGTTCGGCGAGTTGAAACTGCATATAATCAAAGTCAATCTAGATATGGTCTGGAGACTCGGCCAGCGTCTTTGTTCTATCTTTTTGTTCGTGTTTAGGCAAACTTGTGCACGGTGAAGACAATGAATTTTTGGTATAATGCAATCGTCCAATAGCGTAGCGTTGCCTCGCCGAAGCATTCAACCGTACTATTGAAATATTAATAAGCAAATTTCAAAGATTTGTGCACGGTGAAGCCAGCTCAACACAAAATGACAGCTCATTATAAACGCTTTGAAGTTCGCCGGGTTTCCAGACCATGTCTGGATTGACTATGATATAATGAAAGGCAATAAGCGTGAGCATTTGATCTTATACAGTTTTCAACTTGCCAAACGTGCCACGCACGAGACCTATCGGCTGAACAAAAGTTACTCGTGCATGTGTTAGCTCAACCGATAGATAGTTCATCGTGTGTGTGAGGGTGGGTGGAGGGTGGGGTATTTTAGCCAGTTTTATGCCTCATGCAGGGTTTTCTCTCACATCAACATGTTTGATATGAGAGACAAGGTTAAACGAGGAAAAAACTTCGTAAAATCCATCCGAACACAGTAAGCTATTAGCTAATAGCCGGATAAAACGCCTTCGCATAATAATAATTTCATTTTACACACCTTTGCGTTGAGCTGAGTGCTGGGCCATTCAAATTCTAACAACAGACGAATTCAAAGCGTCCGCTTTTTGGGTACCCAACGGTATCCAGTATTAATTTGACAGTTCTGGATATTTCGATTAATAATGATACATATTCAAAAACACAAGGTCTTGCTCACATGCGAAATTATTAATATTTATTGTTTCAGAAACCTTTATTGCTTTTGCGGGTGACGCCTGACCCCTACATTGGAGTTATACACAGCAGACTAATTAGGCTTTTAAACTTAGAACATCACCTTTTTATATTGCGCAAATCGAAATTAAAAGAAAATTGCCGGTCGAATTCGCATATTTTCACCGTGGGTAATTTATTGAAAATCTGTCTAAATTTAATCACTCTTATTTTGGAATTAAAAATGACAAATTTTAGCTTAAGTAGTAAAATTATAAATCTTATTAGGCAAGTTAATTGTTTCTCGTGTCGGGTGAGTGATTAATGAATTTCATTTTCATATTTTCTTTCCTAATAATAATGGCAAAAGTGGAAATACACTATTTTGACACGCAACTTTTACTTACTTCGGAGGTTCTAGGTTATTAAATTGTGAAATTTCTATAGATTAAATATTCAGCTATATCACGGACAAAGAACTGTGACATTCTGATCACTGGATCATGACTGAATGACATGGAGAACAGTAAGGTTTTCAAAGCAATGGAAAGACGATGGAACATTTTGCTCACTGGATTATGACTGGATGGTATAGGGAACAGTGAGATTTTCAAAAATTTTTTTTTGCAATGAAACATTTTGATCATTAGATCATGACTGGATTACATGGAAAACAATAAGATTTTCAAAACAATGAAAAGACAATGAAATATTCTGATCCTGAACTGGATAATGACTGGATGACAAGAAGAACAGTAAGATTTTCAAAACAACAAAAAGACAATGGAAAATTCTGATCACTGGATCATGACTGGATGACATGAAGAACATTAAGGATTTTCGAAACAAGGAAAAGACAATGGAACATTCTGATCACTGGATCACGACAACAGTTAGTTTTCAAAACATTTTACAAACACAATGGAACATTTTGATCACTTGATCATGAATAGGTGACATGAAGAACATTAAAATTAAAAAAAAACACTGCGTAGTTAATGATCTATTGTCACAAAGAACAGGCAGTAAGCTTTTGAAAACAGGCAATAAAAAAGCAATGGATCACTGGATCATAACTGATGATGCGGAGAACAGTGAGATTATTTCTGCATCTAGATTAAATACTGATCCGAGTACAGCATTCTAAATATGCTACATATACTATACTCTTATTTTTATACACATTGTATTACAGCGCTATGGTAACTTGTGAAATTTCAAAGAATGTCAATAACTAGAACAAAACACAGTACATTCCGCTTATTTTCTTTATGCAAAATATTTATTAAATCAATTAAGCCTTAATCGATGGCAGCCCTTAAAAGACAAGTGCTTGCATAAAAAAACGCATTCAAGACAAGACAAGGAAGACAAGTTATCCAGAAAGAAAATGAAAGCCACTTTCGTTTGGGTTCTGCTATTCCTACTAGCCATCGAAGGGGCGTCGAAAAGAGCGGACAGAGAAAAGAAATTGCTAAAACGTAGGGCTGGTTGGAGACGACAGGTACGCTACAGATTTGAGAACAGTTGATCTTTTCATTTGTGCCATCGCAACAGGAATGGACCACGAATATAAGCTGCATGATCCAAATTTAGCTTAGCTGTGTGGCATAACCACGTAACTCCAACTTGACTCAAAGAAAATATTAATCGATCTTTCTTAACATTCAGCTGCCTACAATCCAAAAATGTTCAGCGCAAAACCCGTGCACCGATGCAAGCAAGTTTTGCGTCCCCTTCATCAGTAATTGTACCGATGGAATTCAAGTGTTTGACCAGAAATGTCACATTGATGATCATTGTCCGAACGATGAAACTTGTGATATCTCTGTTGGTTATTGTCTTAAAGAGCCGCGTTGTGACAACGTCCGACCGTACAGTGTCTGCAGAAAGGTATGTATGAACGATTAGTTAGACGAAACTTTAAGAATAATTAAACGAAACGTGTAAAGAAATATGGGGTAAGCTTGCGTTAAAATCTTTAAAATCGACAGGTTCTTGTTCGAAAGTTGATTCTAAAATGAACTAAGTCAGATAGGTAACCTCATTGAACTATAAGTATAAACTGGAACGATAAGTCAAGTGGGAAAAAGCCAATCTGATTCAGTTTTTCTGAGTTTTGAGTTGAAATACTAAACGTGACAAAATGAGCCGTATATCAAATGAAAGCTGTTAGAAAGTTGTATTTGGTGTAAAAATTTTGAGGCTTTAGGTGAAAAACAAATACCTTAAACTTTGAAGGGAAATTTGCCGTATTTTTCAAAATTGCAGTTGTTTTCGTATTTTTTAGGCATTTCGTTTTTGTCCAAAGTCTTGAATTTTTTATATTACATGTAACTTTTAAAAAGCTTCAATTTGATATACGGTCCAATCTTTGGCGTTAAGTATTTTGTCTCAAACCTCAGAAAAACTAACTTGGCTTCAGCCATTAACTGAACTATTGTATTGAGTTAGCGTTCCAGTTCACTGGGTAAGCCATAGGCGGCCCAATTCAGTGTGTAGTTTCATATAGAGATCAGTAGGGAGCGGTAGCGTATTGTTTACATATATAATAATATTTTATATACGAGTTTTGTGCCTCATGCCAGCGATGGCAAATTGTCTTTAAATATTTTTTCTTTAATCATCTTCAATGATTAAGAACGATTTCTTTTTCAGCTAAGAATTGTCTTCAATTATATTCTTTCTTCTTTTAATATTTAATAAATAAAAAATAGTTTACTGCAATGTTTACTGCTTTTTTTCCATTGAAGAAATTATTGTGAAATTATTTTTTCCATTGATGAAATTATTTTGGGACATTCTGCTATTTACGTATTAATTAAGTTATAAAATTTTGTTGAAATTTTAAAGGTTATCATAAAAATCGTCTTTAATTGTCTTTAATGCAATAAAAAAATTAAGAAAAATTTTTTTGAAAAAATTGTCTTTAATCCATCTCTTCCTCATGCAGGCTTTTCTCTCGAAAATGATGGCCAGGTACCAACCTACATCGCATCACTTTCTTTATAATTTTACCGATGACAAGACGTCGTCGTTTTATCGAAAGACGTGGACTAAATCTACACGTGTTGTCATAACGGCTACATAAAATATTTCATTTTCTGGGACCACAACGTGAATGAAAATATTTTCTGCATGCAGTATACGCCTATAAGCCACCATTTTTTAAAGATCACTTCGCGGCTAAATGCCTGAACAAGATGTATAAGAAAGTGCAAAGTACAATACACCTCTTACTCTTACTTATGTGCTTGTTCCTAACTAACTTCTTGATCCGAACTAACTTCTTTGATGAGCTGCACGCATCCCCAACATTCAACTACTCGCTATCTTACAGTTCAACTACTTGTTTTATGACGTATCGACTGCATGTAGGGAAATATTTTTTCTTTTCCTTCAACATTTTTCTTGGGAACTTGCTATAGAAAAAATTTCTAGGACCACTGGTGGCTATGGTAGCAAAGCCAGCCCGACAATTTGGTCATGCTAAGCAAATTTAAGTCATTATCATTACTCATTTCTTTAGAAATTGATTCCTTGTACGGTCTACAAACATAGAAAAAATTGCATTTGTATGACCAAATGTCGCGCTCGCTTCACTGTCACTGCTGATAAGCAAAACCATTGTTCTGTGAGTTGTTATAAATACTTCTAAACCTCATTAATAATTCATGAGAAAAACACAAAGGAAATCATAGCCGTGACTAGAGTCTATATACGAGATAAAACACATGTCGATTTTCACAAATCTTTTACTTTGATTTTCTCGGCTTATACAACATCTATATTGAAAATTCTTTTATATACAAACAGACAAGATGGGTATAAAATGAATCGATTTAGAAGTCATTTAAAACACTCGCAATTCGCGCTTTATCAGATATACAACGCTCGGCTTCGCCTCGCGTTGTATATCTGATAAAGCACTCCTGCGCGTGTTTTAAATATTACATAAAAAGTTCCTGAAATCTAAACTTTTTTCTAGGATCTCTGCGCTTGCCCAAATGGCTTTGAATGCAAAGGAGATTATCCTCATCCGAAATGTTTTCCAATTAATTACCAAATTGAGAGTGGCGACGCGGGTATTATTGTAAATTAACTGGGACATGGACACTCAAGCAGATATATTCTTAATTTAATGTTCATTACAATATTTAGTTTATGAGAGAATGTTTATTGTAGATATTTTTTAGGGAATATTAGTAATATTATTTGATTTATGTATTAAAGTACCATACAACAAGTAATTATTGTAGTTTATCGCTGAAATAAAATTGATCAAAAAAGCATTGTTTAAGTGGTTCTATTTCAAAATGATCAGTCACAAAAACCCCTACAAATTCTTAATATACTCTACTAGTATACAGTGTAAATGGTGTTAGGGTTAATGTTATGTCATTTTTACATAATATATACATAATGTACAGAGAATATAAAGTGTATTCTGCAATACTGGGCCTTACTAGGGATATGGTAATGTTTTTTAACTCCAAACTAAGTATCTACTGGTAACTATATCTATAAATATCCATTCATTGGTAAATTTTGCATAACATGCCCAGTTCTTGAAATACTGAAGGACAAAGTGTTGGGCTTGTTAAATTGTAATAGCTTCTGACTCACGCTGCAGCATATACCCAGGTATGTTTGATGTGTGTGTGTTGATTATGTGAAATTGGCCAAGTTAGTATATAGTATATACTAAATAAATAAATAAAAATCCACAGTTTGGGTTAATACTTTCTTTTTTTCAAGAAGCAATGAGCAAAGATGTTAAATATTAAAATCTGAGTGGATTGTAAATACCTCCTACATGAATTGGAAAGTGTTTAAGAAAATTCATTAACATATGCGCCAGCAACATCTTCAAAATAGATTTAATTATAAAACAAGACACATTAGATATTTAGTGTCCGTCATTCGATATTTCTGACACTTGTAAAGCATGCTACCAAAAATTTAACAACCAAAATTATATTACTTCAATTCCTTCAGAGGTTGTTATTGATAAGCCAACAAAAAATTATATCGCTAATTGGTTGTTTCAGAAAAGATCTTCCCCTCCTCCTCCTTCTCCACAGAGAAAATTAGCAATACCCCCCTCTCCAGACATCCCATACAAATGTGATATTCTTTTGATCACCCCCTGATTATCTGCATGGCGGAAATTTCTTTTTTTGGTGGGTTTTGAATCTTTTTCGGAACAACCCAATATTACCCCTTTAATAAGAATTTTTCAAGGGTTTTCCCCCCAATTATCATGAGTGTAATGATGTGCTTTATACTGGTATCAATATAAAAGTTTTATTATTCAATATTTCTTTCATATAGCACTAAAGAGGGGCTGAAAATTTTTCATGCTGACATTGGGTTAATTTTATTAATACATCTATATTGCCAGATGAGCATTCACAATGCACAAATTATGCTATACTATACTGTAATTTATAAAATTTACATTTTATTAAAATTGCAAGGAAATGCTTCTTGAAAGGACTTTAGCCTTATCTTCTTATCACAATGCATCAGAAGGTGTAGAATGGCTGTAAACATCTATTTTTTACAAACTTGTAATAGTATAAACACAAAAGCCTCCAAAAACAGCCTTGACGTTAACAGCCTCCGAAAAACAGTTGCAGTATAAAGAAATTTAATTACCATAATATTGTTTATAATCATGAATTCTTAAACAGTCTTGTTTAGTGGTGTTACAGTTTCTTCTACAACTCTACTCGAAATTTGGTTTCGCTTTGGTGAAATTGATGCTATACCATAAATGGAATTTTGTGTTGCAGTGTGATCTGCATAACGGTTGCTACGGCAGCCAACCAATGGTTTAACTTCAAGAAACTCGTCTGTGGAATTCCATGCTAAAAGAGGTGCTGTTTTAGCTCTGGGTGGAATGGTCGATCTTACCCTTAATTGCCGACGCTGCGTGCCAACGTTAGTCCTAATGTGTAATGGTTCCCGGTCATTGCATGGATGTCCTTGAGTGGGCGCAAGTGAGAATTGTGAACGATATGTTGAAATGAGAGGTTCACTGTGATCAGACCATGTTAGCAGGTTCTGTGTATTTTTATTGCTTTGGAAGTTGTTGGTTTTTCTCCTGCCGAGTCCCTGTGTTGGGAGAATACATGCAAGCAAGTATATACAATCAGATTTTTGGCAGCTTTTCAGCATATAAATAGTGAAGTTTGGATTAGAACATCAAAAATTAAATTACTTACAGTTTTGTACTACAGTTGAAAAGAATGTCCAAAAGAAATTAAGATTTCAACTACCGAAGTTTGGAATTTTGTTTGGAAGACCTGTGCTTGCTAAGCACTGGTAGAGGCACTTGTTTTTGGTTGTTAAGGTGCGATGAAACAAGTTAACACACTTGGTTGTTCATTACAGAAAGGTTGTACTTGCTAAAACTAAAAACAAACAAATATTGTTACCATGCCAAAGTATGCTTCTAAATTTCCCTCGTTGGAGTGAGCGTGTCTGTTATCATGTCTTGAGAAAAGGTGACTATTTGAACGATGCTGGAAAAAATTACAGCTGTCATGAAAACAATTTCACCTTCAATTTACAATATGCAATCAATCAATGAAATTTTAAAGAGAATTAAAATATACCTTTGATTGGTCGAGAAATTTCTGAGGAGGAGAAGGCTTCGCCCTCTGCCGAAAAGGTATGCTGTACTCAGATCGAGGTCGATTTCTGAAGTGGCCGTGGTAACTTGTTGGATACTGCGAATAATTTTAACATTACTTTATACGACATGTAAACATTGAAAATGAATATTTAAATTATATTTTAAAAACTTGTTTATATGTGATATTGATAACATTTTTATACAGTATTAACATAAAATTTGAAATTACACAAGTTTCTTTTTACTACATACAATTTCTAGCGTGGCAAGAAAGTTGACAGTAAAAAATTGTCCAAATTACATATAAACACGTGGTATTTGTAACATGTTTTAATAGCTATTAAAATTTGAGGATTTTCTGTACCAAAAACTATGCAAAAATCAGTGCAATATCACTTACCCAGCTCCCAACAATATCTCGGTTATTTTCATAAATAACAGACGCCATATCGATGAGAATTTGCTTACATTTCAATTAAACTTTAAAGCGCACAACAACATTAAAAGTTTGGAAAATAAACAAGACCACTAAGTTCCCCTGGTTTCCAAGGAGCCAACTGACGGGAATGCTGGCCAATCAGATTACATCATATCATCTAATGAGCACAAGTTCCGAGCGGTTAAAGATACCTAAACAAATTTTATATGGCATATTTATTTAGACAGTAAAATAATACAGCATTATTTATATGATTTCAGTGCAAGGTAAATAAGTCGCCTGTTTCTTTCTTCAAAATGATCAAATTCCAGGTGATAAATATCAGATATGGGGGGAGGAGCAGTTTCCCGATATTCGAGATTTCAGCCAATCATGTAACGAGTTGGTGGTTTTGCAGAGCGCGGGAAAATTCCAAGTTGAGTGACCTTGGCTAAATTTTAAATACCACAAAAAGCCTCGGCTATTTTTGAAATTAGTTGTTTAAAAACGATGTGTTCCTTGTTATTTTCACTAGTAGTGTGGCCAAAAGACTTGCACAAAAGATGTAGGCTGTAGAATTTGTGTTTTTGTTGTGTTTTGCCCACTGAAGATGTTTTCACAGAACGTCTTTTCGGCAAGAGATGTCCAGGTGAACTCGGCGCTGAAGTATGTGTACAAAATTTACATAGTTTTATACGATTTAAAAACTTGGTTGTTCATGATAAGTCAAACACCAGTCGATTCGGGAATTCTTAAACAGCACTTGTGTTGTTTGTTAAATGCTACAAACGTTTGCATGAGAATATTTTATACTTTGTATTTTTAATAGTGATACTTTGTATTTTTAATAGCGACAACAATACTTGGGATTCACAACAGTACAGCCAAGTCATGTATTCATCGCAAAATTCTCAAATGAGCTCAATGGAGATGTTTTCGCAACAAAAAGGATCAATTCCATCGAAGTTTGATCAATATCAGCGAAGTCAATCACAGGCAACCGAAGTAAACTCATGACATGATATTTGGATATCAAAAACAAAACATAAAATGTATATGATTTATATTTTATAGGACGAACCTCCAAACTATTATTCAAAATATGTCAACAATCAGCCATTGTTCCCTGGATCTGTAAAAAACAACAAACTTCCCAGACAAATGCAAACTTTCTTAGACGAAGAAAAACAAAATGTTTGCATGAAAGAAGAGAGGTATTCATTCAACTTTTTTTTAAATTATCATTCAAAGATTTCGCCTCCCTCATTATACAAATACTTTCCAGGGATATGCTTCAAACATTTATCAATCTTCTGAAAGACTACACAAAAGAGGTAGGAAATCGATTTGAAATGAAACTCTCGTATTAACAATGTAACACACCATAAAAAACGACCTGAATTTCTGATTTTAAGGTCGACTCATCGTTTAAAAACTTTCAAAACGATATGGAAAACACACTGCAAGCAATTATAAAGAATATGCAGGATGGCGACCAACGTATTGATGGTCAATTTGTAGCTAGTAAGTGAGATTTACTAAAATTGTTTCCTAGTTCTTATCTTTCATTAACCTCAATCTGTTTGAATCTCACAGTGAAGCAAGAACTTATCTCAATCCTTGAAGCAAAAGATAAGGAAACACTTGAAAAACAGGAATTAAACAAGAATATTTCAGAGGTAAGCAAAAATCATCTCAGCGAGGACTTAATAGAGGAACTTGGTCACAAAAATTGTTTACACACTTTTTTCCAAGAATGCACTAACAATTTCGTGTTTTCAGCAATCTACCACAATCAAAGTCTTGGAGACGAAGACAGGAATCCTAGAACAGCAACTGGATGAAATGAAGAATAAAGAGACAGCTTACGTTGACCAAAAGACAAAATTCCAAGAATTGGAACAGAACTACTTACAATGTTTGAGCCAATGGCATGCAAGCCAAGCTTCATCTCTTGGAAACACTCCACCATTATCACAACACAAAGACTCTTATAGTGCTTACCAAATCCTCCCTCTTCATTATAAGCTAGACCCTGATAATTCCAAGACGTTCTCCATTGGAGCTCCATCGGGTCCTGGCTATGGGAATTATTCCTGGAAAGCCGGACAAACGAACAATCAATACAACTTCGCCAGAAACAACCCATTACCAACTGGCCCTATGGGTAATGCAGACGTACCAGTAAACTTGATGGTTAACTCACAACTACCATCAAACCCTCAAGTAAACCCAAATCCTGTGGCAAACTCGAGTCTTCCCCACGTGGTGACTTATGTATCAAGTCCGCCATATTCCACCACGCCCCAAGCAGGCAGCATAATCAAAACAGCACATCCTCAGATCACTATGAGTTGCCAACCCTCTCAAGCTAACCAGCCGCCATACTCAACACCGAGTTATAGCACATCCACTCACTGCTGCAAAGTTCGCTACACCGGTGCGTGTTGATGAGAAATCTACACAGCGATCTCTCTGTTATCGTCGATTTCAGGTCGCTTTTCACTGTAATAAAAAAAGGCTGTGAATGCTCCCTGAACTCAAAGAAACCAATCAAATGCTTAGTTTACAAACTGGTTTGCTAATCACGAGATGAAATTTTGAACTTCGCAACGAACTTATAAACTTCGCAACGAAGTTCGGAATATTACATTGAAAAGTGAGCTGAAATCGACGATAAGGGGTTAGTTTTTCGGGTCCTTTTGAGTGAGGCCTATTACAAAGGGGGATAACGTATTAAAAAGGAGGGATCATTAGACAGATTACGGCAGTGCAATGTAACAATTGTATTGGAAAAGAACAAGGCTGTGATTACGAAACCTACACTGAATTTCAATGTTTTTTTCACTTTCGTCACAGGGTCGCCTACTCCTAGATCATGTGGTCTGAAGACATCAAGGCGAAACCAAAAAAGACCGAGACAATCCCCTATGGTAATGGTCAAGCCTCTTGTACACAGACCACCGCCCCTGCTGGACAATGAAATCTTTCTGGTTGATGCAGTGGACCCACCAGAAAGACCAATGGAATCTTTCGTAGACAAGGACGGAAAGAGGTCGATTTCAGAAGTCGTCAGTTCTGTCAAGCAAACTCCACATTTAGATGCAATAGCTTCGAATGACGAGAAGAAATGGAACCGTCACGAAGATACTGTTAAAAGGAAGCGAAACTCTATTTCAATGCTGGGTAAGATTATTTGTTAGAACCTACCATTTTAATAATCATTATCATCATCACCACCACACTTACCACAACCAGCCTCACCACAGAAGTCGCACAAAACAAAAAAATACATTTTTTTCCAGGAATATCCAGTGATGACAGTGAAGTCCAGGAAATCGAGAACTTATTACGAGAGCAATCCCGTCATTTTGCAAAAAGAACAAAAAGTATGCCTTGAAGAAGAGCATTTTCATGCAGAACATATTTTAAAATTTATTCCATTGAATCACCTAATGAAAAATTGTGTAAAAATGAATAATTTTGACAATGATATTGAGAAATGAATTATTAATAAATGAATTTTATTTGTTATGAAGTCAAATGTTTAATAAAGAAGGCCTTAATCAAGCAATCCAACAAACAAATCTAACAAACAAATCTAACCCGTACGATTACCAAATCCTGGTTTTAGTTTTCAAAATTTTCCAAGGGACACCCCCCCCCTCCTATGAAACCCCGTGGATGATTCATGCTTTCGGCCCTCGCATCTCACTTGAGTTATGCCCTGCGATTTCCACTGCAGCGTTTACAACAAATAAACGATCGAAAATGACACAAAATGTTACTTATATACTTTCACATGCTTCTAGTGTTGATCTTTAGATGCAAACGACGGTACAAGAACCAGCTACCAGTCTCCTGGTTACGCGCATAATCCAAGATGGGGGCAAGCGGCAGCAAAAATGCGAATAACGAACAAATAAAAAATTGGATAGACAATGAAATAAGCTCAAATCTTGTAGTTATATTCTCTAAGACGTACTGCCCGTATTGCCGCAAAGCAAAGAACGCGTTCCAAGCGGCAGGACTAGAGAAATACATCGTTCACGAGTTGGATAAACGAGACGATGGAGAAATAATCTTTGATGTTTTACAAACTATGACGGGCGCCAGAACAGTAAGAATTTTAATAAATTTACCTTCGTTTCATTCAGAAGCTCGGTGTTTTTTTATTTTATGACTGTTCTATAACAGTTCTGGACTGAATTGTACCATGACGATCCGTGTTATCTGTTTTTGAATGATTGTTTTATTTGGTACCGACGTACCGATGCCCCCCCCCCCAACGGCGCGGGCCGGGGGGAGTTACGACACCCTAAAAACCCAGATTTTGTGATGTGGCCATTGCTCATTCGAAGGGGGTGTTATAATGTCTTAAATCTGCCTCATTCAGAAATAAACTTTCCTTTGTTTCGAGATTACATGACATACATGCCCCTGTAAAACCGAAATTACGAATAAATACGAATTACTAACGCAAAAATACAACTACAAGTGTTTTTAACAGATTTACATGTAACTCGTCTTTATGAACCATTTCGCAGGTTGTTTACGATATTCGCGTCCCTGTTGTATTAAATAAACAATACTTATTACTTTGAGGTACCGCGTGTTTTTATCAACGCAAAGTTCGTTGGTGGAGGATCAGAAGTGGAAGCGTTACTGCAAAAGGGAGAACTCAGATCAATGTTAGAATCCTGCGGGGCACTTTGACACTAAGAAGCTACATTGTGCAAATGTATTATTTGTAGAAACAAGTTGCGAATACAATAACGTAATATACAAATAGATTGTATTTAAATAAATTAGATGTTTCAATAAAATATTTATTGCCTTCAAAGTACTTAATTTTGAGACTGCCGTCTGACTTTATGTTTGAGAAAAAAAGGCTTCCCAGGAGAACGAATTTGCACGAAAACGATGTCATAGCGGATTTACCCCAAGCTAAGTCCTGCCACTTTTCCCTTTATTGTACTGCAGTCTGTGTGTGTTCATTTAAACACGCAGACAGCCCTCTTACGACTGCAGCACTAAATAGACATAACTTCAATGCTGCTCACTGAAATTGTTTCAGGATGAGGATCAACAACAACGCCTTCATAAGGCATATCTTGAGGCGCTATTCCATTTTCACTAACATTCTCTAGCTCCATCACCACATTCCTGCCAGCAGCCTCAGTTGCATCATTGTCTAACGAGTCTGTCCTTTGTTCTGTCAAATCGGGAGAATCGTTGGAGTTAGGCGAAAGATCTCCTTCAATCGTCCTTTCATGGACGCTCGAATTAAGCATATTTTCCCTTGGAGTGTCTTCGCTCTCGCGCAAGAGAACCGCATGTGTCGTGCTAGAGTCACGAAGACTCGAATCTACCTGTCCTCTGTATCTCACGGCAATGCGAGCGGTATCGAAGCCAGGAACGGTCGGGTTCGATTGCGTCGGGTTTTGAGTCACATCAAAATAAAGTTCATCTTCGGAATTTGAAGAAAGCGTTGCCGCAAGAGGAGCATGATGCGGCAATTCAGCATCGTGGACGTCGCCCGAATGGTCAACAGAAGAACGGGAATTCCTAAAATCTGCCGTGGTCTCATCTTCATAAGTGACCTGTGTTACTTGGCTTGGAATATTCCTAACATGAATCGAATGATCGAAAGTGGTACTACTGCTTGACGTCATTACTGGCGAATTATGCAGTATTGCACGTGATTCAGTATCGCTTATTCGTTCCGCAGACGGATTTAAATTTCTGGGACTTAAACTCGAGTTCATTTCCCGAGCCACAGTTTCTCCTTGAGCTTCAAGAGCTCGATGCACGCTTTCACGTTCTAGATTTTCTTCAGATTGTGGTTCCTGTCTGGCTTGGAGATCATGAGCTCTCCTAATCTGTCTGCCTTCAATACTCTCCCTGTTTGACTGATCAGACGCCTGGGTCGTATCTGTCACATCAACCTCGTTGACTGCTGGTTGTCTCGCTACGTTCCCAACTTCATCAGAACTGAACACATCGTTTGGCAAACTTTCTGCCGACTCCGCATGACTGGGGATTTGATGATTAAACCTAGAACTCGCCTGACCTCTGTATCTAACTCTCGCCTGTCGGTTCACCGTCGCGTCGGTGCTTCGTCCGCCCGTGGGGTTTGTATCCAGCGGCATGCCAAGTGACATCATATCGTTGGGCATGAAGCCAAATGACGTCATCAATGAATCGTAAGAAGGTGGTCGATCTCCAAGGATATTTAGGGATGACTGCGAAGGATGTTCCGATATCGTTCCTCTGGCATGAGAGAATCCATCATTGTTCCTTCCAGTGGCTGTGGAGTTCACTTCAGGCTAAGAATGAGAACAAAAACTCACAGTGACTATGACATAAGCTGACTATGTGCGCAAGACAAAAAAATTACGACTTGTTCCAGGTTGTTGAAAACAGGAGGCAATAATGATGTTGGGGCAACATTGTTCCCAGTTGCGAGCAACATTGAACAATATTGATGAGCTTGAATTAGTCCTAAAACAAGTGTAATTAACAATGATGAACAATATTGTTGACAAACAGAAACAAACAATGTTGTCCCCGATTTATTGTTGCGTCCTATTTTCAAAAGCTTTTGATTTTTGGCCGTGCATATGGTGTATCGAAGAATGTTGACCCTTTGTGTCAAACCTGTTGTGTCAATTTGACAGCTCTGAACGCTTCGAAAACACAACAATAACGTCCCAAGATTTCCACGTATACAAGACCTCGTGCTTTGCGAGTCACAGTAAGAGCTGTCAAGTTAAAAAGATGCAACAACAAAAAAATACACATTACAAGAATAAAAAATACACAGTAGTAACGATGACATAACCACGCCTAGCAACAGAGAATCAACTCGCTTACCTGGAGATTAAAAAATTGGACCAACAAGAAAATACAAAGTAAGAGAATCATGAGCAATAATGCGAACGTGACGGCAGATAACGCCAGCAATGCCCCATGGTAACTAGACACATCCTTCTGTTGGCTGCACGGTATTGGTACATTTTCATAATCTGTCCCACGAGATAAAGCAGTCTTTGTACACCTGCACATGAAGCCAGCGCCGCTGTCGTAATCAGAACATTTATAACCATGATCTTCTAGGAACAGACGATGCTGGTGTATGGAGATAAAGTGACCGTAGGCTGCCCCGTGGAGGACGGTACTGACCACAGCGCATGTAAGCAATGGAATACACAGAAATATACTCATTGCAGTCTAAAAAATATTAGTCGTGCAATCATACGAGTATACTGTCGCACATTCTGTAATGTGATTGGTTACTCGAGTAGAGCAGGTGGTAGTAGTAGTTCGCTTTGCCTGTAGTGTCAGATCTAGCCGTTGTAAATCTAATTGTTAAAGGGAAATGGCAACAAAAATCTTTATTGTCTTATTTGAAAGAGACTTCAAAACAATATACAGAAGTCTATTACAAAATTTTTATATCTGCCTTATTTGGTGAGATATTTTGACTTGAACTCTTTAGTTATCCGCCATCTTGTATATTTGTAGATATGCATGATACGTCACAACTGGGGTCACGCAATTAATTTTTTTTTTCTTACGACACAATGATTAATCTTCTCCATTAACTACACACATGGTAAGTGTTTCGGATTTCAGCACGGACTGAAAAGGTTTCACAAATATTTTATAGGTGGTAGGTATTTTGGAGAAGCTTTGAATGGCTTATCCCTGTTGTGACGTCACCAAAACATTGTTAACGAGGTTAAAAAAATAATCCGAGATGGCGGACAGTTCGATTATATTCAGGTGACAATATCTCCCAAAGTAAAACAGATATAAAAATTTTGTAAAAGACTTCTATATATTATTTTTAGAGTCTCTTTCAAATGAGACAATAAAAATTTTTGTTGCCATTTCCCTTTAATTCACATTTTCACATATAGTTTTTGATACTATTCGTGCACGTGATGGCATACAGAAAAATTCCTAAAGTTCTTTATTTGCCTTCTTAGGGATTTCTAGCGGACACTATAAATGGTAGCACAGGAAATTCACTTCTCTTTATCTTTAGGTCTTTATATTTCTCTTGATTTACACACGCAAGAGTAAATCACTTAACCATTTTGTCGTACTGCACTCGATGTTATATAATTTCTGAAGAGCAACTGTGTCTAAATGTCGGAACTCAAGTCGGGAAGGTACGTACGTCCTCTAGCAGGAATCGAACCTACGGTCAGGCCTTATTAGTGCACCAACAACGCAAAAGCGCGGGTTCGATCCCTGCCGGAAGACCTATAGTTGATAATCAATTTTTCGCAAATGTAAGACACGTTCATGCTTTGGATTTCATTCGCTTACATTCACTTACCATTTGTTTTCTCTTATGTAGCGAAGGTGATATTAGCATTAGAAGTCCTCCAAAGGCGATGCCCTAGCAAGATGAAAGAGATGAATGAACTTAATATAAATTTTATTACATTTTTGAGCCAAGTGCCTTGTTGCCTGTTAAAGATCGTTTTACACTTGTGTGATTTTTCATGGGTAAATTCTTAGCTTTGAAGGATTGTTAGAAATCTTTGAGGGCACTTGCTCAGTATTAATCGGCAATTAAGTCAATGAAGATTTTCCCACAGAAATTCTTTCAAATTTAGGATAAAATACTTTGTTCTTCATGCCTAGCTCGACCTTTAGTGATATATTAATCGGGCTTCATTTTGATACTCATAGCTGTCTCTAATCTATTCTGGGATCAGTGTTCCGTGCAGTAATCTTTCAAATGCAATCACAAGACTCACGAAACACGAGGAAATTATCGCACGAGACAATGGGACAGCCATTAACCATGCAGTGAAGGGTATTATACCATTAATCAGAGATCACGCAACACGTGTCTAGACATCTTTAGGGACAATTATTTTAACTACAGTTTGATTGCACGCAGGGTAACCTCCCCCGTCGTCGGCTAGGTGATCTATGCATCTTAAATCGGAAGTTTTGACTTTAAATAATCCAAATATTTATCTTAGGCTTAGTTACCACTTGAAAGTTGAAAAGATGGTGGATGAAAAAATTCACTGAAAGATTTGTTCTTAACAGTCCTAAATCCACGACACAGATGGAATTTCGAAATGGTTCCTCAGGATTGCCGAGGTGTTCTTTAAGTCTTTCATCATTTCCAGTAACGAAAGAACCACCTACACTCTGACTATAACAGCTGCCCACCTTCGAAATTTTATCAATTTTGAAGCCAAAGGCATAATACAATTTAAACGAAAGTGGTAAAAAAGTTTAATGACTCTTTCGATGTGGTGACATGACTTGAACAGATATACTTTCCCCCGTTTAAAAGATTATTTTGGATATTAACATTTTTCATTTTGTGTTTTCGTATTCACATCACGGAAGTGATAAGCTATTGCGTAGATCAGTACAATGACAGCTTACCTGTCAAAAACAGAGTCGAGCGAAGTTGAGCTAGTTATACTGCTAATAGTTGCACGGTTAATAGACCTAGGTCTATTAACCGTGGTAATTACGAGTGTTATAGATTCACTGTTTACCCTCACTAGAATACCATTGACTTCACTTGACATCGACTCCCCTCAACTTTAAGCTAACAAGAATTTTTCGAACATCCCTCGCGCAACTCTCAGTTATACAGTAAAAAAGTTTTCAATTTTTGCTTCGACTTGGAGCCCTGTTCAATAGCTGGACACGCCAGCTGTTTATGCAGTCTTCGAGTTTTCCTTTCCAAGTAAATGCAGAGTGATGTAAGTTCTTTTCTTTGCGAATGAAAACTGTGGATTTTTGGCGTCCACATATAGAGCATTTCTAACTCGTCAAAGTCGACAAAGGACGATCGTTGACAAAACGTATGGACAAGAGGACTCGCCGGGAAAGCGTTTCAAGGAAAAATTGTTGTATTCGTCTTTGGAAAAGAGCATAAAATTTACAAAACTCTTGATTGATTTTGATCGATTCGCTTCCTTGGTTTTGGTCGCTATATCAGTCCAGAAGCTTTAAGAGAAACCAATTCTAACTGCATATTTGGTTTATAACTTTTAGACACCGCACATTCTCTGTCTGATTACACATTTCGTTTGTGGTAAAAACTTGGGACGCATTATAATTTATAGACTCGAATTCATGCAGGGCGCAGTAGAACACTGTGTCCTACTAAAACATTCCAACGTTATACTGACTCCGAAGGTCAGTTCGCGACTGGGGAAAAACTTAATTCAAAAATCTTGGTATTCAATGTCATTCAAGGCGATTGGCCCACTTACAGACAGGGAACCTCTTCTAAGAATGACTTAAAATTCTTCAAGAATCCTTATAGCAATATACCATAGGATGTCATCAGTAAAAAATATGCTAGAATCGTACATAGCTACAATTGACTACTTACCGGCAAACAAAACCAGTATTGCGTGCTGTAGGTACGACTCAGCGGCTCGTGGCTCAGCTTAAGATCGGAGTCATGAGTCACTAACGTTGCCACGACCAGACATGCGATACCGGTAAGCGCCAGAAATAAACCACATAGCACCAGACACATTTGATAAACTTTTTTCGCTTTCATTTCGGTGATAAACTCCAAAACGTTCTCATATAAGACCACGGTTCTTTATTATAATCCTTCCCCACGCACAAATTCTGACGATTTCAAAGTTATTTACTAGCTCGACTTTGTCTGCCTCAATCTGTCTGTTCGGGCGATTTCAAAAAATGTTTCCCACACAGCTGTCCAACAGTTGTCAAAGTGCTTGACAGTTCTCCTAAAGATGAAGTAGCTTACGTTGTTATAACCGTTTGACAGTAATTCGACACGAAGGGAATTCAAGGACTTGCCACGCCGAACACTGGCTACACTGTAACGACGAATTTAACATTTTAATCTGTCGTTAGGACTAGCACAAAGACAATTTCAAAGTGTTTTGATACCTTAGTGAGTAACAGGAACTCAGAACCTTTGTCTCTTTATATTGTGTGAAGTGCTTCAGCACGCACGTCGCCTGATTCAGCAAAAATTTTAATATCGCGGATGTAGCACACTTGAAATGCAATGTTTACTGAGAATACGACAATTATGATCTATGGCTAAACAAATGCAGAAACAAAACGTATGGCAGGAGGTCATACGTATGGTAGGGTCAGATTATTTCAGGAAGAACAAAACATCGAAAACGTGCGTACTGCACGAGTACAGGAAGAGCTATGAGGTACAAAAACTAAATTCATATTAATCTGACACTGCAGAGAACAACGAAGAATTCGTTGTCTCGAGCGGGATTCGAACTCGCATCTTAGGGTTTCTAGATCGCCGCTCTACCAATTGAGCTAAATTGGATAAGACTCACTAACAATCCCAGTAGTTGGCTCGACAGCTCAATTGGTAGAGCGGCAGTTTAGTAATCCGAAGATGCGAGTTCGAATCCCGAATTCTTCGTTGTTCTCTGCTCTGAAGATGGTTCTGAAATAGAATTGAAACACTGCTATGAGGTACAGTTGCACGAAGTTCGAAGGGGATAAGGAGAAGAGTATAAAATCATTGGATAGGAAAGCCTAGACACAACATTGATTGATGTTGATTCAATAAAGACGATTTGCATACGACAAACACAAAACTAGAATTCGACTAGGGCTATTATTTTTTATCGTCTATCATGACCTGTCAAACGGCAGTCTGGCAGTCTACACTAAACCGGAGAGATCGGCAAATAGTAGAGAACACTCACTTGTAAACAATAGCAACCTGATATACTGTTACTTGCAGTACACTAAATGAAATTAAGAGCCTCGCTCTCGAATAAGCGCCACATCTCGACCAAAAGGAAGCGCCATTCTCGATTGTAGTTTATCGTTTTGGTAACGGTATTCTATTACAACCCCTCCCCCTGGAAATGTACCGTCTTTGAATATTTCCAGGGGGTGCTATTATAGAGTTTCACGCAGCTTTGAATAAGCGCCACTCATTATATATTTACGACAAGCCAAATGCCACCGTAACCAAGTGCTACAAGCATCACGTCTCCCAAAAAAACTTAATTAAAACTTATTTTACCTTAAGATCGTCTTCAACGACCGTCTTTTGTCATCTGCTGGAATTGCAGCGACGAAAAGAAAGTGATTACATTTCTAAAAGAAAAGACAAGGCAATTCCAACTATAGTCAAACTAGCAGCAAGGGCCCCAGAGCTGAGGGTGGGCATACGATTCTTGCGACTCCACCGGGCGGTACGTTTACTAAATCCTGCAAAGTTACTAAAACTACAGATGCATACGATGCCCAAGAGAGTTCTGCTCTCCTCGAAACCCCCTAAATGGCTCGTGCATTCGGCGCTCGATCTTGTCCCCCTCCCTCAATTACGCTACACTGTCTCTGGAAACGCGCACTTCAACACAACTAGAAACCCCTTGGTCTTGATTTCAGTTTGAATTTCAACGGATTGACGCAAGTTGTGATCGAGTCGCATCATTCGTACTGCGGTCACGAAATTACATCAATTCTGTGAAAATCAAACTTGACATTTGTAAACACGCTACACGTTGTTCAAACAACATGCATCAAACGTGGAAGTCTTCAACTTGCATCAAGCCTGTTGACAACTTGCAGCAGACATGTTATCATCAAGCCGGGGTAAGCGATGCGAACGCATCCTGATATCAGCTTGACGAATTATCTAAAACGGAGCCTTTGTTACATGGGGCATTACTATGGAATAGTCTGCCCCAAAATATACGAAGGCTTAGTTCTTTAACTCTTTTTAATAACTCGTTGAACCAATACTATTGTAATCTATAAAGTGACTCCCACACGGCAAACTTGGAAAGCAGTTGTATTATTATTCATTCCAATATAATTAATGTACTGATGTTTTTACTCTGCAATTTGCATCCGGTTGTGTATATACAAATCATATCAGTTACCCTGGTTCCAACAGCTCTGAAGAACAATTTCCAGCGACATGTCGTATTTACTTTCGATCGAAGTCTGTTCCAAGAACTGACACAGTTTCTGAGAAGGGCCCCCAAGACGGAGAAATTAGTCACGTGAATAAACTGTAGCAGAGATATGTCATATGATGTTATCTTAATGTATGCACATTGATTACTCACTTACTCACTCTTGGGTGACTACCTCGTTCCCAGGGCCTTTTAGAGCGTGGGAAAGGCCCTGGCACCGACTAGCTTTTAAGACCACGAATCGTGGTTTTTGAATTTTTGAACAAACTAGAGAGATAACTGCATATGTGGAATTATTATTCCAAAATGACCGACACATCGAACTGTTTTGAACAAAACGTATAATGCAGCGGCTTACTAAGGCATTAAATGTTGGAAGTTTTACTCGTATTTTTTTCCAAACGCAAATATACGAATATACGGTTTTTACACAGATAGACCAATGAAATTGCAGAAAATAGCAGCCGGTGCCAGGGCCTTTTCCCTCTCCATTTTTAAAAAGGCCCTGGGAACGAGGTTGCTTGGGTGAACGTAATTTCCCGACAGGCTATCACCCAATAGACGTTAGAGGTCCTTACGTCACGCCAGAGTCAAACAATGAATTGCAATGCAATGTGGGAAACATGTGGGAAAAATATACCTTGCATCTATATGAAACCGCGTGACGTAAGCGCTTCTAAGGTCTATTGATAGAGGTATTCGAGGTAACTCCGAGTTTAACGTTCTATCCGAGAAGACGGAAGCTTACCATTAAATGATGTCATTGAGTACAATGTCACAGCAGTCCTTTCACCAGTTGGAGCTCTGACGCAAGACAAGAATGATGACCACAAAACACCATGGTTCAACGCATGACCCCATCTGCACTGTTGCCAGGGTAAAAAATCGCGTTGCGTTGGCAAATCGCGTCTGTTCTGTGTGAGTAGTTTGAACAAAATGCAACCAAACGCTAACTCGATACAAAAGTTCAGTTAATGGGTAAAGACAAGTTAGTTTTTTCTGTGTTTTGAGTTGAACTAATTAACGCCAAAACATTCAAGTCTTCAGAAAAGAAGCCCCAAAAAAATACGAAAACAACTGCAATTGCGTAAAAGAAGGAAAATTTTCCTTGGAAGATTCAGGACACAACTTCTTCAAAGCTGTTATTCATATTTGGCCCAATTTTTGACGTTAACTATTTCAACTCAAAACTCCGAATCAAAACTAAATCAACTAGGCCATAATCCCCTCCCCCCCCCCCCCCCCCGACTTATCGCTCAAGTTTACTGATATAGTTCACTGGTCATAGCAATAAAGACGCGCAAACACATGAATCAACTCTTGGTACCAATCTCTCAAAAATCACTGTCTATTATCAGACATCATCGCCCATACATTTGATTCAGGCAATTTACTGAAAATTATATTCCAGCCATATTTATCATCTATATAGCTCAGGGCGAAAGCTAGAACGTTTTTCCATATAAAATATTAATCAGCGGCTCCACACTTGGACACTACATAATTTCATAACTATGTTATCTATGTATATATGTACACCATACGGAACGAATACGTCATTCGTGTATTAATAATGTACATTCGAAGTCAGTTATTTCTGGACCATGTCTCGCCAGGTCATCAATCATTTTCTCGCATTACATTGCAGTAAAAAACATTATTAGACAGCTCTATTTGATTGCTTTGTGCAATTGTTCCTTTGCAGTGACATCATTGGGGCTGCGCGGCAAGCCATATAGTTTAAAAGATCGGCTTCAGAGGTACCCCCCTCCCTCGTACTAAATTTATGAGCGATGTTACAAAAGCAGCTTTAGAGCCTCAAATAACGGGCTTTTTAGAATACTGTAGGATTCTTGTACCTTGATAACACGGAATGGGGGTGTTTTTGCTCCCTAGAAATATCCCTGGTAGGACCCCTCCCCCACCATCCCCCAGTTCAATGTTGTAAAATCTGCGTTTATCGCTTGCTTATAAATTTAGCAAGGGGGGTGATACCTTAAATGCCAATCTTTTAAAATATCTCCAGTTTCATGGTACAGCATAGCTGCAGTATGTGATAATTATATTTACGTACACGAAAGGTACAGGCGCTTTTGCTGAGGTAAGGTAAGAAGAGGTCAAGCGAAAGCCATTTTCGTCGGGAAGTTAGTTTAGTAACGAAGAGCCTTCCCTGAGAACGTCGAATTACACTTTATCGATCGTTTCAGATTGTAAAAGAACCTATACATTTTGTGTACATTTCACCGTGCTACCTACACTGGCAACGTTAGTACGAATATATATGCTCTTACAATTCATTTGCATAACCTGTCCTGACATACAAAATCTCGTGAAGGCGACCAATGTATAAAAAGTAGGCTTTTGAGCGGAAAACAAGAAAAAAAAACAGTTCAAGTATAAAGTGCAAGATGAAAGGCAGCAAATTTTGTTGACACCACCGACGCACCAAAGATGTCACTTGCAAAGAACTCATTGGACTACAGTAACAGTCCTTCAGCTTAACGGCTGATTCGCTCTCGAAATTTCTGCGATCAAATTCTCCTTTGGCTTGCGCATTTGATAACGTAAAACCATCCTGAAGTGCCTTGACCGAAGGCAATGACCGCGGAAATCGTTGATAGCGAAAACTAACCCAAAGCTGCCGTGATATGTAGTACCACCATGTTGGTGAATACAATACTTGTGAAAAGCGCCGAATATACAAAAGACGTTGTGCATATTCTACGAGCAATTCTCCGCGTCCATGTTAACACTTCTATCAATATACTTTCCTGACTTTAGATCATTTCCTCGACATTCGTGTAGCGAAAGGAACACCAGCGCCTTAAAACAGCATACTCTGACGCCTTTTACCTGTGAAATAAATTTCAATGAAGAGAGAGCTTGGCTCGAGGACGTCTCGCTTAATACAGGTGCCGGATGTTATTGAGAGATGTTCAATACTGAGAAATGTTCATTACAGTCCAATGCGTCAAACAAGGAGAGAACTAGCGCTGAACTCTATACTAGACTGAAACGATAACTTGGCCGCCATCTTTGAAACTAACTGACGTTCAAGTGTTCAAGTGTCTATTGTTTTTGCCGACAAGATTGCACCACTTCCCCAGGAGCAGGAATGCTCAGATATTTAAAGTTTTCCAGGTCCATTTAATTAAAAGGTATGGTTTGTGGACTCGTAAGTTAGTTTTTCATACAGTCCTTTTGAAAAAGGCGAAATAGCTTGGATAAAGTGTACTTAAACTGTTTATGATATTTATAGCTGTTAAACGTGAATTTTAAACGTGGTTTTACCCAAACATGGGAGTTTACCCTGAGTTATCGTTCCAGCATTTATAGAGATCACTGGGAAAACAAAAGAGACTAAAGAATGTATCTACAGTGAAGGCCAATCTAGTACACGATACAAGACTCGTGTGATACATCTCCTGGTGTATGCGATCTAGTAAAAAACACATAAAAATGTCTCATTTCAATGTTCGTCATTGAAATAAGGGGTAAGAGTTGCGGCTTCATAACTCAATTCCATACACCAGAATGAGAATTGTACAAGATGAATCTTCTCACCCATTGCTGATCGACGCACACTTCCACTCCCAGGATCCTTTGCAAGTTTAATACCTTCCAACATGAATATTGACTGGTCTAGAACAATGTAAGAAATTCTTCAGTCTCTTGGCAGCATGCCTCTTAAGGTGGTACAGTAATCTGACAATCAGATTACTTGCAGGTTGATGGGAAGGTATATTCATCAGAAAGAAACAAGATGAACGACAGTGACAAGTGATTTAAATAATTATGTTTCTATACTTAAAAAAACTTTGCTAAGATTTTGATGTCATTAAATGGAAGGTACCTAGGAGAAGCCATTAACTACACATGAAGAGGAAAAGAAAAATTCATGGACATACCATCTTTTAAACTCTCTATACCAGGTCCTAGTGACTTGAAATAGGCATGCTTCATGGCAATCGCTGCCGATTTTCTATTTGTTGCGATATACTAAAAATTAAGAAGACGCAGTATCAGCAACGAGATAGCAAGGAGATAGCAACGCTATCGCACCGGATAGTGACCCTCTCAATCTTTCTAAACATGTTCAGTAACTGTTAAAACCCATATTACAAGTTAAAGTCACTTTTAATCTCTTTCGAGTTCAATATCCCTGGTGTCATTGCTTTTTATGTCTTTCTGCGGCACTTGAAAAAATCACTATCCGGGGGATAGAGCGATATCCAGCTTTCGTACAACCGACACCAGTTTTCATGTTGTCGTCGGTACCCACACTAGCACACACCACACAAATTGTGGAATGGTTTCTTGATTCATATTAATCTGACACTGCAGAAAACAACGAAAAATTCGTTGTCTCGAGCGGGAACTCGCATCTTCGGGTTTCCAGACCGCCGCTCTACCAATTGAGCTATCGAGTCAACTGGGATTGGTAGCGAGTCTTATTCAATTTATGTGCACGAAATATTTTCGCGACGACTTAACGCTTGTCTTTGAGGACGCGAAGTGTTTCAATTCTATTTCAGAACCATCCTCAGAGATATGAAAAACTAGATTCATATTAATCTATATTAATTAATAATATATTAATCCATATTAATTAATAGATTAATATGAATCTAGTTTTTCATATCTCTGAGGATGGTTCTGAAATAGAATAGTCGCTTACTTCTAAAAACCCTGATAGTAAATTTAGGCCATCTCCATCAAGCCTACAGAAAAAGAACACAAAGGTTTTATTCGTAAACATGAATTAATAATGTCTTGTTCCGAAAGCATATTAAAATTGTAAAGATATTTTTGGTATATCGTACCAACATTACCTTGGTGCGTGATTTATTAAAGGTTGTGATGGAAACTTTGGAAAATTTCCTGAATAAACATTCACAGAGTATTAGAAGATGGTCTTCACTGGTCCACTGTTACAATACGGGAGAGCCTATACGCTGGACTAACTTTATTTACACTGGATAGCTCAATCAGTTTTAAACTGTTCTTCCTAGAGATCCAGTAAGGACCATCTCTTATATTGACCCAGTGTTACTACAGGAGGAAATCTAAACTAAACAAACTTTACTTATACAGAATAGCTCTATCAGTCTATCAGTTCCGTGCTGTTTTTCCTAGAGGTCCAGCAAAGCTTCATCTCTTATTGATCCAGTGTTACTACAGGAGGAAACCTAAACCCCAAACTGGTCAGATCTGTTCCTCCCGGAAGTCTCATCTCTAATTCATGCTGTGCTACAGGAGTATGAATTTAGAGAAGAAATCTAAAGGATTATTACCTTCGGTAAAATTGGGATTATTTAAAATTCCTGGCCAAACTTTCTCGTTTGGACATCCTAAAAGCTGTAAAAGAATATGACCTAGTTTAGTAAATCTATTGCTTCGTTATCGACAAAAGATTCAATGCATATTTGCCTTCAAAGTCATTGTCGCGTCCATCGTCAAAGTCTGTTGAAAACGTCTGGTAGTAAAGCTCGTCTACACTACTCTATACTCAAAGCCGCCGACGGGGGGGGGGAGGTGGGGGGACCCCAAAAAGCACCATAGAAACAAAAAATAATATTAATATTATTGACGCTTTAGGTTGGGGCTTCACTGAAGATTTTACCCCGGGCCCCAAAATTATCTGGGCGGCCATGTCTGTACTCACTTTAAAAATAAGGTGCAACTGTTCATCTACGGTTCCTCCAGGGAACATGGGCCTTCCTGTGGCCATTTCAAAAAATATACATCCTACACCCCTGTGAGAAAAATAAAACTTTTTAGGAAGCTTTTGCCTCAAAACGTAAAACTTTTGTTTTAAAACAAAAGCTATACATCCTGTAGTAGAAACCTATACCATTCGATGCTCAAGTGGGACCAACCAACACGGCCGCAAGTCTAAAAATCTGACGCACTTCCGGCTTCAAAACCCAACAATAGATGTGTTATCCAGGTTTAATACATATCAACGATTATTTTACTGACGAAGACTGAAATGCGAAATTTCTGTGCGCTTTTACTCGATCACACACACCAGGAGAAGAATCGTACGATACTTATCGTATCTTATACATATGTCTTAAGAAACGTCGACTTAACTTGCAACTGTCCTGGGAAATATACCGTATTAAAACGTCCAAACATCGTTCTGTGTGTATTTACACGACAGACACGAGCATTATGACACGATAAAACTTACCACATATCAATAGACATATTATATACAGTAGATCCTAATAAAACATCCGGAGGTCGATACCTGGTAATAAAAAGAGTGCCCAATTTTAATCGATATTCGAACTACATGAAGTGTATATCGTCCATAAGCACCTCGCAAAAGAAAACTTTCGTTCGAACTGTCTCTCACACGTTGCCAATGTTTGGCGAGTCATTGCCGGTAATCATTCAAAAAAAAATTTTTTTACTCGCGAGTAAGCACCGACAAAGGTAGTCGCCCATGTCGGAGACATACGCGAACCAGGCATTAATGACATCACGTGTTCTACATACCATAACGTAACGACCTCATTGGAATACGTTTTGGTCGGAACTGACTTTGCTCTTGCAAGACCTAAATTTACAGCGAACATGATCATGAATCGCGATGTCCTTTGTTTAATAATGATCGCGAACGCGCAAAAATAATGCGTCTCGAATGTTACGTACCAAAATCAGCCAATTTTAATTCACCCTTTTCGTTGATGAGTAAGTTTTGAGGTTTTAGATCCCTGTTAAAAACAAACCAGAATTGAAGTGTCATGTCATTCACCGAGTCTGGTGTAACGTTTCATGCGAGTTTAGTTCCCATATTTGGTCTCTCCTGTGCTAGATTGCTGTCGCACCGTATTGTAACATATGTGTACAGAATGGGGTCAACACGACTGATTACGAAAACAAAGCCTAGGACAGAAGTACAGAACAACAGTAGCTGTACCTGTGTAATACTTTTCTATTATGACAGTAATCTAAACCACGGAGCAATTGAAATAAAAACAACTAAAAACAGAAAGAAAATTAATATAGTAAACGCTGCAATGTGGTTGAACTATAATTTGCAACGCAACAGTCGCAAGTGCAGGCTCATGCGTAGATTAATGTTTAATGAGTCAATCAGCTATGAGTGACAAAGTATTTTCAGCTTAATATTGTTTAATTTTGGTACGAATTCAAAGCTTTTACACAACGAGGAAATTATATCCGAGACCTAAGTAATTTGTAGATATAAAACAGCCTTCCTCGTACGATCATGTCAAGGAGATTTCTAAGCGGATGCATCTTTTCGTTCGACAGTAATGTCTTGGAAAGAGGATTTCACGGTATGAAGTTACGGAAAATGGGCCCTTAGTGAGATGACAGTTACTGCACTGATCTGGGAAGACCTCGCTGAACTGAACAAATATCTTTTTGTAACCATCTACTTACTCTAACATTTGTCATACTTAAAATTCCACCACATTCATCCATGTATGACTTCAAATCACGTTCCTGGAGAAATAACACAAAATAATTTAATCTTAGCTAGTGAAAGGAAACATAGACCAAATTTACTTTTGTCATCTGGTTATCACTGTACATGAAAACTTAAGGGGTGGTCAGACTTCTTTAGCTGTTTCTCCTGCCTTCTAAGAACAGCACAATTTCATCAACATCCCCTGCCCTCTAATAGATCAAGCTAAATCCCTCTGAGCTTTCCATGCATTACACTACCTGACTTTTCTTACCAAGAACTCAAACACCAGGGTAAGGGCGTTTGGTGTGTGGACAGTGTCATGAAGTGTGACAATGTTTGCATGTTTCAAATCTTTCAACAGTGACACTAAACAAATATAAAAACTTGAGGTCATTTTGAAGACATGTATGTTTACAACTGGAGGAAATGTTCCAGATTTGCTATAAATCTATGTTGTTTTCATTGTGGTTTGTTTACACAACGACAAATATATCTGATAAAAAAATCATCACATATGGAGTGTGAAGCTAGAAATTAAAAAAAAACATGAAGAGATATTGCAAGCTCTACAGCAAAAAACTTATAGCATACATTACCTTCTCTTATTGCCGTACATGGGGCACCTTCCTCATGCTCCAGACGAATCTCTTTTAATGCAACAATCACATCTGAAAGTCTACATCATATAAACACAAAAATTAATTTACATGAGTACGGTACTTGAGTGGAATCTTAAAATAACAACATTCATTTCACAAAACCGTAGGATATTTAACTACTTAAGTATGCATAAAAATGTTCAAGTTTTGTTTCTAGTGAAATATCTTGTAGGCTTTAAATGCATTACAACACTATCAATTTCAAATTTGATAGTTAAATACCTGCTTTTTCCTTTAAAGACTGTTGCATAAGTTCCCTGTTGAAAATATGATTCAATATCAGAATCAACCTTTTGGTTAACAAGATATTTTTTTACACAATTGGAGGAATATTCCTAATATTTAAAGTGAAAGTTTCATAAGAAATCATTTGTCTATTCTTGATTTCAATCAAACATAATGTCAAATTAGACTAACAAAAATTTTTTAGTTTTGGGTAAATTGTCTCGTTCTCCAGCTATTCACTGCTTTAAGACATGCAAATAGCTTGTGATGTCATCTACTCATGCATACTAATTACCAAGCAGATTAAAAAACCAGAAATTTTATAAAAGGTTGGCAATCATGTAAGTGCATAATAATGCAAAATTTCCTTAAATTCTGCCTGTTTTTGATAGAGAAATTATTTTTTCAGTAAATTTCATTTTGAATGTGCAAGTAGAAGACATCACATTATGTTTAATGATGATAAACACTCAGCAAGCTATATTGGTTTATACTCATTACATACTTTAGATAATTACATTGCACCACACAAACCTCCCCTAATTTATCCAATTTTGTATACGTTTCACTTTTCCCAAATCCAATTTCAGACTAAAATGAAAGGGAGTAAAAAAATAATGTAGAAAAATAAGTCACATCTTAACCACACATGTGTATACAGTTAATCATCAATGTAGTCATCAGCAGTGCAAGTCACAACTAAAAAATTAACTACAATCCTGGAAATATATTTAGTGTTACTATGAAATTTAATTACCAATGATAGTCTTCTTTCCGTCCTTGACATTTTATCTTGAAGTGGAGGACTAACTATCTTGTTTTTATGCTTTGATTTTGGTGAAACTCCACTGAAATCAAGTGATGGCAACGACAACCTTTTTGTTAGCTTTCTACCAGTAGACTCCTGAAAATAAAGATGTTTTCTTGAGAAATGAAAGAATACCTCTCCATCAACAACTATTTTTCTCATGTCTGTGGAAAATGTTTGGACTCTTCTGTCAACAGTCAATCATTAGAAGCAAGCACTAAACACATATTCTACCAACCGTTTTTGACCGCTGCCGAGGAAGTTTCGTTCTAAATGATGGAGAGGCTTGATCTGCAGAGGCGCTGATGTTGTCTTCAGATTTTCCATACAAATATGTGGGCTGAAAACCTGATGAAAAATAATTGTACAATTCATAAAGTAATCAGGCCTGTAATACTCACATATTGCAGTTACTTGTACAACGTCCTATATGCTAACTCGGACTTTACTTTTCCATTGTGTTTCCAAAAAGGTCCATGACCCACCCATTAAGGAAATTTCTGCTGTTCGGAGAGAAAGAAGGGGGAATAGTCTAAAGAATGTCCTAAACTTGTAGGTATACTATATATGTCTGGAGAGGGGGAGTGGGGTATTGTTAATTTCCTCTGTGGATGGATCTTTTCTGGAACAACCCATTAGACAATCTCATTAGTTTAGTGGGCAATTCTACTGGTCACCACAGCACAGAAGAGTACTACAGAAGGTCATCCTCAGAGATTTATTCACAAGCACTAATTGTCATGACTCGTCACTCAGCAATTAACCCCCTGGAAAGATTCAAAGACAGTATATTTCCAAGGGGAGGTTGACTGCTTCTGTTTAGGATACTTGCAGTTACAAATCACGATGAATAGTGCCCCGCCAATAATCACTGAAGATAACCTTTTGTAAAGTAATACTCTTCCATGACAAGTAATTGGCGTGGTACTGCATACACTATCTTATTCTCATTAATGGACTGTGCAGTGTAATTTAAAGGACAGGGATGGGGGGGGGGGGGGGTTTCGTGAGTGGCTTGCCAAGAAATAAGCAATTTCATCCACAGCAAAATGTGGCCCCTGTGTATTACAGTACCAAAGTTTTTGTAATCACAGTATTGGTGCATTCTACATTTTGGAGATTTGTGAGAACTCTATCACATATAGTGTGACATCACATATAGTGTGACATCACATATAGTGTCACAACACCTAAGCCTTGACCTTTGTGCAATTTTGCATCCTCTAGAGGTACTTCTATCTAAGAGGTACTTCATTTGTGCTCATACACAGACAATTTGCCTCAGGAGTAGAATATTCCCTCAGGCCAAAATGTTGCAAACTAGGATGGCACAGAATGTCCCTAATTTCATAGTATATCCCATGTACAGTAATCTGATACTTAGCTCAGAGTATGTTTAGATACATTTCAAAAATAGTTGTTTATATTTTTCCTTCATTGTGAAATATTATACTCAACAAATATAGAAAAGTCAACCAAATTTTACACGCGGACAAGCAATGTTTTTATATGCTAATTACATGCAAATGATGGATTATGCTGGCAAACTCTACCAGACGTACAATATCTACCTGGTAAACACGAAAAAACATACTAAGCCGATTTAACTTTCGCAAAATATGCAAAAGTCATTTAAGGAATGCTTAAGTGCGGTTTCGCCCAAACCCAAATAAGCAAAGCAATTAAAATACCTGCCCAAAACACCGCGTGCAAGGAGCAACCGCATTCATATGAGGTCTCCCCTTCTAGGGCGAAAATGTAAACAAAGATTTTTGCATTTCGAGTGCGACATTTTAATATGCGCTTTTAATACGTGTAATTGACACTGCCATAGCTGATATTTTGGGCGAGAAGTTAATGGTTTTGAAACGTGCCGATTTCATGGGGCCGAGGTTCAGCCATGCTGTAAAGACCGAGTAAAACAAATATATAACGTGCGGTCGCGGCGAATTAGCATACTGTGTGTAACAAATTGGCATTCTAATTTATTACTTTCTCACACTTGAATGGCTTCTTCACGTTTACATAAATGTTGTATATTTCAGAACAAAATATAGAACGTTCTGTGGATTATCAGAATCTCTGGAATCAGGAAACCTAAAGGCAGAGCCTAAATAGTTTGCACATCGGTGATTTGCTTTATACAAACAAAACACAGTCCTGCTGCACGCACTGATAATTTTTGACCGAAAACATAAGATATCGTGCAACATTACGAGATAAGCAGCACTTAAGATTTTCTGCTCAAATGCATCTCGTGCCCAAATGTGGCAAAAGTCCCACACGTTTTTGTCTTCAAATCTGTTCCAGTCGTTGTCCGACAGCTAATCTATGTTAATTATAAACCGCAAATATAAATGAGTGACATAGACAGCTATTATTAAAGATGTCTTCAATTTTCATAACGACTTGCCAAACAATTGTGCTATAATAGCGAGTCACCGTAACTTAGCAAGATATAGCTACGATTTCTGTTAGACTCACTTCTGATCGGGCATGCATAAAAAATGGGCTTTATCGATTGCATGTTGATAAATCTGTTTTTTGTTACCTTATACCGTCTGTGGCAGATTAAGCTCACAGCTCATAGCTGTCGCACTATATAAATTTCCACTTAACTTTTCACTCGCTTTGTCGCCCATTTAACACATATTTAGTAAACGCAAAGAATGTATATTTACCCCCGTTTTTATGGCCATTTTGGCTGCCGTCTTCTCCTGGGAAATGTTCAGCATGCTCCTCGATAGTTTCAGTAATGTCAAAGTGTCTCCCGCGACCTGGCTCTGAAAACGAGAAGGCTCGCTTAAATTTCTTCATTCTGACTTTGAAGTCTCGCTTTCCATACGACGTACGACGCTGCCTTCACGCGTTCAAGCCATGTTGTAGTCGGTTGGCTACAGTAAAAGAATATAAAGTGATTATTTACAAAGAGATAGTACGAGTAGTCCAATACAGCCATTCATGTAATTTAAATTTCTATGACAGGAATATGACAGCCAGTCATTCGAGCGAACAGTGTACTTAGTCAAAGCAGAACTTATGAGTCGCAAGAAGGCACAAACGGATTCGTAAGCAAACATTTTAGAGGATAAGCGACTGTAAATTCGCACAAGTATTACACACTTGCGGTGAAATGCAAGTTGATGTGAACCACAATACACTAGGTTTGTGATTCATTATCAAATCGCATCACTCGTATGTGGTTTTATTAACTGTAATTTCTCAAGGCTTTGATATGATAATGCTTTCAAACGAAACCAGAATACCTTGCAAGCAATAAAAAATCGTTGTGTGGCTTACAGACCTTCCAGGATACTTGTAAATTTAGCAATTCCTTTTGTTATGGTTCCTTCGCCATCAAAACTCGTCTCGCAGCTGAATAGAATTAATCACGTGACCACTCAAAGTGGAAATTATATCATGTTGTGTGTTGATGGATCTCTTTATTGTTTTGCTCGGCCTTCATTATGATAGATGTTAATTATTTATTCGCAGTAATACTGAGCGCCGTCTCGGCAGAAACGATAGGGGCGATAAACTTTACATAACTTCTATTCTGTCTTTTTTCACAGAATAATAGCAGCCACTTTATAATAGGCGACTTTGAAACTGATAAGCCAACGAGTTGAAGTTTGAATTTAATGCAAACCAAAGATGGCAATTACAGCATCCGATCAAACTACATCCTTTGCATAATTGATACAAAAAGACAATAGCATACTTTCTAAACGCCTTATTCTGGAAAGGTATTCCTAGACAAAGCTGAGGTTAGGAATGTAATACGACCAACCAAAATTTGTACCCGATCACCCGATACATTAAACTTTTGCAACAAAATCGGACTTCAGTGGATGTTAACTACAACTGACAGCGAAAGTTTCGTCATATTTATATTTGGCTACTTTTCTTGAACTTTCTTTCGTTACATAACATTCATTCAATTTAGTGTTTGCTTACAAGTTGTAAATATTGTCCTTAACAGAGTGCTTTTCTCAAGTGCTCCGGTTTCCAAGTTCGCCAAGGAGTGTTTTCCTTCGCAATCAGGCGAAACTTGGCGCACTTCTTTGTGTCTCTAGCGCAAGGGTTGAACTGATCACTTTGAGACAAGGGGAATATTGAAGTAGAAATTCTCGAGCAAAATTTGTAACTGCCGGTAGGACAATAATCGTAAAACAATGAACATACATGATTTTTTATATCAAATCGAGATATACAGTTATTCGAGAATCTGGAAGGTAACTAAGTAGTTCATTCAAAAGCGTAAGCTATGACGAGTTATTGCCTATTTTCACCTCTAAACATGGAAGTATTTTTTTAAAACACCATCGAGAGCACATAGGAAACTTACGATGCCAAATTTATTTGCTACAAAGGTAAATGCCCTGACCATAAGAACCTAGGTATACATGTAGATCACAGTTTACGCTTCTGAAAAGACAACCTGAATTAGCTGTATAAAACAGAAGCTTAAGACGTCTCGAGGCAAGAAGAAAGGTTAGTCCGGAAAGTTAGTCAAGTAGACAATGCTTTTTCTCTGGAAATCTCGAGCCTCTGTGCATGCCTGTCTGTATGTTTCACAGCAGATAGCAGAATGTCCAATATACTAAATGCACTGTGTCTTAAAGTGGATATTAGTACCTGATTTGTGATGGACTGTATGCACTGATAACCGTGTGTGTTTTGCTCGAGAACACGACAAAGTGATTTACTTGCAGGAAACACCACCTAAAAAAAAAATTCCCTGCCATGATTAGAGATTACGGCCACAAATTTAGAGCTAACACGATGAGCCTTCTAATCTTACCAGGGCAATCATTTCGAGGCTAAAATAAAGCTGAAGTGATAAAAATAATATTTGGCAATGCACATACATACATTAACATTTATAACTTATGAAGTCAACTTTGTAGAAAAATAAATTTCCCAGAACTAGGCACGATCATGTTGTCCTCAGGGCCTGTGTTTTTTACAGTGCAATTTTTGCTGCGATGACGACTAATGTTCTTTGCCTGATTCCTCACCTGAAAGTTTCCGGCTATACTTCATCAGTCGTCCACATTCATCGCAAGCCTTAGGAGGTAATCTCACCAGTAATAGAGTTACAAATTGTAGAACAAGTCTTTAACTCGCGCCTTAACTTAAATACGAGGCACAAAACTGCTGAACAAAGCACTCGTGACTATTTCCAGTTTACATGCACTGAAATCAGATTTTCTTTATAAGCATTTCATTTACATTATGCTACGGCATTCCTTTGATACGGATGTACATGAATGTTAATGTCAACGTAACGAATCTCCTCAGAATATTCAAAATGTACCTGCTTGTTCACACGAACAAATCGTGCTGGAAAACACAACAAAAATAAAAAGCAAACAAAGCTACATGCAATGTCCTCCTTCCTAACAATATTTCACGTTTACGACGTTAAATTCAATCAAAGATACCTGTAGCTTGCTGGGATCATAAAGTGGAAGCCACAAATCGTTGTTTAAGTTTAAGTTGCAAATCCTAAATTTACAGCGCAATTATACCAGCAATTTTTTCCTGCGATTTTCGCCAGGGAACAGTTAGAAATGGTAAGATGAGGAAATAAATATCAATTAATTCGCCCTAAATGCTAAAATGCACTAAAACTTGCGGCAAAAGGATGTTGTCTTGAAAGGTCTTGAATGCATTAAAAGATAACAATCAGCACTCGATAAATTATCTCGTCAGTCAGGAACCTAGCATTAATATGCACACGGAAGTGGTTTGTTTCCATAAAATATATCATACAATCCTCATCTTGCAATAAATCTACAATAATTTTGTTTTGTTTGGCAAAGTCATACACGATTCTAAACTTGCAGTTCAGTTTAAAAACTCTCGCTACACGATTCGTCATCTTCTTCACCGCCTGTTGAAAAGGTAAAGAGAGACCCTTAAGAAGCAACGGACCAAAAAATAAACTCACTTCAGTGCAAGGACAATAAATTTAATCCATTTTACCTCTGTCACTACTGACGATACTTTCGGGCTCATCATTAACGCTCTATTAAAAGAAGAATTTCTTTGTTCATTATTTTTTTAGCGATGACAAGGCATCGTGCATATATACTGGACTAATAGCAACAAGACTTTAGAACAGATAGAGTTTCCTCGCATAAATAAAGTAGGTTAAATTCCTCCTGTAGTCATATATAACATTGGGTCAAAAAGAGATGACCCTTGCTGGAAGAACAGTTTAGAAATGATGGAGCTATCCAGTAAAAATAAAGTCAGTTTAGTTCAGGTTTCCTCCTGTAGTAACACTGGATCAACAATACATGACCCTTACTGGACCTCTAGGAAGAACAGTTTAGAAATGACAGAGCTATCCAGTATAAATAGAGTTAGTTTAGTTTAGGTTTCCTCCTGTAGTAACACTGGATCAATAAGAGATAATCCTTACTGGACTTCTGCTCTAGGAAGAACAGTTTAGAACCCAATAGAGCTAACAAGTAAAAATAAAGTTAGTTTAGTTTAGGTTTCTCCCTGCAGTAACACTGGATCAATAAGAGATGATCCTTACTGGACCTCTAGGAAGAACAGTTTAGAACTGATAGAACTATCCAGTATGAATAAAGTTAGTTTAGTTTAGGTTTCCTCCTGTAGTAACACAGGATCAACAAGAGATAATCCTTACTGGACCTCTAGGAAGAACACTTTAGAAATGATAGACCTATCAAGTATAAATAGATTTAGTTAAGTTAGGCTTCCAACTGCAATAACACTGGATCAACGAAAGATCATCCTTTGTCAGTTAGTACCCAGGGACTAGTCCTATGACTCAACATAGTACCCAGACCCTTACTCTATCCTCCTCCTCCTCATTTTCGTTCTCCTCGGGCTCTTCTGTGTCCTCGGAGCGATCGCGCGTTGATTGCTGGGAAACAATTTCTTGACCTTGTAAATCACGGTTCTTCAAATTTCCGATCCAGAATGCTTCATGGCACTGGTTTACCGCCAACATGGCCTGAAGAAAGAAGGCTCAATGACGGTAATCGACAAGTCACAATATGTTAGACTGAAAAACTTGACCGCCATATTTGAACTAAATTGACGTTCAAGTCGAAGTCACAGATTCGAAAATAAACAGAAGAGCCACTCAAGTTGGTATCTTGGTAAGTTTGTGTGCCCTACACGCATGTCGCATTACGGGTCTGGCCAGTCAATTGCATTTTCTGGCCAATAGGAATGCTGAACTGGCCGTCCAGTCATTATTTTGGCCAGTCATTTGCACAAAAATAGGGGACATGTTGCACTGCCGAGTGGCCTTACTCTTCATTTGCTATATTGTGCGGTCGAAGTCTTACCGAGGGATCTGGGGTTCTAACGACGCTAAAGGCTTACCCTTCACTGATGTCAATGCAAAGGCGGCCTTTCTCCTCAATTATTTTAAGACCTCGAGTGGTGGTCCGACCCAGACTTGAACCCAGGCCTCCCAGCTTAGAAGACAACAACACCACACATGCTGTGTTGTGATTACAAATGTTCGCCATCATGCATACCTTGACTCGGAATACAAAGGTTTCTAGTGATTTTTTGAGAGCGGGAACATGGTTTGTCAAAGAGATATCTTTAGCAACCTGTGGGAAAGTAATATTCTAACATTAGTTGAAAAGGCAAGAGTGGAAAGCTACAAGATTTGATGAAAACTGGCTGTAATACTGTTACAAAAACATAGGATCTTTTACTCCGTGACCTAAAACGATAAAAACAGAATTCGACGTTTTGAGCGACGGCCCTTCGTCAGTACTGCCTTCCCGACGAAGAAGCACCGAATTCTGTTTATATCGTTACAGGTCGCGGAGTGAAAGATCCCATGTTTTCGTGCGATTTTGACTGCACTAGCGACATTTGCAACGTTAGTTTGTAATAGTGTTACCCTCACTGAATGAAGTACTCTGATTAAAAATAAAAGTTTACTGAAAGAAAGTTTACAAAAATCTATCAGGCTCGCCTTACCTTTGAGTGGCCACAGAAGTGTTGCAGGCTTCTTGTACTTTGTTGAAATACTTTTAATAAACCGTGAATATCATCCTGAGAATAAGATCGATTAGATTAGCAAATCTCAATTGTACAAATCGATCATGTAATGATACTTCAATCAATCGATAAAATTTATTGAGGCAAACCTTGCTAGTACGAAGCATATCGTCTAATGCTGGCATCCCAAGACTGACAAACGCTTCAACAAAGAGACGACCATGCTGTAACGACAAAATGAATACCGCTATCCACTGGATAGTGATTTTCTCAAACTTTCTAAAAATGCTCAGTAGCTGATAGAAATTAAATTAAGCATCAGTATTTTCGAGTTAAAGTCGCTTTTATCAAACAAGCAGCCAAAAAAATTCAGTTGAGTTTTACTTGAAGATTAGGATGACCAGGATTAAGCTTTTGAGCAATCAGCCCTGTAGAAAATTAACTTTTATACCTTTAGCGCTGTCCCCAACACAGATCTGTGCTCAAAAGCCTGAAAAACAAGTAAATGTTTTTAATAGTTCGAATACATGCCATATAAGAGTTGGGAAAGTAAAGTTGGGAAAAACATCGCCGAAAACATTCAGCTCAGAAAATTCCAAGAGGGACTAACCCACGATCGTCCAAAATCAAAACAGTACAACAGCTCTCAGCTATACATCCTACCTTGACAAGGTTTACTAAGACATGGAAGAGTCTCACAGCCACATTGATAAGGACGAGTCTTTCTTTCTTAACCTGTGAGACCATCACAACATCAGCACAAAAAACTATCCTTGTTCGCTCATAATAGAATCTGTGTGAAGCAACCAACAAAACTAACCTCCATTGAATCAGAGCGTCTCATCGGCACGGACAGAGAACTCTTGAAATACGTCACAAGACATTCTAGCATTGTTCTATAATACGCTGGAAACGAAGGCCTGAAACATATGAACGTTTTTTCAGAACCATTTTTTTAAACAATATCGTGTTTTCTAACACCGAAGCTCACACTCACCTGGTCAATGTGGGCCAGGTCGCCGAAGCTGTACAAACGTTCGCTTCGTCAAGTAGTTCAGCAACAGCTCCTGTAGTAATACCTTCGATAGCGGCTGATGGATCTTTGGAGTGCAAAATATGATACCTATATGAAACAGTCTTACATTACTCTCAACCTTGTCTGCTGCTATTCTCGAGGTAAGGTTAGGTTGTATACATATATAAACACTGCACAAAAAGAAAGTCCCCCCTATAAATACATCAGAATAAATTCTAAACGAATGAATCGCTGTTAATCAAACCTAGAACCTATGGTAGGTTGCTTAATGGTGCGTGAAGAATTGGGTCACACATGCATGCAATAATGAGTTAAACCCCATTGCAAAAATACCCAATACAAAAATACCCGATTTCAAAATTAACATGCTGAATATGCTAGTGTGATCCGTCTCATTCACCATTCATTGGTAAACACAAATTCGTAGTGCAATCGTGTAAAGCCGTTTAAATCATGCCCAGAATAGGTCCAATTAGTCCTAGGTTTGATTAACAGCGATTCATTTGTTTAGAATATATTCTGATGTATGTGGGGGGGGGGGGACTTTCTTTTTGTGCGGTGTTAAAAACAGCGAACAGGAGCTTCGTAATTCAGTTACTGTAGCTCAACCATGAATAGAGAGCTTCAGATTTGACTTTCTCTACCACTACCGCTACCTTTTCCCGATTTTTAAACAATTTGATTGGTTAATCGGGTAGGTCCGACACATCTGATTGGCTGAAAGATAGATTAAGGCAGCGGTAGAGGTATTGGAAGCAAAATCTGAACCTCTCTAACTACCCCGAGGTCTCTCCAGCCAATTAAGAAAATTTAGATATCTGCTACAAAGACTGCTCAGCATAAGCAGAACAAGACATTACAAGTTGACTAAAGTCTGTTGTGAACTAACACTAAGTCAACTAAGTCATGTAATTTGAATTTTATAAACTTACTTCAATAAATACTGCAGATTCTCATTGTACTTAGATCCCTGTTCTCTTTGTCCGTCTGACTGCAGCCATTCTCGCTTGAGAAATTCGCCACACGTCGATGCTTTATAATCGCAAAATACATATGTTAAAGTGCCTGTTACACAAAATTTTGTCCATGCAGTATTTTATTGAAAAGATAAGTTAAATTCACAATGTAAGTTCTTTGGTAAAATTTTGGTATAAGTTCTGTACCTTGTCGAGTAATTTAACACTATTCGATTTTAAATAATACAACGTGTTACATCACAATGCGTATAATGAGTGTCAATGAGATTGCTTATTTGGTATCATATAACAATAGAAAATTACCGAAACTGTACTTGTATGTGGGTAAGCTATGATTAATCACTAGGCCTCTTTTACTCAACTACTTTTAAAGACGACCACAATAATTCCACTACTTTTAAGTGAATGAAGTTTTTTCAATAATGGCTACATGAATGTGATGTCACACACTCGCACGTTGTGTTATTTGCATATCCAATAAAGATGATTACCTCGATAAAAAACATTTACAAGAATTCTGCCAAAGAAATTACACTGTGATTCTAAGCGATCTTTGCAATGCAATCAAGAAAATAGTGGAAAAAAAGTTGGTGTCACTGTCTTTAAAGAAAGCCGAATGGCCCTTTGAAAAGCGTCCGATTGTGCTTATATAAAAGATCCAATGTTTTTATGTGTCAAAGAAACCTTATCCACTCATTGTGAAGTATAAATCAAATGAGGCCAGGAGTTACTGTATTAAGAAAATTTCTTTTTTATTAGATTCGTTGACTTATCTGCTCAATATACTCACACACTGATAACGCCGTGGCTTCTTTATCAGATTTACTTTTAACAGCAATGAGTAGCTTGACCAAAGTAACTGCCGTTCCAATGGATGGGAGTGTTGCTGAAAATTGCTCGAAATAACGGAACGCTTGGCTGGAATGAAAGTGATCGATATATATGAATGAGTCGATACAACTATGAGACAATCAATAACCAAAATACTGATTACCTGACAAGTTCTTGGAAACCGGGCTGTGATTTCTTGGAGATCTTGGTTCTTGAGCTTAAGATCATCAATCCAGCTTTGAGATGATTTTTGTTGCATGAAGAATTGAAACCAGACCTAACAAAAAAGGGAAGCATACTTATTAAATGACCCAGTGTTATGGCGATGCAAGAATCAGATACTCGTACGACATTCGTTGTTTTTTCCAAGCACTCCGGTTTCCTCATGGAGGTCGACATTTTTTCCCATTTTTTCCTTGTTCTAACTATAGATATCTCATATATACTAGATGGTGCATCCCACACTGTGGGCAGGCGAACATTGAAACCGGGTCGCAGGCGCTGGTCATTCCCAGTTGACATGGAACATGATAATTCGTGTATTTTGTATTGCGGAAATGGACAGAGTTGACATAAATCCTCTTTTATGCAGCTAAAAAGTATTTAATACACAAATGCAGAAAAGTATAGTGTTTTGTGTAACATTTTTTTGGTGAGTGGGAACGACCAATATGGCCGCGGCCTATTGTTATTAGGGGATACCGCTGAGATTTTTGGCTTCACTTTTTGATACACAGATGCGCTATCTAGTGTATATGAGATATCTATGGTTCTAACAGGTCTGTATCAGAGTTGTTAGGGCAACCTTGTAACAGGTCTGATGTCCCCGTAGAGCTTGTTACGAGTCGTTAACAGATTGTTCCAAACTTGTTGAGAACTTGGGACAACCAGTACGAAGACAACTTGTGACAGGTTGTTGACAGGCTGGTTACAAGATGTGCGTTTTTAGGTGTGCACCTCAACAACTGTTTCTTTGCCAAGTCTCCAAACCATGTATTTTAATTACCACTGCGCACTTATATACATCAGGACTGCCTACTCGGCTTCAAAAAGCGTTATCAAAGATGGATGAAATATGAGAGTGTTTGCTCATGAAGTTGACTGCTGACCAGTATTTTTTGTATGATTTAAGAGCCAGCGATGTCCAAACACTCATATTCGTCAGAGATTCGTCAGCCTTCGTAATTTTCAATTGATAACGCAAAATTCAAGCAAAAATATCGCGAGCAGGCAGTCCAGATGTATTTATGTCAATGTTAGTTACCATGAAAAGAACTGAACCAGGCATGAAAACAAACGTTCGAAACAGGATGCCATTAACTTTGCTTCGTCCGTGTCGCTTCCAGGGCCGTCAATCACGCCATCATTCTGCTCCGTCAACTCCTGGAAGAATGCGCTCGTGGTCTCCAAGTGTTGACAAAGATCAGGCAGCAGACTCAGAACGTAAACAACAACTTCCACAGCTGTCTTTTGCGCAAGATGCGAAAAACCAACTTGTTTATCTTGATGAAGCTGTCAAGGGTGATTTGGTCGATTTAAAAAAACACCATGGCCAGAAACACCATAGACTTAAGGCAAGTTGTGGAGTTTACCGATCTGATGGAAGTTTGTCATAAAGTTATATCAATCCTGTTGGCCTCATCAAGTTGAATCAAGTCTATGAAAATCAAACTTGATGCAACTTAATATTTAAACACTTTCTGTTGAAACAACTTGCATAAGTTTGTGAATAAAAAGTCTTGACAATCAACTTGCATCAAGCTTGTTGACAATTTGCTTTTTATCATCAAGCCAGACCAAGTGATGCCAACGCATACTAACACTGGCTTGATGACTGAAAGGAGCCTGCAGCAGAATTGCTAGCGGTCGAGCGAAAGCAAGATTTGTCTTCAATTCGAGATTTGTCTTTACTATTTATTACACAAACGAGAGCTTGAACCGTTACCTTAAGAAATGATGTTTTCGCAGATGACGAAAGAGAGTATTGCAGTTTCTTAACGAGATCGTCAAGCAGGAAATACAATTGAGGTGCTTGTAATTTTAAAATTTCTTTTTTCTGGAAAGTGAAAATGGTACATTTAACACAGTAGCTTTATTATCTTTAAGATATTAAATCCTAACTAGGTTCTATTAAGCTAGCCTGAGAAATTCTAACCCCATATCAGACCCAATACCTCTGTGTTCATATTTGAATCCAGAACGGCTTTGGAAACCAATCCACATTTTAAAATCCCGAAGACATTCAGATCCAACTCTCTACAAATGAAAATAAAGACGATAATTTCGTTTAAAACTTTCTTATTTAATCTGGTTAAACAAGAAAAACAGTTGCCTGAGAATTGACGAGTTCTCAAGCGAGATATTGCATGAAAGTTTTCTAACTCTCGTTTCCTGGTAAAACGAGAGCAAAAGATGCGTTAGTTGACGAGAGTTGATAAGCGAGAGTTAGTGTATGAGAGTTTTCTCAACTCTCATGTCCTGGTGGAAACAGTACAAGTGTTCAATGAGAGTCGATGAAAGCTGACAAGTAAATGTTTGAAGGAGAGTTTTCTCAATTTTGTTTAACTTCTAAAACACGATACGTAAATAATGTCCTACCTAAAACAGGCTCGATATTTGGATGAATTAAGCAAACCGGGGGATATCGAGTTTCTTTTTTCTTTCTTTTCTTCAGCAATTGTCGCATCGTCCTTGTCGGCGGCGTCTTTTTCAACGTACTTGATAAAATAAACATTTAGTTTTTTAATTCATTCAAGTTGACTTGGACTTTTCATTTTGTTATTTTAACCACCTTTTTACCTCGTCGATAGTTTTATCATGATCGCCCTCGATAGTTTTATTTCTACAACAAAAGAATATTTGAAACTAATCGCAAGCACATTGGAAACAATGGGAAAAAATTCAGTCCATTCGTTTGATTGTATTTTCTCATGATGGCCTTCGCCAACAGTAGGCTACCCGCACGTATGGCGCCTAATTAAAAATTAAAAATGGCGGCGGGTGCTGACGTCATCTCACATATTAATTATTTCCCTAACCGTGACGTAATCCGTGACGCTGACGTCAGCATCCGCCGCCATTTTGAATTTTTGATTAGCCGCCATACGTGCCGGATAGCCTACTGCCAACCATTCCACTACTTTGTTTGCAAGCAAACCGCAGTACCCCGAGAAAACCTACACCACTTGTAGTAAGTTCGTTAGGATTTGCCCTAACTTGCTTGTTCCCCTAAATGTAAACTATTAACTATACGTATAAACATCAAGAAATTTTAGAAGATAATAAATATATCTTAGAAATACTTTGAGTTTCCGCCGCGAGTTCGTTTCCCACTTGTCTTTGAAGCAGCCGAATTCTTCCACGTGTTCTCCTCCGTGTCAAAGTGGACAAGCGGTGGAATAAAGGCGGGAGTTTCTACAAACAAATGTTTCAATTAGAGTGCGTTATAATGATCATTAGAACAAAATTAGCATCAGAAATTTCAATTACCTTTTAAGCATTGTTCTAATGAATTTTGTAAAGTCGTGATGGCTTCAACACGACTAAGCGTTTTGCCTTTCATCTCTGGATCTGTTTCCGTTGAAAATGCATTGATCAACTATAATTGATAATCAAAAACACGTGTAAGCTACCGTAGTTTCATGCTAATCTGCAACTTCAGTGAATTCATATCAAACGAGTTATACATTTTACATATCTCTGAGGATGGTTCTGAAATGGAAAGTCTATCTACATGTTACGATTTGTCGCATACGATTCTTACACTGGTATATGTGATCGAGTAAACACGCGTTCAAAACGTCAGATTTCAAATTTCGCCATCAGTGAACGAGTAAAAATCTGACACCAGCGCCATAGGCCAGAGCACAGATATACTTAATCTGTGGCCAGAGTAAGAATTGTATACGACAAACCGTATCGTGTAGACAGGTCATTACAAAACTTTCGCTACTCGAGCCCACTAACCTCTCTATACCAATTCAAACAATAAAACAATGAACTGCAGACAAGCTCCTTGTCTGAAACACCAAGTTTATTGAACGTTTCCATGATCTCTTCCATTTTGAACATCACTACGGGACAGCCTGGTACAAGGAAGACGAGTTATTGTAACCACAAGTAACCAAAGACAATGAAACGTTGGAATTACATTAAACATTACGATAAAACTACACAATGATCACTCAAATTCTGACCTAATAACGCGTCGATTCCTTCCAGTTTTCCCTTGTTTCGATTCTGTTCACAAATTCGCAGAAGACGAAAGTGAGGCGCTGAGCAGACAGGGGCAACAGTCTGGGAACTAAAATAGACAAATAGGCATGATTTTTAAGTGTTTATTGACATCGAAGGAACTAGACACAGTTTCAAAATATCACATATTAGAACCGACCAGACTGCGTAGCTCAGTAGACAGAGCACTGGGCTGGCATTCAACGTAATGCACCGTAGAAAATAATTGGCGGCTTACCTTGAAGACTTGTCGGAATAGTTTAGCAATAAAGTAACGAGATTGAAAGCAATGCACCCTTCTTCAGCGTCATCCAACGCTCCAATAAAATCAACGGGAAGTCCGCTTCTATGTTGAAAAGTGGAAAAGATTTAGCAAAAGGCAAAACTGAACAAGTACAAATTTGCAACATACTCAGGTAATCCTGTTTCCAAGTCAATCAAAAAATCGTCCTGAAAATCGCCGACCACCGTTTCACTGATCCAAGCCTAGAAAAACATCGGAGAAAGCTGAAGTGACAGTTTTAGTCGATTTGAACTCAAGAGCTATTTTCACTTTATCATCATTCAGCCCAGTCACTATTATGTTGGAGACCTATTTCTATGCATTACTTTCTTTCATCGTTATAACAAACCACACACAAAGCTTGTTAATATAGATTGGTGCATGCCCACGCCATCACAACCAACACCACAATGAACCACGTATCACAACCATCAACCACCCATCACAACCATCAACCGTCCATCACAACCAAAAACCACCTACCACCATCAACCACCCATCACAACCACCAACCACTATCAACCACCCATCACAACCATCAACCACCCATCACAACCATCAACTGTCCATCACAACCATAAACCACCTACCACCATCAACCACCCATCACAACCACCAACCACTATCAACCACCCATCACAACCATCATCCACCCATCACAACCATCAACCATCCGTCACAACCATAAACCACCTACCACCATCAACCACCCATCACAACCATCAATCACCCATTACCACCATCAACCACACATCACAACCACCATCACCCATTAGCACACTAATTACCTCAGTCTTTGGATCAAGCTGCCTCTTTTCAATCACGTTCGCCAGTTCATCATAAAACAAAGCCGCTGCTTCGGGCACATCATTAATGCTATTGCGAACCAAATCGAGCAAACTGATCACCTAAGCAAAACGAAGCAGATTACATTGATTGTCTGGTGGCCATTTCCTAACCGAGAAGCATGCATGGATTGTTTGGGAAGGCAGTGCGATTGAGAACACAAGTCGTCAGGCATGGATTAACGGTAATCAATTTATGTTTCGGTCACTAATATGATTCTATCCTCAAGTATCCCCTAACCCTAACCCTTAACCCTAATCAAACGCCTAACCCTAACCTCTCCTACCCCTAACCGTTGCCTTAGTACCGAAACATAAATTGATAACCGGATTGACGAACAGTGAACATAACCTTTGAGGTTTTTCCGTATTCTTGGGTTTCACGTGACGTCATAAATTTCACTGGGGTCAACCCCAAATTGATACACTGTCATCAGACTGAAAAAAATTTTCATTGTATGTGTTGACCTTGTGTTTGGCAGCAAATGTGTGCAATTTCGTGAGATTTGCTTGCTCCAGTGCAGTACAATCATCAATACATTTTGGGTTGACCCCCACTCAGAATTACTGAAAAAGGTTCCAGTAAAACCCAAGAATAGAGATACTGAGGCATCTTTTATATTTTCTTGTCCCTCCAAAAAAATTCATACAGATGCTTTGCAGTTCTCAATGGGGAAATAGATAATGGATATTTAGTTAGGTCCACCACACTGAAGAGGAAATAAATGGCAAAATAATTTTCTGATTCTCTTATTCCAAATGACTTTTGTCTTTGATAGTAGGTCTGTACTTAGACCATCGCAACTTTCGCCTGCATAATTTCTTCTAGTATTCTTACCTGTTTCTGTTTTTCGTTCATGACAATTATTGGTTCTGAGCTGCTTGAATCCATCGGAGTGTCTTCTTCGGGACTGTAAAAACATCGAAACTATAAATTTGAAATCATTTCAAAAATCTGCATGTTTGACAATTCGTAAACGAGGTGCCTTGAAATATTTGGCTCTCATACAGTATTAAAATACCGACCTGGGTTTAGCCATACTCCGTACAATCATAATGGCACCAATGATCCCGATTCGTTTATACCTAAGTCACCGAAATATATCCATTTATCAAGACGACATTCTGCATATTTTGCGCAATTGCCACAGACACTGGGAGAAGATCTAAGGGAATGGACGATTCCCCTTTTAGACAAACTTTTGAATTAGTAATATTCATTAGCACAGCTAGAAAGAGCATCCCAAATTTAGTAAAATTATGAAGTTTCGTTGCAAAAAATTGTAAAATGTCGAAAATGTAGTCCTGTGAAGTTTGCGCGGGGAAGTGTAATCACATTTCAACCAAACTTCACCATTTTACTAAATTCAGGATGCTCTTTCCAGCTGTGCTAATGAATATTCCTAATTCAAAAGTTTGTCTAAACGGCCGTGGAATCGTCCATTTGGCCAAAAAAAAACGCCACTTCAAAAACTTTGATTTACTCAGAAGTAATACAGCAACGACAATAGCTAAAAGCTTAAAATGGACTTTAATACCTGGGCTTTGTTAAGAACTACCTTTTAGCCTGTAGAAAAACTTTTTAGTCTCTTAAAGAGGCAAGCTCGACTGGACACAACGTGCTTATTTCTGCCATTCAAACGAGTAGAAATTAGTGGGACCCAGAACTTTTTTGCATGCACTAGACGGAGAAAACACAGCACTTTGGTGGAAAAACCTGAGTTTCCTCATTTTCGCTAAAAGTTGTGTGGAATAAGAAGTGTTGCACACAAAGCAAGCTAATTTCGCACTCAAATTGCATTTCAATGACAGGGATTGAAGAGTTGGAGTTATCCTTCCAGTGCTATTGGAGATCACTCGCAGCAGGTCGCTTACTTGACAGTGTTGCTTGAAAGTTGTTTTCTGATAACCATATGAAGATCATCCTACGAAAAAAGAATATCATCTTCACATGGCAAAGTAGTTAAATCCTAACAATAGCCTTTCATCTCCAAGGTTCCGGTTTTGAGTGTCAGATGGATTGTGAGTAGAATATGCAGGTGCGGATAAATTCTTATCTGACAGGAAGGGTGCAGTTTTCCAAGGGGAGCATATTAAACAATTGTTGGATACGGTTTTTGTGATATGCAGAATTGTTTAACACAAGAATGATCTAATACATAGTAACGCAAATGGCATGAAAACAGTAAAGATCCAAAAATATTTTACTGCTTTGTTTTGTTGTCATGACAACGAATACCGCATACTATAATAATCTGCATCGTATGCTCAACATGCAGATAACTCAGTTATCTGCTAGCCAATGACTGATAGTCGATTTATCTGCATGCAATTGACCAACCACAGCGCATAAAACAACTGCAACTAAAAAACCTTAAAATAATAAGACAAATAATATTCGCTCTCACTCCCGATGTATATACGATAAAGTGTTGTAATGATCTGTAATTCTAAATCAAAATGAAATTATAGTGACATAATTTTAAAACAGAAGAGACTGTAGTGTTATGGACTGATCCTTACACTTTTTCAATGCAATGAAAGAGGTAAGGAATAAAAAATCCATATTTGGCCAAGGTTGGTGTTCCTACGCAATTCCTTTGAAAATTAAAATGCATCATTATCTTATATCACGCAGTGTACATCATGAAAAACATAACAAACACCACGCTTGGGGAAAATCAAAATGAGTTATACGAAATCGGTTTTTATTTGAGATAAACCTACGATAATTCTGAGTGACAGCACCAAACAAGGCCCATAATATGACCGAACAATTGGACGTTGCTGCCGCCATCACCAAAGCTTTAGAACAACGCAGACTTCAGATCCGTAACGGCAATCTCGGGAAAGGTGCTTATGGCGAAGTTGTTAAAGCAAAGTGTCAAACGGATGACAAATTCTATGCCATAAAAATTCTCCCTTTGCCTGATGAAGGAGGTACAAAATACCATCGACGAGAACTAGAGTTACTTACAAAACTGGAACTGTCGGAACGAAATGTTATCAAATATTTTGCGAGTTGGGTAGTGCGGTCAGTAAACAATGTACAACATCTGTGTATTCAAATGGAGTTGTGTTCAATAAATTTAGGAGCGTTTATCTACGAGAATGACATGGGCGGTCCTGAGATTATCAAAGCTGATGGTCCACCACGATTTTACGAAAAGGTTTTCCCGCAAATTTTGAATGGTTTAGACGCCATCCATTCAATCGGCTGGGTCCATCGCGATCTTCATCCTGGTAATATCCTCATAGCAAACCCCAAACCACAACAAATAGATGGCATTCTTGTCAAGATCGCCGATTTTGGGCTTGCAAGGTATATTAAAACAGAATTCGAAATGTCTCCTAAACTGTCAGTGGTCCCAAAATTAGAGAAAGCATCGCCAGGCGTAGGAAACGCGCTATTTAGAGCGCCAGAACTCTCAACTGCAAATTACGACTTCAAGGTAGACATTTTCAGTTCTGGAGTAATCCTTTACGCATTGAACTATTATGTCCCGAATAAAGATCAATTCACAGATGAGATTGCTGCATTTCGACAAGGGCAACGCGGGCTTAATCATTTACATCATCAGGACGACGAAAAATTGTTTAACCTGATTAAATGGCTGATCGAGCACGAGCCAAGCAAACGACCCACAGCGGCCGAAGCTTTAGCATACATGCAACGCGAGAATCATCATGATGAAAACCCGACTGCATTACCAACGAAAAAGTTCATGGTAAAAAAACGTGGCGGTGACACTTGGTACAGATGCTCTGCGAACGACACACTATCAGATATACAAAAAGCAATAGAAGAACACCCTCTTATTGGGATTAAAGTCGATTCGCAGGAGTTGCAACAAGAGAATACCATTGGAAACAAAGAAGTACTGGTTGGAATAGCATCAGACCAAGATGTCCGAGAAATGTTTCAGAGCGCTGAAAACGAGCGGGAAAGAGTGTTTATAATCGTATCAGAAAAGTTCATTCCAAAATTAGAGTAAATAAAAAATATGGAGGCATATCCTCGTATCCACAAAGAACAGCACATAAACAGAAAGGCCAATCCAAAACCTTTGAAGTTTGTGTCCCCGCACATGTCTCATTACGCATGTTCATTGCACAGGTTTTGGCCATTCAATTGCATTTTCTGGCCAACAGAAACGCTGAATGACATGTCAACACGAAAAAATAATGCTAAGTTATATAATTTTTGTGCTATAGTATAAATTTTTCCCTGTGAGCGCCGTGTTTCCACACAATTCCATAGAAACCACAAATATTGCAACAATTATTCAGTGATGCGCAAAGTATGTATGTAGATGTGATTTTGTCATGTATTATCAGATAGAGTGAATAAATATAAAACACTAAAGTGATCGTGTTAGGCTGTACTCAGTTAATTGGGATTGCAAATAGCTACACCACAAAACCCAGTTCGAATTAATGTCGAAGCCCCTGAAACCATAAAAAAGATAAGTTGCTTGTAAGTTTGCATGGTAAACATATCAAATCAAAATACAATTTTGTGGAAACACCACGTAAATTTACTATCGCAAAGCTTCCGATCCGTAAGCTCGGATCTTCATCAGTGCTAACATTATTAGTGATTGCTGCCGCAGCGAGCGAGCATTAAGCGAGTAAGTAAGTCAGTGTAAAAGTCATTTTACCATCATGCAACGCGCGGCTATAACACCGAGCACGTGTTCTTACTGTGTTTGTTTAAGAACTAGCTGATCTGACCGTGAGTAAAAAGCCTAGAACTAGCTAGGGAATAAAAATCCATTTTGCTGTTTTTAATCACTTATATCTTTTATTTTCCTTTATGAAACTTGTTGAAACTCAGTAATCATGTTCAGTAAAGAAAATTATAAGTCCACCAGAAATTTGGAACTGAACTAAATTATACTTAATGAGAAATTTGCTAGTTTGGCTCGAAAAATGGATTGCTATTTGACAACTAGTGCCAGTACTTATCCGTGGTTTCATATCACCAAGTAAATACTTAGATCTTATAACTTGTGTCGGTCGGCTGCCGATGCTTTACGATTGTGGCAAAATGCGGCGATAGTTAAATGAATTCAATTTCATAGGCATAGCACGTTGCATATCGTAAACTAGGTAACTTTCAGGCTTTGTTTACCCTGCCAACACATGCTTATGTCGCGCAAGCATGTCGCACTACGTGAACTGATCAATTTATTGCTTTTTGTAGCAGCCTTCTACAGCAGTATTTACCACACCAGTATAGCTATTGCAGGTTAGCCGAAGCGTGCGTGCGTGGGTGGTATAATAAATGTCATTTCCTGTTTTCCTGGAACCACACTGTGCTTGAATTCATACGAACGCTTTGTTCAAGTTGTAGTCTTTTAGATAGACTCTATATTCAGTAAAACAGGCTTAAACGTGATTCAGGATTCGTTAACATGAGCGAACAAGGAGAAAAGCGGATAAATATATCTTTAGAAAAACTCAAAGAGGATTTAAAGGGACGGGATTACGAGTATGAAATTCAACTTGGCAGAGGAAGTTACAGTTCAGTAATACAAGTCAAATACCTGCCGCCGCTGCAAAACACGGAAGGTAAAGGAGGCAATGAGAAATACGCCGTAAAAATTCTTCCTATTGTGAAGGATAAGACCCAGGGCGAGGGGAACACCGAGGGTAAGACGACGACGGCGAAATACAGGGAACGAGAACTAAAATTTCTTAAAGAAGAGGAATATTCGCACAAGAATATTGTCAAATATAGCGGTTCATGGACGATGAACATCAACGAAACCCAATATCTGTGCATTCGAATGGAGCTGTGTCGTGTCAACTTGTATGTTTTCGTCTATAACAACACCATCAAAGATCTGGGAAAGGCTGAAATTATCAAAGCTCGAGGTCCTCCGCGATTTTATCAACATGTGTTTCCGCAGATTTTGAGGGGTCTAGGTTTTATCCACGATTTGGGGTGGGTGCATCGGGATATCCACCCGGGCAATATTCTTATTGCAAATCCAAATCCAGAACAAATTACAGATATTACCGTCAAAATCGCCGATTTTGGCTTGGCCAGGGAAATCCGTTCGAAACTTTCTGAATCTCTAACCCTAACCGACGGCGTAGAATTGGAAGAGCTATCATTCGATGTAGGAAACAAACTGTTCAGAGCGCCTGAACTGAAAACTAACTGTTATGATTACAAAGTTGACTTATACAGCGCAGGAATTGTCTTGTACTTTCTAAGTCGTTACCTTGAAGAAAAGATGCAATGGAATGATGAGATCAAGGCTTTTAAAGACGGGAAGCGTCGTTCTGACGATTTGTATCATCAAGACGATGAGCATTTAGTGCGCCTTATCCAGTCGCTTATGAAGAAGAGAGAAAACCGCCCGACCGCCAAGCAGGCTTTGGAGATTGCCAAGGAATTTGGTGAATCCTGGGAGGATATTGAATCCCAAGAACTTGTTGAACCCGAGGAACAGCCAGAGTCCAAGGTTGACGGCAGTTCGGATCGACGTCCCATAAAAGAAGACACCTTTAACCTGTCTAGTTTAAAGGCAGCAATACAGCCTCAGCAAAAAAGTGCCTGGAAAGTGCGGAAACCAACTTACCCCATTGTGTCAGAAAAAAAGTCAGCCAGCGAGCACTCCACAGAAACTACAGTTCCTGAAGAGAAATCGTGGAAATTTTTTGTACAGAGAGAAGGCGAATGCACCTGGAATCGATGGTCGGTGGAAGGCAGTGCTTTAACTATAGATGATTTCCAAACAGCAATTGAAAGCTTTAGCAACATCAAACCGGAGTCTCAAAAGCTAGTGCAAAAGAGAACCATGAAAGATGGTACACAAGAATTGTTTAACATAACGTATACAGAAGATTTCAAGGAGATGTTTCAAAGTGCCGAAGAATCAGGCCAGGAAATTTGCATCGTTGTGTCAGAAGTACCAACGTCCGACGTGCACTCTACGGAAACCACCGTTCCTGAAAAGAAATTTTTAGTCATAGAAGACGGTAAGACAACCTGGAATCGATGCTCTGTGACAGGCAATAACGTAACCTTGGCTGGTTTGAAAGACGCCATAAAGCATTGCCTTAACAAGGAACTCGAACCTAAAAAGTTGGTCCAAATCACGGACGGTACGGGAAGACAGACTAACATAAACTCTGACGAACATGTCAAGGAGATGTTTGAAAGCGCTGAGGAAAAAGGAATTAAAGTGGACATCGTTGTATTAGATGAAACACGACCGGACATGTACGCCTAAAGCCTCTACTTTGTAAGCTCTACAAAGCCAAGAACATGAACTAACTCCTGATTTAATATTTCAAAATAACCTCTTACAATTGTAACTATACATTGTACAGAAAAAAATGAACAATCTGTTCAGGTTAATGACAACAGCATTGAACATTGTCGATGCTTTGCTGCCCACAATGTTCAATGTCGTCAACAATATTGTTCAGCATTGCTACACCTGATTGCGGGCTAATTCGACAATGTTGAACACTATTGTTGACAATATTGAACAATGTGGGCAGCAAAACATTGTTCAATGTTGTTTTCATCAACTCTGAACAGGTTGTTCATTTCAGTTTTAGAGTGTACTTAATTTAGCACGTCAGCGGGTGATGGCCACTGTGTATCCAGGGGGGTCAATCTAGCCTCGTTCCTAGGCGCTTTCTAATTTCCTAATCAGGAAAAGTGTATAGGATTGTATATATAGATTTAATATCGTGGATGCTACCAACATACTTTCATAGGTAATTAACAACCATTTACAGCGCATGGTCTGTTTGGCAAGGATACGATAACAGCAACGGAGACGTATAGCGAAGGCTTTGGGAGGGTGTCCTTGGTGGAGGGGAGATTTTTAAACTGTTTTTTGTTTGATATAAAAACAATGTATCTGTCTATTCGAAATTGTTAATGTCTTATTTGAATTTAAGAGATCGTGTAGGGGTCAGCTGTGAGAAGGTAGGACAGCTTTACCCACCGGGCAGCAACTGTTTCAACCGTTGTTAATTAAAATGCTCAAAAACCCCTATACAACAGCAGAAAAGCTATTGTCTTGATAAAAACAAAAGTTCAAGATAGAGTCATTGATCTATGTTAGCTATTTTGGGCAGGTCAAAAAATCGCTATATGACTTCTGACAACCGACCTCTGTACCTCGCGAAGTGAACCTCAAAGCAATGCGAAAAAATACGATACAATTTTTAAATAGATAGATAGTTTAATTGGTTTAATTAGTTCTGTACAAGTGATTGAGACTTGAAATTTTAATCCTATTTACAGAACACGAAAAACAATTAGCAATTCACTTGTACAGAAATATTGTAAGTTTTAACGAATAGTTATTAGGCTATTTTATCTGATGAGTGCCACATCTCGTGGTACGAAACTAGTTAGTAATGCCGGAAGACGCCCAGTGGAATTTGATGAGTCGTTGTGTGAATAAATTATTATGCTGTGCATATCCATTGAGCACTCTTTCAAAAGTGTATGAAAATATGATTTTAATCAGTTTAATACTTGAAACGTCGATAATGTGTTGATCGGCTAAATTTCGAGCAAGTTTCTCGCTACTGGCGGACACCCACAGTACAGCATTCCATATAATAATATAAGTAATATAAGTCTGGCGAACCACACCGCACTGAAGTCGTAACAAGCCTAGCAGTAGCAGAGTTCAAGCAATGCTGTTCAAATTTGTCAGCAGAGTGTCTTCGTCCATCTTCTTAACATTTTCCAACAACTTCATTACAAGTTGTTCCCAAGCTTACTATGCAAAGCTATTGCGAACACTTATAAGTATAGTAAAAGTACGTTTATAAGTATACAAATACTATACATATAAAAAAAGGGGAGCGGTTTAATCCCACTGTTACGCATCTGCCTGCCGCCAGTTAACTGAGCGTCAAGTGATCGATGAGACGAGCTCAGCAGGGGAAATTTGAATCATCAGGTTTAATTATCGAGTTACGCAAGGTTCCCCAGTCTGCCTCTGCAGTTTGGCTAATAACCCGAACTCAATGATTTGTCAACTTTAAGTACCTTTTCGCCCGCCGGGAATGACGGAGTTTTAAATTCGCCCTATTTCTAAGGTTTTTGGGGTGTCAGATGTTGTAGCAGCGCTCAAGAGCGATACCGCTGACACTTGCGTCTTGGCCGAGACCAACGCCTAGTTAACGCAGTTGCCATACGAAGTTAAGACTGAAGTAATCTTGTTGTGACCGCTCCGCCTTGAAAGTAAGTATATATGTTATTTCTGTAAGACAGGTTATACTTCACATTTAAGATAGCCTAACATGGGATAGTATCCATAACTAAGTGTTGGTAGAACACAAAAAGTACACAAAACATGGATCTCTCACTACCTGAATCGATATTTAAAACGGAATTCCACGAATTCGAAACGTGGCACTCAGCCTAATTCGTTTCAGTAAGTGAAAGATTCCATGTAGATAGACATAGCTACTTGTATAGCCTTGTTGTGCTGTTAAATTTCGTTAAGATGTGAACGGTTATTCGGTGAATATGGAATAGCTTAGTAAGATTCCTTTAGATTGATGTTAACGCCAAACCGCTAACTGCAGGTAACTTTTTTGCTTTGTAACGAGACAAAAATCATCAACAGTGAAGTGTTTGAAGCATACAATTTATCAAAATCATGATCTCAAAAACTTTCATACACACTAAATAGGTGAATGCCTCAATCGCCCGACATTCGAGTTGAAAGAGTCGTGTCGTTTTTACAGCACTTAGACAACACTCGCGTATAGTCGACCGTTATTGCTGATAGCGAAGTTTAGATATGGAAGCATGCTGTGTATGAGGCTTAGTACAGGCTGTGTATCAGTGTACGACTATTGCAGTTTACTATAACAGTCAATTCGTGGACTTTTTCCAATTTTACGCTTATTCTTGTATGTTTATTGTGAAATTGACATTTTTGCACCACGCTATTTGGTTAGCGTTTCATTCTGAGCGATTTTCTATTTTTGTTCTTCAATAGCTATACTTTATCTCACTAATTCAGTTGAATACAGCTAACACAAGAAAAGGTAGATCTGGACTACAGAGAGTTGCCAAAAAAAGAGCTCTAACTAAGAACAATAATAGCTATAAATAAGGAGAATGTTAACAAAAGTTGTGTTTTCGTACTTGCACAGGTACCCGTGTGTAAGTATAAACTATAATTGCAATTCTTATTTAAATGTTTGAAAAACAGGTGCATTTGGCGAGTTTTTAAAATAAATTCAAAATGGCGGTTTTAAATGAAATTATTACTTTCAGGCGGAAATTTTTTGTAGCTTTTCCCTCGACTATAAGGTAGATTTTTACTTCAAAAACCCTAATCCAGAAATCAGAAACCCAATCTTAATAATTGTTTGCTTCAGGACCCAGATTTGTTTGTTAACACAGCATTTGGATTACTCTATGTCTACATCAGGTACTGATACAACACACGATAGGTTAACCAACTGACGCATTCTAGTGGCGCATTCTTTTAAAGACACCATTGACAATTGTGTACATGAAATCGCTACCTATCATGCTTTTAGTATGCTACAATGTGCTTTCACATTTCGACTAACATTACTGAGTAATTTTTTGGCAAACACTTGCTGAATAGGTTTGCCGTTTGCAAACGTCAATCGAATAGTTTTCAATATGCATAAATGTCGGAGACTCAGAGGATAAAAAAATGTTGAATTAACATGGAAAAATATGGGCGAAAAGAATGGTGTTATATATCCATTGTATGTGGTACTGGTACTGTTGATCAACTTTCATTGTGGCAAAACAATCATATGTGGCTATTAATATCATTTTTCTTTGTTTACTTGATTCTGATAGGCTAAGAACTGTGCCGATTAATAATTAATCGGCATAGTGTGCCGATTAAAAATTAATCGGCACGGATCGCGAGCCCCGCGGGGCGCGGGATTTTAAAAACTAAAAACATAAACAAATCGCTGAAACATTTTTTAAAAAAATGATATTAATAGGAAATTATACTTGCCCCCGAAGTATTAATGAAAAGTCACACTTGTGTTTGGCGAAATATTTATAATACTGCTCGTGCTTCGCACTCGCGATATTATAAACATTTCGCCAAACACGCGTGTGATTTTTCATTAATACTTCTCGGACCGTGTAATTTCCTGTACTAATAATAGACCAAATATTTTGCCATCGAACTCATGGTCAGTACGAGTGATCATAAGGATAGTGCAAAGTTGACATGACAAAACGATGATCACATATGCTAGTTGATGTGACAGACTATTTAGAACCAGCATAATGAATGCGCGTTATGCGAGAAAATACGCGTATGTAAAATCTACAGAGGGGGGGGGGGGGGGGTCAACAGGTGGCGATATAACATTTGTTCTAACATTAATAAACATTGCAAAATATTTGACACAATAACAATCACTCGTAGTAAAATTGACCACAAATGATTCACCTATTTCACCATGATCAGTTACAAACAAGAAAATTGACTACATTTTGATTTGCTTTTTGAGTATACCTTATTTGAAAAGCTGATCCGAATGAATTTTACATTTCAGAAAAAAAAACAACATTGTCATGGCATTCTTTGTATTAAACGTCGGCCGTAAGCTATCATTGATCATTAGAGGTTACAATGTTCAGTCAGTGAGAGACGTGTGTCTAACTGCTGTTACATTAGGCGCCTTCTACACGAAATATGCTTTAGAAGCAAAAAGAATTGACGCCGGTACTAATCAAGCTTTTGGTGGTGAGCGAGATGATCAAAAGATTAAAGAAATTAAACCTGGTTGTCTACACGTGTTGCTGGAATGTTTCACGGACAAAAGATTTTTGGAAGTAGTAGACGACGTTGAAAGTGGACGAATAAAAGAATGTTTGGAAATGGAGTTTTTGAACATTGAAATTAAAGTGGAGGGATTGCAGGTCGAAATTGAGAATATGGAAGAAGTCAAGGAATGGAAAAAGCAGATGTAAGGTTTTCCGTCGGTCAAAAGTATAATAGTTGGCAAATGAGCTGAGTTCTGAAATGGTTTGAACGATTATTAGGTTAGAATTTGACGTATGGGTCTTATTTTTGTATAGTTTGTTGTCCATTGATAATACGAACGTTGCTGCGAGTACTGCAAATATAAAGCCACATGAGACTGATGACAACGAATCGAACACGAAAGAATTTACCACTAGTGGTATGTATTGTATGGTAACTATGTACAATTACTACTATGCAGGCCAATCTTCGTTAAAAGAGTTTTTGAAAATTGAAATTAAAGTGGAGGCGGCATTGCAGGTTGAAATTGAGAATATTGAAGAAGTCAAGAAATACAAAGAGCCTCACTTCAGCTGAGTTCTGGAATGGGCAAACCAATCTTAGTTTCAACCTGGTATCGCCCACCAGTTTCAAATATTGAATTTCTACAATATTTTGAAAAATTTCGTCGGAAAATGGATGATGAAAACAAAAAAATAATCATAGCCGGTGATTTTAACTGTGATCTGTCAAAAAAGATTGTGTCAACCCTAGTATTAAAATGATGAAAGACATTTATCAGCTTTAAAAACATAATAAGCAAAGCAGGACAACTAACTGTTCTCAAACTCTTTTAGATATTATACTTATACTAAAACTGACGACACGAAATGGGTCATGGAAATGGGGGTAGGCCTGGTTAAACTTTATATTTGCAGGAAAATAAGTATTCCTAAGGGAAATCCTAAAATAATAGAAACAAGACAATTCAAGCACTTCGATTCCACTGAATTTCAAAGCGATCTATAAGAAAAGCTTTTTGTAATTTCTATCACTACTCTGATCCCAATTTAGCTTGGCTTAGCGCCATTGTTCAATGCTGTTTTTTAATCAGCCCCGAACAGGTTGTTCGTTTTTTGATGTGTATGCTTAATGAATTGTCATGGTCGGCATGCCTAGTCGTGAAATTGTTAACCGCAAACGTCTAACTTTAAGCTGTGATAGAAAAATCATTGAACAACAAGGTTTTTGTACTGTGTTTCGGTGCGGAGATTTTTTAATATATTGACGGTTGATAATTTTCTTATAATTACATTACAAAGGTGTCTGATCCTCAGTCTGAGGTTCGCCGTTTGCAAACGTCGATCTAATAGTCTCCAATAATGCATAGATGTCGGAGACTCAGAGGATAAAAAATTTTTGAATTAACATGGATAAATATGTGCGAAAAGAATGGTGCTATTAGCTGTTGAACAACTTTCATTGTGGCAAAACAATCATATGTTGCTATTAATAATAGGCCAAACATTTTGCAATCGAACGCATGGCCAATACGAGTGATCCTAAGGATAGTGCACTGAATGTTGACATGACTAAACGACGATCATGGCCAGTTGATGTGACAGACAATTTAAGTGGTGCATTATGAATGGGCGTAATGCAAGAAAATATGCCTATGTAATATCTACACACGGGGGGGGATAAATAGGTAGCGATATAACATTTGTTCTAACGTTAATAAACATTGCAAAATATTTGACACAATAACAACCACTCGTAGTAAAATTAACCACAAATGATTCACCTATTTCACCATGATCAGTTGCACACAAGAAAATTAACTACGACTTTTTGTTTTGGTTTTTTAGTATACCTTATTTGTAAAACTGATCCAAATGAACTTTACATTTCAGACGAAAACAACATTGTCACGGCATTCTTTAGATTAAACGTTGGCCTTACGCTATCATTAATCATTAAAGGTAAAAATGTTCAGTCAGTGAGAGACGTTTGTCTAACTGCTGTTACATTAGGCGCCTTCTACACAAAATATGATTTAGAAGCAAAAAGAATTGACGCCGCTACTATTCTGGCTCTTGGTGGTGAGCGAGATGATCAAAAGATTAAAGAAATTAAACCTGATAGTCTACGCGTGTTGCTGGAATGTTTTACGGACAAAAGATTTTTGGAAGTAGTAGACGACGTTGAAAGTGGACGATTGAAAGAATGTTTGGAAATGGAGTTTTTGAACATTGAAATTAAAGTGGAGGGATTGCAGGTCGAAATTGAGAATATGGAAGAAGTCAAGGAATGGAAAAAGCAGATGTAAGGTTTTCCGTCGGTCAAAAGTATAATAGTTGGCAAATGAGCTGAGTTCTGAAATGGTTTGAACGATTATTGGGTTAGAATTTGACGTATGGGTCTTATTTTTGTATAGTTTGTTGTCCATTGATAATACGAACGTTGCTGCGAGTACTGCAAATATAAAGCCACATGAGACTGATGACAACGAATCGAACACGAAAGAATTTACCACTAGTGGTATGTATTGTATGGTAACTATGTACAATTACTACTATGCAGGCCAATCTTCGTTAAAAGAGTTTTTGAAAATTGAAATTAAAGTGGAGGCGGCATTGCAGGTTGAAATTGAGAATATTGAAGAAGTCAAGAAATACAAAGAGCCTCACTTCAGCTGAGTTCTGGAATGGGCAAACCAATCTTAGTTTCAACCTGGTATCGCCCACCAGTTTCAAATATTGAATTTCTACAATATTTTGAAAAATTTCGTCGGAAAATGGATGATGAAAACAAAAAAATAATCATAGCCGGTGATTTTAACTGTGATCTGTCAAAAAAGATTGTGTCAACCCTAGTATTAAAATGATGAAAGACATTTATCAGCTTTAAAAACATAATAAGCAAAGCAGGACAACTAACTGTTCTCAAACTCTTTTAGATATTATACTTATACTAAAACTGACGACACGAAATGGGTCATGGAAATGGGGGTAGGCCTGGTTAAACTTTATATTTGCAGGAAAATAAGTATTCCTAAGGGAAATCCTAAAATAATAGAAACAAGACAATTCAAGCACTTCGATTCCACTGAATTTCAAAGCGATCTATAAGAAAAGCTTTTTGTAATTTCTATCACTACTCTGATCCCAATTTAGCTTGGCTTAGCGCCATTGTTCAATGCTGTTTTTTAATCAGCCCCGAACAGGTTGTTCGTTTTTTGATGTGTATGCTTAATGAATTGTCATGGTCGGCATGCCTAGTCGTGAAATTGTTAACCGCAAACGTCTAACTTTAAGCTGTGATAGAAAAATCATTGAACAACAAGGTTTTTGTACTGTGTTTCGGTGCGGAGATTTTTTAATATATTGACGGTTGATAATTTTCTTATAATTACATTACAAAGGTGTCTGATCCTCAGTCTGAGGTTCGCCGTTTGCAAACGTCGATCTAATAGTCTCCAATAATGCATAGATGTCGGAGACTCAGAGGATAAAAAATTTTTGAATTAACATGGATAAATATGTGCGAAAAGAATGGTGCTATTAGCTGTTGAACAACTTTCATTGTGGCAAAACAATCATATGTTGCTATTAATAATAGGCCAAACATTTTGCAATCGAACGCATGGCCAATACGAGTGATCCTAAGGATAGTGCACTGAATGTTGACATGACTAAACGACGATCATGGCCAGTTGATGTGACAGACAATTTAAGTGGTGCATTATGAATGGGCGTAATGCAAGAAAATATGCCTATGTAATATCTACACACGGGGGGGGATAAATAGGTAGCGATATAACATTTGTTCTAACGTTAATAAACATTGCAAAATATTTGACACAATAACAACCACTCGTAGTAAAATTAACCACAAATGATTCACCTATTTCACCATGATCAGTTGCACACAAGAAAATTAACTACTACTTTTTGTTTTGGTTTTTTAGTATACCTTATTTGTAAAACTGATCCAAATGAACTTTACATTTCAGACGAAAACAACATTGTCACGGCATTCTTTAGATTACACGTTGGCCTTACGCTATCATTAATCATTAAAGGTAAAAATGTTCAGTCAGTGAGAGACGTGTGTCTAACTGCTGTTACATTAGGCGCCTTCTACACAAAATATGATTTAGAAGCAAAAAGAATTGACGCCGCTACTATTCTGGCTCTTGGTGGTGAGCGAGATGATCAAAAGACTAAAGAAATTAAACCTGATAGTCTACGCGTGTTGCTGGAATGTTTTACGGACAAAAGATTTTTGGAAGTAGTAGACGACGTTGAAAGTGGACGATTGAAAGAACGTTTGGAAAAGGAGTTTTTGAACATTGAAATTAAAGTGGAGGGATTGCAGGTTGAAATTGAGAATATGGAAGAAGTCAAGGAATGGAAAGAGCAGATGTAAGGTTTTCCATGGGTCAAAAGTATAATAGTTGAAAATGAGCTGAGTTCTTAAATGGTTTGAGCGATGATTAGGTTAGAATTTGACGTATGGGTCTTATTTTTGTATAGTTTGTCCTCCACTGATAATACGAACGTTGCTGCAAATATAAAGCCACATGAGACTGGTGACAACGAATCGAACACGGAAGAACTTACCACTAATGGTATGTAATGTATGGTAACTATGTACAATTAGTACTATGCAGGCCAATCTTCGTTAAAAGAGTTTTTGAAAATTGAAATTAAAGTGGAGGCATTGCAGGTTGAAATTGAAAACATTGAAGAAGTCAAGAAATGCAAAGAGCTTCACTTTAGCTGAGTTCTGGAATGGACAAACCAATCTTAGTTTCAACCTGGTATCGCCCACCAGTTTCAAATATTGAATTTCTAAAATATTTTGAAAAATTTCGTCGAAAAATGGATGATGAAAACAAAAAATAATCATAGCCGGTGATTTTAACTGTGATCTGTTAAAAAAAGATTGTGTTAACCCTAGTATTAAAACGATGAAAGACTTAATAAACATTTATCTGTTCCAAAAACATATTAATAAGCCAAGCAGAACAACTAACTGTTCGCAAACTCTTTTAGATATTATACTTACTAAAATTGACGATACGAAATGGGTCATGGAATTGGGGATAGACCTGGTTAAACTTTATATTTGCAGGAAAATAAGTATTCCTAAGGGAAATCCTAAATTAATAGAAACAAGACAATTCAAGCACTTCAATTTCACTGAATTTCAAAGCGATCTATAAGAAAAGCTTCTGGTAATTTCAATCACTACACTGATCCCAATTTAGCTTGGCTTAGATGGAAAGAAATATTTCTCTGAATTGCTGATAAACATGCACCTTTATGAATAAGAAAATTAAAGAGCGAATATACGCCATGGCTAACTAACGAAATTAAAAGTATGAGTTATCACAGGGAATATTTGAAAAAGAAAGCAGTAAGCCTTAATTCCCCAGTGTATCACAATGCGTAAAAAATGTAGAAATGAGGTAAATCGTGGTATTAAAAAAAATACAAAACAAGTTTGGAAAATACTACTAATAGTAAGGATAACTGGAATATCATAACTGAACAAGAAATCTAAGATCACTTCAATAAAGGAGCTCATATATTTACCAAAATAAGAAAACTGATGATAAAGATACTGCAAATGAGTTCAATATTTTTTTTTGTAAAATTTGACTCCAACTTGCCGAAATATACCACGATTGGATCTTGAACCCCTATATTATGTGACCTCGCAAAAAAACGTTTTCGAATTTAAAGCTGATAAATATATCTTTAGAAAAACTCAAAGAGGATTTAAAGCGACGGGGTTACGAGTATGAAATGCAACTTGGCACAGGAAGTTACAGTTTAATACAAGTCAAATACCTGCTGCCGCCGCAAGACACGGAGGGTAAAGCAAGCAACGGGAAATACGCCCTAAAAATTCTTCCTATTGTGGAAGATAAGACCGAGGGCGAGGGAAAGTCCGAGGGCGAGGGAAAGACCGAGGGTAAGACGTCGACGGCGAGGTACAGGGAACGAGAATTACAATTTCTTAAAGAAAATGGATATTCGCATGAGAATATTGTCAAATATAGCGGTTCATGGACGATGAACATCGACGAAAGGCAATATCTGTGCATTCGAATGGAGCTGTGTCGTGTTAACTTGTCTGTTTTCGTCTATAACAACACCATCAAAGATTTGGAAAAGGCTCAAATTATCAAAGCTCGAGGTCCTCCACGATTTTATCAACATGTGTTTCCGCAGATTTTGGAGGGTCTAGGTTTTATCCACGATTCGGGGTGGGTTCATCGGGATATCCATCCGGGCAATATTCTTATTGCGAATCCAAATCCAGAACAAATTACAGACATTACCGTCAAAATCGCCGATTTTGGCTTGGCCCGGGAAATCCGTTCGAAACTTCTGGATCCTCTAACCCTTACAGACGACGTTGAATTGGAAGAGTTATCATTCGATGTGGGAAACAAACTGTTTAGAGCGCCTGAACTGAAAACTAAATGTTATGATTACAAAGTTGACTTATACAGCGCAGGAATTGTCTTGTACTTTCTAAGTCGTTACCTTGAAGAAAAGACGCAATGGAAAGATGAGATCAAGGCGTTTAAGGCCGGGGAGCGTCGTTCTGACGATTTGTGTCATCAAGACGATCAGCATTTAGTGAGCCTAATCCAGTTGCTTATGAAGAAGAGAGAAAATCGCCCGACCGCTAAGGAGGCTTTGGAGATTGCCAGGGAATTTGGTGAACCCTGGGAAGATGTTAAATCCCAAGAACTTGTTAAACCCGAGGAACATCCTGAGTCCACGGTTGACGGCAGTTCGGATCGACGTTCAATAAAAGAAGACACCTTAAACCTGTCTAGTTTAAAAGCAGCAATAGAGCCTCAGCAAAAAAGTGCCTGGAAAGTGCGGAAACCAACTTCCCCCATTGTATCAGAAAAAAAGTCAGCCAGCGAGAACTCCACAGAAACTACAGTTCAAGAATTGGTTAACATAACGTATGCACAAGATTTTGAGGAGAAGTTTCAAAGTGCTGAAAAACCAGGCCAGGAAATTCGCATCGTTGTGTCAGAAATACAAACGTCCGACGTGCACCCTACGGAAACCATTGTTCCTGAAAAGAAGAAATTTTCAGTCATAGAAGAAGGCGAGACAATCTGGAATCGATGCTCTGTGACAGGCAATAACATAACCTTGGCTGGTTTGAAAGAAGCGATAGGGCATTGCCTTAACAAGAAACTCGACTCTAAAAAGTTGGTCCAAATCACGGAAAGCACGGAAGGACAGATTAACATAAACTCTGACGAAGATGTCAAGGAGATGTTTGAGAGCGCCGAGGAAAAAGGAATTAAAGTGAAGATCGTTGTATTAGATGAAACACGATCGGACATGTACGCCTAAAGCCTCTACCTTGTAAGCTCTATAAAGCCAAGAACATGAACTAACTCCTGATTTAATATTTCAAAATAACTTACACTTGTAACTATACATTGTACAGAAAAAAAAATGAACAATCTGTTCAGGTTGATGACAACAGCATTGAACATTGTCGATGTTTTGCTGCTCACATTGTTCAATGTCGTCAACAATATTGTTTAGCATTGTTACACCTGATTGCGGGCTAATTCAGCCTCGACAATGCTGAACAATATTGTTGACAATATTGAACAATGTGGGCAGCAAAACATTGTTCAATGTTGTTTTCATCAACTCTATACAGCTTGTTCATTTCAGTTTTGGAGTGTACTTAATCTAGCACCTCAGCGGGGTGATGGCCACTGTGTATCCAGGGAGTGTCAATCAATACTACGCGCACATAAGCTACCATTCTACCAACACACTTTCATAGCTAGTTAACAACCATTTACAGCGCAAGGATACGATAACTGCAGCCGAGACCTAAAGCGAAGGCTTTGGGAGGGTGTCCTTGGTGGGGGGGGGGGAGATTTTTAAACTGTTTTTTGTTTAATACATAGAAAGCAATGTATCTGTCTATTCGAGAAGGTAGGACAGCTTTACCCACCGGGCAGCAACTGTTTCAACCGTTGTTAAAATGCTCAGAAACCCCTATACAACTGCAGAAAAGCTATTGCCTTGATAAAAACAAAAGTTCAAGATAGAATTATTGATCTATGTTAGCTATTTTGGGCAGGTCAAAAAATCGCTATATGACTTCTGACAACCGACCTCAGTACCCCGCGAAGTGAACCTCAAAGCAATGCGATACTGAATACGATACAATTTTTTGATAGATAGATAGTTTAATTGGTTTAACTAGTTCTGTACGAGTGATTGAGACTTGAAATTTTAATCCTATTTACAGAACACGAAAAACAATTAGTAATTCACTTGTACAGAAATATTGTAAGTTTTAACGAATAGTTATTAGGCCATTTTATCTCATGAGTGCCACATCTCGTGGTACGAAACTAGTTAGTAACAAAGACGCCTAGTGGAATTTGTTGAGTCGTATGAATAAATTATTATGCAGTGCATATCCATTGAGCACTCTCTCAAAAGTAAATGAAAATATGACAGTTTAATACTTGAAACGTTGGTAATGTGTTGATCAGCTAAATTTCTCGCTACTAAAGAAACTTTGGCGGACACCTGCAGTACAACATTCTATATATAATACTATAAGTAATATAAGTCAAGCGCACTACACCGCACTGAAGTCGTAACAAGCCTATAGGCATAACTATAGCAGAGTTCAAGCAATGCTGTTCAAACTTGTCAGCAGAGTGTCTTCGTCCATCTTCTTAACATTTTCCAACAACTTCATTACAAGTTGTTGGCAAGCTTACTATGCAAAGCTATAGCGAACACAGCAGGGGAAAATTTGAATTATCAGGTTGAATTATCGAGTTACGCAAGGTCCCCCAGTCTGCCTCTGCAGTTTGGCTAATTAGTCGAACTCAATGATTTCTCGACATTAAGTACCTTTTGGCCCGCCGAGAATGACGAAGTTTTAAATTCGCCCTATTTCTGAGGGTTTTTGGGGTGTCAGGTGATATTGTAGCAACGCTCATGGGCGATACCGCTGACACTTGCGTCTGGGCCGAGACCAACTCCTATAGTTAACGCAGTTGCCATACGAAGTTAAGACTGAAGTAATCTTGTTGTGATTTGTGACCGCTCCACCTTGAAAGTAAGTATATATGTTACTTCTGTAAGACAGGTTATACTTCACATTTAAGATAGCCCAACATGGGATAGTATCCATAACTAAGTGTTGGTAGAACATAAAACGTACACAAAACATGGATCACTCACTACCTGAATCGACATTTAAAACGAAATTCGACGAATTCGAAACCTGGAATTCTGCTTAAATCGTTTCAGTAAGTGAAAGATTCCATGTAGATAGACATAGCTACTTGTATAGCCTTGTCGTGCTGTTAAATTTTGTTAAGAAGTGAATGATTATTCGGTGAATATGGAATAGCTTAGCAAGATTCCTTTAGATTGATGTTAACGCCAAACCGCTAACTGCAGACACTTCCTTTGTAATATGAGACAAAAATCAACCGTGAAGTGTCTGAAGCATACAATTTATCGAAATCATGATCTCAAAAACTTTCATACACGGTAAATAGGTGAATGCCTCAATCGCCCGACATTCGAGTTGAAAGAGTCGTGTCGTTTTTACAGTACTTAGACACTCGCGTATAGTCCAGCGCTATTGCTGATAGCGAGGTTTAGATATGGAAGCATGCTGTGTAAAGGCTGGGTACAGGCTGTGTATCAGTGTATGACTATTACAGTTTACTATAAATGTTGATTCGTTGACTTTTTCCAATCCTTTTATTGTGACATTGACATTTTTGCACTACGCTGATTGGTTAGCGTTTCATTCTGAGCGATTTTCTACTTTTGTTCTTGAATAGCTATACTTTATCTGACTAATTCAGTCTAATACAGCCCACTTGACCTAACTGCTTCACAATACGATAGTAACCTATCTTGTCATGGTAAATCATTCAGCGAGGTTTAAAGCATGACTAATACTGTCTTAGAGGATGTGCACAGATGTCTAAATGCCAACAAATTAACTTTGAATGAGGGAAAAACTGAGTGCATGTCAGTATAGGCTCTACATGGAGACTTCAAGAATCTCCAAGTAATCCTGAGATAAATTTTGGTAATCACATCATACAGCAGGTATCTAGTAAGGAAGTACTTGTAGTCATTATTGATGAACAATTAAGTGGAAGAACATAATGATGTTCAATGTAACAAAATTTCAGTCTATTGTTCTGTTGAGAAGAGCAAAGCAGTTTGTAAATCAATATAGAGTTTATATACTACTCAATATGTTTAATGCACTTGTTCTACCTCACTTCACATGTACTTGCCAGAAATGCATGTGGATATGACGTATCCGTGAGACGGCGAAATCATAGGCGAAGTATTCCCAGTTCCTTGTGTATCCTTAATCTATGGTCGCCTCAATATTCGTAGTTTTGTATATTTTGTAAACTCCAAAACATCGTTTTGAATAAATGCATTAAACCTTGTATTTAGGTGTTAGTTTGAATTTATACTATTAAATAAATGAGGCTGAAAGAAAGTTCGTTTATAAACATATTGAAGAATCAACAACGTTTTTTTAAGCTGCCATAGCAACATATTAAAACTGTAGTCTGATTGCATTGGCAACTAGAATTTTTTTACTAGTGGACCCCCTTAAATAATTAAGGGATGAATGCTGTGTAAAGGCTGGGTAAATGCTGTGTGTCAGTGTATGACTATTACAGTTTACTATAAAAGTTGATTCGTTGACTTTTCCAATTTTACGTTTATTCTTGTATGCTTATTGTGGAACTGACATTTTTGCACCACGCTGATTGGTTAGCGTTTCATTCTGAGCGATTTTCTATTTTTGTGCTTCAATAGCTATTATACTTTATCTCACTAATTAACTAATTTGAATACAGCCCACAAAAGAAAAGATAGATCTAAACCTATATCACAATAATCACATCGTCGAGAGAGGCTGTGCTACGACAGTTACGACCAAATGAAAGTACACAGCCAAAAATGAACAACCTGTTCTGGCCTGATGAAAACAGCATTGAACAATGTTGTGCTGCCAGCGAGCAAGTTTCTCAAGATACTTTGGCGAACACCAGCAGTACAACATTCCATATAATAATATAAGTAATATAAGTCTGGCGCACCACACCGCACTGAAGTCGTAACAAACCTAGCTGTAGCAAAGTTCAAGCAGTGCTGTTTAGTGTATGAGTGTCTTCGTCCATCTTGTTAACATTTTCCAACAACTTCATTACAAGTTGTTGGCAAGCTTATTATGCAAAGCTATTGCGAACACTTATAAGTATAAGTACAGTAAAAGTAGGTTTATAAGTGTACAAATATTATACATATAAAAAAAGGGGAGCGGTTTAACTCCCGCTGTTACGCATCTGCCTCCTGCCAGGTAACTGAGCGTCACGTGATCGATGAGACAAGCTCAGCAGGGAAAAATTTGAATTATCAGGTTGAATTATCGAGTTACGCAAGGTTCCACAGTCTGCCTCTGCAGTTTGGCTAATTAGTCGAACTCAATGATTTGTCAACTTTGACTACCTTTTGGCCCGCCGAGAATGACAAAGTTTTAAATTCGCCCTATTTCTGAGGTTTTTCTGGTGTCACATGTTGCAGCAGCGCTCATGGGCGATACTGCTGACACTTGCGTCTTGGCCGAGACCAACGCCTACACAGACAAAAATGAACAACCTGTTCTGGCCTGATGAAAACAGCACTGAACAATGTTTTGCTGCCAACATTGTTCAATGTTGTCAACAATACTGAACAAGTTGTTGAGCCTGAACTAGCCAGCAACCAGGTGTAACAACGTTGAACAATATTGTTGACAACTTTTAACAATGTGGGCAGCAAAGCATTGTTCAATGCTGTTTCCATCAGGCCAAAACAGGTTGTTCGTTTTTTGATGTGTAGGCTTAATTAATTGTGGTCGGCATGCCTAGTCGTGAAATTGTTAACCGCAAACGTCTAACTTTAAGCTGTGACAGAAAAACCATTGAACAACAAGGTTTCTGTACTGTGTCTCCGTGCGGAGATTTTTTAATATATTGACGGTTGATAATTTTCTTATAATTACATTACAAAGGTATCTGATCCTCAGTCTGAGGTTTGCCGCTTGCAAACGTCGATCTAATAGTCTCCAATAATGCATAAATGTCGGAGACTCAGAGGATAAAAAATGTTGAATTAACGTGGATAAATATGTGCGAAAAGAATGGTGCTATCAACTTTTGATCAACTTTCATTGGGGCAAAACAATCATATGTTGCTATTAACAGGGTTCGTGCATGTCAAGAAGAGTAAAATTCAAAGACGTTTCAAGGAGTTTCAAGGCTATATATCTTGAAATTCAAGGACTAAAAAGAGTTGTTAAATAATGCTAAGGACATTTAAGCACATTCAAGTTTTGTACGAACCCTGTATTAATAACAGGCCAAATATTTTGCCATCGAACGCATGGCCAATACGAGTGATCCTAAGGATAGTGCAAAGCTGACATTACAAAACGATGATCATGGCCAGTAGATGTGACAGGCAATTTAGGACCAGCATAATGAATGCGTTCATGCGAGAAAATATGCGTGTGTAAAATCTACACACGGGGGGGGGGGGGGAAATAGGTAGCAATATTGTTCATTAGCAACACTTGTTCTAACATTAATAAATATTGCAACATATTTGACACAATAACAACCATTCGTAGTAAAATTGACCACAAATGATTCACCTATTTCACTATGATCAGTTGCACACAAGAAAATTGACTACTTCTTTTTGTTTTGATTTTTGAGTATACCTTATTTGTAAAACTGATCCGAATAAACTTTACATTTCAGAAAAAAAAAACATTGTCATGGCATCCTTTAGATTAAAAGTCCCCCGTGCGCTATCAATGATCATTAAAGGTAAAAATGCTCAGGCAGTGAGAGACGTGTGTCTAACTGCTGTTACATTAGGCGCCTTCTACACGAAATATGCTTTAGAAGCAAAAAGAATTGACGCCGCTACTACTCTAGCTCTTGGTGGTGAGCGAGATGATCAAAAGGTTAAAGAAATTAAACCTGGTTGTCTACGCGTGTTGCTGGAATGTTTTACGGACAAAAGATTTTTGGAAGTAGTAGACGACGTTGAAAGTGGACGATTGAAAGAACGTTTGGAAAAGGAGTTTTTCCAAATTGGAATTACAGTGGGTGGATTGCAGGTTGAAATTGAGAATATGGAAGAAGTCAAGGAATGGAAAGAGCAGATGTAAGGTTTTCCATGGGTCAAAAGTATAATAGTTGCTAAATGAGCTGAATTCTGAAATGGTTTGAGAGATTATTAGGTTAGAATTTGACGTATGTGTCTTATTTTTGTATAGTTTGTCTTCCACTGATAATACGAACGTTCCTGCAAGTACTGCAAATATAAAGCCACATGAGACTGATGACAACGAATCGAACACGGAAGAATTTACCACTAATGGTATGTATTGTATGGTAACTATGTACAATTAGTACTATGCAGGCCAATCTTTGTTAAAGAGTTTTTGAAAATTGAAATTAAAGTGGAGGCATTGCAGGTTGAAGTTGAAAACATTGAAGAAGTCAAGAAATGCAAAGAGCTTCACTTCAGCTGAGATCTGGAATGGGCAAACCAATCTCAGTTTCAACCTGGTATCGCCCACCAGTTTCAAATATTGAATTTCTAAAATATTTTGAAAAATTTCGTCGGGAAATGGATGATAAAACAAAAAATAATCATAGCCGGTGATTTTAACTGTGATCTGTTAAAAAAAGATTGTGTTAACCCTAGTATTAAAACGATGAAAGACTTAATAAACATTTATCAGCTTTAAAACATATTAATAAGCAAAGCAGGACAACTAACTGTTCTCAAACTCTTTTAGATATTATACTTACTAAAACTGACGACACGAAATGGGTCATGGAAATGGGGATAGACCTGGTTAAACTTTATATTTGCAGGAAAATAAGTATTCCTAAGGGAAATCCTAAATTAATAGAGACAAGAAAATTCAAGCACTTCAATTCCACTGAATTTCAAAGCGATCTAAGAGAAGCTTTTTGTAACTTCCATCACTGCACTGATCCCAATTTAGCTTGGCTTAGATGGAAAGTAATATTTCTGCAAATTGCTGATAAACATGCACCTTTGCGATAAACATGTACTTGCCAGAAATGCGTGTGGATATGACGTAATCCGTGAGAGAACAAAATCATAGGCGAAGTATCCCCAGTTGCACATCTATGTATCCTTAATCTATGGTCGCATCGTAGTTTTGTATATTTTGTAAACTTCGAAGCATCGTTTTGAATAAATGCATTAAACCTTGTTTTTAGGTGTTAGTTTGAATTTATGCTATTAATTAAATGAGGCTGAAAGAAAGTTCGTTTATAAACATATTGAAGAATCAAAAATGTATTTTTTAAGCTGCCATAGCAACATAAAACTGCAGTCTGCTTGCATTGGAAACTAGAAATTTTTAATAGTGGACCACCTTAAATCATCAAGGGATGATTTTCAATGTATTAAAATTATTTTGCTCTCGTGCTTGATTTTTAGATGGATCGGTAGATTCCACTTCAATCCAAGAATATTCAATGGCTGACCAGACTAATTCGAATGATAACGACGACGAGAAGTTGAAGAGTCCGAAAAAAGATATGCTTCAAAAGGAAGCACACAAACGACTCGACGCTAAGGACGTTATGGCGTACATGTACCCCGAAGAGAAAGACTCGACGGATGCGCAAGAAACACCGAGGACCAAGTTCTATGCAAGAAAAGAAAGCGAACAGGACGTTAGTCTGTGCCACTTAAAGAAGTTCACGTTGTCCGCATTGAAAGCAGAAATTAAACGACGTATTAAAGTCAAAGCATGTAAACTTCGACAAGAAGCTAAAATTAACGGTGAACTAAAACTTGTTGTAATAAAAGACAACGAAGACGTCAAAAATATTTTCCAATACACCATACGCCAAGGGGACGATGTTGTCATAGTTGTGACTGAGATAGAAGATGATAGCGAAGCGAAACACAGATACATGAGTTGTGGAGATGTAGCTACGGAGTCTTTAAATGAGACAATATAATTTATATCTTAATATATGCACTGACAGCAATTATAACATGTACATACAACCGTAAGTTGACTGAATATTTCCATGTAGTATTTTTATTACATTAAACTATTTCCTCAAACAGGTCACAGTCTTCGTTATTGGGATTTGGGAGCATGCACGAATCACGAGTTTCATGACATCGCAACGAGATTTTATAGCATTGACACCCTCGTTTTTCACCCGAAGGTCATTCTGCTGTGTCAAGACGAGTCACCGACTCGTTTTCGTCTTGCTTTTATTCATATCCCGAGTTTCAAGATCCTACAAAATTCGGATTTATTCTCAGTCTTTTTTTATGTTATCGGTTTGTATTGGTTCCTGGGGTAATAATCCATGAATCCATCATAGTCGAGTCAACTCAAGCATGAGATTTGAATGTGGGCTAAAACTTAGACAATTTCGAAATATTCCTAACAGAACTAGACCTACACAACTTATTATCTCATGCGTCTAGAGGATGTAGTGTTGTCGAGCTTTCCTACCAACCTAATTATTAAACAACGGCGGAATAGCCGACACTATCTATCACATTGATGTTCTTTTCACAGCATATAATCAATAATTACAAGGTCAGTCAATATGCGACAAAATGAGTCATAATGTCGTATATTTGTTTTCAATATACGACAAAATGACTCATAATGTATATTTATTTTCACTACCAAGCAGATATGACGATTTCACCTTTAGCTCTAACCAATCAAAATTCCTAAAATGTTTTCAATAAATAATAATAGTTGCTCATAATCAGTGCATCGCTAATTTTCAATAAAATTCATCGACATTCAATGGCTGACCAGACTAATTTGAGTGAATGGGCAAAAATCAAAAAGGCGCCTTAGCTAGCAAAGAATTCCTTCACGAAGCTTATAATTGCAAAGAAAGAAGATGAACAATGTTTCGTCTCACCCCACAGGCATATATGTTTGAGTGTTGTCATGTTTTCTAATTCTAAACCGAACTGAAATATTATATTAGTGACCGAATTTTAAAAGTGAAGAAAGATTGCATTGTTTTGGACTGATACTTAAATGTTTCAATGCAAACAATGGGGTAAAGAATAACAAAATTCTATATTTGGCCAAGGTTGGCGTTGCTACGCGTTTCCTTTGAAAATTTAAAATGCTTATTAATCAATCATTTTTAACCATCACGCTGTGTATATCATGAAAAACACAACAATTTATAATCGGTTTATTTGACTATAAACCTTCAATTTTGTATGAATGATCAAGCATGGCTTTTTCAATACGTCAAAAGTATCCTGCTTTCATATCGTCCAGGTAACCGAGATTATATGAACAACCGCGTTAAACTTTTGACCGAGTGAGTCATATACTTGATCCACATCAGTGCTTTTGTCCGTAAAGTTTGTGAATTATCATACAGCTATTGTGTTTGAACTTTATGACCTTGTATCTCGCCATTAATTTTGCTCTTCTTAGAATTACATCACTTTATTTGCACGTCACATGACTACAAGCAAACAAAACACCGTTTAGCCAAAGAAAGGAATATTCGCCGATATTTATATTTGCTGTATATTACATTAGTTCCGAACATAAATTTCTTTTTTAAAGATACATCATGAATACGGCTGAAGCGAAAAACGATGTAATGAACTATTACGAAATTGGCCCCTTCTGCGCAGTGGCGTAGCCAGGGTCATTGTTTTGGGGGGGCGAACGCCGAATTTTGTGGGCTAAAATTTAGACAATTTCGAAATATTCCTAACAGAACTAGACCTCCACAACTTATTGTCTCATGCGTCTAGAGGATGTAGTGCTGTCGAGCTTTCCTACCAACCTAATTATTAAACAACGACAGAATAGCGGACACTATCTATGACATTGATGTTCTTTTCACAGCATATAATAAATAATTACAAGGTCAGTCAATATGCGACAAAATGAGTCATAATACCGTTTCGTGGAATCGTGCACATATCACACGAAAACGCTTCGTTCAGCCTACATACGAGAGGGTCTATTTCGATAAACTACCATGAGTGATCCGGAGTTTATAAAGATAAAGAATGCTTTAGCTTTTCAACGCAAACTGCACTGTGTATGCGATAAACCCATTGGTAAAGGCGCATACGGCCAGGTTCTTAAAGCGAAGTGCAGCGAGGAAGGAAAGAGTTATGCCATAAAAATTCTGCCTCTACAAGAAGAAAGGGCGAAATATCAAAAACGGGAACTCGAAGCGCTCATCACCTTAAATCTGTCAAAAGAGTTCAAACAGAATGTCATCGAATATTTCAAATCTTGGATACTGCAAACGGGCGACGTAGAACAATTGTGCATTCAAATGGAATTGTGTTCCGTCGACCTATATAGCTTTATCTACGGCAACGACATGGGCGGCCCTGAAATAATCAAAGCTCAAGGTTCGCCGCGATTTTATCGCCAAGTATTTGAACAAATATTGAACGGCCTAGTTGCCATCCACACGATACGTTGGGTGCACCACGATATTCACCCAAGGAATATCCTAGTCGTCAATCAGAATCCGAAGCAAATCAGCGATATACATATTAAGATCGCGGACTTTGGACTTGCGAGACATATTCAAATAGAGACATTTACAACAGTGGGTTTGACAATCGTCCCAAAACTTGAGAAGGTATCTTGCTTTTCTAGACATGTCAGTTTCAGGGCACCAGAGCTCTTGACCGATACGTACGATTTCAAGGTCGACGTTTACAGCGCCGGCATGGTATTGTATTTTATCAGTCGCTTCCTCGCGGATAACGAGAGATGGTCTGAGGAACTAACAGATCTCAAGAAAAATAAATTTGAAGTGGAGGAACGTTTATTTCACAAGGATGACGAAAAGTTGAGCGGCCTGATCAAGAATTTAATTCAAGATGATCCAAACGGACGTTTCTCAACCCTCGAAGCCAAGGAATTTATGTTTCCCACACAACCGGTGCGAAATGAATCGACTGAAGAGAAAAACTCACCATTGAACCTGAACAATTAAGTTCTGGAGACGTTTCTATGGATTCGTCAAGCTCATAAGACAGCGTAAAACAAGATTGAGGTGAGCAAGCCAGATAATCTTTTTAGCTGGATACATTTTGCAAGCTCGTCTAATCACAACTTTTATTCTTGATTTATTTGTTATCTTAATATAATGTGCGATATCTTTGTCAAAACGATTAATCAATATTTCATTGACTGTAATTTTTATATTGTCTTCTGATGGATATTCTATAATTATATTTCTTATTGATAAAAGCAAAGATGAAGGAGAAAGATATTTAGAATTCAGTGTTCTTTGTGATTTCAGTCACATGAATTTCGCGTGACCCCTGTATATAATTCTTGTCAAGCAAGTGTCAATATGCCTTTTAAGTTCTCAAGGTTAAATGACACAGACAAAAGGTAGTCGTTAAATTTGAACAAGGCAGAACATAGGGAAGGCGCAAAGTGCATTAACCAAATCATTGTTTCGAATCAATCTACGCCAGTTCTACGTCATCTTGAAAGACAACATGTACAATTTTTAGATTTTCGTGCGACCTTATCCTATTGTATCATACCCTATGTGTAGTTTAGTATTTTAATTTGGATCCTTTTTAAAAATCATTGTAAAATGAAGAAGCTTTTCCTGATCAAATACCATTACCAACACCACCACAACTGCACCAAGTAAAAAACTGAGATAATTCTGCACCAAATTTGTTTCGAGTAGCTGTTGTGCCCTGAAGAACTTAAGCCTACTGTCCATTGGTCGTGACTGTCTTAGCAAAGTCATTCTCGACGATGTGGTATAGTCTAGATCCATGACCTTCTGCTGCATTGAAATTACATGTACGTACATACTCTATCACATCGGTCACTTTGATGAAGATATTCACGACTAAATGAAAACTAAACTTTACGGACGCACGCCCTCAAAAATCAGTCTGCAAATTTCAGTTTGCAAACTAAAATTACAATGAGTTATTTTCAATCATACCTGTATCATACTGCCATCATCATCATGAAATGCCAAAGCACTCAGCATGCCAAATACAGCATATTAACACAGCAACAAGATTTTATAATATTCATATTAGCAGTTCTGCAAACTCGCATGCAAATATCCTCATTTCTGGTTCAACTTTCAGATTAATTTAACTACATTCCTCCTAGTTCATTTAAGGAGGATCTGTAGTTTATTCAACCAGATTATCTTAGGTGGATTATTAAATTAGGTAACATTGGGAGTAAAAAATATACAATAAACATAAAAAGTGTGTCCCCCTAGAAATCAGATTATTGTTGTTTAATCCTAATCAGTTGCTTATACCAGAAGTGCTACTCATAAAGCACAAAATGCCAGTGTCAAATTGTGGACTCAAAGCTAGCAAACAATCTCATTTTAAATATTTTTGTAAGATTTCATGAGATAATTCATTCCTTCAATGTGCTTCACTTGATCGGCTAACTGATCCTGCCAAGACTGAAGTTTGTATATATACACCACAATTTGTTTGTTATTTTTTTTAAACCTATTGGTATGACAATGTTTTTGGAATAAAGACGAAATATCACCGACTCCGTTGTTACGTCAGCTCATATACGACTCCAGCTCTAATATCAATTCTGCATATTTGAATACACGAAATGAATTGTGAAGAGGTTGTTCTCAGGCTAAATTCGCTAGCGTATACGCCGTGTATATAGACTATCATGTCGCTGGTTCTGTAATCTTATATGTAACAGCTATACTCTCCTTCAAACCCTCATCATTAACGTGAACTTGATAATATCTTGCCTCAAATATTGTGCGTGGGTGCGCACGTCATATGTCGTCACTTCCTGTCTATTTTCCTCGAACTGCTGGTGTATTACTGTTTACTGTTGCTACGACAAATCCACTCAAGAACGCTTTGTTCAAGCTTTAGACAGTTTAGAGTGAGATATTAATTGTTCATAGTCAGTGCATCGCTAGTTTTCAATAAAATTCATCAACATTCAATGGCTGACCAGACTAATTCGAGTGAATGGGAAACAATCAAACACTCCTTTGCTGATAGAGGATACGACCTTGACGGTCAACTTGGTAAAGGCGCCTTTGGTACAGTTTACGCAGTGACTCGCAAAGATCAACCAGGTAAAGAGTATGCCATAAAAGTCATGTCCATTGACGGTTTTAAGATACAACCAAGATATCCGAAACGAGAGCTGGAACTTCTCATGAAGATGGGAAAGCAAGAAACTCCAAATATTATCAAGTATTTCAAAAGTTGGCTTGTAGATTTTGGCAACGACAGACGACTTTGTATCCAAATGGAACTGTGCTCGTCAAACTTAGAAAAGTTCGTCTATAGGAACAAAATTGGTGGCCCTGCAATTATCCAAGCTGAAGGCCCACCGCGATTTTATCAACAAGTATTTGAGCAAATTTTAAATGGCCTAGTTTATATCCATTCAATCGACTGGGTACATCGCGATATTCACCCCGGCAATATTCTCATAATGAACCCAAATCCACGACGCATTAGTGATATTCATGTCAAGATCGCCGATTTTGGACGTGCGAGACACGTTGGAATAGACCTTGATCTAATTGGAAATGAAATTGTGGGACAATATGAAAAACTAACGCCATTAGGAAAGGAGGATCAGCAGAATCATCTCCTGGCACCCGAGATTAAGACAAATACATATGATTTCAGAGTAGATGTTTACAGTGCAGGAGTAGTGTTGTACTTTATTTGTCGTTACCCCAACGTAAGCACTGATGTTCTCAACAATGAGTTGGAGCAAATAATAAAAGGCAAGCTTGACGTAAGGACACACATACATCACAAAGACGACGAGAAGTTAGGCAACGTACTAAACGCGCTACTCCAACACGAGCCGTCCAAGCGTCCAAGTGCTGGTATCGTTAAGGAGTACATGTTTTCAAAGCGCGACGCACCGCCAACAGCTGTATCGCGAATGAAAGCCGTGAGCTTTATAGCAAAAGATAATCAGGAAAAATCACGTTTGTGCAGTTTAAACGAGTTCACCCTGTCCGCATTAAAAGCGGAAATTCAAGATCGTATGCAGGTTGCAGCCGACCGCCAAATTCTTCGCCACGAAGTTATGATTCACGGACGTGAAAAGATTTACAATGAAGTGGAAGACGATACAGATGTCGACAATATCTTCACGGACGCGCTACAAAAAAATAATTACGCTGTGATAATCGTAACCGAGAGAGACGAAGATGACATCACCATTCAACCTTGACAATTAAGTTCTGGAGACGTTTCTATGGATTCGTGAAGCTTATAAGACAGCGTAAGGCTAATCTTTTTAGCTAGATACATTTCGCAAGCTCGTCTTATCAGAACGTTTATTCTTGATTTATTTGTTATCTTAATATTATATGTGCGATATCTTTGTCAAAACGATTAATCAATATTTCATTGACTGTAATTTTTGTATTGTCTTCTGATGGATATTCTATAATTATATTTTATTTCTCATTGATAAAAGCAAAGATTTTCGTTGTCGCTTGTTGTAATGGGTTCGATGAAGGAGAACAATTACAAAAAGCTTTAGAATTCAGTGCATCATGTTCTTCGTGATTTTAGTCACATGAATTTCACGTGACCCCTGTACGTAATTCTCGTCAAGCAAATATGAAATATCAATATGCCTTTTAAGTTCTCAAGGTTAAATGACACAGACAAAAGGCAGTCGTTAAATTTGAACAATGCAGAACATAGGGAAGGCGTAAAGTACATTAACCAAATCATTGTTTCGAATCAATCTACGCCAGTTCTACGTCATCTTGAAAGACAACATGTACAGTTTTTAGATTTTCGTGCGACCTTATCTTATTGTATTACACCCTTGTGTAGTTTAGTATTTTAATTTGGATGCTTTTAAAAAATCATTGTAAAATGAAGAAGATTTTTCTGATCAAATATTATTACAAACACCACCACAACTGCGCCAAGTAAAAAATTGAGATAATTCTGCACCAAATTTGTTTCGAGTAGCTGTTGTGCCCTGAAGAACTTAAGCCTACTTTCCATTTGGTCGTGACTGTCATAGCAAAGTCATTCTCGACGATGCAATATATTCTAATCTACCTTTTCTTTTGTGAGCTGTATTCAAATTACATGCACGTACATACTCTATCACATCGGTCACTTTGATGCAGATATTCACGACTAAATGAAAACTAAACTTTACGGACGCACACCCTCAAAAATCAGTCTGCAAATTTCAGTTTGCAAACTAAAATTACAATGAGTTATTTTCCATCATACCTGTATCATACTGCCATCATCATCATGAAATGCCAAAGCACTCAGCATGCCGAATAATTTGCGAATTTGAGCAACATTAAGATTGTCCAAATAATCCAGTATACCCTAAAACGCATTCAAGAGTAGAAGAATAAAACATACTGTACTTAATTTTCACAAGTTGGCGTCCTTTGTTTAAAGCTGTGTTAGCCAACCAGTGCTAGGGTTAGGATCAGGATCGTTTTGAAGTCATGAAAATACAATCCCAGCAAGTTATTGGAATTGCTAAACGCTATCAGCAATAGTCTTATTGGATTACAACGTTCGTATCGGTTCAGCCGAGGGTAACCTCCTAAAACTGCGGTGGTTTTACCCCTCTCCATTTCAACAAAGCGCTAGTTTCACCCCCACTTCAAATCAAAGCACTAGTTTCACCCCCCCCCCCACAACTCCCAACCAATGTGTTAGTCTCACCCCCACTCCCAATCAATGTGCTAGTCTCACCCACCTCAACTAAAATGCTGGTTTCACCAACTCCTAATTAAAGTGCTAGTCTCAACACCCAAATTAAAACACTAATTTCACCCTCCCCCCAGCTAAAGTTCACCCATCCCTTCCCAATTAAATCAGTAGTTTCAGCCTCCAATTAGAAAACTAGTTTCACCATCTGAAATAAAGTGCTTGTTTCACTCTCCATCCCCATTTAAAGTCCTGGTCTCACCTCCCCAATAAAAGTGTTAGTTTCACACCCCCTCCAAACTAAAGTGCTAGATTTCCCCCCCCCCCCAATTAAAGTGCTAGTTTCACCCTCCTAATTAATGTGCTAGTTTCATAACCCACCACCCCAACCAACTGAAGGGCTAGTCCTCCCCAACTAAATTGCTATAGTTTCACTCTCCCCAACTAGAGTGCTAGTTTAACCACCCCCCCCCCAATTAAAGCGCAAGTTACAGCCCTGAAAATGCCTCTTACTCGCACCTTGAGAAATATTGCAAAGGAGGACATGTGAGACGGATGGTGTTCAACCAAATCACTCAAAACATCAAGAGATGAATCTGCTTCGTTTGGAAAACCACTGCCAACATGAGTGACCAACGCACCGACCACTTCCTGTGTCATAAAACAAAACAAAATACTTTACCCCTATGTTTGTGATGCCACTCTGAGTTTATACACACACAAACACCGGGTTCCACGGTGGGAATCGAACCTACGACCTTTGGAATGCTAGCACAAAGCTCTGCCAACGGACCATTCCCCTATTAGACAAACTTTTGAATTTGGAAAATCAATAAGCACAGTCGGATAGAGCATCCTAAATTTCATACAATTGTCAAAACGGTTGAAAAATATTGTAAAACGTGGAAAACATAGTCCTGTAAAGTTCGCGAATTTTGTATACTTTTGTATTACGCACGGAAAAGCGTTATCACTATGTGGAAATGTGGTAACGCTTTTTCCCGCGTAATACAAAACTATACAACATTCGCAAACTTTACATTACTATATTTTCGACATTTTAAAATATTTTACAACCAAACTTCGCAATTTCACTAGATTTAGGAAGCTCTTTTGAACTGTGCTAAAATTGTTCTCGAATTAAAAAGTTTGTCTAGTTGGGGAATGGTCCACTGAGCAACGCGGTCGGGTCGTTTTGAAAACAGAGGATAGCTGCTTGGATGTCACTATGATCTTAAGCGTAATCGTGTACTGATGATTTTTTTTTTGTATTTTCGTGCTGTACGCTCAAGAGAGAACGAGTTTATAGTGTTACTCTGAACTTATAACAACAACCCTTATGGTTTATATTTCTGGTGGTCAGTTCTCTTTCTCAATTTAAATTAAAATTATGTAAATAGAGATATGTTAAAAAGAGAAAAATAAAGTTGTATTGTATTGTATTGAAAAATATGTCTTACCACAGTGGGAATCGAACCTACGTACCTTGTAAAGGTCGTAGGTTCGATCCCCGCCGTGGTCTGCAGGCATATTTTTCAGCTTGTCCAGTGTGAATATAAACTCAGAGTAACACCAGAATACCTAAAAATGTCTGTGTATCTGTCTTTGTGAATCTATCTACATGATTACTCTGTAAACATCTTCCTGAACAAATCCTGTTTGTGAGTTTATCATCCATATCCGCGCACGCAGTCGTACCCTCTGTCTACAGTGGCAACTAGAAAATAACTGTTTACCTGTTTGCAGTAGAGGTCAAATGCGAGAAAAGCTTGCACGTAGATTTTCTTGGCGTAGGCACAAACGACGGAATCCGGAGATCGAAGAAGAACTTCGGAGATGACCAGAAGATTATCAAAATATTCGCGTAAAACCTAACACAAGACACAAAAATATAGTAAGTACTGTACGATAAGCCAGCGTTCCTGCCGGGGTTCCCAACCTTCAGCACTCGCATGATTTTATAGTTCCAGCTCGTGGTAGGACCTATATCTTCCTCTATTCTTGACAGCACCGCTGACACTGGCATATCCTGCTCGCGGGCGTTCTTTTTTCTCACCCCTAAAGCAATAAGGCCCTGTCACATGGTACAATTTTTCTCGCAACTTGCAACGCAATTCTACTCTTAAGAGAAGTAAATTTGTGGCAAATGTTTGGCATGTTAAAAATATATTAGCAAACTGTGATGGAAACCTGTATTTGCCAATTTTACATCTCCCAAGAGTAGAATTGTATTGCAAGTTGCAGGATAAATTGCACCGTGTAACAGGGCTTACAAGGGCGGTTGTTCTCAGCAGTTTGCTTGGCCTTGGTGTGAGAAAAACAAAAACAACGTCTGCGAACAGGCTAACATTGACAACGTTTGTCCCCAAATTTCAATGTAGGTGACATGGAATCCTCACTTTATAGTTTATACATCAACCGCTGGCTCGGATGATTCGTGATCACCGCCTCTATCTACCAGTTATTGTAAATCGTAAATGACTTGTCATATTCAAAAGTTGCAATTGACAAACCTGTCCGTAAGACTTGAAAGCCATACAAAGAACATCTTCAGTAAAACAGCCAGTTCGTATCTTGTTTCGGAGCAAACTTTCAACGGATTTTCTTTTGCCCGTGACGGCATACAGAATAAGGACAACAAAAACATCCACCACCAAATGTTCGGAGGCACTTTTAACATTATCCAGGGCCTATGAAACCATAATACCACATGTCAAGATATTCTTATTGCGGAATGTTTAAGCATTTGAATTGAAATTATGTTCGAGAAAGTTTGCATGTTACTTCATATGAACACCTCAAGAAAGAAAGTCACCCTCTAGATATCTGTATAAGTTAAAGGCAAACAAGCCCTCGCATCAGCACCTGAAGCCTATTTTCAATTTGGTCGTAAATGTCGTAGCAAAGTCATTTTCGACGATGTGATATTGTGTAGATCTACCTTTTCTTTTGTGGGCTGTACTCAGAACAGCTACATTAACAACCTGATTCTCAGGATCTTCACCTCCGCTACCCGCGCTACGGCGAAGACCCTGACACAGGCTGGTCACGTGGCACCCAAATTTTGGGTGCTTGACATTCGTACTTAGCAGGGGTAGGTTGGCCCAACAATGTTGCATGATTTTGGCTTCGCTTGAACAGGCCTTTAGATTACAACAGCGTGATGCAAACACAAAAGAAAGCAAAGATACGGTTTTAGAGTTAGATGACTTCCCGCTTCGTCGGTCTCCCTTTTTGTTTGACAATAATTTGTGATAACGCGTTTTTACCTACCCCTGCTAAGTACGAATGTCAAGCACCCAAAATTGGGGTGCCACGCGACCAGCCTGTGTCAGGGTCTTCGCCGTAGCGCGGGTAGCAGAGGTGAAGACCCTGAGAATCAGGTTGTTACATTAAGTGTAGATCGGCGTACATGCTTTATCACATTGGTCACTTTGATGTACTCACGACAATCACGACAAAATGGAAGCTAAGGTTAACAACATGTTGTGTGCGCCAAATAACGTTTCTACAATACTTTGAATGTATAGAACTGGGGGTGCTATTGCCCCAGCAGTGATATCACTAGTGGGGCACCCCCCTGATGCTTGTGAAAATGATGTAAAAATTTCATTTTGTGCACAAAACATGTCCTAATCTTTTTTACTCGCATTGCTTAGATATTTAACAGGGGGGGGGGGGCACTTCTCCAACTTAATATCTTAAAAAGCTCTTACCTTCAGCCAGCCATCGGCTACAGACTTTCGAAACCTCATGCTAGCTTTGATTGCATCGAGAGTCAAGAGCACGCCATCTTTCGACTTGTTTTCTCGGACACTTTAAAGCGAAAAAAAGCCAGTTTAAGAAATGGAAATCAATCCATCGAAACAACACCACTCAGAGACTCTAGTAGGAAGCAAAAAAACGCCCAATCACCGGCCGGTCAAGTTTGAATGACGCCGGACAGTGTGTAACTGGTCACATTATGTGGTTGATTTTCTAGGTATTAAGCCTTTTATTGTCAATTTTACTTTTGCTAATTTCTACAAGTTAAATCAATTTTCGTAAAACATTGCGTCATTGTACGCTTTAATCAGGGGCGAAACTTGAGCGTTAATTGGGGGGGGGGGTGTATATTCATATATTCATGTTCTGCCCGACGAATTTCTTTTGAAATTAACCTTAATGACCACTGATTTCAAAAGAAATTCGCCGGGCAGAACACGAAGATATGAATATTTACCCCCCCCCCCCAATTAACGCTCTAGTTTCGCCCCTGGCTTTAATAGTAATAAAGAGGTTCAGATTTTGCTTCTAATATCTCCACCGCTACCTTAATCTATATCTTTCAGCCAATTAGATGTGTCGTACCTATTGGATTAACCAATCAAACTGTTTAAAAATCGGGGAAAGGAAGCGGTATTGGTAGAAGTCAAATCTGAACCTCTCTATTGTATCGTCATGGACTGTCAAAAAGGGGGCAGTACCTAAAAATGGCGGATAAATTAAAACCGAGCGTTTGAAAAGCTATCACACCGCACGAACAAAATCCAATTATGTCTCGTTCAAGTGAAGTATACTGTATCAGTAACAGAGTTAATGGCGTCGAATGTGATACAAGCAATTTTTCTACAGTTGTGTTCTGCAGTGTGGTAGAATTTACAGCAACTGTTCGGGAATTACATGTGTTTGAGGAACTAACCGATCAACATGACCGTCCTAACGTGGAACCCTGTCTGGGTAGGAGATTGGAACAACACGCCAACAAATCATCTTTTATAAAATTACCTTTTCCTAATGTTTGACGGGGTCGATGTAGCAGCTGGAATTAAGGAACAGCTAAACTCCAAGTTATTGCGAAGTTCACCGATTGTCTGGTAAGAAAACAAAATTACTGATATTATTGCGACATTTTGAAAGTGGACAAACTGGAAAACTGTGAACTATAATTTTTTCTCCCAATAAGCCAGCTGACACAGGATATTTTTTCTGAGATTTTAGGGACCGTTTATTAGGAGGGGAGCGGAGGGGAGGGGTGTACAAATAGAGGATGCCCTCGTGCCCCCTCCCGTGCCTACGAGAATATTTTGGCACGACCCACCTCGTATTTGAGCTCTGCTACCCCCCCCCCCCATGAAAGAATTCTCTTTTGATAGATGTGAACGAGTGTATTTGTCACGGATCTTTACACTGATATCTGTCATCAAGGACATTTGCGTTAGGCTAATCCGCTCATTCCCATCAGTCAAAAGTAGAAAATCGTCCGCTTGATCTGACCTTATAGAGATGATATACATTAAGAGCTAACCTCAAATGCCTCGTTGTCAGCGACTGACTGCAAAATAAATTTGACGACCACGGGAAGGTCATCCATCTCCGTCGAGGACAACATGTTGATGACCGATTCTCGCACCTGAAAATCAAAACAAAGCCCGTTTTTCACTTCAACCGTATCGTAGCGAAACGTAGCGTATTCTATTGTGTCCATATCATAAGTTCAGCCTGACTGTTCACGAGACAATCAAATACACCACAATACGGTTGCAGTGGGAAACAGGCTTAAACACGATTCCTTCAAGGCTATTTATACCTTAGTAGTTTCTGCTTCGAATCTGTGGATAAACCCCTGCATTAAGTGTATGAGATTAAGCGTACACACCTCAGCAAGCAGATCGGCCTTCAGGTTAAGATTCGTGAGGGTGTCCAGAATGGCAACCGTTAACTGCGAATTCTCCTTCATTATGTCTCTAGAAGAAGCATGAAGTTGTTTTAAGAGCCTTGCAGGGCTTGCATTGCTACAACACGAACTATGTTGTCAAACTCTTTCTCATTGAAAGACACTCCAGTCTATTGAATGACACTATTAGAAATGGGATCACTTCTCAAAACATACATTAATTGTTTTGCAATCTCAACATGTTCGTGGTCATCAAGGATTTCTGGAATGGCTGTGATTATTTCGCGCTGAATGGATTCACTTGAGATGCTGATAATTTCTAATAATTTCTCACTTAAATCCTAGAAATGAAAAATTCCTAAAATTACACGATGACTTGTTTGGATAATGGGAAAAACAGTACTTTCATCACGACAAAAAATAGACTCATTGGCGGCATAGCACCGATGTCTTAATCCTTGAAGTTATTCTCCGCAGTTCTGGAATGATCGTGACAAGACCCATGGCACTAATCATGTCATCATCTTGCCAAGATCTTGAATCTTTTCAAGCAAGGTAAAATCTTAGCAAGAACCATTAATTTCAATCATTGGCCAGATCTTGCGTGGTGTTTTGAAGTTAATATTACCGATCCAACGATTCTCAGACAAGGTGTAAAAAGTTTTTTTATTTAAATATTGAATGCTTAGTCTTTAAATTGAATTCATGATAATAATCTCGTGAAGATTTCGCTGGATCTTGGCATTATGTATGGGCGTTACGTATATCATATGGGCGTTAAAGGCCATACAGGTTATGGCTTAAAAACAGCAAACGAAGTAAGGGTTCTGCGATGCTTTAATGTTTTATCACAATTAAAATTATTTGAACATTGTTAGAAATATATGTTTGTTACTTTACCACTCTAGTCATGCCTATGATGTCATGTGCGAGGGGTCTATAGAATGATATAGCTATCAAACGCCACCAAAAATTGGTAATCAAAGTTGTACAGTGTTTGGTTTGATTCAGAAGATCACACGTGCACCTCAGTACTGACCTTAGGATTAGTAATTTTGTCCAACCATTTGAACTGATTGATGACCAATCTTGGTATATCATACTCTGAAATTCTAACAAAATAGTTGGTCACTGGTTGTACGCAAGATGAATAGCACTATCCACAGGATAGTGATTTTCTCAAACTTCCTAAACATCTTCTGTAACTGGTAAAACCCATATTAAAGTTTAGAATTTTCAAGTCACTTGTTATCTCTGCGAGCTCGAACATCCGTTTCCTTGCTTTTTATGCCTTTCTGGGCAGTTTTTATGCCTTTTGTACAGCAAGCCCGAGAACTAAACAAATTCTGTCAATTCAGTATTATAAAACCATTAAACATTTGTAACACATGCAGGACCATGAATAATTGGTTCTGACGTTTTTCAGGCCAAGTTTTACATCTTTCTTAAAACATTTTAATCTCAAGGTATTACTAGCCATCGTCGTTACGTTGGTGTCATGCACAGATGTGTGGTCCTGCAGATTAAGGTCCGTATGTCAAGCAGTTGAACCAACAATACCTGTTATTCTCGTCCGAAAACTCAGGAATTTTCTCCAACAAAGCATTGACAATCAATGGCTATAATTTGAAGAGAAAGTAAAACAATTTTGGTGGTAAAAGACTGGATTTTACGCACTGGATCAGACAGTTTCACTCAAATGCATATTCCAGTACCTGCAGGGAGTCAATACCCAAAAATATTCTCATTAAGCTGTCTTGTGTTGGTCCACGAGTGCTACAAGATAACAGGATAGACTGGTTGTTACTTTTAGTAGAATTTTTTTATCACCATAATTATTTAAGGCAAGAATGAACAGATGTGGGAGGGGGTGCACGCCCCCAAAAAATTTTGCACCTCACCCAGAGTAATTTAGCACCCACCTAAAATGTTTTGCATTGCAGAGTATCAATAGCAATATTTTCCATTATCCCAGGGCTCCTCTCAGACTCCAAAGGGTGAAAAGTGTTTGTACTTAGAACAAAAAAGTATCTCAGAACACACATAACATAACAATTACAGTACCTCTCATGACAGTCTTCCGAAGTTAATGTTGGTAACAACGAGAGACAGAACCTTAAATAAAGTTTTTCTATTAAAAGCTTAGTGCATCAGTGAATGGAGTACTGTAAGTAGGGGGTTAAGGTCCATTTGCTAAGCTAATGACCCAGAGCTTTGCTAATGAACATAAAATGGGCCATTAGCATTTGCACTTAACCCCCACGTAATCCCAGGGTGGGAGGAGGGGGAGTTTGCACTGACTGTTGCATCATCAGACTGTACAGGTGATGTCTTTGATAAATAAGTTAGTTAAGTTAACCTATGCAAGGTTATACACCTTTGTCCTACACCATATCATTTCTACAATTTAAATATGCATTTTCAAACTAATACCTTTGTGGGTCTTCAACATGGCTCACTAAACCTTCAACAAACTCATCCAGAATCTTAACAAAATGAGCAAAAAACCCTTTATCATTATGTCTTTTTCATACCCACACAATATATCACTAAAGAATCATGAGTTATTCTTTCTTACAGCGATATAATCATAATCTGTAGAGCTGTACAATACCTGAGGATAATGTTGATGTCTTTTTAATGCATTGGACAAGTTCCTTTGAAATATTGTCTGATCCAATTCTATGAAACAGTCATTCACTGTAGACAGACTTTCTAATGACTTTAATTCTCATTCATTATTACAACATTTTATGTTTTCACTTTTGAAGGAGAAGGGGGGGGGGGGGGCTGCATTACTAGTCCTTTTTTTTAATCCTGGACCCAGGGGTGTCCATGCATTTGCACCAGATGGTGATTTTCTAAGACTTTACAGATAGAAACATTTTTGCAACTAATAAATTTAAGCAACTTCACGTTGAAGTCACTTGACTTTTTTACATCTTTATTGTTTTTTTTTTGCCTTCCTGCAGCAATTGAAAGAAACACTATTCAGAACTAACCACCCACCTTACATGCAATCATCCTCACCTGTATGTGGAAAACTAAGATGCATATCATGAGAATTTACAATTGGGAAGAAAAATGTACAGAATTGTCATTAAATGAATTTAAATCTCTGTAAAATATGCTTTTAGTTGTCCAACACCTTTTTTTTATTAAATACCTAAACAAGGACTCATTCAGGCCTTAACTTTAATCCTTGTTCTAATGTAAGGATCTACAGTAAAAATAGTAATGACCCATAAATTGCAACTCATATTGTGGTGCTGGAGATTTTTGGTATGGAATGCAGTCTGTTTTTAGTGCAGAACAAATCCTGGGCACCTGAATGACCTGTGAAAACAGAATTTTGAACACTCCATAATGCCACAGCCCATAGTGACCTACTTATTTTATTTTGATCTTCTCCCAGAGTGACACCAGATTTGGTGACTAGCTTCCCAAATGTAGATTGCAAAACCTTGTTGATGAAATCATTGCTACAAGCTACATTCTCTTTGCCAGGCTTTCGTTTCTTACCAGCTAAAGATATAAATTAATAACTATATTCTCTATTTATTATTATATTATATCCAGGGTGGAATCAAGGCACTTCCCGCCACAGATCTGTGGCGTACAGTGTTGACACATTCCGATCCGCCGGCGTATTATATACATGAGAAATATTACTGTACATTTGTGCCAGCGGATTGCAGTAATTGTGTGAGATAAAAAATGAAAAAGTATTGTGTTTGGTTTGACATCTTAGTCTCTGACAAAGTCGCACAAAGTGACGATCTTCATTATCGATATATATATATACAGTGTATGTTGTATATGTATGGTGCTTTCATACATAACCATTTCCATTTCAGCATTTCTCAAGTTAAAAGCCAATCAAAATGATACATGTATACCTTTGCGCATCTGTTTTTAAAATTTTGTAAACAAAATTATCGTGTTATAACTTGCGTAATTGCTGGGAGTTGATTTTTGACTTTTAGTCTGTTCCCTGGCGAAAATTTGTTCATGAAGTCATGAACTTTCATGGTCTGTTCATGAACGTTCATGAAAATGCATGAACGGTTCATGCTCTGTTCATCAAAAATTTTGCAGGCTGTTCATGAACAAGTTTTCATGAACTCTTCATAAAGCTCTTCATGAGCTGTTCATGAAATTTTGATGAATCAAAATTGAGTTCATGAACTTTGTGTTCGTAAACATATTAATTCATGAATGTTCATGAATGTTCATATCGATTATTTCATGAACAAATTATTTATGAAGATTTCATTAGTATTGGTTGATGACAATACCATGAAATATTCATGAATTTTTCAAAAAACATAATAATTCATGAATGTTCATGAATGTTGACATTGATTACTTCATGAGCAAATTATTCATGAAAATTTCATTAGTTTTCAGGTTGATGACAATACATGAAATATTCATGAATTTTTTAAAAAACAATAATTCATGAATATTCATGATGCTCATATTATTCTGGTGGAACCTTTATAAACTACTAAGATTGAAACATAAGCTCATCATCGAAAGACATTAACCTTGTCAAGTTTGAGTCTAAAAAAATGCGACCAAGATAGTTATCTGCTCTAAAGTAAATATTACCCCTGTGGGCTTGTTTGTACAAAGGAAGCTTGGCCATCTGGTCAGCGCATGGATAAATGGCAAGTTATTGGGAAACAATCTATGAGATTTAAGAACAAATTTAACGTATATATGATGTATATATGATGTATATATATGCAAGCAAACGACAAAATTTGCCGTAGTTCGTTGTGACGTATCAGGTTATGAATATTCCTCAAATATTCATGAACAGTTTCATGAGACTTCATGAATATTGTTCCTTAATTACTTAAATGTTCCTCAAATATTCATGAACAGTTTCATGAGAATTTCATGAGTATTGCCATAAATATTCATCAAATATTCATGTCTTGAATAGTTTCATGAGAATTTCATGAATATTGTTCCTTAATTGTTCCTCAAATACTCATGAACAGTTTCATGAGAATGTCATGAATATTGTTCATGAGATATTCCTCAATATTCATGAACAGTTTCATGAGCATATTATGAATCAGTAATTCATGAAATGTTCATGAACCTCATGAACTGTGCCATTTAACGTTCATGAGGAAATTCATGAATAATTCATGAATATTTTTCATGAAAGTTCGTGAAGAATTCATGAATATTTGTTCATGAATGACTCATGAGCAAATATTCATAGCTTTTTGTTCATGAACTATTACTTTCATGAACTGTGCCATTTAACGTTCATGAGAAAATCATGAATATTTCATGAACATTATTCATTATTATTATTCAAAAGTGCATCAATATTTGTTCATGAAATCTTCATGAACAAAAACGTGCATGAACTTTTCATTCATGAACTCCTATTTTGATGAACTGTACCATTTAACATTCATGTTCTTTTGATGGATGTTCATGAACAATTTTCATGAACGTTTCATGAATATTTCATCAAATTTTCGCCGGGGTTTGGCGTAAAATATGTGGCGGACATGCTTCTCCGATTCCACCCTGGTATTATATTATATATAAACCTCATTTAATCAATAACATACCAAAAGAATCTTGTTTCTCTACACTGGAACCTCTTTTCCTTGACTTTAGCATTATGGAAAATCGTTTATAGAGGTAAAAATCCTCATAAAATACAAACTACAAGTATATCAATTCTGTACTTCAATTAAAATCGAAACAATCCGCCCGCCATCTTGTTTTCAATTTCCCGCGAAATCAATCGGATACCATCGTTACTCGTTCGTAATGAGTCGAGGAATGTCCGGAAATAATTATTTGAATTTTGTATTTCGTGTACTTTGTTGTTTTTCTCAGGAAACGTCAGAAATTCGAAACCGATGCAATTGAATTTAGAGTTTTATTTTAGCCTGCTTAGTTGACGTATTCCAATAACAAGCTGGTAAGCGAAATAACCTTTATTTTCCTATTCCAAGAACATGTTCTCATTTCAATTAGAACGAGAATTATGTTCTGTTTATACAGACTTTCTTCCGGCGCCATCGTATTCGAAGCTAATTGCCTCTTGGGAATTCAGGTAACAATACTTATATTCCCAATGGACAAACGGCCACGTTCTAATCACTACTGTGAAACTGTCCCCACATTGGTCCCCACATTCGTCCTCACATTCCTCCCGACATTCTCCCCACATTCGCCCCACATTCATTATGAGATTATATAAACAGATTAAGACCACCTGCGGTACCCTTACTATTTCCAATCATTCGAAAAGCCTTTACCTTTATATAAAGCTTTTAGCATTCCAAATACTTTCAATTTTCGTCTCTGAAGCAATAATAATTACAGCTCTTGCGACTTATACTTTAAAGGTTAAAATCAAAAAATTACCATTTCTGGGGAACAAATTTTCTCCATGTCTCTCTGCAACTTAAATGTCAGTCATTGTAATATGATATTTATTGTACAATCAATGAGCAATCTGCCTACGAGTGCTACCAACTTAATTTTCTAGTTACTTCTTCTATAGAATTTTTTTTATTTTCACCTAAATGATACAGATTTTTATGCTCATTCCAGCCATATATCACAAGTTCTGGGGAATAACTTTTGTCTATGTGTTTTTGAATCTTAAATATCAGTAAATTTGAAACAATATCAGCATTAAAAGTGCCAGACCAGTTGGGCATGAGTAACATCAACTTTATTTTCTAATTACCTATTCTATAGATTTTTTTTATTTTCACATACATGGTAAAAATTTTCATGGTCTTTCTAACCATATATCACAATTTCTGTGGAATAACTTTTCTGTATCTGTTTATGCATCCTAAATATAAGTCTTTCTAATATGATATTATAAGTGTAAAATGAATGAGCCAACTGCGAATCAGTGATACCAAACTAATTTTCTAGTTACCTATTCTATAAATTTTCTTTATTTTTGCATATATGATATAGATTTTATGCTTTTTCTAACAATATATCCCAAGTTCTGTGGAATAACTTTTCTATATGTCTTTATGCATCGTAAATATCAGTCATTGCAATATGATGTTTAGTGTACAATCAATGAGCCAACTGCGTATCATTGCTACCAATCTAATTTTCTACTTACCTATTCTTTAAATTTTTTTTATTTTCACATATATGATATAGATTTTCATGCTCTTTCTAACGATGTATCACAAGTTCTGGGGAATAACTTTTCTGTATGTGTTTTTGAAACTTTAATGTCAGTCATCGTAATATGATATTTACAATTATTGTTCAAAATACCAACTTAATTTTCTAGTTGCCTATTCTATAAATCTTTTTTGTTTTCACATATATGATATAGATTTTCATGCTCTTTCTAACGATGTATCACAAGTTCTGGAAAATAACTTTTCTGTATGCCTTTTTGCAACTTAAATGTCAGCCATCGTAATATGATGTTTGCAATCATTGAGAAAAATGCGCGCGAGCGCTACCAACTTAATTTTCTAGTTACCTATTCTATAAATTTTTTTTATTTTGACATATATGATATAGATTTTCATGCTCTTTCTAGCCATATATACCAAGTTCTGGGGAATAACTTTTCTGTATGCGTTTTTGCAACTTAAATGTCAGTCATGGTAATATGATATTTACAATTATTGTGCAAAATACCAACTTAATTTTCTAGTTGCCTATTCTATAAATCTTTTTTGTTTTCACATATATGATATAGATTTTCATGCTCTTTCTAACGATGTATCAGAAGTTCTGGGGAATAACTTTTCTTTATGCGTTTTTGCAACTTAAATGTCAGCCATCGTAATATGATGTTTGCAATCATTGAGAAAAATGCGCGCGAGCGCTACCAACTTAATTTTCTAGTTACCTATTCTATAAATTTTTTTTATTTTCACATGTATGATATAGATTTTCATGCTCTTTCTAGCCATATATACCAAGTTCTGGGGAATAACTTTTCTGTATGCGTTTTTGTGACTTAAATGTCAGCCATCGTAATATGATATTTACAATCAATGAGCAAAATGCGCACGAGCGCTACCAACTTAATTTTCTAGTTACCTATTCGATAAGTTTTTTTTATTTTCACATATATGATATAGATTTTCATGCTCTTTCTAGCCATATATACCAAGTTCTGGGGAATAACATTTCTGTATGCGTTTTTTCAACTTAAATGTCAGCCATCGTAATATGATTTGTACAATCATTGAGCAAAATGCGCACGAGCGCTACCAACTTAATTTTCTAGTTACCTATTCTATAAATTTTTTTTATTTTCACATATATGATATAGATTTTCATGCTCTTTCTAACGATGTATCACAAGTTCTGGGGAATAACTTTTCTGTATGAGTTTTTGCAACTTAAATGTCAGCCATCGTAATATGATATTTACAATCATTGAGCAAAATGCGCACGAGCGCTACCAACTTAATTTTCTAGTTACCTATTCTATAATTTTTTTTTATTTTCACATATATGATATAGATTTTCATGCTTTTTCTAACGATGTATCACAAGTTCTGGGGAATAACTTTTCTGTATGAGTTTTTGCAACTTAAATGTCAGTCATGGTAATATGATATTTACAATTATTAAGCAAAATACCAACTTAATTTTCTAGTTGCCTATTCTATAAATCTTTTTTGTTTTCACATATATGATATAGATTTTCATGCTCTTTCTAACGATGTATCAGAAGTTTTGGGGAATAACTTTTCTTTATGCCTTTTTGCAACTTAAATGTCAGCCATCGTAATATGATATTTACAATCATTGAGCAAAATGCGCACGAGCGCTACCAACTTAATTTTCTAGTTACCTATTCTATAATTTTTTTTTATTTTCACATATATGATATAGATTTTCATGCTTTTTCTAACGATGTATCACAAGTTCTGGGGAATAACTTTTCTGTATGAGTTTTTGCAACTTAAATGTCAGCCATCGTAATATGATATTACAATCATTGAGCAAAATGCGCACGAGCGCTACCAACTTAATTTTCTAGTTACCTATTCTATAAATTTTTTTTATTTTCACATATATGATATAGATTTTCATGCTCTTTCTAGCCATATATCACAAGTTCTGGTGAATAACTTTTCTGTATGTGTTTTTGAAACTTAAATGTCAGTCATCGTAATATGATATTTACAATTATTGTTCAAAATACCAACTTAATTTTCTAGTTGCCTATTCTATAAATATTTTTTGTTTTCACATATATGATATAGATTTTCATGCTCTTTCTAACGATGTATCACAAGTTCTGGGAAATAACTTTTCTGTATGCCTTTTTGCAACTTAAATGTCAGCCATCGTAATATGATGTTTGCAATCATTGAGAAAAATGCGCGCGAGCGCTACCAACTTAATTTTCTAGTTACCTATTCTATAATTTTTTTTTATTCTCACATATATGATATAGATTTTCATGCTCTTTCTAGCCATATATACCAAGTTCTGGGGAATAACTTTTCTGTATGCGTTTTTGTGACTTAAATGTCAGCCATCGTAATATGATATTTACAATCAATGAGCAAAATGCGCACGAGCGCTACCAACTTAATTTTCTAGTTACCTATTAGATAAGTTTTTTTTATTTTCACATATATGATATAGATTTTCATGCTCTTTCTAACAATGTATCACAAGTTCTGGGGAATAACTTTTCTGTATGAGTTTTTGCAACTTAAATGTCAGCCATCGTAATATGATATTTACAATCATTGAGCAAAATGCGCACGAGCGCTACCAACTTAATTTTCTAGTTACCTATTCTATAATTTTTTTTTATTTTCACATATATGATATAGATTTTCATGCTTTTTCTAACGATGTATCACAAGTTCTGGGGAATAACTTTTCTGTATGAGTTTTTGCAACTTAAATGTCAGCCATCGTAATATGATATTTACAATCATTGAGCAAAATGCGCACGAGCGCTACCAACTTAATTTTCTAGTTACCTATTCTATAAATTTTTTTTATTTTCACATATATGATATAGATTTTCATGCTCTTTCTAACGATGTATCACAAGTTCTGGGGAATAACTTTTCTGTATGTGTTTTTGAAACTTTAATGTCAGTCATCGTAATATGATATTTACAATTATTGTTCAAAATACCAACTTAATTTTCTAGTTGCCTATTCTATAAATCTTTTTTGTTTTCACATATATGATATAGATTTTCATGCTCTTTCTAACGATGTATCAGAAGTTTTGGGGAATAACTTTTCTTTATGCCTTTTTGCAACTTAAATGTCAGCCATCGTAATATGATATTTACAATCATTGAGCAAAATGCGCACGAGCGCTACCAACTTAATTTTCTAGTTACCTATTCTATAATTTTTTTTTATTTTCACATATATGATATAGATTTTCATGCTTTTTCTAACGATGTATCACAAGTTCTGGGGAATAACTTTTCTGTATGAGTTTTTGCAACTTAAATGTCAGCCATCGTAATATGATATTTACAATCATTGAGCAAAATGCGCACGAGCGCTACCAACTTAATTTTCTAGTTACCTATTCTATAAATTTTTTTTATTTTCACATATATGATATAGATTTTCATGCTCTTTCTAGGCATATATCACAAGTTCTGGTGAATAACTTTTCTGTATGTGTTTTTGAAACTTAAATGTCAGTCATCGTAATATGATATTTACAATTATTGTTCAAAATACCAACTTAATTTTCTAGTTGCCTATTCTATAAATATTTTTTGTTTTCACATATATGATATAGATTTTCATGCTCTTTCTAACGATGTATCACAAGTTCTGGGAAATAACTTTTCTGTATGCCTTTTTGCAACTTAAATGTCAGCCATCGTAATATGATGTTTGCAATCATTGAGAAAAATGCGCGCGAGCGCTACCAACTTAATTTTCTAGTTACCTATTCTATAATTTTTTTTTATTCTCACATATATGATATAGATTTTCATGCTCTTTCTAGCCATATATACCAAGTTCTGGGGAATAACTTTTCTGTATGCGTTTTTGTGACTTAAATGTCAGCCATCGTAATATGATATTTACAATCAATGAGCAAAATGCGCACGAGCGCTACCAACTTAATTTTCTAGTTACCTATTCGATAAGTTTTTTTTATTTTCACATATATGATATAGATTTTCATGCTCTTTCTAACAATGTATCACAAGTTCTGGGGAATAACTTTTCTGTATGAGTTTTTGCAACTTAAATGTCAGCCATCGTAATATGATATTTACAATCATTGAGCAAAATGCGGACGAGCGCTACCAACTTAATTTTCTAGTTACCTATTCTATAATTTTTTTTTATTTTCACATATATGATATAGATTTTCATGCTTTTTCTAACGATGTATCACAAGTTCTGGGGAATAACTTTTCTGTATGAGTTTTTGCAACTTAAATGTCAGCCATCGTAATATGATATTTACAATCATTGAGCAAAATGCGCACGAGCGCTACCAACTTAATTTTCTAGTTACCTATTCTATAAATTTTTTTTATTTTCACATATATGATATAGATTTTCATGCTCTTTCTAGCCATATATCACAAGTTCTGGTGAATAACTTTTCTGTATGTGTTTTTGAAACATAAATGTCAGTCATCGTAATATGATATTTACAATTATTGTTCAAAATACCAACTTAATTTTCTAGTTGCCTATTCTATAAATATTTTTTGTTTTCACATATATGATATAGATTTTCATGCTCTTTCTAACGATGTATCAGAATTTCTGGGGAATAACATTTCTGTATGCGTTTTTGAAACTTAAATGTCATTCATCGTAATATGATATTTACAATTATTGTGCAAAATACCAACTTAATTTTCTTCTTGCCTATTCTATAAATCTTTTTTGTTTTCACATATATGATATAGATTTTCATGCTCTTTCTAACGATGTATCAGAAGTTCTGGGGAATAACTTTTCTGTATGCCTTTTTGCAACTTAAATGTCAGCTATCGTAATATGATGTTTGCAATCATTGAGAAAAATGCGCGCGAGCGCTACCAACTTAATTTTCTAGTTACCTATTCTATAAATTTTTTTTATTTTCAAATATATGATATAGATTTTCATGCTCTTTCTAGCCATATATACCAAGTTCTGGGGAATAACTTTTCTGTATGCCTTTTTGCAACTTAAATGTCAGCCATCGTAATATGATATTTACAATCAATGAGCAAAATGCGCACCAGCGCTACCAACATAATTTTCTAGTTACCTATTCGATAAATTTTTTTTATTTTCACATATATGATATAGATTTTCATGCTCTTTCTAACGATGTATCAGAATTTCTGGGGAATAACTTTTCTGTATGCGTTTTTGAAACTTAAATGCCATTCATCGTGATATGATATTTACAATTATTGTGCAAAATACCAACTTAATTTTCTAGTTGCCTATTCTATAAATCTTTTTTGTTTTCACATATATGATATAGATTTTCATGCTCTTTCTAACGATGTATCACAAGTTCTGGGAAATAACTTTTCTGTATGCCTTTTTGCAACTTAAATGTCAGCCATCGTAATATGATGTTTGCAATCATTGAGAAAAATGCGCGCGAGCGCTACCAACTTAATTTTCTAGTTACCTATTCTATAATTTTTTTTTATTCTCACATATATGATATAGATTTTCATGCTCTTTCTAGCCATATATACCAAGTTCTGGGGAATAACTTTTCTGTATGCGTTTTTGTGACTTAAATGTCAGCCATCGTAATATGATATTTACAATCAATGAGCAAAATGCGCAGGAGCGCTACCAACTTAATTTTCTAGTTACCTATTCGATAAGTTTTTTTTATTTTCACATATATGATATAGATTTTCATCCTCTTTCTAACGATGTATCAGAATTTCTGGGGAGTAACTTTTCTGTATGCGTTTTTGAAACTTAAATGTCATTCATCGTAATATGATATTTACAATTATTGTGCAAAATACCAACTTAATTTTCTTGTTGCCTATTCTATAAATCTTTTTTGTTTTCACATATATGATATAGATTTTCATGCTCTTTCTAACGATGTATCAGAAGTTCTGGGGAATAACTTTTCTGTATGCCTTTTTGCAACTTAAATGTCAGCCATCGTAATATGATGTTTGCAATCATTGAGAAAAATGCGCGCGAGCGCTACCAACTTAATTTTCTAGTTACCTATTCTATAAATTTTTTTTATTTTCAAATATATGATATAGATTTTCATGCTCTTTCTAGCCATATATACCAAGTTCTGGGGAATAACATTTCTGTATGCGTTTTTTCAACTTAAATGTCAGCCATCGTAATATGATATGTACAATCATTGAGCAAAATGCGCACGAGCGCTACCAACTTTATTTTCTAGTTACCTATTCTATAAATTTTTTTTATTTTCACATATATGATATAGATTTTCATGCTCTTTCTAACGATGTATCACAAGTTCTGGGGAATAACTTTTCTGTATGCCTTTTTGCAATTTAAATGTCAGCCATCGTAATATGATATTTACAATCATAGAGCAAAATGCGCACGAGCGCTACCAACTTAATTTTCTAGTGACCTATTCTATAAATTTTTTTTATTTTCACATATATGATATAGATTTTCATGCTCTTTCTAACGATGTATCACAAGTTCTGGGGAATAACTTTTCTGTATGCGTTTTTGCAACTTAAATGTCAGCCAGCGTAATATGATATTTACAATTATTGAGCAAAATGCGCACGAGCGCTACCAACTTAATTTTCTAGTTACTTATTCCATAAATTTTTTTTATTTTCACATATATGATATAGATTTTCATGCTCTTTCTAACTATATATCACAAGTTCTGGGGAATAACTTTTCTGTATGCGTTTTTGCAACTTAAATGTCAGCCATCGTAATATGATATGTACAATCACTGAGCAAAATGCGCACGAGCGCTACCAACTTAATTTTCTAGTTACCTATTCTATAAATTTTTTTTATTTTCACATATATGATATAGATTTTCATGCTCTTTCTAACGATGTATCACAAGTTCTGGGGAATAAATTTTCTGTATGCGTTTTTGTGACTTAAATGTCAGCCATCGTAATATGATATTTACAATCATTGAGCAAAATGCGCACGAGCGCTACCAACTTAATTTTCTAGTTACTTATTCTATAAATTTTTTTTATTTTCACATATATGATATAGATTTTCATGCTCTTTCTAACGATGTATCACAAGTTCTGGGGAATAACTTTTCTGTGTGCGTTTTTGCAACTTAAATGTCAGCCATCGTAATATGATATGTACAATCACTGAGCTAAATGCCCACGAGCGCTACCAACTTAATTTTCTAGTTACCTATTCTATAAATTTTTTTTATTTTCACATATATGATATAGATTTTCATGCTCTTTCTAGCCATATATACCAAGTTCTGGGGAATAACTTTTCTGTATGCGTTTTTGCAACTTAAATGTCAGTCATGGTAATATGATATTTACAATTATTGTGCAAAATACCAACTTAATTTTCTAGTTGCCTATTCTATAAATCTTTTTTGTTTTCACATATATGATATAGATTTTCATGCTCTTTCTAACGATGTATCAGAAGTTTTGGGGAATAACTTTTCTTTATGCCTTTTTGCAACTTAAATGTCAGCCATCGTAATATGATGTTTGCAATCATTGGGAAAAATGCGCGCGAGCGCTACCAACTTAATTTTCTAGTTACCTATTCTATAAATTTTTTTTCTTTTCACATATATGATATAGATTTTCATGCTCTTTCTAACGATGTATCACAAGTTCTGGGGAATAACTTTTCTGTATGCGTTTTTTCAACTTAAATGTCAGCCATCGTAATATGATATTTACAATCATTGAGCAAAATGCGCACGAGCGCTACCAACTTAATTTTCTAGTTACCTATTCGATAAGTTTTTTTTAATTTCACATATATGATATAGATTTTCATGCTCTTTCTAACAATGTATCACAAGTTCTGGGGAATAACTTTTCTGTATGAGTTTTTGCAACTTAAATGTCAGCCATCGTAATATGATATTTACAATCATTGAGCAAAATGCGCACGAGCGCTACCAACTTAATTTTCTAGTTACCTATTCTATATTTTTTTTTTATTTTCACATATATGATATAGATTTTCATGCTTTTTCTAACGATGTATCACAAGTTCTGGGGAATAACTTTTCTGTATGAGTTTTTGCAACTTAAATGTCAGCCATCGTAATATGATATTTACAATCATTGAGCAAAATGCGCACGAGCGCTACCAACTTAATTTTCTAGTTACCTATTCTATAAATTTTTTTTATTTTCACATATATGATATAGATTTTCGTGCTCTTTCTAGCCATATATCACAAGTTCTGGTGAATAACTTTTCTGTATGTGTTTTTGAAACTTAAATGTCAGTCATCGTAATATGATATTTACAATTATTGTTCAAAATACCAACTTAATTTTCTAGTTGCCTATTCTATAAATATTTTTTGTTTTCACATATATGATATAGATTTTCATGCTCTTTCTAACGATGTATCACAAGTTCTGGGAAATAACTTTTCTGTATGCCTTTTTGCAACTTAAATGTCAGCCATCGTAATATGATGTTTGCAATCATTGAGAAAAATGCGCGCGAGCGCTACCAACTTAATTTTCTAGTTACCTATTCTATAATTTTTTTTTATTCTCACATATATGATATAGATTTTCATGCTCTTTCTAGCCATATATACCAAGTTCTGGGGAATAACTTTTCTGTATGCGTTTTTGTGACTTAAATGTCAGCCATCGTAATATGATATTTACAATCAATGAGCAAAATGCGCACGAGCGCTACCAACTTAATTTTCTAGTTACCTATTCGATAAGTTTTTTTTATTTTCACATATATGATATAGATTTTCATGCTCTCTCTAACGATGTATCAGAATTTCTGGGGAATAACTTTTCTGTATGCGTTTTTGAAACTTAAATGTCATTCATCGTAATATGATATTTACAATTACCAACTTAATTTTAACGTAGTTACAACGTAGTTAAGTTAGTTTTAACGTAGTTTCAACGTAGTTAATTACCAACTACAATACCAACTTAATTTTCTTGTTGCCTATTCTATAAATCTTTTTTTGTTTTCACATATATGATATAGATTTTCATGCTCTTTCTAACGATGTATCAGAAGTTCTGGGGAATAACTTTTCTGTATGCCTTTTTGCAACTTAAATGTCAGCCATCGTAATATGATGTTTGCAATCATTGAGAAAAATGCGCGCGAGCGCTACCAACTTAATTTTCTAGTTACCTATTCAATAAATTTTTTTTATTTTCAAATATATGATATAGATTTTCATGCTCTTTCTAGCCGTATATACCAAGTTCTGGGGAATAACATTTCTGTATGCGTTTTTTCAACTTAAATGTCAGCCATCGTAATATGATATGTACAATCATTGAGCAAAATGCGCACGAGCGCTACCAACTTAATTTTCTAGTTACCTATTCTATAAATTTTTTTTATTTTCACATATATGATATAGATTTTCATGCTCTTTCTAACGATGTATCACAAGTTCTGGAGAATAACTTTTCTGTATGCCTTTTTGCAACTTAAATGTCAGCCATCGTAATATGATGTTTGCAATCATTGAGAAAAATGCGCGCGAGCGCTACCAACTTAATTTTCTAGTTACCTATTCTATAAATTTTTTTTATTTTCACATATATGATATAGATTTTCATGCTCTTTCTAGCCATATATACCAAGTTCTGGGGAATAACATTTCTGTATGCGTTTTTTCAACTTAAATGTCAGCCATCGTAATATGATATGTACAATCATTGAGCAAAATGCGCACGAGCGCTACCAACTTAATTTTCTAGTTACCTATTCGATAAGTTTTTTTTATTTTCACATATATGATATAGATTTTCATGCTCTTTCTAACAATGTATCACAAGTTCTGGGGAATAACTTTTCTGTATGAGTTTTTGCAACTTAAATGTCAGCCATCGTAATATGATATTTACAATCATTGAGCAAAATGCGGACGAGCGCTACCAACTTAATTTTCTAGTTACCTATTCTATAATTTTTTTTTATTTTCACATATATGATATAGATTTTCATGCTTTTTCTAACGATGTATCACAAGTTCTGGGGAATAACTTTTCTGTATGAGTTTTTGCAACTTAAATGTCAGCCATCGTAATATGATATTTACAATCATTGAGCAAAATGCGCACGAGCGCTACCAACTTAATTTTCTAGTTACCTATTCTATAAATTTTTTTTATTTTCACATATATGATATAGATTTTCATGCTCTTTCTAGCCATATATCACAAGTTCTGGTGAATAACTTTTCTGTATGTGTTTTTGAAACATAAATGTCAGTCATCGTAATATGATATTTACAATTATTGTTCAAAATACCAACTTAATTTTCTAGTTGCCTATTCTATAAATATTTTTTGTTTTCACATATATGATATAGATTTTCATGCTCTTTCTAACGATGTATCAGAATTTCTGGGGAATAACATTTCTGTATGCGTTTTTGAAACTTAAATGTCATTCATCGTAATATGATATTTACAATTATTGTGCAAAATACCAACTTAATTTTCTTCTTGCCTATTCTATAAATCTTTTTTGTTTTCACATATATGATATAGATTTTCATGCTCTTTCTAACGATGTATCAGAAGTTCTGGGGAATAACTTTTCTGTATGCCTTTTTGCAACTTAAATGTCAGCTATCGTAATATGATGTTTGCAATCATTGAGAAAAATGCGCGCGAGCGCTACCAACTTAATTTTCTAGTTACCTATTCTATAAATTTTTTTTATTTTCAAATATATGATATAGATTTTCATGCTCTTTCTAGCCATATATACCAAGTTCTGGGGAATAACTTTTCTGTATGCCTTTTTGCAACTTAAATGTCAGCCATCGTAATATGATATTTACAATCAATGAGCAAAATGCGCACCAGCGCTACCAACATAATTTTCTAGTTACCTATTCGATAAATTTTTTTTATTTTCACATATATGATATAGATTTTCATGCTCTTTCTAACGATGTATCAGAATTTCTGGGGAATAACTTTTCTGTATGCGTTTTTGAAACTTAAATGCCATTCATCGTGATATGATATTTACAATTATTGTGCAAAATACCAACTTAATTTTCTAGTTGCCTATTCTATAAATCTTTTTTGTTTTCACATATATGATATAGATTTTCATGCTCTTTCTAACGATGTATCACAAGTTCTGGGAAATAACTTTTCTGTATGCCTTTTTGCAACTTAAATGTCAGCCATCGTAATATGATGTTTGCAATCATTGAGAAAAATGCGCGCGAGCGCTACCAACTTAATTTTCTAGTTACCTATTCTATAATTTTTTTTTATTCTCACATATATGATATAGATTTTCATGCTCTTTCTAGCCATATATACCAAGTTCTGGGGAATAACTTTTCTGTATGCGTTTTTGTGACTTAAATGTCAGCCATCGTAATATGATATTTACAATCAATGAGCAAAATGCGCAGGAGCGCTACCAACTTAATTTTCTAGTTACCTATTCGATAAGTTTTTTTTATTTTCACATATATGATATAGATTTTCATCCTCTTTCTAACGATGTATCAGAATTTCTGGGGAATAACTTTTCTGTATGCGTTTTTGAAACTTAAATGTCATTCATCGTAATATGATATTTACAATTATTGTGCAAAATACCAACTTAATTTTCTTGTTGCCTATTCTATAAATCTTTTTTGTTTTCACATATATGATATAGATTTTCATGCTCTTTCTAACGATGTATCAGAAGTTCTGGGGAATAACTTTTCTGTATGCCTTTTTGCAACTTAAATGTCAGCCATCGTAATATGATGTTTGCAATCATTGAGAAAAATGCGCGCGAGCGCTACCAACTTAATTTTCTAGTTACCTATTCTATAAATTTTTTTTATTTTCAAATATATGATATAGATTTTCATGCTCTTTCTAGCCATATATACCAAGTTCTGGGGAATAACATTTCTGTATGCGTTTTTTCAACTTAAATGTCAGCCATCGTAATATGATATGTACAATCATTGAGCAAAATGCGCACGAGCGCTACCAACTTTATTTTCTAGTTACCTATTCTATAAATTTTTTTTATTTTCACATATATGATATAGATTTTCATGCTCTTTCTAACGATGTATCACAAGTTCTGGGGAATAACTTTTCTGTATGCCTTTTTGCAATTTAAATGTCAGCCATCGTAATATGATATTTACAATCATAGAGCAAAATGCGCACGAGCGCTACCAACTTAATTTTCTAGTGACCTATTCTATAAATTTTTTTTATTTTCACATATATGATATAGATTTTCATGCTCTTTCTAACGATGTATCACAAGTTCTGGGGAATAACTTTTCTGTATGCGTTTTTGCAACTTAAATGTCAGCCAGCGTAATATGATATTTACAATTATTGAGCAAAATGCGCACGAGCGCTACCAACTTAATTTTCTAGTTACTTATTCCATAAATTTTTTTTATTTTCACATATATGATATAGATTTTCATGCTCTTTCTAACTATATATCACAAGTTCTGGGGAATAACTTTTCTGTATGCGTTTTTGCAACTTAAATGTCAGCCATCGTAATATGATATGTACAATCACTGAGCAAAATGCGCACGAGCGCTACCAACTTAATTTTCTAGTTACCTATTCTATAAATTTTTTTTATTTTCACATATATGATATAGATTTTCATGCTCTTTCTAACGATGTATCACAAGTTCTGGGGAATAAATTTTCTGTATGCGTTTTTGTGACTTAAATGTCAGCCATCGTAATATGATATTTACAATCATTGAGCAAAATGCGCACGAGCGCTACCAACTTAATTTTCTAGTTACTTATTCTATAAATTTTTTTTATTTTCACATATATGATATAGATTTTCATGCTCTTTCTAACGATGTATCACAAGTTCTGGGGAATAACTTTTCTGTGTGCGTTTTTGCAACTTAAATGTCAGCCATCGTAATATGATATGTACAATCACTGAGCTAAATGCCCACGAGCGCTACCAACTTAATTTTCTAGTTACCTATTCTATAAATTTTTTTTATTTTCACATATATGATATAGATTTTCATGCTCTTTCTAGCCATATATACCAAGTTCTGGGGAATAACTTTTCTGTATGCGTTTTTGCAACTTAAATGTCAGTCATGGTAATATGATATTTACAATTATTGTGCAAAATACCAACTTAATTTTCTAGTTGCCTATTCTATAAATCTTTTTTGTTTTCACATATATGATATAGATTTTCATGCTCTTTCTAACGATGTATCAGAAGTTTTGGGGAATAACTTTTCTTTATGCCTTTTTGCAACTTAAATGTCAGCCATCGTAATATGATGTTTGCAATCATTGGGAAAAATGCGCGCGAGCGCTACCAACTTAATTTTCTAGTTACCTATTCTATAAATTTTTTTTCTTTTCACATATATGATATAGATTTTCATGCTCTTTCTAACGATGTATCACAAGTTCTGGGGAATAACTTTTCTGTATGCGTTTTTTCAACTTAAATGTCAGCCATCGTAATATGATATTTACAATCATTGAGCAAAATGCGCACGAGCGCTACCAACTTAATTTTCTAGTTACCTATTCGATAAGTTTTTTTTAATTTCACATATATGATATAGATTTTCATGCTCTTTCTAACAATGTATCACAAGTTCTGGGGAATAACTTTTCTGTATGAGTTTTTGCAACTTAAATGTCAGCCATCGTAATATGATATTTACAATCATTGAGCAAAATGCGCACGAGCGCTACCAACTTAATTTTCTAGTTACCTATTCTATATTTTTTTTTTATTTTCACATATATGATATAGATTTTCATGCTTTTTCTAACGATGTATCACAAGTTCTGGGGAATAACTTTTCTGTATGAGTTTTTGCAACTTAAATGTCAGCCATCGTAATATGATATTTACAATCATTGAGCAAAATGCGCACGAGCGCTACCAACTTAATTTTCTAGTTACCTATTCTATAAATTTTTTTTATTTTCACATATATGATATAGATTTTCGTGCTCTTTCTAGCCATATATCACAAGTTCTGGTGAATAACTTTTCTGTATGTGTTTTTGAAACTTAAATGTCAGTCATCGTAATATGATATTTACAATTATTGTTCAAAATACCAACTTAATTTTCTAGTTGCCTATTCTATAAATATTTTTTGTTTTCACATATATGATATAGATTTTCATGCTCTTTCTAACGATGTATCACAAGTTCTGGGAAATAACTTTTCTGTATGCCTTTTTGCAACTTAAATGTCAGCCATCGTAATATGATGTTTGCAATCATTGAGAAAAATGCGCGCGAGCGCTACCAACTTAATTTTCTAGTTACCTATTCTATAATTTTTTTTTATTCTCACATATATGATATAGATTTTCATGCTCTTTCTAGCCATATATACCAAGTTCTGGGGAATAACTTTTCTGTATGCGTTTTTGTGACTTAAATGTCAGACATCGTAATATGATATTTACAATCAATGAGCAAAATGCGCACGAGCGCTACCAACTTAATTTTCTAGTTACCTATTCGATAAGTTTTTTTTATTTTCACATATATGATATAGATTTTCATGCTCTTTCTAACGATGTATCAGAATTTCTGGGGAATAACTTTTCTGTATGCGTTTTTGAAACTTAAATGTCATTCATCGTAATATGATATTTACAATTATTGTGCAAAATACCAACTTAATTTTCTTGTTGCCTATTCTATAAATCTTTTTTTGTTTTCACATATATGATATAGATTTTCATGCTCTTTCTAACGATGTATCAGAAGTTCTGGGGAATAACTTTTCTGTATGCCTTTTTGCAACTTAAATGTCAGCCATCGTAATATGATGTTTGCAATCATTGAGAAAAATGCGCGCGAGCGCTACCAACTTAATTTTCTAGTTACCTATTCAATAAATTTTTTTTATTTTCAAATATATGATATAGATTTTCATGCTCTTTCTAGCCGTATATACCAAGTTCTGGGGAATAACATTTCTGTATGCGTTTTTTCAACTTAAATGTCAGCCATCGTAATATGATATGTACAATCATTGAGCAAAATGCGCACGAGCGCTACCAACTTAATTTTCTAGTTACCTATTCTATAAATTTTTTTTATTTTCACATATATGATATAGATTTTCATGCTCTTTCTAACGATGTATCACAAGTTCTGGAGAATAACTTTTCTGTATGCCTTTTTGCAACTTAAATGTCAGCCATCGTAATATGATGTTTGCAATCATTGAGAAAAATGCGCGCGAGCGCTACCAACTTAATTTTCTAGTTACCTATTCTATAAATTTTTTTTATTTTCACATATATGATATAGATTTTCATGCTCTTTCTAGCCATATATACCAAGTTCTGGGGAATAACATTTCTGTATGCGTTTTTTCAACTTAAATGTCAGCCATCGTAATATGATATGTACAATCATTGAGCAAAATGCGCACGAGCGCTACCAACTTAATTTTCTAGTTACCTATTCTATAAATTTTTTTTATTTTCACATATATGATATAGATTTTCATGCTCTTTCTAACGATGTATCACAAGTTCTGGGGAATAACTTTTCTGTATGAGTTTTTGCAACTTAAATGTCAGCCATCGTAATATGATATTTACAATCATTGAGCAAAATGCGCACGAGCGCTACCAACTTAATTTTCTAGTTACCTATTCTATAATTTTTTTTTATTTTCACATATATGATATAGATTTTCATGCTCTTTCTAACGATGTATCACAAGTTCTGGGGAATAACTTTTCTGTATGAGTTTTTGCAACTTAAATGTCAGCCATCGTAATATGATATTTACAATCATTGAGCAAAATGCGCACGAGCGCTACCAACTTAATTTTCTAGTTACCTATTCTATAAATTTTTTTTATTTTCACATATATGATATAGATTTTCATGCTCTTTCTAGCCATATATCACAAGTTCTGGTGAATAACTTTTCTGTATGTGTTTTTGAAACTTAAATGTCAGTCATCGTAATATGATATTTACAATTATTGTTCAAAATACCAACTTAATTTTCTAGTTGCCTATTCTATAAATATTTTTTGTTTTCACATATGTGATATAGATTTTCATGCTCTTTCTAACAATGTATCACAAGTTCTGGGAAATAACTTTTCTGTATGCCTTTTTGCAACTTAAATGTCAGCCATCGTAATATGATGTTTGCAATCATTGAGAAAAATGCGCGCGAGCGCTACCAACTTAATTTTCTAGTTACCTATTCCATAATTTTTTTTTATTCTCACATATATGATTTAGATTTTCATGCTCTTTCTAGCCATATATACCAAGTTCTGGGGAATAACTTTTCTGTATGCGTTTTTGTGACTTAAATGTCAGCCATCGTAATATGATATTTACAATCAATGAGCAAAATGCGCACGAGCGCTACCAACTTAATTTTCTAGTTACCTATTCGATAAGTTTTTTTTATTTTCACATATATGATATAGATTTTCATGCTCTTTCTAACGATGTATCAGAATTTCTGGGGAATAACATTTCTGTATGCGTTTTTGAAACTTAAATGTCATTCATCGTAATATGATATTTACAATTATTGTGCAAAATACCAATTTAATTTTCTTCTTGCCTATTCTATAAATCTTTTTTGTTTTCACATATATGATATAGATTTTCATGCTCTTTCTAACGATGTATCAGAAGTTCTGGGGAATAACTTTTCTGTATGCCTTTTTGCAACTTAAATGTCAGCTATCGTAATATGATGTTTGCAATCATTGAGAAAAATGCGCGCGAGCGCTACCAACTTAATTTTCTAGTTACCTATTCTATAAATTTTTTTTATTTTCAAATATATGATATAGATTTTCATGCTCTTTCTAGCCATATATACCAAGTTCTGGGGAATAACATTTCTGTATGCGTTTTTTCAACTTAAATGTCAGCCATCGTAATATGATATTTACAATCATTGAGCAAAATGCGCACGAGCGCTACCAACTTAATTTTCTAGTTACCTATTCTAAAAATTTTTTTTATTTTCACATATATGATATAGATTTTCATGCTCTTTCTAACGATGTATCACAAGTTCTGGGGAATAACTTTTCTGTATGCCTTTTTGCAACTTAAATGTCAGCCATCGTAATATGATATTTACAATCAATGAGCAAAATGCGCACCAGCGCTACCAACATAATTTTCTAGTTACCTATTCGATAAATTTTTTTTATTTTCACATATATGATATAGATTTTCATGCTCTTTCTAACGATGTATCAGAATTTCTGGGCAATAACTTTTCTGTATGCGTTTTTGAAACTTAAATGCCATTCATCGTGATATGATATTTACAATTATTGTGCAAAATACCAACTTAATTTTCTAGTTGCCTATTCTATAAATCTTTTTTGTTTTCACATATATGATATAGATTTTCATGCTCTTTCTAACGATGTATCACAAGTTCTAGGAAATAACTTTTCTGTATGCCTTTTTGCAACTTAAATGTCAGCCATCGTAATATGATGTTTGCAATCATTGAGAAAAATGCGCGCGAGCGCTACCAACTTAATTTTCTAGTTACCTATTCTATAATTTTTTTTTATTCTCACATATATGATATAGATTTTCATGCTCTTTCTAGCCATATATACCAAGTTCTGGGGAATAACTTTTCTGTATGCGTTTTTGTGACTTAAATGTCAGCCATCGTAATATGATATTTACAATCAATGAGCAAAATGCGCAGGAGCGCTACCAACTTAATTTTCTAGTTACCTATTCGATAAGTTTTTTTTATTTTCACATATATGATATAGATTTTCATCCTCTTTCTAACGATGTATCAGAATTTCTGGGGAATAACTTTTCTGTATGCGTTTTTGAAACTTAAATGTCATTCATCGTAATATGATATTTACAATTATTGTGCAAAATACCAACTTAATTTTCTTGTTGCCTATTCTATAAATCTTTTTTGTTTTCACATATATGATATAGATTTTCATGCTCTTTCTAACGATGTATCAGAAGTTCTGGGGAATAACTTTTCTGTATGCCTTTTTGCAACTTAAATGTCAGCCATCGTAATATGATGTTTGCAATCATTGAGAAAAATGCGCGCGAGCGCTACCAACTTAATTTTCTAGTTACCTATTCTATAAATTTTTTTTATTTTCAAATATATGATATAGATTTTCATGCTCTTTCTAGCCATATATACCAAGTTCTGGGGAATAACATTTCTGTATGCGTTTTTTCAACTTAAATGTCAGCCATCGTAATATGATATGTACAATCATTGAGCAAAATGCGCACGAGCGCTACCAACTTTATTTTCTAGTTACCTATTCTATAAATTTTTTTTATTTTCACATATATGATATAGATTTTCATGCTCTTTCTAACGATGTATCACAAGTTCTGGGGAATAACTTTTCTGTATGCCTTTTTGCAACTTAAATGTCAGCCATCGTAATATGATATTTACAATCATAGAGCAAAATGCGCACGAGCGCTACCAACTTAATTTTCTAGTGACCTATTCTATAAATTTTTTTTATTTTCACATATATGATATAGATTTTCATGCTCTTTCTAACGATGTATCACAAGTTCTGGGGAATAACTTTTCTGTATGCGTTTTTGCAACTTAAATGTCAGCCAGCGTAATATGATATTTACAATTATTGAGCAAAATGCGCACGAGCGCTACCAACTTAATTTTCTAGTTACTTATTCCATAAATTTTTTTTATTTTCACATATATGATATAGATTTTCATGCTCTTTCTAACTATATATCACAAGTTCTGGGAATAACTTTTCTGTATGCGTTTTTGCAACTTAAATGTCAGCCATCGTAATATGATATGTACAATCACTGAGCAAAATGCGCACGAGCGCTACCAACTTAATTTTCTAGTTACCTATTCTATAAATTTTTTTTATTTTCACATATATGATATAGATTTTCATGCTCTTTCTAACGATGTATCACAAGTTCTGGGGAATAAATTTTCTGTATGCGTTTTTGTGACTTAAATGTCAGCCATCGTAATATGATATTTACAATCATTGAGCAAAATGCGCACGAGCGCTACCAACTTAATTTTCTAGTTACTTATTCTATAAATTTTTTTTATTTTCACATATATGATATAGATTTTCATGCTCTTTCTAACGATGTATCACAAGTTCTGGGGAATAACTTTTCTGTGTGCGTTTTTGCAACTTAAATGTCAGCCATCGTAATATGATATGTACAATCACTGAGCTAAATGCCCACGAGCGCTACCAACTTAATTTTCTAGTTACCTATTCTATAAATTTTTTTTATTTTCACATATATGATATAGATTTTCATGCTCTTTCTAGCCATATATACCAAGTTCTGGGGAATAACTTTTCTGTATGCGTTTTTGCAACTTAAATGTCAGTCATGGTAATATGATATTTACAATTATTGTGCAAAATACCAACTTAATTTTCTAGTTGCCTATTCTATAAATCTTTTTTGTTTTCACATATATGATATAGATTTTCATGCTCTTTCTAACGATGTATCAGAAGTTTTGGGGAATAACTTTTCTTTATGCCTTTTTGCAACTTAAATGTCAGCCATCGTAATATGATGTTTGCAATCATTGAGAAAAATGCGCGCGAGCGCTACCAACTTAATTTTCTAGTTACCTATTCTATAATTTTTTTTTATTCTCACATATATGATATAGATTTTCATGCTCTTTCTAGCCATATATACCAAGTTCTGGGGAATAACTTTTCTGTATGCGTTTTTGTGACTTAAATGTCAGCCATCGTAATATGATATTTACAATCAATGAGCAAAATGCGCACGAGCGCTACCAACTTAATTTTCTAGTTACCTATTAGATAAGTTTTTTTTATTTTCACATATATGATATAGATTTTCATGCTCTTTCTAACGATGTATCACAAGTTCTGGGGAATAACTTTTCTGTATGAGTTTTTGCAACTTAAATGTCAGCCATCGTAATATGATTTGTACAATCATTGAGCAAAATGCGCACGAGCGCTACCAACTTAATTTTCTAGTTACCTATTCTATAAATTTTTTTTATTTTCACATATATGATATAGATTTTCATGCTCTTTCTAACGATGTATCACAAGTTCTGGGGAATAACTTTTCTGTATGAGTTTTTGCAACTTAAATGTCAGCCATCGTAATATGATATTTACAATCATTGAGCAAAATGCGCACGAGCGCTACCAACTTAATTTTCTAGTTACCTATTCTATAATTTTTTTTTATTTTCACATATATGATATAGATTTTCATGCTCTTTCTAACGATGTATCACAAGTTCTGGGGAATAACTTTTCTGTATGAGTTTTTGCAACTTAAATGTCAGCCATCGTAATATGATATTTACAATCATTGAGCAAAATGCGCACGAGCGCTACCAACTTAATTTTCTAGTTACCTATTCTATAATTTTTTTTTATTTTCACATATATGATATAGATTTTCATGCTTTTTCTAACGATGTATCACAAGTTCTGGGGAATAACTTTTCTGTATGAGTTTTTGCAACTTAAATGTCAGTCATGGTAATATGATATTTACAATTATTGTGCAAAATACCAACTTAATTTTCTAGTTGCCTATTCTATAAATCTTTTTTGTTTTCACATATATGATATAGATTTTCATGCTCTTTCTAACGATGTATCAGAAGTTTTGGGGAATAACTTTTCTTTATGCCTTTTTGCAACTTAAATGTCAGCCATCGTAATATGATATTTACAATCATTGAGCAAAATGCGCACGAGCGCTACCAACTTAATTTTCTAGTTACCTATTCTATAATTTTTTTTTATTTTCACATATATGATATAGATTTTCATGCTTTTTCTAACGATGTATCACAAGTTCTGGGGAATAACTTTTCTGTATGAGTTTTTGCAACTTAAATGTCAGCCATCGTAATATGATATTTACAATCATTGAGCAAAATGCGCACGAGCGCTACCAACTTAATTTTCTAGTTACCTATTCTATAAATTTTTTTTATTTTCACATATATGATATAGATTTTCATGCTCTTTCTAGCCATATATCACAAGTTCTGGTGAATAACTTTTCTGTATGTGTTTTTGAAACTTAAATGTCAGTCATCGTAATATGATATTTACAATTATTGTTCAAAATACCAACTTAATTTTCTAGTTGCCTATTCTATAAATATTTTTTGTTTTCACATATATGATATAGATTTTCATGCTCTTTCTAACGATGTATCACAAGTTCTGGGAAATAACTTTTCTGTATGCCTTTTTGCAACTTAAATGTCAGCCATCGTAATATGATGTTTGCAATCATTGAGAAAAATGCGCGCGAGCGCTACCAACTTAATTTTCTAGTTACCTATTCTATAATTTTTTTTTATTCTCACATATATGATATAGATTTTCATGCTCTTTCTAGCCATATATACCAAGTTCTGGGGAATAACTTTTCTGTATGCGTTTTTGTGACTTAAATGTCAGCCATCGTAATATGATATTTACAATCAATGAGCAAAATGCGCACGAGCGCTACCAACTTAATTTTCTAGTTACCTATTCGATAAGTTTTTTTTATTTTCACATATATGATATAGATTTTCATGCTCTTTCTAACAATGTATCACAAGTTTTGGGGAATAACTTTTCTGTATGAGTTTTTGCAACTTAAATGTCAGCCATCGTAATATGATATTTACAATCATTGAGCAAAATGCGCACGAGCGCTACCAACTTAATTTTCTAGTTACCTATTCTATAATTTTTTTTTATTTTCACATATATGATATAGATTTTCATGCTTTTTCTAACGATGTATCACAAGTTCTGGGGAATAACTTTTCTGTATGAGTTTTTGCAACTTAAATGTCAGATATCGTAATATGATATTTACAATCATTGAGCAAAATGCGCACGAGCGCTACCAACTTAATTTTCTAGTTACCTATTCTATAAATTTTTTTTATTTTCACATATATGATATAGATTTTCATGCTCTTTCTAGCCATATATCACAAGTTCTGGTGAATAACTTTTCTGTATGTGTTTTTGAAACATAAATGTCAGTCATCGTAATATGATATTTACAATTATTGTTCAAAATACCAACTTAATTTTCTAGTTGCCTATTCTATAAATATTTTTTGTTTTCACATATATGATATAGATTTTCATGCTCTTTCTAACGATGTATCACAAGTTCTGGGAAATAACTTTTCTGTATGCCTTTTTGCAACTTAAATGTCAGCCATCGTAATATGATGTTTGCAATCATTGAGAAAAATGCGCGCGAGCGCTACCAACTTAATTTTCTAGTTACCTATTCTATAATTTTTTTTTATTCTCACATATATGATATAGATTTTCATGCTCTTTCTAGCCATATATACCAAGTTCTGGGGAATAACTTTTCTGTATGCGTTTTTGTGACTTAAATGTCAGCCATCGTAATATGATATTTACAATCAATGAGCAAAATGCGCACGAGCGCTACCAACTTAATTTTCTAGTTACCTATTCGATAAGTTTTTTTTATTTTCACATATATGATATAGATTTTCATGCTCTTTCTAACAATGTATCACAAGTTCTGGGGAATAACTTTTCTGTATGAGTTTTTGCAACTTAAATGTCAGCCATCGTAATATGATATTTACAATCATTGAGCAAAATGCGCACGAGCGCTACCAACTTAATTTTCTAGTTACCTATTCTATATTTTTTTTTTATTTTCACATATATGATATAGATTTTCATGCTTTTTCTAACGATGTATCACAAGTTCTGGGGAATAACTTTTCTGTATGAGTTTTTGCAACTTAAATGTCAGCCATCGTAATATGATATTTACAATCATTGAGCAAAATGCGCACGAGCGCTACCAACTTAATTTTCTAGTTACCTATTCTATAAATTTTTTTTATTTTCACATATATGATATAGATTTTCGTGCTCTTTCTAGCCATATATCACAAGTTCTGGTGAATAACTTTTCTGTATGTGTTTTTGAAACTTAAATGTCAGTCATCGTAATATGATATTTACAATTATTGTTCAAAATACCAACTTAATTTTCTAGTTGCCTATTCTATAAATATTTTTTGTTTTCACATATATGATATAGATTTTCATGCTCTTTCTAACGATGTATCACAAGTTCTGGGAAATAACTTTTCTGTATGCCTTTTTGCAACTTAAATGTCAGCCATCGTAATATGATGTTTGCAATCATTGAGAAAAATGCGCGCGAGCGCTACCAACTTAATTTTCTAGTTACCTATTCTATAATTTTTTTTTATTCTCACATATATGATATAGATTTTCATGCTCTTTCTAGCCATATATACCAAGTTCTGGGGAATAACTTTTCTGTATGCGTTTTTGTGACTTAAATGTCAGCCATCGTAATATGATATTTACAATCAATGAGCAAAATGCGCACGAGCGCTACCAACTTAATTTTCTAGTTACCTATTCGATAAGTTTTTTTTATTTTCACATATATGATATAGATTTTCATGCTCTTTCTAACGATGTATCAGAATTTCTGGGGAATAACTTTTCTGTATGCGTTTTTGAAACTTAAATGTCATTCATCGTAATATGATATTTACAATTATTGTGCAAAATACCAACTTAATTTTCTTGTTGCCTATTCTATAAATCTTTTTTTGTTTTCACATATATGATATAGATTTTCATGCTCTTTCTAACGATGTATCAGAAGTTCTGGGGAATAACTTTTCTGTATGCCTTTTTGCAACTTAAATGTCAGCCATCGTAATATGATGTTTGCAATCATTGAGAAAAATGCGCGCGAGCGCTACCAACTTAATTTTCTAGTTACCTATTCAATAAATTTTTTTTATTTTCAAATATATGATATAGATTTTCATGCTCGTTCTAGCCATATATACCAAGTTCTGGGGAATAACATTTCTGTATGCGTTTTTTCAACTTAAATGTCAGCCATCGTAATATGATTTGTACAATCATTGAGCAAAATGCGCACGAGCGCTACCAACTTAATTTTCTAGTTACCTATTCTATAAATTTTTTTTATTTTCACATATATGATATAGATTTTCATGCTCTTTCTAACGATGTATCACAAGTTCTGGGGAATAACTTTTCTGTATGAGTTTTTGCAACTTAAATGTCAGCAATCGTAATATGATATTTACAATCATTGAGCAAAATGCGCACGAGCGCTACCAACTTAATTTTCTAGTTACCTATTCTATAATTTTTTTTTATTTTCACATATATGATATAGATTTTCATGCTCTTTCTAACGATGTATCACAAGTTCTGGGGAATAACTTTTCTGTATGAGTTTTTGCAACTTAAATGTCAGCCATCGTAATATGATATTTACAATCATTGAGCAAAATGCGCACGAGCGCTACCAACTTAATTTTCTAGTTACCTATTCTATAATTTTTTTTTATTTTCACATATATGATATAGATTTTCATGCTTTTTCTAACGATGTATCACAAGTTCTGGGGAATAACTTTTCTGTATGAGTTTTTGCAACTTAAATGTCAGTCATGGTAATATGATATTTACAATTATTGTGCAAAATACCAACTTAATTTTCTAGTTGCCTATTCTATAAATCTTTTTTGTTTTCACATATATGATATAGATTTTCATGCTCTTTCTAACGATGTATCAGAAGTTTTGGGGAATAACTTTTCTTTATGCCTTTTTGCAACTTAAATGTCAGCCATCGTAATATGATATTTACAATCATTGAGCAAAATGCGCACGAGCGCTACCAACTTAATTTTCTAGTTACCTATTCTATAATTTTTTTTTATTTTCACATATATGATATAGATTTTCATGCTTTTTCTAACGATGTATCACAAGTTCTGGGGAATAACTTTTCTGTATGAGTTTTTGCAACTTAAATGTCAGCCATCGTAATATGATATTTACAATCATTGAGCAAAATGCGCACGAGCGCTACCAACTTAATTTTCTAGTTACCTATTCTATAAATTTTTTTTATTTTCACATATATGATATAGATTTTCATGCTCTTTCTAGCCATATATCACAAGTTCTGGTGAATAACTTTTCTGTATGTGTTTTTGAAACTTAAATGTCAGTCATCGTAATATGATATTTACAATTATTGTTCAAAATACCAACTTAATTTTCTAGTTGCCTATTCTATAAATATTTTTTGTTTTCACATATATGATATAGATTTTCATGCTCTTTCTAACGATGTATCACAACTTCTGGGAAATAACTTTTCTGTATGCCTTTTTGCAACTTAAATGTCAGCCATCGTAATATGATGTTTGCAATCATTGAGAAAAATGCGCGCGAGCGCTACCAACTTAATTTTCTAGTTACCTATTCTATAATTTTTTTTATTCTCACATATATGATATAGATTTTCATGCTCTTTCTAGCCATATATACCAAGTTCTGGGGAATAACTTTTCTGTATGCGTTTTTGTGACTTAAATGTCAGCCATCGTAATATGATATTTACAATCAATGAGCAAAATGCGCACGAGCGCTACCAACTTAATTTTCTAGTTACCTATTCGATAAGTTTTTTTTATTTTCACATATATGATATAGATTTTCATGCTCTTTCTAACAATGTATCACAAGTTCTGGGGAATAACTTTTCTGTATGAGTTTTTGCAACTTAAATGTCAGCCATCGTAATATGATATTTACAATCATTGAGCAAAATGCGCACGAGCGCTACCAACTTAATTTTCTAGTTACCTATTCTATAATTTTTTTTTATTTTCACATATATGATATAGATTTTCATGCTCTTTCTAACGATGTATCACAAGTTCTGGGGAATAACTTTTCTGTATGAGTTTTTGCAACTTAAATGTCAGCCATCGTAATATGATATTTACAATCATTGAGCAAAATGCGCACGAGCGCTACCAACTTAATTTTCTAGTTACCTATTCTATAATTTTTTTTTATTTTCACATATATGATATAGATTTTCATGCTTTTTCTAACGATGTATCACAAGTTCTGGGGAATAACTTTTCTGTATGAGTTTTTGCAACTTAAATGTCAGTCATGGTAATATGATATTTACAATTATTGTGCAAAATACCAACTTAATTTTCTAGTTGCCTATTCTATAAATCTTTTTTGTTTTCACATATATGATATAGATTTTCATGCTCTTTCTAACGATGTATCAGAAAATTTGGGGAATAACTTTTCTTTATGCCTTTTTGCAACTTAAATGTCAGCCATCGTAATATGATATTTACAATCATTGAGCAAAATGCGCACGAGCGCTACCAACTTAATTTTCTAGTTACCTATTCTATAATTTTTTTTTATTTTCACATATATGATATAGATTTTCATGCTTTTTCTAACGATGTATCACAAATTCTGGGGAATAACTTTTCTGTATGAGTTTTTGCAACTTAAATGTCAGCCATCGTAATATGATATTTACAATCATTGAGCAAAATGCGCACGAGCGCTACCAACTTAATTTTCTAGTTACCTATTCTATAAATTTTTTTTATTTTCACATATATGATATAGATTTTCATGCTCTTTCTAGCCATATATCACAAGTTCTGGTGAATAACTTTTCTGTATGTGTTTTTGAAACTTAAATGTCAGTCATCGTAATATGATATTTACAATTATTGTTCAAAATACCAACTTAATTTTCTAGTTGCCTATTCTATAAATATTTTTTGTTTTCACATATATGATATAGATTTTCATGCTCTTTCTAACGATGTATCACAAGTTCTGGGAAATAACTTTTCTGTATGCCTTTTTGCAACTTAAATGTCAGCCATCGTAATATGATGTTTGCAATCATTGAGAAAAATGCGCGCGAGCGCTACCAACTTAATTTTCTAGTTACCTATTCTATAATTTTTTTTTATTCTCACATATATGATATAGATTTTCATGCTCTTTCTAGCCATATATACCAAGTTCTGGGGAATAACTTTTCTGTATGCGTTTTTGTGACTTAAATGTCAGCCATCGTAATATGATATTTACAATCAATGAGCAAAATGCGCACGAGCGCTACCAACTTAATTTTCTAGTTACCTATTCGATAAGTTTTTTTTATTTTCACATATATGATATAGATTTTCATGCTCTTTCTAACAATGTATCACAAGTTCTGGGGAATAACTTTTCTGTATGAGTTTTTGCAACTTAAATGTCAGCCATCGTAATATGATATTTACAATCATTGAGCAAAATGCGGACGAGCGCTACCAACTTAATTTTCTAGTTACCTATTCTATAATTTTTTTTTATTTTCACATATATGATATAGATTTTCATGCTTTTTCTAACGATGTATCACAAGTTCTGGGGAATAACTTTTCTGTATGAGTTTTTGCAACTTAAATGTCAGCCATCGTAATATGATATTTACAATCATTGAGCAAAATGCGCACGAGCGCTACCAACTTAATTTTCTAGTTACCTATTCTATAAATTTTTTTTATTTTCACATATATGATATAGATTTTCATGCTCTTTCTAGCCATATATCACAAGTTCTGGTGAATAACTTTTCTGTATGTGTTTTTGAAACATAAATGTCAGTCATCGTAATATGATATTTACAATTATTGTTCAAAATACCAACTTAATTTTCTAGTTGCCTATTCTATAAATATTTTTTGTTTTCACATATATGATATAGATTTTCATGCTCTTTCTAACGATGTATCACAAGTTCTGGGAAATAACTTTTCTGTATGCCTTTTTGCAACTTAAATGTCAGCCATCGTAATATGATGTTTGCAATCATTGAGGAAAATGCGCGCGAGCGCTACCAACTTAATTTTCTAGTTACCTATTCTATAATTTTTTTTTATTCTCACATATATGATATAGATTTTCATGCTCTTTCTAGCCATATATACCAAGTTCTGGGGAATAACTTTTCTGTATGCGTTTTTGTGACTTAAATGTCAGCCATCGTAATATGATATTTACAATCAATGAGCAAAATGCGCACGAGCGCTACCAACTTAATTTTCTAGTTACCTATTCGATAAGTTTTTTTTATTTTCACATATATGATATAGATTTTCATGCTCTTTCTAACAATGTATCACAAGTTCTGGGGAATAACTTTTCTGTATGAGTTTTTGCAACTTAAATGTCAGCCATCGTAATATGATATTTACAATCATTGAGCAAAATGCGCACGAGCGCTACCAACTTAATTTTCTAGTTACCTATTCTATATTTTTTTTTTATTTTCACATATATGATATAGATTTTCATGCTTTTTCTAACGATGTATCACAAGTTCTGGGGAATAACTTTTCTGTATGAGTTTTTGCAATTTAAATGTCAGCCATCGTAATATGATATTTACAATCATTGAGCAAAATGCGCACGAGCGCTACCAACTTAATTTTCTAGTTACCTATTCTATAAATTTTTTTTATTTTCACATATATGATATAGATTTTCGTGCTCTTTCTAGCCATATATCACAAGTTCTGGTGAATAACTTTTCTGTATGTGTTTTTGAAACTTAAATGTCAGTCATCGTAATATGATATTTACAATTATTGTTCAAAATACCAACTTAATTTTCTAGTTGCCTATTCTATAAATATTTTTTGTTTTCACATATATGATATAGATTTTCATGCTCTTTCTAACGATGTATCACAAGTTCTGGGAAATAACTTTTCTGTATGCCTTTTTGCAACTTAAATGTCAGCCATCGTAATATGATGTTTGCAATCATTGAGAAAAATGCGCGCGAGCGCTACCAACTTAATTTTCTAGTTACCTATTCTATAATTTTTTTTTATTCTCACATATATGATATAGATTTTCATGCTCTTTCTAGCCATATATACCAAGTTCTGGGGAATAACTTTTCTGTATGCGTTTTTGTGACTTAAATGTCAGCCATCGTAATATGATATTTACAATCAATGAGCAAAATGCGCACGAGCGCTACCAACTTAATTTTCTAGTTACCTATTCGATAAGTTTTTTTTATTTTCACATATATGATATAGATTTTCATGCTCTTTCTAACGATGTATCAGAATTTCTGGGGAATAACTTTTCTGTATGCGTTTTTGAAACTTAAATGTCATTCATCGTAATATGATATTTACAATTATTGTGCAAAATACCAACTTAATTTTCTTGTTGCCTATTCTATAAATCTTTTTTTGTTTTCACATATATGATATAGATTTTCATGCTCTTTCTAACGATGTATCAGAAGTTCTGGGGAATAACTTTTCTGTATGCCTTTTTGCAACTTAAATGTCAGCCATCGTAATATGATGTTTGCAATCATTGAGAAAAATGCGCGCGAGCGCTACCAACTTAATTTTCTAGTTACCTATTCAATAAATTTTTTTTATTTTCAAATATATGATATAGATTTTCATGCTCTTTCTAGCCATATATACCAAGTTCTGGGGAATAACATTTCTGTATGCGTTTTTTCAACTTAAATGTCAGCCATCGTAATATGATTTGTACAATCATTGAGCAAAATGCGCACGAGCGCTACCAACTTAATTTTCTAGTTACCTATTCTATAAATTTTTTTTATTTTCACATATATGATATAGATTTTCATGCTCTTTCTAACGATGTATCACAAGTTCTGGGGAATAACTTTTCTGTATGAGTTTTTGCAACTTAAATGTCAGCCATCGTAATATGATATTTACAATCATTGAGCAAAATGCGCACGAGCGCTACCAACTTAATTTTCTAGTTACCTATTCTATAATTTTTTTTTATTTTCACATATATGATATAGATTTTCATGCTCTTTCTAACGATGTATCACAAGTTCTGGGGAATAACTTTTCTGTATGAGTTTTTGCAACTTAAATGTCAGCCATCGTAATATGATATTTACAATCATTGAGCAAAATGCGCACGAGCGCTACCAACTTAATTTTCTAGTTACCTATTCTATAATTTTTTTTTATTTTCACATATATGATATAGATTTTCATGCTTTTTCTAACGATGTATCACAAGTTCTGGGGAATAACTTTTCTGTATGAGTTTTTGCAACTTAAATGTCAGTCATGGTAATATGATATTTACAATTATTGTGCAAAATACCAACTTAATTTTCTAGTTGCCTATTCTATAAATCTTTTTTGTTTTCACATATATGATATAGATTTTCATGCTCTTTCTAACGATGTATCAGAAGTTTTGGGGAATAACTTTTCTTTATGCCTTTTTGCAACTTAAATGTCAGCCATCGTAATATGATATTTACAATCAATGAGCAAAATGCGCACGAGCGCTACCAACTTAATTTTCTAGTTACCTATTCGATAAGTTTTTTTTATTTTCACATATATGATATAGATTTTCATGCTCTTTCTAACAATGTATCACAAGTTCTGGGGAATAACTTTTCTGTATGAGTTTTTGCAACTTAAATGTCAGCCATCGTAATATGATATTTACAATCATTGAGCAAAATGCGCACGAGCGCTACCAACTTAATTTTCTAGTTACCTATTCTATAATTTTTTTTTATTTTCACATATATGATATAGATTTTCATGCTCTTTCTAACGATGTATCACAAGTTCTGGGGAATAACTTTTCTGTATGAGTTTTTGCAACTTAAATGTCAGCCATCGTAATATGATATTTACAATCATTGAGCAAAATGCGCACGAGCGCTACCAACTTAATTTTCTAGTTACCTATTCTATAATTTTTTTTTATTTTCACATATATGATATAGATTTTCATGCTTTTTCTAACGATGTATCACAAGTTCTGGGGAATAACTTTTCTGTATGAGTTTTTGCAACTTAAATGTCAGTCATGGTAATATGATATTTACAATTATTGTGCAAAATACCAACTTAATTTTCTAGTTGCCTATTCTATAAATCTTTTTTGTTTTCACATATATGATATAGATTTTCATGCTCTTTCTAACGATGTATCAGAAGTTTTGGGGAATAACTTTTCTTTATGCCTTTTTGCAACTTAAATGTCAGCCATCGTAATATGATATTTACAATCATTGAGCAAAATGCGCACGAGCGCTACCAACTTAATTTTCTAGTTACCTATTCTATAATTTTTTTTTATTTTCACATATATGATATAGATTTTCATGCTTTTTCTAACGATGTATCACAAGTTCTGGGGAATAACTTTTCTGTATGAGTTTTTGCAACTTAAATGTCAGCCATCGTAATATGATATTTACAATCATTGAGCAAAATGCGCACGAGCGCTACCAACTTAATTTTCTAGTTACCTATTCTATAAATTTTTTTTATTTTCACATATATGATATAGATTTTCATGCTCTTTCTAGCCATATATCACAAGTTCTGGTGAATAACTTTTCTGTATGTGTTTTTGAAACTTAAATGTCAGTCATCGTAATATGATATTTACAATTATTGTTCAAAATACCAACTTAATTTTCTAGTTGCCTATTCTATAAATATTTTTTGTTTTCACATATATGATATAGATTTTCATGCTCTTTCTAACGATGTATCACAAGTTCTGGGAAATAACTTTTCTGTATGCCTTTTTGCAACTTAAATGTCAGCCATCGTAATATGATGTTTGCAATCATTGAGAAAAATGCGCGCGAGCGCTACCAACTTAATTTTCTAGTTACCTATTCTATAATTTTTTTTTATTCTCACATATATGATATAGATTTTCATGCTCTTTCTAGCCATATATACCAAGTTCTGGGGAATAACTTTTCTGTATGCGTTTTTGTGACTTAAATGTCAGCCATCGTAATATGATATTTACAATCAATGAGCAAAATGCGCACGAGCGCTACCAACTTTATTTTCTAGTTACCTATTCGATAAGTTTTTTTTATTTTCACATATATGATATAGATTTTCATGCTCTTTCTAACAATGTATCACAAGTTCTGGGGAATAACTTTTCTGTATGAGTTTTTGCAACTTAAATGTCAGCCATCCTAATATGATATTTACAATCATTGAGCAAAATGCGCACGAGCGCTACCAACTTAATTTTCTAGTTACCTATTCTATAATTTTTTTTTATTTTCACATATATGATATAGATTTTCATGCTCTTTCTAACGATGTATCACAAGTTCTGGGGAATAACTTTTCTGAATGAGTTTTTGCAACTTAAATGTCAGCCATCGTAATATGATATTTACAATCATTGAGCAAAATGCGCACGAGCGCTACCAACTTAATTTTCTAGTTACCTATTCTATAATTTTTTTTTATTTTCACATATATGATATAGATTTTCATGCTTTTTCTAACGATGTATCACAAGTTCTGGGGAATAACTTTTCTGTATGAGTTTTTGCAACTTAAATGTCAGTCATGGTAATATGATATTTACAATTATTGTGCAAAATACCAACTTAATTTTCTAGTTGCCTATTCTATAAATCTTTTTTGTTTTCACATATATGATAAAGATTTTCATGCTCTTTCTAACGATGTATCAGAAGTTTTGGGGAATAACTTTTCTTTATGCCTTTTTGCAACTTAAATGTCAGCCATCGTAATATGATATTTACAATCATTGAGCAAAATGCGCACGAGCGCTACCAACTTAATTTTCTAGTTACCTATTCTATAATTTTTTTTTATTTTCACATATATGATATAGATTTTCATGCTTTTTCTAACGATGTATCACAAGTTCTGGGGAATAACTTTTCTGTATGAGTTTTTGCAACTTAAATGTCAGCCATCGTAATATGATATTTACAATCATTGAGCAAAATGCGCACGAGCGCTACCAACTTAATTTTCTAGTTACCTATTCTATAAATTTTTTTTATTTTCACATATATGATATAGATTTTCATGCTCTTTCTAGCCATATATCACAAGTTCTGGTGAATAACTTTTCTGTATGTGTTTTTGAAACTTAAATGTCAGTCATCGTAATATGATATTTACAATTATTGTTCAAAATACCAACTTAATTTTCTAGTTGCCTATTCTATAAATATTTTTTGTTTTCACATATATGATATAGATTTTCATGCTCTTTCTAACGATGTATCACAAGTTCTGGGAAATAACTTTTCTGTATGCCTTTTTGCAACTTAAATGTCAGCCATCGTAATATGATGTTTGCAATCATTGAGAAAAATGCGCGCGAGCGCTACCAACTTAATTTTCTAGTTACCTATTCTATAATTTTTTTTTATTCTCACATATATGATATAGATTTTCATGCTCTTTCTAGCCATATATACCAAGTTCTGGGGAATAACTTTTCTGTATGCGTTTTTGTGACTTAAATGTCAGCCATCGTAATATGATATTTACAATCAATGAGCAAAATGCGCACGAGCGCTACCAACTTAATTTTCTAGTTACCTATTCGATAAGTTTTTTTTATTTTCACATATATGATATAGATTTTCATGCTCTTTCTAACAATGTATCACAAGTTCTGGGGAATAACTTTTCTGTATGAGTTTTTGCAACTTAAATGTCAGCCATCGTAATATGATATTTACAATCATTGAGCAAAATGCGCACGAGCGCTACCAACTTAATTTTCTAGTTACCTATTCTATAATTTTTTTTTATTTTCACATATATGATATAGATTTTCATGCTTTTTCTAACGATGTATCACAAGTTCTGGGGAATAACTTTTCTGTATGAGTTTTTGCAACTTAAATGTCAGCCATCGTAATATGATATTTACAATCATTGAGCAAAATGCGCACGAGCGCTACCAACTTAATTTTCTAGTTACCTATTCTATAAATTTTTTTTATTTTCACATATATGATATAGATTTTCATGCTCTTTCTAGCCATATATCACAAGTTCTGGTGAATAACTTTTCTGTATGTGTTTTTGAAACATAAATGTCAGTCATCGTAATATGATATTTACAATTATTGTTCAAAATACCAACTTAATTTTCTAGTTGCCTATTCTATAAATATTTTTTGTTTTCACATATATGATATAGATTTTCATGCTCTTTCTAACGATGTATCACAAGTTCTGGGAAATAACTTTTCTGTATGCCTTTTTGCAACTTAAATGTCAGCCATCGTAATATGATGTTTGCAATCATTGAGAAAAATGCGCGCGAGCGCTACCAACTTAATTTTCTAGTTACCTATTCTATAATTTTTTTTTATTCTCACATATATGATATAGATTTTCATGCTCTTTCTAGCCATATATACCAAACTCTGGGAAATAACTTTTCTGTATGCGTTTTTGTGACTTAAATGTCAGCCATCGTAATATGATATTTACAATCAATGAGCAAAATGCGCACGAGCGCTACCAACTTAATTTTCTAGTTACCTATTCGATAAGTTTTTTTTATTTTCACATATATGATATAGATTTTCATGCTCTTTCTAACAATGTATCACAAGTTCTGGGGAATAACTTTTCTGTATGAGTTTTTGCAACTTAAATGTCAGCCATCGTAATATGATATTTACAATCATTGAGCAAAATGCGCACGAGCGCTACCAACTTAATTTTCTAGTTACCTATTCTATATTTTTTTTTTATTTTCACATATATGATATAGATTTTCATGCTTTTTCTAACGATGTATCACAAGTTCTGGGGAATAACTTTTCTGTATGAGTTTTTGCAACTTAAATGTCAGCCATCGTAATATGATATTTACAATCATTGAGCAAAATGCGCACGAGCGCTACCAACTTAATTTTCTAGTTACCTATTCTATAAATTTTTTTTATTTTCACATATATGATATAGATTTTCGTGCTCTTTCTAGCCATATATCACAAGTTCTGGTGAATAACTTTTCTGTATGTGTTTTTGAAACTTAAATGTCAGTCATCGTAATATGATATTTACAATTATTGTTCAAAATACCAACTTAATTTTCTAGTTTCCTATTCTATAAATATTTTTTGTTTTCACATATATGATATAGATTTTCATGCTCTTTCTAACGATGTATCACAAGTTCTGGGAAATAACTTTTCTGTATGCCTTTTTGCAACTTAAATGTCAGCCATCGTAATATGATGTTTGCAATCATTGAGAAAAATGCGCGCGAGCGCTACCAACTTAATTTTCTAGTTACCTATTCTATAATTTTTTTTTATTCTCACATATATGATATAGATTTTCATGCTCTTTCTAGCCATATATACCAAGTTCTGGGGAATAACTTTTCTGTATGCGTTTTTGTGACTTAAATGTCAGCCATCGTAATATGATATTTACAATCAATGAGCAAAATGCGCACGAGCGCTACCAACTTAATTTTCTAGTTACCTATTCGATAAGTTTTTTTTATTTTCACATATATGATATAGATTTTCATGCTCTTTCTAACGATGTATCAGAATTTCTGGGGAATAACTTTTCTGTATGCGTTTTTGAAACTTAAATGTCATTCATCGTAATATGATATTTACAATTATTGTGCAAAATACCAACTTAATTTTCTTGTTGCCTATTCTATAAATCTTTTTTTGTTTTCACATATATGATATAGATTTTCATGCTCTTTCTAACGATGTATCAGAAGTTCTGGGGAATAACTTTTCTGTATGCCTTTTTGCAACTTAAATGTCAGCCATCGTAATATGATGTTTGCAATCATTGAGAAAAATGCGCGCGAGCGCTACCAACTTAATTTTCTAGTTACCTATTCAATAAATTTTTTTTATTTTCAAATATATGATATAGATTTTCATGCTCTTTCTAGCCATATATACCAAGTTCTGGGGAATAACATTTCTGTATGCGTTTTTTCAACTTAAATGTCAGCCATCGTAATATGATATGTACAATCATTGAGCAAAATGCGCACGAGCGCTACCAACTTAATTTTCTAGTTACCTATTCTATAAATTTTTTTTATTTTCACATATATGATATAGATTTTCATGCTCTTTCTAACGATGTATCACAAGTTCTGGAGAATAACTTTTCTGTATGCCTTTTTGCAACTTAAATGTCAGCCATCGTAATATGATGTTTGCAATCATTGAGAAAAATGCGCGCGAGCGCTACCAACTTAATTTTCTAGTTACCTATTCTATAAATTTTTTTTATTTTCACATATATGATATAGATTTTCATGCTCTTTCTAGCCATATATACCAAGTTCTGGGGAATAACATTTCTGTATGCGTTTTTTCAACTTAAATGTCAGCCATCGTAATATGATATGTACAATCATTGAGCAAAATGCGCACGAGCGCTACCAACTTAATTTTCTAGTTACCTATTCTATAAATTTTTTTTATTTTCACATATATGATATAGATTTTCATGCTCTTTCTAACGATGTATCACAAGTTCTGGGGAATAACTTTTCTGTATGAGTTTTTGCAACTTAAATGTCAGCCATCGTAATATGATATTTACAATCATTGAGCAAAATGCGCACGAGCGCTACCAACTTAATTTTCTAGTTACCTATTCTATAATTTTTTTTTATTTTCACATATATGATATAGATTTTCATGCTCTTTCTAACGATGTATCACAAGTTCTGGGGAATAACTTTTCTGTATTAGTTTTTGCAACTTAAATGTCAGCCATCGTAATATGATATTTACAATCATTGAGCAAAATGCGCACGAGCGCTACCAACTTAATTTTCTAGTTACCTATTCTATAAATTTTTTTTATTTTCACATATATGATATAGATTTTCATGCTCTTTCTAGCCATATATCACAAGTTCTGGTGAATAACTTTTCTGTATGTGTTTTTGAAACTTAAATGTCAGTCATCGTAATATGATATTTACAATTATTGTTCAAAATACCAACTTAATTTTCTAGTTGCCTATTCTATAAATATTTTTTGTTTTCACATATATGATATAGATTTTCATGCTCTTTCTAACAATGTATCACAAGTTCTGGGAAATAACTTTTCTGTATGCCTTTTTGCAACTTAAATGTCAGCCATCGTAATATGATGTTTGCAATCATTGAGAAAAATGCGCGCGAGCGCTACCAACTTAATTTTCTAGTTACCTATTCTATAAATTTTTTTTATTTTCACATATATGATATAGATTTTCGTGCTCTTTCTAGCCATATATCACAAGTTCTGGTGAATAACTTTTCTGTATGTGTTTTTGAAACTTAAATGTCAGTCATCGTAATATGATATTTACAATTATTGTTCAAAATACCAACTTAATTTTCTAGTTTCCTATTCTATAAATATTTTTTGTTTTCACATATATGATATAGATTTTCATGCTCTTTCTAACGATGTATCACAAGTTCTATGAAATAACTTTTCTGTATGCCTTTTTGCAACTTAAATGTCAGCCATCGTAATATGATGTTTGCAATCATTGAGAAAAATGCGCGCGAGCGCTACCAACTTAATTTTCTAGTTACCTATTCTATAATTTTTTTTTATTCTCACATATATGATATAGATTTTCATGCTCTTTCTAGCCATATATACCAAGTTCTGGGGAATAACTTTTCTGTATGCGTTTTTGTGACTTAAATGTCAGCCATCGTAATATGATATTTACAATCAATGAGCAAAATGCGCACGAGCGCTACCAACTTAATTTTCTAGTTACCTATTCGATAAGTTTTTTTTATTTTCACATATATGATATAGATTTTCATGCTCTTTCTAACGATGTATCAGAATTTCTGGGGAATAACTTTTCTGTATGCGTTTTTGAAACTTAAATGTCATTCATCGTAATATGATATTTACAATTATTGTGCAAAATACCAACTTAATTTTCTTGTTGCCTATTCTATAAATCTTTTTTTGTTTTCACATATATGATATAGATTTTCATGCTCTTTCTAACGATGTATCAGAAGTTCTGGGGAATAACTTTTCTGTATGCCTTTTTGCAACTTAAATGTCAGCCATCGTAATATGATGTTTGCAATCATTGAGAAAAATGCGCGCGAGCGCTACCAACTTAATTTTCTAGTTACCTATTCAATAAATTTTTTTTATTTTCAAATATATGATATAGATTTTCATGCTCTTTCTAGCCATATATACCAAGTTCTGGAGAATAACATTTCTGTATGCGTTTTTTCAACTTAAATGTCAGCCATCGTAATATGATATGTACAATCATTGAGCAAAATGCGCACGAGCGCTACCAACTTAATTTTCTAGTTACCTATTCTATAAATTTTTTTTATTTTCACATATATGATATAGATTTTCATGCTCTTTCTAACGATGTATCACAAGTTCTGGAGAATAACTTTTCTGTATGCCTTTTTGCAACTTAAATGTCAGCCATCGTAATATGATGTTTGCAATCATTGAGAAAAATGCGCGCGAGCGCTACCAACTTAATTTTCTAGTTACCTATTCTATAAATTTTTTTTATTTTCACATATATGATATAGATTTTCATGCTCTTTCTAGCCATATATACCAAGTTCTGGGGAATAACATTTCTGTATGCGTTTTTTCAACTTAAATTTCAGCCATCGTAATATGATATGTACAATCATTGAGCAAAATGCGCACGAGCGCTACCAACTTAATTTTCTAGTTACCTATTCTATAAATTTTTTTTATTTTCACATATATGATATAGATTTTCATGCTCTTTCTAACGATGTATCACAAGTTCTGGGGAATAACTTTTCTGTATGAGTTTTTGCAACTTAAATGTCAGCCATCGTAATATGATATTTACAATCATTGAGCAAAATGCGCACGAGCGCTACCAACTTAATTTTCTAGTTACCTATTCTATAATTTTTTTTTATTTTCACATATATGATATAGATTTTCATGCTCTTTCTAACGATGTATCACAAGTTCTGGGGAATAACTTTTCTGTATGAGTTTTTGCAACTTAAATGTCAGCCATCGTAATATGATATTTACAATCATTGAGCAAAATGCGCACGAGCGCTACCAACTTAATTTTCTAGTTACCTATTCTGTAAATTTTTTTTATTTTCACATATATGATATAGATTTTCATGCTCTTTCTAGCCATATATCACAAGTTCTGGTGAATAACTTTTCTGTATGTGTTTTTGAAACTTAAATGTCAGTCATCGTAATATGATATTTACAATTATTGTTCAAAATACCAACTTAATTTTCTAGTTGCCTATTCTATAAATATTTTTTGTTTTCACATATATGATATAGATTTTCATGCTCTTTCTAACGATGTATCACAAGTTCTGGAGAATAACTTTTCTGTATGCCTTTTTGCAACTTAAATGTCAGCCATCGTAATATGATGTTTGCAATCATTGAGAAAAATGCGCGCGAGCGCTACCAACTTAATTTTCTAGTTACCTATTCTATAAATTTTTTTTATTTTCACATATATGATATAGATTTTCATGCTCTTTCTAGCCATATATACCAAGTTCTGGGGAATAACATTTCTGTATGCGTTTTTTCAACTTAAATTTCAGCCATCGTAATATGATATGTACAATCATTGAGCAAAATGCGCACGAGCGCTACCAACTTAATTTTCTAGTTACCTATTCTATAAATTTTTTTTATTTTCACATATATGATATAGATTTTCATGCTCTTTCTAACGATGTATCACAAGTTCTGGGGAATAACTTTTCTGTATGAGTTTTTGCAACTTAAATGTCAGCCATCGTAATATGATATTTACAATCATTGAGCAAAATGCGCACGAGCGCTACCAACTTAATTTTCTAGTTACCTATTCTATAATTTTTTTTTATTTTCACATATATGATATAGATTTTCATGCTCTTTCTAACGATGTATCACAAGTTCTGGGGAATAACTTTTCTGTATGAGTTTTTGCAACTTAAATGTCAGCCATCGTAATATGATATTTACAATCATTGAGCAAAATGCGCACGAGCGCTACCAACTTAATTTTCTAGTTACCTATTCTGTAAATTTTTTTTATTTTCACATATATGATATAGATTTTCATGCTCTTTCTAGCCATATATCACAAGTTCTGGTGAATAACTTTTCTGTATGTGTTTTTGAAACTTAAATGTCAGTCATCGTAATATGATATTTACAATTATTGTTCAAAATACCAACTTAATTTTCTAGTTGCCTATTCTATAAATATTTTTTGTTTTCACATATATGATATAGATTTTCATGCTCTTTCTAACAATGTATCACAAGTTCTGGGAAATAACTTTTCTGTATGCCTTTTTGCAACTTAAATGTCAGCCATCGTAATATCACAGAATAGAAATAAACAGAAAGGCCACTCGAGTCGGAACCTTTGAAGTTTGTGTCTCCACGCATGTCTCATTACGCATGTTCATTATGCAGGTTCTGGCCAGTCAATTGCCTTTTCTGGCCAATAGGAACGCTGAACTGGCCGTTCCGCCATTATTCTGGCCAGATAACTGCATAAAAATAGGGGGACATGTTGCACTGCTGAGTGGCCCTACTGTTTATACTGTGGTAATATGATGTTTGCAATCATTGAGAAAAATGCGCGCGAGCGCTACCAACTTAATTTTCTAGTTACCTATTCCATAATTTTTTTTTATTCTCACATATATGATTTAGATTTTCATGCTCTTTCTAGCCATGTATACCAAGTTCTGGGGAATAACTTTTCTGTATGCGTTTTTGCAACTTAAATGTCAGCCATCGTAATATGATATTTACAATCATTGAGCAAAATGCGCACGAGCGCTACCAACTTAATTTTCTAGTTACCTATTCTATAAATTTTTTTTATTTTCACATATATGATATAGATTTTCGTGCTCTTTCTAGCCATATATCACAAGTTCTGGTGAATAACTTTTCTGTATGTGTTTTTGAAACTTAAATGTCAGTCATCGTAATATGATATTTACAATTATTGTTCAAAATACCAACTTAATTTTCTAGTTGCCTATTCTATAAATATTTTTTGTTTTCACATATATGATATAGATTTTCATGCTCTTTCTAACGATGTATCAGAAGTTCTGGGAAATAACTTTTCTGTATGCCTTTTTGCAACTTAAATGTCAGCCATCGTAATATGATGTTTGCAATCATTGAGAAAAATGCGCGCGAGCGCTACCAACTTAATTTTCTAGTTACCTATTCTATAATTTTTTTTTATTCTCACATATATGATATAGATTTTCATGCTCTTTCTAGCCATATATACCAAGTTCTGGGGAATAACTTTTCTGTATGCGTTTTTGTGACTTAAATGTCAGCCATCGTAATATGATATTTACAATCAATGAGCAAAATGCGCACGAGCGCTACCAACTTAATTTTCTAGTTACCTATTCGATAAGTTTTTTTTATTTTCACATATATGATATAGATTTTCATGCTCTTTCTAACGATGTATCAGAATTTCTGGGGAATAACTTTTCTGTATGCGTTTTTGAAACTTAAATGTCATTCATCGTAATATGATATTTACAATTATTGTGCAAAATACCAACTTAATTTTCTTGTTGCCTATTCTATAAATCTTTTTTTGTTTTCACATTTATGATATAGATTTTCATGCTCTTTCTAACGATGTATCAGAAGTTCTGGGGAATAACTTTTCTGTATGCCTTTTTGCAACTTAAATGTCAGCCATCGTAATATGATGTTTGCAATCATTGAGAAAAATGCGCGCGAGCGCTACCAACTTAATTTTCTAGTTACCTATTCAATAAATTTTTTTTATTTTCAAATATATGATATAGATTTTCATGCTCTTTCTAGCCATATATACCAAGTTCTGGGGAATAACATTTCTGTATGCGTTTTTTCAACTTAAATGTCAGCCATCGTAATATGATATGTACAATCATTGAGCAAAATGCGCACGAGCGCTACCAACTTAATTTTCTAGTTACCTATTCTATAAATTTTTTTTATTTTCACATATATGATATAGATTTTCATGCTCTTTCTAACGATGTATCACAAGTTCTGGAGAATAACTTTTCTGTATGCCTTTTTGCAACTTAAATGTCAGCCATCGTAATATGATGTTTGCAATCATTGAGAAAAATGCGCGCGAGCGCTACCAACTTAATTTTCTAGTTACCTATTCTATAAATTTTTTTTATTTTCACATATATGATATAGATTTTCATGCTCTTTCTAGCCATATATACCAAGTTCTGGGGAATAACATTTCTGTATGCGTTTTTTCAACTTAAATGTCAGCCATCGTTATATGATATGTACAATCATTGAGCAAAATGCGCACGAGCGCTACCAACTTAATTTTCTAGTTACCTATTCTATAAATTTTTTTTATTTTCACATATATGATATAGATTTTCATGCTCTTTCTAACGATGTATCACAAGTTCTGGGGAATAACTTTTCTGTATGAGTTTTTGCAACTTAAATGTCAGCCATCGTAATATGATATTTACAATCATTGAGCAAAATGCGCACGAGCGCTACCAACTTAATTTTCTAGTTACCTATTCTATAATTTTTTTTTATTTTCACATATATGATATAGATTTTCATGCTCTTTCTAACGATGTATCACAAGTTCTGGGGAATAACTTTTCTGTATGAGTTTTTGCAACTTAAATGTCAGCCATCGTAATATGATATTTACAATCATTGAGCAAAATGCGCACGAGCGCTACCAACTTAATTTTCTAGTTACCTATTCTATAAATTTTTTTTATTTTCACATATATGGTATAGATTTTCATGCTCTTTCTAGCCATATATCACAAGTTCTGGTGAATAACTTTTCTGTATGTGTTTTTGAAACTTAAATGTCAGTCATCGTAATATGATATTTACAATTATTGTTCAAAATACCAACTTAATTTTCTAGTTGCCTATTCTATAAATATTTTTTGTTTTCACATATATGATATAGATTTTCATGCTCTTTCTAACAATGTATCACAAGTTCTGGGAAATAACTTTTCTGTATGCCTTTTTGCAACTTAAATGTCAGCCATCGTAATATGATGTTTGCAATCATTGAGAAAAATGCGCGCGAGCGCTACCAACTTAATTTTCTAGTTACCTATTCCATAATTTTTTTTTATTCTCACATATATGATTTAGATTTTCATGCTCTTTCTAGCCATATATACCAAGTTCTGGGGAATAACTTTTCTGTATGCGTTTTTGTGACTTAAATGTCAGCCATCGTAATATGATATTTACAATCAATGAGCAAAATGCGCACGAGCGCTACCAACTTAATTTTCTAGTTACCTATTCGATAAGTTTTTTTTATTTTCACATATATGATATAGATTTTCATGCTCTTTCTAACGATGTATCAGAATTTCTGGGGAATAACATTTCTGTATGCGTTTTTGAAACTTAAATGTCATTCATCGTAATATGATATTTACAATTATTGTGCAAAATACCAACTTAATTTTCTTCTTACCTATTCTATAAATCTTTTTTGTTTTCACATATATGATATAGATTTTCATGCTCTTTCTAACGATGTATCAGAAGTTCTGGGGAATAACTTTTCTGTATGCCTTTTTGCAACTTAAATGTCAGCCATCGTAATATGATGTTTGCAATCATTGAGAAAAATGCGCGCGAGCGCTACCAACTTAATTTTCTAGTTACCTATTCTATAAATTTTTTTTATTTTCAAATATATGATATAGATTTTCATGCTCTTTCTAGCCATATATACCAAGTTCTGGGGAATAACATTTCTGTATGCGTTTTTTCAACTTAAATGTCAGCCATCGTAATATGATATTTACAATCATTGAGCAAAATGCGCACGAGCGCTACCAACTTAATTTTCTAGTTACCTATTCTAAAAATTTTTTTTTTTTTGACATATATGATATAGATTTTCATGCTCTTTCTAACGATGTATCACAAGTTCTGGGGAATAACTTTTCTGTATGCCTTTTTGCAACTTAAATGTCAGCCATCGTAATATGATATTTACAATCAATGAGCAAAATGCGCACGAGCGCTACCAACATAATTTTCTAGTTACCTATTCGATAAATTTTTTTTATTTTCACATATATGATATAGATTTTCATGCTCTTTCTAACGATGTATCAGAATTTCTGGGGAATAACTTTTCTGTATGCGTTTTTGAAACTTAAATGCCATTCATCGTGATATGATATTTACAATTATTGTGCAAAATACCAACTTAATTTTCTAGTTGCCTATTCTATAAATCTTTTTTGTTTTCACATATATGATATAGATTTTCATGCTCTTTCTAACGATGTATCACAAGTTCTGGGAAATAACTTTTCTGTATGCCTTTTTGCAACTTAAATGTCAGCCATCGTAATATGATGTTTTCAATCATTGAGAAAAATGCGCGCGAGCGCTACCAACTTAATTTTCTAGTTACCTATTCTATAATTTTTTTTTATTCTCACATATATGATATAGATTTTCATGCTCTTTCTAGCCATATATACCAAGTTCTGGGGAATAACTTTTCTGTATGCGTTTTTGTGACTTAAATGTCAGCCATCGTAATATGATATTTACAATCAATGAGCAAAATGCGCACGAGCGCTACCAACTTAATTTTCTAGTTACCTATTCGATAAGTTTTTTTTATTTTCACATATATGATATAGATTTTCATGCTCTTTCTAACGATGTATCAGAATTTCTGGGGAATAACTTTTCTGTATGCGTTTTTGAAACTTAAATGTCATTCATCGTAATATGATATTTACAATTATTGTGCAAAATACCAACTTAATTTTCTTGTTGCCTATTCTATAAATCTTTTTTGTTTTCACATATATGATATAGATTTTCATGCTCTTTCTAACGATGTATCAGAAGTTCTGGGGAATAACTTTTCTGTATGCCTTTTTGCAACTTAAATGTCAGCCATCGTAATATGATGTTTGCAATCATTGAGAAGAATGCGCGCGAGCGCTACCAACTTAATTTTCTAGTTACCTATTCTATAAATTTTTTTTATTTTCAAATATATGATATAGATTTTCATGCTCTTTCTAGCCATATATACCAAGTTCTGGGGAATAACATTTCTGTATGCGTTTTTTCAACTTAAATGTCAGCCATCGTAATATGATATGTACAATCATTGAGCAAAATGCGCACGAGCGCTACCAACTTTATTTTCTAGTTACCTATTCTATAAATCTTTTTTGTTTTCACATATATGATATAGATTTTCATGCTCTTTCTAACGATGTATCACAAGTTCTGGGAAATAACTTTTCTGTATGCCTTTTTGCAACTTAAATGTCAGCCATCGTAATATGATGTTTTCAATCATTGAGAAAAATGCGCGCGAGCGCTACCAACTTAATTTTCTAGTTACCTATTCTATAATTTTTTTTTATTCTCACATATATGATATAGATTTTCATGCTCTTTCTAGCCATATATACCAAGTTCTGGGGAATAACTTTTCTGTATGCGTTTTTGTGACTTAAATGTCAGCCATCGTAATATGATATTTACAATCAATGAGCAAAATGCGCACGAGCGCTACCAACTTAATTTTCTAGTTACCTATTCGATAAGTTTTTTTTATTTTCACATATATGATATAGATTTTCATGCTCTTTCTAACGATGTATCAGAATTTCTGGGGAATAACTTTTCTGTATGCGTTTTTGAAACTTAAATGTCATTCATCGTAATATGATATTTACAATTATTGTGCAAAATACCAACTTAATTTTCTTGTTGCCTATTCTATAAATCTTTTTTGTTTTCACATATATGATATAGACTTTCATGCTCTTTCTAACGATGTATCAGAAGTTCTGGGGAATAACTTTTCTGTATGCCTTTTTGCAACTTAAATGTCAGCCATCGTAATATGATGTTTGCAATCATTGAGAAGAATGCGCGCGAGCGCTACCAACTTAATTTTCTAGTTACCTATTCTATAAATTTTTTTTATTTTCAAATATATGATATAGATTTTCATGCTCTTTCTAGCCATATATACCAAGTTCTGGGGAATAACATTTCTGTATGCGTTTTTTCAACTTAAATGTCAGCCATCGTAATATGATATGTACAATCATTGAGCAAAATGCGCACGAGCGCTACCAACTTTATTTTCTAGTTACCTATTCTATAAATTTTTTTTATTTTCACATATATGATATAGATTTTCATGCTCTTTCTAACGATGTATCACAAGTTCTGGGGAATAACTTTTCTGTATGCCTTTTTGCAACTTAAATGTCAGCCATCGTAATATGATATTTACAATCATAGAGCAAAATGCGCACGAGCGCTACCAACTTAATTTTCTAGTGACCTATTCTATAAATTTTTTTTATTTTCACATATATGATATAGATTTTCATGCTCTTTCTAACGATGTATCACAAGTTCTGGGGAATAACTTTTCTGTATGCGTTTTTGCAACTTAAATGTCAGCCAGCGTAATATGATATTTACAATTATTGAGCAAAATGCGCACGAGCGCTACCAACTTAATTTTCTAGTTACTTATTCCATAAATTTTTTTTATTTTCACATATATGATATAGATTTTCATGCTCTTTCTAACTATATATCACAAGTTCTGGGGAATAACTTTTCTGTATGCGTTTTTGCAACTTAAATGTCAGCCATCGTAATATGATATGTACAATCACTGAGCAAAATGCGCACGAGCGCTACCAACTTAATTTTCTAGTTACCTATTCTATAAATTTTTTTTATTTTCACATATATGATATAGATTTTCATGCTCTTTCTAACGATGTATCACAAGTTCTGGGGAATAAATTTTCTGTATGCGTTTTTGTGACTTAAATGTCAGCCATCGTAATATGATATTTACAATCATTGAGCAAAATGCGCACGAGCGCTACCAACTTAATTTTCTAGTTACTTATTCTATAAATTTTTTTTATTTTCACATATATGATATAGATTTTCATGCTCTTTCTAACGATGTATCACAAGTTCTGGGGAATAACTTTTCTGTATGCGTTTTTGCAACTTAAATGTCAGCCATCGTAATATGATATGTACAATCACTGAGCTAAATGCCCACGAGCGCTACCAACTTAATTTTCTAGTTACCTATTCTATAAATTTTTTTTATTTTCACATATATGATATAGATTTTCATGCTCTTTCTAGCCATATATACCAAGTTCTGGGGAATAACTTTTCTGTATGCGTTTTTGCAACTTAAATGTCAGTCATGGTAATATGATATTTACAATTATTGTGCAAAATACCAACTTAATTTTCTAGTTGCCTATTCTATAAATCTTTTTTGTTTTCACATATATGATATAGATTTTCATGCTCTTTCTAACGATGTATCAGAAGTTTTGGGGAATAACTTTTCTTTATGCCTTTTTGCAACTTAAATGTCAGCCATCGTAATATGATGTTTGCAATCATTGGGAAAAATGCGCGCGAGCGCTACCAACTTAATTTTCTAGTTACCTATTCTATAAATTTTTTTTCTTTTCACATATATGATATAGATTTTCATGCTCTTTCTAACGATGTATCACAAGTTCTGGGGAATAACTTTTCTGTATGAGTTTTTGCAACTTAAATGTCAGCCATCGTAATATGATATTTACAATCATTGAGCAAAATGCGCACGAGCGCTACCAACTTAATTTTCTAGTTACCTATTCTATAATTTTTTTTTATTTTCACATATATGATATAGATTTTCATGCTCTTTCTAACGATGTATCACAAGTTCTGGGGAATAACTTTTCTGTATGAGTTTTTGCAACTTAAATGTCAGCCATCGTAATATGATATTTACAATCATTGAGCAAAATGCGCACGAGCGCTACCAACTTAATTTTCTAGTTACCTATTCTATAAATTTTTTTTATTTTCACATATATGATATAGATTTTCATGCTCTTTCTAGCCATATATCACAAGTTCTGGTGAATAACTTTTCTGTATGTGTTTTTGAAACTTAAATGTCAGTCATCGTAATATGATATTTACAATTATTGTTCAAAATACCAACTTAATTTTCTAGTTGCCTATTCTATAAATATTTTTTGTTTTCACATATATGATATAGATTTTCATGCTCTTTCTAACAATGTATCACAAGTTCTGGGAAATAACTTTTCTGTATGCCTTTTTGCAACTTAAAATTCAGCCATCGTAATATGATGTTTGCAATCATTGAGAAAAATGCGCGCGAGCGCTACCAACTTAATTTTCTAGTTACCTATTCCATAATTTTTTTTTATTCTCACATATATGATTTAGATTTTCATGCTCTTTCTAGCCATATATACCAAGTTCTGGGGAATAACTTTTCTGTATGCGTTTTTGTGACTTAAATGTCAGCCATCGTAATATGATATTTACAATCAATGAGCAAAATGCGCACGAGCGCTACCAACTTAATTTTCTAGTTACCTATTCGATAAGTTTTTTTTATTTTCACATATATGATATAGATTTTCATGCTCTTTCTAACGATGTATCAGAATTTCTGGGGAATAACATTTCTGTATGCGTTTTTGAAACTTAAATGTCATTCATCGTAATATGATATTTACAATTATTGTGCAAAATACCAACTTAATTTTCTTCTTGCCTATTCTATAAATCTTTTTTGTTTTCACATATATGATATAGATTTTCATGCTCTTTCTAACGATGTATCAGAAGTTCTGGGGAATAACTTTTCTGTATGCCTTTTTGCAACTTAAATGTCAGATATCGTAATATGATGTTTGCAATCATTGAGAAAAATGCGCGCGAGCGCTACCAACTTAATTTTCTAGTTACCTATTCTATAAATTTTTTTTATTTTCAAATATATGATATAGATTTTCATGCTCTTTCTAGCCATATATACCAAGTTCTGGGGAATAACATTTCTGTATGCGTTTTTTCAACTTAAATGTCAGCCATCGTAATATGATATTTACAATCATTGAGCAAAATGCGCACGAGCGCTACCAACTTAATTTTCTAGTTACCTATTCTAAAAATTTTTTTTTTTTTGACATATATGATATAGATTTTCATGCTCTTTCTAACGATGTATCACAAGTTTTGGGGAATAACTTTTCTGTATGCCTTTTTGCAACTTAAATGTCAGCCATCGTAATATGATATTTACAATCAATGAGCAAAATGCGCACGAGCGCTACCAACATAATTTTCTAGTTAGCTATTCGATAAATTTTTTTTATTTTCACATATATGATATAGATTTTCATGCTCTTTCTAACGATGTATCAGAATTTCTGGGGAATAACTTTTCTGTATGCGTTTTTGAAACTTAAATGCCATTCATCGTGATATGATATTTACAATTATTGTGCAAAATACCAACTTAATTTTCTAGTTGCCTATTCTATAAATCTTTTTTGTTTTCACATATATGATATAGATTTTCATGCTCTTTCTAACGATGTATCACAAGTTCTGGGAAATAACTTTTCTGTATGCCTTTTTGCAACTTAAATGTCAGCCATCGTAATATGATGTTTGCAATCATTGAGAAAAATGCGCGCGAGCGCTACCAACTTAATTTTCTAGTTACCTATTCTATAATTTTTTTTTATTCTCACATATATGATATAGATTTTCATGCTCTTTCTAGCCATATATACCAAGTTCTGGGGAATAACTTTTCTGTATGCGTTTTTGTGACTTAAATGTCAGCCATCGTAATATGATATTTACAATCAATGAGCAAAATGCGCACGAGCGCTACCAACTTAATTTTCTAGTTACCTATTCGATAAGTTTTTTTTATTTTCACATATATGATATAGATTTTCATGCTCTTTCTAACGATGTATCAGAATTTCTGGGGAATAACTTTTCTGTATGCGTTTTTGAAACTTAAATGTCATTCATCGTAATATGATATTTACAATTATTGTGCAAAATACCAACTTAATTTTCTTGTTGCCTATTCTATAAATCTTTTTTGTTTTCACATATATGATATAGATTTTCATGCTCTTTCTAACGATGTATCAGAAGTTCTGGGGAATAACTTTTCTGTATGCCTTTTTGCAACTTAAATGTCAGCCATCGTAATATGATGTTTGCAATCATTGAGAAAAATGCGCGCGAGCGCTACCAACTTAATTTTCTAGTTACCTATTCTATAAATTTTTTTTATTTTCAAATATATGATATAGATTTTCATGCTCTTTCTAGCCATATATACCAAGTTCTGGGGAATAACATTTCTGTATGCGTTTTTTCAACTTAAATGTCAGCCATCGTAATATGATATGTACAATCATTGAGCAAAATGCGCACGAGCGCTACCAACTTTATTTTCTAGTTACCTATTCTATAAATTTTTTTTATTTTCAAATATATGATATAGATTTTCATGCTCTTTCTAACGATGTATCACAAGTTCTGGGGAATAACTTTTCTGTATGCCTTTTTGCAACTTAAATGTCAGCCATCGTAATATGATATTTACAATCATAGAGCAAAAGGCGCACGAGCGCTACCAACTTAATTTTCTAGTGACCTATTCTATAAATTTTTTTTATTTTCACATATATGATATAGATTTTCATGCTCTTTCTAACGATGTATCACAAGTTCTGGGGAATAACTTTTCTGTATGCGTTTTTGCAACTTAAATGTCAGCCAGCGTAATATGATATTTACAATTATTGAGCAAAATGCGCACGAGCGCTACCAACTTAATTTTCTAGTTACTTATTCCATAAATTTTTTTTATTTTCACATATATGATATAGATTTTCATGCTCTTTCTAACTATATATCACAAGTTCTGGGGAATAACTTTTCTGTATGCGTTTTTGCAACTTAAATGTCAGCCATCGTAATATGATATGTACAATCACTGAGCAAAATGCGCACGAGCGCTACCAACTTAATTTTCTAGTTACCTATTCTATAAATTTTTTTTATTTTCACATATATGATATAGATTTTCATGCTCTTTCTAACGATGTATCACAAGTTCTGGGGAATAAATTTTCGGTATGCGTTTTTGTGACTTAAATGTCAGCCATCGTAATATGATATTTACAATCATTGAGCAAAATGCGCTCGAGCGCTACCAACTTAATTTTCTAGTTACTTATTCTATAAATTTTTTTTATTTTCACATATATGATATAGATTTTCATGCTCTTTCTAACGATGTATCACAAGTTCTGGGGAATAACTTTTCTGTATGCGTTTTTGCAACTTAAATGTCAGCCATCGTAATATGATATGTACAATCACTGAGCTAAATGCCCACGAGCGCTACCAACTTAATTTTCTAGTTACCTATTCTATAAATTTTTTTTATTTTCACATATATGATATAGATTTTCATGCTCTTTCTAGCCATATATACCAAGTTCTGGGGAATAACTTTTCTGTATGCGTTTTTGCAACTTAAATGTCAGTCATGGTAATATGATATTTACAATTATTGTGCAAAATACCAACTTAATTTTCTAGTTGCCTATTCTATAAATCTTTTTTGTTTTCACATATATGATATAGATTTTCATGCTCTTTCTAACGATGTATCAGAAGTTTTGGGGAATAACTTTTCTTTATGCCTTTTTGCAATTTAAATGTCAGCCATCGTAATATGATGTTTGCAATCATTGGGAAAAATGCGCGCGAGCGCTACCAACTTAATTTTCTAGTTACCTATTCTATAAATTTTTTTTCTTTTCACATATATGATATAGATTTTCATGCTCTTTCTAACGATGTATCACAAGTTCTGGGGAATAACTTTTCTGTATGCGTTTTTTCAACTTAAATGTCAGCCATCGTAATATGATATTTACAATCATTGAGCAAAATGCGCACGAGCGCTACCAACTTAATTTTCTAGTTACTAAGTTGGTAGCGCTCGTGCGCATTTTGCTCAGTGATTGTACATATCATATTACGATGGCTGACATTTAAGTTGCAGAAACGCATACAGAAAAGTTATTCCCCAGAACTTGTGATACAGCGTTAGAAAGAGCATGAAAATCTATATCATATATGTGAAAATAAAAAAAATTTATGGAATAAGTAACTAGAAAATTAAGTTGGTAGCGCCCGTGCGCATTTTGCTCAATGATTGTAAATATCATATTACGCTGGCTGACATTTAAGTTGCAAAAACGCATACAGAAAAGTTATTCCCCAGATGTTGTGATACATCGTTAGAAAGAGAATGAAAATCTATATCATATATGTGAAAATAAAAAAAATTTATAGAATAGGTCACTAGAAAATTAAGTTGGTAGCGCTCGTGCGCATTTTGCTCTATGATTGTAAATATCATATTACGATGGCTGACATTTAAGTTGCAAAAAGGCATACAGAAAAGTTATTCCCCAGAACTTGTGATACATCGTTAGAAAGAGCATGAAAATCTATATCATATATGTGAAAATAAAAAAAATTTATAGAATAGGTAACTAGAAAATTAAGTTGGTAGCGCTCGTGCGCATTTTGCTCATTGATTGTAAATATCATATTATGATGGCTGACATTTAAGTCACAAAAACGCATACAGAAAAGTTATTCCCCAGAACTTGTGATACATCGTTAGAAAGAGCATGAAAATCTATATCATATATGTGAAAATAAAAAAAATTTATAGAATAGGTAACTAGAAAATTAAGTTGGTAGCGCTCGCGCGCATTTTTCTCAATGATTGCAAACATCATATTACGATGGCTGAGATTTAAGTTGCAAAAAGGCATAAAGAAAAGTTATTCCCCAGAACTTCTGATACATCGTTAGAAAGAGCATGAAAATCTATATCATATATGTGAAAACAAAAAAGATTTATAGAATAGGCAACTAGAAAATTAAGTTGGTATTTTGCACAATAATTGTAAATATCATATTACCATGACTGACATTTAAGTTGCAAAAACGCATACAGAAAAGTTATTCCCCAGAACTTGGTATATATGGCTAGAAAGAGCATGAAAATCTATATCATATATGTGAAAATAAAAAAAACTTATCGAATAGGTAACTAGAAAATTAAGTTGGTAGCGCTCGTGGGCATTTAGCTCAGTGATTGTACATATCATATTACGATGGCTGACATTTAAGTTGCAAAAACGCATACAGAAAAGTTATTCCCCAGAACTTGTGATACATCGTTAGAAAGAGCATGAAAATCTATATCATATATGTGAAAATAAAAAAAATTTATAGAATAAGTAACTAGAAAATTAAGTTGGTAGCGCTCGTGCGCATTTTGCTCAATGATTGTAAATATCATATTACGATGGCTGACATTTAAGTCACAAAAACGCGTACAGAAAATTTATTCCCCAGAACTTGTGATACATCGTTAGAAAGAGCATGAAAATCTATATCATATATGTGAAAATAAAAAAAATTTATAGAATAGGTAACTAGAAAATTAAGTTGGTAGCGCTCGTGCGCATTTTGCTCAGTGATTGTACATATCATATTACGATGGCTGACATTTAAGTTGCAAAAACGCATACAGAAAAGTTATTCCCCAGAACTTGTGATATATGGTTAGAAAGAGCATGAAAATCTATATCATATATGTGAAAATAAAAAAAATTTATGGAATGGGTAACTAGAAAATTAAGTTGGTAGCGCTCGTGCGCATTTTGCTCATTGATTGTAAATATCATATTACGATGGCTGACATTTAAGTCACAAAAACGCATACAGAAAAGTTATTCCCCAGAACTTGGTATATATGGCTAGAAAGAGCATGAAAATCTATATCATATATGTGAGAATAAAAAAAAATTATAGAATAGGTAACTAGAAAATTAAGTTGGTAGCGCTCGCGCGCATTTTTCTCAATGATTGCAAACATCATATTACGATGGCTGACATTTAAGTTGCAAAAAGGCATACAGAAAAGTTATTTCCCAGAACTTGTGATACATCGTTAGAAAGAGCATGAAAATCTATATCATATATGTGAAAACAAAAAAGATTTATAGAATAGGCAACTAGAAAATTAAGTTTGTATTTTGCTTAATAATTGTAAATATCATATTACGATGAATGGCATTTAAGTTTCAAAAACGCATACAGAAAAGTTATTCCCCAGAAATTCTGATACATCGTTAGAAAGAGCATGAAAATCTATATCATATATGTGAAAACAAAAAATATTTATAGAATAGGCAACTAGAAAATTAAGTTGGTATTTTGAACAATAATTGTAAATATCATATTACGATGACTGACATTTAAGTTTCAAAAACACATACAGAAAAGTTATTCACTAGAACTTGTGATATATGGCTAGAAAGAGCATGAAAATCTATATCATATATGTGAAAATAAAAAAAATTTATGGAATAGGTAACTAGAAAATTAAGTTGGTAGCGCTCGTGCGCATTTTGCTCAATGATTGTAAATGTCATATTACGATGGCTGACATTTAAGTTGCAAAAACTCATACAGAAAAGTTATTCCCCAGAACTTGTGATACATCGTTAGAAAGAGCATGAAAATCTATATCATATATGTGAAAATAAAAAAAAATTATTGAATAGGTAACTAGAAAATTAAGTTGGTAGCGCTCGTGCGCATTTTGCTCAATGATTGTAAATATCATATTACGATGGCTGACATTTAAGTTGCAAAAACTCATACAGAAAAGTTATTCCCCAGAACTTGTGATACATCGTTAGAAAGAGCATGAAAATCTATATCATATATGTGAAAATAAAAAAAATTTATAGAATAGGTAAGTAGAAAATTAGATTGGTAGCAATGATACGCAGTTGGCTCATTGATTGTACACTAAACATCATATTGCAATGACTGATATTTACGATGCATAAAGACATATAGAAAAGTTATTCCACAGAACTTGGGATATATTGTTAGAAAAAGCATAAAATTTATATCATATATGCAAAAATAAAGAAAATTTATAGAATAGGTAACTAGAAAATTAGTTTGGTATCACTGATTCGCAGTTGGCTCATTCATTTTACACTTATAATATCATATTAGAAAGACTTATATTTAGGATGCATAAACAGATACAGAAAAGTTATTCCACAGAAATTGTGATATATGGTTAGAAAGACCATGAAAATTTTTACCATGTATGTGAAAATAAAAAAAATCTATAGAATAGGTAATTAGAAAATAAAGTTGATGTTACTCATGCTCAACTCGTCTTGCACTTTTAATGCTGATATTGTTTCAAATTTACTGATATTTAAGATTCAAAAACACATAGACAAAAGTTATTCCCCAGAACTTGTGATATATGGCTGGAATGAGCATAAAAATCTGTATCATTTAGGTGAAAATAAAAAAAATTCTATAGAAGAAGTAACTAGAAAATTAAGTTGGTAGCACTCGTAGGCAGATGGCTCATTGATTGTACAATAAATATCATATCACAATGACTGACATTTAAGTTGCAGAGAGACATGGAGAAAATTTGTTCCCCAGAAATGGTAATTTTTTGATTTTAACCTTTAAAGTATAAGTCGCAAGAGCTGTAATTATTATTGCTTCAGAGACGAAAATTGAAAGTATTTGGAATGCTAAAAGCTTTATATAAAGGTAAAGGCTTTTCGAATGATTGGAAATAGTAAGGGTACCGCAGGTGGTCTTAATCTGTTTATATAATCTCATAATGAATGTGGGGCGAATGTGGGGAGAATGTCGGGAGGAATGTGAGGACGAATGTGGGGACGAATGTGGGGACAGTTTCACAGTAGTGTTCTAATCTCCATTTAGAATTCTTCAGAACAATAGAAGAGCATGCAATTAGAACTTTAATGGGACATGAGAACGTGGGGAAACGCTCTTTATTAATTTTTCGCCTTCATTTTGAAATTGTAGCGTTTGGACATGTGCTGAAAATTTATACACACATAGCGGGTTTCAAAGATTCATGAAATACATCAACTAGTTCGGAAAAAGACGAAAAAACAATATTTGCATTTTAATTTCTGCAAGGTAAGTTTCAAGCATATCAGCTGTAATCCAAATTATTCAAGTGCAATTCATACAGCCAGTCAATTCTGACCGTCCATTTACCAATTGTAGATTTTCCCATTTGGGGGATTCCCATTATTTTTTTTTTACCGTTGCTATATTTAAAAATAATCACTTAAACCTCTGATTCACTGTGTGAAATTTCTGTGTATAAATTAAAATAAATGGAAAGGAACAGACATTAATTACTAATGGTTCCACATTGAAATATTTTAACTAAAATACGAAAACTTTTAACTGTATCTGCTCAGTAATAAATACTACCTCGTTTTTTGAGAAATTTTCAAAATTTTTATTATTTAGAAGTTTAAGCATGCAGATGGTGAGGCAACACATAACACGGCGTCAGACGCCAGCTGGGGCTGAACCTCCAGACAGCATCGACTTGGATGAGAAAATCCGTCGGATAAGAGAAAAAAATAAGGAAAGGGAGCAAAGGTTCCGGGAAATTGAACAAGATAAAAAGTTGGCCATGGATTTACCTTTGGAGAAAAAAACATCATGTAAAAAGGACATAAAGGATGAATTGCTAAAAAGCAAGCTGCACAAGAATGCCATTTCCAAGCCACAGCAAAGCGGTAGGAATACTAGGAATATGAAAGGAGTACATGGTAACGTCAAAAAGACAGCAAAAGGTCGCGGAGAAAAACTGTTGGAAATGAGCCATCATCCTTTAAAAGCCGAGAGTTTTGAATCTAGAACAAAAAATCGGTCAGCGAATTTTTGTCAAATTCTGCCGGAGACAATAAAGTTGAAGAACAATTGTCGTTCTAGAATTTGTGAGAAAATCAAAACAAAGAGTGACGAAGGTAGAGCCACAAAGACACTACCTGATCATGTTACAAAGGTTGAGGAAAATTCAAATTTTGTTCCAAAAGACTGTTGTAACGAGGTCTCTAAAGAAGTATTGCCAGAACAAAGTAACGAAAGTGATCAAATTACAAAGGATGCAAAATTGGAAGATATACAAGAGGAAACTCACATAAAAAGTCTCAATGACAACCCCGAAGACAAGTTTGAAACCTGCGAGACTAAACAAAAAACTCACACTCACACAGACCTTTCAGATAATCTGGAAGAAAATAAAGAACAACAAAATGAAAAAATTACAGATACTGCAACTAGTGAAACACAGTTAGGAACAAAAAGTAAAATGCAGAAATCTGATAAACCTAAAATTACAGTTAAGTTAAAGAAAACTGCTTCAAGCAGTAGTTTTGACGAATCAATGGCAATGCTTAGTCCACTTGATTTGCCCCAAAACTGGGGAGATTTGGACTTTAGCGATGATGAGCTACCTCCTGTATCACTGTGGAAAAATTGAAACTTTGAAAGTTATCACAGTTGATTTCTAGGTTAGTCTAATCTGATCTACTTGTACAGAATTTTTCAAATGTAATGCTTTTTTATCGAATTGGGTTGTAGGGAAGGGTTGAATTCAATGTAAATAATTTTTAATCTAAATTATTTGTGATTAGTATATTTCCTCTCATGTTGTACATAATGTAGATAATGAATCAACTCGGTAGATTTTACGTCTAATTTTTTATTAATACTTAAAATGGTGTACGTAGAATGCATGCATTTTGTAAATGTTGGTGATTATTCCAATTTTACAGAAAATAATGGTTTGTGGAATCATTAATATTACATAGCTATCGTTCAGTTTGATTCTTTAATCAGCTAAGTGTTTACATTTCTCTAGACAATCTGCATTCTAATTATTTAAACAGCAACACACTTCACAGAGCACCAAGAGACTTGAGTTTTGGAACAAGTTGCCCACTTTTTTGAAGATCTCTTGTCTCCGAACCGCCGCCAACAAACTCGCCACCAATAAAAACTCGTGGAACCTAGAATAAGATGTGGAGATATAAGATATATGTATCACATACATAGCCTAAACAGGTTGTATTGAATTTATGAAGAAAATGTTACTTTTAACTCAAAAGATGTGAATGTCATTGCTTTGGAGTTATAACAAGCTTTTTATAGCTCCATAGCAACAACATTTTGTTTTGAGTTGGGCAGAATTTGGTATCCCAATGCAATGCACCCATAGCGTTACGGGATTTAGTAAGAACAGAGAATAGTAGGTAGGGCATTCAGCAACTGCAGAAGATCAGTGATTAAGGGGGACATGTTCATATGTTCAGTTCACACAATAAAAACAATCTATTTCAAAACAAATTAATGAGGCACAAACACAATTCAAGTATATGAATATGGCCCCCAAAATTACTGATCTTCCATGGTCCATGCAGTTGGACGAACCACCCAATTGATAATTGAGATGATAAGAAACTTTCCCAGTCAGATCTGAGTGAGTGGAAAGTTTATATCAGAAACAAATGTGAAAAACAGCCACGCATCTCCCCCTTTACTTGGCACATCAGTTAATTATTATCACGGGGGAGATGTTCACGATTCGGTTCTCTCACTTTCTTACTGAGTGTACAAAACTACTAAGAACTTTCGCGGTCTCTTCTTACCGTTCTTGCCTTGGTGATTGCAGCCAATATGTCAAATATCTCTTCTCCATCGTCTCGTTTGTCCAGCTCGTAAACTAAAAAATCTTTAAGACCAGCATCGGCGAAGGCTTGCTTGGCCATCTTACAATACGGGCAGTAAGTTTTGGAAAACACCACAACCTTATTCGAATTAATTTGTGCTTCTACCCACTCTTTCTTACTCATATTTGATGTTTTAAATTGAAAAGAAATAAATTTACAGGATTCAAAACCGAAAGCTCTTCTCGCACATGCAACTTATATATTCTGCACACACAAGTAAGTTATATAATTCTCCTATATCTATGTTCTGTACACAACTATACAGACCTGTACACAACTATACAGACCTATATACAAATACACAAACCTATACACAATTATACAGACCTGTACACAATTATACATACCTATATACAAATATACATACGAATTATAATATAATTAAGTTATTCTGCAATTTGATTGATTAAAATACTCACCGCGTACGTATGCGAGTTGCAAAAACAGGATAAGGTGATAAAGATTTTTTTGGCAAGTAATAAGAGAGATATTTTACTGTTTGAAAAGGAATAAAAAGTTCAAAAACCTTGAGAAATACCCCCAAACATCTTTTACAGATGAGAAAATACTTTTTAAAAATGCAAACTGGTTTAAAATAAACTATATATTTTAAAGAGGGTGGTAAAGGGTTTTTACATGCCTATTCCTGAGCCGTGATTCGTAGCTGAACGAGTAGGGTGTAAGGATAAGTGCTAAAGAACAAAGTACAATGCATTGGTTACAACAATTTTACTAAATGCATTTATTTTCTTCATTTTTTTCTACATATATTGGCTGTTTTTACAAAAATTCGTGCAAATTTGAGTTTTCAATGGTGCTTTTTACTTTCTACAGCGTAAAAATAGGCTGACGGGTTAAGATAAGCATTAAATTTACACACTTAAAAACAAGTTCATTAAATTTCGTGAAATTACTATTTTTTTACCTGTGAAAGATGAAATGGCTGTTTTTCCTCTCATGAAACGTGATCCAACCCCCCCCCCCCCTTTATCACCTTCTTTAAATGGAATTAGTGGCGAAATGGCAGCGAGAAAAATGTTTTCAAATATGAGTTATGATTATGAAACAGTCGTATAGAAAAACGAAGAAATTCCATTGATAAAGGTTTTAATAAAAACTTTACATATATAGTATCTGATATCTTTTGTATGCAATACTATTTATAAACTTTTATTTTTATCTTTCTTAAAAGTTTGCCACTAAAAAAGGTTTGCCACCAAATATTTGTGACAATTTGTAACATGGATTTTGTTTAAATAAATGCTATAGTTGTGCAAAATTACCTGCTATAGGACCATAGAAATAATAGATATAGAATGCGTACTCGGTCACGAATCATGTCCCCACTTTTTTTCGCAAGTGCCCTTTTAAATCCGCCATATTGAATTTGACCAGGAGTTGAACTGCAGAGTATACAAACAAAGTTCATCATAAATAAATCACTTAAATAGTATCACATTTACAGTTTAGAATATAGTGCCCTTTGGAGAAACAAAATGAAATAAAGATAGTTCTTATATATCTCATATAGTCGTGTATTTAACACAAAAAACTGTTGTAGTTTTGCGTAAACATGATTTAATTTTGAAACATTTTGCATTCCCGAAGCATGACTGAAAATTTCGCTATAAACAAAGCCAAAGGGGCCAAATAATCGTTTTGTCATTGACTTTTGAAGCTTAATAATATATCTTTAAGTTTCTGTTTCAAAAAACAGCAGCTATGTAAACTATAGTAAACTATTATGTTGAGTGTAAATGTATGAGCAAATATCGATTACTTGAAATTGTAATTGCCAAATTGCATGCCTTTTAAATATATTTTCTCAAGGAACACAGACAAAAACCAACAAAGGTAACCATTTCGTTCTTTGTAACTATCAATCATCGTTACTGTTTTTATATATATGTATTTTAAAACGCTAAAACATACCTGTTAAGATTGTTTTTCATCCTCTGACTCTGTTTTTGAGTTTTGTTTTTTCGGCTTTTGCAGCAATCTTGAAAACTTGTATTTTGTAACTCCAATTTCTTTGTATTATCTACTCAGGAGTAATCCTTTCTCGTAAAAAACTCATAAAATTCGTTTTCCTTTGTTTAAAAGTTTTTATGAACCATTTTTCCATGTAAATTCACAAATTTTTATCGTTCTGTAAACTTTGCTTGACAAAAAAACAATCGCACTCCTCGCAACCGCGCGAAATTCTCTGCGTAAGAGTCTGGGACTAGCTAAAATGCCCTTATAAATCCGCCATTTTGTGGAGACAAAATTTTTACTGAGAAAAGATAGGAGTACGCATTCTATATCTATTATTTCTATGTATAGGACTATGTTAGAAAACAATTATGCCATTCAATCTCGTCGTATATGAACTTGGCTATCAGTTTGCACCTCGTTGGCTATCCGCCCATATACGACTCGAGCTCATGGTATAATTCATAATCCGTAGTACACACACAACTATCCAGCCCTTTATTGGCTAATTCATTTCGAATTACAGCAGGCTGAAAGAAGAAGCAGCAGAATTATTTTGGAATAATTTCAGTGCATGGCCACTTCCTTAATTTTCGACAGTAAATTTAATTTTTTGTAATTATTGTAATTATATTTGTTAGAATGAGGATGCCATTACAGAACGGGAAAATTCTTGGAAAAAACCCTTTAAAGAATGAAACTTTGAAAATTTTTTTATAAAAAAGCAGTCCAGATGCGACTCGTACCATAGAGCTTACGCACACGTAGGCCGGCGCCTGACCCATGCATTGGGCTATCCAAGATCGCCGTTAAAACCAGGATAAAAAATGTATTTATTGAGGTAAACTAATGTTCCATTGTGCGCGGTCACACGGCTTGTAGGGTTATAAGACCTGAAAATGTGCACACATGCAAACGACACTAATGCTTATATCTGCATTCGCAGATATAAAAACTGTTAAAACATAATATAACATAACAATATATAACAAAATATAATAATGAAAGCCTGTGCGTAGTGTTGAGCGTTTAGTGTTTAGCGTTAGGGCGCTAGGATAGGGACGCTTCTTTAATTTTTGACAGTAAATTTAATTTTTTGTAATTATTGTAATTATATTTGTTAGAATAAGGATGCTGTTACAGAACGGGAAAATTCTTGAAAAAAACCCTTTAAAGAATAAAAATTTGAAAAAAGTTTTTTTAAAAGGAGTCTGCATAGGACTCGTACCACAGAGATTAGCACACGTAGGCCGGCGACTGATGCATTGGGCTATCGAAGATCGCTGGTAAAACGAGGATAAAAAATGTATTTAATGCGGTAAATAATTTTCCACTGTACGCGGTTACACGGCTGTGAAAATTATAAGACCTGTAAATTTAAGATTTCAAACTGATTTTTTTTACTATGCTTAAGAACGTGAAATGCGCAACAGAAAGGAAGAAAAAAATAAAAAAAAACCCGTCCCAGATGACGAGGCTTAAACCCCATGGTTTTATGTAGCACGTACGACAGCAGCTAGGGCTAGGGCTAGGGCTAGGGCTAGGGCTAGGGCTAGGGCTAGGGCTAGGGCTAGGGCTAGGGCTAGGGCTAGGGCTAGGGCTAGGGCTAGGGCTAGGGCTAGGGCTAGGGCTAGGGCTAGGGCTAAGGCTAGGGCTAGGGCTAGGGCTAGGGCTAGGGCTAGGGCTAGGGCTAGGGCTAGGGCTAGGGCTAGGGCTAGGGCTAGGGCTAGGGCTAGGGCTAGGGCTAGGGCTAGGGCTAGGGCTAGGGCTAGGGCTAGGGCTAGGGCTAGGGCTAGGGCTAGGGCTAGGGCTAGGGCTAGGGCTAGGGCTAGGGCTAGGGCTAGGGCTAGGGCTAGGGCTAGGGCTAGGGCTAGGGCTAGGGCTAGGGCTAGGGCTAGGGCGTACAACATTTTGATTGTTTTAATGAATCGACGTTCCGATCGACTAACATCATCAGGATTAGTATAAAATTACAGAAGCAGGTGTATATATAGGAAGTAAAAGAGACAGAGTTATTGAAATACGATAAGCTCTTTGGAAGCTTTAGCGCCGTGGTTTAAAACTGGTTTTCTTCGCCGTATTGCAAGAGATTCTTTGAATAATAGCAAAGACCAATGGTTTGACTTATTAATTATTTTACAATTGTTAAAGATAAGTTGTGTTCCGCCTTGTTCCGCTAACCGCGTTCTGTATAATTAGTATGAGCCAGCAATTAATATGGTCAGTGAACTAAGAGTACGTAGTGTATTTTTAAAATTTGCGGACACTCTTTTTACCTAACTGTACATGGACACATGGTTCCCTCCAAAATTTTCCAAGGCTTTTGGTATGTAAGTAAACGTTTGCTTATTACTCTTAGAAGTGGTATCTGTGCTAACATGCTGAACATTTGCATTTTCTTACTCAAAAATAAAAATCTGGTAAATTATCATAAATGATGGGATTGATAGGTTTATACTGCATGGCCATAGAGTACATTCGATGTGAACTCCACGCCGGAGATACGCCAGTATTTGCTATATATACTATTGTGATTTGAAGTGCATATAATACGGTCTAGCTGGCAGCATGTATGACAGATGGCACCATAGATATACCAGTACAGTAACAATACTACAGTACAATTATTGAATACCATGATAAGAAACATGGTTACTGCCCAGATAGCCTGTGCACAGACGTAAATTCTCCCGTACGTCTGTGCACAGGCTACTGCCCAGACTGCAGAGTATGTCAACAGTGCCCCCGAGATTTTTATAGAAAAAATTTAGCACACCTGCCTCTCTTCTCCCAGATTCAATCAGCCCCAAAGCTCTAATTTTCATTATTTTAACACATATTTTGTTACTTTTGCCCCTTAACTCAATTATGATCCACACTTGGCAACTGTTTTGTGCACCTGCACCTAAGATTTGTGCCTTCTTCACACCCAAGATCTTGTTGAGCTTTTCTCATTACACCCAAAAAATTTAATGTAACCATCTGCAATGCAGACTTTTCCCTATTAATGTGCAGTAAACCTCTAGCTCCCCTAACACAGGCTGTGTGGCTCAAATTATCAGCTTTTTGTGTCCTAATTGGTTATTTATATATTATGTCAGCCGCAAATAAGTCTTAATTCCTAGTGGTCCTTGGTTATGTGTGTGTGGGGCATGGGTTTAAATTGACTTGTACATATAACTGCCCTTATAGAAAATAATAATGGCAAGAAACAGTCGAAACAATTCATCTGTAAAGAGAAAGTTTTCCACAAGTGATAGGGATAAAAGTATCACAAACAAAAATAAGAAATTGAAAACTGCTAAAACAAACAAGGAAGAAGACTCTATAGTCTGCAAAGACTCTGACAAAAGAAGTGTTGCAAACATTAAAAAATCAAATGAGAAAAAAAATTCTGTCAAAAAAGCCACAAAAGAAAGCAAGAGGAAAAGTCAAACAAAGAATGCCCGGAAAGCTGTAAAGCCTGTGGTACAAAATTATCAGGACAAGTTGAGCAGTCAAGAAAGTTCTGATGACCAGTTGCCATTATCAGAATTACTGAAACAAAACAAGGTTGAGCGAAAGGTTAAAGAAAAAGTTAAGACCAAGAAATGTTTATCTGTAAATACTACACAAGAACTTTCTAACTTGCCGAAGCCAGTTGAGGCGAAGGTTAAATTATCAAAGAGTGTTGGAACTCCAGTTAGAAATGTCAGAGGAACACCCTTAAAAGGTAGCGATGGAGTTTTCACCAGTGATCTTGAAGGAAAGTCAATCATCGCAAATTTTAATGAAAATCATCCTGACAAGACTGCAAATAAAGATTCTAAAGTCATGTTTTGCAATGAAGAAGAGAACAAAAGACCTTCACCTACTAAACATAAAAAAAGTACGACAGAATCTGTGGGTGCAAAAAAGAACATTTTGATAAAACATAGAGGGCTTTCTCCTGTTAAAACAAAACTGGGCAAAGAAAGCAATAGTGCAGGCAAAAAACAGACTGAGGAACATGCCTCGATGAAAGAAATGCTGGTTAAGGAGGTGAACGTTGGTGAAAGAATTGTTGAAGATTCGAATGATGATGGCGAAGAGTCGGACATGGATTGGGAGGATGTTGCAGGTGGGTGCGATGAAATTGTTGGGATTTCTCCATGGAAAAGTCTTTAAAATAGATATATAAATGATGTCAAATGTGGAAAAATTAATTTTACATCAAATTTGATTGGCTTAAGATTTTTCTCAAGCTAATCATGAGAAAGGTCTATTACATGTACGACCCAACATTCCAATACACTGGTCTTGTGTCACTAATTAATTGTTTTTGCTTTAATTCTTGTGCTGTAGAGGCATCTGGTATATTTGAGGAGAATGACATGGATGGTGACACCAACAACTTGCCCACTACAAGTAACAATGTTGAAGTGACCATAAGTGTTCCAGGGAAGAAGAAGAAGTGTGGCAAACCGTATGTGGTGCTTTTTACATTTAAATGTATATATTTTAACTATGTGTACTGTATTTATATGCATGTACTGTATAGAACCTTGAGAGATTCTATTTAGTACCTAACAAGTTTAAGCAAATATTTGACACTGATTGACATTATGAATGACAACACATCTTTGAACTCTTTATGCGATAATTAACAACACCGGCCGAGATGTTTTATTGTCACTGATGTCTGTGACATATGAGAATCAGAGTTCAAATATTGGAAAACGACCCATTTTGTGCCCATTTGAGTTCAAAGAAATGTTTAGAGAGGAAATCAATGCGGACGTTTTGTGCAATAAATCAACATGGGCCTTTATCACATATAAAGACTCTTTCATGGCTATGAGTTTCCTAGCTAATGAATTATTGACGAATTTTTGAATCTCATCCAAATCCTTCCTTCTCGCTATCTGTCTGTTACTAGTCATACCATAAATCCTTTACAAACTGCAAAGTAACTATCTTTCAAAACAATAGTAATGGATACTCCGGGCGGAAATCTCAGATTAGTCAGAAATATTAAAGCCCAGACAACATCTTTAAATAGAGCCATAACATAACTAAACATAACAATTTTTTAAAGAATATTTAATGAAGCTAACGTTTCTTGCTATAATTGCAACATCTTCAGAGCAATAAAAGTATTACAATATGTACAAAAGCTTTTATCTTTAATGTTATATGTCCTTAGTGTTGTTATTGTTAAATCACTATGATTCACTTATTTTCAATCTTTGACCGTTTTTTGTAACCTTAGAATATTTCGCTTTGTATAAAGCTTTTGTGCATATGTAATACTTTTATTGCTCTGAAGATGTTGCAAGTATAGCAACGAAACGTTTGCTTCATTAAATATTCTTTAAAAAATTCTTCGAATTCTGTTTAGTTATGTTATGGCTCTATTTAAAGCTGTTGTCTGGGCTTTAATACAAAGTAACTGTTTTCTTACGGCGCAATGGCAGGTCTCAAGAAGAAATAAGAAAATGGATACAACGAAAGATCAACCGTGTGAAAAAAGAAGGCCAGGTTGCTGCGCATAAGGTGTGCTAAATCAGGCACGGATCTAGGGGTGGGGGAGGATAGGGTGGCTAGCCTCCCCCACTCCCCAGACACATGACTGTGCTAGCCTCTACTAAAACTTGCCCAATTTCTGGCAAATTTACGTATATAACGTGGCAGTGTAATGAGATTGAAAGGGCGTCATGTGTTTTTGACTTACCCTGTATATTTAAATACATATATAGTCGTGATCATATATGTGCGCTATAGTTTGTTTGCCGCGCTTTTCTCAAAATTTTTCTTTAGCCCCCCCCCCCCCCCCCTTTAAATATCCTAGATCCGCTCCTGTAAATACAAGTTGGATGCAGCATTATCAATTTATCATCCTTTTTGAACTTCGCGTAGTCTTTCTGCGCATGTATTGTAAGAATGTGATTGTGCAGAAAGTGTTTGTTTTAAGGTTCATTTGTTGGCACTTTTGGCCGTGGGGTTGAAGAAGAATGAGATGTGTAACAACGCACTTGTTCAGGTACAGAAACTAATTGTACAAAGCCATAACTTCTTTCAGTATACCTGAACGCCTGGTCCTAACTAACGACATAAGCATGAACAACATAACAGTGCTTTCTCTCAGAGGTTTACGAACACAAAGCATAAAGAATTTTCTTTTGAATTTGCTTTTGTTTTACCATACAGGAGGGTTCAGGATAAGGTCTTGCCGAAAAATAGTAGCTCCAGTTTGCAACTTTCCGACCGAGGGCATTTTACGTGTATATTAGTTAACTGGGCTGGCGCTAACGTTGGTTTGAAGTTTAACCCACTCTTTAAGTCTTGGTGTTTCTACACGCCCGTTTGTTTCAAAACTTCAGGTACCAAAAACTACTTAGTAATACGCAGTCACGCTAAGTTAAGGTAATCAACTTCTGAACAACCGGCCCCAGGCCTATTTCCGTGCACGCTTACCATGTTACTGTATTTTCAAACTTCTACTGAAATATTTCAGGCTATTGGACTATCGCTTCTTCCAGTTGTTTTTACGCAACGTAGAGATTTGAAAACTTGGGACATCGCATTTCTTACAAGAGTCACGACTTGGTAATATTTATATAGATATTGGTGAATTCTGCATAAAATAACATGGTTATTTGAAACGAGAACGCATATTCGGCTTATTTTTTGAAATTTATTACACAGGATGAAAAACAATGCGCCAAGTCCCGGGGAAGTGCACACTGGAAACTCCGAGGTGACAAACATTTTTTGCAAGGACTGAACTGAATTTAAGGTGGTCATGGCCATATACAAAATTATCATTTTTAGACAGAGTTTAGTGACAGAAAATGACTTATGCAAAAAAAATTTTTGCAGTCACTAATCACGCTAATTATCTAATATGGCTGCTGCTAATTCGACCGTAATTGCTTAGCACATGAAACATCGTGTCTCATGAACCCGTTATATGTATTTTGAAAGCTTATGAAATGACCTAGTGGCTGGCAGTGTTTAACTTGATGAAAAGATGCCTTTTAGAAAATTCTCTGACAAAATATAAATTTTACCAAACGTTTTTGAATTTTTAGTTGCCAGTCAGTGAAAAAAATATATGTCAGAAACAGCGAACTATAAAAAATGCCAAATTTCAAGACTGTCAGGCATTACAATAGCTAAAGATGTAAAGAAAAAGTTCAGCAAGTATCAACATTTTTCCTGTAAGGTTGAAAGAATTACGGTGTTACAAAAAAAATGTGAAAAAAATGTTATCTTATCTCAGATTACAACATTTAAAATGCCTGAAAACGCATGAAAATTTCAAAATATTTTTTTAAATCACTTATAAAATGGGAAATGACCACCTTAAACTTTATCAACTTGGCAAAAAGCAAATTTTGAGCCAATGTGGTCATGTTGTTTTAGGCAACTTATCTGATGAGAGTTCTGGAAAAGAAAGTATATGTAAGTTAAAGTGGATTTTTATTTTTGTTTTTAGAAAAAATATGCATATCTGTTTTAAGCTCAATTTTTGGAGGAAGGAATCTGGGTTGAATAGGGGTCCTAAAAAGGGTGAAATAGAAGCTGGGAATTGGGATGTTTAATTCACTCTTTTCTTTTCTAAACATTGCAGTTACTTATCGTTATCCTTCGAGCTTTGGGTTTGTCTTGTCGTCTCGTCATGTCGTTGCAGGTTTAACTACATAATTTTACTATTAATAATATTAGTAATTGAGCTGTCTTTGTAACGTTCGGCAGTCGATTACACAATCGTCAAAACGTTTTTGCCATTTTAGGTCGTGAGCAACAAAATTGAAGATGTCAACAAAGTAAGAATGTATACAGAACCAATGAGTTAAGGGCCACCAGCATGAAATTTGGGCAATTAAGCACCCAAAATATAATAACCACGTCAGGTTGGCAAGTGAAACTGGTTCTTAAAAACCTTATTTTTAAACTTTTAGCTGACTTAGTGAGTGAGATACTATAGGACGAAAATTAAAGTTAATTCTAAACAAGGAACAAATGTTTTTGAGAAGAAGTAAGAACCAGATAAGAACCATGTTAGCCTGATTTCTCTCCGGTTGTGATATTCAAAAAGACTTCTTTCCTAAATTTAGAAAACAAAACCGGACGCGAAGAAAGATAAAACTCCGGGAAAAAGTAAACAAGCAGTCCAAAAGACTACATCATTGAAAGAACCTGCCAAAAAACGATCCAAAAAGAATCCGAAAGAAACTTTATCTGGTAAACTTAAAAATAAATCAATTTCTCCAAAAAACGATAGTCCTTCCACAAGTAAAAGCTTGAGGAAAAAGGCCAAAGTAGATTACACAGACGAAACTAAAAGCGAATACTTCAATGATGGGACAACATCGTCCGAAAGGTTGTCAGGGGATGAAGATGACTTTGAGGTACCCGTTAGGACACTAAAACGAGGAAGATCATCCGGGTCCCGTCTGGAAGTTCCTCAAGATGCGCCTGCAGGAGGCGAGACTAGCGGTATGATAAAGAAAGGTTAGTGATAGTCAGTAATATAATCAGGCAGGATAGTCCCGTACTTAAATCAAGGCTTATTAATGTCCTAATTGTTTAAAAGGCTTAAAGGTAAGGTAAACCGATTATAGCTTAACGCTGGGTTAATGTTAAACTCAAAGCAAGTTCCCAGCTTGTTCTTACACTTGGAAATATCTTTTTCACAAAATTGACACGTTTCAGAAGCTTGACGCGTCGTAATTCCTAAATCAAACTCTAGCTTTAATGTGATTCTTAGGTCGCGACATTTGGGTCGAAGTGTATCTTGAGAAGGAAAAGCGATGGATATGTAAGTTTTTGGGCTTAAATACTGTACAATAGAGTACATCACAAGCTATACATGTTTTAAAACAGAGAATATCTGGAGAACTAGACAATTTATTGAAAAACTATAATCATAATCGTCTTGTTCGTTTATTTTCATGTTATGCCTGTTTGTGGTCAAAACCAGATCGGACATAAAAAACTCCTCATGATCCAAGCATTCCATTTCATATCCTGCTTGACTAGGTATAGATGGCGAGATATCCAGTGTTAACCAGCCAGAGGAATGCGAGAAGCTAGCAACGAAGCCGATCAAGTATATCATGGCTTTTGATAATGGTAAGTATGCAGAGATGGGTCATTTTATATGCGTCCTGATAAAAATAAAGCTAAAATTGTGGTGTTACCCTGAGTTTATATCCACGTCAGGCAAGTTGAAAAATATGCCTGGCTACGGCGGGAATCGAATCTACGATGTTCAAAATACAGTAACCCAATGCTGTATTCGAGTATGTGATATTTCGGATCATAATCGTGGAATAATTCAGGGGGACAGTCAAGGAAATCTATGCGAGTGATTGGATTAAGAATAAAAAATATATGATTCACCTGCAAACTCTAATCTTGAATTGATTTAAATTTTACCCTTTCCTTCCCCCTTGCCCCTTGCCCCCACCGACCAATGTTGGTCCTGCACAGCGTTTTTTTGGCCTGAAAACATTATAGATACATTTTTGTATGTGATGTTGTTCCAGAGCCAACATTAGCGACCTTTAGAAACAAGACGGCAGTATAACAGGACGGCGTTCCTTGTTCACGTGATCAGCTGTTGCAATAACTGCGCATGCGCACAATCCTTCGCTTTGCCGTCTTGTTTTGTTCACAACGTGAACAAAACAAGAACGGAGAACGTTGTGGAGAACGTTCTGGAGAACGTTGTGGAGAACGTTCTCCACCTGACGGCAAACAGTAAGAATTCACGTTGTGAACGAAGCAAGACGGCAAAGCGAAGGATTTTGTGCATGCGCAGTAATTGCAACAGCTGATCACGTGAACAGGAAACGCCGTCCTGTTATACTGCCGTCTTGTTTCTAAAGCTCGCTAAAGGATGATTTGTAGAGAACGAACGCCGTTCTCACCTCAGTCCTACCGCGTTTCTATTACCGTCCTATTCTACCGCCGTCTTGTTTCTAAAGGTCGCTATTGGCAGGTGGGAGAGGGGAGAAAATATAGCGATATTTTTTAAGTTAATTTCTACTTTATCATGTTGCCCCAAACTAATTATTTCATGATTGTAGTTATCTGTATTTCTCAAAGATTTAGTGTAATAGCGTTTTGATGGCTTTTACGTGTCTTGTTATGTTAAAGCTCTAGGTTACATAAAAGGTCAAATTATTTCGCCTTCAAATTGCAGAGTGCTCAATCAAAGACGTGACACGTCGCTATGCTAGTGGTTGGCTCACGGTGACGCCCAAACTGAGAGTCGACCCTGAATGGTTGGCCGAAACGATGGACTTTTATCGAACCAAAAATCTAGTGAGTATTTTTCACGTATAGTTGTGAACGTATAAAACGATACAGAATGGAAGAATAGAGACGTCTTGCAATTCAAAATGTGAATAAAGCAAGACAACCAGTTGAGACTGTAAATTTTCGATTAAAGTCATCGTCAGACGGAATGAAACACAACACTTTGCATACAAGATATATACAAAGTTAGAGCGTGAGAACACTGCGTCGCCGAGCTATATTTCCATGATTTTATTTGTATGTATATGAAAACATAATTGTAAAGTATGTGATGTATACTATTTAAAACACTCACAAGTCGTGCTTTATCGGATATAAAACGCAAGGCGTAAAATGGCTTTAATTTTTCTGACTTTTATTTTATACTTGTGTTGTCATTTTGTTTACGAACGAATTTTCAATATAGATGTTTCATAAGCCGAAAAAATCGAGGCAAAAGCTTTGGGAAAATCTACGTTTCCTTGTGTTTTGTTCATGAATTATTTGAACATAATTCTATAATTACTTCCATTTTACGAAACAGAAGCGAGACAAGAAGGAGGATTCCCTTTTGAAAGGTAAACCTTAGTATTATCGCGTTGTTTTAACTTCAAAAATTTTCTTGCGTTGTTTTGTGGGGAGTGGCCATTCACGGATACATTTATTTGACTCTTTTTCACAGCGCGACTCCTTCAAAAACCGCTACCTCAAACTGTGTCAGAATACAAGAACCATCCATTGTAAGTTGGGCAAAATGTAGCTCAGTGTCAAAATCGAGAGTCGATCCTAAAGGGTAGGGGTAGGGTCCCATTTTCCCAGTGCACTTATCCTATCAATCCACCCATCCACATTTTTTATTGTCCTTTTCCCTGATGATCCCAGGTAGCACAGTATTCTTGGGTTTCACTGGGGCATTTTGCAGTAAATCTGAATGGGGGTCAACCCAAAATGTATTGATGATTATACTGTACTGGAGTGAACAAATCTCACGAAATTGCACATATTTGCTGCCAAACACAAGGTTAACGCATACAGTGAAAAATTATTTCCCTGCAATGACTGTGTATCGATGTGGAGTTGACCCCCAGTGAAAATTATGACGTCACGTGAAACCCAAGAATAGGGAACGGACAGTAGGGCCACTCAGCAGTGCAAAGTGTCACATTATTATGAAGTTCGCTGGCTGCCACCAGCCAGTTGAGCGTTCTTATGTGCTAGAAAACGCCATTGAATCGCGGTAATGGGATGCGATATGCGTGGACACACTAACTTAATTCACTTGAGTAGTCCTACTGTGCATTCTGTGTATTGTGTCCATCTTAAAATCTCATTTTCCTGCCAAAAATAAGCAACTCCCAACTGCCATTTTTCCCTTAGCGACTCTCAAAATATGTAGAATCCTGAGTTGAAATTTACGCTCGTAAAACATTTAACATTTTGTCCTTTAACTCTGCAGGTACGTCTTGAAAAGACACTTGTTGAAATTTGAAGGTAAACAGCGTGGGATAAGTTGCGATGAATTTCAATTACACGGAGATTATGGAAATTACTTTGATGAAATTGAAAATAATATTCCGTACAAATACTCTTTTCAGCAATTTATCCCGAGTCTGCGGCCACTTTGGGATTTTGTCGTGGCGAAGGAGTTTATGCTCGAGATTGTGTTCATACAGTAAGCCTATTTATTTCTTGTTCGACATCAGTGTAATCAGCGTACGGTTGAAATAGTAGCATGGTATCGCGTGGCCAGTGATGTATCGTTGAAGTCAGGGGCAATGTAGTGGGAGAACCAGTAAGACAACCCAAACTGATAGGGGTCGATTGAATTCAATATGGGCTACATGGTTTAAGACCTCTTTCGATAACAATGCTTTCGGCAATTTTAGATACTGTACATAATTGGTCGAAAATCTCTGTTAAAATTGCATGCTATTTATCGAGTCTTTTGTTTATGGAGTAACGTTGGCCATTTTCCATAAAAAGGGAACCTTTTTTTGTTCGTGAAAAGGAGAATTAAGTATGTCTATAATTGGCGAAGCCGAACATAAGCTAGTCCTTTTTGCACTAAGTTAGGAACGTTACCAGGCCTAAGGTCTCAATGCCGATTTCTTTTAACTGTTTTCTCTGTAACCGTAAGCTAAGATAGGTTTATCATCTTCAGTATCAACTCAAAATCCCGGCGATAAAGGACAGTAATTTTTCAGCACACTAACAAAGGTTTCATTAATTTTATCTCTTAACTCTTTACCAACATAACTAGTTTGACGGCTGTTTGTACTATTTACTCTCTCCGGAATGCTTAAAAACGTGTGTGAACCAGTGTGCTGACTGTAATTGATGGTTAGAAGTATCCCATCAGTAAATGGTAGGATTTTCTCGCATAAGAACATGGTACCTGCGATATCTTGTTGGGAAAATCTGCTCACCCTTAAATAAGGAGGCTAAATAAATATAATTTTAAAAATCTACCGTGCATCAGCACTTGATTTTACTAGTTGTTTTAAATTTCAGCTCCATACACGAGAACTTTGGTTGAAAGAAGCTCGTGTTGTAAAAGTAAGTGAGCTAGGAAAACGCTTCAGTAGAGGTGTGACTTAAACTCTTTGCCGGGACAAGATCATCAAGATGTGGGATGATTTTGAATTATTGAAATAAGTCCTGCCTGATCGTAATTCAGCAAAACTATTATTTTTCTACTGATAGATTATATTAAAATTTGAACCTCTTTGAGACAGACTGAAAAAAACAAGAGTAAATCTTTTTGAATTGTGCGTTCTTCTAGCCAACTTGTAGTTTGAACATTAATTTTCTATTACAATCTCATTCTTCAGAGTGGAGAAGAAGCGTACAAGATTGTGAAAGGGAGAAAAAGTCGGGTAGGTTCTTTCCCGGATAGATTTACTGGGGGAGGGGGGGGGGGGGGTGTTGGTTTGCCAGGGCATCTCAGAAGGCGGTTACTAGATACTCTAGACACTTGTGTGTCATTGTGACCATGCAATACTAGAGTACCAAACTATTATCAATATCTGTTGCATCATTTGCATGTACAGTATCCGAGTATCATGTTTATTTTAATTGTTATTTCATATGACATTTTCACTATTGCTTTAGTTCTTTGGATGTATGATCATGCATTTATCGTGCAAAAATTACTCCTGTATTTTTGAAGGGCGGTTGACACACTGATGAACATTGATGGGAACCATACTGTCTCCTCAACAATGTTTCCTTAGGTGGGGAAACAATCAATGTTTCCCACATTGATAGGGAACGATGTTTCCAGGTCTGCCCAGGGCTTTATCAACCTAGAACTAGTTCAAATTCTGTTCTGAGTTGATGACTAGCCAAGGTTTAACATTGTGTGTCTGTGTTTAGAGAAAGATGTTAGAAAATGTGGGCGAAGTGAAGTCAGAATTATTTGGAAGATGGCAAACTGAGGACTATGTTCCACCACCCGTCGTTGATGTAAGCATACTTGTATAAAATCGTTGAAATTTCTATGACAGACACTTCGAGAGGGTTTGTTCTCAAACTGCTGTCTTAATTTCAGGGCAAAGTACCAAGAAACGAGTACGGAAATGTTGAATTGTTCAAGCCTAGTATGCTACCTGCAGGCGCCTGCCATATTCAAGGTACTGTTATTAGACGAGGCTGAGAATTGTCATCGCTCTGCCGAAAGTCGCGAGTTTGCTGTTTCCTTCCACAGGAAAAGTTGACACGGGAGAGGGGGGGCTTAGGTAATTAGGGGATAGAAGAGTACAAAACAAGTTGCTATCTTGTCATAATAATGTATACTTATATTATTCACATTTTATTTGTCTCCTAGTGCCAGGGATACATCGTCTTGCTCGTAAACTGAATATTGATGCCGTTCCTGCTGTCGTTGGATTTGACTTTCATGGCGGCTTCAATCATCCGATGTAAGTCTATTCCTTGCTGTAACCTACATTAGTATTCTACACAGACAGGAAGTTGCGGATTTTATCAGCTTGATGCAAATTTGTCATCAAGTTGTATCGACCTGTAATAATCAGAGTTGATGTTTGTAGACTTTCTGCAAATTGTTGAATCGACTTGTATCAAGCCTGTTGACAACTTGCAGCAGACTTGTTATCATGAGGCCGGAACAAGCGATGTGAACGCATCCTGATATCGGCTTAATGACTGCAAGCTAACAAGCCTGCAGCAGACTTGCTACAACTTACACCTTTCTGGCTGTGTAATCTATGCTATCCTGATGTCGTCGTCTATAAACTTTATAGTATGGATGGAGTTGTGGTCGGCGAGGAATTCAAGGAACAGTTGTTGCTAGCATGGGATAAAGAGCAGGAAGAAAAGATAGAGCGGGAACGAGCTGTAAGTTTTGTCATGAAAATCATTTAATCAGGCAAAAGTTGGTCACGAAATACTATCCGATTTCGGATTGATGTTCGATTCGTTGATTCCTGATGCTTTAATACACCTGGATTCCTGATTCCAGTCAAATATATCTGGGTTTCAGATTACATTTGATGCATGGATGCCGGATTCCAGCTCATGGATTCCGAAGTTCGATTCGTTGATTCCTGATGCTTTAATACACGTAGATTTCGGATTCCAGTCAAATATATCTGGATTCCGGGTTACATTGATGTATAGATTTCATACTTTTTGACTTTTAGGTAATTTGGGAGATTTAGCTAGTTTATAGATTCTTTTACCCAGACGGTTTAAGGAAGACTATGTGTATTTGTTTTGCGTGTAGAAGCGGGAGAAACGAGTGGTCGATAACTGGACCCATCTTGTGAGAAGTCTACGTATCCGAGAAAGACTCAAACGAAAATACAGTGTAGAGGTATTATGACGCAATAAGTCCTAGTTCCATTCATCCTTCAACTAGTATTTATTTAAACTATAGAATTCAAGGGTCGGTTGTACGAATGGCGAACAGCGCTATCCACAGGATAGAGATTTTCTCAGAGAACTTTCTAAACATGTTCAGTCACTGATAAAACCCATATTAAAGTTCAGCATTTTCCAGTTAAAGTGACTTTTTATCTCTTGCGAGTTCAATATCCCTGGTGTTATTGCATTTTATGCCTTTCTGCGGCAGTTGAAAAAATCACTATCCAGTGGATAGCGCTATCCACTTTTCGTACAACCGACACCGGCTGATCATATGTTCTTGTCATATTTTCTGCAGGAAGATCTTGAGTCTGAAAGCAAAGTGAAAAGAGACAATAGTCCGGAGGAAAATGAAGACATGACTGACATATCATTGTCATGGCCTCTGAATAAACAAGGTATATTTAGGATGTTTGTGGTGTTACTCAGAGTGTGTAATCCACACCAGGCAAGCTGAAAAATATGCCTGACCACAGGCGTCTTTGCTCGATGACAAACATTGACAAACAAGATTTATCGCGTCTTGTGTAGATAAGCACTGAACAATGTACATAAAAACACATGATGTTATCGTCTGTTTCAGAGGGCAAAACTGCGCGTGATGCTGATGGTCATTGTCACGTGTTTCTACCAGCTAATAACGTGCAAGATCCTGTCACAGGGGAATGGAGCAAGGTTTGTGCTTGCGGATTAAAAGAACCGCTTGAGGTATCGTGAGACACATACTTGTAGGATTTGATATTGCCACGACAGCTTGCTATTTCCAGTGAAAGTTTGCGATAGTTGAGCAGAGTTGAGGTGGCGAGCTGGGGACGCTTCTTAAAAAGCAACCTGGCGAGGTAAACTTTGGAGAAAGTTGATTATTTACAATGGGACTGCCTTCGCTAAACAATTGAATAACGAGATTGCACATTCTCGTTGCAGGAGCGAAGTACTTTAATATTATTAGCTAGATATATCATTGTTTTATTGGTTTACTTTCGCATTCGCTAAACAATTGAATAACGAGATTGCACATGCTCGTTGCAGGAGCGAAGTACTTTAATATTATTAGCTAGATATATCATTGTTTTATTGGTTTACTTTCGCATTCGCTAAACAATTGAATAACGAGATTGCACATGCTCGTTGCAGGAGCGAAGTACTTTAATATTATTAGCTAGATATATCATTGTTTTATTGGTTTACTTTCGCATGCAAACGCGATGGGCACATCAGGAAACGACAGTTTCTGAACAGTATCTTCATTGACTGAGTCATATTTATATTATCAATGACGCGAATCGCTTTGGCGTTTGTGCATGTGTTACTCAGAGTCTTTATCCAGACCGCGGCCAAGCTTAAAAATATGCCCGATATTATGTCAACTGAGCTGAGCGGTCATGCAGGTCGGTTCGGGTATGACATGTGATATTTCGGTCTAGCTCCATCAATATCAACGTAATATTAGATGCAATTATCTTAGGTTCAATTCTCGCCGTGGTCAGGCATATTTTCCAGGTTTGGATAAAAACTCAGATTAACAACTCAAACATCATTTTCACAAACATATATACAAAATCGTAAATTGTTTTGTTGGGTATAATCTGAAGCAATCTTGACATACTTTTCTTCTTTGCATTATTAAAGGTAATAACTGGGCAGGGTTTCCAATAAAAGCCGGCAAACTAAGGATTTTTAAGTGGTTCTCAGAATCATGACACAAAATATTCCACGATTCTTCTACTTGCTTTTACTGGAAATCCCAAGTAGAGGTAAATAATTTTGAAATTTTAATATGATCTTAAAATTCAACATTTTGTTCAGCACACGGCGAATATCTTTTTTTTAACTTTGTGAATTATTTAAGCGAGAAAACCCAGTTTGGTTTCCCTTGTTTGTTTCCCCGTCAGTTATTGAGTTTGAAAAATATTCACAGCGTTCAACAGACGATTCTTAAGACGGACTAAATTTTGACTTTGGAGCGAGAAGAAAAAAATGTGTCAGAACGGCCAGAAAGAGCTTCTTAAAATTGGTAAAATTCCAAAGTTTAGTTTTATGTGGTAATATACGGAAAATATACCCTTGTGAAGTGTGCAAATTTTCAATGTACTTGTGAAAACCTCAAATGCGGTAGATAAGCTTGTCCACCGGTAATATAAATTTTGCATATTATCACACGGCTGAATAATTTGCCGTATTTTTAATTCGACCAAACTTTTCCCTTTTACTGACTTTATTGCTCTTTCTAGCTGTGTTGGTTGATATAGTTCTTCTTGACGTCAAAATTTAGTCCGTAGTAGGAGTAGTTTCTGTTCCCGTCCGTTATTCATTTACACAACACGAAGTACTCACTGTTGGGAAACGTCTAAAAGTCCAGTTGATAAACAGCGACCAGTTTTCGAACGGAAAAGAAAAGGCCAAATACAGTGCTAAAAAATCCAATAACGATAATGGACACGTCAACGGCGTACCCAACATTGGTGATCTCGGTTTTCATAAGATTCAGATGAAACAACGCGGGAAAAACTAGCACGAGTGCAACCGCTGACACGCTACCGACGACCGCCATCAGAAGCGAGAATTCCGGAATCATTACGGCGGCCGTTACCGACAACAACACGAGCAGAACCCGAAGGCTTGAATTCACGCATAATTCCTTGTTGGAAAGCTGGTAGTCTTCCGTGGAGTGGCAAGGTGGGATTATGCGCAGGTTGCATTTATCGATGATGTTTATAAGCGCAAACGAAGGCAATGCGTACGAAAACATGCCGTTAAATCCGAGAAATGTATCAATGGCGGACTTGAGCGGACCGTATGGCAAATTCTCGGAAACCTCTTGCATTGTTTCCGTTTTGAAGGTGAAGACGGCGAGGGTGCCGAAAGCTATTTTAAAGACCATTGCGATCGCGTAGCAAATGTTCATCACCAGCGGAAAGCGTTCGGGCGATTTCATCTTTTCCTCGACCGAGGGCAGGTAAGGATGGGACACGAAACTGAAGAGGATGATGCACCAGGCGACCGGGAAGCCTTCGGGATTGAAGAACGGCAAGGCGTCGAGGTCCCACGTGCGATACTCGGAGATGCTGTAGCCAATAGTGGAAGTGAAGACAAAGAGAAGGGCAAACACGCTGAACATGCTCAGCCATGAGATGCGAGAGAGGTCGTTGATAAAGACGCTCGGAAGAACTAGGATTCCTGCGATGGCCGTCCAGCAGGATGGCCGCAGCACCGGGTGAGGCCAGATGTCGTTTAAGAAATCTGAGATGAGCAAAAGGTAAAGGACTAGCGCCGAGAAAAGATGGAGAACCTGCGCGCAGCCGACGATAGTTTTTCCATGGTTTGGCCAGCAGTGTTCACCTAAAGAAATATGGACACTCTATCATTTTCACTGCATTGTCGTTATTGACAATAGCCATGTCAAAAGACATTTTTCCTTGATGATCCCTAACAGTCCGGGTCGCCACCTACCTATACGGGAGCAGCTGTGATTGGTTGATCAAGACAATGAAAGACAATAAAATTGTAGGAATTGAAATTCTAAAGAATGAATCATAAACGCAGATCACTATTGTCTCCGAAAGCCAATCACAAAACGTGTTCATATTAGGTTGGTCTTTACTTAACAATCCTTCCTTATTAATAGAGCGAATGTTCTTACATAATAAGCATTGTTCTTATACAATAGGTATTGTTCTTACACAAAAGCAATTGTTCTTACACAATAGGTACTGTCCGTAAACAATAGGTATTGTTTCTTATTGTATAAGCATTGTTCTTATACAATAGGTATTGTTCTTACACAATAACTATTGTTCTTATACAATAGCTATTGTTCTTACACAATGCCTGTTGTTCTTACACAATACCTATTGTTCTTACACAATTACCGTAACATAATATACTATTGTTTTTTGGACAAAGTGGCCATTGTTACGACACAATTGGAAAGATAAAAAGCCTATTATACTTACCCAAGTCTGCATAACCTTGGCGAACTCTGACTTTCACACCTCGTTGTTTCGCGTACAGACAATCGACAACTAGTTTTCCAGTGTAATTCGTAAGCAGTGCGACAAACACCATAGCAAATACAGAGGCGTAGCCACCCTGGCTGATTGCATACGGTATGCCTAGGGTACCTGTGCCTACAATACAAAAAGTAAACGGTAACATCAGGGGGGGGGGGACTGACCGTTAAAATATCATATCTTATATTTTCCTTTATAAAATTTGTTGGAACTAAATCATGTTCAGGAATGTATTATTATTCCACCAGTAATTTGAAAACAAACTGAATCATATTTCCTGAAGAATTGACTAGTTTTGATAGATTTCTGTTTGTGCTTGTACTTTGCCATGTTTCAAGCATAATTCAAACATTTTTTGCAGTAAATTTGTCCCAGCAAAGCATTTTAGCTGTTTGCGCAGCGCTTTAAAGTTTGCGGAATTTTTGTATGAATTATAAACGAATATAAACGCCAATTACATTTTTAAGAATTGTGTTTTACGATAAGATTTATGTCCTTGTTGTTAGCGGTTCCATTTTATCTATCTTGAGGCTTGAATCTTTCGATACATCTCAAACATAATGAAATGCAAAACTGCCTGCGGCTAGGAAACTGTTTTGCGTACAAAAAACATCTCGCTAAATCATCCAGAGAAATCGTCAACAATAATATTGTTATGTCAAAGACCAGAGGCTTGCTGTAATAAGTGGTCAAATTTACCAGCTTGTTGAAGCTTGTCAACAAGTAGAAACAAACTCAAGTCTGTTTAAATTCGGGTGTTGCTACTTGTCATTAATTGCGCGGAAAAGTGCAACCACATTTCGAAATCTGATTACACTCTCCTGCGAATAATACAAAAGTATACAAATTTTGCAAACTTCACAGGACTATATTTTCCGCATTTTACAATGTTTTGCAACCAAACTTCACCGCTGTACTAAATTTAGGGTGCTTTTTCCAGCTGTGCTAATTAATATTCCTAATTCAAAAGTTTCTCTAAAATGGTCCATTGCAGACTGTATAAAATTTGTTTTAACAACTCGAAAGACGTTATGTCAATCAACTCGCAGTAACTCTGGTGACCACTTACGAAAGACTTTTCATGCATTAACAACCTATGTCGCACGCTATCCACACTCATCCTGATAATGGCAAAAACAAACATGAACAAAGATGATAAAATTGAAAAAAATGTTGTGAGGAGAATTCGGTGGCACCAAAGCTTTTAATCTTCGCCAACCACACTTAATTAGTTAATAACGTAATTATTTTCAATTATCCGCTTCGTTATTCAATAATTTGTGGTCAGAGGGTTGTATTTTCCAGCCCAAACGAAGTCACAATGTGAGTATATTTTCTCGCCTTTCCGAGAGTTCGAAATACGGAATACGGCCACTGCTGCAATTTTTGAAATTAAAACATTCGTTCTCAGAGGTAATATGCCAGTGTAACTATCAAAATTGCCGTAAGGTTGATATTCATTAGCTGCAGAAGGGCGCTAAAAACGTACGATCTAAAATACAAAATGCACGTTTTGCAATGGCTTCGCGACCTGACATGCATTGTCAGTCTCGGTAACGCAGTCGAAAGCACACAAAACTGAGGATCTTTCATTAACTGAAACGCGGTAGAAACAGAATTTGACGTTTCGAGGAGGCCCTTCCAGAACGTCACCAAAAGGGCCTTGGCTTGAAACGTCGAATTCTGTTTATATCGTTTTAGCTCTCAGGTAGTAAAAACCCCTGTGTTTTCGTGTACATAATAATTATGCATTTCAATTTCGTGTCATCCTGATTGTCAGTTTCCGAAATACTGAATTAATTTACGTGTTAGGGCTTTTTTCAGCTGCATCTTTGTCATCAATCTAGTTGTTCAAAATTTGGCTTTGTTTATATTTGAAAGTTAGTTTTTGACAAAAGCAATAACGCTTTGTAAATTGTGTTTTGATTTCGCCCGTGATATAGGGTTTGATATTGACATTCGCTCTCCCAAGCAATTCATTTCAATTATCGAGCACGATGTGAAGCCTGACTTTCATATTAAAAGGCCTAAAAATATAACAGTCTAGGGGTCTTCACATGCCCTAAGATTATAATTACTTCTCGGAATGTCATTTTTCAGCGTCGAGTTCACTGCTGCTGAATGCCAGTGTAAAAAATATTCATTTTACCACCGCCTGTCACTGTCAGACTGTAGAAACAAAATATATTGTAGTATGTCAACCGCATCCAGAACTTTTTTACAACGTTGGTTGATTTATCGTGGTGACTCAACGCATGTCAAACGTCGTAAATCAAACGATACGTTGGTCTGCTGCCAGTTTAAAAAAACTGGCAACAATATTTTAATTGTTATATTATGAAGTAGTAAGTTGATGGCTTGATGCCAAAGATATTCCCAGAAAACTTTTGCCATGTCTATTAAATTTCAAATGGTCTATCATTTCTAAGTCTTAAAGTGCTCGTCAAAAATAACTGGCTGATATTTATCAGTTCTGAGCTAGCTGTTAGTACGTTGTTACCGGTTTAAGGTTTTGCTTTCTATACACAGCCAGATATGCCACAGACTTGATGCAAGTTTTTCATGACGTTAAGACTGTTGCTATGTATAACTTGATATTTGAAGTCTTGCTGCAAGTTGTTGGAACAACTTGAATCAAGCTGGTGGATAAAGACTTGATAATCAACTTGCATCAAGCCTATTGACAACTTGCAGCAGACATGTTGTCATCAAGCGAGAGCAAGCGATGCGAACGCATCCTGATATCAGCTTGATGACTGCAAGGCGACTGTCGAGACTTGAACTATATTTTATCCTGTATCAGCCATGTTTTCAGATGTATTTAGACGGTGCTGCAGCAACATGAAGTATATATTTAATGTTGCTTAATACATGCCTGCTTAAGTAGTGTACTAGCTATCACCATATAGAACCTCAAACATCGTTTTACCTTGTATTAAATTCGAGATATTCCATCCAGCTTGTAGACTTGACGTAGTTCCCTTGCTCTCCTCGGCGGAAAACACTTCGCCATCGTCATCTTCGCCTTCCTGTAGCAGCTTCGTATCTTCCTTGCTGTCCAAATCATCCTCCCCGGTCGCCTCGACGTCGTAAGCCGGCTGTTTATTCACCTTCGCCGTTGTTGGACTAGTCGCAGTGCTGTCCGTTCTCCCTTTCGTTGGCTTTATGAGCTCTTCCTGATCCGACTCGGCTCCTGAAAAAAGTTTCGAAAAAGATTCTTTAAAGTTGCTGAAGAATGACGAACATCTCCGCTGGTCGCTAGGTCTCGCCGGTTCGTTCCGCTTCCTTGAAGTGCTAGGCGATCTCGACGAGTGTTTGGTCGGGGATTTTTGTTCACTTTTTCTACTCGGACGTTCAAATTTCGGCACATGCTCGTAAACTCGCGCCGTTGGCTTCTTATTCGCTCGGAAAAGAGCCTTCACTTTGTAACCGAAGCTTGCAAAAGCCGCAACGAAGCTCATGTTTGGACTCAGCGCTGGCACGAGATTGCGCGTGCCCTACCACCTAAGGTGACCAAACTTGAGCCACTCATAACTTTAACTGTACATGCCAAAAGCAAGGCTACGCAGTTTTGACACTTCCTTGTTAAAATAAACCCTCAGTCAGAAATCGTGAATAATTAACGACGCACTGACGTGTCCCGAGCGGACGGGACGTGTTCGCCAACAAGATAAATCCGCTTACGCTCATAATTTTTTTAAATTTTCGCTGCAATTCCATTAGATTTAGGTAAGCTGACACCCTTGAGAACAGCCCCAGCTTATTAAGTGTAATTTCAACTTAATTAACATCGGTTTTCATGGCATTTTTTTTCGCCGAGAGAAGAGTGGAAAGATTATCTTCCTGTATGCAATTGTATTTCCGACTTATCTTTGCTGAAATGTTTTTTGATTAATTGCAAATTGAAAAATATGGAGTCTTACTCGTGCACAAGGAGCCTCTCAGACAAAATTACGAGTCGAAGTGTTGTACTTAAAAACTCGAACCTTAAAAGTCTTGTTTTTGGGGCGCCCAGAACGAGTTGAAAGATTTTTCGATTTAGGGGTAGTGCACATCACATTGATGGATTAATGGTTGATGCTTGTCTTATTACCGTAGAACTGCCGTGAAAGTCTCTTCGTTCTGTATTTCAGTTGCTTCTGTCGTGTCAAAGTTTAGTTCAACATCAAATTCGGTTCAAATTAACTTTATATATACCATAGAACTTCAATAACAGCCTGGTATTATAAAAGTGCAGTACTTCTATAAAACGTTGTAGCGACTGCAGGGAATTAAACGTGCCCATATCGTTGTGGTCTATGCAAGTTTGACATTTAGAAGAGAGGATTTTACATTGCCTTTCACGTACAACAAACGACTTTGCAGATAAAATTCACGATAGCAAAGTCTTGGGTTTGGAAGAGATAAAATATTAATCATGGCCAAAAATGATAAAACGCTTTTTGATAATCTTGTAAAATGCGACGAAATAAGCGACCATTTTAGAAGGTGGTGTGGTACGCTGCTTGAATAGATTAAAATGTGATTGTGTGTTCTAAATTTGCCCAGATTCTGTCTGTAGTCAGTCGCTGAGAAACAATGTTTCCTGGTTTGTCTGTAATGTCAAGAACCTGGCTTGGAAATAAATGGTGTTTTGACTACTTTGATTTAGTAGCATGGCTAGGAAATAATGTTGACTGGTTTGTCCACATTCACGGAGAAAACATAGCTAGGCAACAATTTTTCCTGGTTTGCCTACCTTCAGGAAACGTGGCTAGGAAACAGTGTCTTCTTGTTTTGTCTACCTTTGTGCAGAAAACATGGCTAGGAAACAATGTTTTCTGGTTTGTCTACCTTCAGGAAACATGGCTAGGAAACAATGTTTCCTGGTTTGTCTACAATCAGAAAACATAGCTAGGAAATAACGCTTACATTCTACACTTTAAGAAACATCATAGAAAACAACATTTCATCTTCACTGCTTTGGGAAACAAGTCCTGGAAGCTATTTTGCCCAGTTCGTTTACTAGGAAAGCGTAGAAATGAATTACATTTTCCTTGGCCTCCTCTATCTTGGCGGGAACGAAGAAAAAGGAAACCAAATCTATACACAATTTCTTCCGTGCATCAGGCATATAGACTGCAGCTCGGTCACAATGCCTAGATCCAGTCCTTTTTCTTGAACGCGCGATTATCAGTCTCCAATTTTCACGTTACCTTATTAAACGCCCCCCTCCACTTCACTTTAATTTAAATTCGGGGTATATGATATTAGGGTTTGTGCGTTTAATAAATGCTAAAGCTTTTCAATGTTTGCCGACCGTAATTGATTAACAAACACAGAAGGACATAAACAACTTTAAAGCGTTAATAATTAATGAGCATTGATGAGCTTTGTGCATCTTGTACAACAACCAACTTCCCACGGCAGTTAATTTGAACCATAAATGCTTTAAAAAATTTCCGCTGTTCTCAAGAGCCGAAATTGTACGAGCTCGGAACGTTTAGATGACAAATTAAAAATGTTTTAAACATCAGGGAAAGCTGTTTTTTCTATTATTTATGAATACATTATGTTTCAAATGATTTATAATTAATAACATATGTTTTATATATAAACTTATCGTGTGCAATATATCGGGGAGGGAAACTAGAGAATGTGTACGAATTTTGTCGGGAACGGTTACGTTGAGGTTTTGTTTAAGAAGACACTCAAGGCCAAGACAATGAAATAGTTTTTGTTTGTTTAGAAATCTTCCACTCAACTATATTTGAACGTAATTAACTGAGCAGGTGCTATACGCCAAGTTAACTTTACATTGCGTGTGTCAAAACCATTGTAGTTTCCACTGAACTTTACACTCTTTCATCTTTCGACAAAGTTGAAACACTTGATAGGATGACATCTTCGCTGTCATTCCTCCTCGGTCTCAAATAGATGTTAAAACGACCACGCAAAGGACGACACACGCGCTTGCACTTAATTTCAAAAGGAAGATTAATATCACGTAGAGTTTTGAATAATGTTCAATATCCTGTATGGATTATAAAAACGAACTGGACTTGATCTGATTTCATCTTCTATTATGAAAGATGGCGCTTCGAAAATGTCGAAATTATTATCGGTAATTATATTGTTGCTCCGTATTTTCGTTTGTCTTAGATTGTTTTTGCTCGTTGTTTTTTTTTTCACTTTGAAATGCTGAGTCGTTAAATTCATACATCTATATTAGAACAGGAAAGAGAGACTAGATATTTTGGTTTCACAAGTTGAACAGTTAAACCAATATACGTCGATAAACACGTACAAAGGTCAAAGACAGTGGAAACTGGTTTGGAAAACACGAAAAGCAAAATTTATGACTTGAACAAACAAGATTAAAAAATTTTAGAATATAAAAAAAACGAGCATCGTTTTCCAACTGTATTAATCGGTAGCAGCACGCCTGCAAAAAGGAATGGTTTCCTTCTAATAGTCTAAAATGCGAAGATATCGTTTAAAGGTTTTCTGCCACAAAAATTATTGTTGAAAAACAAACCTTCTAAAGGTAAAACCGTTGTGCGAGTCTGACCCAGTACAAAATAAGTTTTTTCAAACTTAGACTAGATGTAGAAATTATAGCATTAGCTAAAAAGTCTTCACCGCCACAAGAGAAGAAGTGCTTACTTTCAATTTAATCTAAAAGCTTTCATTTTGCCAATCCAGATCAATCACGGTTTCGTTTTAAGCCAACCACGATTAGATGACTTGCAATAAAGTGATATATTAAACACTCCCTATGTGTACGATGTAAACAGTAGTTGATTTAAACAAATATAAAGGATATTATTTGTGACTTACCTAAATTATCCATAGCGCGCCGTCGAGAGCAACAGACAATTAGGAGTGATGATCAGCTAGTCTTTGGTTTTAATGTCAGACGACGAGATGAGTACCGCTCTTCTAACCTCACTTCCGTGTGTATTATTAAAATATCACGTACACGATACCCGCGCGGAAAGCTGCACTGCACCGTTTCAGAAAGCGCTTTTGAGATGATTTTTCCACGATTCTATCGACCTTTCAGCGCAGGAATTGTCTAATTCTCAATGCAGGCGAATTCGGTGTGTTTCAAGTCGGCAAAATCCGTGTTAAGAAAAGTTATGAATTGTTAATATGTTTCAAGATCGTGCGATAGTTAAACAAGGATAATGATGCTATTGGTTGGTTAATTAAACAATATTCTCAGGCGCGCTGGAGCCACGGGGGCAGGCAGCAGGAGAACAACAGGGTTGCCTATTTTGACAAAAGTTTGTGATGCGCTGAATTCGAACTTCCAGCTGATCTGGCCGTGAATAAAAGGCCTGGAACTAGCTGCCGAATAAAAATCCATTTTGCTGTTTTTAATTACTATATCCAGGGCCGAAACTAAAGCGTTAATTGGGGGGGGGGGTGCATATTCATATATTCGCGTTCTGCCCGACGAATTTCTTTTGAAATCAACGGTAATGACAACTGATTTCAAAAGAAATTCGTCGGGCAGAACGTGAATATATGAATATACACCCCCCCAATTAACGCTTTAGTTTCGGCCCTGCTTATATCTTTTATTTTCCTTTATGAAACTTGTTGAAACTTTGTAATCATGTTCAGTAACGAAAATTATAAGTCCACCAGAAGTTTTGGAACCGAAGTAAATTATACTTGATGAGAAATTTGCTAGTTTGGTTCGAAAAATGGATTTCTATTTGACAACTAGCGCCAGTAGTTGTCTGTGTTTTCATAATAATACATTTTAAGCAGTTTAGCTCGAAGTTGAATCTGAAATTATTTTAGAAAACATGAAATCATTGTACTGATATGGATGTTTAAGATTTTGTCATTAAACCGTAGAAATATAAAATTTCTCCACTTTTTACTGCGCGGTCCCTTCGTAATCCGCCATATTAGATTTCCTCCTCGGGCAGCGACTGCATGGCAGCGAGCTCAGGACCGCGCGAAATCCTATGGCCCAGGAGGTTGGGACGAGTAAAAATGTGATTCTTTGTTATCCGTTCTTTGATCCCAGTCTCAGTTCATGATGAGATCAAATGCGCGATGCATTAATGGTTTGCAACATGAAAGAACAACCCAAAATGTCCTTTGCAATCCGCCATTTTGTGGAGACAAAATTTTTGCTGAGAAAAGATGGGAGTACGCATTCTTTCTCCATTCTACTCCATTAAAAAATAAATCAGAGTTTGAACAATTTGCGATAGACTAGCATTCGAACTGGGCAAAAATAACAAAAGCTTTTACTGCAGCTAGAAAGAGGATCCTAAGATTAGTAGAATTGCAGAGTTTGGTGGCGAAATGTTGTAAAATACGAAAAATATAGCCCTGCAAAGTTTGCAAATTTTGTATATATTAGGCGCAGAAAAAGTTGACATGTATTTACAAAATTTGCAAACTTTGCAGGGCTATATTTTCCGTATTTTACAACATTTCGCCACCAAACTTTGCAATTCCACGAATTTTAAGATGTTCGATCTTTTTAACGGTAGTAAAAGATTTCGTTCTTTCTGCCTGGTTCGACCTTTAGTCTATTATGCAAATTGTCCATTGAAGATGATATCTTAAAATCTTTTCACGGTCTCTTATCTATCCTCGTTTGTTCAGAGCACGAGATTTGAGAAAAATATGCGAACACTTGCTTCTCAACCATCCTCGTCCCCAGGGCTAGTCTCGAGAGCCGTGCGAGCCTAGCCCTGGGGACGAGGATGCTTCTCAACACTCTCATTCTCGTTTGACCGGGTTTTGAGCGATCTCCACAATGAGATCTTGGAGGTTTTGTGAAATTTCGATGCACAAATTTAAAATTTTCTATCTGAAAAGAGCACTTATACAGCGACCACGTACCGAGTGTTTAATATTTAAGTTCGCAAAATGAATAATAGAAGATGACCAAAATATGACTTATTTAACGTTTAAGCTAAACGAACTTTGAACAACTTCCCCCCCCCTCCTGAAGATCATAGCCATCCATAGGACGAAAAAGCCCATTTCTGGCCCAACGGAAGTAATACAGGGAGGAGGGGAGTTTTGGGAAACAGTTTCGACTTTGCTAAACGTAGCTGGAATGTTTACTTCATTGCGTGATACCGACAATAAACATAGTCCAATTATCATTATTCGATAATGGTATGGCACAATTAACAAGTAGCTTTCCTTTCCAACGTTTATTATCCTGTTAATTCTTTGGCTTATGACGGTCGAGTAATTAATATCAATATTAAAATAAACTGTTGTTTTCCCCTTATTGTCATTTCGTTTATGATTTTACTTTTCGATCCATACTCATATACCAAAATGAAGTCTTTTCAGTACTACTATAATTTTAATTTCTACTCTTCTCTTAATTAGAAAAGGTCTAATTAATTAAATTTGACGATATTGCTTTCTGTAGTCCACTGTTGCTTTTATTGTAATTATGATTCCTAACGTACATTCATTAAGTTCCAAGCATGTCATCGAATCAAAGAAGCCATTCTGGATTCCAATTGGTTGGATAGATATTTGGTAACAATGAGTGCATTAGCATGTGAATGAATCGAGCAACACTAATTTGTTACGTGTTGATTTTAACATATTGAATCTTTCCCTGTTGATGTATATTTGAAAGAAACACAATCATTTATACTATTTAACCTTTTGCAAAATGGGAATGAAAAAGTGTATAGATCACACCAAACTGCTGCTCTTCAATTGAACAAAACTGATACAACTGATGCCAACGGAGAGGTATAATAAACCAGATATATATCTAGAATTGGTTTAGTCTGGCGGCCTTATTGGGGTTTTTCCAGCGTCTCCGAAACAAAAATTGCTGTTAGTATCTTTATTTGATTTCTTTAATTTAGTTCTGGTATTCTTGTCGGACGTTTGTTGAAAGTTGTGTCTTATTTGACATAGACAGTTGAAGAGGGACGGATTTTAACGTCCATCGCAAAAAAGGCACAGGTGCATTTAGGCTATACAAAGTGGTCAAAGAGTTCACTGAGCAATTTATATTTGTCAGCAGCGTTACTTTCTGGTAGTAGTTGCTTCCTTACTTTACATTACAGAAGTAAAAGAATCAGTACTTACTTGTAACGAAGTAATTTTTATGAACTACTTTTTTGGCGCAGTTGAAAAATTTAAAGTGATTCACAAAGCGAAGTCAGCGGTAAGGAGTTGAGAATGTGCTTCTGCTTGCCTCAGCCAGACTGTGGGCGGTTACCTCCGGTTCACACCACCGACCAAATAAATGTTTTACCGGAATCCTCTTTAGCCTATTCTCTCAATACTTCTCTTTTACTTGAGAAAGTTTTTAAATTTTCATGCTAAAAGTTCTTGTTTCGTTCCATATCGACACAATGCTGATTTATTTTGTAATTCTTTTGCTTTTCACAGGAGACCGTGAAATTCTGAGCACTTGTTAAAACCGTACTGCCAGCTGAAGGCCGAGCTCGGCTCAAATGGCGTTCTTTGGTTTCGATAACAGCACCCAGAATGCATTGGGGGAGTGCGCCCTGACCTCGTACCTCAAGCATGCTCCGAGCTGGAATATAGTGGAACACAAGATAGCCATGATAATTATTCAATCAATTTTATGTCCTTTAGGCATAGCAATTAATATAATATATCTAAAGGCTTATCACTCCAACCAACGATTGCAAAATCCATCCAACCTATTGCTAGCCAATCTGTCATTTTCGAGTTTGTTTTACATCGCCATCGCTCTGCCTTTGAACACCGTACGACATGTCATGGAGATCATGGGGACACATGAGTGCATATTGTGGAATATCCAGCAATGTTCCTATCTGTACCTATCAGGCTTATCGTACATGGCATTACTACTCATAAGCGGCGAACGATTTGTCGCGTTATTTTTGCCGTTTCGCCACGTGGAGCTTTGCACCATCCCCAGAACTAAGCGCACAATTTTTATCGTCTGGTGTTTAGTCGCCGCTGTGATGGGGCTACTTCATGTTGGCGCATTTATATTCTACACCGGTGTGTGTTTAGTGATAGCCATCACGTTGTTCTTGATTGCAGTTATTCATTGGAAAATTTTCCTTGAAGCCACAAAACAAAGGCGAAGTATTTTTACCGAAAGGTTGTCAATCTCACGAAATATACCAGGGATTGTCGTGTGTAAGTCGCGCAAGGCTGAGAAAAACGTCGGCTGCATTGTCGGTTTTATGCTGGTCTGCAGCCTTCCCATGGTCGTATACTTAGTGTACACACTAATATATGGTTACACGTTGTTTATACTCTATGTGGTTGGATCTTGGGGTGACCTGCTTCTGTATATGAACGCCTCTGGAAATCCGTTCGTATACTGTGTCCGAAACAGATGCATAAGACAGGCCATGTGGAATGTCTTTTTGAACAAGAATTAAGCAATAAATAGATCAATATTATAGGTTAAACATAAACTTCAGTAGTTTAATAAAGTTCACAATGCTGTAAATCTAAATGCCTGTAACATACTTCTATTTTATTTTATATATAATTCACAATGCAAAAATTGTTAAATAACTGTTTCGATGTCATATTAGTCATTAGATTACTCTCTTTACTAGCCATCTTTCCTAAAACCTCGCGTTTAAAACACTGTAATATATAAGCTTCTTAGAATCTCGAATGTTCGCTTCCTAGAATCGTGGATTCTAATTAACATACTCAGCGGGAGCAGCGTACACTCGGGAACAAAACCGGGGGGGGGGGGGAGAGATTTGAAATGAAATTCTAGTCATTGTTCAACTGATTGTTCTTCCAAGTCAATATAAAAAGTATTTTCTAGTATTTTCTGGGGTTAAAAGTCAGACAAACATGACTCTACAATGGACTTTAGCGGCCGGATTTCTCTACCTAGAAATGGCTTTTTTATTCTTGCTATGCGTACCCATTATCTCGTCTGCAAGGTGAGGATAAATTTGAGCCAATATTTTTTATATTCCACGAGTTTGTTGTGTGCGGTGTGTAGTAACTTCGGACTTTGTGCTTTCTATTTGCTTGTAGATGGAGTCGTATTTTTAACTCGAACTTTCTTGCTGCCTGCCTAACCTATGGTCATTTGTATTTTAATGTCATCGTTGTTGCATTCTTGATCCTATTTTTTGGTAAAGTATTTTCATTAAATGTAAATAACACAGTATAAAACGCACAAAGAGAGAACAACTGCCCGTCAATTCTTGCTCAAAGTACTTAGTCTGCTGACGTTTGTTAGCAGAAAATGCTCGGTCGCTCATTTGATTGTCTTACACAGGTAATTCTAGTTTTAAACATAACTGAGCAGTACACTGTCACAATAATCTTGTTTTAATCAAAAGATTTTTTGAATTTCTTTGCAAACTGGGCTGCCGCTGCACAGATGTTCAATATTGCATGTCATGGGAAATATGTAAATTGTGTATTATTACCTGTAAAGGATTGTAATTGTAACTATTGCTTATGTCTGTATTTTAAAACAGGCCTTGTGTTTAGCTGATTTTGCAAAATAATTTTGAAAATAAAAGTGAAGGACAAAAATGATAATTGACAATCTCCTGTAATTAGTTTCATTTCTGAGGAACACAAGGTGTGTGCAGTCAATTTCAGATTGCTTTTCCACAAGTGGTTACAAACTTTGTTGTGAACTTTGCGAATTCGTTGCAAAGTTCATTATGAATTCACAAGCAGATTTTTAAACAAAACCTATGATTGGCTACTAAATAGTAAATAAAACCATACGCTCAGTTCACAAACCTGCTTGTGTGAATTCATTTTGAACTTTACAGTGAATTTGTGAAGTTGGCAATGAAGTTTGCAACTGTTCATGGAAAAGCAATATGAAATTGACTGTGATGCTTTTTGCCACTTTGACCCTTTTCCCAAATTTGTATATGTGTTAAGCTGTTGTTACCCAGAATGATTTTAAACAAGTATTATTTATGCAAATATGCAAAAAATTCAAAAAGTTGGATTGCATGTGCAAATAAGGTTACAAATTATTGTTATAAATTGTTCTATGTAATATCTGCTTTAATGTGTTTGTATCAGTATTACAGTATAAAACAGCCTGTATTTGTATGACAAAATTTACGCACAAATGTGTTTCTCAATAGTCTGGACTTCAGCTTTATACAAGTATTCTCTTGGCATTGATTGACCAACCTAGAAACACACAAGTTACACCAAGTCTGCTGCTCACTTGTTTCCTTGCAGTCATCAGGCCATTATCAGGATGCATTTACATTGCTTGCTCCAGCTTGATGATAACAAGCCTGCTGCAAGTTGTCAACTGGCTTCATGAAAGACTTTCTATGCATAGGCGTGATTCAAGTTTTGTAATCTATCGACAACTTGCGACATGCCTGCAAATATTGAATTGCAAAGTTACACAGACTGATTTTCACAGACTTGATGAAGCCAACGGGTTTAATGCAAATTAATGACTATCAAATTTTCTGAGACGATGACTGATGTTTACACATATTTAGATTCAATAAGGGAATCGTACAAGTTCCGAGATGATGATTGGGCTCAAGCTGACGCCTCAATTGATCCACGAACATCGACACAGTTCAAGATGAGACTCTTCAGAGCCCAGCGTAATTTTTATATCACAGGCTTTGCGCTTTTCTTGCTTTTGTAAGTGCCATAATGAAATCGTTTTATTGGGCTATTGCTGGTGACATAATGACATGCATTTCCTGACTTTGCCAGGCAAACGAAAATTTATATCAAAGTATAATATTGTGTGTTATTATTTATTTGTTATCAGCACTGTTGAAGATCCGAGCACATGGATCGAAAGCTTTGCGAGAATAAATTAGTGTTTCCACAAATATATTATACTTTTATATAATCATGATATATTTATAATCATCATGCAAACATACAAGGAACTTATTTCAAATGAAAATTTTTTTTTGAAAGCCTTGATAATGAATGATCATATCTTAAAAAAGGTTTTTTAAGCATGAATGTATGTGTGAGCATATTTGTTAAGTACTACATGCAGTGCTGCCTTTGTGGATTCTCACTACGTCCTTTTTAAGAATGAACCAGTGCATGTAATCTATGCCTTCGGTTTCGGACACCTCTCTGCCCTTGCACTTCCACTACCTTTATTGCACACATTTGTGTCTAATTATTGCAGTGCATGCATGGATCTGTTCCGGGACCACCGAGTGTAATTTAAAGTTTGGGCAAGGGTAAGGTCAAACATTGAATGTGCAAGCCACTTAGGGGGTTATGGGGAGGGTGGTCGTTTTGAAAACTAAAACCTTTTCAGTGCAATTCCTGCAATTTCGGTATCACATTTGTCCGCAGTTTTAGTGACTTTACAGGATTTGATGACCCTATAGGCGAGTAGCACTATATAAATCTTTGCAACTTATAATAGTGTTCTACAGCCTAAAACAGTGTTGTATGAAGTACCAGTAGTCTATTTCAGGATATATATGTTGTTGGTAAGCTCAGACGTTAATATCGGAAACTTTTTTTAGTGTTTTGCGCCAAGTAGTTATGCTTCATCAAACCCTTGCCACAGCCCTGGCATCCAGTGAGGCTGCTGTTAAACAAGCCAAGGGTGTTAGTGACCATTGTGAGCAATTGATGGAGGAAATAGAGGAACTCAAGGTACATGTGTGGATATGTATGTACTGTAATGGATATATGACTTTTTTATTAGCACATTCCCCAAATTTCTGAATTAGCACATTCCTGAAATGGAAACTTACACTTCAGAAAATGTTCACTTTGGTAATCAGAGTATGTTTAGCTCGCAAATATGATTCTGTCCCAGACTCTAATATTAAACGTTAACCTAACTCAAACCCCTATTGCCCTTAGGAAACACAAATTGGTAACCAAACCTGTGGTTGAAACAAACCAATTGCACTCTTCTTGCAGTAAAATAATAGAATTTGATGAATCAAGTCAAAACAGGTTCTGGAGTTGTTTATTTTTATAGAAATCAAAGGGAGTAAAGGATCAGAAAAGTTCTGCTCAAGATGATCATGTTGATGATTTGCTTGACAAGAAAAATCAAGAACTTGCTGAAAGAGAGAAAGGTAGGAAGAAACAAGTGGAAATAATCCACCCTTCGAAAGTGTAATTGGGAACCCTTTTTTCGAGTGAAAAAATATCTTAAAATTGCAATGTTCATGAATATTTTATCCACCCTTGGAAATACTGTCGTGAGTCATTACAGGAGCAAAACAGAGGTGTAACTTCTGTGGGTAGGTCATAAGGTTATTTTTCATGAAAATAGCTGGGGCATGTCTCCAACAAGTGTCATCAAGAGAGGCATACACCCCCTGAAAGATTGAATTTTATTATGGTTTTTTTTTGGGGGGGTGATGACCTCCCTCTATGGCACTTGCTAACAACATGGCAACAGCACAATTTCCTGTATCATTAAGTACGTCAGGCATTGACAAAGTGGTTTTGTTTTGATAGAACTGCAGAGCACTCGAAAAGATCTGGAACAAATGAAAAAACAAGCTGAAGGAGTGAGCAAAGAATATGATCGCTTGCTTGCTGAACATGACAAACTTCAGGTGAATAAATTAATACAGCATGCCTTACATTTTGTTTTGTATTGGGTGAATAATCATAATATATATGTATATATACATGTTCTGTCTGACTAATTTGTCTTAAAATTAGTTGGGTAGTAATAACAGTAAAAAATAGTATTAATTTACGTGGCTTTGCCTCTGATTGCACCACATCAGCTAGCTACAAGGCACTTAATTAGTGTCACTGAAGTACCATGTTAAATATGTCAAATCACAGAAACACATCATGTTTCATTGGTCTGTTCCAGAAAACATCCACCCCACCCCCCATGGAGGAAATCAGCAATACCCCCAATTTAACTCGCTCTTCAGGCGATTCCCTTCCCTCTCTGGACGACGGAAATTTCCTGTGTGGGTGGGTTATGGAACTTTTCTGGAATGCCCCATTACAAAACAACAACAGGCGAATTTTATTTTGACAACATCGTTTATTTTGCAGGAGGAAATTGTTAAGAAATCTGATTCAGACAAAAAGGACGAATGATTGAGAATGATTAAAATGTCACAGCTGGTACGTAGATAGTAAGTGAAACTTATCAAATTTAGTTCTTGAAAAACTGAAATACTATTGAGAGGTATATTAGTGTTGGGAGATGTGCTTTAGTCGTTTGCAATGGGACAGAAATGCTGTACTTTTGACCTAGTTTAACCAGAGACCTGTATATGTTATCCAGAATAAAGCTGTTTTCCCTGCCGACTGTCATCACCTTTGAAGTTTGTCACCAACCTATATCATTTAAGACAACCTAGGCATTCTAGAACGACAACGTCGATGAAGTTATAGTCATCAACAATAGAATTTAACTCAGTAGCAAATACCACTCTACATAAATTGTATTCAAATGGGCATTCTAGTTCGCCGTAGTCTAAACGTGGCTACGTTTTTTTCATCATTTTTATGGCTTTCCAAGCTCTCTATTAACAGGCTTTTTGAGTGGTTGGTTATTACAGTGGAAGAGAATATAACTCGAGAAATTGCTTTTCTAAAGAATAAACAATGGCGACTTAGGCCTGTTTCAAACGTCGAATTTTGCATGCATCATATGCAATTCAAACAATAGATAATGAGGTAAGCCATCTCACTGATGCATGCAAAATTCGACGTTTGAAACAGACCTTGTATTTCAGAAGGCCAACTCATGACAAAGCCTGATCATTTTCGATGGGTATTCGCCCACTATCGAACAATTGTGAATTACGAGGCGACCGTTTTTTAGCATAGAGAAAAAACATTTTGACGATGTCGGCAGTGGAAAATATAGCTTTTCGTATCTGGTTCTTCATGTTGCATGCTAAAATGCTAAATGAAACTCGTTCAGATAGTTTAATTGTTGTATTATGGGTTGTGTGCGTGATTTTGGGGGCCACTTTGGTGAGTTGCGTTAATTGTCTCTCTTACAAACATGCTTCATTTATAAAATTTGCTCATGTCAAGGTTAGTATCCTCTCTTTGGCAAAATTAATAACAGCGCATTTTGTGTAAGGTCACGTGCATGACGGGGTATTTGAACCCTTGATAATCATTTGTCATTAATTTTTGCTCTTGATAAAAAATCTCGCAGAAAATTGCAACAATTATTTGCAAACATGACGTCAATATTTTCTACATTATCACCATAGGATACCTAATATACAGTATAACCACAATTTACCAACACACATTAGTGAGGTATTATTGTCTTAAAAACCCCCAAAACTTAAAAAAACACACTTTAAAAGCAAACATATTCACGCTAGAAATTTGTCAGCGCTGTCAACAAGTAGAGAGCATTCGACATTCATGGAATTACCTTGAGATTTCACAGTACAACGAATCATGATCGCATGAAGAAGTACAGTTAAATTTCGCTCAAAAGACAGGCTCATAGTCTAGACTTGCTGGTATGTTACGCGCCTCGGCGCCTAATATTGAGAAAAGGCCGGACTTTGCAGCAAACTGTGTCTCGATTTAGTAAACACTTGCTAAATAATCTTGGTTCTTTAATCTTAATTGCAATTTCACAGCACTGTTATCTTTTCAGATAACCATACCATTTTTGGGTGATTTTTCACTATCTTTAAATATTCTTTGTATAGATAACTGAAGCTTGCACGTTCAGAGTTTTTGAAAAGTTTCACATTCCATAAAGTCCTTTCATTCTTTCCCCCCGCACATTTCCTTCAAACTCCATGGCATGCATATGTTTCGGTTCTATTTTGCTGTTTTCGTTCTTGGACGAATATGTTATCGTGGGTTGACGTTTTATACTAGCAGATTTAGTCTGTGAGTTGTTCTCTGTAGTGGAAGAGTTTAGTTTAGTTGTTCTCTGCATTATCAGATCAATATAAATCTGGTTTTACACAGCTCTGAGACTGAGGATGGTTGTGAGATATTAGGAATTGATTCTCACAAACAATGTTGACTTTTGTTTTGAAAGGCCGAGAGTTTCCCGAACTCTTATTCGTTTATAAATAATTCGCCTGACAAAGTATTTGTGATGAAATCGAAGAATATGCCTTTGCAGGCAGATATAGTGTACATCACGCCTTCACTTGATAATCATTGGAATGCATGAATCGAAATAACGTTGCGAGTGTCGGCAGTGCAGTTAAAAGCGCGCGAAAATATAGCATCTATATATCAATATATCATCTATATATCAATATATCACTACCGGGAACGATGTAAACCAAATTCGACGTTTCGAGCGAAGGCCCTTGTGGAAATAGACTTTTTCAGGTTAATTCCATTCAGCAGTCGGACCATTTTGATTCAAGATTGACTGCTCAAATTCAAGATTGGCAGCTAAAGAGCAGCTTACCTTAATTCTGAGTAACGGTTTGCATTTTTTACCACCTTTTCAATGGCAAATATATGTTTCTGGGCTTGGGAGTTTTGACTTTTATGCGATGCTTACAATAAGAGCAGCCTTGCTGTGTTAAATTTAAGAAATATAAGACATTTTTCCGTGTTGATATACAGTTATATCAACACGAGTGGAAATTAGAGTCGAAATTGTGTGAAATTTTTATAATATAGCAATGTCAGAAGCCCGAAGGATACGAAAAATTTCCGTGTTTACAAGTGGCGGGAAATTTTCCGTGTCTTATACATTGAGTTGTGTAAACACTGCTCTTAACCAATCAGCGTTCAGGATTCGCAAATGCTATATTGTAAAGAGAGTTTGAGCATGACGACTTACTTATATGAAGACATACTTCACATTTTTTGTATCTTTTAAATGTCTACGCATAACTCTGTTCATATTAACTAGTTTTGGTTCGCTGTTGTTTTAAAACGTCTTCCTTCCGTTGACTTCGTTGACAACGAGGATTTTGTGTGAAGTTTGCCCTGGTAGAACTAAGTTCGTGCTCTCATTTTAAATGCATGGCGTTCCTGTTAGTCCCTTGAATTTTCACTCTGCGTGATGTTTACTCGTCAAGTTTCGTATTGCAACTGGCAAAGAACTCTGCTCAATTTAAATTTTCCGCCTTACGAAAACAAGTGCAGCAAAATACGTCCTCCTTTTCGTACCTCGATCGTTTTCGCGCTCAAACTTGCTAATATAATAGAGCATAAGGCTAGCGAGTGCATTTTTAACACAAAGGAACGCTCATGATCAGTTCACATTACATAAAGTCAAAACTTCCAAGTCTAGACATTTAATTCTTTCCCACTCAAAAAAGCGATCTTTATGAAAAGAATTGGTTGAAAAATCTCTCAAGCAATAGTACTTAAAAACATAAGCAGACAAGGTTGTTTAATAGTATATATATATATAGTCCCCAATACCGGCCCTTCCCCGATGTTTCAAGATGCGGTTTTGTAAAAAAAGCATCCACGCCGAAATTCTGACACTTCAAGGAGTTTTGTATAATCGGATTACCGTTATCAATGGACTCTACATAATACACTGGAATGCTTATTTACTGATATGATAAGCAAGAAAATTAAGGCACTCGATGACCTCATTATGTCTGACCCTTGCTGGCATTCTTCACACAGTTTGTCAAGGGGTTTTTAGTGAAGAATTACTTGAGGTGTGAAGCAATGTGAAGTTATTAGTTCACCGTTTGATATGCATCAGATTTAGCCAGCTTCGCATCCATGTTTCTTGGCCTGTTTTTATTTTCACAATGAACGATTCCCCTTTTAGACAAACTTTTGAATTCGGAATATTCATTAGCACAGCTGAAAAGAGCATCCTAAATTAGCAAAATTCACAGCACTATATTCTCTACATTTTACAATATTTTGCAACTAAACTTCACAATTTTACTAAATTTAGGATGCTCTTTTCAGGGGAATCGTCCATTGACCATGGTTGTGATAGCGGTTTTTCGATTTTACCGTGATCCTTTGCGAACCTAAATTACTTTTAATACTAGCCACATAAAGTTTGGCTTCTAAATGTTTGGCTTCTAAAATCGCTAATGTTGATGCCCGAATTTTTTACAGTCATGATTTTCTCTGTAGCATGTGGCGATACAACCCTCAATATACAAGTATACTTGGGTACCCAGTTGATCTGAAAACACGGAGAAGTACTTGCACTAGTTGTCAAATAGAGATCCATTTTTCGATCCAAATTATCTAATTTTTATGAAATATAATTTACTTTGTTTCTAAATGTCTGGCAGACTTATAATTTTCTTTATAAAGACAGTTACTAAGTTTCAACAAGATCCTCAAAGGAAAACAAAAGATAAGTGATTAACGACATCAAAATGGATTTCTATTTGGTAGCTAGTTCCAGGCGTTTTACTCACGGTCAGACCAGCTGGACTTTCAGTGCCAGTGAATTAAGCTACAATCTGTGATATAATTATTTCCGCGATTTTTGATGATTATACTTTTAGGCACTTTTGTTCTATTCTTCCTCGCCAACCACGGGTTAAAGTTCAACCCATGTTTTAGTTTCTGTATTTCTACACATCAACCTATTTAAAACATCTAAAACTAAAATTAGTATTTCTTGAGATAAATCTTGGAAGAAGTTTTCCCAAGCTTGTAACCAACCTGCCGGTGAATTAACTCAGAGTTAAGCTACAACCCGTGATATTATCCTATTGTATGTAAATAAGCGAAATTTTATTTTTAACAATGCTTTTTGTTTTCCTTTGCATATGGCTTTTGTTTTCTTGACTCATGAATGCACTAGCTATGGTTTGGCTCATTTACCCAGATACTCCAAATTATCTAATCTCGACAGGCAGCGTCTCCGTCGCTTGAAACTTTGAAAATTATACCTCCTTACAAGCTCTTTTCCACTGTCGCGGTCTTTTCTGTGCGTGCCTGCACTCACGAACTGAAAGTAGAGATCTTTCTAAATGAATTCTATTCAAGTGAAAATTTACTCAATGAATGCACAGTAAATCACCCACAAAGTTGTATCCAGTCCTTGTATTTCAGTAAGTTGTTTCATAACGAAACGTTAAAAGGGTATAAATTTTTCTTCGTGCGTCCACGCACGTGGGAGAAAACGCAACATCAGAATGCAGCTCTTGAGCCCTATTGTCTTGTGTCATTCTGTCGAGGAATTTTCTGAAAGATGTACTGGGTGTCTCAAAAACAGGCAATCAAACGCTGGCGTGTTCTGGAGCATTCATTATTTAATCTACAGAAATCATTCTTCCACAGTTGGAAAGACCAGGGGCCGGTTGTATAAAAAGTGATTAAAGTTAACTATGATTAGTAGAAACGTCAACCAATCAGAACAACGTATTTTGTACTTAATCACTATTTAACTACGAAACAGTGATTAAAAAAGTGATTAAGGGTTTTATACAACCGGCCCAGGCTTTTAGCTTTCTATTGCGTCGTTTTTGTGAAATTCGAAGAAAAATTGAGCAAATACGAATCAAGTGAAAATAACCGATCGAAGCCGCATATTTATAGCATTATTCATTGCTCAATCCTTCAAATTGAACAAAAACGGTGACATTGAAAAGCTTAATGCCTGGTCTTTCGTATGTTGAATATTGAGCATCCTCGTGCACTCCACCCTTTTTATACACCCTTTATAGAAACATTGAACAACCCCCCCCCCCCTCGTACATGCAAATCTTGCACAATCCAGTTGCTTTGAAATTTCTCATGAAATATAATTTACTTTGTTTTTAAATTTCTGCTAGACTTATAATATCCTTTATTGAAGAAAGTTACTAAGTTTCAACAAGATTCACGAAGGAAAATAAAAAATATAAGTGATTTAGAACAGCAAAATGGATTTCTATTTGGCAGCTAGTTCCAGGATTTTTACTCACGGTCAGATCAGCTAGATTTTATGCAAAGATAGTGTGAGCACCAACGTACGACTTAAAGACGCCTTTAGGATGTGAATTTTAAAGTACGATCAAACAACAGTGCTTGGACACAGATTTGCTCCAAAGATTCTCACTGCGATTGCAAAATATTCTTAATAGGGCTTCACTTCAAACATCGAGTCTTTCGTGAACATTTTGAATGCACGACCTCCGCTGGCAATATAAGTTCCAGATATTATGTGCGCAGTAGATCTACTGCGCAGATAATTTTAACATTATTTTGTGCTCGTATGGTGTAGATAGTGAAAAAACTACATTTCTGGGAAGGGCTGTTGTCATGTCCCCCAAATGCTGAACGAAACATACAGATACGATAAATCGACATTGTTTTACATTCGAAGCATCTCGAGAGCTGACGGAAGAATGTCCATAATGATGACTTGTCGCTTCCGGCCTCACTTTTTTTTTCAAGGCTCAAACGATTTCCGCCTTTATTTGTAGATAATTGTCATTAAGTCTTGTACGAGAGATTGTCCATATTGCGGCAGCTCCCTTTTCTGTTTTTTAGCCAGAACGCTTTATGGGAGAATGTCAATAGCTCGGGAAACATGTACTTCAAGCAATTTGTGTTATCCTCTCTCAAATCGTTTCGGTGACGTCACGCGCGCACGTCGGTAAGCTTTGTTGATCTAAACATCTCGTGGGATATAACACGTGGCGTGAGAAGAAATGTACAAATCAGACAATCCATTGAGAACAGTGCAAACAATATGTACACTTGGCAAATATTTGGCAAATATATAGTTTAAATGCTTTCTTGCCATTAGTTATTTTGTCGAACTATACCCGCTATCCAGTTGATGTTTTAGATCAGTGCAGTATTGGCATTAGAGCTCGCTATAAATTGCGCTTCAGAAAACATCTAAATGACATGTAATCAGCAAATATGCCTTCAGAAAGACAGCGCTGTAAAACGCATTAGTAATGCATGAAAAAACACACACACACAACTAACTTGGGCCTAGGAAGTCTGTACGTGCGGTAAATATTTCTCATGATTTCCATTCACTTTTAACACTGACTTTCTCGCCTTATAATAATGGTTTTATTACACATTTCAATAGTATCTCAACACTAAATTACAATGTGTTTACAGATTAATTCAACAATGAATAACACTACAGCTAAATCCGAAAATAGTGTCGCATGAACATCTAAGATTAAGATAAAAATGTTTTCTAGAGATTGTTCATCTTGGTTACGTTTAAATATTACAAACGTTGGAATATTTACAATTAGTAGAATCATACTAGTATACTATTGCAAATGCTGTAATTTGATTGGTTACTCTTCTCACTATCTATTCCTCGATAGATAGCGAGTAGCGAAACAATCATCTTCCTATAGAGATTTCTTTAAAAAAAAACTGCTTAAAAATCAAATTTTTTGTTGAATATTCCATGTTTGACCTCTGATTCTACTAAAACAATTAGATTACTCGCTCTCGATTTCTATGCGGTGATAGTTGGTTGATTCGGGCTTCGCCCTCATCAACTATCCCCGCTTAAAAATCTCGAGCTCGTGATCTAATTGTTAATTAAAAACTACAGGTTTAACCTATCATTATACTTATACTAATGGACTACGTTTAAATCTTTCAGTTCTGCAGAAAATATAGAAGATGTATTTTCAAAATTACTTTTCGCCGATAGATCTATAGATTTGATGACGTTTACAAGTTGTTTACAACATTCGAGTCCGTTCTGTATCAGATATGAATCTCTCGCCTTCGGCACTAGTTTATATATTTTAGATACAGCTCGTTCGCCCACGTTACAAATAGTAATTTAAATAGTTTTTTATGGTTTATTTGTTACGCAAATTCTATCTTTTTATTCATCGAAAATTTAAAAAGAAATGACATCGGACTCGCAAAAGCTCAAGCGAGTTTTAAATTAGGAATAAGAAAAGGAATTATCGATAAAGTAACCCCGTGAAAACTTAGCTGATAAGGATTCTCGAGGGTTTTAACGAATGGTTTTAAGAAAGTTTAAAAATAAGGCAGTTAATCCTATGTTTTTATCTTCTCGAAACAGAACGGAGGTTGTTGTGGTTTGGAGCCATTAGGTCTGTAAAGAAACGTCTCGTCTATCATAAAAATAGTATAAAAATATATTTTGAGTCGTTTATGCACTGAAAAACAACGTTTGCTACATCTGTGCTCTGTCACAATTCAAAGAATTGTTGTTGATATATGTCACTGGTTGGTCTTATGACAAAGAAATCAAGCAAGTCTGAGCTTAAAATATAGCTTGAGAAATACTTCATGTTGCTGGCATGACAATTGGGTTTCAAAATTAATTTCAAAGTGAAAAATAAACATCACTCGACGAATGCAAAACCGTTTTGTTTTTTTAACGTAATTTATTTGTTGTAATTGATGTTCATTAACTTTAGATGGTATGTCATGCATGACGTTAGATAAGGAAGAGAAGGTAACAATGTATTCCCAAAATGACGTTATTGGTTTAATATATTGTCTGTTTTTCAACACACATACTACCATATTATTTCGCAGTTAGCCTCGAGGACATACTTCCATAAAGGTTGCGACCTCTTTTCCTGCAATGTGACGAACACTTTTGTCATAGCGACAGGTTATATAAAAAATGAATAATTGTTGTTTCCTAATATGCAAGTCTCTCAGTCTCCCTGTCAGCATCAAATCCATTGGTCACAATAGTTGTAGACTTAACCCTGTCATTCAGAACTAAGAATGACACTGGGTGATATGGCATGGTGTGGCTATGGCATGGTATGTTATATGGCGTGGTGTATGTGGCTGGGTGGGGTGTGGTCCGGTATGGTATGGTATGGTTCATCATGGCAGACTACTTACAAAACGCCTTAAATTTCCTGGGGTTTTTTTGCAACGTAAAAACTTGTTAAAGAAAAAATAAAGTTGTGAAAATGCCGCCACCTCTTATGTTGCGCAATGCGACTAATTCGATTAAGTAACGTATATAGTTAAACTAGTGCGTGTTTATCTCAGTCAAGGGTTCAGTATAAAAGTGATTAACATGCTTGTTATCAACAATTTGAGACGTACTTGTAGTTTGCCGTACAGGGAGCAGAGATAACGCTCGCCTCATATGGTACTCATCATCGAAACATCTTCATTCTTCAAGCATTTAGTCTAAAGATATCACTGCATTATCTCAACCTTGGCAATACGACAACGACTTTTGGTTATTTTCACATCCTCCCTCGAGCAGTTACGCTTCGATCGCGTCACGCGCACGTCAGGTGATGCCAGAACAGTCGCGCGCTTAAAGCTGCCCAAACTATCACGCGTACATCACTTCTGACTTGCTTACCAAGGGCGAAGCGTGCTTGATACAAAACTGCCAACTGTTCAAATCCATATACTCGGCGACCATATTGAAGTAAACTTTGAAGGAAACTTTGCCGCCCTCGTAAACGAGAACATATAAGCTAGTCTACGTGGTGGAGATACGACAGCACTGGAATCTGTAGTCAAACAGCGAAGTGACGAAGAGCTCAAATACTTTTTGGTACTGCCGATTCAAACTGTCAGAGTATCCTCGCAAGGAAGATTGTGCGTCCAAGCACTGGTGTAAAACTAAACTCATCTGTCAGTCACTGAACTATCGAGCGTTTAAAGTCAACTAAAGGGTTACATAAGTCACGTGTGCAAATCGGCTCGAAAGTGGTTGATTTCTACTTAGGACCAAGGCAAGACTATTTAACTTGCCTGTGTGATCTGTTGCCCATACATAACAATCGAGAACCTTATTCTCACGGCGAGTCGCTGCTTGCGAAAGCTTAAAAGAGATCAAAAGCTGTTATCGTGTCGATTTCGAAAGCTGACCGAAATTAACACCTTATATGATGGGGATGTAATTTAATAAATACTACGGACAGTTTTTTTTTACCAAGACTGTAAAAAACGGTGTTGGCTTATCCATATTTGAATGCTGACTGAAAAAGGGATTTATTGCCCGAACTTCGAGTCTTATTTTAGCTCTCGTTTGCTGAACAGTTGGAACCAGTCGAAAACTGCCAGCTGGTTGCTCTGATATACGCGCGTAAACTATGGCTATTTTGGAAGGGAACGCAACTTTAAATGCTACTACGAGCCTGAATTCAACTCTCAACCGTACTGGCCAAAACCACAGTCCTACCTTCACCCCAGCCTACGACACATTTATAATCCTCCTCGCTTTGCTCATTATCGCCATCAACGGTCTGGTCGTATGTTTGTTCATCTGGAAACCATTCCTCAAAGAAATTACAAATTATTTCCTCGTCAGCTTGGCTGTAAGCGACGGACTTACTGGCCTGGTCGTGATACCGTTGTACTTTGCTTGCGAACTGTCCGGCCGTAAAGTCGAGATGTGCTTCAGCTTCGATATCGTGCATCGTTTGACGGCGTTTTCGACCGTGTATCATCTCCTGCTCATAACGTGCGATCGTTACGTTGCGATCACCCGGCCGTTTCGACACAGTGCCGTTTTCACTTCGGGCGTCGCGAGAACCCTTCTAGCCACCGTATGGGGGATCGCTCTGTTCCTACCTTTAATTCAGTTAGCTTGGTACGACCCGTATAACTTGCACGTGATGAGCGAACGCATTCGTCGCTACGAGCTTCACTACAACATTACCTGTTCCGTCATCGGTTTCCTACTGCCCGTCATAATAATGATCCTAGCTTACCTGCAAATGCTACGAATCGTGACCCGGCACGCTCGCGCGATCGAAGCGACGACACGAGAGAAGCAGGTCTTGACCAAAGAGAAACGAGCAATGGTGATATTCGCGTCCATGTTGTTGGTTTACATCATGTGCTGGTTTCCGTTCTTTTTCTTTTCACTCGTTCTGGACCTTCCCGCCGGCTACATTGATGTTCCCGACGTCGTTTTCCTAGTTTTGTTCTTCATACGCTTCTGCACGTCCATAATAAATCCGGTCCTCTACGTTTTCTTCAAAACTGATTTCAAGAAGGCGCTTCGCGAAGTCCTAACGCAGTACGAATGTCGCGTGGCTGTCACCGGCTTCCTCCTGCAGAACTACTCGAACAACGACGAAGACGACAGCTCGCCGCGCGCTCTGCCACGGACGCACACGTCGAATGCGCGCAGTTGAGGGACGGAGTGGAGTATTTGAATAATTTGCGTCTAAGTGATGCGTCGAGTTTTGCATGTCGGTAGCTTAATCGCTCGCTGAAGACCCAGTGGAAAGACTTTATATTCCACTCGTGGTATTGCTGTTATGGACTGAAAACTTATCACATTTATATTATTCAGTTCCAGCTTATTTTGAAATAGCCAGTTCTCGCTAAGGGCATACAAAAACATAGAATCTTTCACTAATTGAAACAGTGCGAACAGAATTCGACGTTTGGAGCAAAGGCCCACGTACCGTACAAAACGTCGAGCTCTGGGTCTATCGTTTCAAGCAGTAAAAGATGTTTTTGTTTGTGCTGTCGCACATCGATGTGTAGTTATATAAGGAACTGAATATGCTAGCAAGTAGATAACAGTTGGTTTGTCGTAATGCATGGCATTTTACAGTGGCGAATATTAATTAGGGCAGCCTAACAATTCGGTCATGCTGTGTAAATATTTTCGTGTTCATGAAAGGTGTATACAATCAATTTCGAAAGAAATGAACGATGTTAAATATCCGTAGCATTGCAAGATGGCTAGCTTTATACTTCCTTTTCGTCAACGCGTATGAATCACACGAACGTTTCTCGGCTGTTTTAACTGTGTTTTCCGCCATAATCCACTGTAAAAAAATCATAGCTCTCTATTGAAACACGCACACGATGTCACAGTAAAACTGCAAACTTGACATTGAACTGGATTAATTTGTTTTTATTGGTTTCAGTGCGGCAAATGTACATTGCGAACTACCATTAAGGTCGCAACCTAAAACCAAAAATAAATAAAGGCCCTAGCATTAAGCTTGTTTACATTGAAATTATAAGGCGAGTAAATTGCCTAATCCATTCCATGTTTGGCTTGGGGGGACATTAACATTTATAGTAACGAACAATTATTTCAATGTCCTCGAGACACCGCCGTAAGCCGTGTCAATAATGGTACAATGTTAATCAGATTCATTATTTTTTTCTTTCCTAACAGTAGGATTAGTTTGCGATCACTTAATTCAGAATTTCTCATTACACATGGCAGAGTAATGTGTATTAAAGATAAACATTTGACCGCCTATAATACTTTTAGTCGCGAATGACAGCATTGTACATATTTGCGCACATTTTTGTACATATGGTAACGATTTGTAGAGTCATTAACAAATTTTGCGTGGAGTTACGAAACGCGCTACGAATATTCTGTAATACAGTGATTATCATAATTTGCGTCTCTTGTCTTTTACTTGTGTTGGCGTATTCGTCCCCATCATCATAATGTTCTTAAAATATCTTCAAAATGCTCTTGACATCGAGGCATTAAGTGATTGCTAAAGCTAATTATTTTGTTATGATACTAACTTAATTGCCAGCTGTCAATCACTGCACTCCTCTGCACAGTGGCACGATCTTATCCTTCCAAATCTTGGGTTATTATTAGACCATACCAGCTATATTCAGTACGAAGTCAGAGCGATAAAATTCCTGAAGTATTCCAGACGTCTCCTAGTTTGTTTTTTTGTTGTATACCTTTGCGCGCGCCAAAACGCCTAATGTGTTTTGAGGTTTTGTGATAACGACACCTTTAAGCAATTTGACACGGATGATTATTTGTTGCTCTCTGAGAGTCTTTTTAATGTTTACATTTCTGGAAATACTATATAGTTATGTTTATTTAAGTCTTGCACCCCCCCCCCCTTAAACTATCCTAATACTGTTCATACCACACTGTTGCCCGAAGCGATTTGGGTCGATGTTGGAAACAAATAACCTTCCAGACTTTTAACCCGATTTTAGTACATTTGAATCTTGCTCTGAGGTTTTGAGGTTGTGTCATTGCCACTGTCCTGTACTATTTACCTCTCTTCACACTGCACAGCAAAAAATGACAGTAAACAACCACTCAGGGTTGTTGATTGTCCAGCGTTGATGAAAACAGGCTTGAACAGTGCATTGTGCTGCCAACATTGTTCAATCTTGTCGACAATATTGTTCAGCTGGCCTGAATTAGTCCTCAATCAGGTGTAACAATTTGAACAACATTGTCGACAACGTTGAGCAAGTGGTAAGTAAAACATTGTTGCAATCCAGTGAACTGTTTAAGTCTGTTGAATTACAGGCTCAATTTTTTTGCCGTATGTTTATACGTATATTTATTTTGGGAAACTAGTATACAGAAACGAAGTAAGTCTATTATTAACTTCGTTTTACTTGTAATTGAGCACGATTTTTTGTTTCTATTTTCTTCTTTACTTCGTTATTTTGTTTCTCTTTTGCTAAGTATAAAGGTTTTTTGTCAAAGTGGAATCAGCGGTAAGCAAACTTGAGTACTTCATTACACGCAGCTGTTGTGGATTCCGACCACGCCCTTTTTACTAAGCAATGAACATAGTACTCCTATGGCTTTGTCAAGCAAGAATAAACTGTTTAAATACCAATTGTCAGTTTTAAAGTGATAAACGAGTATTTTTGCTTTATGCTCTTGTTTATAACTTCCTGAACGCAAATCATGCAAATGCTTGGTATGATTCATTAAAACAATCATCATTCGACATAGTCAATTGAAACATTTTGCAAATTTCTTTTATAAGTGGAGCAATTAAGTGGAATATTTTATCTTCTCTAGGTTTTACTAGAGATTTGTCTACATTCTTCGCGACTTTTCCATCTGTTGACTTTATTTTTAGCGGTTACCGGATGTTTGAATTAAATTAAAGAATAAAGATTCAAAATTCTTTAACTTTTAAGGACGATAAATGTAATTAAATTAACAACAAAAAGTTAGTGAAAACAAGAACATTAATAGAATGTTTCTAGCAAAATCTATCCTTAATATAACAAGATGTAAAATGCGTGGTGGGACAATGCTTACTGCCATTATAACTACCATTTTCTTTTTTTAATGGTATTGTGAAAGAGTGAATCGTATATTCAGCTCAGAGCACTCGCTTTGTATTTACTACATTCCACTTCAAAATTGATGGAAATTGTGCTTAAATAGGAGCTTGTCATTGGAAATTCATGCCTCCGCTCTCCATTTCATACGAACATTGATTGGGGGGGGGGGGGGAATAAAGATCTAATTTACATGTGTAACAGTGTGACCAGATCTGGTATATTTTTACCAGATCCGGTTGAATGAGCTTGGACATTTCCCCTGCTTTAAAGATTTGCAACATTTAAAACATGAGAGGTGGTCCCACTAAATCTAAGCAGCTTTGGTAAAATAATTTGCATATATGGTCATTCTGATGTGCAAGAACTGTCTATGTGGACTTCTAGTGAAAATTTCTGGTGTTCCAACTCATTTTGAAAAGGACAGTAGTTCACATCGGCTAGAACAAGAAAAGATGCTAGCTTAACTGTGGGTTTAGCGTTTGAAGGTCATTTCACAGTTTCTGAGTTTGGAAATATTTTTACAGTTTTTAAATAAATAGACATGTTGAACTGCAACAGTGGGTTAAATTCTAACACAGCTTTGAACAACTGGCCCCTGTGACAACAATGTGTTTCTCCAATTAGACAGTAATGTATCATCCGAAGTCATCAAAATTGAAAGTGGTGTCGCGTTGCCTATTGTCTTAGTCTAAACATTGCTTTCTCTGTTAACATCCTCCTTGATCAATCTGCTTTCTACAACATCGTCGTCATCGATTATCATAAGATTGCGGCGCCTGTCCTGGGTTTCTGCAAAGTATGCGGCATGCCTGACGTAACATGCAAGAGCTACAACAATTATTATGAACAGGCCTACACCCAAGGGAATTAGTATGGACAACAACAACTTGTCCAAATTGCCTGTTGCAGTCGTTGTACCATCGTCCGATCTCTCAGTTGTATTTTGTGATACATCCCAGTACTTCGAAGACACTATAGAAAGGATTAAATATTTTAACTTATTCATAGCAGGAAGGTGTTTGGCACAAGCTAGTGTATTCTCTTGCTTATTAGATATTGATATAGGTGACATTTTGCCCAATATTCACTGCAGATAACAAGTGCAACGAAAAATTCGTTGTCTCGAGCGGGATTGGAACTCGCATCTTCGGGTTTCTACACCGCCGCTCTACCAATTGAGCTGTCGAGCCAACTGGGATTGGTAGCAAGTCTTATCCAATTTAAGTGCACGAAATATTTTCATATCTCTGAGGATGGTTCTGAAATAAAATTTGCCCAGTATCCCGGTATTCTTCTTGTATCTAGCTGGGTAGTGTGCCCATAGTTTCCTCTAGAATGTCTCATGCACACAGTGGTCATGTCATTTGTACTTACCATTAAAATCACCAGTCACTTTGACAAGCAAACATGATGAAATTTCAAATTCCTCGTCTGCAGTTTGAGGTGGTCCTGGTTTCTCACACTCTATGTGAAATTTCAGAATTTTTCCTTTCAAACGTTTCTTCACACTCTCCGGCAGATTCAGAACATTCTAATAAAATGAAGGCGTTGGTGAACTAGGGCCCGTTGTTCAACGTTTCCTGAAGGTGGACAAACCAAGAAACATTGTTTCCTAGCCATGTTTCCTGAAGGTGAACAAACCAGAAAACATTGTTTCCTAGCCATGTTTCCTGAAGGTGAACGAACCAGAAAACATTGTTTCCTAGCCATGTTTCCTGAAGGTGAACAAACCAGAAAACATTGTTTTTTAGCCATGTTTCCTGAAGGAAGACAAACCAGGAAAGATTGTTTCCGAAAGGCGGGTATACAATGATTTCAGGACGCCTAGTAAAGGTAGACAGAAATTAAATATCATTTACCCAAGAAAGGTGCCACATATTGTTCAACAGAAACATCGTAGGTTTGGAATAATTGAAAAAATAGTCAGACGATTTCAGCCACTGCAAATCTTCCGCCAGATAACTCAACGATTCAACTGAACATAAATCATATTGTGTGGTTGAAACGTTAAATGCAATTGTAATCCCGTCATCATATTCATAATCCAACAATACCAACGCGTCATCTGCTGTATTCCATCTCCATCCCGTACTCCAACGCCAAGAGCCGGTCGTAAATCGACATCCTAATTATTTGAATAAAAGTAAAGCGTCAAAATATACACTTAGCCTTAGGCCTGTTTCAGACGTCGAAGTTTTCATGTCCCGAACCTGATGTAAATAAGCTAAAACAAAGAGTTTAGTTCACTTGCGCTAGATTCGGCACATGAAAAGTTCGACGTCTGAAACAGGACGTCTCAAAGATTCGGACTGTCTGATTGATATAGTCAGACGATACGGATAGAAACGTCACAGACGCGAAGCAAGTTGTGGATTTTACCGACTTGATGCGAGTTTGTCATCATGTTGCATCAAGTTTGTTGGCTACATCAAGTTCGTGAAAACCAGACTTGTAAATTTGTAGTTGCAAAAGTCTTGACAAGCAAATTGCTTTGAGCCTGTTGACAACTTGTAGCAGACCTGTTATCGTCAAGCCGGAGCAAGCGACGCGAACGTATCTTGACCACGACCCTTCTAGCGTTGCAAAACGTGGCGTATTTGATCTCAGGCAAAACTTCGATCCGAACGTTGTATCCCAATAAAATTGTTGTATCTAATAAATTATTGGGATTATCACGGTTGGGGTTAGGGTTGGGGTTTGGGTCAGGGTTCATTTTATATGCATGAAATAACAATTCCAAATGTTGGAATTGTTAAACGTTGTCACCAGTAATCTTATTGGATTACAACGTGCGGATTGGCTGACAAAGCCGATTACATGGATACAAAAGTCATTGACGCCACGTTTCGCTTCGACGCGGTTGAAGTGGAAAACAGTCCAATTTTATAAGAACAGTTCCAGAAACTACGTATCTCCTGAGTGCGCAGCGCATTACTAACGAGCAGCATAAACTGTAGCACTTTTGACTTCTCCGAACACTCAAGTTTCCGGAACAATATTATTGTCTAATATCTAGCTGCCAATGACTCCATGGGACAGTCGGTTGCGTAGACAGAAGGAAAAAAGTTACGGCATTTTGGGGCAATTCAAATCAGGCTTTTTGCTCAAATTGTTCTTGTGCTCCTGCCAACACGTTTTTCTGCAATGACCTTATCGAAGGTGAAATTAATGTGAATGTTAATCAGCTAATCTGAATATACGTTTTCAAAGGCTCTTAACTCAACAAGAACTTTAAAAATCAACATTATATGCCGTTTTCACGAACTTCCTGATGATGTAGGTTATTTTCTGAAAAAATAACCTGAAATATTACCTTTTTTAAAGTATATGATCGAGTTTTACAGAAATATTGAATAAAATCTTTTTGGAAGAAACCCATATGAAATTTGAACGCTTCCAACATCATCCGGAAATGCATTTGTTAGGCCTAAATTATTTTTGTTCTTTTATCTGCCAGGACTATAGTTGTACATTGCTTGTATTCACGCGAAATTTAAGTTCCATATAATTAGCTGCCACGTCCATTGATCAATCAATTATGTATACCGTTTTAACTATTTGCATCAATGTGATTGAAACGAAAATTGATTTGAATGACAAAAGTCGTTTTTTCTGTCATGTTAATGCTGAGATACTCTGATATTTAATTAAAGTTTTAGCCCTCCAATTCTGTAATCTCGCGTTACTCTCTGTTTACACTGAAGCCTACAAGATGAATAGAGTATATACTAGAAATAAACCATACCTTGTTTGAGTTTAGAGTTCGACAAACAACCCATTATTTCTGGAACGAAAGTAGAGCTGCTTAAATTGCACTTGCATTGCATAACAAAACCAGGTCGCCCCGTTACTCCCGTCCATTCTCTGGTGTCGTTACAAGTAGCACCAGGAAATGTCGTCTGAAGGCCATCGTCTGCTGCACCCAATGCTTGTATCGTTACTTTATCCTGGTACCGTCTTTCTGCTGTTAATGTCCAGTTGAATAAATCCCAAATCGTAGACTGCTTCGAGCTGTTGGTATATTTCGCTCTGGCTTCTTGCAGGACTACACAACAAAGCACGAAGATTAAGTTCATTGGCATTGCACACGTGTTTTGCAAGGTATCTTGAAGAAAATAAACTTCTGCAATGTGAACATTAAACACGGTTGAAGATCAATTTGTGTCAGTACGCTTTCTTTGCTGCACTGTTTGTTGCGGTGGCGTAAAGCTAAACATGACAGCCACAAACGATAATTAGACCAACAGAAAATTAGTTGATTACAACGTTAACGAAGGCGACCAGTCTTTCCAAACAAGTGCAATTGCAAATTAAGTAAATTTGCATTCGAAAGGACAGGAAACAGATCAAATCTGCATTTTTATAAGAAGCGTAACGTAGCTACAAACTGAGGACGTTTTTTGAGAACAACATTAGTAAAAGTAACATGTTTGAAGGGAACATCTGCGGTCGTTTTTTTGTACGAAAGTCGGTACGCTTGGTGGAAACAGGGGACACAGATGATATACAGTATCTCTTTTGTGACAGTGGCGTAGAAAGCGAGGGAGAGGGTTAGGATGTGTGGGTCACCCCTTTTTTCTTAACCTCCTCTGTAGAGACAGAGTTCTTGTCAGAAAAGGACCAGACTTGTCCATAAATTGATTGGAAGTTGATCGATCGACCATTTATCCCCAGCCATAAAAACTCGAAATTTGATCATAATTTTCTGGGAAGTACAAATCTGGTAGCAGTGATGTGCTATGGCTAAATGCGGGATGGTGATCAAAACCCAACATTCTACCATTTTAAAATTTCAGTCACGTTTGAGCCTTGTTTTTTGGCAATTTAAAATAAATAGTCTTCAGCTGTCGGAAAATTGTTAGTCCAGGTATATGCATGAGCCCATCGTATAAATGCACGCACCCTCCCCTCCCACTGCCTTGCAGGCTGACGTCTCAAAACAATATGGCGGCTAAATTTTGAAAAAAAGAAAAGAATGGTTTGTTAAAAATACTTCAGAATGGAAAGTGAGGATACGCTTGTCGATGTTGTTTCTGTAAGTATAAGTAGTGGATCATGTTTGGAGCTAGTGATAATATCTAAAGCAATTTATCTGAAGGAAAAAACTTCCTAAGAAAGGCTACAAGTCTATATTTAAAGTGTTATAAAAGTATACTATTGAAGCTTTATTAAACGTGCACATTAAACAACGTTTTTTAAAAGTTGTAATTAGCATTTTTGTCAGCTAAAACTAGTTAGTTTTGTTGTCAAACTTGTCACATTTCAAGGTGTAGCAGACTTTTACTCAGATTTATTAAAACACTTTGCTTTCAAATCAAAACGTTTTGCTTTCAGACCAAAACGTAAGTTGTATTATTTTAGTAACAGTACAATTACTGAATTGCACACATTTTGCATATGGATTAAGCATGCTCGACTGTTTCAACGAGGGTGCATCCCATGTAAATTTCAAAATGAGAGATATCCCATTATGGCATAACTCCGGCATGGACCAGAGTCACAGAGCATACAAAGGTTCGACTTCTCATTTATTATGCATACCACCTGCTTTGCCAGGGTGCTAAAGAGAGGCCTTCACCCCCCTGAAACTAACCAATATTGCTACTAAAAATTTTCAGGGGGAGAATGCCTCTCTTAAGTTCACTGGCTAAGTTATGAGAAGTTGATCCCTTGTGCCAGGGTAGAAAGTTTGTACTGCATAACCGAGATATTAGGCGTGCAATTTTGATGTCTACTATATATTTTCTATTAAATTTCCTTAATTTTTGGCACATAATTTTCAAACTTTCCAGTCTGGCATGTGGAGTGCATGATATCCAAAATGGAAAGTTTGTACTGCAAGGCCGAAATATAAGGCAAGCAATTTCATATTTTCTGTATATTTTCTTTTAAATTTCGTAAAACATGGGCACACAATTTTCAAAGTTTCCAGCGTGGCATGCAGTGCAGTCTGGTATATCAATCTATGGTTGCACTTTCAAATGGATCTCAAATGACCAAGTTATATTGTATGCCTTCAAAATATAGTGACAAGTTTGACAGATTATCAACAAATAGATTTTGTCTCGTGTCACGGACATATTCCGCAGTTGTTTATACCCTACATTGTGACACAAGCCCATAATGTGGGAGGTAATCTATCAACCACCTCTAAATATTATGAGATAGTTTTGGACAAACATACTACTGTACTTCTAATTTTGTGAAACTGTGCTTGGTCAACATGCTCTAAATGGTTATAACATGCTTCAATCTTCTTCCAAAAGCATGAGGATGAAAGACCTGGCATGGAATCAGACGTGACCATGTCTGCTGATGAGAGTGAAGATGTTGATATTCTGAGCGACTTTGTGCCGTCAAATATTTCCCAAAGTAACACAGCATCTACTGCAAAACCAAGTGATGCAACAGATTCTGAAGATCGTGCGGAATATTTGAGCACGTTTGCAGGAGATCACAATTATTGCTGCACAACTGAACCTACAGATGTCGAGACTGAGAAAAGCGGTCAGGAAACTGAAACGAGCGGGCAGGAAACAGCGCAAAGTGGGCAAGTCATTATTGCTCAAAGTGGGAATGAAAGTTCTCCTAAAGTTATTATTGAAAGTCAACAGGGGGAACAAGTGAGTTAACATTACATGCCATCTTGCATGTGTCATCTGACTTATTTGTCAGCAGGACATTTAGTCTGAATTTTCTGGCAGCAATTTTTTAGCCCTTTTCACCTAAAAGGTGGTCACAATCAGCACTGTTTTTGCTGATGGTCAACATTATTTTATGTTGAATATTGTGTATCGTTGTATAACACTTTAACTGTTTATGAGAGAAATTTGAACTAATATTGCCAGTGTATGGGTGAGGTTGTGTGCAGTTAAAATAGTATACTAGGCTCTTTAGCTACCTGAAGTAAAGTTTTGAGCAAAGGCCTTTAGTTAAGAAGTCAGTACAGGATAGTTAAGATCCAGTTATAGGATCTGGTTGAGTGTATGTAATCAAGATTAGATTGTATGTAACACTTGTGTTAATTAAGATGAAATAATTGAGATATGATCAAGATTCATCATACAAACAGAAGGATGTAATTATGATAATAAAGTTGAAGGCTTGTTTTATGTATTTTAGAAGGAAGTGTTGTATTGCATATGCCGAAGACCAAGTGTTGATCAGTTTATGATGTAAGTTTAACCAACTCCTGTTATTATTATACAGTCAGAAACATGGTCTAAATTTAGAACTGTCAGTTTAATTTGTCATTTTTAACAAAGATGGGGGGGAGGGCATGTATTTTCTTAATGGCCATTGCCCAAAAGTAATTTTTTGACAGGTAATTCATTAAACTTGCTACTAATAAACTCTTCATATCATAACTGTAGTGGCTGTGACGCATGTGATGAGTGGTATCATGGGGCATGTATTGGTATCACAAAAAAAGATGCCAAGAAAATTAAACAGTTCTTCTGTCAAGCTTGCCAAAGTAATTACAAAAAATGTTTTTTTTAAATTAGCAAGAAATATCTGCCTATAACAATATTGTTTCTACCTGATATTTAAAGAAAAGAATCCTGATCTGGAGACAAAATTCAAACAATCCAAAGAAAAAGCCACAAGCGAAAGTTACCAGGAAACTGATGAAACTGATGAGAAATCTTATAAGGTATTATCCAAGTTATATAGGGTGCTATTTCATTTGCATAGTTACTTCCACAATCTCAGCATCGCTTAGCTTGTACCGTAGACAATGGAGGCTTGTACAATAGACTGGAAATGTGAGCTAAAGCCTAATGTTGCTGACTTGACATCCGTAATATGGCCTGATATGCTTTACTTTGGAACCCTGTAACTTCACTTTAAATATATTCCAATGTCCATGGAACTATTGATGTTTAAAACTTTTTCAGGGGGTAAATGCTGAAAATGCAAGGTTTTTGTTGAAAGAAGCATTGCACAAACTAGAATCAGGTTCTGCTTTTTGCAGTGATTGCTACAATGCATTTTTTAGCCATTGCACAGTGTAACATCCCTCTTCCAACTTGCCTTGCAATATTTCTGTTGAGCAGCCAATAAAAACTTGCTAATTCAAAGTAGTTCCCAGCCTTAACTGAGGTTGTGAGATAAATTGCAGGCATCTCCAATTCTTGAAATCTTAAAATAAGACAAGTTGCCAAGTGTAAAGGTACCTTTCTTGAGAGCCCTTTGTATTGATGTTACTGTTACTTTTCCGCAGGGAAAGCAACGAAGCAGCAGAAAGTGTGGACAATGTACAGCTTGTAACATCCTGGAGGATTGTGGGAAATGTGACTACTGTTTGGTACAGTGTGTATAGATATATGCACCCCCCCCCAATACTTTTTAGACTGGGGACGGATATGAAATTATTTTCCTCCCAATTTTTGACAACATTTTGGTCCTTTTGAGGTTAAAATCTTAGGTGTCTTATTAGAATTTATTCACATTCAAACTAATCTTTTTTAAATGTACAATAACACATTTTATAGTACCCACTCAAATTTTTCTCTTAATAATTTAATAATCCATTTTGTAAATGGATTTATGGCCTTAACAGCAGGAGTAATATAGCACAACGAGTTTTCTGTAAAACCTTAGGGAACCATACCGTGGACCTTCTTACTTTGGGGTCTCCCCCCTCTCACTTTTTGGAATGTATTTTTCACCCTTGACCATGTAATGTAGCACATTGCCTCTCACACTACTGATGAAACTAGTGCCCAAGTGTTTCCTTGCGAACAAGGCCGGATGTTGGGGAGAGGTGCGGGGGGTGTGGGGGCACTTCACTCCTCTCCTGAAATTTTCAGCACCTCCCCTGATTAATGTCTGCTTTAGAAAATATTAGTGTCTATTTTTTAATGACATTTCTTATTACTGGTACTACACAAGCTGACATAGTTATATAAAATGAATAAAAGTAAAGTATTTTATATCTTCTACCATTTGTCGACTTGGAGAGATCATTGTAGCACATTCCCTAAAAATCTGCCCCCCTTCCCTGATATTTTCTCCAAAATGTCAGAGAAGGTAGGAAAGAATTAAAAAATTTTTTTGAAAAGAATTAAAAAATTTGTTGAAAATAATTTTAAAAATTTTTTGAAAAGAATTAAATATTTTTTTCTCACCCATGCAACTCAATGTTCTTATTAAATTGTGTTCTTATTAAAAGCATAATCAATTATTCTCGTTTCATCTGCTTTGATAGGATATGCGAAAATTCGGTGGTCCGAATAAGAAACGGCAAAAATGTCGCTTGAGACAGTGCTTGAATAAATCTGTGGTACAGTAAATTAAATTTCTATATCTTGTATTTATACAGTGTGTGTGTCAGAAAAAAATGTCACTGTGACAAAATATGCAATAAAATCACTTTTGCTGCAAATATAAGTAAAGGAAGTGATGAAACAAGGAGTTAGCAATGTTGCTCAGCTAGTCTCCTTGTAAATATCGGCTGCTTCCGTTTAGATACGACAGAGAAATAATGGTTTTTATTTATGTTTCAAAAATGCCCGATTCCCAAGACGAGCAAAATGAAATGCATTTGCATGAACTCAGCATGTCAAAAATTCAATTTTTGGGAAAAGTTCCACTTAAAATCGAGCTATTCCTTTGTATGTCAACATGGTTTGTGTTCAGTTCACTACTGAGAATGCTGCACATGACGAATGAGGATTAAACATTGATTTAAGTTTTGCCACAATCCCATGTTGACTGCTGCATTTTAATAAAGTTGGGAAATTAAGAAAAATCATGGTTTAAATCAAAAGGCAATATTTCTGTGATGTGTGAATTCTATTTGTTGGAGTGAGCTTTTTTTCTGAGACACACTGTGTGTGGTCTTTAACTTGCTGTTTATAAGAATTGAAATACTTTTCTTAGTTTACTTGCGCATTTTTTCAGCATTTGAATGTGCAAGATGGAAGTTCGAGGGATGAAGAACCGCCTAGGAAGGCCCGAAAAATTCGACAACCTAAGGTGCGTTTTGCTTCGATGTGAAATCCTCAAATTCCATCAAACACTACACTGAATGAGAACTCTTGTAGTTTGATATCTCTCCTGTGCTCCGAGGGTTTCCTCCAGGTATTTCCGTCTTCCTCTCTCTTTAAAGTCTAGTTCCTATATAAATGTCGTGAATATATCACTGTGACCGATGTGATAGAGTACGTACTCAGACCTACACTTAATATGACTAATTAGAATACAGCTCACAAAAGAAAAGGTAGATCCAGACTATATCACATCGTCGAGAATGACTTTACTTTTACGACCAAATGGAAACTAGGCTTAAGAATCAGCCTACTGCCATGTACTCTCCTGTTGACAAGTTCTGTCACCAATCCGAATACAGTGCTAGTCCTTCAAGGTTTGCCCCTTTCAAATGCAGTTTTTTACTGCTGTTTGAATTGAAGTATAATCATTTATCCTCTTGTAGCGTCGTGATGAAGACTTTGGCGATTCACGGAGTAAGAAACATGCGATTAAGTTAAAACACACACGACACTTGCCGGGAAAAGAACAAAAAGTAAGTACAGAACTAGGGGCCACAAAATGCAATTCTTTTTTGAAGGGGGGAGGGGGCTAATTTAAATAGTAAATTGCAACCATATCTCTTAAAGTGTAAATGATCACTGCACTAATAGATCTCTTACTCCCACTCTAACTGCCGGAGGGCATACCCCTCTAGCCCCTGTACAGAACCAAAGTCTACTTGTGACCTGCAAGTCTACCTGTGACTTTTGTACGAACTCTGCGTCAAATGTATGTAAAAACAAGTCGTTTTCACGTTACCTGTAGCTAAAACGTCAGCAAAGCGAGAAAGAACAACGTCGGCGGAAGAGATTTGCTTCGAGAGAAAGTTCAAGGATTTACTCAGAACGAACAAGACAAGCGGTAGAGGTACCAAGACAATGTTATGGGCCGCAGTGTCAGAAACGTGCAAGGCCAAACTCAAAGTACTGTAGTCATGAGTGCGGTATACAAGTGGCTGTGAGGTGAGTGTTAACGAGATGTAATACAGAAGTCAGTTGTATGAAAGGTAGATAGCACTATCCATTGGATAGTGACTTTTCTACTGCTGCAGAAAGGTATAAGAAGCTATGACACCGAGGATATTCAACTCGCAAGAGATAAAAAGTGACTTTAATCTGAAAATGTTCAACTGTAGACGTGTGAAGGGGAGGTAAAGGTGAAAGTGATGGGTGGTAGAGATGGTGATATACAGGAAATGCAAGTGAATGTGAAGTGGGAGGTGAATGTGATGGATGGTTGGGGTGGGGGTAGTGATAGAGGAAGTGCAAGTGAATTTGAAAGGGGATGTAAGGGTAAAGGTGATAGATGGTGGGGGTAGTGATAGAGGAAGTGCAAGTGAATGTGAAGGGGGAGGTAGAAGTAAACGATGTTAGGGTAATGACAATGATGGTGGAGGTGAATGGAAGGGTAAATATGAAGGTGAAAGGGATGGTGATGATAAAGAAAACAGTAATTGTGGTAGAGGAGGAGGAGGTGACAGTAATTGTGGTGCTAGAAGTAATCATGTAAGTGTAGGTATACTACTTGTGAAAGTGATGGTTAGTAACAGAGAAGTGTTGGTGGGAGTGATGATGGTAAAGATGGTAAGAGTCGTACTGATTGGGCGCTGTAAGGTTGTTAAAAATAGGTGGAGGGAAAATTGGTAGGAAGGTTGGAGGCACAACTGAAGGTAAGGTAAAGTTGGTAGGAGGGAGTAGAGGTTAGGTATACTAGTAGTGAAAGTGAGGGTTAGTAGCAGTTAAGTATTGATAGGTACAAGGTAGTATAGTGGTGATGGTGAGGATTTTTGATGTAATAATGGTTGCATATTTTGAATTTCAGACGAATACAAGAAATCCTTCCCGGTCGAGTTAACGAATGGAATGACACTCCCTGCACTGCGAACACTAAGGCTGAAGAAAAGTTAGCGAAACTCAAGAAAATACAAGAGGTGTGAACATGTCTTTAACGAAGGATACCCCGTGATGCTAAGTAAATTTGTTCTACTAACATTTCTTTTATCTTTCTTTGAACTCAGACTACTCGTGCCAGGTTGTTGGAACTAGACCAACAAAGTAAAGAATTGGATGAAATAGTAGAACGCGCCTCACATTTGACCGTCGTCAATGAAGAGGTGAGAAAATATATTTGCTTTAGCCTCAGTTCAAATCGCAAGACATTGCCTGCTTATATATCCAGCGGGAATCAAAACCATTTCAAGTTCAAAGTTGCATCAAGTCTGTTAACTTCGTCAAGTTGCATCAAGTCTGTAAAAATCATATTAGATGCAACTTGAAGCTGGTAAACGTGACCTCAATCAGCTTGCATCAAGTTTGTTGACAACTTTCAACAGACTTGTTATCATCAAGCTGGAACAAGCGATGCGAACGCATCCTGATATCAGCTTGATGACTGCGAGGTAACAAGCCTGCAGCAGACTTTTGGAAACTTGCGCGTTTCTGCCTGGTACAACTACGTACACTTCTGTTAGAACCACGTAAATAGAGATTTAGTATGGTACCGTGTTTAGCTTGGAATATGTTTCATTTTAGGACACAGAATCAGAGCAAGACACTGACATTGATTTGAGTATTTGTTGTGTGACCTGTGGGTTTGCTTTAATGCCAAAAGTTGCTTTAAGACACATGGAAAAATGTTATATGAAGGTATTAGTGCTGTTCTATTTAATCGCATCTACCGTTCACTTGCAGTTAGGTTAACTTTGTTTGTACTGCAGAGCCATATACGTGCATGTTGAAAACTGCCATCCTGTTTGACTAACTTTGCACCGTATATATTACTAAGTACTTTAATATATTTTGTTTAGAATGAGTCTTTTACTTCGTTTGGGTCTAATTTCAAAAGTGTTGGGTATGTATAAATTTGTATGAATGGCAGCTGAAAATTTTTAAAGTTTGCTAACTTTCCTCAAAATTTAGTAAAGTTGGTCTTTCCAAATTGAAGATGGGAACAAAGCTTGATGACCATTTTTCTCAGAATGATTTCTGGATAGGTCATTATTTATTAAATATTTTTTGCTATTTTAGTTTTTGTACATTAGCTACAGCGCATTATGTAGTGTGTTGACATGAAATCTCTCTCGCTGACCGCCTATTTTGCAAACTTTTCCCACTATGGAAACATCTATCGCTGTTAAATCTCTAAGTTCTTCTATTTACACTCTTTGATTTAGTAATTTGTTCTGTGACTTCTACAACTCGCAGCAGAAAACGTACTGCAAACGACTCCGGGTCTTGTGTCCTGAACACACGAAAGAACCAAAGGTCAGTTCTGCTGGACTTTGTTGTAGCATTCTTCAACATATTAACTGCCATACTGGTTTTAGTTGACGAATATAATCGCAACACTATGATTGCATTCACGACCCAACGTTTCGACACTCTAATTTATAGTGTCTTCATCAGGGGTGATCTGATATCAAAACTCGTGACCTTATATACTGCCAACAATATGTCAATATCCTTGTGGCAAATAGCTGCCGTCATCCCTGTTTCCGGGTACAATCCAGTTGATCTGAAGTCACGGAAAAGTACTGGCACTAGTTGTCAAATAGAAATCCATTTTTTGATGCAAACTATCAAACTTCTCATGAAATATAATTTACTTTGTCTCTAAATTTCTGGCAGACTTATAATTTTCTTAATTAAAGACAGTAAATTTCAACAAGTTTCACAAAGGATATAAGTGATTAAAAACAGCAAAATGGATTTCTGTTTGGTAGCTAGTTCCAGGCCTTTTACTCACGGTTAGATCAACTAGATATAATTCGCGTTGATAAGCCGTTGAGCACAGCGACTTTGTTTGGAAGCCGTTGTTATTATAACCACTCTAACCACAAGTGGTCCAGTCAAGATTTCTGAAGAAATTTTTCAAGTTTATAAACCAGCTGCTTGGAAATAGCGATTGAATTTTGCGTTAAACCAGGGTTATGCTAGCCGGTTTTCTAAACGACCTAACCCTGGGCGAGAGCCTGTAGTGTTAAGAAAGTCTGAGACTGACAAGTTAAGATTGATTTCAGAAACATCCTCAGAGATATGAAAAACTAGATTCATATTAATCCGACACTGCAGAGAACAACGAAAAATTCGTTGTCTCGAGCGGGAGACATTCGTTGTCCACAAGCGTTAAGTCGTCACGAAAATATTTCGTGCACTTAAATTCGATAAGAGTAAGACTCGCTACCAATCCCAGTTGACTCGATAGCTCAATTGGCAGAGCGGCGGTCTAGAAACTCGAAGATGCGAGTTCGAATCCCGCTCGAGACAACGAATTTTTCGTTGTTCTTTGCAGTGTCAGATTAATATGAATCTAGTTAAGATTGAGGAAACTGAATTTAACCTAAAAGAGACCAAATCCTACAGTACTAACGCGTGTTGAATTTAGACATGAAGGATTTTCTCTGTGTTCTTCAGGTCGCGCCACACGAAGCATGCGGTTGCCCATTGAGCAATGACCAGCTGGAGGAGACGACAGATCTGTGTTGTGTTTCCAAGAGAAACTGCACCCGGCATTATTGTTGGGAAAAATTACGAAGGGCTCAAATTGACGGAGAAAGAGTGAGACAGGTAGGTACCAGGCAATGAGTATGCAAGTGCATGTCATGAAAATACCGTGGAGTCTTGAATACCGTATAACCATTGTATGTATTGAAGTTGGATAGCACCTCTATTGTGGGGTTTTGTACTACCATGCACTATCCAGTCTTAATACATATCAATGGTATAATCTTGTTTACATATGGCTCCAGAGAGTTTCTTTGCGATTACATTACATAAGGGGGGGAGAGGGCGTTTACTTTCGATGGGGCGCTTCTCTTGGGACTCTCTAGAAGTGTTGAACAAGGTGCTTACTTTTGAGGGAGGGGGTCGTCGCTTACTTTCGACGCTTTACGGTGTACGATCTTTCGCTACCAGAAACGATATAAACAGTAGTCCAGCCCTAACCTTTCGACGAAGGTCCTTCTGCCTAGCTCAAAACCTACTGCCTCATCGCTCGAAATGTCCAATCCTGTTTGTATCATTTGAGGCAGTGAAAGATGATCTGCGTTTTTGCACGAAATAACATTGCTAAAGTTCCCCGTCATGAGGATCCGCTTGTACTCACGAGTTTCTGCTGATCAGTTAAAAATCTAGCTAGGATTGTTTGCCTGAGCTTACTAAATGTCAACCTTGTACCCAGGGTACTTTTAAACGAAAGCACTTTCGTTTTAAAAGTACCCAGGGTACGAGGTTGACTAAACGTCAGCAGTATGATCAACAACCTTTCTCCTAAGCCGAACATAAATTTGGCCTGTTTTGGTGTGTGCTTTGGACTGCACTACCAACTCTGGCAACGTTAGTTTGAGATGATGTGCCCTGAATCACCCGAACAATCTGTTTTAGTGGCTGAAACTAGAAGAAGCGTTTGAACAAGAGAAACACACAAGAATGACCATGAGTCAACGAGGAGGTGTTCTAGGACTCTTATTACATAGAACTATTGTTGAGTTTTAAAGAACTCTTGGTAAACTGTTCATCGAAAACTTGTTAGGAAGATTGCACAGTCACATTGGTTGTACCAAAGATGGGTAGCGCTATCCACTGGATAGCGATTTTTCAACTGCCGCAAAAAGTTATAAAAGGCGATGACAGCAAGGATATTGAACTTGCAAGAGATAAAAAGTGACTAACTAGAAAATGCTAAATTTTAATATGGGTTTTAGAAGTTACTGAACACGTTTAGAAAGTTTGAGACAATCACTATCCCCATTCACCCTTTGTACAACCGACCCAAAAGTAGCCAAAGCATATTTTACACACATAATATATATTGTTTTTCACTGTATATTATCCATTTATAAAGTTTCAAAAACTTCCACCCTTGTCTAAAAAATCTTCAGTTACACTTAGTTACATATACTGTACTTTGCTAAGGTAATATCATTACAGACAGGAAAGGACAAGTTGAAACGTTAGATCATTTACAGTTCACTAGAAATATTTATTCTTTAAAAACAACTGAAGGTATGTATGCATTTTCTTCTTCATAATGTATTGTGTTTGTCCTGATAAATTCATTTCACACTATACTTAGTTCAGTCACAGTTTCATGTGCCGAGGTAAACTTTAAAGCACTGGGCAAACTGGAAAACATTGTAGTGGAAATGAAATTTGCTTCCCAGAGAGATGGAATGTTTCCTAATGTATTTCAATAGTTGGCACAAGCTACATCTCCATATTTTTCCAAGTATGTCTGCATGTTTTCAGCACAAGAAACATTGTTTTGCCAATCAGTGATTGTGTAATTTGATTCGTGGTAGCTGATGTTTCTAAAAAACTGTTTCCTAGTTTAAAACATGAGAAAACATTGAAAGGAAACAATGTTTCCACATCAATGTTTCCTAGTTAACCCAGGGCTGACTTTGTACAGGGACATATTGACAATCTCATAACATCATTGTAATATCTTGATAATTTTGATCATATGAAAATCAGGCTTTTAAGCATCAGCAATTTTGAAGTTGATCTCTTATCTAATTGAAAGCTAGAATAGCACTCTATACCTCAACAACTTCAACATTTTTGTCAATTGTTGCATCTCTCAAACCTTCAACTACCTTGCCAACTATCCAAGCTGGATGACCATCTTGCTTTTGAAAAGCTTCACAGAATAATACTGCATCTTCTTGAGTCATTGCTATTAATAGACCACCTGTCATGGTGAAAGCATAATTAGGGTAGGTATGTGGTTATTGTATGTTTGATAATAGCAGTGATGATGATGGTTAGTAAAATTGTGATAGCTTTATCCTTTTAGTCTACCTGATGTTTCTGATGAGTATCCATCTAACAGTTTGAAATTAATTGGCGATGCTTTTGCGACATCTGTCATGTGCTTATAAATCGGTAATGTGTCAATCACGAATGACACGTCAGTTTTCTGATTGGCTGCAAGGTTCTTGGCATGGCCCAATATTCCGAACCCTGTGACATCGGTTGCCGCATGGGCATTGAACTTGTGCATCAATTTTGCAGCTGTTTTGTTTAATCTGGCCATACCAAACATGGCATCCAGGTATGCTTTCTTCACATCGCTTTCACTGACAACATCTTTAATCTTTTCCCAATACTTTGGCTAAAAGCAAAATTGATGTGGGTTAGTCATGTGAGGAAGTAGCACAGGGTGGCAAATGTTGATACTTTTTGAAACAATAAAATAAGTTAGGAGATTCTCTACCAGTTCAAGCCATTGATGAGCATTGACAGCAATTTGAGTACCAAGTGGTTTGGTCAAAACTAGAACATCACCTGCAACAGCATTCTCTGGCCTAAAGATAAGATTACAGAGTGTTTGTGGTAAAGGATCATGTGATGTGATTATGTTATCATGACAAGGTCAGGGCAAGACCATTGCAAAGACCTTGCAGGATTTTTTGAAAGATGTTGTCAAGATCTAGCAAAGATATTGCAAGGACTTGCAGGATTTAGACAAGATCATTGCAGGACCATGACAAAAGCTTGGTATGATCTTGCAAAGATATTGTAAGGACTTGCATGATTTAGACAAGATCATTGCAGAATCATGACAAGATCTTGGTATGATCTTGCAAGAACTAGCAGGATTTAGAGAAGATCATGGCAAAATCTAGCTAAGACCCTGGCAACTGGTGCAACTGACAAACTCCCCCCCCCCCCAAGGAGAATGTCCAAAGCTGGCCCTTACATAATAAACTCGCTTGTTGACACAATTGATGTCGCTACCCCGCCAATGATGTACCATGGATTAACCACAGACTGTCCGCCATTCACGCTTGTTCCAGCTTCTTGTGCAAGATCATTAAAGCCCTTGATCATGAGTGACGTCACCACCTCTCTTTCCTTTGCCGACATATCAGTACTAACCCCCAATAACATCAGCATGTTGTCACAATCGCTGACTCCCATCGCGTATAGATCACTCAAGACATTCGCACAAGCTATCTTGCCCTGCACATAAGGATCGTCTACTAGCGGATAGAAAAAATCCGTAGTCTGCACAAGACTTAGACCCTTATGTCGTGTCGGAAGTACGCAGGAATCCAACCCTATACCAATTTGACCTTCGCTTTTTTCGACTCCTAGTCCGCTCAGGAACTTGCGAAGTTGTTCCTGAGGGACTTTACATCCTCATCCTTTTAGCTTGGTGAAGTTAGTCAAGCGAAAACCTGAGGGAAGGTCATAATCTTCGGGCTTGAACAATCTTTCGGCTCCTCTTGTGTCGGCCATTGGAGAATTTTTCCACGAGGCCTCTTTCCAGTAATATAGAAAGCTCAGTGCTCGACGAATCCTCACGACTCTTCACGACCTGTTTGCGACTATTTAATTAGGCTTAGTTGCCATGACAATCATGGAAACTAAATGGCGTCAACAATAATAGTTGAATTTTAACGATTTGTTTATCTTTGTGTTAAAATTTGTAGAATATCGTAAAAATGAAGCCAAATGTAGTATAATATTACTTCCTCGACAATGTCTCACAGGTATGAAAGCATCTTTTAGCTTGTATGATGAAAAATTTGATGATTTTTTTATAATAAATATAATATTTCCTATTTTTTTTGCTAGCACATACAATAAGCAATGGAGCGAAGCAAACAATGCTTTAGTGGATTTGTTAGAGTTTGAAATCCCCAAGGAAGAGCGAAAGCATGAGAAGGTAAGAATGCTTGGCGAAAAAATTAAACCCAGGGACTGTCTGGCAGACTGCAGATTATGGCAGTCGCAGACCTGTTTCTTTGTAAAATTTTATATGCCCCAGGCCAGGGAGGGGGTATCAGGCTAAACTCCTCCCCTACCTCCTGCAGAATTTGTCATTTTTGCCCTATACCCCCCCCCCCAGCTAAGGTAAACCATTGACTTGTGAATTACTTTTGTGCCATTTTTCACCAATCTTCAGATTCAAAACAACATTGAAGCCTTCCAGTTACTTGCTGTCACATATGTGAAGTATATTCAGATATTTAGAAAACTGGAAGAATGTTATGATCAGGTATTCTAAGCATAACACAATCACAGTAAAGTGCTGCTTTACCATACTTGAGTAATAACAAAGTATATATGTCATTAAAACACATAAAAGAGCAAGAAAATAAATCATCATGACACAATCATGATCACATCACATACTGACATTATTTGAGTTCTGTAAAGTGTAAAGTACCATAGCCCTTGTATGTTTTCATGGTGATTATAGATCACTGTATAATTTTGTGGAAACATTGTAAACAATTACATGCATTAAAACATACATACATACTCTGTGACAAACCCATAAAAGTCACAAGTTGTTACATAACAGTTGCTCCCAGAAGATAGAACATCATAATGCATCTTATTTTTTTCTATTAATAACCTTCACATCTGTTATTTAATATATGATATTTTATTTCTCTATAGATTGTTCATCCTCAGAAAAGAAGGGTTATCCGACATGTTCTAGATGGCACTATTGGAAGGTATACATTAAGCACTATGTTTCCATTCCCAAAACTGAAGAAAGTCATTCTTAGCAGCATCATTAAAACTAAGATCTCATGTTTTTGGATGGGTACGACTGAATAGAGAGTTGTGAAGCAAGGATTTATCTAGGACAGTTAAGACTTCAGAGAGTTATGTTTGAACCACACCCATAGACCACACCCAATTTTCCTAATGACCACACCCAATTTTCCCATTGACCACACCCAATTTTCCTAATGACCACACCCAATTTTCCTAATGACCACACCCAATTTTCTTAATGACCGCACCCAATTTCTAGACTCTCCCATTGTTTCCTTGTTTTCTCTTAGAGGCTTTCTTTTAACATAACTCTCTGAAATATAACTTGCTAAGCTAACTCTCTAACAGCAATGTTGTGACATATGAGCTCTGAGGCTTGGGTTATTTTTGGAGACAAACTCATTGTATCTGATGAGAGCAGAAAATACAACTGGTATGACCTCATGCGGTAATGTAATATTCTCTATTTCTTCAGAATCTTGGAGTTGAAGAATGACATGGTGTTACTGGAGCACTCAGAATATCATTATTTTGATGATGTACTTTCAGATCTTAAACTTACACCTGTGAGTTTTGTGTGTTTCACGTTGTCAACCAGTTGGAGATGGGTGGCAGGACGTTCTTATTCCAGTGATTCATTATGTTAGCGGCAATATCTCCCTATTCAAATTGGGTTGTTCCAGGAAAGATCCATACCCCACCCAAAGGGGGATGCCTCATGATGAAGGGGGATGACAGGAGGATGCCTCAAGAAAGTCTCTAACCTCTGTGATGTCCGGAGAGGCAGGGGGTTGTATTTTCAATTTCCTCCATGGAAGAAGCATGGATTTTTTCTGGAACAAGCCGTTAACAAATTATCTTTACAGAATATGGCATTTAAACCCTTTGCTTTGCTATTTTTTTGCAGAATGACATCGAAATTCCAGTTCCAAAGTATTTCCTATTTGAAAATGCCAAAGCTCTGAAGGAGAGAGAGAAGCTGATGGGTGGAATTCTGGCAAGGAAAGCACCTGTTGATTCTGGCGTTGTAAGGATTCTAACGTAATTTTTATCTTAACGTTCTACAAGAATACCAGACTTAAGAATTTGAAGAACCTTTTTAACTATACTTCACTTGAATGACACATGATGTAAGTTAATTGCTCAATCTACACACGTGTGTTGTGATTAGCTTTTCACATGCCTGGCTTATCTGCCATTTTCAAGTCCTGTCACTTCTTCGACTGGCGAAGACGATACAATGCAATTAAAGCTTAAAATCACATTATAGACAATGTTTCACATCAAGTTATACCTAGCAGCAATCAGTAAATAAAAAGTAAACTGACAATTTTAATTTAAGTGGAAGAGCATGAAATCAGCTACAAAATGTGACTAGTCAAATAAAAAATGTGGCTAGCCAATATTTTATGTTAGCAATTCGCATTCATAAGTCTACTTCTTCTTAAAGGAAAAAGAAGATATTCCAATGTCCACAGATGAAGCTATCCGTATAATTCAGGTGCCTTGAATACAAGAATTTATAGAAGAATTTATACAAGAGTATAAATTGGTCGAATGAAACGATCTTCGTTGAAACAAATGCTTTCTGTTCTCGCAGGTGCACGAAAGAGCAAGGCAGGGTCGGCTGAGAGCAAAATTTATGCGTGAGATAAGGTAAGAAGGAATTATGTTTTTCGAGTTAAGGAGCATTTTCTTGAGGGTTTTATACTGATCATTGACAGTCTTGTACAAGGTTGCTCTAACCAGTCTGGTACAATCGTGATGTAACAGGAATGCTACAAGGTTGACGAAACAACGTTAGAACAACCTTGTGACAAGTCTAACAATACCATCAAGGTTATTGCAAGTTGTTAACAGGTTGTTCCAAACTTGATGTCAACTTGCAACAAGCAGTGCGAACAGAAATTGTTGCCGGCTTGTTTGCAGACCTCTTTACAAGTCGTGAGACGTGTGTATTTTAACCTCTCTATTATCAGATGAACTTTGATCAAGTCGGTGATCAGACGGATCTTTGATCAAGTCGGTGATCAGACGGATCTTTGATCAAGTCAGTGATCAGACGGATTTTCTTTGAATCTTTGATATCTTTACTGCAGAATGCAGGAGGAGAGAGAAAAGCAGGCTCAATTGCGTGGAGCGCCCGCCATTGACCCCGATCATGCTGCCACTAAAATACAGAAGGTTTGGAAAGGTTTTGCTCAGAGAAAACGGACAAAACAGCTACGAGAAGAAGAGTTTGAGTTCATCGGCATGGTATGCTGCTTTTAGCGTAGAAAGCGTGCTTTACGTTTAAACACCTAGGGTCGGTTGTACAAAAGGTGAACAGCGCTATCCTCCGGATAGTGATTTTTAAACTTTCTAAGCATGTTCGGTAGCTGGTAAAATCCGTATTAAAGTCCAACATTTTCTGTATGAGGTCGATTTTAATCTCTTGCGAATTCATTTTTTCTGGTATCATTGTTTTGTATGCCTTTCTGCGGCAGTTAAAAAACTTACTATACGCTGGATAGCGCTATCCTCATTTCGTACAACAACCCTAGCTGTTGAGATATTCTACAATCAGATTAAGTCACATATCATACACAGTCTGTTGTATAACAGCTATGATTAAAAAATGTTTAGCTAGCTACAATATGGAACAAATTATTGAGCCCAACATAAATCGAATCTGAGTAATGTTATTGAAAACCTCGAACAATGTCTGTAGTAAAACATTTTTCAATTCGTTTTCATCAGGTTGTTCATTTTCAGTGGTACTTGTGACCAGAACACTGAACTATTGATTATTCGAGTTAAAGATGGACTCATCTATCAATTGTTCTTAAATTGTTCGTTTTTAGAAAGTGCCAAATCCAACTGGTAAAAAATCCAATCCATGGAAAAAAGCAGAGAAAGTTTGTGTAAGTTTCGTTACTACAACCACTACAACCACTACTATACTTCTTCATTACAATCTGGGATGGTGAATATCAAATTTCTATGACGCAGGTCAGGTGTCGCCCTCAGAAAAGAAACTAAAGTTCAATCATTGCCTTATTCACAGGTTCACAGAAGAGTGGTTCAAGACGATCATGAAAAAGAGTATCAAGACGTAAGTCTAAGACACCACACGTTGTCATTCTGGTGTATGGAAATGAGCTGCAACTCATGCTCAGAGAAATGTGACACCACTATCTATAGAATCATTCAGTTGATCATGTGATGCGTTTTGATTTTCCAAGGCGCTGGTGAGCATCAAGGATAAAATTCGCGACGTTGAAGGGCCGGACATGAAAGAGACGATGCAAGATCAAGTCAGACAGTGGTTTATAGAATGTCGGTTAGTAAGCTTTTTCGCCGTAGTTGTTTATCGTAGGATAACTTGGCAGTTGTCTAATAGCCATCGATTTATAAGTACGCTGGTATGATAATGTGACTCAGTGTTTCTGAGCTGTAGGAGTTGTAATACGTCGGGCTGTATATCAAATTGAAGAGATAGAGCGGCAGTCTAGAAACCCGAAGATGCGAGTTCAAATCCTTTTCGTTGTTCTCTGCATTGTCAGATTAACATGTATCTATAGTGACCATGTTCGTTTGTTCATGTTACAGGGATAAAACGGGCAAATTTCCAGAGTATCCATCCGATGATGAAGGAGGATCTGCGCTGCTGTTCAAAGAAAAAACACCAGAGGAGGTAGAGATCATGGAAGGATTCTTAAAATGTATCTTTTCAAAGAGACTTATTACTTTGTGAACTCCCGGCGTTTCGAAATCAAATTCATACTTGTTTTGACTCATATTTGAGTAAGCCTTTCACTTTTCTTTTTCTAGCTTGCTAAAGAAGAAGCTAGCAAGGTAAACACACTTACTGGATTTGAACATGTTTTTGAACTTTTCTAGTATCATGGTCATTGTCGTATAGTTTCTCTCCGTGCACCGGCTTGTTCTTATGTGAAACTTTTGAATCAGCTGAATCAAATTTCTACACTCTTTAGATTAGATCAGATAGTTGAGTTTTTGTTTTTCGTGATTCAGAGCTCTATTTATTGCAAGGAAGGATGATGGCTAAGGCCTGATTCTGCTATATTTGCCGATGGTCGGTGACGCATTGTCGGTGATGATTCAAAGAGAAAATTCACATCGAAGTTGGTTTTACTCGTGAGTTATCACCGACAATAGTCGTCGGCCGATGTCGTGGTAACCGACGACGTATGAGAATCAGGCTGAGCGTCTATCTATAACTCCAGAAGACGTGGCTTTTACCTGGAGTTGTTGATGGAACGGTTTAGAACTGACGGAGCAATCTTGTTTACTGTGACACTGTAGTTTAGAAGTGTTCTCCAAATCCATTCATTTTCATGCAGGAAGAGGATGGCGGGAAGAAGGGCAAGAAAGGGAAAAAAGGAAAGAAAGACAAAAAAGCAAAAAGTGCAGGAAAAGATAAAAAAGGGAAAGGAAAGGGCAAAGGAAAAGGAGGTGACGAGGTGAGTTTACTGAACTATATAGCTGAAGTGAAATCTGGAATATACGGCGAGAAACACAAGTCTTCAGCAGGCTTGTCAGCTTGCAGTCCTCAAGTTGATATCAGGATGTATTCGCATCGCTTGTTCCAGCTTGATGATAATATGTCTGCTGAAAGTTGTCAACAAGCTTGATGCAAGTTGATTTTCAATGTCTTAATTGCTGATTGTTTATCTACAAGGCTTGATTCATGTTCCAATAACTTGCACAATATCATGTTGCATTTTTTGTGGCATTTCTGGCTATGTAAGGTGTTCTACTGTATTCTACGTTTCTGGCTTTGTTCGTGGAATTTACTTGTATTCATCTCTCTTATCAGGAGGAAGAGAAAGGCTTCAAAATGTCGGAATCGAAATTTGTTGGCGCCATCAACGAGTCTGTTCATTCCTACAGAGGTACATATGCATCGTAAATGAATGCCATTGTATTGCATGGTATGTTGTGGGATGGTATGATGTGAGATAGGATGGAATGGGATGGGATGGGATGGTGTGTGGTGTGGTGCCGTTTGATGTCGTATGGTGTGGCATGGCATAATATGGTGGGGTGGTATGGCATGGCATGGGCACATCGTATCGTATCATATTTTCTCGTATCGTTCGATTATGATACGTTATTGTCGCAATTATCGTGGATTATGGTGGATCTATTAGTTCTAAGCTCTTCTTTTTTATTAGATATTTGGCAATGCCGCGATGAGCATAATAACTTTCAACAAAAATTTGACGCGGAATTGGTCAAGGAAGCAAAAAGGTTCTCTTTCTCAGTGCAAAGTAAAGTTCGCGTGAAATCTCACACGAAATTTCTCCTTTTTTCTCCCTCTATCTTTTCTTCAGAATTGAAGTGGAAGCTGAAGTTAGGAAAAATGTCGATGAGTTAATGCGCGAGGAGCTGAAAAACTTGAAGATGGTGGGTTGGCTTTGCCACCAAATAATTTTTATTTCATTTCATTGTCAGTCCTTTTCCTTGAAGCTTTTTTATTATATAGGCGGTAGATAGGGATAAAGGCGGTAAAAAGGGAAAGAAAGGGAAGAAGAGTGGTAAAAAGAGTGGCAAAAAGGTATGCTGAAAACACGTGAGATTTTTCACTCCCTAACCGATCCGGAGGAGAGCTTCCATGCTTCCCTATTGAACTTTTTAGAAAAAGAAAAAAAGCGGAAAGAAAAGTGGGAAAAAGGGTAAGAAGAAAAAGAAGGAAAAAGACTTGACTTCTGATCGGTAAGACATACATTCACGCGTGTCATTCTTACCCTGGTGTATGGGAACAAGGAAGAACGCATAAAAATCGTACATTTCAGTGTTCGTCATTAAGATAATGAGTAAGATTTGCGGCTTGACAACGCATTTCCATACACCAGGCTCATTCATTCATTCATTCATTCATTTAAAGTTATTTAATCACGGTAGCCTATCAATATTTACATTGTTTTTCATAGGGCCGTGAAATTATTTGCAATAATGAAATTAACAATAAAAAAAACTTATTATTTTTGTTTATTTGCTGAATCCAGACCTTTGCTCCTTTGTAACTGAAACTCCTTTTCATAGAATTTGTATTCTGACAATCTGTAAGACTGACAATCGCAGACGCCAATTGTGCCGTGTAGATTGGTCTTTAAGGGATAGTTTACATTAATATGAATTGAGTTTCAATCCGTGTTTCCCCAAGAGACTGGATTTAGGCTTGAGACATTGTGATATCAATCTTATTGTGTGTCTCTTTGTTTTTCTAGAACCATAGATTCGTTATATGAGGAGCTTGTTGATGAAGGCATCCTTGTACGCCATCCAAAAGTTCAGCTGTCTGAATTCCTAGGCGAGTTCAGGTACTATATATCATTTCTTTTCATCTTATCCATCTATCTTTCGCCATAAAGGCGCTGTTTTGCTTTGCAACTTGTCGCACAACTTGTCTCGCAACGATTTTGTTTTTACAATTGGAGTTGTCTGGTCAGAGATGTTAAACTGTGCGACGTTTCTTGCAGCTTGTCTTGCAATCTTGGGATCTATTTTCAAATAGCGAGTTTGTTATTGGCTGCTCAACAGAAATATTGCTAGACAACTCGCAAGAGGGATCGTACGAAGTGCAATGGCTAAAAAAGCGTTGCAGCGATCGTTGCAAAAGGCAGAACCTGATTCTACTTCGTGCAATGCCTCTTGCCAAAAAATATGGCGATACTTTATGATTGCGAGGCAAGTTACACCTTGCATTTTCGCTTGCAACTTCGCTGTCGCCACAAAATTTCGAGACAAGTTACACAGCGTAACAGCGCCTTAACTTGCGATGTTTTTTTTCCAGTTATCTAGGCTCAACATTGCGTCAAGCAAACATCGAACCGATGCCGTCGCTTTCCGACGTCCGACGTATCATCACGGAGTTCTGTGTTCTGCCTTTGGGTAAGAAAGGTTTACACCTCCCTTAGTTATTGTTTACAACTAATGCTGAAAAATGAATCTCGTTTATATTTTTTCATCGGCCCGGTTGTTTAAAACTAAGTTAATAACTGTGTTCAGGATAATAATTTATAACCTGCACGCGCCAAAATTGATCAGGTTAATGCAACGTTGATCGCTGAACAACGCCTGAACAACATTGTTATCAAGGTTTAACAACACTTGTAGAAATGACAATGTTGATATAAGTATTGTTCGATAAATAGTTGTTCATTGTTGACAAAGAACAATAGATGTTGGAATGTTGTTGGAACAAGAGCCGACACTAGTTGATGCAACAAGCTTGTTGATGGTTGTCAACAATTATTAAAGAGTGTTGACCGTAAACAACCGTGAACAATGGTTGTTGACAACAGTTGTTGACAGGGTTGAACACAATATTGTAAGCAAGTTGTTGAGAATAAGTTCTTGACAACTCTGATTAATTTTTTCATTTTTGTGCGTGTTGATGCGGTTGTTCAAAGCTAGACTATTGCTAATCGTGGGTTTAACCCATTGTTTTAGTTTCGTATTTATACTCCACCATTTCTTTCGAAATTTTGGAACCAATACCAGACGAGATTCCTGAAGAGATATTTCCAAGTTTATAAACAAGCTGGAGATTTTTTTGTTTGAACTTCTTGTTAACACAAACTATTAATAAACTGGGCCTTCGGGTTTGAGTTTGTATTTCTACATGTCAGTGTATTTGTACACCTCAGGTTCTCAAGCAATTCACGAGAAAGCTCCATTCATTAAGTCCATTCTGATAGCCGGACCACGTGGAGTGGGAAAGAAGACGTTAGTGAACTGCATCTGCACGGAGTCTGGGGCGAATCTCTTTGATCTCACCGCGTCCAATATCGTTGGAAAATATCCTGGAAAAGCTGGTCTCAACATGATGTTACATATGGTATTTAAAGTAAGTTACTTCGCGGGGACCTGGCATTATTTTTGTCTGGGATGGAGCCCAGTTTTCTGGGCAGTGTGCCGGTATTGCAAAGGCGGAATTTTGATTACTGCTGCATCACCTGTAGTTTATAATTTTTCTTGAATGTTCGCAGCTGGAATCTCGACAAGATCAATACACGTTCAGCTTATTGCCTAAATTTTTAAGTTGCGAATATTTATTCTGCCATAACTTTCATCCAACTTCTTTAATAACGAGATTCAGATCTTAGATAGCCTAACTCTGATTGAGATTTCAGTAATATCTATATATTAGTGTTACATTGTATCCTGTTCCAATTAACCAATCAGGTTGCTTGCATGTAAGTGAGGTTCCTTGTTATTAAATTTTCCAGGTTGCCAGACAGATGCAACCCTCGGTTGTTTACATCGGTGATGCACAAAAGACATTCATGAAGAAAGTTCCCAAAACTGATAAAGTAAGTGCTTGAAGTGTTTGAGCCATATTTACCGACTGTGCTACCACTAGAATATATTGCTCTACCTTCCACTTCTCTTATCGTTGATTCAGACCGATCCAAAACGACTGAAGAAAGATCTGCCTAAGATATTGAAAACTTTGAAACCAGAAGACAGAGTAATGATCGTGGGAACCTCGAAGTCCCCTTTTGATATCCTTTTCACCGCATTATAAAACAATCATTATTTATACTGGATATCTCTATCAGTTTTAAATTGTTCTTCCTAGAGGTCCAGTAAGGATCACCTCTTATTGCAGGAGCAAACCTTAACTAAACTAACTTTATTTATACTGGATAACTCTATCAGTTTTAAACTGATCTTCCTTGAGGTCCAGTAAAGATCATCATCTCTTATTGCAGGAGCAAACCTAAACTAAACTAACTTTATTTATACTGGATAGTTCCATCATGTAGTACCATTAAAGGTCGCTCGTCGAGGCTTTGTGAACACCACATCACAGCTATCAGCAAAAAAAAGTAGCTAACAAATTAATATTCCATCATGAATGAACCAAGACTTGAAGTTGTCATTGTAATATTTGTTTAATACATAGTTATTTCTCTTAACTGACTTTCCCAAATGCTGAAGTCAAACCATTTTGTGCTGCTTATCAGAAAGTCGTGCTCATTCCTCGCCCGGATTATGCTTCGCGCTACTGTAAGTATTGAAAAATAGTCGTGATTAAGAGCGTGTTTTTATGAGCCTATACGTTAGCTGGGCTCAAAATAACAGTTTTTCAGTGAACCTTCTTGGTTGCGTCTGTACTATAAGTGGGGCCACTTAGACAACACTCGCGTATTGTCCACTGCTATGGTTGATAGCGAGGTCTAGATATGAAAGCATGCTGTGTAAAGGCTGAGTACAGGCTGTGTATCAGTTTATCATGCCTGTATATTTGGATTTTTGCAGGTAGCCAAAAAAAATTGCAGTTAGCCTTGTGTGGTTCAAACTTGCCCACTTTGCTTGAATTAGTCAAACCACACAACACTTGTTAGTTGAAACCAAGGATCTCAGTTAGCTTCAGGCACTTGCAGGTAGTGCGCTACCTAGGATCCCAACATTTGACAGCCATGTAGTTTAAGACTATTACAGTTTACGATTGCAGTCAATTCGTTGACTTATTCGAATTTTACGCTTATTACTAGTATGCCTATTGTGAAATTGATACTGTTTTTGCGCTACTCTGATTGGTTAACATGCCATTTTGAGCGATTTTCTTTTTTTGTTCTTTAATGTGATTGGTTAGTGTTTTCCAAGGGGCCCCACTTAAATTAGACGCTCTATAAGCTTTGCAATGACATACGTACAATCATTGATTAGTCACGTGGGTTAGTTACGCACTATAAGCTCTGCAATAAACTATATTCGAGCTTTATTGAGCTGGTTGAAATCTTCAGGTTTATGGCGAGAGTTGATTATAAAACAAAAAGGCGTTATCACAGACAATCTTGACGTCAGCTCATTGGCTAAAGTCAGCGATGGTTACACTCCAGGTCATATTATTGAGGTCATCAATCAAGTCCTCTCCGAACGCAGAAAACAACAGGTCAGCAGGCAAAGGACGGAAATATTTTTGAATTGTTTTATCGCTTTCATCTTTTAATTCTAGTCCAGTTAGCTTACCATCATTCATTCATTTCGTTTTATGTTCTTGATTTTCTTAGTTGGTAAAAAAACCATTAACTGCCTCGGAATTCGTTCCTTCGCTCGCAAAAATCGACCCAATTTACAAAGAAGAAGAGGAAGCATTCAAGGTAAAGAGAACAGTTTAAAACTGATGGGGCTATCTAGTATATAAATAGTTTAGTTTAGTATTTCTCCTGTAGTACCATTGGACCAATAAAGAATGATTCTTACTGGACCTCTAGGAGGAACAGTTTAAATTAGTTTAGTTTAGCCGCTCCTTCTGCAGTAACACAAGATCAATAAGAGATGATCCTTACTAGACCTCAATAATGAACAGTTTAGAATTGATGGAACTATCCAGTATAAATAAACTTAGTTTAGTGTAGGTTGCTCCAGTAGTAACTCTGGATCAATAAGAGATTAATATTAATGGAGCTCTAGGAAGAACAGTTTAAAACTGGTGGAGGTATCCAGTATAAATAAAGTTAGTTTAGTTTAGGTTTGCTCCTGCAGTAACACTGGATCAATAAGAGATGATCATTACTGGAGCTCTAGAAAGAACAGTTTAGAACTGATAGAGCTGTCCAGTATAAAGTTAGTTTAGTTTAGGTTTGCTCCTGTAGTAACACTGGATCAATAGAGATGATTTTCACTAGGCCCTTCACAAAAACAGTTTAGAACTGACAGTGCTATATGACAGTACTATGTATATTCACATATCATCCTTTCTTCCAACAGACCTGGTACACAAAAACACCGCTGGGCAAGAAGCGGCTCAAGGCGGCGATGGGAGATGAAGATGGAGACAAGAAAAAGGGGAAAAAAGGCGGGAAGGGTAAAAAGAGCGGGAAAAAAGGCAAGAAGAAAAAATAGACTTCTGTCAAGAATGCGTAATGTATATAAATATGTAGACGTGAAACATGAAGGTCATAACAATTTGAAAATCTGGTATGTATTTGCTTTGATGATATTCATAACATATAGATACAGTTTGAATACCGAGAAGGAGGGATTTACGTCATATAAAGACACTGAGGACATGCAACTTCCGAGGGCTTTATTTGACATAAATCCTGACTTTCGAGGTATTTAACTAAAGGCCCTGTCGCACGGTGCAATTTTTCTTGCAACTTGCAATGCAATTCTACTCGTGGGAGATGTAAAATTGGCAAATACATGTTTCCATCACAGTTTGCTAATATATTTTTAACATACCAAACATTTGTCACAAATTTTCATCTCTTAAGAGTAGAATTGCGTTGCAAGTTGCAAGAAAAATTGCACCGTGTGACAGGGTCTTAACTAAATTTATTTTTGAGGAGGTTTCCTAATACAATCTTTCGACTTCAAGATTTTCCCACAAGTTTCATGTGATTTTTTATTCAAGGTAAATAACCTGGATATAACCCGCGGTACATCCAAGAGAACCGACTCAAAAATAAATTAATTTCATATGAAGATTAGGTCCGTTTGTTAAAGTGCAGATGAGACGGACAATTTTTATTGCATTGTGGGAACGAACTTGTAAGACTGTATGTACAAATTTTATTATACTTTGTGTAAGAGTGCTTTGTTGATGAGATATTTTCACGCAAACCTTTCGCTCTAGTGTTTTCGTCTTCGACTTATCCGCTTTGCTTTGGGGCAACTTTAATTGAAATAGCTGTAAACAAACTCGAACTGAAGGCGAGACGAATTGTGACGTAACTTGTTATACCGTGGGCAAAACAAATTAATGAACTAAAATTACAGTTTTAAAAGTTCTGTCACATAATGCCATAAAGGTTCCATTTCAAAAGCGCTTTGTTATCATTTCGTGGTATCCACGTCTTCAGCGCAGCGTCCGAGACTTTTTGAAGTTGGCTTGCAGTAGAAGCCTTTCACACACGGACAGAACACGCTCTGTGAAGGTGAAAAGATAATAAGAAATAAGATTCTGTAGGAAATTCGTGTTTGTGAATAAATTTACCACTCGAGCTGTCGGTCCTTGTGGTCTGGCCACGCCATGCTTGCAATCTTCGCGCTTAGTCGGGCAACTCGCCTCCATGTAATAAGCCCAGTTAACTTTGTATAATTATAGCTAAAACGATAACTTGTCTGCCGTCTTTGAAGCCAATTGAAGACCCTTATTGATAACCAGAAGCTGCAAAAGTCACCCAGTTTTGCACCCTAGAATAGAGAGGTTCAAATTTTACTTCCACTACCACTACTGATATCTTATCCCATTTTTAAGCATTTGATTGGTCAATTGGGTGGATTATGCTCATCTGATTGGCTGAAAGATTGATTAAGGTAGCGGTAGTGGAAGTCAAATCTGAACCTCTCTAATAGCGCCCTGCCACATATCTTGTAGATTTCAAACGGGGTTAAAAGAGCGCTATTCTAGGTTTTAAAAAAGCGTTTGAAAAGGAATGACTTTATGGCTCCTGGTTATCACTGGCGGCCTTCAATTTGTCTCTAAAGATGGCGGCCGAAAGTTATCACTCCAGGCATAATTGTACAGAGCTCACTGAATCAGCCTCTGAGAAAGTGCTACACTAACCTCGATCAAGCAGAGCTCCCCGGGCTTAATCAATGGTAGACATCTTCCTTGAGACAGAGGAACAATCTTTGCACAACATTCATTTGACTTGCACTCGAGGTCTTCGTCACACCAGGACTTTGGAACACAGACATGCTGTACATTGCACCACTCATGCGGTGCGCATTCGCTGTCGTTCAAGCAGAACCCCTTGTGACGTGCTGCGCATTTCCAAGCCAAGCAATATTTTTCGGGCGGACAGTCACTGTTTGCATGACAGTCGAAACGAGGCCAAATTGGTCTCTGCGTTGAAGACTAGACAGAATTGAAAGTAATGCCAGTCATACAATGCTTAGCCAGCGCGTATGTCTTTTACATTTCTGGTTTACTAGCTTTGGAATATTGCGTTACCGGCGTTCAGTCAAACAAATCGAAAAAATTGATTTGATGCGGCCTGATATGCTTTACTTTGAAACCCTGTAATTCCACTTTAAATACATTCTAGGACTTTATGTTTGCATGTTTTAAGCAAGAACGACAACGTCTATGGAGCTGTCACCTTCATACATACTTCGTCAGGGGTAAACAAGACCGCCAACAGTCCAACACTATTGAATGTCTTGGCATACCTTTTTGGCCAATTTGCGCTAGCGATGTTTTTGCTTGCATCGTGTGTTTTTTTCAAGGTTTTTCCAAAGTTTTTCCAACGAAGACATTTCACTCAAGTTTACTCCATGTTTCTGCACGCATCAAGAATACTAACGCAGATATTCAGCGTTGGATTTTAGCTTTGTTATACCCTAGAGGAGGTATAGTCGCATAGGCATTACCGTTCTTGTTTAAATTTTGTAAATACAAAGTCCTAAAGCATAGTTACAGGGTTCCAAAGTAAACCGCATCAGGCTGTCTCACGAGCGTCGCGTCAGCAACATTAGCGCTGGCCCAGAGGCGCTGGCCTGCACTTCCAGTCCACACCTTTGATTGTCCGTCGTTCAATTCTGCCAATATGTATAGTTTTCTGGCTAATATAGTTGCAATTTTGCACTATAAAAGGTCGCAGATTTAGTTTTTCGATGAGATTTATTCTCCTGTAAGTGCTTTTAAGTGTAATAAGTAAACTGGAGAAAGAAAAAAACGTACATACCAATTTTTGGACAACTCTCGCCTGTAAGTTCGTAAAAATGAAGAACAAAATTACAACTTTCCCCACAATCATTTTGTTTTTGTGTTATTAGGCTAATAGGCGCTGTCTATGGCCTTTGCGTGTTGTGAAAAGTCAGTTTTGTAAATTTTGCAAAGTTTGCTCTTGTTATTACTGATTGCTTGGTGATGAATTCAGTTTCGGGAAGAATTTTTATCTCTAAGGTTTTTTATTTGCAAACATAGACATGTTCGTGAAGACAGATGAACAATATTTGCACAAGAATGATTTGGAGAAGTACTAACACTTATAGTGCAAGTACTTCTACTTATTTACGGTGGATGTAGCACTCGGAGAGCTGCAAGTGCTTATTGTAAATTAACACGTTGTTCTTCTCCAGAGAGAAATTTAAACAACAAACGATAGTCACTAAACTACGTCGTGTAAATTTGATTCAACATGACCAAACTTAAAAGTGCCCTCGCTGATCCTACCAACTGCCAACCTGACTCAGTTCAAATCCACCCCATCCGAACGTTGTATTCCAGTAAAATATTTGTATCCAACAAATATTCGGATTGTTACGGTTAAGGTTTGGCGTGTGGGTCGGCTTCATTTTATATGTATTAAATTACAATCTTACTATACCCAAGGTACTGGAATTGTTGAATGTAACCAGTAATTTTATTTGGCTACAACGTTCGGATTGGCTCAGCGTGTCTAAGGTGTCTAGCTGAGTTCTAAGCTCCTGCACTTCAACCGTCTCTATTGCAATTCAATTCCGAAAATTAAAAGAATTGAAATTTTGGTAAATTATGTATCTTAAATGTAATTTATTTGGATATTTTAGATCTAACATAAACAGAACAAAGGTTGAATGTAGAAACATCAAAGCTCGTGTATAAAAACAGGTAAGAATTCTACTTAAATTTACTTGCGCAATATACAAAACTTAATTCGTATTGAGTTTTTTAATTGATAATAATAGACCAATTCTGTTGATGTTGAGACTTTCACGTCTAGAGGCAAAATTTCCAGGCGTTCAGGTCTGTTTCTTTAAAAATATTGTCAGCATTAGCCATTACATTTTCACCTGAACTGTTGGACTAGAAAATTTACTCCCAAACTCCTAGAATTATTGTATTTTTTGAGAAGATTCAATGTAGAGAACTAAGAGCTAAAAGCCTTTTATATAGAGAACTAAGAGCTAAAGGCCTTTTATATAGAGAACTAAGAGCTAAAAGCCTTTTATGTAGAGAACTAAGAGCTAAAAGCCTTTTATGTGGAGAACTAAGAGCTAAAAGCCTTTTATATATAGCTAAAAGCCTTTTATATAGAGAACTAAGAGCTAAAAGCCTTTCATATAGAGAACTAAGAGCTAAAGACTCGTTTAAAGACAAGCAGCAGCTAAAATACTTTATAATGAACCTACAGCTAAAAGGCAAACGTATAGATATTTTTTAAATAGTTACGTTACGCCCTTTTACTCTTTTGAGGCATTTTTGACAAAAAAAAACCGTGAGGGGTTAACTAATAAAATAGTATAACGTAACTATCAAAATTTATTCCAATAAGGCTCAGTGGCTTTATTGAGAGTTTTACGAAAAGGTTTTAAACAAACTAGTGGGTGGGGGGGGGGGGGGGGAGGGTTAAATAAGGTTTCCAAGTTCAATTACAGGCGGTTAATTATAACTATATAGTAATTAGTATAGGTAATAGTATAATTTCGAGTGCAATTACGGATAAACAAGCACGAGTGAGTTTTTAAAAACTGCAAAATCAGAGAAGAATCCCAAGTTGTGTTGAAATTTCGACGAAATCTTTAAGCAAACGTGAAAATTCGGCCGCCATATTTTTGGTTTTTCAGCGAGTAAATCCCATCGCTCAAAGAGCTTATTACAGATTTTTGCACTGTTGTTACAGATTTTTGCACTGTTGTTACAGATTTTTGCACTGTTGTTACAGATTTTTGCACTGTGTTACAGATTTTTGCACTGTTCTGGGTGATGTTTGGGATTAACTGCACTCGAATCAACCAATCACAGCCCAGAAACATTTCCTTGTATATTATTATATACATTAACTATACTAGGTGTAGGTGTTACCTAAGTATACCTTAGTATAGTAAGTAGACTGTAGTCTAATATGCTTGTAAATACGTTTAATTTTCTGCTTATTTTATGATGGTTGACTGGATATGAGTGAGCTTGTTACCTACTGGACCGGAGTGATGTTCTATGAAGAGGGAATGCCAACCAGATAAGACCATAATCAGCATGATAAAACGTGACCAATCGAAGCCATGACGATCCAAAGATAGAGTTAGCGTAAGGTCAGTGTTGATTTTACTATGTCGTTCAATGCGGTGGCTGCAGTCAACAGCACAAAATGGTACATTGCTATATTTTCTACTTTGTTTTGTTGTGTTACGCATGTAACTTTATTACTATATTTTCTACTGCATTCTGTTATATCACGCCTGTAACCTTATTACTGTATTTTCTACTGCATTCTGTTATATCACGCCTGTAACCTTATTACTATATTTTCTATTGCATTCTGTTATATTACGCCTGTAACCTTATTACTAGCTACGTTTTAACAAAGTAGAGAATATAGTGATATACCACCTTATTTTCTGCTGCATTTTGTTCTGAACCTCATAACTAAGTTTTAGCAAAAAAGAAGGCCCTGGAGGGTACCTAATTAGAGTGGACCTAATTAGGTTTCCAGGTTCAATTCCTGGAGCCATGCAAGATGTGCACTGACTGACATGTTCTAACTATACCAGAGGTAAGTGTACTAATTATAAACTAGTATTGGATACTTACAAAAGTTAACTAAGTTCACTCTGGTCTATCTTAATAGACTAGAGTTACGTTAGTTAACAAAGGTAGAGTTAGAGTTATTATGTTAATGTAACTCTAGTCTACTACCAAGGTAGACCTTGCCAGCCCATAGTATTTCAGATCTTTATAGTTCTCACTGTTGTTTAGTCTTACGGTTAACAATAGGTAAGTTTATATGGCATGCGCACAAGGTAACTCTAGCCCACTATAGTTAGTACATTAAGAGTTGCCTCATTTAACTAAGTTAACTCTAGTCTTCCTTAATAGTAGACTGGAGTTACGTTAGTTAACTAAGGTAGAGTTAACTCACTCTACTTCAGTTGACTAACGCAACTCTAGTCTACTACTAAGGAAGACCAGAGTTAACTAAGTTAAGTAAGGCAACTCTTAATCTACTAACTATATAGTGGACTAGAGTTACCTTGTGCGCATGTCATATAAACTTACCTAATGTTAACCGTGAGGCTAACCGTAATTACTAGACATCAGTGAGAACTATGATGCCAACAATCTAAGACCATAATCAGCATGATTAAACGAGACCAGCCAAAGCCACGGCGATCCAAAGATAGAGTTGGCGTAAGTTCAGTGTTGTTTGACTTCGGTTGTTTCTATTTTCTTTGTTAGTTCAGCATTCGTTTCAATGCGGTAGTTGCACTATATTTTCTACTGAGTTTTAACAAAAGAAAAGGCCCTGGAGGGTACCTAATTAGATTGGACCTAATTAGGTTTCCAGGTTCAATTCCTGGAGCCACACAGATGCGCAGTAACTGATATACAACACTAAATATACTTCGCATAGTTGGCAAAGGTAAGTAATACTAATATAAACCTAGATACTTACAGTTATAACTATACTTCACATAGTATTAATAATATTACATGTTAATAATATTAGTTACATTTCCTCTTTAACTAATAAACTAATACAACGTAACTGATAAAATTTATTTTAATAAGGCTTGTTGGCTTTATTAAAGTGGAACTAACACCTTATATGATTTTTTGTGTGTGATATGTTTGGATCATTTCAAGAAGAAATGGAATATGTCTTTATATTCGTGTATATTAGGCTCTTTTACTACATATTGTAAGGTGTATACTATATAGTAACTAATATGCACTAACTGAATTAGGTAGGTGTTACCTTAAAATTAGGCATACCTTAGTATATTAAGAAGACTATAGTCTATATAATATGCTCAGTAATTGTGTTTAATTTTTGCATTATTATGTGATTTGTTTACCAGATATGAGTGAGCTTGTTACCTACTGGACCGGCGTGATGTTCTGTGAAGAGAGAACGCCGAAGAGATAAAACCATAAACAGCATTATAAAAGGAGATCAACCGAAGCCACGACGATCTAAATATTAGAGTTGGCGTAAGTTTGTTGATTTTATTTTGTTTGTGGTTGCGGTCAAAAGCACACAATAACAATAACATTGCAGACGTGACATAGCAAAACATAGTAGAGAATATAGTGACATTTTAATAGAGCACAAAACTATTGATACTCCGTAAATTATCAACATTTTATATTCTAAACGTTTCGACATGTAATACAAGTCATTTTCAGTAGGATAACTGTTAATTTAAAAGTTGCGCTATTACTATGCGTAATACGCTGTTCATATTAATAGCTTTTAGTTTTAAATTAACAGCTATTCTACTGAAGATGACTTGTATTACAATGTCGAAACGTTCAGAATAAAAAACGTTGACAATTTACGGATCAATAGTTTTGTGTTTTATTAAAATACTCTATGGCAGTCGAAAATATAGTGATATACCACCTTGTTTTCTACTTCATTTTGTTTTGTCACGTTTTAACACGTTTTAACAAAAAAAGGCCCTGGAGGGTACCTAATTAGAGTGGACCTAATTAGGTTTCCAGGTTCAATTCCTGGAGCCATGCAAGATGGTGAACGACTGACATATTCTAACTATACTAGAGGTAAGTGTACTAATTATAAACTAGTACTGGATACTTGCAAAAGTTAACAAAGGTAACTGTAGTCTACCTCGATAGTAGACTAGAGTTACGTTAACTAACGTAACTTTAGTCTATTACTAAGGTAGATTACAGTTACCTTTGTTAACCCATAGTATTTCAGATCTCTATAGTTCTTACTGTTGTCTTGTCTTACGGTTAACATTAGGTAAGTTTATATGACATGCACACAAGGTAACTCTAGTCCACTATAGTCCACTATAGTTAGTAGATTAAGAGTTGCCTTACTTAACTTAGTTAACTCTGGTCTTCCTTAGTAGTAGACTGGAGTTACGTTAGTCAACTGAAGTAGAGTTAACTCTACCTATATCCTTACTCTTTGACTGAGATGTCGACACAAAGTGGTAGTTTCGGCGTTCCTCGGAATTCGTCGGTTTCCGACGCTGCTCGAAGATTTTCCGAATACTATTTTTTCAAAATTTTTCTCTAGCTCGAAGATTTTGCTCCTTGAAAGTCCTCTAAATTTTCATGCATCCTAACTTTGTTTTAAGGTAATATGCTTTATTTTCTATCATTATTTGTAGCAAAGTACTTAGATTGTGCATAGAGATCGATTTTTGAGAGATCAGACTGGAAATAAGTACAATTTTCGAGTATTGTAAGTTTGTGCTTTCCAAGCATGGCTATGGTCGCATGTAAGATTAAGGCTACCGTTTTCAGTTGAAGTTGGTTCGATAATAATACCATGAAATCCGCTATAGAAACTGAATGAGGTCTTGAATTGTTGAGATTGTCGAAGAAAGTATGCTGAGACAGTTCTATGTATAGAGTTGGTTCTGGTTCAAATTTATTGAAAAAAGGCAATTTAATTTTAATTTTGTGAATTTCGATTACAAAACATGCCTTGGACTGTCGACCAATTGATTTCGTCAGGCGATTACAGACTTGTGAGAGGAGGGGGGTAGCCTAATTACTAAAATGTAGTGAAAAAAGGACTTTCCATCTAATGGTGGGAGCAGGTTGGCGGGAACACTGGAGAATAAAGGTCCTGTCACAATGCAATTTTTCTTGCAACTTGAAATGCAATTCTACTATTAGGAGATGTAAAATTGGCAAATGCAAGTTTCCATCACAGTTTGCTGGGGTTTTTTAACGTACCAAACATTTGTCACAAATTTACTTAAGAGTAGATTTTCCCTGTAGCAAAAAAGATGGCAAATGTCGATTTTACCAGAGTGCATGGCAGTCTGAAATTGTTTAAACAGGCAAATTAACGTCTTTTGAAGAACAGACAGAAGACAATAGGTTATTTTCACACTTGTGTTAAAATTTCAATCCAGTAGCTTTGTTTCTTGTCATCTTTTCCCACGTATTCTTTCTTGATACCTGCAATGCATTCTGGTAAAATCGACATGTCGCCATCTTTTTTGCTACGGTGAATGCAAGGAAAAGTGCACCGTGTGACAGGGCCTTAAGGGTAAGAGGTGGATAGAGAAGGAGACGGAGCAGTTACAAGTGCAAGAAAAATTGCACCGTGTGACAGGGCCTTGAGGGTGGGAGGTGGATAGGAGGAGACGGAGCAGAATGTGGGAGTCGTGCAAGGTCGGGATGTTAAAAAAGAACAAGGAATGTTATGTTTTTAATGCCTTTTAGACTTTTCTTGAGGCAATTAAAATTCAAACTGTCAAATCCAAACACTGTACAGAATGGCCGACTTTACATGGTCTTTAGTTTTTACACAACCACTTGCATTGTTATCTTTTGCAGTTTGTTTACCATTTCAGTTATCTATCTTCAATAGAATTCTTTGAAATTTGTTTGTAGATCGACAAAATGCTTAACCTCCTCTCAACAACTGGAAGATTATGAAAAATGAAATTGTTAAAGGTATTGGAATATTGCATGTACAATATTGAATATGGGACAATTTGGGACGGTATAATTTTGGACATGACGGTTTCATTCTCACCTAATTTGACGATTATTTTGTGGGTACACATACCGTGGAATCTCATGTGCTCCAGAAGCATTTTAATCTTAGAAAAAGTCAAATAATGATGAACTGTGTTTTAAAAGAAAGTTAGAATCTTATTTGGTTCAAATCAATTGAATTATGGCCCAAGAGTTCATGAAAACACATACAAAAGGCTTTCTTAAAAAACTGAAATATCAAATCTAGCAATTTTATATGTTATGCCTCTAAACAACACAATTCTGTTTCTAAAAATTGGTACCCTACTAGACCTATATGCATGATTATACTAATTTGGACATATTTATTTTTACCCATTAAAATATAAATTTGTGTTTAATCATTCGTGTTTGTCATTATTTGACTTTGTAATGTTGGTTAAACATAAGGAGATTGAGGTGACTTTGCCAGAAACAAAAACATCCATTATTATACTAAAATTTCAATATATGTAGCAATTAAAACTAACCACAGGAAATATATTTCTACTTTTTAATTGAAATGTTTCTGTTATATGCACTATATCATATTTTTGATAAAAAATTACAACACCTATGTTATTTCCTGGTTTACTATCTCAATCATCTTTTGTTTAAGCTGGCTTTGAGTGTTCATTTGAAAGTTTGGAAAGTTCATTTGAAAATCACAATAGTTCTCAATGTTATATTGGACCCTTTAAAGTTAAAAAAATACTTTGTAATATTTTATACTACTGGTAATTTATCTTAGATACAGACTTTGTGATTTTGTACTAGAATGTTGACTTTCAAACTTTAAGATGAACTACTTATTAAGGACAAAATAAGCTAGCATATTGTCTTTTGTTTACAAAGTGGAACTTGTTTGGAATTGAGATGAACTGATGCAGTTGTTCTTTAACTTTATCAATTAATTACATATCTTAAATGAAAAAGAAAACCACAACTTGCCAAATAAATTCTGTGGGCTCTTTTTATTAGCAAAGAAAAGATGTGGCGGATGTAAGAATTTAAGAGTAAAAAAGTTTCCTTGGACTAAAAAAATTGACAGTATGCCAGATTTTCTAGATAAACAAGCAGTACAGATGTTGGCCAATAATAAGTATAAGTAACTACAATTTTTAATTTTAAAAGTTTTCTATTGATGCCTGGATACAGTAAATACTTTACCAGAGTTCTTCGTATTACATCGACTTGAAAAAGTTTTAAGTCACATGAAGCATTTAGTTGATACTATGCAATTTCAAATTTTACAGACTTCTTAATTAACATGCCAAATTTACCTTGTTGAACATAAGGTCTTTCCTGAGAAAAAGTAAAACTGTCTGGCATTATATGGAGTAGAATAATTTAAATTAGTTTGAGACTTTGATTTGATAACAATTTTGATTTGTACTATTTACAATACAAGTGACCGGGTTGTATCGGATATAGAAACCCAAGCTGAAGGCGAGATATCTGACATACACAGATGCGAATGTTGTAAATGGCTTGTGAAACTCGTCAATTTTATACATCAGATCTATAGCAAAGTGATTTTGAAAATACCGATTCTGTAAGATGAGAAAATGATTTCTTTTGTGTTTCCTGTATGATTTATTACTTTATAAGTTTCTTAATTAAAATTACAACATATTGCCTACTGGAACTTTTTATATTGTTTGGTTGTGGTGAATTTGTATTTTGGCAATTGAAATATTTCTGAATTTGTATGTGCATTTCCTTTGCTTCAGTTCAAGTTTACATTTCAAATATTCCACTTTGTAATACTTGCGTGGTAATAATAATATAAGAAAACAGGTTTACATGGCTCTTGAATATAGTCTTTTCAACAAGTAAGTAAAGATGAATTTATACTTCAAAGAGATATGTTCCTAACCTGACAATGGTACTTTCCAAAAAGACTAAATTTAAATTGATTCTTCGAATAAATTTTTTACTTTTCAATCCAAGATCAATCTAAGTTATGTATTTCTACTTTTATTTTGGTCTCTTTAACACTGAAACTATCAATTGTATATAAAGCAACTTCACTATCGAGTGACTTCATTAGTTGCTGGGCAAAGCCAAAGCATTGATTTTTCGGCTGTTTTCAATGAAAAATAGAATTTTGCCCAAAGTTATCTCAAATAAATTATCACAATTTGAACAAAAAGCTTCTGTTCTTGTGCCCACCAGAAAAATGAGATGTCTGAGACTTTCTTTGTATTTTTTTGCGAAAAATAGATCGCATGCACTGTTATGCAAAGAAAAGTGTAAGAGATTGGTTTCTGAAAAATGTCGTGCTACACACAATATTCTAAAAATGCTTGGTTTTTATTCTATGTATTTTTGAATTTTTTGTTAAAAAAAATAAAGGTAGCAATGTTTAGTGCATTTCACATTGTCAGGTTAGAAACGCAATAAGAAAAATGTGGCTCCGAACATTACAGCTTGGTCAATTTGGAATTTATAAAAAAATCGTTTCTTCGTTGTTTTTCGACGTTTTGAAGGGTTGTTTCGAGTACAAAAAAGTATTTTTAGGAAGAATTATGTGCCCACGTTACATGTCTCAAAGCCATCAAAATTCGTTGGTAATTCGTGCATGTATTTTTTCTGACTTATAAAAGCACAATTGATTAAAAATAATATTTTTCTTTTGACAAAAATACCTTTCTTCTGTGAGGCTGGCTGTATTTGAAAAAGCGTTGGTCAACGCTCCGCCAAAACTCGTGGGTTTTCTCCGGGTACTCCGGTTCTTCCCACTGGGAGAGTTGACAGGGTAGTTACATATGGTTATAAAAATGTGACTAACTTTTAAAAACCTTTCTACTTAGACTTGTTAAGCCTTCTCGTCATCTCTATCAGTTGCATGTTTTGAGCCACATGTTTTTCTTTGTAATTGTGAAACAACTCGTTATATGCTGGGTAAACCTTTGCAAAACTCTCAAAATTTATCACTTCAAGTTGTTTCATTGTTATAATATATTTTGAAGTATAAACATTTACTTACGTTGAAAAGACCCAAGTTTTTTAGGACTTTGTTCATTCACTTGTGTTATTGTTCTCTCTGCCATGTTCTGTTTTCTTCTGTTGTTATTTTAATAAGTACAATGTGTGGTAGTTAATCTCTTTTTATTGTTATTCAAATTGTATGTAATCTTTACAAATTTTTTCAATAAATTGTTTACAAAATTTACTTGTGACCCCTTTTTAATTAAAAATTCAATTCCCATGGGAATTGAGAAATTGAATAAAAAAAATCCCCCTACCCCGGCCAGCTCCCCAAGTGCCACTTCCACCTAAGTAGAAGTACTTATACATGTAGTACAAGTACTTCTACTTATTCACGGTGGAAGTAGCACTCGGAGAACTGGCCGGGGTAGCCGGCAAAGAGAAGACCAACTTTGCAAGTGCTAATACAATTGCTAAGTTGATCTTCCCTAGAGAGCAGCCGCGCGTACCTAACAAATTAAAACAACAAACGTTAGTGACTTAAGTACTTAGCATGCAAATTTGATTCCCAAAGCCAAAATGTCAAGTGCCCCCCGCTGATCCTACCAACTGCCTACCTGCCTCAGTTCTAAGCTGTCTTCCTCAGTTCTAAGCTCCTGCATTCCATTCGTTACCTTCACTTTCCTCACCATCGCACAGTCACTCACAGCTGATAAACCCGCATGCACCACCACCACCCCGACTGCCACCCAATTTCGAAAATTAAAAGAGTTAAAATTTCGGTAAAGTATGCATTTTAAATGCAATTTATTTGGATATTTTAGATCAAACGTAAACAGAAAAAGCTCGTACATAAAAACAGGTGAGAATTCTATTTAAAATTTGCTTGCAAAATATAAAACTTAATTCGCATTTTTCTTAGTTAATAGTATAGATCAATTTAGTTGATGTTGAAACCTACTCTTAACTGTTTTGTTAGAAGTGACGACAGATTTTGGTTTTTAAGCATACTTTCAAAAATTTTAATTCCTTTAATAAACCTAACCCCATGCAACTTACACACGGCGCACACCCTCGCAGTCCATACATTTAGCTAATAAATTACGTTATAAACAAAAAAGCAAAATAAAAAGATAAATTACGTTATCTCTAGCTACTTAAACCCACTTAGACTGAGTTTTTGATTGAATTTTCAAACGTAAAACCTTAGCTGAATGGGCATGGGCTTTTCGTTGTGTTAACTGTTCCGGAGTAAATATAAACCTGGGGCCGGTTGTATCAAAGGCGTTTAGCTTAAACGGTGGATAAGTGAAATTTAAAAATCAGTTTTACACCTAGTACGGAACCGAAATTATGAGTTGAAATAGAATAAATATTTAGTTTTATATATAATTGTTCTTCTCAGGTCAAATAACTTCAGCTGGTTTGTTTATACAACATGGAAACTTGTTTCATATTTTTGACTTATCCACCGTTTAAGCTAAACGCCTTTGATACAACCGGCCCCTGATACTTACCAAAGTCCAAGGCTGGGTCAAATAAGCATGAGAATTAGGCAAAAATAAAAAGCAATTGAAACTCAACAGATTCACTAAAGTTGTTTTTTTTTTGGCAACTTATATCCTTAAGTGTAGATGACATGCAATTTTTAATGCCGTAATTCTCACACTTATTTAACCGAAACGCCTTCATTTGCATGGTACCCCGCAGCTGCTCTCAAACCACCTTCGTAATTTGCTTTAGTGTACACAAACAATGACTTCATTGTTCCTGCTTACCAAAACAAATCTGAAAGCACCAAGATACTTATCATATTAATAATCAAAGAGGATTCGCATTATGCAGTAATTACCATAAACAGACGCATCACCATTGAAACAAAGCATGCTGTATTCCCATGGGAATTTAAAATGCACAAAAAAATATAATGATCCTACTGATTTGCATGGATGTATGAACCAAATTAGCTAAGAAACAAAGAAATGATATATTCCCTTGGGAATTTAATGTAGCAAAAAGATGGCGGGTGTTGATTTTACCAGAATGCCTTGCGGTCTGAAATCGTTTAAAAACTTAAGGTAAATTAACCTCGTTTGAGGAACAGACAGATAGGTTATTTTGTCACTTGTGTTAAAATTCCGTCCATTAGCTTATGTTAAATATCATTTCACTGGTATTCTTGATTGATACCCGCATTAAATTCTGGTAAAATCGACATGCCACCATTTGTTTTGCTACGGTGAATTGGAATACAAGTCAAATTTTCTCGCTTTTTAACCAGAGAACACATTCTTTAAAGGTAGAACGACGGAATTGATCGTTTACAATCGACGCCATCTTTGTTGACGTTTGAAACACATGGCAACCACAAAGTATCTATTCATTATATCTGATCCTATCGAGCCATACATCTTTAAAGTATCATTCATAATACGCTAAAACTAACGATGAAATAGTAAATTGACACTAGTGTTTCGCTGTAAACAGCTGAAGTAATCTGCAGAGTCAACCAAGATGGCGCCCAATCACGCGAAATGACGGCATGTGCAAACCAAAAATAGTGACCAAATCCATCAACTATAATTTAGTGGCATTATTACGAAACTTATTTTTGTAAAACGTTCAATCCTACATGTTATTTTGTTTTGTTTTTAGAAATATCCAAATCCAAATGTTAGAGACGAAATTTCCAGGCGTTAAGGTATTGTTTCTTTAAAAAATATTGTCGACATTTACCATATTTTTACCTGTTTTTTGACTCGAAAATTGACTGCCAAACTCCTAGGTATTCTATTTAATTATTTTGTTGAATGTATTTGATATCAATGTTATTTCAATCCAATTTTTTTCACTTAATTTGCTGTCTTCTCTTTTTCATTAACGAGAAATATCTATTAAATCCTCTTTGATCCCTCAATAATAAGTATCTTGTTTTCCACTAACTTGCACATTACCACTACTTTCTATTACAATGTCGTGTCTTCTCATTCTTGTGGATTGTTGTTTTGTGGGTCTTGTCGTCCAGGATCGTTCATTCTTTTCTTTTCTTGTGCGTTTTTTTCACATCCCATCACCCTTTGCAATAGTAGAAAGAATTAAATCATGAGATGATAGTTACGAGTAATTTATAAACTATAACATATTAAACAATTATTGGATGAGGTTTTTGTGATATGCGGAATTATCAATGTCGAGGTAAGAGTTATCAGCCGAGCCGAAGGCGAGTCAGATAACTCTTACCGAGAGATTGATAATTTTGCATATCACAAAAACCGAATCCGATAATTGCTTTATTATACATTTTAAGTCTTTTTCCTCGAGCAATTGACGCATTTCGCCCTCGGAAGAGCTTAAAAAGGAAGATGCCATAACATGAAACAGAAAATATCGAAAAAATGTTGTTGCCATGCCAACCATTGATGCCAACGAATACCGCATACTGTAATAATCTGCACCGTAGGCTCAACATCCAGATAACTCAGTTATCTGCTAGCAGATAACTGAGTTATCTGCAGATTGTGTGATAGTCGCATTTATCTGCATACAACTGATCAATCACAACGCATAAAACAACTGCAATGTATAATAAAATAGTTTATTAATTAGGCCGGCCAAATTATTGTGTAAGCTGTTAATATGAAATTTTTTTATTAAAATCTCGAGAATCATTAGTAAATCGTGAACAAAACACAAAAGAAAATCATAGCCGTGAAGGAGTCTTTATTTCTCACACGCACACAACTTGCAGCTACCCTAATTTATGATTTTAAATCAAAATATCTCGAGAATTAAACAACACGTAAGGAATGTGTAAATTCTTAAAGCTCTTTCGAACAATAAAAATTAATATCTCGCACTAATCTCTCTCAAAAGCTCTCTCAAATTTATTACCAATATCTCTTCAACTATTACTTTGCAGGTGAAATGTAACTTCTATCAAAACTAGCTTACTTCAAGTTGTTTGGGAATTAAGATTTTACGTGTCAACGAGATCAAATATGAATCTAAGATGGCAGACAGCGCATTAAATTTCTATCTTTATGACCAACTCCCCAACGAAAGGCTTTAATTCGCTCGAAAGTCGAATTTTGTTTTTTTATTGTTTAATGTAGTGAAAGATCCTGTGTGCTTTTTACAGCACTGCCAACACTAGCAACGTTAGTGCGAGATGTTAATTTTTATTGAAACGAAAGCTGAACTGCTAAAGAAAATAGAAACGACAAGATAAAATCAAAAAACTTACTTTCACTCTATCTTTGGATCTTCTTGGCTTCGGTTGTTCTCGTTTCATCATGCTGTTTATGGTTTCATCTGGTTGGCGCACTCTCTTCATGGAACATCACGCCGGTCCAGTAGGTAACTAGCTCACTCGTGTCCAGTCAACCAACATAAAATAAGGAGAAAATTAATGTTACAAAATATTTTAGAATATAGGACACTAAGCGTTAATTGAAATTGACTTTAACAAACCGTACATTGTGATAGTATTTGCATCTTAACATCTGATGGAGACGGCTTGTGATTTACTTCTTATGTCGATATGAATTCTTTCCCATCTTGTTGCGTCATTAGTTGATGGTTGTTGTATTCACTTTTTACTTGGCATTCTTTGAAAAAAAAATTACGATGTTCAGAAAACTGTTTACAAGATAAGCAAAGAAAACTACGTTCACAAGCATTAGAGAGGACTAAGTAATTATAATAGGCGTGACAGGTCACAGAGGTTAGTCGACGAAGAAACTCATGGACAAATTCCCGGCATGATGATATTCCGATAGCAAGAAGTACAGCAAGTGTAGAACGTGTACGTGTAAGCTTAAACTGTATCTATGCAACTCCAAGAAAAGCGCAACACAAAATGGCGGAATTTAAAGACATTTCTGGTGTCATTTCCAGTTCCCTAACTTTCGCGGACAAATATATTTATATATTTTTCATCAAATTTTTTTGAAGTAAATCTAGATGGATTTTGTGAATAAACAAATTAAAAAAAGTATTGCCCACGTTAGGAAACTAGAACGGGCGCCCAAGAATGCCCACAATTTCTCCAATCTGGATTATATTTATTGATTGCGCAAATGACTGATAAAAAATAAGAGAGTAATAAAATACCAAATGGTTTCCTCTTCAAGATAGTGTCATACATGCGCGCGGCATTTCGGGATATTTGGGAAAACTCATGTTGAAGTTGAACCTAAGGCAACATGCCAAGTACATGGATGACGCTATCCTGCTCAGGAAACTATTTAGTAATTGTCTTACAAAATGATTACAGTGAAACACAAGTCAACGCCACGGCATTTAAATTTCTCGTGTAGGATTGTTTGATCCTGCACAGTAATAGCCAAGTGGCGCAATCGTCAGAGCAAACGCCTATCACATGTGAGGTCGTGGGTTCAATCCTTACTTCAGACTCGTGACACCCATGTGAGGAGTTAGTCAGTCGTGGGTTTATCCCGGGTACTCCGGTTTGCGAATGTTGACTGGATGGTTAAAATTGTAAAATATCAGTAATCACCGGAACACGGGTACTTAACTAAACTGCTGACGATGAGGCGGAACTCATAATGAATTAATGAAAATGTGTTTCACTGTAGTTATCATATAATGTAATTGCCAAGCTGAATGAATAATTCTCCAGTAACTACGTCATATGAATAATTTACAATTATGAGAGTAGTGGGGGCGGGGGGGCAGCATAAAGATTGAAGTAGTGTCAAGGAAGGGGTACTACCCTGACGGGTACTAGGCGAAGAAGTAGAGTAAACAGGAGGAAGAAAATTAAATTGGAGTAAATAAGGGGGATTGAGGTAAAGAAGGGGAGAAGCAGGATAAAGAAACCAGTGGAAGGGGGTGCTATCCTGGAAGGAGTACCCGGGAAAGAAGAGGGTGAACAGGAGGAAAAGTAGATTGGAGTACAGAAAGGGGAAATTAAACGGATCAGGAAATTCAGACTTGCAATTCAAATGAAAGGCAGCTCATTGGTCATGTAAACACTCGTTAAATCATGGTTCTCGCTTGCCTTTAGCTTGGAATCATCTTTGAATTTGAACTGAAAGTCTGAATTTGCATGTTTCTTGTATAGAGTGCAGTGTATCAGAACAGAAGAGGTTTTGAAGAAAAAGAAAGAAAGAATAAAAGTAAGTTAAAATTTGTAAAGAATAATGAAGAAACTATTGGTACAGCACTTGATACATGATGATAATCATCATTATAAACTCTCTATTAATCCGGGGGGGGGGGGGGTATAATAGAGAATTTGCAATGATAGTAAGTATATTGTAATATTTGGGTTTTTACCACTAAATCCTCTTGAAAGTTCTTTTTGGCTGTGGCTTCTCTCATCACAGTTGTCTGTGCTTGTCTTGCAAAATCTCTGGAATATCTATAACGTGAAGGTCAATATTTAAGATTAGAAAAATAGAAACCGTAAAATAGTAAGAAATTTAAATCGTGGCGAATACTTTTTACGGTCTTGCTGGCATGACAAAAAGAGAGTATAGATTTATAAGATCATGTTGATTTATCCTTTATCTGAACTATATTTAACTTAGATTTTAAAATAGATTTCACCCTGGTAAGCAGACCGAATGGGTTTTCAAACAAGATAACATTTAATGACTAAAACGTGCACAGAATAGTTAGAGAATGCTTACATGTCGAATAAAAATCCAATACTTTTAATGTCCAACTACACAATAGCGATTTTCGTTGCATTTCTAGACTGGAGAAGAAGACGACGCCATTTTGATTTTGATTTCTCCCGACAACGGCAGATTTGTCTTCGCAATTTTTTTCCATTTCTTCGTCGTTTTAGCTCCAATTTGCTCGTTGTGTTTCTTTCGTACCTTCCTCGCCATTTCCGTACAATCAATGGACATTTATACTCAAGATTAAGACTGTATTGAGACTTTCAAAATGTTCGTCAGGAGACATAAAAATCGAAGCTTCTTCTTCGGGTTGCAGAAGCAAATGACGTCAGACGACCTTTGTCCGCCAGCAAATACCCGTATGTATAACATTCAATGATCTTTTTAGGAAGCTGAAAATCGGTTTTTATTGCGCGAACGAAGTGTTTTTGCCATTATTTCTTACTCAGGTCTTTCTTCTGCTACTTTACTTCATGTTTACTTAGGTAACTTGCCAAAAGAAACGCCTGTAAGGGACAATTTTGCAATTTTTTTTATTTGGATGCTGATGAACAAGGGAAGACTCGTTAAAGCTTTCATTGGCAAATATCTTTCCCTCCGTGGCCGAGAGGTAAAGACAACTGTCTTGACTTCGATTTTGGGTGGATCGAGGACCGGTCCAGTTCAACTGAGTTTGGTAAGAATTTAATTCTGATCGATGCTCGATCCACCCAAAACTGAAGTCAAAGCTGGGCGTGGAGTGCAGGAAAACACTAGGCAGTACCGCGAGGCCGAGGAGGCAAACGTTATTTTCCCAGCGTTGTTAACTAATATTTAAGCAAATTTCATTAACTTGACTGTTGGGGACAGACCTGTAGGGTTGGTGCATTGAAGACTTCTCGTCGTTATTTCCCTTCGTTCAAGAAGACAAGTTGTCTTCATCGAGAAATAACGACGAAAAGACTTCAAGACACCACTAAACCACTACACTTTAAAGCTACAGTGTAGTGGTTTAGCTAGCTAAACCACTACACTGTGCCAATAATATATGGCTGACTTCTTCCTAACGCTTACGGTACGACCATGGATGCGCAAAGATGCGCAAACACATTAAAGCCTTGAAAGCAAGTGTTTTCTTTTAGGAAAGAATCAAGGACGACAACGCTTACTAAATCAAAGCCGTCTAGTCATGTTTTAAGTACTTCAGCTGTTTAACGATCTTTTACCAGATCTTTGCAAGAGGAAAAGTAAAATTTTGCATCATTATTATTAACTTTCCGTCAGTCGTTTCTTTCTTGATCGAGCATTATATGCCATTGTGTTCAGTGTCCTTGATATAGGAGCCATATACTTATGGCCTTGGGTTTAATTCCCAAACACTGAATGGCAGTGTTTTGCTCTTCCAATGAGATAACAAGATGGCACTGTAGAACGCGTGGTTTTATATAAGCTTCGAGCGTCAAGATATCCTTGATAGGTAACTATTGATCCTACAATGGCACTTATGTTCACTGCCAATAGGAACGTTTTCAACTCACAGCTTGTACATAATGGCTTTTATAGGTTGTGTCACAAGGAAACTGCAGTTCGGTCGTAAAATCAACTTGTTTTCAAGGTTGCCGGGTTTTAAACATTACTGACACTGTTCATGTTGTAGCTCGGAATTGTAAAACAACGGCGGCAATGCAGTTTTCTTGTGCCATAACCATATAAGCTACGACCGCCAAGCTTTATCCTTGATAGGAAAGAATTGATCCCACCAACGACATTTGTATTCTCTACCGATAGGAACGTTTGAGACTTACAGCTTGTACATAACGCATTTTATCGGTGAGTCGTAAAACCAACCTGTTACTGCTCAGCAAACTACCATTTCCCTCGATCAACGATAGTCGATGAAGCTTGGCGCTCGAGTTGTTCAGCTAAGTTAAACGATCTTTTATGGCGAGGTCTTTTCAAGAAGGCATGAAGCATAGATGCGCAAACACTGTACAGCCTGTAAAGAATATGTCTTCTTTCGGGAAAGAGTCAAAGACGATAACGCTTATTAAATCAAAACTGTGTAGGCATGTTTTAAGTTGCTCAGCTATGTTTAACGATCTTTTATGACCAGGCCTTTGCAAGAAGGAAAGTCGAAGTTTGCATATACTATTGACTTTCCGTCGGTCGTTTCTTTCTTGATCGAGCTTTATATGTCATTGTGTTCAGTGTCCTTGATATAGGAGTCATGTATTTATGGCCTTGGGTTTGATTCCCAAACACTGCATGGCAGTCTTCAGCTCTTTCAAGTAATAAGATAACTTTGGAACAAGATGGCAATGCGTTATTTACTATATGCCTGGTCATGCTGTAACTAATCATGTAGTATATTCTACAAACCTTAACTCAGAACGTTGGCTGTCAGTTTCTATTCGTGGTTGCTTTGAAACATTGCAGATACTGCTAACCTGGCTATAACCTGTAAAATGCTTGGTTTTACACAACCTACGAGCGCCAAGCTTCATCGACTATCGTTGATCGAGGGAACTGGTAGTTTGCTGAGCAGTAACAGGTTGGTTTTACGACTCACCGATAAAATGCGTTATGTACAAGCTGTAAGTCTCAAACGTTCCTATCGGTAGAGAATACAAATGTCGTTGGTGGGATCAATTGTTTCCTATCAAGGATAAAGCTTGGCGGTCGTAGCTTATATAAATGATAAAACCACCCATTTTACAGGTTATGGCACAAGAAAACTGCATTGCCGCCGTTGTTTTACAATTCCGAGCTACAACATTAACAGTGTCAGTAATGTTTAAAACCCGGCAACCTTGAAAACAAGTTGATTTTACGACCGAACTGCAGTTTCCTTGTGACACAACCTATAAAATCCATTATGTACAAGCTGTGAGTTGGAAACGTTCCTGTTGGCAGTGAACATAAGTGTCCATTGTAGGATCAATAGTTACCTATCAAGGATATCTTGACGCTCGTAGCTTATATAAAACCACGCGTTCTACAGTGCCATCTTGTTATCTCATTGGAAGAGCAAAACACTGCCATTCAGTGTTTGGGAATTAAACCCAAGGCCATAAGTATATGGCTCCTATATCAAGGACACTGAACACAATGGCATATAATGCTCGATCAAGAAAGAAACGACTGACGGAAAGTTAATAATAATGATGCAAAATTTTACTTTTCCTCTTGCAAAGATCTGGTAAAAGATCGTTAAACATAGCTGAAGTACTTAAAACATGACTAGACGGCTTTGATTTAGTAATCGTTGTCGTCCTTGATTCTTTCCTAAAAGAAAACACTTGCTTTCAAGGCTTTAATGTGTTTGCGCATCTTTGCGCATCCATGGTCGTACCGTAAGCGTTAGGAAGAAGTCAGCCATATATTATTGGCACAGTGTAGTGGTTTAGCTAGCTAAACCACTACACTGTAGCTTTAAAGTGTAGTGGTTTAGTGGTGTCTTGAAGTCTTTTCGTCGTTATTTCTCGATGAAGACAACTTGTCTTCTTGAACGAAGGGAAATAACGACGAGAAGTCTTCAATGCACCAACCCTACAGGTCTGTCCCCAACAGTCAAGTTAATGAAATTTGCTTAAATATTAGTTAACAACACTAGGAAAATAACGTTTGCCTCCTTGGCCTCGCGGTACTGCCTAGTGTTTTCCTGCACTCCACGCCCAGCTTTGAATTCAGTTTTGGGTGGATCGAGCACCGATCAGAATTAAATTCTTACCAAACTCAGTTGAACTGGACCGGTCCTCGATCCACCCAAAATCGAAGTCAAGACAGTTGTCTTTACCTCTCGGCCACGGAGGGAAAGATATTTGCCAATGAAAGCTCTAACGAGTCTTCTCTTCTTCATCAGCATCGAAATAAAAAAAAAATGCAAAATTGTCCCTTACAGGCGTTTCTTTTGGCAAGTTACCTAACTAAACTGGAAGTAAAGTAGTAGAACAAAGACCTGAGTAAGAAATAATGGCAAAAACATTTCGTTCGCGCAATAAAAACTGATTTTCAGCTTCCTAAAAAGATCATTGAATGTTATACATACGGGTATTTGCTGGCGGACAAAGGTCGTCTGACGTCATTTGCTTCTGCAACCCGAAGAAGAAGCTTCGATTTTTATGTCTCCTGACGAACATTTTGAAAGTCTCAATACAGTCTTAATCTTGAGTATAAATGTCCATTGATTGTACGGAAATGGCGAGGAAGGTACGAAAGAAACACAACGAGCAAATTGGAGCTAAAACGACGAAGAAATGGAAAAAAATTGCGAAGACAAATCTGCCGTTGTCGGGAGAAATCAAAATCAAAATGGCGTCGTCTTCTTCTCCAGTCTAGAAATGCAACGAAAATCGCTATTGTGTAGTTGGACATTAAAAGTATTGGATTTTTATTCGACATGTAAGCATTCTCTAACTATTCTGTGCACGTTTTAGTCATTAAATGTTATCTTGTTTGAAAACCCATTCGGTCTGCTTACCAGGGTGAAATCTATTTTAAAATCTAAGTTAAATATAGTTCAGATAAAGGATAAATCAACATGATCTTATAAATCTATACTCTCTTTTTGTCATGCCAGCAAGACCGTAAAAAGTATTCGCCACGATTTAAATTTCTTTCTATTTTACGGTTTCTATTTTTCTAATCTTAAATATTGACCTTCACGTTATAGATATTCCAGAGATTTTGCAAGACAAGCACAGACAACTGTGATGAGAGAAGCCACAGCCAAAAAGAACTTTCAAGAGGATTTAGTGGTAAAAACCCAAATATTACAATATACTTACTATCATTGCAAATTCTCTATTATACCCCCCCCCCCCCGGATTAATAGAGAGTTTATAATGATGATTATCATCATGTATCAAGTGCTGTACCAATAGTTTCTTCATTATTCTTTACAAATTTTAACTTACTTTTATTCTTTCTTTCTTTTTCTTCAAAACCTCTTCTGTTCTGATACACTGCACTCTATACAAGAAACATGCAAATTCAGACTTTCAGTTCAAATTCAAAGATGATTCCAAGCTAAAGGCAAGCGAGAACCATGATTCAACGAGTGTTTACATGACCAATGAGCTGCCTTTCATTTGAATTGCAAGTCTGAATTTCCTGATCCGTTTAATTTCCCCTTTCTTTTCTCCAATCTACTTTTCCTCCTGTTCACCCTCTTCTTTCCCGGGTACTCCTTCCAGGATAGCACCCCCTTCCACTGGTTTCTTTATCCTACTTCTCCCCTTCTTTACCCCAATCCCCCTTATTTACTCCAATTTAATCTTCTTCCTCCTGTTTACTCTACTTCTTCGCCTAGTACCCGTCAGGGTAGTACCCCTTCCTTGACACTACTTCAATCTTTATGCTGCCCCACCCCCCCCCCCACTACTCTCATAATTGTAAGTTATTCATATGACGTAGTTACTGGAGAATTATTCATTCAGCTTGGCAATTACATTATATGATAACTACAGTGAAACACATTTTCATTAATTCATTATGAGTTCCGCCTCATCGTCAGCAGTTTAGTTAAGTACCCGTGTTCCGGTGATTACTGATATTTTACAATTTTAACCATCCAGTCAACATTCGCAAACCGGAGTACCCGGAATAAACCCACGACTGACTAACTCCTCACATGGGTGTCACGAGTCTGAAGTAAGGATTGAACCCACGACCTCACATGTGATAGGCGTTTGCTCTGACGATTGCGCCACTTGGCTATTACTGTGCAGGATCAAACAATCCTACACGAGAAATTTAAATGCCGTGGCGTTGACTTGTGTTTCACTGTCATCATTTTGTAAGACAATTACTAAATAGTTTCCTGAGCAGGATAGCGTCATCCATGTACTTGGCATGTTGCCTTAGGTTCAACTTCAACACGAGTTTTCCCAAATATCCCGAAATGCCGCGCGCATGTATGACACTATCTTGAAGAGGAAACCATTTGGTATTTTATTACTCTCTTATTTTTTATCAGTCATTTGCGCAATCAATAAATATAATCCAGATTGGAGAAATTGTGGGCATTCTTGGGCGCCCGTTCTAGTTTCCTAACGTGGGCAATACTTTTTTTAATTTGTTTATTCACAAAATCCATCTAGATTTACTTCAAAAAAATTTGAGAAAAATATATAAATATATTTGTCCGCGAAAGTTAGGGAACTGGAAATGACACCAGAAATGTCTTTAAATTCCGCCATTTTGTGTTGCGCTTTTCTTGGAGTTGCATACATACAGTTTAAGCTCACACGTACACGTTCTACACTTGCTGTATTTCTTGCTATCGGGGTATCATCATGCCGGGAATTTGTCCATGAGTTTCTTCGTCGACTAACCTCTGTGACCTGTCACGCCTATTATAATTACTTAGTCCTCTCTAATGCTTGTGAACGTAGTTTTCTTTGCTTATCTTGTAAACAGTTTTCTGAACATCGTAATTTTTTTTTCAAAGAATGCCAAGTAAAAAGTGAATACAACAACCATCAACTAATGATGCAACAAGATGGGAAAGAATTCATATCGACATAAGAAGTAAATCACAAGCCGTCTCCATCAGATGTTAAGATGCAAATACTATCACAATGTACGGTTTGTTAAAGTCAATTCAATTAAAGCTTAGTGTCCTATATTCTAAAATATTTTGTAACATTAATTTTCTCCTTATTTTATGTTGGTTGACTGGACACGAGTGAGCTAGTTACCTACTGGACCGCCTTGATGCTCCATGAAGAGAGTGCGCCAACCAGATGAAACCATAAACAGCATGATGAAACGAGAACAACCGAAGCCAAGAAGATCCAAAGATAGAGTGAAAGTAAGTTTTTTTATTTTATCTTGTCGTTTCCATTTTTTTAGCAGTTCAGCTTTTGTTTCAATAAAAATTAACATCTCGCACTAACGTTGCTAGTGTCGGTAGTACTGTAAAAAGCACACAGGATCTTTCACTACCTGAAACAATAAAAAAAAACAAAATTCGACTTTCGAGCGAATTAAAGCCTTTCGTTGGGGAGTTGGTCGTAAAGATAGAAATTTAATGCGCTGTCTGCCATCTTAGATTCATATTTGATCTCGTTGACACGTAAAATCTTGATTCCCAAACAGCTTGAAGTAAGCTAGTTTTGATATAAGTTACATTTCACGTGCACAGTAATTCTCAAAGAGATATCGGCAATAAATTTGAGAGAGCTTTTGAGAGAGATTAGTGCGAGATATTAATTTTTATTGTTCGAAAGAGCTTTAAGAATTTACACATTCCTTACGTGTTGTTTAATTCTCGAGATATTTTAATCTAAATTCATAAATTAGGGTAGCTGCAAGTTGTGTGCGTGTGAGAAATAAAGACTCCTTCACGGCTATGATTTTCTTTTGTGTTTTGCTCACGATTTATTAATGATTCTCGAGATTTTAATAAAAAAATTTCATATTAACAGCTTACACAATAATTTGGCCGGCCTAATTAATACTATTTTATGATATACTGAGTGTCAAAGTTCATTTATTCCTGTTTCTTATTGGTTAAGAACGTATCACGTGATAGTGGAGAAATTCTATTGTCTCCCTGGCAACGTAGCTAAGCGGTGGACATTACTTTTATTCACCGGTAGACAACAAATCCACAAAGCCTCACGTAGCCATGTCAGGTAAAAGGTAATCCTTTTTACACATGTTTGATTGATTTGTGGTACTTTTCTTCTCTTTTGGCACTCAGTATATAATAAAATACTTATTGACTGAGACCTCGGGAAAGCAGTATGTTTTGTGGACCCTCGACATCGACAGTCTCTGGTCCACAAAACATACTGTTTCCCTCGGTCTCAGTCAATAAGTGTTAATTACTATACATTGCAGTTGTTTTATGCGTTGTGATTGGTCAGTTGTATGCAGATAACTCAGTCATACAATAAGAATACATAGAAGGGCCACTCAGCAGTGCAACATGTCACACTATGTTTATGCAGTTTACTGGCTGCCACCAGCCAGTTCAGCATTCCTATTGGCCAGAAAATGCAATTGACTGGCTGAGAAAATGCTAATAACGTGCGTAATGCGACATGCGCGGCTTCAAAAACTCCAAAGGCTCCGACGCGAGTGGCCCTTCTATGTATTCTTAATCTATGGCTCAGTTATCTGCTAGCAGATAACTGAGTTATCTGCATGTTGAGCCTACGGTGCAGATTATTACAGTATGCGGTATTCGTTGGCATCAATGGTTGGCATGGCAACAACATTTTTTCGATATTTTCTGTTTCATGTTATGGCATCTTGCTTTTTAAGCTCTTCCGAAGGCGAAATTCGTCAATTGCTCGAGGAAAAAGACTTACAATGTATAATAAAGCAATTATCGGATTCGGTTTTTGTGATATGCAAAATTATCAATGTCTTGGTAAGAGTTATCTGACTCGCCTTCGGCTCGGCTGATAACTCTTACCTCGACATTGATCATTTCGCATATCACAAAAACCTCATCCAATAAGTGCTTAATATGTTATAGTTTACTTATTAAGCTTTGTGGAAACACCACGTAAATTTATTATTGCAATAATAAATTTACGTGGTGTTTCCACAAAGCTTAATAAGTATATTGTATTCACCATGCAAACGTACAAGAAACTTATCATGTTATAGTTTATAAATTATTCGTAACTATCATCTCATGACTTAATTCTTTCTACTATTGCAAAGGGTGATGGGATGTGAAAAAAACGCACAAGAAGAGAAAAGAATGAACGATCCTGGACGGCAAGACCCACAAAACAACAATCCACAAGAATAAGAAGACACGACATTGTAATAGAAAGTAGTGGTAATGTGCAAGTTAGTAGAAAACAAGATACTTATTATTGAGGGATCAAAGAGGATTTAATAGATATTTCTCGTTAATGAAAAAGAAAAGACAGCAAATTAAGTGAAAAAAATTGGATTGAAATAACATTGATATCAAATACATTCAACAAAATAATTAAATAGAATATCTAGGAGTTTGGCAGTCAATTTTCGAGTCAAAAAACAGGTAAAAATATGGTAAATGTCGACAATATTTTTTAAAGAAACAATACCTTAACGCCTGGAAATTTCGTCTCTAACATTTGGATTTGGATATTTCTAAAAACAAAACAAAATAACATGTAGGATTGAACGTTATTTTGTTTTCGTTAAGTTTCGTAATAATGCCACTAAATTATAGTTGATGCATTTTGTCACTATTCTTGGTTTGCACATGCCGTCATTTCGTGTGATTGGGCGCCATCTTGGTTGACTCTGCAGATTACTTCAGCTGTTTACAGCGAAACACTAGTGTCAATTTACTATTTCATCGTTAGTTTTAGCGTATTATGAATGATACTTTAAAGATGTATGGCTCGATAGGATCAGATATAATGAATAGATACTTTGTGGTTGCCATGTGTTTCAAACGTCAACAAAGATGGCGTCGATTGTAAACGATCAATTCCGTCGTTCTACCTTTAAAGAATGTGTTCTCTGGTTAAAAAGCGAGAAAATGTGACTTGTATTCCAATTCACCGTAGCAAAACAGATGGTGGCATGTCGATTTTACCAGAATTTAATGCGGGTATCAATCAAGAATACCAGTGAAATGATATTTAAGATAAGCTAATGGACGGAATTTTAACACAAGTGACAAAATAACCTATCTGTCTGTTCCTCAAACGAGGTTAATTTACCTTAAGTTTTTAAACGATTTCAGACCGCAAGGCATTCTGGTAAAATCAACACCCGCCATCTTTTTGCTACATTAAATTCCCAAGGGAATATATCATTTCTTTGTTTCTTAGCTAATTTGGTTCATACATCCATGCAAATCAGTAGGATCATTATATTTTTTTGTGCATTTTAAATTCCCATGGGAATACGGCATGCTTTGTTTCAATGGTGATGCGTCTGTTTATGGTAATTACTGCATAATGCGAATCCTCTTTGATTATTAATATGATAAGTATCTTGGTGCTTTCAGATTTGTTTTGGTAAGCAGGAACAATGAAGTCATTGTTTGTGTACACTAAAGCAAATTACGAAGGTGGTTTGAGAGCAGCTGCGAGGTACCATGCAAATGAAGGCGTTTCGGTTAAATAAGTGTGAGAATTACGGCATTAAAAATTGCATGTCATCTACACTTAAGGATATAAGTTGCCAAAAAAAAAAACAACTTTAGTGAATCTGTTGAGTTTCAATTGCTTTTTATTTTTGCCTAATTCTCATGCTTATTTGACCCAGCCTTGGACTTTGGTAAGTATCAGGGGCCGGTTGTATCAAAGGCGTTTAGCTTAAACGGTGGATAAGTCAAAAATATGAAACACGTTTCCATGTTGTATAAACAAACCAGCTGGGGTTATTTGACCTGAGAAGAACAATTATATATAAAACTAAATATTTATTCTATTTCAACTCATAATTTCGGTTCCGTACTAGGTGTAAAACTGATTTTTAAATTTCACTTATCCACCGTTTAAGCTAAACGCCTTTGATACAACCGGCCCCAGGTTTATATTTACTCCGGAACAGTTAACACAACGAAAAGCCCATGCCCATTCAGCTAAGGTTTTACGTTTGAAAATTCAATCAAAAACTCAGTCTAAGTGGGTTTAAGTAGCTAGAGATAACGTAATTTATCTTTTTATTTTGCTTTTTTGTTTATAACGTAATTTATTAGCTAAATGTATGGACTGCGAGGGTGTGCGCCGTGTGTAAGTTGCATGGGGTTAGGTTTATTAAAGGAATTAAAATTTTTGAAAGTATGCTTAAAAACCAAAATCTGTCGTCACTTCTAACAAAACAGTTAAGAGTAGGTTTCAACATCAACTAAATTGATCTATACTATTAACTAAGAAAAATGCGAATTAAGTTTTATATTTTGCAAGCAAATTTTAAATAGAATTCTCACCTGTTTTTATGTACGAGTTTTTTCTGTTTACGTTTGATCTAAAATATCCAAATAAATTGCATTTAAAATGCATACTTTACCGAAATTTTAACTCTTTTAATTTTCGAAATTGGGTGGCAGTCGGGGTGGTGGTGGTGCATGCGGGTTTATCAGCTGTGAGTGACTGTGCGATGGTGAGGAAAGTGAAGGTAACGAATGGAATGCAGGAGCTTAGAACTGAGGAAGACAGCTTAGAACTGAGGCAGGTAGGCAGTTGGTAGGATCAGCGGGGGGCACTTGACATTTTGGCTTTGGGAATCAAATTTGCATGCAAAGTACTTAAGTCACTAACGTTTGTTGTTTTAATTTGTTAGGTACGCGCGGCTGCTCTCTAGGGAAGATCAACTTAGCAATTGTATTAGCACTTGCAAAGTTGGTCTTCTCTTTGCCGGCTACCCCGGCCAGTTCTCCGAGTGCTACTTCCACCGTGAATAAGTAGAAGTACTTGTACTACATGTATAAGTACTTCTACTTAGGTGGAAGTGGCACTTGGGGAGCTGGCCGGGGTAGGGGGATTTTTTTTATTCAATTTCTCAATTCCCATGGGAATTGAATTTTTAATTAAAAAGGGGTCACAAGTAAATTTTGTAAACAATTTATTGAAAAAATTTGTAAAGATTACATACAATTTGAATAACAATAAAAAGAGATTAACTACCACACATTGTACTTATTAAAATAACAACAGAAGAAAACAGAACATGGCAGAGAGAACAATAACACAAGTGAATGAACAAAGTCCTAAAAAACTTGGGTCTTTTCAACGTAAGTAAATGTTTATACTTCAAAATATATTATAACAATGAAACAACTTGAAGTGATAAATTTTGAGAGTTTTGCAAAGGTTTACCCAGCATATAACGAGTTGTTTCACAATTACAAAGAAAAACATGTGGCTCAAAACATGCAACTGATAGAGATGACGAGAAGGCTTAACAAGTCTAAGTAGAAAGGTTTTCAAAAGTTAGTCACATTTTTATAACCATATGTAACTACCCTGTCAACTCTCCCAGTGGGAAGAACCGGAGTACCCGGAGAAAACCCACGAGTTTTGGCGGAGCGTTGACCAACGCTTTTTCAAATACAGCCAGCCTCACAGAAGAAAGGTATTTTTGTCAAAAGAAAAATATTATTTTTAATCAATTGTGCTTTTATAAGTCAGAAAAAATACATGCACGAATTACCAACGAATTTTGATGGCTTTGAGACATGTAACGTGGGCACATAATTCTTCCTAAAAATACTTTTTGTACTCGAAACAACCCTTCAAAACGTCGAAAAACAACGAAGAAACGATTTTTTTATAAATTCCAAATTGACCAAGCTGTAATGTTCGGAGCCACATTTTTCTTATTGCGTTTCTAACCTGACAATGTGAAATGCACTAAACATTGCTACCTTTATTTTTTTTAACAAAAAATTCAAAAATACATAGAATAAAAACCAAGCATTTTTAGAATATTGTGTGTAGCACGACATTTTTCAGAAACCAATCTCTTACACTTTTCTTTGCATAACAGTGCATGCGATCTATTTTTCGCAAAAAAATACAAAGAAAGTCTCAGACATCTCATTTTTCTGGTGGGCACAAGAACAGAAGCTTTTTGTTCAAATTGTGATAATTTATTTGAGATAACTTTGGGCAAAATTCTATTTTTCATTGAAAACAGCCGAAAAATCAATGCTTTGGCTTTGCCCAGCAACTAATGAAGTCACTCGATAGTGAAGTTGCTTTATATACAATTGATAGTTTCAGTGTTAAAGAGACCAAAATAAAAGTAGAAATACATAACTTAGATTGATCTTGGATTGAAAAGTAAAAAATTTATTCGAAGAATCAATTTAAATTTAGTCTTTTTGGAAAGTACCATTGTCAGGTTAGGAACATATCTCTTTGAAGTATAAATTCATCTTTACTTACTTGTTGAAAAGACTATATTCAAGAGCCATGTAAACCTGTTTTCTTATATTATTATTACCACGCAAGTATTACAAAGTGGAATATTTGAAATGTAAACTTGAACTGAAGCAAAGGAAATGCACATACAAATTCAGAAATATTTCAATTGCCAAAATACAAATTCACCACAACCAAACAATATAAAAAGTTCCAGTAGGCAATATGTTGTAATTTTAATTAAGAAACTTATAAAGTAATAAATCATACAGGAAACACAAAAGAAATCATTTTCTCATCTTACAGAATCGGTATTTTCAAAATCACTTTGCTATAGATCTGATGTATAAAATTGACGAGTTTCACAAGCCATTTACAACATTCGCATCTGTGTATGTCAGATATCTCGCCTTCAGCTTGGGTTTCTATATCCGATACAACCCGGTCACTTGTATTGTAAATAGTACAAATCAAAATTGTTATCAAATCAAAGTCTCAAACTAATTTAAATTATTCTACTCCATATAATGCCAGACAGTTTTACTTTTTCTCAGGAAAGACCTTATGTTCAACAAGGTAAATTTGGCATGTTAATTAAGAAGTCTGTAAAATTTGAAATTGCATAGTATCAACTAAAAGCTTCATGTGACTTAAAACTTTTTCAAGTCGATGTAATACGAAGAACTCTGGTAAAGTATTTACTGTATCCAGGCATCAATAGAAAACTTTTAAAATTAAAAATTGTAGTTACTTATACTTATTATTGGCCAACATCTGTACTGCTTGTTTATCTAGAAAATCTGGCATACTGTCAATTTTTTTAGTCCAAGGAAACTTTTTTACTCTTAAATTCTTACATCCGCCACATCTTTTCTTTGCTAATAAAAAGAGCCCACAGAATTTATTTGGCAAGTTGTGGTTTTCTTTTTCATTTAAGATATGTAATTAATTGATAAAGTTAAAGAACAACTGCATCAGTTCATCTCAATTCCAAACAAGTTCCACTTTGTAAACAAAAGACAATATGCTAGCTTATTTTGTCCTTAATAAGTAGTTCATCTTAAAGTTTGAAAGTCAACATTCTAGTACAAAATCACAAAGTCTGTATCTAAGATAAATTACCAGTAGTATAAAATATTACAAAGTATTTTTTTAACTTTAAAGGGTCCAATATAACATTGAGAACTATTGTGATTTTCAAATGAACTTTCCAAACTTTCAAATGAACACTCAAAGCCAGCTTAAACAAAAGATGATTGAGATAGTAAACCAGGAAATAACATAGGTGTTGTAATTTTTTATCAAAAATATGATATAGTGCATATAACAGAAACATTTCAATTAAAAAGTAGAAATATATTTCCTGTGGTTAGTTTTAATTGCTACATATATTGAAATTTTAGTATAATAATGGATGTTTTTGTTTCTGGCAAAGTCACCTCAATCTCCTTATGTTTAACCAACATTACAAAGTCAAATAATGACAAACACGAATGATTAAACACAAATTTATATTTTAATGGGTAAAAATAAATATGTCCAAATTAGTATAATCATGCATATAGGTCTAGTAGGGTACCAATTTTTAGAAACAGAATTGTGTTGTTTAGAGGCATAACATATAAAATTGCTAGATTTGATATTTCAGTTTTTTAAGAAAGCCTTTTGTATGTGTTTTCATGAACTCTTGGGCCATAATTCAATTGATTTGAACCAAATAAGATTCTAACTTTCTTTTAAAACACAGTTCATCATTATTTGACTTTTTCTAAGATTAAAATGCTTCTGGAGCACATGAGATTCCACGGTATGTGTACCCACAAAATAATCGTCAAATTAGGTGAGAATGAAACCGTCATGTCCAAAATTATACCGTCCCAAATTGTCCCATATTCAATATTGTACATGCAATATTCCAATACCTTTAACAATTTCATTTTTCATAATCTTCCAGTTGTTGAGAGGAGGTTAAGCATTTTGTCGATCTACAAACAAATTTCAAAGAATTCTATTGAAGATAGATAACTGAAATGGTAAACAAACTGCAAAAGATAACAATGCAAGTGGTTGTGTAAAAACTAAAGACCACGTAAAGTCGGCCATTCTGTACAGTGTTTGGATTTGACAGTTTGAATTTTAATTGCCTCAAGAAAAGTCTAAAAGGCATTAAAAACATAACATTCCTTGTTCTTTTTTAACATCCCGACCTTGCACGACTCCCACATTCTGCTCCGTCTCCTCCTATCCACCTCCCACCCTCAAGGCCCTGTCACACGGTGCAATTTTTCTTGCACTTGTAACCATTGAACTGTAATAGATCTGGAACGATAACTTCAGTGTTTTGAACCTATGATTGGCTGAAGCCGGCGCGCTGGAAAATCAACATTCAAAAAGACTGGGGAGAGGTCGGATTTGGTTTTCGAGGAGTGAGAATTTTTGTTTTTCGAGCAAAAATTGGCAAGAAATACACTGTTTTTGTCGAAAGACATCATTGTTTTGGATTCAGACCAGGTTTCCTGTTTAGTTCCTACTGTCTTACACCTAACTGTAGCAAAAAGTGAGCATTTTGACTTTAATATTTTAAAAAAATTACAAATGTTTGTACGTGTCATAGAAAACTTTGCTCTTGAACTAATAAAAAATATATAATGAAACTTTTAGACAGTCCCAAACTTATTTTGCAGTGAACGCCAGGCACTCCTCTTTATCCTGAACTTTTAATCCTTGCTTTAACCCTTTCAAAACATTGAGAAATTGACGTTTTCCATGTATTTTTCGTAAACAGTATTTTTTAAATGCATTTTTTTCGACCCTAAAACGTTCAATCTTCCTAAAACTTTGCATACGGATGTATTTTGCATGGAGTTAAATATTTCATGTGGTTTCACGTCTTAGTTCTTACTTGAACTTTCAAAAACTCAGAAAAAGTAGCCAAAATCTGGCGGATTTTTCGTAATTTTCGCCTTTGCTTCAACATTTTTCCGTGATAGTACGATTTTTGTCAAATTTTATAACATATTATATAAATTCAACTGTCATTGTTTAAATATTTCTGAATCTTAGAGATCTGTTAGTAGATTTAAATAAAGAATTTTACGGATACAAAAATGATATTTTTTTCACGAAATTCTTAAAAAGGACTGGGTCTACCTGCAAAGTGGACACAAAGTCGGCTTCAATTTCCCCCCCTGACTTATCGTTCCAGATCTATTATAGTTCAATGCTTGTAACTGCTCCGTCTCCTTCTCTATCCACCTCTTACCCTTAAGGCCCTGTCACACGGTGCACTTTTCCTTGCATTCACCGTAGCAAAAAAGATGGCGACATGTCGATTTTACCAGAATGCATTGCAGGTATCAAGAAAGAATACGTGGGAAAAGATGACAAGAAACAAAGCTACTGGATTGAAATTTTAACACAAGTGTGAAAATAACCTATTGTCTTCTGTCTGTTCTTCAAAAGACGTTAATTTGCCTTTTTAAACAATTTCAGACTGCCATGCACTCTGGTAAAATCGACATTTGCCATCTTTTTTGCTACAGGGAAAATCTACTCTTAAGTAAATTTGTGACAAATGTTTGGTACGTTAAAAAACCCCAGCAAACTGTGATGGAAACTTGCATTTGCCAATTTTACATCTCCTAATAGTAGAATTGCATTTCAAGTTGCAAGAAAAATTGCATTGTGACAGGACCTTTATTCTCCAGTGTTCCCGCCAACCTGCTCCCACCATTAGATGGAAAGTCCTTTTTTCACTACATTTTAGTAATTAGGCTACCCCCCTCCTCTCACAAGTCTGTAATCGCCTGACGAAATCAATTGGTCGACAGTCCAAGGCATGTTTTGTAATCGAAATTCACAAAATTAAAATTAAATTGCCTTTTTACTCCGCCTGCCGTAGGCGAGGCGGAGTTTTAAATTCGCCCGGTTTCTGTTTTTTTTTTTTTCGGTGTCAGAAGTCGGTGCCGCCGCTAATGGGTGATACCGCTGGGCACAAGCCGCGTGAGCCGACCTAAACACGTCGTTTAAACTCAATTTCCAGCGGAATATGTCAACAAAACACGCATTTTAACATGTATGCTAGAACATCTAAACCGCAAGAAGGTTTTACGTGCAAAAATTCTCATGCAAAATGTTTTAAAACGACAAATTCCACCGCGAAACTTTACCGAGGAGCGATGAGAGCGTGCTTCCGTCATTTTCTGTTGTATTCCTACTTTTAAGGAAATTTAGAAATTTCTACACAAGAATCAAACGCAAATTCTACTGAAATATCTACATACAAAACACAATTTTTAACATGTAATAGTCAACAAAAAGGGACAGGAAGGTTCTTTATCAAAAAATTGCTCCAGAAATGTTTTAAAACGGCAAATAAAAGGTAAGAGACATTTTACATTCCAATTCCAGAAATACATATGTTAGTCTAAAGTTCCCAACAAATTATATCGTGGAGACTTCAGACTTAATAGCTTAGTCTAATTTTTAATTTTTGTTGTTTTTATGAGCGATTTTAATACTTGTTTTGTTAGAACGTCACGTTGAATAGTTGACTCAGAGAAAGGATTTCAAATTGGATATCACAGAAAATACAGATCACAGAAATACTTTTAAGTCGATTACTGTAAAGATTGTTGCTATAATTATTAAAATAGCAAGAAAAAAACTCAAAAATGCAAAATAAAAAAAAGAACAAAATTTAACTTAAATTTAGTAAAATTTCAACTGGCACTTTCTTAATTTGCCAAAACTTTATCAGACACCCTGCCTATATACCAATGTTTTAACTGACACCTGAAGCTTTCTGGAAGTAAATACTTTGTCAGCATGTCGAAAGTCTAACTGACAACTTGTGGGCATGTACAGGTCAAAGTCTAACCGACATCTTCTCAACAAGCCAAAAGCCTAACTGATATCTTTTCAACAAGTGAAAAGCCTTACCGACATCTTGTCAACAAGCCAAAAGCCTTACCGGCATCTTGTCAACAAGCCAAAAGCCTAACCAACATCTTTTCAACAAGCCAAAAGCCTAACTGACATCTTGTCAACAAGCCAAAAACCTAACCGACATCTTGTCAACATGCCAAAAATCTAACTAGGAGCATATCAACATGTCAAAAGTCCATTTCAAAGCTTGTCCACATATCAAAAGACTAACTCAGATCTTATCAACATGTCAAAAGTCTGTTCGAAAACTTGTCAACTAGTCAAAATCCTTACCAACATTTTATAAACATGCCAAATATTTACCTGACACCTTATCAACACATCAAATATCTAATTCAAAGCTGGTCAATATATCAAAAGGCTAGCCAACATTTTCCCAACAAATTATATCGTGGAGACTTCAGGCAGTGTGCTACAGAATAGATTTAATAAATTGATGGATTTAATAGACTGATGTATTGTATACACTTTTAGTAAAATTTTCTTTACTTGCAAAATAAAACAGCTATTTGTTGGTGGCATTATGGCAAAAGAATCTTGTTTAACATATGTACTATTAAAGTCTTTAATCTAAATTAAATTCTAAAAAATGCAATCCTACTAGGACTCTGGACAGAGTGCCTGGCAGGTCACTCAGACATTGATTTTTGGTTATCTTAGTGATTGCATAAGATGTGCTAGCAATGTCTTAAAATGCCTTGGAAGGTACCATAATAATAATTGATTTAAAAAGGAATTAGTTGGACAGAACAGAAATAAGTGAATGTACCCCACCCCCAATGAACTCTCTAGTTACAGCCCTGCCTGGCCTTGTGCCCATTTTCGTTTGGCAGGCGGAGTGAACGCCTTAGCAGGCGTCTTGTTAAAATAAATTTTATCGGTTACGTTGTATTAGTTTATTAGTTAAAGAGGAAATGTAACTAATATTATTAACATGTAATATTATTAATACTATGTGAAGTATAGTTATAAATGTAAGTATCTAGGTTTATATTAGTATTACTTACCTTTGCCAACTATGTGAAGTATATTTAGTGTTGTATATCAGTTACTGCGCATCTGTGTGGCTCCAGGAATTGAACCTGGAAACCTAATTAGGTCCAATCTAATTAGGTACCCTCCAGGGCCTTTTCTTTTGTTAAAACTCAGTAGAAAATATAGTGCAACTACCGCATTGAAACGAATGCTGAACTAACAAAGAAAATAGAAACAACCGAAGTCAAACAACACTGAACTTACGCCAACTCTATCTTTGGATCGCCGTGGCTTTGGTTGGTCTCGTTTAATCATGCTGATTATGGTCTTAGATTGTTGGCATTCTCTCTTCTTCATAAAACATCGCTTCGGTTCAATTGGTAACAAGCTCACTCGTATCCACACTGTCAACCATCATAAAATAAGCAGAAAAGCAGGCATATTAGACTACAGTCTACTAGCTGTACTATTAAGGTATACTTAGGTAACACCTATACTTAGTATAGTTGGTGTATATAGTTACTACATAGTTAACCTTACCATATACAGTATGTTCATCTATATAGAGCACATCTATAGGAATTGCTCCACGAATTAAACCTGGAAACCTAATTTAGTAGGTCCCCGCCAGGGCCACCAAGCTTTATTAAAATAAATTTTACTAGTAACGTTATGCTTAGGGCAGCTCGCTGTACTCTCTGTGTTCTGTGTATGTGTTTTTCTGTGATCAAATACCGCAAACAACAAGGAGACTCGGGTATAATTCGACTATTAGTCTTACTTTCGCTGCCAAAGCTTCAGGCACACGATGATATTTTTTTAATGCTTCACAATAAATATATTGTAGGTAAGGACAACAGAACATAATTAAGTTCCTTATTAAGTCCCACCAAATACTCTACTAAAACATAAGTTAAATTACAGACAACATACATGCAATAACTACATAAAGTATGTCAAAAGGATGTAGAATGACGACTATATACATATTTAATCCATTCATTCATTCAGTACTGGCTTGCTCAAGTGGTAAATTAATAGTTGAACGTTATCGTGTTACATTATCATGTAGATACAGAAAGCTCATGAGCGTTGTTAAAATTTGCAACAAACATCTGCGTCATTTTCAATAATTGTATTATTTTTCATAATGCTGTATGCAGGCCGCATTGTTGTTAATAAACTTGGCTGTTAACCTAGCCTGTATAATTTTCACGCAATCAAGAAAGATCGCTCTCTTTTTTCTGAAGAACGTGAAATATACTCCCTGGATCGTTGGTAATTCTATTTATTTGCGACCAGTGGACACAACGAAAAGCCTAAGCCATTTCAGCTAAGGTTTTTCGTGTGAAAACTCGATCAAATACTCAGTTAACGTAATTTGTTTTTTTTTTTGCTTTTTTGTATGCAACGTAATTTATTAGCTAAATGTTGCGAGGTTGTCATTAAACGTTTGTTGCTAAATTTATTTGCTAGGTATGCGTTGGCTGCTCTCTACAGAAGACCAACATAGCAATTTGCATAAGCATTTATAGCTCTCCAAGTGCTGCTTCCAGCGTAAATACAGTAAAAGTACTTGTACCATACATTGTGCAAGTAACAACCGATACGTTGTAACCCAATATAATTACTGGCCACAATGTTTAACAAATCCAGTGCCTACTCAATAATTCATGAGCAAAAGACAAAGGAAATCATAGCCGTGAAGGAGTCTTTATTTGTCATAAAACACACGTGTATTTTCAAAAAACTTTTGCTCCGATTTTCTCGGCTTATACAACATCTATATTGAAAATTCATTCGTTAACAAACTGACAAGATGGGTATAAAATGGATCGTTTTTTTGAAGCCATTTAAAACCCTCGTAGTTCGTGTTTTATGCGCAATTTATATCGCATAAAACACTCCTACTGGTGTTTTAAATATTACACAACAAGTTAACAACCCTAATAATTTGCTGGATAGAAATATTCTACTGAGTTATAGTGGGTTACAACGGTCGGATCGGGTGGTAAGTATTTCAACTTAGGTGGAAGTAAAGAAGAAAACAATTTTAGCACAGTTGGAAAGAGCTTTCTAAATTTCGTGAAATTGTGAAGTTTGGTTGCAAAATATTGTAAAATGTGGAAAATATAGTCTGGCAGTCTGCAATCAGTGGATGAATCTACAGGGTATATCAATGAAGTAGACCCTTTGAATTAGCCGCAATTGAAAATAGCGGGAATCTTTTGATTTGACAGCTCTGAATACTTTGAACGAAAAACACAAAGTTTTGTACACAAGGGAAATCAATAACAACATCCTAAAATTCCAAAGTGTGTAAGATCTTCGATCTTGGGTTGCTTTTTGAATCATTAGTTCCAAAGCATTCCAAATTGTCAAATTACAGCAGATTGCGGCTAATTGGAATTTGTGGCTACTTGATACTTCAAAGGGTCTTGTATCGGATTTCACGGTATTATTTTGTCAAGTAATTTCAAATACAGTGAAAACCAAAATGAAAAGCAATCATCGCCTAGCTTCAAAGCTTAAAGAACAACTTTGCACTCCAATATTGTACTTATTTGTACAATACTGTACGTATTTGAGCAATCTAGATAGTATACTTCAAATGCAGACTGAAAATAAAGCATATTAACTTAAAAAACAAAGTCACAATCCATAAATTATGGTCTTGAGTTTTCCTCGTCGTGCACAGAAAATTTTAAAAACATCGGACAATTTTCGAGAAACGTCGGAAACCGAAGCTCACGACTTTCCGTCGGCAAATTCGGAGCAGGTTTCGCATACTAATTAGTTCTGATCCAGTCCTTCTTTAATTTTATTTACTAAAACCGCGAATTTGAAATATAAAGTAAATCTTCGGCCTCAATACCTATCACAGAAGCTTGTATTGTATAGGTCAAGGGGTGAAAAACTGCCAAACAAAATACATTTTTCATGCTTTTCATTCTTGTCAAGATTGTAACACACTTGTAACTATTTTCCAAGTGTGTTTACACGCGTGTATTGCACGCGCACTGAGTTGCAGTTCAGAACTAGTTGCAGCTTGGCAACTAATTTCTATAAACCAATATGATAATCATCGCCTACGACAGTCGTCTCGTGTATAGATTGACCTGAATCCATGTAATGTCCACTGGTGATTCATCGTTAGTATAAAACATTAATAGTGTCGACATTTAGCTTTACAGACATAAAAAGTATTTTAAACACAATATTTATAACTATACCATAGAGATAAATAGTAAATATTCTCGTTGCATTTTGTTCAGTTTTGGAACCGACCCTGCTTCGAATGGCATCTGATATCAGGCCATATTTGACGTCATCTTATAACTTACTGTTGAGTAGATTTGCATTATTTTACATTACATTAATTACGCCTCCATTTAGACAGTGTTCAATTCACCAAAGTTGCGAGTCTCTCACTTCTCCAATGATTTGCCCCGCTTTCTTTAGAGCCTAAAAAAAGAGAGAACAAGAATTTACTATTTACAAGGTCTGGGGTGCGTTGTATCGAAGGCGTTTAGCTTAAACGGTGGTTATATATAAGCAAAAATTAAAAACACTCTAAAATTCATCTTTTGAGTGATGGAAGTTAAATGCATGTGCTTTTTAAAATACGAGCTGGAGTGCTTTGTCCGATATATCCCGGATGTAGGCGATGGCCCAAGTCCCCCTCCCATTTCCTCAGTACGTGTGTCCGGTCTACTTCTACTCCAATTTCCCCTAAACTATTTTTTTAAATACCTTGAGCATTTCTGTCGCTTCTTGTCTTCGTCTGTGAATATCATCCGATTCTTCTAGCAATTGATTAAATTCTTCGGTCTTGTTATAAAGGGAAAAAAACATTCAAATCAACATATTACGGTCGATCCTATGAACCCAGTGTAATCAAAGTTAGTTTAGTTTAGGTTCTTTCCAACAGTAAAACACGATTTATGAGTAATTGAGCTTCACACAGCCTTAAACGCTACAGACTTTAACAAGTTGTGGATTTCGCGAAAGTTTGACATCAAGTTGCGTTATATTAGTTTCCTTATATTGTTATATAATGACCTTTTTAACTTGTAAAAACCATGTATTTTAGTTTCTACTGCAATGGTTATTTAATAAACATCTATCTAAGTTACAATACGTCTGTGATCTTGATTTTGTGATCTTGCAAAGTTGCTGCAAGATGTTCGAACAACTTTCGACCTCCATCAAGTCTGTTGACAGCTTGATATCGGCTCATTGACATATATACATCTGGACTGCCAGCTCGGCTTTGAAAAGCGTTATCAAAGATGGCCGAAATATGAGAGTGTTTGCTCATGAAGTTGACTGCTGACCAGTATTTTTTGTATTATTTAAGAGCCAGCGATGTTCAATCATTCTCATATTCGTCAGTATTCGTCAGCCTTCGTGATTTTCAATTGATAACGCAAAATTCAAGCGAAAATATTGCGAGCAGGCAGTCCAGATCTATTTATGCCAATGTATCGGCTTGATGACTTCAAGCCTGCAGCAGACTTGCTGCAAATTGCATATTTCTGGCTGGTTAAACTGCTACAGTTATCCAGTTTGAACTACTTGGTTTAACATGGAATTAGAAAATACCTTATACAGTTTCTCGACCAGTTCACTTTGAATTTTTTCTTTCACATAATTGACGAGAAAACACATGACGGCCTTTGGGATACTAATTCAACAAAATACACAGTTGTAGAAAACTGAGAGATGTTATCATGTCATGAAATCCAATGATGCCAAATTCAATAACATTCAAAATGCGCTCGTGCAAAACGAAATGAAGACTTAACATGCTTACTTATCTTGGATATTCTTCCGAACAATGTTAAAATAGGACTTAATGAGTTTTTCTAAAGGAAATACAAAATAAGCTAGTTCAGTAACAAAATTAGGGACCGTTTATTATGTAGGGGGGGGGGAGTGGGCAGGAGGGGGTGGGATGCACCGAAGAGAAATGTTTTGCTTATGCAAAGGAGAAAAAGAACGGCGCAGTAAAGTTGCAAAGAGAAAAAAATATTGCAGATGACAAATCAGGCATTGTTAGGCACTCTGGTTAATTTGTTGTAATGACTGTTGACGTTCCTTTTTATTCTCATCACGTTTCTATGAAGTCCTGTTATTTTTTGTTTACCCAATGTTTTACTCGGCCAAAATTTAGTTTACCCTACCATTTTCGCTTCGGTGCTACCACGCCCCGCTATAAATAACGATCATGAAAAAGGTTGAAGGTTAAATAGAAAAAAGGGGGAGCGTATACTTACGGACGAGCGCGGAATCCATTTGTTCACGAGATGATAATTCCCTGTGTGATTTATACGAGCTGTTGATCATATTCTGGAAATAAGTTTTAAAATACAGAAATCATAAAATCTGCAATGGAATTTGTTCTCAACTCTGAAGTTGTTGTAACAAGAAAGTGTATGAAATGTTAGCCAGGCTTTCAGTAAACATTTTGATCATGAGTCCAATTTAGTTTTAAAAACTCGTGTGTAAATTATCGATTCTCATCAACTCTCATTCTCGTTTGACCAGGGCATGAGAGTTGAGAAACCTCATATGTAAACTTACGATTCTCATCAACTCTCATTCTCGTTTGAGCAAGGCAAGAGAGTTAACAAAACTCATATGTAAACTCTCCACTCTCATTAACTCTTATCCATGTTTGACACTGGCATGAGAGTTGACAGAACTTGTTTGTAAACTCTCGACCCTCATCAACTCCCATTCTCCGTACCTCAGAAGTAGACGAAGGTGTAGCAGAAGCGCCGTCGACCTGGCTTGTTGCTTGGACGCTGCTTTTTGTCTCTCGCTTCAAGCTTGGCATCCACGACATGAACCCCGCCTGGCCTTGTTCTGGCGGGTTTGAGACTGGAGCTGTCGAAACCTCGCCTTCTGCTTTGGGTCGTGCTTTCTGTTCCTGTTTCGAAGATCAAAAGAATCTACTTTATCCACACACAAGAAAGGATCACAGCTACTAGTGTCCCAGTAGTTGGTTATGCCTTCCCAATCTTAGTTTAAACTCGTGGAGAGATAGAAGTAAAATGGAAAGTGGCAACCGGTAAAGTATGTATTGATAAAGGAAGACAGTAATAACTGTAACTCCGGATTACAGCCCTCAGGGGGTACATGTAACACCTATTTGTTGATGGCATGTAACTGTATGTTTTGTGAAACGTAGACAATCGAGGAATAACAAAACATATTGATTTCCAAAGTTTCAGCAAATACAGCAAGCTTCACCAAATTTCAAAGACAACTCTACACAATGGGGAAGGGGGCATAGTTGGGGGAGCAACTCCCTTAGCCTTTCCTCTTCTGAAACAATAGACCTTACCCATAATGACGTCATTTAGTAGTTAAGCGAGTAAAGCTATTTAAATATGGCAATATTGTTAAATTGTTTAGGTCCTTATTTGTCCAGAACATTAAATGAAACAAATAATTTAACATATTTATTTCACAAAAAATCTTTTTGTTACTTAAACCATTCAATTATATTGGCATATTCAAATAGTTTTACATGCTTAACTACTATATGACGTCATCATGTGTATGGTCTATTAATGTTCTTGAGATTACATTACACCTACTTCTAAATTTGCTGCCAGTTTCTGTCGTTGCCTCGATGATGCCAGTTCCTGAAACACACAAATACGCGAAATTGTAAAAAGAACAGCACAAGATCCAATCATTGACCGTTATTCATGTCACGAGTCACGAATGAGGCCCGTTTTGATCTCGTCACGAATTTGAGAGTAGAATCAAAGAACGGAGCGCCCGCGATCATCGAAGAATAACCGAAACAATCGAGAATTTCACATACAAATTCATGTTTGACTAAATCGAACACAGCAGCGCCATCTGTAAAATCTGGGTGATTTGTATTGATGTATGAAAGTTCAATCTTCACCAAATTTTCAACCTAATGACAAAAGAATACGTATTGTTAGTACCCAAGGCTTTCAGAATAACTGTATCAAGATGGCCTCACACCGACGTCGCGTTGCCGTCCTGGGGCCGGTTGTTCAAAGCTGGGTTAGCACTAACCCTGGGTTAAAGTCTGACTCACTGTTTTAGTTTCTGTAGTTCTACACCTCCACCAGTGGCGAAGCCAGCCCGACATTTGGTCATGCAAATGCAAATTTTTCTGTGTTTATGGATGCCTATAAGGAATCAATTTCTTACGAAATGAATAATGATGATTTAAATTTGCATAGCATGACCAAATTGTCGGGCTGACTTCGCTACTGATCTCCACGTCATTTAAAACATCAGGAACCAAAACTATCATTGATCCAAACAAGATTTCTGTACAAATATTTTCAAGCTTTCAAACAATCTGCTCTGAAACCACCTTCAAGTTTTACGTAAACCGAGGGTTAAGTTAGCCGATCTGGCCACCACAACTTGAGGCCCCTACTAATCCTTAAGGCGAAAGCAGTAAGGATACTTGCCATATCATTCGTCGGTTTCAGTCTCCTGTACAGGACGTCGGAGACAACTTCGACTATTCGGTTATGCAAGGCGGGAAATCTTTTAATTTCTAAAACCTAAACAAGGAATACACTTTTATTCACTGTCTATCAAGGTTTGTAAGCTTTCGGGAAGTGTGGTGTTCTGGCTTCCAAGATGAGAGGTCGGGGTTCAAGTAGTGAAATGAAGCACTTACGTGAGCGAAGGAATGTTGAATGATTCTTAGCATTTCTTCATGTACCAGTTCCACACAGCGCAATCCTGGATCTTCAAGGCGACGAATTTGTCGCTTGACCAGAAGTTCGAAAGAAATTTCCGGTACAAATAGCGCTGGCCTTGGACCCTGTCATGCAAAAAAGAGTGGAAAGTACATCAGAGCCGTGTTTTACAGAAGGATTCTACACAGGGACCAGAGCTTAGTAGTGTTACAAATACTTTCAAACTTCTAAGCAAGTTGCTGGCGAATTTCTTTTGAATTTCACATCAACCTGGCTAACTGGCTTTTGAACAAGAAACTCCAGAGTTTGTGTCTCTAGAGTTTTGACTCTGGAGTATGTTGTTCAGCCAGTTAGCTTAAGCCCTGGTTGATGTGAAATGCAAAAGACATTTGCCAGCAGCTTGCTTAGAAGCTTGGAAGGCCCGTTTACGCAGGCGATTTATGCCATAATTTCTTGCGATAGTAGCATAAGTTATAGAGACGTTGCATTACTTTGAGTCACCCTTATTCCAATCTTTCGCAGCTTTTAGAAAAATGCGGCTAAAATCATACGTGTAAACGGGTTTTGACGTTGCACACAATTTACCGTAGCATTTCGTATGGCTGTAAGAATATCTCGAGTTGATAGTCCGCCTAAAGCATCCATATTCTGTAAAGTCGTTCCGAAGATATCGTGAAAAATGTAGCATATCCTGGCACCACCACATCTATAAGAATCAGGACAAGGTTGGCAAGCTAGAGTTGGCTAGGAAATTCTCATATCTTCTCAAAGCGAACTAAAATTGCATGAGAATTGGGGAGTTTAATTCCCGATTGAATGAGGGAGAGTTGAGCATTAGATTTTGCATGAGAGTTTTCTCAACTCTCTCCTCCCGGTGAAAAGAGGATGAGAGTTGGTTGAAGTTGAGGCTAAATCCACCCAACATTATCAGAAATATAATTAGGACTATACACTGACTGATCCTGCATGATCTGGTGTGGGTGAGGGCCAGAGGGAGAGTATTCTGCCAGCTCTAATGACAATATGTGAAGTGCTTGAATTGTGTTGGTCTTACTAAAGCGTGTCAGCCGCTCTTACTGTATTTCAAATTTTTGCATTTCAAAGTCCTCAAATTGCTGTAGTGTAATTTTTATTATGTCTCTAATATTGTTGTGCTTTACCATGAAACATAGCACCCCTTCACCCCACATGGTCGTGAACCCCCCTCCCCCCAAGTAGATCAATCCCCGATGACAACCGCTTAATTAGCGTAGAAGTTCTATGAATCAATGATAACTTACAATTCTGAAACTTCAATTTCCTTGGCACTTCCTTCGATTATTGAACAATAAGTTGAAGCAAATTTCGTCACTAACTGAAGCAATGTAGGGCCCTGAAATATTATATTTTCAATACGAAATTATATTATGAATACCAAAAATATAATTTGTTTAGGATACAACTAGGAAACATTCTTGTTGGAACATTGTTTCCTATCAATGTTTTGTCATGTTTCCCAGTGTGGGAAAACTGGGAAACATTAGCTTGCACGAATTTCTATATACCGGTAGAAAACATATGAGAACATCACGGCTTCCATATATGATATCAACTAAAATGTTTTCGAGTTTGTTCGCAAGCCTTCTGCTTTCCAAAGTGGAAAAAAGGGCAACATTGATTGTAAAATAATGAAATAATGCTTCCTAGTTCGCTCAGGGTATAAGCCTATAGTGATAACGTTGACATCAGGCCAATAATTTTAGGAAGCAAGCCATCATAGTATATGAGAAAAGATTGGAAGATACATTACCTTGTCAACAACAGGTTCTCCATAAGAAATCAACAACTGTTGATACTGCGAGATCATCATGTTCACTCGAGATTTGAGTTCAGGTAGACAATTCCGAATGTGATGCATTAAAAGCTAAAGAAACGACATAGCTAGAATTGTCAGGGGCCGGCTGCACTAAAGACGAATAGTGCTATCCATAGAATAGTGATTTTTTTCAACTGCCACAAAAGGCATAAAAAGCAACGAGCGTGGACAACAGGAATATTGAACACACGACAGATTAAAAGTGACTTTAACTCGAAAGTGATGAAGTACAATATGGATTTTACCAGTTATACTGAACATGTTCAGAAAGCTTGAAAAAAATCACTTTCTGGTAGATAGCGGTATTCTGTATTCACCTTCTGTAAAACCACCCCAGATCTAAAATCAAACAAATTTGCTTCATATGGGATAGCTCTCTCAATTCTACACTGTTTTTTGGCCTCATTGAATACTGTTTTGGTATTTTCTTTCTGATGTAATTAGCAATAAAAGCAAACAAAAATACACACACATCTGAAAAAAAATCTTCTCACCGATTGGAAAAAGGTCCTTGTTATCTCAGTTATGGGAAAAGCCCGTCCAACAGACCCTATATGGACTCGTTAACACTCTCCACATTTAATAAAAATTTAATAGTTTCGTATAGCCAACCAAATTTTGTTAAGTTGTTCACGTGATGTCCTCGTGGTACGCACACTTACCTTGTTCAACGTCCTAGCTAGATACGTGGTTCCATTGTTTGCAGCGAGCGCTGGATAATGTTGTTGAAAGAATTGTTGCTCGTCTGTTAAAGCCTCAGCAATGGTCTATAAATTGTTTGCTCAGATGTTAGTCATGATTTCAGTGAAGAACTAACACACAAAAGAATGACACAAATTTGTTAAACGCACAACTACCCACCTTCCTGTTATTAATATCCAACTGACTTCTATTAACAACACCTATTATTCCTAATTTCACAGGTATAACTGAAAAATAATTGCAAAACATCAAGTATATATTGGTGATAGTATGGATAACTTCATAGTTTACAAGAAATAATTAGCCAATGGACTGCCATTTAAGACTAAATTTAAACCTTACAAGAATGCATTATTAACAGCACAGCAAGAGAGAGCATGTAGAAGTTAGTAAAATTGCAAAGATTGGTTGTAAAATGTTGTAAAATACGGACAATATAGCCTTAAGAAGCTCGCAAAATTTGTAGAGTCACATTTGTATAACATGCAGACAAGACTACCAAATTTGACCTGAAATTGGCAGACATAATATTTCCCAACCAAACTTTACAATTTTGATAAATTTAAGATCCTTTTTTAGCAGTGCTGATAGATTTATGTCTTTTTGGGTGGATCAAAATTAAGTCTAAAATGGGAATTGTCCATTGGTTGCTCAAGCTGGAATAGTCAGAAAAGCTTTTTAATGAGGTTATACCTCTTCCATATAATATATCTAAAGCATCTGTCCCTGGATCCATCAGATCGAGTTTAGTACAGACAGCTATGGTGCGATTTCCTGAAAAAGAGTTTGAAAAATAGGTACACGATTCGTACACATCATTTTTTGAAGCTTCATGCAATGTACGTCATTTTCTGTCCTGTAATGGTTAATGTATCAATTACCTTCAGGATCGACTTCTTTGGCAATCTTAATGGATTCCGAGGTGGCCATGTCTGTGTTTGCTGGAGTCACGGCCAAGATGATGCTATTTGGGTTGCGGATGTAGTGCAGAACGAGATTTCTCATTTGATTTTCAATATCTAGCGGCTGGTCACCAACAGGAACCTTAACAGAAAAGAATTTTAGGTGATCACAGGTATTTCATCTAAAACCATTCATGTGTGGGTGGGTTGGTCGTTACAAACCCAAAGTTTTTATCAGGGAATTTTTAGGACCATTAAACCACCTCAAAAACCCAATCTTAACAGAGTTTTGAAAACAAATCTTCTCAGTAAGTATAGGAATTTTTAGGTTGAAAAACTGGTTGGAAAAATACACCTTAACATGCTATTGTAGCATTTGTGGGCCTAGCTACCAGCTAAACTGAAAACATAAAAAATCCATTTTTAAATTAAACCTACTTGGTTTCTGTTTAAATATACTTAACTTATTCCTAAATTTATGTTGGATGTATAATTCTTTGTACTAAACATAATTGCAAAGTTCCAAAGAGTTACATAAAGTAAAATTTCCAATTGTTTACCTTAGTGATTCCAGGCAGATCAACCAGTGTTAAATTAACTACTTTTGGTGAATAAATTCTCAATATTATAGGTTCATTCGATATTCCCTTTAGCATAAAAAATAAGCACAACATGTTAGCTTAAAACACGATAAGTTTCTCAGCTGTTAAAACTAAACAATCACAGGCAGTCTCAAACCTTGTTATGACCTGTTAGTCGTTCAGTCTCTCTTTCTATCTCGTCTCTGATTTCATAGAAGTCTGCAAATTTCTAAAAAAATAAACCAGAGAGTTGCTATTGAAAATGACTTCATTCACACATCTATTCACAATTCAAGTTAAAAAGTAATGTACAGAAATATAGAAGGACAAAAATTATGCCACTGTAAAAGGTTGTAGAAAACCAGATGCAACAATGCTGTTGGGACAACATTGTTCCTAGTTGTCAACAATATCCAACAATAATGTTGAACTTGAATCAACTCGCAATCAGGTGTAACAATGCAGAACAATATAGATATATTATTGACAACCAGGAATAATGTTGCCCAACAGCATTGTTGCTTCCTGTTTTCAACCAGATTTGATTTTTCACCATGTATCATACTTTACATGCTAGAAATTATTGCAAGCTTGTTTACCTTATCTTTAATATGACTAAACTTGCCCCATTCCTCGGGTTCTGCTTCTTCAAACTCTGGCGATTCGTCATCACTGACATCGCTTTCACTTTTCTTGGTTTTCTTCCAGCGTGTTGGTGAATGTACTAGTTGTAGGATCAATGGTCTTCTTGTCACAATACCAGGACCTGATGTCATATTTGTGATTCACAAGTCAGATTAAAAACTCTTTAAGAGACATGTTCAACTCAAGTCAATATAAATTTATCAAACACAATAAGAAACACCACAGATTTCATGCAAGTTGTGGGTTTTACCAGCTTTATCAGCTACTGGAAGTTTGTCATCAAGTTGTGTTAACTTTGGTGTCTTCATCAAGTTGAATTAAGTCAGTGAAAATCAGACTTGATGAATGTAAGTTGTTCAAAGAACTTGTGGATAGAAAGTTTTGACAATCAACTTGCATCAAGCCTGTTGACAACTTGCAGTTGCAGCAGACTTGTTTTCAAGCCAACTCAAGCAGTTGCCAACGCAAACAAGTCTGTGGCAGACTTGCAATAATTTACACATTTCTGGCTATTTAGACAATGAGAACTGCGCACAAATGACACACAATGGACTTACATGTAATACAAATAATGTACAAATGATGACTGTTTGTGAGTGTAATGGTTAGATGAATGATATATCATGGTATACAGGTGAATGCTAATTCATTATTTGTTCTATAGTACCAAAATTAAAGCAATTGCTCTTCAAGAACAGTTTGTTAACAGTTTGTTTGGTATTTTGACAAATGAGATTTATTAAAAACATAAAAAGTGCAAGAGAACAAAACATATTAGGAGTGCAATAATACATATGTTTCATTGTTAACAAGCACGACTTTCTATTCAATATCATGTCACTATAATTAAGCAGTCTTAATTTAAGGGGATATTATATGACAAAAAATCATATCATCACCTCTAGGTAAGAAATCTCTTCCAACAATTCCCTCCAATACCGAACTTTTTCCACTGCTCTGCAAACAATAAAGAATTTGCATTAAGCAAAATGAATCACTGAACTTTAGGAAAACAGTCCTTCTCCACACACTCCAAGGTGTATTCCATGTAACTTGGGAAGCCCCCTAATTCTAGCAAAAAACAACCTAATAGTGCCCACCCAACCACCCCTTTTAATTTTTTTCCCATATTCCCATGCTGAGAAGTAATAGGTTGATTAATTTTCTATTAGGTAATCTGGCACTGACTCATGACTTCATTGTCCATATTTGATTATTATATACTAGGTGTGAAAGTTCAGTTATGCTTGCTTGCTATTGGTCAAAAGCATATCACATGACATGAAGAAATTTGACTGCCTCCACATCTGAACGGTGGACATTACGTTTATTCACCGCTGAATAAAAAGTTGACAGAGCCAAGGTTTTGTCTTTCTGTTAAAAACTTTAATTCAACGTACATTTTATGGCAATTTGTAGTATTTTTCTTCTCCTTCAACACTTAGCATGTAATAAAATTCGTATTGGTCACGCCCTCTGGAAACAGTATATTTTGTGGACTCTCGTACCTTGATTGCCAAACTTTCCCTCAGCTCCACCTTGGTAAACATCAGCAGTTTTGGCTCCACAAAACATACTGTTTCCGTGGGGCAGACTGGAAAGCTCAAGAATTGTGTGCCCCAAAATTTAATAGAATATATATACTAGACATAAAAATTGTGTACCCGATATCTTAGTTGCACAATACAAACTTTGGCTGAGGGGCATAGTAATATTATTAATTACTATTAAGCCCTTTAGTAACCAAATTTGAAATTGATGTATTTTATTAATCATCTTTAATATACAAAACATCTCCATAAAATGTGTTGTGCATCATCCACCTAAAATCGGTCAATTTATATTTCCCACAATATTTAATATTTAATGGAAGTAATATTTGTACTAAAAAATCATTTATATTTATTTTTTGGATAAAGCTGATCTCTTAGACGACAGAGACAACTTAATATAATACATAAAATAAACGATACTGTGTCACAAATGCAAAAGTGAAAATGAAGCAAAAATATATTTGGGTCGTTTCTTACCTGTGTTCCAACAACGACTATTTGTGGCAGTTGTATAGCTTCTGTGCCAACCGTATTAAACACATCTTGAAGTTTATTAATAACCGGAATTAACTGCTCCATTGCAATAAATTTAATCAAAATATCGACATTTCAAAATACAAGAGCAAAGGACAACAACACCACCGTTTCTTGCAAATCAGCAAATGTCAAAATATGCGGCAATGTGCCAAACAGCCGCAAAAATTATCAGAGCTACCCCCGATTCGCGGTAATTTGATGCTCATTACTGATCAACATTTGCATTCCCTGTCCATTTTAAAAAAATTTAATTTAAAAATTATCGACCTAATCAGTTAAAAATTTTTTCTATTTCCAGCAGGGCGTCAAGTTAGATCAAAATATTAAAGGTTCACTGGTGAATCTACAAAGCTACAAAAATAGGGAGTTACGGTGCTTCTGAGATAACACAACACGCATGGTAATCACAATTTGACAATTAAACCCATCTCATCATAATCTTGCCAAACAAAATTTACCAAAAAATCTTTTTTCCAGAGATTTACCAGATTTGCATGTAAATTGGAAAATTAAGGTCGATCAAAAGAAACCTGCTTAATAAAAGGTGGAAGCACGCCGCCATATTTGCTGATTCAAGATGGCAGAACTTTACTCAAATGCCGCTCGAATTATTGAAAAGGTTTTAGAGAAGAAAGGCACCCCAAAGGCATTGGTGATCGAAAATACCAGAATAAGAAACAAGAAGAAACTGTATGCTTTAGTTTGCGAGGCGATTAAATGTAAGAACTGCGCTGATGGCAAATGTTATTGACGTTTTGTATGGAGTTAAAAAGCAAAGGAGCGGGCTACTATGAGTAGAAAGAAATTATGGGTTAATTTTGCACGTTTTCAAGAGCTAGAGAATGGAAATTTGGCAATTAAGAAATAATGAAGAAATGCACTCAGTTTCCTTGCTATCTTGCTTGTAAATTGCACTTATCAATTCGGTAATTTACCATTGCATTTAGATAAATCCGTAACAGATAAACTATTGGAAGACACCAAGTTATTATCAAAAGAAAAACAGGTAAATTAACCATTCCTTGGTGACTTGGTAAAATGTCTCAGACACCAGATATTACGGGAACATTTGTGTTTGTCATCTGTACCAGAAGATGTTTTAAAGTTTGTTCTGCGCATCCGTTCTGCTCATAACAAAGGAAGACCCGCAAACATAAACATTTCCTACAATTCTTATCTTCTGAAACTTTCCTGAAGTAAAACTCTGGTTTATATTCATTTATGAGCACAGCATATCAAACCAGACTGGAATAATGTTAGATATTCAGTTAACATAATAATAGTTTACAAATGTATACCTTCAAAAAGCAAACAAACGTCACACTCAGTTTTAGAAGTATTAGGAGTGAAATAGCTGGTCAAAATGAGCATTTAGAAGTTATATCTTAATATATTGCATTGCACATGTAAAAAATTGCAGTAAACTAAGCGCGTGGCCTCTAAAAATACACGCGTGAAAAGCAGAATCTGTACGAAATATTAACTTGTTTTTTGCGCAGTTAAAATATCATATGGCACTGGTTCTCGTCTACGACTTCTTGTTTGGACGAGGCCTTCAAGTCGGCGGGCAATTAAAACAAGTTATAAACAGGAATAAAACCGGTTTACAAGCCGCGCTCGCTAGAATGAAAGTCAAGGCGAAAGTGGTGAAGAACGAAGAACTGTTGCCACAAAATATCCTGGATCAACAAGGTACGTGTTTTGCCAGACGAGAGAGCTCGAGATTTGAGCTGACTTTTGAACGCGCTGTAACAGTAGCGGACGGTTGTACACAGCCAAAAACGCACAGGTTGAAGCAAGTCTGCTGCAGGCTTGTTACCTCGCAGTCATCAAGTCGATATCAGGATGCGTTCGCATCACTTAGCTCCGGCTTGATGACGACAAGTCTGCTGCAAGTTGTCAACAGATTTGATGCAAGTTGATTCTCAACGCAAGTTTCATGCAAGTTGTTTCAACCACTTGCGGCAAGTCTACAGGTGTAAAGTTGCACGTAAGTCTGATTTTCACAGACTCGATGCAACGTGACGAAGGCAACAAGCTTGCTTCTATCTGGTCTGTTGCTTTTCTGGCTGTGTATACTCGGTTGAAACGTTATTTCAGGTCTTTGAGACAATGCCTGCACAAGGCGCGAATGCAACCTACGACCTTTTACACTGACTTCTGACTAGCTGGTCTTGAGCAAGGAAACGTGCTACATCACTCCATATGTTCTTGCAATTTCTAGTACGACTTTCTCCGTTTGACAGATGTGAATGAGTGAATTTGTAGCAAATGTTCAGTATAGGATTTCTCGCCCTGATATTTCTAACTTGGTTCGTCCGCTCACATCCGTCAAAAAGAGAAAGAGGCAGGAAAAATTAAAAGACCGAAATAGAGCTATAAAGTTCTTTGACCGAGCATTTCAAATTGTAATAGAGTAACCGTCATTTCTATTTGAAACAGATATGAAGATTCCTCGTTATGTTCGAGTAAATACGCTGAAAATACCAACGGTCAACGTTATCGCGTGGTTTTCCGAAAGCGGTTTCAAATTGCAACGAACGCAACAGAACGTGGCCCAGGTAGGTCAGCTATAAAGGTGATTAAGAGCTCTCTCGTTTCAAGTGCACGAGCAATGGCGGGCCAAAAATGGTTGTTGACCGGTCATTTTTTTACCTTATCGGCCATTTTCACCGAATTCTCCCGAAAAATTATAAACGACGGCAAACTAAAAGAAATAAGTACAAGGAACGGAAGAAAACAAGAGTGCGAAGATACAGTCAGCGAGAAGAGGATAAGGTTGAGCAGAATGGCAACAGCAACACGATGATAACATCATCGTTGTGAACAAATTTTGAGCTTTTGACCGACCTAAAATGAAGTTAACTGCATGTCATATTGATCGTAGACAATTCAACCGTTATTTCGAGCCATGTTGCATGTTAATTATTTTGGTCGTATACTCGATTTCAGATGGAAAGCGGGACATTTACAATTGACGAACACATTCCAGATGTTCTGGTATTCCCGCCAGGAACCGACTTACATGATAACACTTTGTATAAAGAAGGCAAGATCATCCTTCAGGACAAGGTAAGAACACCAGTTTAATAGCATGTATGAAGTGAAATCGTTGCAAATTTGGCTGGAAAATTGCGGCAACTTGCCACACAGTGCCAGTAGGACTGCCATAGACTTGATCATCAAGCCTTTTGGAAGCCATGTCATGTCTGTGAAAATCAGCCTTAATGCGAATCTTAATATTTGAAGACTTGCTAGAAGTTATTTAAACAATTTGAATCAAGCTTGTGGATAAAAAGTCTTGAGAATCAACTTTCATCAAGCTTGTTGACAACTTGCAGCAGACTTGTTATCATCAAGCCAGAGCAAGCGATGCGTACACATCCTGATCTCGACTTGATGACTGCACGGCAACAAACCTGCTGCAAAGTTACCGAAACTGTGTAATTAGTAATGACTACGACTACTTTTCTTATCGTGTAGGCAAGTTGTTTTCCAGCTTTTGTCCTCAACCCACCAGTCGGAAGTGACGTCATCGACGCATGCGCAGCGCCCGGAAACAAAACAAGTCATCTGGCTGCAATCATGGATAACACGGGGTAATGATGGTCAATGTTCTGGCGTACTTATGCAAAGATAAAGTTTCTTAATATATTGTCGTATTTTCGCACAGAAAAATCTTCGCGTTCGATATTTCTGACAAAAGAATTTCGACAATGAAGAAACTACTTGATCGAGCTGACGCAAAGAAAGTCGAAGTAAAACACGAAGATTTCTTAAAGGTTGAGTTTGGTGTAGTGATATTACATATTAGATATTTGGTTGGCATTTTCAGGGGTTGTCATAACTTTCCAGTTTCGGTTATCAATTTATGTTTCACTGAGGGAAAACAGGGATGAAAGTTTACTGTTGTTGGGGATAGAATCATATTTGTGATTGAATCTAATTTGATTACCCCAATTTCTAGGTAGACCCAACTGATCCCGTGTACACGAATGTCCAATACATCCTGGTCGATCCCTCATGCTCTGGTTCTGGTATAATTAATCGGCTGGATTACGTCACTAGCGACAAAGATAATCTGGTAGCGAAGGCTTATTTTCATCTGTGGATGTTTCTTAGTTTACAGTTTATCAAGTTTTTAAAAAAATATTAGAGACAGATCTGATTGCTATCATCAATCTAAGCAGTTACCTGGAAAGGCAGGGGGGTTGATATCTCTCAAGCCAGTGTCGTAATAAAATATGCCCTGATTTTAAGGATGTGAAAGAGAAACAGAGGGTGAGTTCACTGGCGATATTTCAAGAGAAAGCCTTACGTCATGCTATGAATTTCCCCAATGCGAAGAAAATTGTCTACTCAACATGTTCAATTCATGACATGGTTTGTACATCTTATTATACATTAGTTGGTTGCAGGTTCAGACCAATGTGTTTATATTTTTTGTTTCCCTTCTATTATCATCCTCGTTAAAAGGATAACACCAAAACAACATGATAAAGCAGAAAAATATTAGAGACATAATGAATTACATATTATACACTTCAGCAATAACTGAGTACTTTCAAATGCAGTAATTTGAAATATAGTAACATTATAATGCCTAAACTATGTCACAGTCATAACTAAACTATGTCAATTACTCGACATATACCAGTTCATCTGAAAACCCGGAAAAGTACTGGCACTAGTTGTCAAATAGAAATCCATTTTTCGATCCAAATTATCAAATTTCTCATGAAATATAATTTACTTTGTTTGTAAATTTCTGATAGACTTTTAACTTTCTTTACCAAAGACAATTACCAAATTTCAACAAGTTTCACAAAGGAAAACAAAAAATATTAGTGATTAACAACAGCAAAATGGATTTCTATTTAGTAGCTAGTTCCAGCCGTTTACTCACGGTCAGATCAGCTGGCAGTCATTAGAGCTAGCAGAGCACCTCCCCCACCAGATCACGGTAGATCTATCCCTGCTATACTAACAAATCTGTTGTACACATATAAAACGTAATGATTTCCAAACGAGGATTTATTTATTATGTGCAAAAATTAATGTAGTCTAGTTATTGTTGTGTTTTGTAAATTCAGGAAAACGAAGAGGTGGTCATGAAATGTTTGGAAAACTTTCGTAAGAAGTTTGAACTGAAGAAAGCATTGCCCGACTGGCCATACAGAGGACATCCTCTGTTTCCTGAAGGTATCTATAGCCTTGTGCAAAGCAGAAATGAAAATGCGATATTTTCAACACACATTTTTTTATTTGCGTTACAAAGTACGTATTCTATGCCTGTTATTTCTATAGTAACAATTCAAATTTCATTTCTCTTTTAGCATCGAAATGTGTACGTGCCTCTCCGAAAGAAGGTTCTACAAGCGGGTTTTTTCTGGCGCTTTTTGAAGCAAGAAATTCAAAAGAAACATTGGAAACTGCACGCCAATGTAAAGGAAACAAAACCGAGCACCACATCAACAGGTGGGAATCAGAAACATTTACAGGAGAAACGAGACAAAAGCTGGGTAGATGTGTTGTAAATGCAACCTCCCCCGAAGTAGATTTGAAGAGAAGAAAGCGGACATGCTGTACAGCAAATAATTTTGAGAATTCTCAAACACACAAGAAACGAATTAAGCTGTCTTCACAAACTCACAGAAGGTGCTCCAACGAAGAATTTGAAAACAGACTAAAGTTATTAAAAAAGAAAAAAAAAGGGAGAAAATGGACTGAAGGCCATCAAAATTTTGTCTGTTAAGGGTATTCAGGATTTTTTGTGAGCTGGTGTGCTCAATCGAGCTATTGAGCAGGCGAGAAGTTAGGATAGCACGAGCAAAGCGGTAACAGTTGGTCGAGGCACTAGCCGAGCGCTTGAGTGCTCTCCCAACTTCCCAAGTGCTCAATAACTCGATTAAGTACGCCAACGTATGAAAAGATGCTTTTGTGTAATACACAATTTACACAAAAATAGCTAACGGAGAAATATCCCAGCGCTTTTTGCACGCGTTTCAGCTTTCATTGAAAAAGCTGCTTTTATCCGGAATTAAAAACCAACAAATTTTTCACTACATGTGTGCTCGAACCTTGGTAATTTTTCAGTCATTTTGACTATGTATTTATTAACATTCATCATCCTTATATACATTGTATACAATATACATGGTTTATTCATATAAATAAATTCATTTCGTAAATCGTCTTATAATTCAGCAAAACCCTGATGAACCAGCCAGAGTTGATGTGAGAAAAAATTCAGTTAAAATGCTACTAATCCCATTTGTGATTTTCGGTCTGTCAAGTCGTTAAATCGAACATTGATTGCATGTACGTTGATTCCCCCCCCCCCCTCCCATTTCCCGCGTCCATATGAAAATACGGAGAATCTCCGCACCTCAGAGTTAACTGTTAGAAACATTAATTAGGTTCCTAGGCCGTCTCACGTCTAGCTCTCCTATCAAACATATAGGAGCTTGCCTTCCAGCCTAAATCGCTCTCACCTTTAAATAGTGGTAATTTTCTCACCGTCGTTTTTTCTTAATGCAATTGGGACAAAACCATTTGCCTTTGGGAGGATCAGTGATTCCCACACAACCGTAATGAAACCATTCAATTTGACACTATAGCAGAAAATGTCTTGATTATTATAGACGCCTAAACTTCTGGTACACGCAATGTAAAGTCATTTCTTCAAGTCGTTTCTCTCCTGTATTTTTGTAAGTCCATATGCATTATTATGCCAGAGTCGACTGCCTAAACTTTTGAGGAAACGCGTACCGAAAGACAGCAATTAAAAGTTGAATCAAACTTACACTTGGATTATCGCAGCCCACCATTTCTCCATAAGACACCTACAAAAAATTTTCAGTCAACCAATGTATCGTATTTAAAAATTTCACGGTGCAATTTCACGTGACATGTTCCAAAATGACATATAATCACATATGAAGTTTATGTATCCACATCTAAAATTCATGTGATCACATGTGAAATTGATGTAACCACATGTGAAATTAATGTAACCACATGTGAAATTCATGTGATCACAAGTGAAATTTACGTAATGACATGTGAAATTCATGTAACCACATGTGAAATTCATGTGATCACAAGTGAAATTTATGTAACCACGTGTGAAATTCACGTGTTCACGCGTGAAATTTATGCAACCACATGTGAAATTCATGTGATCACACGTGAAACTTATGTAACCACATGTGAAATTCATATGATTACATGTGAAATTTACGTAATCATATGTGAAATTTATGAGAGAATATGTGGCATTTATGTGACCACATGTGAAATTGATGTAATTACACGACGTGAAATTCGTGTGACAATTGTGGAATTCATGAAACCATAGGTGATCTTGGAGCATGTTAAAGGGCATGTTAAAAGGGTACACACCTGATTACACAAGCAATATCGAGGTTCGTTAGGATCGTACACCCAATCAACACCTTGAGGTACCACTTCGGGTTGTAAGGGAACTTGGTCAACTGTCGATACAGGAGTCACGGGAGCTGCAGATGTCTTTTGCCTAAAACATTTAAATCGATTTCTAGAGCAAAGTTTTTCATCAACAAAGAATGAGTCGGTCAATGGTACAAAGTTTCAAACATTTTATGACAAAAGACAACGGGTGGAATGTATCTTCATTGCCTGTTTCAGACGTCGAACTTCTCATGTACCGAACCTAATGTAGATGAGCTAAAACAATGAGTTTACTTCATTTGCATTAGATTCGGCAGACGACGTCTGAACAGGCCTAAGAGAGTAGAAAAACAAGTTAAAGCACAATGCTGATAAAACGAGTAACGAGGAATGACTAAACGGCAATTATGTACAACTAGCGAGTGATTTCGAAACAACATGTCATCAGGGGCCGGTTGTATCAAAGGCGCTTAGCTTAAACGGTGGATAAGTGAAATTTAAAAATCACTTTTATATCTAGTACGGAACCGAAATTATGAGTTTAATAAAATAAATATTTGATTTTATATATAATTGTTCTTCTCAGGTCAAATCACTTTAGCTGGTTTGTTTATACAACATTCAAACTTGTTTTATATTTTTTACTTATTCACCGTCTAAGCTAAACGCCTTTGATACAACCGGCCCCTGGTCTTCATCTCTATCATCTATACACAAGAATTAAACCACGTACTTTTTTCTCGCGTGTTGTTTGCTGGTCGGAGTGCTAGTCATCTGCGGGTTGAGGTCCATGTGCGACATAGAAGCCATGGTCGAGGAGGTGGGCGCATAGTTGACACTCATCCCAGCAGCAGAGTTGGCATAGGGGTTGCCGAGTTGTGGGGCGGCTGTGAGAGATGTATTGATGGGCAGGCCTGTGAGAGTTTTGAAGATGAGTTAGATATAAAAGAGATGGACAGGCAGTGAACTCTACAGACATTGGAACGATGACTCCAGGCAAAAGATGCACGTGTGGGTGAAGCCAAATGGAGGAAATTGAAGGCAAACAATTATACTTGTCGTATTCAGTTGTAATTATTAAGCACATTACGTTCCTGGTTACGTTCACGGTACATTCCACACAAAATGGTGTTAAACATGCCGACAAACAATACAAAAAGACTTATGGGGTTAAAACATCGATCTGGCTTCAAAGATGGCAGCAAAGCTATCGCTCCATGCCTCCGGTCAAAATTTGGGTTCGGCTAAATTTCGAGTAGGTTTCGGTCCGCTTGTACGAAAGGTTGATAGCGCTATCCAACGGATAATGATCTTTTCAACTGCGGCAGAAAAGCTTAGAAATCGAGTGGACCAGGAATATTGAACTCGGAAGAGAAAAAAGTGGCTTCAACTCGAAAATGCTGAACTTTAATATGGGTTTTACCAGTTACTGAACACGTTTAGAATGTTTGAGAAAACCACTATCTGGGGCTGGTTGTTCGAAGCCCGTTTAGCTTAAACGGTGCTTAAGCCCAAAATAGAAACCAAGTTTATAGATTCATTCAACAACCAAACTAAAAGTTTTGAACCTTAATAAAATGATTATGCTTACAACTACATATTTACTGCAAAATATTTAAGTTAACTGTTAAACGAGTGATGTAAGAGGGTTATTTAATTTTGACTTATCCAGCGTTTACGCTAAACGGGCTTCGAACAACCGCCCCTGGTGGATAGCGCCATTTACCTTTTGAACAACCGACCCCTGGCAGAGAATACAGAAACCGTAATAAACTACCTGAATACTCCGACTTTATAGTTGGTGAATAACTTTTCACCGCGGTCGTTTTTCTTCCCGCCATAAGATACGATTGAGAATCTGATAATGATGGCGAGCTTGTGGTACTTGAGTTTGCACCCACCGTCCCTGTGGCAAAAGACACGTCTTAATGGACCTTTAACCTTTCAGACGAAATTTTTACCACAGCTTGAAAGAGCATCCCAAACTTAGTAAAATTGCAAAGTTTGGTTGTAAAATGCTGTAAACTATAGAAAATATAGCCTTGCGAAGTTGGCAAATTTTCTGTAGTTTTGTATTATCCGTAAGAAATGAATATCCAAGGGTATCAACTGGGTATTATTTTCCATCCGTAATACAAATGTATACAACATTTGCCAAATTCGCAAGGCTATATTTTCCATATTTTAGAAAATTTCACAACCAGACTTTACTTATTTTTGCCTGTTTCGAATTTTTTCAAAATTTCGTCTAAAAGGTTTTATTGCACTATAGAAAACAACTCTTACACAAATTGTTCGTGTTGCACAGCTTTGTTGATGATATATTCAGTCTGGATTTCTTGTTTAGTCACAGTTTGCACAATGAATGATCAGAAAGTTGCCTATAATGTTGTTTTCTTATGAAAAATGGTTTGGAAAATAAATGGTATGATTCAGTTCGTCCTTAACCTATATACCATGTCATAATTCAATTCAGGACAAAGATCACTGGTTTTCAACAACAAACAACAAAAAGTAAGACGTCATTACTGGGGAAAAAAACAAAATAAATATCTCATGAGCAAAGCACCGTAACACAAAAGTGTAAAAGAAGTAGTATTACAGTTCTTGTTCAAAAAGTTCTTGCTCAACATGCAATAAAAATTTCGCTTTCACATGTTATGTACGATACAAAATGATGCACGTCAAATAAGTGTATACCTATGCTATATTGCATCGACTGTGATGAGGGCAGGGATATCTTGGACTCCATGGGAAGGTAAGGGTTAAGAGCGCCGGAGTAAGAGCTATAGTCAGGAAGACTGACGGTCGATACTGGCACAGAGATGTCGCCATTAGGAAGGTCTTCAGTAAAAATATCCATAGAGGTCGCTTTCCGTTCTGAAATAGAAAACACGTTTGACTTTATGACGTCGTACGAGAAAGAAGTTAATAAGAAATGGCAAGAGAGAGTTTGCAACGAGGACCGGAAGCGATGAATTGTTACCAAAATGTGACATTGTTTTTCTTAAAACAAAAAAGAACTTGCTTTGCTAATGATCTCTAGAGTGTTTCAACATACTTACTGTGCGAATGTGCTGTAGGAGGAATTATATTCCGAGCAGAGGGCTGAATTGGTTGAAGAGTGCTAGCAGATGGCGTTTCTTGGGGCTGTACATCGTCTAATAATAAGGAACCTGTTACAAAAGAAGTAGATCGTCAGTTTCATTGACTCTGTCAAAAACAACCTTATAAGTCAAAATATTTTCTTCTCGAAACACCACGCAAATTTATCATCGCAAAACTTTTGATCCGAATCTTCACCAGTGCTGATAATAATACCGATAGCAAAATTATACTTTGATTTAAGTTCTAATAATAAAATTATACTTTAATCAATGATCACTATGCAAACATACAAGGAACTTATAACCTTACAAGTATTTTGTTTTCCTATCTGTGATGAATAACTTCATTTTAATTGTGCTGAATGCCTTATTGAGAAGATCAAGAAGATCCCAAAAATTTTCCAAAAACCCCTGGGATGGGGTAGTATTACAATTTGGTTCAAGGTCAGGAATATAATGTCCCAAGGTAAAAATGCCTAAAGTGTAACAGGCATATGTTTCAGGTAATGAAATGATGTTTTGCTAAAAAAAATTGATTCGTAAATACTAAACCTTAACCTAACAGCTAATTAAACCCATATTACCCTTGATTAGCAAAATATGAAGAAAGTGCGCAAATGTCACAACTTACGCTGTTCTAAAATTTCTGTGATTCCAGCATTGTCTGCTTCAAGCTCCATCTTAAACTTAGACAGCTCTTGGTCAAGTTTGCGTAAATGTCGATCAACCAAGTCAGAAATTTGTGTGGCAATATTAACTTTCTCTTCTGCATCGTCTACAGCTTTGGAATATTCCTACCAGGAAATTTTAAATCATCTTTAGTCTTTTAATACATAAGTCAAAATGATACAACTTGTCATGGGCACAAGGGCCTAAAAATGTTAGGGGAAGGGTGTGGATTAGTTGTCAGACAAGCACCTTACCACCTTAACTGTAAGCATTCCTAGGGGGCATATTCCACATGGGAAAATTTTCAAATGTAGAGTCTCACAAAGGCAATTTCCCATGTCTTAAGGGTGAAATTTTCTTTTTTAATGTTTTGTACCAATGTTGTTATCAAATCAGCTTCTTAAAAGGTTGTCATTCTCAACTTAACTAATGACAAGCTGTTGAAACAACAAGGAAGGCTCAAAAATGTTCCCTTTCGGCACTTCCTTCATCAAATTCATTATAAAATTGATGTGATATTGTGTCTCCACCTTTCAAAAATGGAATTTTCTTTACATTTTCAAAAACCAAATTTGCCAGTAGATTTTGTCACTCTAACTAGACACCTGAGTAGCATGAACACTGCAGGTCTGAAATAGCTTGTGCATGACTGGATCTAAGGAATGTAAAATTGCAAACCTGTTTTAGATTCTTGTAGTTTTCTTCCTTCCACTCCTGTGTCCCAGTGGCACATGTCGAAAGGAACTCTTTTACCTTCAGGTCCAAGTCATCAATTGCATCTGAAGCAACACAATAGATTCAAATCACTAACTGGCATAATAATTCAAACTAATTTTGCCACAGTATGTAGTGCAGTCAATAAAGTAATTTCACTGTCTGAGACACCAAAGTAAAATTTGATGTTTTGAAATGTTGAATAATTTTACATGATTGTTTCAGGTGGGAAAAGAACCAATAACTTTTGTGTCATAGCAGTCCTGTTGCATAAGGTGAGATCAAAGAAGTTGTTAATTACAGTTAATGAATTAGAAATTATCATATTCATTAATGTCCTTCTTGAAAATGTAAAGGAAAATTGTTTTTTAATTAATATGGAAACACAGTTTTACAAAGAAACAAAATTATGCTAGTTTCTTGAGAGATTCGTTGCAATTTCCTAAGAAATTTGTATTCATGTGCTTCATTGTAATGCAGTGATATGAAAGAAATTCTCCAGTTATTAAATAGGGACCATCTCTATAGGTGACTTTATAGACGAATATTGAAATTTCCAATACAACATAATTCTTTGGCATATTGAAACCTACAATGCTGAAATAATTGATATTGCTTTGCTACAATACAAATATAATTTTTTTGTTGTTCAGACCAGGAATGATATGAATTCTAAATAGTTTCAAACTTATCATGGAAGATGTTTCCACTTTTCTAAATCTAATTTTCTTTATATTTGCATTGATAAATTTTCTCTCTCTAACTACTTCTCTCTCTAACTACCTAATTAGCACTCCCAAAGATTACTAATAAAGTGCAATTTTTCATGCACAAATAGGAACATAGTCATTACTTACATAAAGACTGAGATACACGAGCTCAAAAACATAGGTCTTACTTTGAACTTGAAGGTCCATTTCTCTCATTTCTGTGAAACGGTCCCTCAGATCTGTCGGCAACTGCTCTATTACTAAAGACGATAAAATTTTTTAACTAACTAATCTTAGCTCAAATATACCCAACTTTACAATATTAATCTCTATAAATGCCAGATAATTTGTGAAGGGATATCTATACATTGACAGATCTACTTAAACTAGTGCATTTTTCCAAAGGTCTCCCTAGATCCATTCCAGCAGTTGCATAACACCACACCATATTACCATGTTTCCGCAATGACGTACTCAGTTGCATTATGGGTAATTGTTACATCAACAACACTTTTGAGAAACACATTATTATGTCAATTTACAATAACAAGGTCTCTTTTGAGATATTTCATTCATAAAATATATCAATTTACATCATACATTAAAATATTGTAATGTATCAATCTGAGAATTTAATCCAATTATCAAATTTTTTTTAGAAATATTTTAACAACATCAACAAAACTGAAACGGTTTGCAAATAACATTGTCTACAATGTAAAGAATAAAAGTTATTCAAAAATGTGGCAAAATAGTAGTTGCTTGGTGATGCCAAACATGCCCAATGAGCAACTGACAGCTTGCGTTTTGAGCAAACAAAATGGCGGACACAAACAAAACATAAAATGCAAAAACAAACTCTTACAACGAACATTATGCCGTAATTTTATTTTCAAATATACGCAGGGAATACCATTTTAAAACTTGTGTATACTTACGCTCGAGATAGTCTTCTAAATAATGCATTTTGGTGAAAAATCGTCAACCAATCTTTCTTCCTTGTTTAATTTAAATGGGACGCCATATTGGTTTTGGCGGAACTCCGCTGCCGCTGTCATACTGTGGGCTCGCAACTGCAGAAAAATCATCAAAAGTCGCACAAAAATTTGCATCTTTTGTGTTCAAATTTTGCGGAAAATTTAAAGGTATTTCGGTATTTTTCGTGTAATTCAAGAACATTGTATTATGAGGCTTTTGTCAGTTCATTTCAAGCGCTCGTTTTGCAAGGGGCAGGCAGGGTTTGGACCTGTGCTTCGTGCTGTGGCAATGGCACCCCGTCAGATTTGCTGCGCAAGTTATTCAAGCGATTCAAAGGTTTGTTTCTACAAAATACATCTGTAAGTTGATCCCAGAAACCTCAAGCTTTCCTGTGAAAAATGATGAGTGGTTATTTCCATAATATTTGCACATTATCCATTTTTTTCAATTTTCATGGGTACACCCTTGCCCCTCCCTCCCCCCCCCCCCCACTTGCCATTTAGGAAAAATTAGAATGTGTTACTAGAATGTGTGCAAGGTAGATTTCTACTTACTGGTGGAATTTGGGGTGGGGTTGCCTTATAATCTAGGGTGGGGGCCTCTTCAATCCCCCTCCTAGCTGGTTTGTTATCACACTGGGAAGGTTAAAAATTGCATGGCCGAGGTTTAAAAAACGTAATTGAAAATATATAGCGAAGATCAGAATTGCACTTTGGAGATATCCTCCATGCAGTACAAACTTTCTAATCTCGGTTTCTTACCTGTTATATCAAACTAGATATGTGCAACCATAGGCACATCTTTGAAAAGATGAGGGGGGGACAAGCTATTTTGGAGGTTTTGGACCATGACCCCCCCCCAGCTGTGGAAAAAAGCAATTTCTTTTGTAGCAAAAAAGTGGATGCCCCCTAGTTTTGTGGTCCCTTAATGTGACTCCACCTACCTTATAAATGCCATCACACATTAAACAACATATCACTAGATCTCCTTGTTCTTACAGGATGATTTGAAGAGAACAGTGCTGTATGACTTTCACCTTAACCAAGGTGCAAAAATGGTCCCTTTTGGTGGCTGGTCAATGCCAGTCCAATATAAAGATGGTGTTCTCAATTCTCACCATCACACAAGAACTCATGCATCGATTTTTGATGTCTCACACATGCTGCAGTTCAAGTTGCACGGCAAAGACCGTGTCAAATGTCTTGAGAGTTTGGTTGTAGCAGACATTGAGGGGCTTAGCGAAGACCAAGGAACGTTATCTGTTTTTACTAACGAGCAAGGAGGGATAAGAGATGATCTTATAATTAACAAACTGCCAAATGAACTATATGTTGTTTCCAATGCTGGTTGTGCTGATAAAATTACTGAACTTATGAAGGTTAGCATACACCCATAGATAGGAAAATCTTTGATAATGGGATTTAGCTAATTTAACAAGATGTGCTAGTTCAGAGATTAGATTAGTTAAACTAGGATGAGGGTTAGATTTAGGATTAAGTTTACCAGACTAATGTGTTCAGACATGGGTTATAAAATAATGCAACTTGTGTGGAGTACTTAAAATTTTTTGTGCTTTGCAGTATAATGTTCATGCTAATTCAATAAAGGTCACCCTAAATTATCAGTGTGCAATGAATGATGGGATGCATCTTTTCATTCTTTGTAATTATATATTCTTGTTAATTATTTCTTTAAAACAGCATCAAGAGCAAATAGCAAACTTACGACAACAAATTTACTTGCAACAAAAGTAATTCCCTTAGTATCAGGGCCTAAATAAACAATAATCCATCATCCTTTGTCAGCCCTCATTCACGTCCTCCTCAGTTTAGAGTTTACGTTTTTGCAAAGACAACCTTAATTGAAAGAGCTGTAGATAAGGCAGAAATAGTTACATGGTCAGAAATGAGTTAATAAGTGTGTTGCATTAAGTATTACGATAAGTTGTTGTGAAAACAAAAAATTGTTTGATTTGTTTTTTTAATTAGATATTTGATTTGTGAATGAATATTTAAACTAGGAAAAATGTGCAGCTGTTAAAGGAGATATGGATGTTACACTAGAAATATTGGATTACAGATCCTTAATTGCACTACAAGGTTTGAATAAAAGTTATCTAAAACATTCTACAGATGAACAACTTTCTTTTGACAAGTTTGGACATGAGTTTGGACAAGCTGTTAACAACTTGCAACAAACTTGACTGGACCATCAGACTTGTAATGCAGTCATGATGTAAGAATATTGCTACAGCCTTGTGTTTTCAACTTTGTGACAATCTTGTTTTTTTCGTACAACCAGAATTGTAAGAACAACCTTGCAACAATCTTGCTGACAGATGACTTCATATTTGCAGTATATATAAGGTCACGAGTTTTACCATCACCCCTGATAAAGACACTAGACTTGAGTGTCAAAATGTTAGGTCATGAATGCAATCAATGTGTGTTGACTGCGTTTGTTTAATAAAACTAGTGTGACAGATGTGGAACTTGATATGTTGAACCTTGTAACAAGTCTGATATTCCCATCAAACTTGCTACAAGTTGTTCAAAACTTGTTGACAGACAAGTTGTCACTAGTTTTATCGCATGGTTAACTAAGCAATAGATATCGAGAATGTTGCCATTGAACATCATATGTTTCATATATAGGTCCCGAAGCAGCGACCGCTTTGCAAGAAGGCGTCAAAGAGAACCTTAACGAAATGTATTTCATGAATGGTTTGACAACAAACGTGTTTGATATTGCCGATGTTCGTGTGACGCGATGCGGTTACACGGGAGAAGATGGGTTTGAGGTGATTGCACAAAGATAACATGTCATCAAATAGTATTCAGATGAAAGCTTGGAATCAAATGACTCCCCCCCCCTCAAATGCATGGGGTGGCATATTTTCAAAAAACAAAATTTCGTGTTTGAGTCTAGGCCTTCCCTCCCTACCATCTGTAAGCAAAGATTACTTCAGCCTCATGTATTGTGAAGGGCAGGTAACACATATGACTATTAGACTGACACAACACGAGCACTCGAAAGAGGACCCTTACCCCACCAGAGTATGCTGGATCCAACCACAATGTACGGAATGGACAGTAGGGCCACTCAGCAGTGCAACACAGCGCCCTATCATTATGCAGTTTACTGGCTGCCACCAGCCAGTTCAGCATTCATATTAGCCAGAAAATGCAATTGACTGGCTGGCATAATGGTAATGAGATGCGTAATGCGATGGACAGACAAACTTCAATTGAGTGGCTCTATTGTTTATTCCCTATACTGTGATCCAACCCTGCTACGCCTTGTCGAGATACAGTTTCTTTGATGTTCACAGTTATCAGTTCAAAATAAAGACGTTGAAAAACTGTGTGAAATACTGCTCGACAGTAAGGTCGTGGACGTGCGTATGGCAGGACTCGCTCCCAGGGATAGTTTGAGATTAGAGGCTGGTCTGTGTCTCTATGGTAACGATATTGACGAAACAACAACTCCGGTAGAAGCGACGTTATTGTGGATAATCGGTACGGTAGTTCTAGAAATTGTATCCAGGTTTCCTGGAAACAATGTTTCCTCGTTCATCTACCTTCAGGAAACATGGTTAGGAAACAATGTTTCCTGGTTTGTCTATTTCAGGAAACATGGCTAGGAAACAATAATTCCTAATTTGTTCACCTTCAGGAAACATGGGTAGGAAACAATTTTTCCTGGTTTGTCTACCTTCAGGAAAGATGGCTGGGGAACAATGTTTCTTGGGTTTGCCCACGTTACCGCGAATTACTTTAATGTGTTTTTCTCCGTAGGTAAAAGACGACGTGTGAATGCAGACTTTCCGGGTGCTAATATTATCCTAAAGCAGATATCTGAGAAACCATCAAGAAAGAGGGTTGGCATCATTTCTTCAGGCGCACCAGCCAGAGGTAGGTACAAAGTAGTGGAATGGAAGCCCATACGGCAAGCACATGGACGCAATTTTGCTCCCGAGTAATCTTTCCTTAAAATTTTACAACGCCGTAACATCTTGATTGACGAGGTTTACATGGCATGTAAAAACTGGACAGTTTTTCAAACATTGCAAATTCGCGTTGCGTTACCGAATCGGTCCAGTGTGTAGGTTTTATTTTCTTTCCGAAATCTCATTTCACGGATTTATGTTTTTCTAGCGGGTGCTACTATCCTAGACGCTGATGGCAATGAAATAGGTAATGTTTTACGATTTTTCAAACATTTCAGTTCAATTAGCTCACTTTTATGTGTGTCTTGGTGTTATGTTCCCAGGCGAAAATTTTCTTTGTTGTGTTACTCTGATTAGACAAGATGGAAAATACGCTTGACCACGCCGTGAATTGAACGTATGAGCTTTGGAATGCTAGGTCAATACACAACCAACTGAGTTTAGACTCAGTCTTTAGCCCTTCTTCTTTAGCCCTTCTTTTTACGAAGAAGGCCTCAAATTAGCTAAACTAGGAACCCTGTGTGATCGCCGGTCGGAAGCGTGCAAAAAGCTATTTCTTCAAGCCTATTCTGATACTAGTCATAAACTACATAACTTGATTCCGAAGGAGAACTCACGCCAATATTCCCTGAGAAGAAGCCGTAAATTTTTAGTGCCAAGAACCAGAACCGATCGTTTTAAAAACTTTTTTGTCATTTCTAACAGCTCAAATATGTAAAAACCTAGGTAATTTTTGAATGTAAATATTCTTAATGTATTTCTATTTGAATCTTAGAAAACTAATTTGATCTAATTTCTGGTAATCTATTTAGATTAACTTCTTGTAAATATTCGTAGACAATTCAGGGTACAGTTTTTCTGAAACTGCAAACTATGAATTCATTAAAGTCACTATCACTATCACTTTTTAGCCTTCGATTACTTTTAAGATTACGTTCATATCGAAGGAAGTAGAGTCAGTTTCGAAATGTCAATACTCAAATCGACCTAATCACGAATAGCTCAGTTACAGCCTCGTGCCCAGGCGCTCTCTGGCACACTTTGAAGTCCACGACCGGCAGTCGTGCCCACGCAACTGTTGGGCCTGGGGACGAGGCTGGCTCTGTTGGCAGAGCATTAGGTTAGCATTCGATTCCCGCCGTGGTCAGGCAAATCTTTTTGCTTTCTCGGTGTGAATGTAAACTCAGACTTACACCACAAACATTATCGGTTTAACTCGGTCGCTTTTAACTCGAGCCTTTTTTCTGAATGTTTCAGGCAAAATTACCAGCGGGTGTCCTTCGCCATGTTTACCGAAACAAAATATTGCGATGGGTTATGTTCAAAGCAAATATGCCAAGAGTGGAACCGCGTTACAACTGCAAGTGCACAAGAGACTGGTGCCAGCTGCTGTTACAAAAATGCCTTTTGTTCCCACCAAGTATTATTTACCTAAAAAGTCTTAGATAAGAGTGTCATCATTTAATTTCGTGGTGATAGTAACTCCCAGTATATTACATACATACTCAATTTACTGTGGTTTGGCGTAGGATGGTGTGTTAGTCTCGCTCACCAAAGACGATCAAAGGAATGGATTGGCAACTTGCTAATGACATCCGTTATGGGCTGCCTGATACGCTTTACTGTAAAACGCTGTAACTTTGGACTTTCTGTTTATATATTTTAAACAAGAACGGTCAAGTCTGTGCAAAGAACGACTTTTCAAACTTTTCCAGTGGGTTCAACAAGGCCAAAAATCACCACTGCATATTGTGGTAAAACTTTTTAACAATATGCAATGTTTTGCAGTTGGTTTCTGGCTTTGCTATATACCTAAAGAAAGTCATGCATAGTTGCAAAGACATTTCTGTTCGTGCTTAATATATATATATATACAAGGGTCGCCATCAACTTATACTAGCAAGCTTTGGAGTGGTTGGTTAAAACAATAGAAAACAATAAACTATGGAAATTGGTCTTCTAAAGAACGGATCACAAACAATGATGACATTTGTTTCAAAAGTCTAATTACAAAGCCTGATCATTTTAGGTTGGTATTAACCATATACAAAATCAAATGTATTTAAAATGAAGTTACAAGGTTTCAAAGTAAAGACGTCAGGTCGTATCGCCATCACTGATGTAACGTCAGCAGTATTGGCGTTTAGCAAGTCCATTCCTTTGACTGTCGGTGCTCTCACATACAAAGGCCATTTTCAGGTACTTTTTTCCACACGAGAGAGTCTAAGCAATCCAGACATTGTAGGACGCGCTTTTTTGAAGTCGTAACTGTAAATGTACTCGAGCTACGGTGACGAAAACAGCATTTACCAGAGCCTTTCACTCTCAGTTGTGGGAAAGACAGTAATCTCTAAACAGCCACAAACACCTAAATGTACTCTGTGGAAATTATATGTATGTGATAATTAACTCAATATGTGTATTTTGTACAATACCTCGACATTTTTTTAAAATAAATCTTCATTCTCTGAATTCAAAATTTGTTCCACGTAGGGTAATTTCATCACTCATGTTTGTGAAGTAAAAATCTTTCCCACTCACCCAGTTGATGTTACCTCGGGCAGCAGATAATTATCGTTGAGCTTTTCTCGCCAATATTGAACTAACGTTTTCTCCAAAGAAATCGCGTGAGAAGTGGCTTGAATTCGTCCCTGTTTCTTGTCCAAATAATGGACAGCATCGGCAACCAGTTTGTCCAAGCTTTCCTCTTCAGATTCGTCCAGAGGGATGTCTGTCTTTAGTGGTGGATTGAATCTGAAGTAGACGTCTTTAGGTAACAAGTCTTCCAGAATCGTATGCACAGCTAAAATTAAGATGGAGTTGAGATGGATATTTAGATTTATCAAGGTTCAACAACACTTGTTGAATTGACAATCAAATGTGATGGGTATTGTTCGATCAACAGTTGTTCGATGTTGACAGAGAACAATAGTTGTTACAATGTTGTTGGAACAAGAGCTGACAACTGTTGATGAAAAAAAAGTTGTTGATGATTGTCAACAATGATTGAGCAACGATCGCTGACCGTGAACAACTGTGAATAATGGTTGTGAGCAGCAGTTGTTGGCAGGGTGCAACAAAAATTGCTACTAATCGTTTCTCTCCACTACAATTGTAATTTCCGTAAATTTCGTTATGTTTATTTGTCTTGTATCATATTTATGTTGTATTTTGTGTGTCACTTTAATGGTGTGTTCTTCAATTTATTTTTTTTAATCATGTATTTTTGGCATGAGCCCCTATGATAAGACATTTTTGTGCTTTTGGGGCAAATGCCGGTATTTAATGAATATGTTTATACAAAAAAAAACACAATATTGTAAGCAAGTTGTTGAGAATAAGTTTTGCACGTGTATATTGCCCTCCGTACCTTCGGTGTCTGTGGCGCTTGCGACAACTTTCAGCAACTTTTCACGAAGACTGCTAAACGTCGAGTTGGTTCTTCGCGAAGGGCTGTGATAGATCCCAGTCCCCAGGGAAACGACGCACTGTATTGGAGTCGATGGCCAGATGAGTTTGGCTTCGTGGATTGCCAGCGCGCAGGGGCTATTCGTCAGCAGCCCGCCATCCTGCATAAGCGAAAAGAGGATGTACACGAAAGTGAAATGTAAACTGAACATTCTTTCTCTCCCAATGCCTTTATTTATGTGCAACAAAAAGTTAAGTATTTCCTTGATCATCATAGCTAGCTTCTTTGATGAGCTATCCTCATCTCTCGCTATCATAAAGTATCAAGTGCAAGTAGGGAAATATTTTCTCATTTTCTCTGTTGCTGTTACTTTTTTCTTTGAGACTTTTCAGAATTCACAGTTTTAGCATCTTTTTATTTTAAGCTCAAAAATTTTCTGGGACCAGTGGTCCTGTAATCCGTGATATTGTGCAGCCCTGTCGCTGCCGTTGTACCGAGATATCGTGTGGACATCCTTACCTGATGAATATCGCGTCCCAGTTTAAATTCTTCAAAATACCCCGGAGCAGCAGACGAGGCTCGTAACGCTTCCCACAATTTGTGGCTACAGCTTCCAGGGTAGTGGGACTTCAAGTCGTGGCGGTGGCGATAGTTGCGGAACACGTATGGACGGAGGATGGACTGGTTGACGATCGTAGACACGGCCAGAACCTGAGAAAAAATTTTGCTTTTGTTATCTTAGGTAGGAAGGAAGTATCACATGTGTTGAAAGCCGAAAGTCTTACTCCTCACAAGCTGTCGACAAGTTGTGTTCGCACTGCTTGTTCCCATAGATATCTCACATACACTAGATGGTGCATCCCACACTGTGGGCAGGCGAAAATTGAAGCCGGATCGCAGGCACTGGTCGTTCCCACAGAGTTGACACGGGGCATGATAATTTGGGGGTTTTTTACTGCGGAAATTGACAAAGTTGACAATAAATCCTCTTTTATGCAGCTAAAAAGTATTTAATACACAAATGCAGAAAAGTATAGTGTTTTCTGTAGCATTTTTTTTTGATGAGCGGGAACGACCAATATGGCCATCGCCTATTGTTATGAGGGGATACCGCTGAGATTTTTGACTTCACTTTTTGATATACACATGCGCTATCTAGTGTATATGAGATATCTACGTTTGTTCGCACGTTGTTGACAACTTGACGGAATATCAGAGATGTTACAAGGTTTTCACAGCAACTCTGACACAGACCTGTTGTAACAAGATAGTCACAACAGTTGGCAACACTAAGTTGAAACAATATTATTAACAATGCTATATCATGACCATATCAGTTTTGTTTGAACAACCGTAAGGCAAGTCCTATCAAGCTTCCTACAAGTTGTCAACCGCTTGTTCCAAATTTGCTCCAAAAACTTCAAACATGACCGGTCAAATCGAAAATTTGGCCGGTCATTGACAGATGTACATGACCGCCTTTTATTTTGAGCCCTGTTGTCAGACCTGTGGTCAGACCTTAACAATACTCGGATGTCTTACTTTGGGTGTTGATCTATCTGCCGCGGTGTCCACAAGTCTGACTTCACCAAGAGCATCCCTACATGAAAACTCGTCATAGTTAGCTGACTTTTGTATTTATACTACCAGACTATTTATACATTTCTACGGAAAGCAATAGACAATTTGAATAATAGATTAACTTTCGATCTAGGCAAAAAGAACAAAATCTTTTACTACAACTGGAAGAGGATCCTAAGATTAGTAGAGTTACATAGTTGGTGGCGAAATGTAGTAAAATACGGAAAATATGGGCTTAATAAGTTTGCACTAAGTTTGCACTAAGTTTGCAGATACGGGTTTGGGAGAGCGATGTCTAGAAGCAAAATAAAAATATACTGTGCAGTATTATGAATAATAAAGTAAGGAAACAACAGTACATTCCCAACCTACCTGAGAATATTCTCAAACTTCACGGTATCGTAGTAAGCATGGTTAAAGAATAGCTTTCCAGTCCCAACCAGCGTGTTCACGGAGAAAATTTCTCGCGCAAGGTCTCGGTACATTTGGTTGCATTCGCCGAGGCTTGTTTTCTTCACGCCAAGAAGAAAAGCGAGAATGGCACCAGTGCTGGAGCCGCAGATCAGGTCGAACATTTCATGGATTTCCTTGCCTGTTTTTTCCTGGACTCTTTTTAGAATTTCAATGGGAATAATGCCCCTGCATGAGAATTAATAGGCAATTTCCATGATAGACTAATTTTTTTAAAAAATGATATTGATAGGGTACTATAAACATTTCGCCAAACACGCGTGTGATTTTTCATTAGTACTTCTCGGACCGCGTAATATCCTATACTAAGAATCTACATCCTAATATTATTACCTTGAGCCCCCTCCGTCGATGCTCAGGATTTTTATTCCTTGTCCCTTGACGGGAACGGTCCATCCTAGCAGTACCAGGCCTTTCCGAGCTTCGCCCTGGATTTCTTTCTCCATTGATTCATGGCAACGCTGAAGAATTCTGGTCACGCCTGACCTGCGGGCAAGACTTCTCGCGGAAGGATACCTGAAAATCGGGCGCCATACTTACAATATTGTACTGAATAATTCCTAATTGGGGTCTGTTGCGAATAGCGCGAGTAAAACCCAAATTAAAGTTCAGCATTTTTAAGTTAAAGTCACTTATTATCTCTGGCGAGCAACGTTCTCACAATTTGAGGAAATTTCCTCAGATTTATGCTGTTTCTATGGGGGTGGTATTAGTCATAATGAGGATGCATTATTTTCAAAAGTTCACTGTTGCCTCATTCTTAACTACCCTACCCCTATAGAAATATGGATATGGAAATTAGTTGTGAGAGCACTGCTGGCGAGTTCAATATCCCTGATGTTTTTATGCCTTTCTGTGGCAGTTGAAAAAGTCAATATCTGTTGGATAGCGCTATCCGCCTTTCGTACAACGGGCGCCTGATATAAATCCAGCTTTACCCGCTCCGGTCAGTGGCAAATGTTTAATACATCCATTGTTCGTTTTGTACCTAATTTTGTTCAACTCCAGCCACTGTAGTCCATATAGTTAACAGTCAATAGCCTTCAAAAAGGTATCCCCCGAATAGGATAGAAATTCAGACATAAAAACGACGTCTAAGATGAAAAAAGTAGTGTAATACACAACTTCATGTTGCCAACTGATGTCAGTGGCGCCACGAAGAATTACAAATTGCTGCTTCAATATCGACATTTTATTCATTAAATAACGTACGTATTTCGCTTAAATCGATATGGGTGTAACTTTGAAGATCTTTTCCCCCGATAAGATTAATAAACCATGTATTAATTGTGGTAGAGTCGAAAAACATTGTTTTAAATAGACACAAGTGTTACACGTTCACTTTGTCGTTCATGTTTTTTTGTTGATTTCAGAATTCGTAAAATTGACCAATCACAGCGCGAGGCACAAAAGTTCTAAACATTTGCCACAGACCAGCCTGCTTAATTAGGGAATTTTTATAACATTGGTCAATTTTTGAAGAGAATATAAGAACTCAACAAAAGAACACCGCAGCTGAGGTCAATCATTGTTAACCACTATAGGACTGTGTATCTCGATTACTTGGGCATTTATAAACAGTTTAATCACCAATTGAGTGACAAAAACGTCAATTTTGAGCAAGCAATATACTCTGGATCAAGGTTTTCACAATTGCAGGAAAATTTCCTTGAAAAATTCGGTAACTCTGGGGCGGAGGTATCAATGTTTTATTATTTTTCTTGCTGGGGAGTAAGGAGACTATCGCAACAGTCACTGATATGTCATAAGCTTATTGAACAGTTACGATTTATAAATGCAAATTAGGAAATACCTCAATCTACAAATCAGACTACCCCATTGTTCTTGTTCAACGTGTATTCAATTCAAGTTAGTTCACTGATAGAAATTACTGATACCTCAACAAATGTTCATTGAGTTCTTCGAGCCTCACCAAACGTGAATTATCATTCTTGGCATTCTCAAGTAACTCAAGGAGCCTCGACGTTCGGTTCTGAACGGTTGCAACAGTCTGTAGAGAGCGGCGGACAGAAAAACAACTCCCACTCAACCTCGCCAAATGCAGCGAATATTCAAAGAAGACTACCTTCTTGTGGTTAGTAAGAAACTGGCATTTGTGAAAGACGCTTTGGGGAAGCTGATAAATGCAGTAGACGTACGGTCGCATTAAAAGCATGCCCAAAACATGATGTTAAATGTTTGGTGCGAATGCCTCTTCTCAAGCCGCCATCTTGGTTTTCACGGACAACCGCTGACAATTATCGCTAATTATGACGTCATAAAATGTTCGACGTCATTATTATATACACCAACTTCACCAAGTCATATTTTCAAAGAAGTCTTATTTTTCGATTACAACGTGTGCATTTCGAAGTAGGTGTATAAAATGAGAACGAAGTGTTTTATTTTTATAAAGCTACCGTCCACTGAAATATGAACTAAGTATAATCCAACTATTCTTATTATAAAGATCAATGCCCAACATAATGCTTTGAGTAAAGCCATAAAAACAAGATTTAAAATAGAAATTATTTATTGTGACGTTTCGTCTTAACTTAAGACATCTTCAGACAAGTGGATAATATTACATACAAAGTTTAAATATATATCTATGCTAATAGTGTTGTTATATTTACAAGGTGTAAAATTACAAGGGTTAATTAAGGATATAGACGTGTGAAGGTGGATAGGACATTACAAACACACACAACATAAACGACAAATTAGAAGAGGTTAAGAGGAATAGAGTTGCCTTGAACGTTTAGATTAGGTTTGTATTTATTAATGAGGAGACTCTCGTGTATCTCGTCTATCGTATATCTAATTTGTCGTTTATGTTGTGTGTGTTTGTAATGTCCTATCCACCTTCACACGTCTATATCCTTAATTAACCCTTGTAATTTTACACCTTGTAAATATAACAACACTATTAGCATAGATATATATTTAAACTTTGTATGTAATATTATCCACTTGTCTGAAGATGTCTTAAGTTAAGACGAAACGTCACAATAAATAATTTCTATTTTAAATCTTGTTTTTATGGCTTTACTCAAAGCATTATGTTGGGCATTGATCTTTATAATAAGAATACGTTTTCCGCCTGGCACGTCTCTGGCTACAGTATTGAATAATCCAACTATCATGATCATGAATGGAGAAAGTTGCATCACCGTAACAACGAATTATTTCATGATTTCTTGGTGCAAATTTAAATTTTATCGTTAGAAATTATAAAACACAAGTTGCACTCCTCTCGCAACCCTTCCCAACAGAATTTATAATAAACCTCCCAATAACATCTATTCAACCTTACTCTGTCAACACGCCTATGTGTTATTTAGAAAATGGCATTCTAACAGAAGCAAAATTGGAGCATTGCAATAACGACCTCGTACCCAGGGGCTCGATTGTTTAACAGTGGTGCTACAATCATGGAATAATTTCTTGGGACTGACAGTCATGGAAATCTGTGCGCGTGATTGGACTAAAAATAAAAAATATGATTCAACTAGAAACTCTGATCAAGCATTGATTTAAATTTTACCCTTTGCCTCCCCCTTGCCCCCACCGACCAATGTTGGTCCTGTACAGTGTTTTTTGGCCTGAAAACAATATAGATACGTTTTTGTACGTGATGTCGTTTCCCAGAGCCAACATTGGCACGTGGGGGAAGGGGAAGGGAGAAAATATAGCGATTTTTTTTGACGGTAATTTCTACTTTATCATGGGGAACAACTTTGTTCTAGTTTGTCCCAAACTAATCATTCCACGATAATAGGTCAATTCGCAACGGCAAGTTTTTTGTAGCCTTCGTCCCCCAGCTTTCGTTGCACCTTCACACAGCCAGCAATATTTGTTCAATTGAGAATTTAAGAACATGCAAATGACAAGCAGTAATTTTCGCCCTTACAACGATGTCATTTTAGCGAACCTGATATCACCCCCAAGTCACATGTACGCGTGATATCATGTGTTATTGTATTCGTCCATTGTCATCATTATTTTTTTCCATTTCTACATGAACGTTTACGGACTACTTTTAAAATTTTAGTAGCATCAACTTTTTATTTCGAGCAACTTTTGAGCAACATTGATGCTTTTTTGCAAGAAACTTTTCCTTTTTCTATATATTTACCGGTAAACTGTACGGCTTTTAGTTTCAACAAATTTGTACCCTTAAAATCGAATCTTCCCCCCCCCCCCCAACAAAAAATATTATATTGCCACGCACTCTGAGTAATGTAGAATAAACACATGAACAAGGACGCAATTTCACCAACTGAATATGAATATTACTTAAAATCTCACTATATGTACAATATGTTTACAACTTTATAGACTGGTTATAATATCAGTTATATATACTGCTAACGAAAAACTATGTACTTTGTACAAGCTATATATACTTTATCTTAAACAAAACAATCAAATTCTTAGACTGTCGTAACAAAGACAGGTCCGCTGGACATGCCAACCCTGTTTCGCTGTCTCAAAATCTCTTCAACAGTGATAAAATCATCAAACGTTTGCTCGGTAAAGGCCATTTTGTTTTGAGCAAATCCTATCATATCAAAGTCGTTTTTTCTTATGCGATTTTCGACCGCTTTGCGTTCCCTGTCCATTTCAACTTTCCTCGTCCGTCGTGCTTCACGAACTTTGTCCAACTGCCGTCGGCGATCTTCCCGGCTCCAATATCGTCCGAGGTACACCGATTGTGTTTCGTCGTCTGTCGTCAGACCCCGTCGTTCTTCAGCTAGTTTTTGTGCACGTTCGCGCAAAAGTCTTTGCTTCGCGGGTTTAAGTTTTTTACTTATAAATATTCGGCTGCCATCTTTGTTTCGCCGCACTCTCCACTCCACTTTCATTTCGGGATTCTCGTTCGACGATTGATGGCCGTTTTGATTCGATCCACGATCATCCCTAGATGATCTCAATGATCTACTAGAGTCCACACCATCCCTGGATCTCTCCTTCTTCCTCTTATGTTCACTTCTATCCTTGCCCTCTGACCTCTCTTTACTTCGAGATGGAGCTGGACTGCTTTCCAAATTTTTGGACGACTTATGAGCTTTGTGAGTCTTATTTCTGTGTTCATGCCCGGAACTGTGGTTCTCGTCCGATGACGTCTTATTCCCGGATTTGCGTGAGTTGAGTTTCGTGCTCCGGTCGCGTTTTTCGCGTTCGCCAGAACGTTGCGAGTGTTCATCTGAGCTTTTCTCACGTGGGCTATCTCTCAGGCCCAGTTCCCTAGCATTACTAGCACATGCAGTGAAATGAAGAATTTGTTTTCCCAATTCGTCCATTTGTGCTTTATGCTGCTCTTTCTCATCCCTCAAAACACGGTCGTCCCCACCGTCTTGTTCCGAGTCATTCTTCGTACTATCATCGGTACGTCCGAAGCCGCTATCCTTCTCGTCCTCTCTCGACTTGTCGCCGATGACCGTCTCAGCCTGGTCCTCGTCTTCTTCTTGAATAACGCCAATCGGATAGGCTTCGAGATGGAATCGGGATTGGTCGCGATACGCTTCACCGTGGTCACTTTCGGCACCAAGTAGTGTTGCTTGTAGCTAAATATAACAATGAACAACAATGTTAGTTTTAAAACATATATCACGCTTATTTTTTTGCTTTGCTCCCTAACGTTTCGAACTGGATGTCTGGGGAGAACAGTTTACAGAGCCAAGCAGTATAAACAACGTTAATTTACTTTAAGTTTACTGCTCTGGATCCCTGGAAAGATCAGTTTAGAACTGATAAGGCCATCCAGTATAAATAAAGTTAGTTTACTGTAGGTATTTCTCTCTGGTAACACTGGACAAACAAAGAAGAGGTTTTTACTGGACCTCTACGACGATCAATTTAGAACTGATAGAGCTATCCAGTATGGATAAAGTTAACTTATTACCTCAGCAACGGGTCTTGCAACCAGAAATTTGATCTCTCTGTGTCTTTCACTGAGTAATCCCACGGCATCTTCAAGACAAGTTACGGCCAGGTCATTGATCTAAACATGCAGAGCAAAACTTACTGTATCTGCATACAGCTGTTGTACGAAAGATGAACAACATTATACACCGGTCACCGGATATGGATTGTCTCAAACTTTCTAAATATGTTTAGTAACATTGTAAAAGCATATTAAGTTCGGCAATTGCAAGTTGAAGTCACTTTTTATCTCTTGGAAGTTCGATATTCCTAGTGTCATTGCTTTTCATGCTTCTCTGCAGCAGTTAATTAAACAGATCGCTATACGAAAAATAAAGCTATCCATCTTTCCTAAATCCGGTTCCAGAACCTTCTAAAGTATCACTAGCTTTTTATATTACCTTCAGAATCTGATCTCCTTCGATCACTCTCCCGTCCTTTCCGACCACAGATCTGGGCTCAACCTGGATAAACAAGGATTAAATAAGTTAGACAGGAAAGGTGAGGGACATCATGGGGTATTGGCAGCATGGAGCTTATACATCCCTAATGTTTGTCATCAAGTGAGATTGTTAAAATAAGAGATGATCTTTCCAGGACTTTCACACAGAGTGATGATTCACTCAGCCTTGAGATCCCGCCTCGCTCCTGGACCGACTTAAAACTAACAGATAAAAGTTAATCAAATATTAAAAATACCTCGTCCACGAACACAGAATTACCATCTTCACCCTCGCCTGAGGATAATTTCATGCCGAGGGCCTTACGACTACTCATTCTGATTGTAATTTCCTAACGAAAGATAAAGAAAATCTAGAATAAACAAACAGGTTCTAAATTTACTTATGATGTTTCCAGCATGATAATTTTATGCACAATTAGATGAGTTAAAACAAAGTACAACTCAGTTTTCAAAGGCAAGTCATGTTTAAATTTAGACCATTACGAAGCGAACGACAGACCGATGGGTATCATTTGTAAATTTAGAAACTGATATTTGACAGAGGAAAGAGCAGAGAACCCAATTGTTTTTCATAGGAAATGAAACTCAACCTTTCCGACATGCTGTAAGTTCGAGCTAGCCGAAGTCCTCCACGCGGCATATAATTGACACAATAAATTACAGTTATGAAGTAGCCAAGATTGACTCCGGAGACAGAAAAAGTTAAAGTGTTCCCACTTCCCAGCAAGCTCAAATCTTGTTCAAGCCCTGTACATTATCTGTACAACGCGGTACCAAATAGTAGTACTATTATATATATAAGTACCACGATCGTGTGCTGTGTAAGCTAATGCCTGTATGTTCAAACTTTATGTCATGACGGACCAAGACTTTAGCAGTTACCGTCTGAGATATTAGAGCGGTTAATAAGATTTATGTTTACGGCAAACCGGTAACCGCAAACGCCAAACTTCAAGTCGGATCGTTAGTTAGTCAATCCATTCTTCAATAATAATGCACAAATTATCCTAATTTCGAACAGCTAACACTTCACCTGAAAAGCATCAAGCAATCTTTCGCGTTTGCGGTTACCGGTCTTACGTAAACATCGACTTTAAGAAACAGCTCCAACGCACTCGCAGCATCGCTCCAACGACGAGAAAACTAAGTTGAAAAGAGCCACGGGCAGGCGGGCAACGCCCATGAGAAAGGTTTGCAAATGGGCGGTCAGTGAGGAAGGCTTTATGCATGTAAACACATTATACAATGTCCTGTAGCTATTAAACACTGATGTAACAAAAATATTTAATAATAATAGTCTATTGCAGAAATCATGCCTTCTTTCTGAGGAAATTAGTAATCAAACTTCATTCCCATCTTCAATTTAGAAAGCCCGATTTTGCAACATTTTCAGAAAGGTTTGCAAACTTTGAAAATGTTGCCCGGAGGAAGGTTGGACGCTTTTTGCAACTCTTCGTTAGCATATTTGTTTTCACGTCGCTGTTAAGAATGACAACACTGTTGAGGATTTCTATAGGAGCACAAACTCTCAATGTCGAGTTTATAGCACATGTCCTATCACTGACACTGTTTTAAAGGTCGTCTAAAAGACTTAGCATTCACTCTTGTGACTTCTCATCGATATTTCTGACCGTGTGGTCGACCCACTGAGATGCTACAATATCTATTCATTCTATTGTACATGCTAAGCGTAGCATTCTTTAAAATTAGATTTTGTGATATTATATTTAACAATTACATTACGAGCTCGAGATTTCTATGCGGTGATAGTTGATGAGGGCGAACACTATCACCGCATAGAAACCGAGAGCGAGTAATCTAATTGTTTTAGTAGAATCAGAGGTCAAACATGGAATATTCATCAAAAAATTTGATTTTTAAGCAACTTTCTTAAAAGAAATCTCTATAGGAAGATGATTCTTTCGCTACTCGCTATCTATCGAGGAATAGATAGTGAGAAGAGTAACCAATCAAATTACAGCATTTGCAATAGTATACTAGTATGATTCTACTAATTACGCATAGGGCACTTAAACACATAGCTTTCAATATAGCGGTTATTCGGCATGTACTTTGGCCGACCTCTCTTCACGTGAGGCGTTAGCCTATGGTTTTTCACGTGATGCGGGGTAGCGTTTATTCAACGCCACTTAGAATGCATTCCACCGAAAATAGCGTATGATAGTTACAAGCACTATAGAGAACTCGTGGTGGATTCCACTTCCTGTGTTCTCATAGCTCTGGTCGAATATTCTTAAAGCGTCATCTTCGCTCTCTACGTACTCTGTCTTTGATTGACAAGTTTGCAAAAAAAAAATTGCTAACGTTTCCTGTGTTTTAGTTTGTGGTTCTTCAATTTCGTTAATTACTATGATGTTATCAAATTCACAGGTAATGTTGCAGAACGATACAAGCTTACCAAAACTAAGACGCTTTGTTCGACAAGCGCTTTACTGAGTTGCACTTGTTCCTGCCTAAAGACGTGGCATACACTGCTAAAATGATTGAAGTGCATCGAAAGTACACTAGATAGTGGTCAGGCATCCTTTTATATTTCCGGGTACAAGACTATAATTACAATACGACCTGTTGCTGTATGATGACACTGCTTAGTAAAATAGATCTAGAGCTGCAGATAATGGGCGGCTCAAAGGAAGTCATCACCAGCTTCCCGACGAATGGCCGTCGCTCGAAAACGCCGAATTCTGTTTATCCCGACACTGACATAGACGTACAAGTATCCCAAAACAAGAACCTCGACATACCTCGTATTCATATTCCAGTTCAGAATCGAAGTACAACTGATCTGCTTCATTCACTGGACCATAACATTCTTCATCAGCAGCCAGTTGTTGGCTCGGTTCCAGCCCTTCTCTGCCGTTCTCCTTTTCCAAACTCGCCTGGCTAACGTTGCCTGAGTAGTAGCCATTACTCAAGCTTCGTAGTTCGGACGAATCTTCGGGTTCGTAGGATGCTTGGCCAGCATCCGCGGGCATGATTCGACTAGTCCGTTTGCCTAACGCGGCCAAAGACGTGTTCAAAAGCAACCTGTTTAAAACCTCGTCTCGGGGCTTCACGTCGTCGGATGTGTATCCCGCATTGTCCTTCAGCTCGTGCGCTTCGCAGCCATCCACGTCTGATTGATGCTCACCAGTTTCGTCCACTCCCGAGTCCTCTTTTTGATGTATGATATTTATCGCTCCTTGCGATGAAAACTCTTGCGAACATCGGTTACTTCGACACCGACAGCAAGTTATGTCCATCCTCGTCTCGGTCTGAACACCGACCGACACGAACTCGGTCGAAAACATGTTTCCAGGTTTCGGATTGTCGAATCTTCGTATGGTTATTTCCAAAGTATCGCCGGCGTCCTTAAACGCAGTTACAGCCTCTTCATGTGACGCGTTGGTCAGGTCCACTTGGTTGATCTGAAAAGAAGCACGACGTTTCAAGAATATCATTAGCGACTAATGAGTGACGTATTCTCTATATTGAACGAGTTCCCCGAGACTCAAGTGGCACTTGAATGTAGAACCAAACATTGTAAGAACTTCAGGTGGGGGGGGTTGAATAATAGCTCATTTCATGGATCGCTTCATATAAACGACCTCTTCCATTTAGCTTGGAATTAAAGTACTCACATGAAAAACCCGCCTTAACATGTTCAGTGTACAAAAGGCGTAGGTTCTTTCACTACCTGAAATCGATAAAATTCAGAAGTCTACGATCCCAGCGAAGCCCCAACCTTCTGACGAAAGGCTTTCACCGGAAACGTAGAATTGTGAATTTTTCAGGCAGTGAAAGAACCCACAATCAGTGACAAACGTGTTTTGGACACTAGTTACACAATATGAAATGTATAAAACTGTTGGGCATAATAATAAACCATCTCCCTCCCCCCCCACCCTAAACAATGTTGCTGGTAAGTAAAAAATATTATTAGCCCATACATTTCTCCTCAACATTGAAAGGGGGAGGGTGCGGGGGTGAATATGTTGGGAAGGGGGAGGGGTAAATACATTTGATTTGTACATTGTTTTCATATTTTGTCTAGAATGATTTGTCACTGATTGTAGCTATATCTTTCGTGTACTTTTTGACTGCACAACTTGTAACATGTTAACAATGGATAATTTTGTTGGATTCATAATCGCAAGCGCGACATTTAGAAGTTAGTGGCTGTTTGCTGGCTTTTGTTAAAGCCCGGACTACACTGGCAAAATAACAACGGATAGCTTTCCCTGGCGTTTATGAAGAAAGAGAAATAATTTTATAATTTTTTGTTCTGCTATAGCTTATACTCGTAGTCTTATACTTGTGGTATTTTCGTACGCCTCAATGGTTCTCCTTGTAGTTTTTTTTGTATTACCCTGTGATTATGTTTTCATCGAACGTGTGAACCAGACATAATGGCTGTTGTAATTCTGTTTGTATTGCTTTATGAGGTTTGTGTGCTTTTAACTGCACTGCCGATATTGGCAACGTTATTGGATAAGAGAGATAGGAGGGGTACATAGTCGAGGTCATTTGTTAAATTCATTTCGAACTTCGTCTTCATTTTCTGAAATTGAAAATGTACGTGACTGACAAAGAAAGTTACAAAATGAGCAAAGTGTTAGAATGAAACAATTGTTTCTTTGTACAAAAGGAATCTTAACATGTGATAAAGGTAAGCACAAAGACAGGAAAGAAAAAAAAAGAAATAATTTTGTACTTTGAATTTATTTCTGTTCTACCATAGCTTATGCTCTTAGTCTTATGCTTGCGCTCATGTCGGCGTTCATGTCTTACGCCTTACTGCATTTCTTTGTATTTTCTTTTGTTTTGCCCAGTGATTATGTTTTTATCGAGCGTGTGAACCAGATTTAATGGTCGTTTTACGTTTCAGGTTGTGACACGTCCTATCGTTTTCTCTGCTTTTAACTGCACTGCCGATAATGGCGACGTAAATAGGGTAGTTTGGTCAGTGGCGAAGCCAGCTTGATGCAAGTGGTCATGCTATTTCGCAACGAGCGCCGAAGGTGAAAGCCCGATGCACATGGGGGGGGGGGGGGGGGTCCGGGGGAACTCTCCCAGAAAATTTTGAAATCTAGACTCCCAGAATCGCCATTTGCGGCAATCTGAGCATGAAATTTGAGGGAATAGCTTGAGCTAATGAGGGGCAAAATGTGGACATTTAAGCATATTTCGGACAACAAGATAGACAAAAAAATAGGAAAACCCCATTCACAGACACCGGCAGATATTGATGACATAATAATTCGTATCGCCGTGTACTCCAAAATAATTCGTGGTTTTAGCGCCTGATCAAATTTCATGTCAATATTTATATCAATTTCACTGGAAAAATATATCCCAATCAAATTTTCTACCATTTTGCTACCATTTACATATTATATATTGTTGTAATCGCTAGGGTATGATGAGCATAAATATAGTTGAATGAAATTCATAGTCCGTCTAGTTAAAAAGTTACAAGCGCATTTACGTGATGTTTTTGTAGCGTCTCATCAAATTTCGTGATATGCATCTCAATTCAACTGCTTTAAAATTTCCCGATCAAATTTTGCAGGCACATTGACGTATTATATATTGTTGTAATTGCTAGGATATGATGAGCATACTATAGCCTTTTGTTCGCTTTGATTTCGCGAACTAAAAGACTTTTGTAATAGATCAACAATAACGTCTCGTGTACTGTCAGATACGCTTGGTTGAATCGGATTAATATTCATAAAGCTATTTCGCCACCGGAATATGAATAATTCAGAAAATAATTCAGCTTATGCGAAATATCATGCGTCAAAGCTCGAGCAGGAGTAAAATGCATATTTTGGCGTGTTTTGCATTCTTAAAAGCTGTTTTAGCCAATGAACATCGTTAGAATTTTAAGATTGTCCTGCTCGCCTGAGTTGAGCAGGACTAAACTTCGGGCAGGCCACCCATTTTTCCTGCTTTTGCCAGCATGCAGGTAAAGACCCGCATTCATTCAAAATAAGTTATTAAATAACGTTCATAATGTATTTCTGTGGTTATAATTTCTGCGCAACGTATTGAAATTAGGAAAATATAAGAAAATGTGTAAAGCTGGGTAAATGTGTTTTCTTATAAAAAATATGTGGGTGAAATAATTCATCATTTGAAATTTTCTGTGTCATGCTCAGCAGGACAAGCAGGACATCTGGCTTCGCCACTGAGTTTGGTTAAAATCTAACTATAGGAAGAGATTTACCCTTCGAGGTCATTTGTCAAACTCATTTCAAAAAATATTTCGTCACCTCTGACAGGCCCTCGTGCTCGAAGGCAAATGTATTTGTTTCTGAAACCGAAAATGTGCTTGATTGCCAAAGAAAGTTAAAGTGCTAGATTGAAACAATTGTGTCTTTGCACAACAGGCATCTTAGCATGTGGTAAACGTTAAGAGAAGGACATGCATATAAGAGAATATGGAAGTGCGGAGAAAAAAGGTTGGGCAAGAAGCCAAGATGATCGATATTTCTCAGTAACGCTCTTCGATTGTAATAAAGTCGACGAGATGGTAGTGAAGTTAGATTAATATCACAAGATCATGGTGATATTGATGCGATTTTAATGCAGCCAACATGTCTGGAAATGAGTCACCTGAAGTAAAATGTCAGAGTTTCTCCTGAATGCGGTGTGAAAAGACATGATATTGTTAAAACCCTTCGCGAGCAACGAGGGAGACAGGAAGAATCAAACAACAAGCGCTCTTTCTTTGCAAGCCTTCAAGTGTTTCAAAAGTCTATTCGTAGAGCCAAAATGGCATCTTTCTTTTTGCTTACAAGTGCCTCCTCAAACCTTCCGTCCTACACTTTAAACATGATACAACACGCCTGCCAAGTGATTACAAAATAATCACAAGATTTACAGTCGACGTTTAGGAGGGTTTTGGGTCAATCACAAGACCAAGAGAGAGGCCAGCCTACACGGAACGATTGTCGTTTTCATTGTCAATCTCGTGTATGGAAATAGTTGTCAAACCGCAACTTTCAATTATCATTTCCATTATGAACGCTAAAGTGTGACATTTCCACGCGTGTTTCCTCCATAACATACACCAGGCTACGAATTGCGTGCAACTTATCATGTCGTGGTGATTGGCCTTTGATGGTCAGCATAAACATTGAGTGGGACGCTTGTACTGTCATGCCATGCAGACAAGCTCTTCAGGAATATAATAAGATCAGTGTCAAAGCAAGCTACAGCGCTCACGTATACAGACATCAACCCCCCTGTTCTGTCCAAATCTTGCGATTCTGTATATACAGCCCCCCCCCCTGAATGTCTGCTAATGACTGGAACGGTAATGACTATAATTATGATTATTTTATGATTAGGAACTTGAAATATTGGAAAAATTTCAAAACTGCAAAGCATTCGTATCGCCAAATCCTATCAACTCATGATTTTACAGTAACTGTCACCTCAGAAGCTCGGACAAAACAGTAGGGAAGACCATTAATACATCCGCGCAATATGCGACTGTTCACAGTGGGACATTTACTTAGCCTGCAGAAATTAATAAATTCGACGATGTAATACGTTAAAAAAATAAAAACAATTTTGCTGCAGACTGCACTTGTGCAGCTGTCGTAATAAGATTCGTACTTGGAGTAGCGCTCGAAATATTACCGTGTTTTGTTAACTGTCCCTTAAATATGAACCGTTTAATTTCACGAACATTAGTAACATTAGCTAGTCTAAGTCTTTGTTAAAAGTGTTAGAAAAGTTTTGGTCGGAATAAAAAGCTGCTAATTGGGTTATCATGTTCACAAAGACGAATCCACTGCATTTGAAGACATTGTTCATTTGTTATAAAAATGTCAAAATTCTTCATTGCACAGAGGTTTTAAAATTCTACCCAAGATTTCTACCCAAAAACTGATATTATTCGGCAGTTCACACACAATTGCAAGAACGCAGGCTACAGTGTTGTCTCAGAGTAGAAATACCCAAACCTTTATAAACTACATGAAAATCTAAGCGCTCTTAATGCATTTACAAATATCAGAAAGACAACGTCTTAGTTAGAAATCAACCGTTAGAGCAACGGTTTGTAATTCTCTTGCGTCCAGTAAAGCTCAAAATTCTCAGCAACTTGTACAATACAATAATCTCGTCTGAAAACCATCTTTGTTTTATGTTTTTGTACAGTAAAAATGCTACATACACGATAGTTGTGTTTTTTTGTTGCACAACGTAAAGCCATTCTATATATGACATACTTAGAAATAGAACTGAACTAAAAAGCAAATACCCATCCTTAAATCTAACTTAAAACTAAAATCGTTTATCATAATCATATCAGTTTAGTCACAACATTCAATAATATTCTTACCACGATTACAGTGAAATGGCACGAGTCCTACGTCAGGAAACAACTCAAAGCCGTTTCTTCAAATATGGCTTAAACTAAGCCTGTGTTAGTTAACTTGCACGCCCAAATACAAAATATTGCACGTCTGAAAATTTTGTCCCATCACGACCACCCATCGCTATTCATGAAAATTTAAAGGATAAATTAAGTTGTTTATTTCTTTGCATGTTTTATAAATGAATGTTTGTTTTTCTACCATGGAGACTAGGAAAAATATTTTAAAATACTAGTGTAACTCATCAATAATTACTCAATACTGAAGTATTACCGAAATATGGTAGAACTGAGGAGCAAAAATAGACTGCGATGCAAAAATAGATTTCAAACTAAAAATCGCATACCGGATTGGTCTATACATAGGTCATGAATGCAAAAAAAGGAATGATCAGGAGTAGCACAAGGCTCCATCTTGGTCCCACTAACGAAAATCGCGCCTATATTTAAAGTGTCATTCATATATTTTCAACTGTAATTTGAAAACTCGATGTCCTTAATTATGAAGTCAAGGCGGCGCAATCCAGTCATACCTCACAGGTGCAAGCAAACATCTTAAAACCTCATCATCCCGCTTGGCCTACAGCAGGAAGAAAGTTCATGGGCGCACAGAGGGTGTGAGATTATCTGGCGAAAATCCTGTTTGAACTTTTCACGCGAAAATAGACGCGGAATAATCCAAGGCTTTCTAATTGTAATCCAATAAGACATCATTGCAAGCTTGCAGGAAACTTAAACCCTTCGAGATGTTCGTTCCGAAAACCCTTGTGAAGGTTTGAGTGTGGGCCGATACTATCTCAACATATCCCCTTTATCTCGTGGGAATTTTGCAAAGAACTGACTTGTACACAAAAGAAAACTTGACTCAAATATTTGGCAAATAAATATGCTAATGTTTACTTTGGAGAAACAGGTCTGTGACCAATTTTGTGTATGCAGGAGGCTGATAGCATCCAAGCTACTCACAACAATTTTAATGGAAGCCCCATAGGTAATCCTATCACAACACTGATGGGAGAAAAAATGATATGATATGATGTCTTGCACAACAAGATGGCTGGATGGGGATGATGGTTATATACACATCTCGCCATCAAAGTTACCATGTGAGCAAATATATAAACCTGATTGACCTTCTTGAAACACGTCAACAATATTGTCAACAGTTCGGCCAGAGCATTATTATTCGACCAAAAAGCTTGGGCGGGACAAATTAGTCAGTCGTATCAATATGCTAGCCATTTTCAGCAGATGGCCGAAACTTTAAAAGAATCAGGATTTTATTTATAAGTTACTAAATAGATAGAAATAATTAACTAGGGCGTATCAAAAAGTTAAAAGATGCTTGGCCTCTTAAATCGTTGTATTTTACTAACTTTACGTAAACTAATTCATCAGTGTGATAATCCACGGCAGAGACTGTAAAAAAAGCAAATAAGACAAAGGCATGAATATCTCGCGATAAAAACTAAATTAGCCAGTTCCTATTCTTGGCTGTTTAAAAGATCTACGATCACTGCCGCGTACAGTTTCACATCAAGGTGATAAAAGACAACATGTCGTCCAAAGATTCTGTTATTCAAATTTTCCGGATTAAAATATCAAGACCGTCGGTAAGCTATAATCCTGTTTTCGGGTTTATTTCTGCTTGTTATCAAGTAATGTGAATACCGAGAATTGGTATAAACAACTGTTAAACAACAACAGTTGCTACTCATGATTCAAAGAAATGCTAAATGGCCCCGTTTAGGCTAGTTAATTAGCATATTTTGCGAAATACAACGGACCTATTTTTGTTTGCGCATACTTGTAGAACATTACTGGTCGATTTTATCTAAACTGATTTGACCGCAGACAAAATATCTCTAATTATTTCCCGTTAGCTCTTATAATTGTAAAATATTTGAAAATACGGAAATGCCTTTGGATTTTCATCAAATACAAACAAAGATTATTAGAAACTTGACGAAATTAAAATTACGTTCCATAACAGCGATATGATATTGTTGCTTTGCAATATTTTGTGATTGCAATGCTAATGTTCAATGTTTCTAAATAGCGCGATGCTCTAAGCTTCAACTTGACTACCTGTGAACAACATTAAGTGTCTCTGACACATCGTTTTATGTCACAAGCGCATCCAAAAACTTTTGTCTAGTTTGTGGGAAATCTTATAAAATACAGTTGATTTCTTTCCAAACAAGTGGTACCCTATTCCTTTTAAATACAACATTGCATGCAGGCAAAACTCGAATCATTTAACCTTCAGACCAAACAAACACTAAAGCTTTCCTGTCCAGGAAACAAGCACTCTTGAGCTGAACTGATGAAATTTCTCACTTTGAGTGCCTTATTAAAATCTAAGGACATTTTATCTGGTCTAGGTTTTGCGTCCACGCCAAAGCTCTATCACTATCGAAAAAGCCAATTTAGAAAGTCCGAGAAATGTCACAAGAGTTTGCAGGAAATTGACGTGTTAATTACGGGAACTGGCAACTTTCGAGAATGTCAAATGCGAGCTGACCTTGCATGCTCAGAAGAAGAAAAACAGACGAGGATGGCTTAACAGCAAGTAAAATAAATACGTAAACATGAGAAGCGATAAAACTCTCAATTATGAAAAGACCCTAGTGCTATAAAAATATTCTCGAACAATTAAGAACACAGCAGCAAGTTGTTTAGACAGGTGATAGATATTTTTTCATATAATGATGGTCTCACCGAGACAATAAGGGCAAGAATAATATTTGAAAGTGGAAATAGTAATAATGATGGTCACCCAAGAGCTCTCCTACTACAACTCAGGCTGGGGTTCCGACATATGGCTTGGTAAATTGTAAATCCTATTAGCTGTTCGGTTAATTAAACAACCAGTATAAACTGGTTTATATCTTGTCATGAATACATCAAGGTAACCGATGGAAAATAGTGTTGACATCCCTGTACAGCCGGTAACAACTGATTTTCATGCATACAGCACACACAAGGCAAAATCAATCGAGATTACTTTACATCGTTCAGCATGCCTTGGTGAATCGGACATCTGTACTACACGTCTTCATTGCATTTCACTGCTGGCTCAAGTCCGTTCTAGGTTAATTGACAGAACGCAACGAGACATAGGACTGGGGAGGGGTGTTTCGCTCTGCTCTGAAGACAATTTAGGAAACTTAGACAAGAATGACTATTTTTACATCACTTTGTCGTAAATTTGTACAGCATTAAATGATAAGACTGTCGACCTCAGTGTATGTTGTGTTGATATTTTCTTTATCATATAGATAGCAATAAAACTAATCGAGCTACACTACACATTATTATTTGATAAAATAAAAACGTCCCTCAGATCTGATTGGGAAAGTTCATTATTGTCTCAATTGGGAAGAGTCCGTCCAATAAATGATCAGAAAGTGAGAATTCGTATCATTAACGTAATGCTCTAATCATGTATCTTGTATTTTAAGGTAAATACCACGAATGGGACATAGCAGGGCAGTTTTATTACTCATGTAATAATAAATATTATTATTATTTATTGCAGTGAATGTCAACCGTTCTAAATTTGAAGACATTAAAATATGACATCCGCTACTTTGCACTAAACCTCTTCTAAACCTGCACTTAGCTTAAATTAATAAAATTTTCGAAAAAATCTAACCTAACGAAGTACAAACATCTTCTAATCATATTTCTAACCAACCGTTAACCAAATTCTCGTCGGTTGGAGCCAAAGATCATGTTCTTATTGTCTGAACTTCAGGCAAAGTTAATGGAAAATTGAAATCAGCTGTTGTGAGCTAACACAACTCAACAAATATTTGTCGCGGGTGTCAATAAAGTTATTAGCACGTCTGACATGTTCTATCGCACAAATTAACCGTCCGAATTTCTGCTTGAAAGGCACACGAAGGCAAGTATCAACAAAATTCGAATATTTCTCAGTGATCTATGTTTATTATGGGAAAGCCCTGAATCTGGGGGCAAGGCGTTTTTTTTCTAGATGTGCATTTTATTATTTGGGTCATTTTTTAATACAAATTAAATCCTACTGTCCGACACGAATGAAATCAATCTGTCAAAAAACTGTCAAATCGACACTTCCGTTTATTTCATTTCATCCAGTTTATGAATCCAGGGTAAAAATGAATTTCTACACGATCCCAAAGTAAAAGACGGTTCTCCATATACGAATGTATGTATTCTCCATGTATGTGAAAGTATCTAATTGAATCATGTATAGTCATTGCCAAGGTTTTTCGTAGGGTTCCAATTCTATACTTTCCAATGCAAAACATAGTTATTGAATTAAATCATTATTGAATAGTTCATAACTTCATAACAATCCTTGGAGCCAAATCATGCTAGTGCAATATTTTAAGAAAGTTTTCAAAGCGTATAAAATGAAGACTTCAAAATCACGAAAGGGTCATAGTGAAAAACTATACATTTGCTTCATATAAGCGACCTGTGACAGTTCAAAGTTCAAAAGTTTCAAACAAGATCGAACTCATGATTAATTACATATAATAGTAGTACATTTGCGCGATGGAACATGTTTAATAACACTACCTAACGGAACATGTTTAATAACACTACCTAACGCAATTTTTAACGTCAAATTAAAAAAGCCAACCTAGTTAAATCGCTCCATGGGAGTTGACCTATACTGTATGCGCCTACACTGACATACATCAATTTACCACGGGTGCCCCCTACAGTACTGAGTATTCTAACCGCCGTAGTGGGGACGATTCTGGAGCATTTTCAATGGCAGATGATGTGAGCTTAATTTTATTAAATCTTAAAATCTATCCAAAATATTTTAAACCACAACGCCTGCATGTCTCCCAAGCAATTCAAAAGAGGAAGTTGCGAAATAAAAAGGATGACTAGCAAATTTAATCTGCTAATACTGTGGTAATTTCGCCAGATAACAATAACATTTATCTTTCATGGCTAGACAAACTTCCCAATAAAAAAAACCTAATGCAGAGTGTGTAAAAAAGTCGTCGAACTTTAGAGTCCTATAGCCTATAGCACTCAGCGGAATATTTAATGTACATAAATAATTCAATCACTATTGGATAGACCAGCTAGGGCTAAAAGCTTTTGCCGGCATTAATGTAAAATTTGAAGAAAATCGAATGAGATAAAAAGGTTAAAATATAAAATATAGGCTATTAATAACATAGCTGTATCTATATTTATTTAAATTCCAGCTAGCCATTCCGACTGTAGAGAATAATTTCTTTATACTAGAACTTTTTTACTCGCCTGGTATATTTTTGTCAATTATTCAAAAATTACGAAACCCTTGTGACACAAAATTAATGCCTGCAAACTTTGATTGAATATCACGAGTACTGTATTTTGACACTGGATGGAATATCTACAGACAGCTGTTTACACTAAACTTTTGGCTACAAACGATTATCTGAAATACAAATCCCAAATTGCTTTTTTGGGGGTGGATTAATTTCCTCCAATGCTTGCATTATTGGAGCCTACGCACTCATATACATCTCAAAATTAATTGCAAACTCGTTAAATTTAGCGAGAAAAGCGATGTAATTTAATGGATGAACATTGTTTTTCGCACCTACTTAGCGCTGTATACAATCAAAAGCTGATCCTCAAATCCGTTTAAGTTTAGATTTTGCAATGTCTATGGAGAGACTTTGCCTCATATCTTGTTTGCTATAATTATCCATACTTCGCGCGACAGGAAAACCGTGGCGAGATGGAATAAATTATTAAAGCACACAATGGGGCTAATTCAATAAAAGACCTGAGCAAATGGACGCTTCTTTCGTGCCTTGCCTGACTTCTGTTTGCACAGGCGCGTGCGCAAAATTTGCCAAGACACGTCGGAAAGGTGTGAAAATTAATTAAAATAACATTCGCATCGTTACGCTTTTCAACTGCACCTAATCAGCAGGCCAAACACGCGAATTAACTTAATTTCGGGTCATTAGTAGGTGTGACAAACCACGAACAAACCACACATCCGTCAATGGATTAAAATAATAACAGAACAACATAACCTAAGTTCATGTCTTATCTAAGAAACCTCAACGCAGTTAGATTCGACACAGAAGTGATCGTTGTCAAACATGTTGAAGCGCCATATCTTTCCTATTGAAGCACCGTCACCGAGCAGAGTCTGAAATAGCCTTGAAGCAAATCACGTTTCATATATACATCACTGTACTACAACATTCCTACCCCTGCAGTCAGCATTTTGATCCAGAGATGACTCGCTGACACTTTACAGTTATTACTCTGTAATGAAAATCTTCCTGTAACTTTAGCGCGATCAAAAACTGTCTTTCTATAAGCGCGTAACTTTAATACAAATACACATCTATTTTATTATTTATATACTCAGCTCAGCGTGTATTTGCCTAGGCCAATATATCGTTAGTAGAGGTTTAGGTAGCCTTTACAATGACGAGCACAATACAAGCGGAAGGCCAGACAACACACCGCACAGCTAAGGAGATATCGCGAACAACGCAGCACAGTTGCAACTTTACGCGAAAAAATCGTTTTCAAATTTCTGTCAATGCAAACTTAATTTATTGCGTCTTTCTTCTATTGGTAAAGAGTTGCGCTCCTAGCGAGTTCAATAAAGAGAAAATCCGTTTTTTAGTATCACACTATGAGCCAAAATAGAGAAGGTACCCACGATATTTTGCCCCCCGACTGACCGTAGTCTAATAGACTAGATAGTGTTTACATTGGCGCTGTTTAGTCATTTAGTCGATTCGACAAAAAATTGATCATAAACGACGCAGATATTGACATCTCGCCACGCAGCGTGTGGTGGCCACAAACTCAAACACAAACCGAACGGAAATTATCATTGTATCCAACTTTGGCGAGGATTTATGAATCCTTTCCGGCCGAAACCGTTCTCGGGACAAAGGAATTTGAATCGATAACACTAGCGTATGTTACCGAAAGCAAAATTCTTCGCCCGTTTTTAGGAGAATGCTTTGAGTATTTATGCCAGACTTAAGTTAAAATGGCGACATTACAAGTTTAAATTATGTTTTCATAGTGTCCATGTTAATTTGCTCGATAACCTTTGCAATGCTAAGAACGATGAGCAGGAGATAAGCTTTGGGTGATTGTTCTTTGATATTTCATAATTTTTCATCCATGCAGTGCAACTGTCGCTGCAGTAGCTGGCAAGCTGATCGTATACGCCGTAATTGAAAAAATATGTGAATGCTTTGTTGTAAAAAGCATTACTTCCGAGCCACAAACTATTGAAATTCCAATTGAAAATCGGCGTTTAAAAACAACTAAGACTTTATTGTTGTTTTAAACTCGGAGAGTATGTGTTAGATTTTATCTTTTTCATAACCTAAACATTTCGTGATTTATTACCTTAAACGTGAACATTCTGGACTCGTGCTTTCAAACTGTAAAACAATTTACACGTAAATTTTAACGAACAGCAAAATGTCAATGTCTGCATTAGTCCCAGGCCTCTTTGCGAATACTATTCAATCAGCTACGGACAGTTGCCTAATGTATGTCTGCAACTCTTTTAAAATGTTATCCAAATTAGTAATAGGTTTAGGTTAAAAAAGTTTAAAAAACCTAAATTCATTCCATGATTAAGCCAAAGGGTCATCCCTGTACTTGAAAAAAGTTACTGTGAAAGATGACTTAGTCTGTTGTCGATGAAACTCGTGAACATTAATTATTCAGGAATGCTTTCTTGAAGTCATTTTTTTATGGCAATAAAATTCACATGCAGGCCAAGATAAGGTTTTGACCTTTTCCCGATCCCAATGGATCAAAATGGATTAACACGAATCTTTGGTAGGGCGCACACTCGTTTCAAAATAAGTTTTTATCGTTGAGACGCGCTTGCTTAGAAAAACATCCTGTTGGAGCAAGATGCGGCAATTCAACATGTCTGTCATGAAGTTCTGACGCAAGTCGCACTATATCAATGATCACGAAGAGATATTTGAACGTAAATTTGCTTAATTAACAACGCAACGTCGCGTGCATTCGCTGTCTTCTTACACTCAGGGCGGTTTCGTGCGCCATTGACGTTGAGTTGATCTGGCAAAGCCGTTCCTGGCAAGTTTACGTTGCTGCTTGCTCACGCAAATGAGATTAAACGCCAAATAAAGTCAGTGCCAAAGATAGACGGCTGATAAACTTCACATATGTTCGAATGTTGAAATCTATAACCTTTCTGTGCAAGCGCCGAACGTCGAACTGGGAAACCTGAATACATACCCCCCTCCATTAAAAGGCCATAATTTGACAATATAGCAAAAAATATTGCGTTCAATTTGCGAATTATGACAAGAGTTTTGCCAGCGAGTACCGTTGACAAGTTATTTCCGGACGTGCACGGCGGGGAGGGAGCAGAAATCGTAAATATAATACCTTAAGAATTCTGTCATAGAGTTGTAACTTTTCCGATGCGGGGCTGTCCTCCACAATTTTTGACACGTATATTCCACGGTGTTTTTCATTCTCCTAAGTGAAAAAAAAGGCAAACAACAAAATGAGGGCGGAAAACTAAAGAAAAGAAATAGTAATTCGATATTACCATCGAGAAAATAATAGAGCAAGCGTCACGTCTAAAAGATACTGTGATAGCGCTGATCACAAAATCGTAAATATTTGGATACTGTCAGACATGGGCCTTGTATGGCTACGCTTCCCCCAATCAAGTGAATTCCAAAAATTGTTAAAGATATTTTACGAGGCTTTGCAAAATTGCATATGTGTATTCACGATTATTATTATGATAATTTTGTCGGTTATCTAAGCTATGTAATGCGGATTGCGTTAATTGCATTTACCCCAACAAGTCTGGCTAAAAATACGGTCCATTACTTCATGTTAAATTCAGCAAAAAGTAATGTGATTGTTCTATTGGTGTTAAACGATGTATATCTCGAAATAAACACGAGGCTTGCCCGTCGACACTCAATGTTTCATCAACAATAAGAGCACAAGGGATTACTTGAACAAATACAGAAGCATGAAAATTTTTAAAGTTATCACTTATTGGATCTGGTTCGAAAATATTTGCATCCGATTAGAACTAACCTGAAATATTTTAATTAGCTAGAAATATTTACATTCGCCAGACGAGCAATTCAAAGCACTGTTTAGCTACAACGTTAGAGAGAAGACATTGGTGTCCCGGGAACACAGTAAACGAAGAGACACAAATTCTTATCTCACATACCTAATGCCTGCTTACATTCCGTCTCGGAATTTAATCTAGCCCTTTTTACAATATTTGACGAAAAGATGTAATGGAGATAATTAAGTTCTTAAGATTTAAGAATTATTATTATTATCGTTAATACTTATTATTAGTATAAGAGCACTTGGGGAATGGTAGGAATGTTGCAATTAAGTGAAATGTGGCAATTAACCTCTTTTTGGGGGGTGGGATGGATTAACTTTGCACTATAGAAGAGGAGAAGGGTCGTATTACGCACCTTACCTCAATTTTAAGTAATTTTCTTACCTCGGTTCCACCTCGAATGTTCAGACCCAATATCCCGCCAGAACGTTCGATTGTAATTCTGATATCGTTCTCATCCGTTACCTGAGGAGACGCACAAAGAACAACAAAATTAAGGTCATAAATTGTTAATTCTTTCCGCTTTGAACGCTATAATTACATGCTTCGCAAATGCCGTATTGATGAGATAAAGCGAATGTATTGTAGACAAAACAAACGACATTGTCCCCGCGGCATTAGCAAAAACATAAACCTGTGAAATATAGAATGTTTGTGGGCTGCACATCGTGAAATCATTACTTTCTCGTCTAATCTTTGAGCTTGTTTTTCTTGCCCTCGAGCGCAGTACGAGTTGATACGCTTTATATTCTAATTTAAACTTATACTTGAGCTGTAACGAGATTACGGAGATGACAGGAGCCATGATCTGCGGAAAAGATGAGATATCCTCCAATAGATTGTGGAAAGCTCTACGGAGATTTACTGACGGGTTTTTATTCTTTGGCAGAATATATTTGAATCCAAAACAGTTAGTGTATCATCTTGTGGCCTGCGGTTAGTTCGAATAAGTGCATAAATTGGATGATGTTAATTTAGTTCAAACCAATACTAATGTCTTCCTTTTCCGACAAGAACAAGCTACTCTACGCCTTAACTACATTGGTTATTTTGTAAAGAGAAAGGAAATGAAAGTTCTGAACGAGGACATAGAATTGCAAGCATTCTATGGTGTGTTTGTATTCATTTAAAAGTGGGCGCGCGCATGCCCGCGAGCGATACTTGACTAAACACTTTTACACTGCTGGAGACTGGGGCTGCTGCACAATTAGCCACGACAACAAGAGTGTAACGAGGGACAAAACAAACTCATAATCGTAAACTTTACTCAACCAAGCAACACACGACCCAGCAGCCATCGTGCTGCATATGCTAAAATTACACGCACGCACTTCGATAACATACGAGGACAACAAGGCCCGTTTCGAATTACGTTGACGCACCGACGATGCGGGATGCAAACGCGAACCCTTTCAATGTATGTCGGTTGTTTATGAAATCTTGATCATTTGTCTATTTATACATACTAAGCGAGCATCGTTGTAGCTTTGTATATCAATTGATATTAGCGGAGGTCCCAACATCGGCACGACACTTACTCGAAATGTTGATTTTTCCTAAACAAGTACTTAGCAACAACAATGTTATTTGTTGTCAAGACGTTTATACTTCAGTCCAGAGGTTTTAAACCGTTAATACTTACGTAATATGTCTTGACACTAAAAATGCATCAATATCGCCGAGGAGGACACGCAGACCTCACAGATCCAACAAGTTTATAGACGTGCGCGTACATTTTAAAACAGTGTACGTCAAGGCTTTTTGTAGGTTTGTTTTCAACAATAAGCTGTCGGAGTTTGTGTCTGAACTACCGTTTGAAACTATTCAGCCGTTTTAGAAGGCAGAAGACTTCGCTTAAAACATTGAAAAGTGTTTAAATAGCGCCGTCCGCCTTAAACTATACACGGCAACGTATTTTGCAATTAGCGTTTTCGAGGAGTGAATTTAATGAATTTCCATAAATATATTTCCTAGCCTCGTTATCGAGTAAGCGCGCATCGAATGACCGCACTTCCAAATCAGGACGAAGCTTTAGTTAAATTGGATCTAAAATAAATCTTAAATGATAATAAACGCAATACGCATCATTAAAAGGCATGAAAACAAAGCACAAAAGCCGGAATCTAAGGCCAGACAATGTGTTAGTCAAAATAAATCACATACGCATTGTTTAAAAAGCCATCGTTCATGTTTTGATTTGAAATGGATCCAATTATACTCTGTCTTACAGTTTTCCACTAATACTAAACATAATCTCCAGCGAGTGTCATTTTACCCTCGGAAACATGAAGTCAAATACGCCAAGCCCGAAAGCGCAACCTCGTATAAAAACATTGCTTTCCACAAATGGCCTACACAAGTAAGCACCGCGTGAAACGACCTCGTTCTTAACAAAACCTTTAAACCTTTTACTCTGTATATGGTCAGCGAACAAGAGTTGGGTGACGGATGAAACAGGATTTATTAAAGAACAAGGCAGTTTAATCACAGGTTTAATTCGCCGTTAATTTAACGGGGTCGTATACTTAAATGCATCCAGTTATCTCCTAAAACATGAAAAAAATGAGAATAATATCTAACCTGGTCTGATCCTCGGCTATCAAGTTGTCTTCTCAAGTAGTTAATCTGTGAACGCTGATCACGCGATTGGAGTTCATAATTCAATGTTTGCTCTTGGTAGGATCTTAAATCTCTCTCGAGCTGTGTAAAACGCTCTTGCATTGCCTCCTCGCGCTTCACGAGACGAGCAGAGACCTTCTCACGTTCGTGCTCGGAGCGCGAGAGTTTCGTTTGCAGGGAACACACTTGCGCGTACAACGATTTAACACAGTCGTGTTCGGTCGAGTCTTGAAAGAGGAGCGGCAGTCCGCAGCCTTTACTACATACGAATACTTGATTCATCGAGTTGACTTCCGGCTGCGATACTTGCTCGGTTGAACAAGCTGCGCGTGTGAGAGCGCCTACTTCTTTCTTGGTATAATCACACATTCCCAGATGCGCCAGCATCTCCGCCAGCGAGAGGACAACCTTACAGCCTTCTGTGAAGTTCACGCACCGTGTCCGCAACTGCTCGACGAGTATCTGTAAAGGTATCAAATGCGTTACATCTTTCTCTAACGAAATCTCTTTACAAGCTCTTGGACAGCTACTTCTGTCGCTCAGCCACTCTTTCAAACACTGTTCACAATAAACGTGATCGCAGGACGTTATCACGGGGTTTCGATAAACGGCCTTACACAGGTCGCATTTGAGACTCTCGTCTACCGAGTCGACAAACAATTCTAATGGAAAACCCATCCTAGCGCGCAACGCTACGCTCTCCTCTCCTACCCGCTAGGACATCTAATAACAAATGACTTACGCGGTTGGGACAGCGAAATACGATATTGGCACGGACGTATGCGCTAGGCGGAGCAAGTCATCACTGAAAGCATAGTTTGGGGCGGTCGAAGACCCGAACTCATCTCCGGAGTAGGCAATATGACCGGAATTTCCAAAGTGGTAATTAACGTTAATTTGGATCATCATGCGTACTAATTGATTTTTGCCATGCTCTCTATAATTAATCGTGTGTTTGATTCCGTGGAGTTTTTGCCAGATGGGGGGTTCATACGATATGAAAATATTGGAGTTTGCTACTCACTGACTCGTCGCAAAGGCAAAGCTAGGAAATAACGTATCATTTTACAAAACGGATGGAGTGGTGTTTGCCTGCATACACACGTTCATTCACGTTTAAACATTACAAGGTTTAGGGGAATGGAAGGGTGAATAGGTGGGTTAAGGGATAGCGTAGAGGTAGAGTGATACACTTATTACAAAGTTAGAAGATAATCCCCATAGAGAAAAGAGTTTATGAAGTTGGGTTGAATTTTGAAGGGAGAATCTTATCTTTTTTTTTGTTTGACAACAGACAAATAAAGTGTAAATAATTGTTTAAAAATCCTCAAATACTCGTGTTCAAGACCTAACAAAAACCAGGAAATATCAAACCGATTTTTGAGAGCACGAATTTCCCGCGATTTTCCCTCCTAATTTTTGATCAAGATTTCGACCATTCCTTGTACATGGATTCTATAGTGTATCATTCCACATTTCGCAATGTAGCTTAGAAGGCGGTTTAAGTTCCCCTGCATAAAATACTCTTAAGACTTTTTCCGGTACATTCGTCCAGGAAAAACTCATTTACAACCAAAACACAAATCGTTACCCACCCTTCAGATTTCCTCTGATGAAGTCGTTCAAACATGCAGTTCAGACACCTCTGGCTCTGGTTAAAGGAAAGCGTTAAAATGCCCAGGGCTTTACGCTAGTATTTCGCGAATGTCGAGATTGGGAAAACGGTTTTTCTTTCCTAATGTATATACTTTGAGAGCTTTTCATTGTAAGCCGATTTTTCAACTTCTTAAAAATGCCGCCGAATTTCCGAAGATAAAAACGATTTGTGAAATATAATCGCATCAAAATCGCGTCCCAGTTTGATCTGAGTACACTGTTTGTATACTGATAATTACTTATGATTTCTCTTAGAATTCGGCACTGCCAAAAACAAATAAGACTGCCTCCTGCCGAACAGACTAAGTACTTTTGCATTTAGTTAATATTGCTGGTTCAGTGCCGACAAGTTTGTATGTATCATTGTAAATTATACATAAATATGCACTTTCGTACGTGGCTTGAGCTATCTTAATAATTCACGACATTATAATTATCTGAATGTATGTTATATTAGTGCCAAAGTGATTTCAAAGAGTTCATACTTTATTTAATATTAGTTGAACAATTACTTAAAAGAACAGAAAAGCCGAGACGAATATTCAAGTAAAATATGTTTTCCCAAGTATATATCTTCATCCAATTTAGCTGATCGTACTCCTGATAAAATGTACATTAATTATCGAGCTCCACTTATTAGCACTTGCATGTGAATTTGAAGCACTAAAGCCCACATTAAAAGCTCGGGAACGTTGCTCCTACATCAGCATTCTAGTCAGATTTTAAACAAACGTTGCCAGTGCAGGTAGTGGAGTCAAAAGCACACAAAAACATAGGATCTTCCACAACCTTAAACAATACAAACAGAATATGACGTTTGGAGGCCCTTCTTTGGGGAGCTAGTACTGACTTCCTTACTGTCTAGGGGCTTCGCTCCAAACGTCGAATTCTGCTGTATATCGTTTTCAGGTAGTGAAAGATCCAACTGATTTTGTGTACTCACATTTCAGTCACTATATCGTGTGGCAAAAATAAAAAAAGTACTCGTAACAGGTCAGAAATCCGCGTGAAATTGATAACTCAAGTGATCCAACCCCCTAGGCAATGTGTGTTGAAATCCGAACTCTGATCTACATCCTCGTCACCTTGATATTAGAGGGGATGATCGAATAAGGTGACAGTAATTTTGCCAGGGGTTACAACATTTTGTACGTATAAAGCAACAACAGAATTATAATTGTCCAAAAATTCTTGACCTCCAGACTAGAGGCACTCGCAAGATGAAAGAAGTTGAACGGGATTTTGCTGGTAATTTTTCTGGAATACGTTCAAAATTTCGACATGTGTTATCAACATCATCAGCAATTATGCAAGCGGATAGGACACTTGAAATGAAAAAAATCGAAAGGAAATATCCGCTGATGGAAAAAAGATTCGACGAACATAATCTATATACTGTCCACTTGTCGTAAGAATCGGGAATGCCTTCTTCTGGCCGATGTGATTGAGTGAATTTCATATACAAGTATATACCCTTGCAAAATCAATCTAATATCCATTCCACACTTTGGTTTGTTAGACACTCTTTCGCATACATCAGAAGGTGACCTAGGCGTATTCTAAATGAGTGAGTTACTAACGCTTTCTTCGTTTTAGCCAATCAGAAAGATCCTATTTAGGTATCAGTCTTCGGAAAGAAGCTTTAATTCAGTTTTTTTTGCGATGGACTGCTAATTAGTGTATTCTACTCCACAAAATGTCTGCGGTTTTAGAGAAATTATTCAGACAAAGCATGAGCCTCGATCCCTCAAAACAACATTAAAGCTGTAATGTGTCGAGCGCCTGTGATGATGCGTCGTTATATTCAATGACATCACACTATAAGATAAGGGAAGCATCAAAAATGCCGACATGTTAAAGGCCAAGCTTGACCAGGTGTAATTTTCGTCCTTCTTCGTAATTGCATGGGAATAGACTGTGTATGTCAACATACCCACTCCAGTTTCAAACAGTAAATATATAGCTCAGTTTGACATTGATTTCAATGAAAAGTACGCGAACGTGTTATATTTGGTAATATTCCGTGTTATCAGTATGGCGAATATAAATCTTAATCCAAGCCCTAAATCCAACCCCTACCCTAACCCTAACCACGTTTTATTTGTCATGCTTTAACTGTGATAGATTAAAGATTTAAAGATTTGATTAGATTTAGGGCTTGGATTTAGTTTTAATTTCGAATACTGAGAATATGGAATTATTACCTTATATTTGTGAATGTAGTTTTAGGTTTAATTATCTAAATTTATTACCGAGCAGAAATGTATTTTTATCTGTCTTAGAGCACGTTATAAGAGGGGCATTTCTTTTTTCAAGTCTAGCGCACAGCTCTCGTCAATATTTATCAACGCTTATTGTCGTTTTGACCGGACATGAAAATTGAAAAAAACTCGAAACCAAACCCTCGCTTGTAAGCTCCAATAATATATAAACTATCATCTTCGCTTGATTACAGTCATTTGAAGTTTAAGTTTCAGCCAACAATATACCCAGCAATTCTAACGATTCCCCTTCTTACAACATCAAAGAAGAATGGACTATTTTAAAGACAGCTGCATTAGGACGCTTTCGGAGAACACCCGAAGCGAGCAAATACATTGAGCAAAGATAGCCAGTCGGCGCGGACGTGTCCTCTTTGATCTTCGTAATCAAAGACCGGCAAGAGATTCAAAATGTACAATAACCCGAACTCAGCTGGCTTAATTAAGCAGAACTAAACACATTGATACATTCATTAACACAGCCATTCACTGCAGGAATAAACCTACAAGAAGGCAACAAACACAGAGCAGAGGAACACCATAGATTAGTAAACATAGAACCAGAAGAAAAACCGTAGTTCTTTCGCAACATAACTGGTTTTTAAACACTCTTCAAGGGTGGCAGTCGATCAAGGCCTCGCAATGTCGGCACATCAAACAGGCTTAATGGATACGCGGCTGTTTAAAATATCAATAGGCAGCTTTCTATTCTAAACAAATTATTCGTACGGTCACTGGGTGTAATAAAGTCCTTATGTAATTAAAGAAATATTTTTATACATTAAAGAGGTCGTTAAATGACGACAAATTTTAGTTGCAATATCTCGGTGAATATCAGCTTGAGTTAGTTTCACTAAATGAGTTCGAAATCTCGTTGTTCTCGTCCGAATTGTTGTTCGAATTTGTTGTTATCGTTCGAATTGTTGTTCGAGTGCCTAATAATAGGGATTTCGGGCACTGATAAAACTGATAATCTCACATGTGAGATTAGTTACGATAATTTCACATGTGAAAATTATCGCTTTTCAAACAATCATCAATCATAGCTTCTAGACATTTTACGTTGCTAGAAAAGACTGTAGTTTATATAATAAACTGAAAAATACATGGGTGCTTGGAAATACCCGATTATTTCTCGTGTTGAACTTGATAATTCTAATCTCATGTATTATTCTCTACATAATATCGAGTGGAAATCATACACAGTTCGCAGCAGAAACTGCAGTTGCAAACTGACCTTTAATATGCACTTGCAGAATCTGCACAAATAGAGGTCACAAGTAAATCTAATGGCTGACAGTGTTTTGTCAGGAACCGTTTTGTGGGGCGTAGGGCGCTTATTCGTGGGGTACATTTTCCCATCAGACGGGGGCCTAAATGAGAGTACAAAGAGTGCAATGCAGAAATAACCATTCTCATGAATACCCCCCTCGAGGTTTCTTTACCTCGATGTCTTTCAACGGTCAAAACGAAACACTGTAACTTTGCAACAAATGTCAAAGTTCCCATCCGAATAAATTAGAGACGAAATCAGTAACTATGGCAACAAATCGTTTATCCTGATTGGCGGAAAACACTCAAAACTGTTATAGTTCTTAACCGGTCTTTTTCTCTCACAATCGTGTTAATTTCCGAGTGTTCGTTGTTTGGTAACGAAACATATAGTTTCTTTCAATACCTGAAACAATATTTAGCAGGTTTGATGTTTCGAGCGAAGTTGGTAGTTACTTCTGGTACTTACTTTTTGACGAAAGGCCTTGACTAGAAACGCCAAATTCTGTTCTATCGTCAGATAGTGACAGAACCTATCTCTTCGGGTGCTTTTAAATGCACTACCTACACTGTCAGCGTTAGTTCGAATTGTTTGGTAAACCACCTTGTCCTTGAGTAAGAACTAGTTTGATTGATACAAGCAGTTTTTCTTTTTTGTATTATAAACTGAGGGTGAGTTTAAAAAGTTAATTTGCTTACTTCACTATTGAAAATATCCAAAATTTCAGAACTTATACTGAGCATTAGGTACACTAATAATTGTGCCTGCACTTATATACTACCACTGAAAGACTCTTATAACTCAAAATTGTCACAGTATAACCAGGATGTTACCCAACCTATACAACGTCCGTTGGATTCAAGCTTCCTGGTTGAGACAGTAAGGAACTTTCGGCCCAACAAGATGTGAGTGAACAATTTTTGTTACCTTATCAGATAAATGTGTGTGTAATTTTGATTGCTTTTATTGCCAAATATAATAACAAAACTACCAAACTACGGCAACAGTCACTGAGGTCAACAGTCATTCAATTTTGTTCACTCAATACAGTCAAATTTACGATATTACATTCCCAATTTGCCTAAAACGAATTAAATTTGGTAAGCCAAAACTCTGATAACCAAGCAATGTTGGCCCTATTCTAAATATGTGACAATGGACAATTTCTCATCAAAAAAGTGCACGACAATAAATCATAACTTCTTGAAAATGCTTACACCACCTTAAGTTTCGATGGCAACGGCTTAAACATTATTTCAAGTGCCAATACACATTCCTCCTCCTCTATACAGCAATTTAAACAAGGAAACATCCTTATTAGGCAATTTCATTTGAAATCTTTTAGAATTTTGGCAATTAATCCCGGTTTCTTGTGTACACATCGGATGATATAAATGCTAATATGCATGTTAATGTTCGCGAAACAATCGCGTCCGAGCAATATAATGACTCGACAACTTGGTGACCGAAAATTACAAGAAAATGGCTGCTTCTTTCATGAATACAACCGCTGAACAAAAGTAATATTACTTCTTTATACAGTGTAAGTGATCGTGGGCTCATGTCTTTTGGGGGATGAACTGCAGATAAATGTACAATTTGTGGGTTTCACTGATGGTTGAAACCACAAACAGGCGGATGTACGTTAATTCCCTCGACCGTAATTGTCCCTCTTCGTACACATCGAATTACTGTCAACGTCTGTGCAAATTTCAATCAAGCAAAACACTGATACACGAGCTGACACGTTTGTGTGATATCCCCATCTTTGCAACACCTGTTTTGGTTCGCGCTGACAACACACTAATGTTCCAGACAGGTTTGCAATTCTATAGCTATATTTAGACATTGAGCAATACACGGACTCGAAAACAGTAAATAAAAAATGTGATCAAGCTCCCAAATGCCCAAAGCGAATCCCACGTTGAATAGCCATCTGTGTCATATGATCAAGACATGATGCTGCAGAACTGATAAGCCTTTACAAATAGTTACTTGGTCGATATTTTAAAGCATGTAAGCTGATATTGGCTGCTCTAGCACCGAATATTAAGCTTGATTTAAAACTTCCATTAAAAATGTTTCCATTTTCGCAAGGTAAGATGTACACGTTGAATATTCAAACTGAGGCCGCGGTTTTTTTCAAAGGAGTTTAGCTTAAACGGTGGATGAGCCAAATTTAAAAGACAAACTTAATGGGGTGAATATTTGTTTTTATATAATGTAATCAGGTGAAAAAAATAACTGGTTAGTTCACGCAATGTTCAAGCTGGTTAAACATTTTCGACTTATCCACCTTTTAAGCTAAACGCCTTTGATTCAACTGGCACCTGGTATTGTTAGAAATTCTCTCCCAAATCTTTAGCAAGATGGCACATTTCAAAAGCATTAAACACTTAACAAAGCGACGTTTAGAGAAACCCTACCTGTCAAAACGAAACCTTCATCCGTTAGTCTTCACTCATTCACTTCAAGAACCCACACTACAGCGTCTGGGACTCCGTCCAAACTGTTTGACAACTGCTCCAGATTCCAACTATATCGTAATCCGCGCTAGCAGCATTTACCTAATGAGAGAAAAACATACAATGATTAGCTATTTAAACTGCCTTGCATATTATTATTCTCAAGTGCTCTAACCACTTTACTTAAGTACTTTCATGTGTGCAGCTAACAAGAAAATTATAAGGGATTGTGCCCCCTGCCGAGACGGGGGAACCAAACCAGATCAAGCCACGCAACGCGAGCGCCAACTTTGTGTTATTTCTAAAATTGTTTCTATACAGCATATACAAAAGCCAAGAATGTGGTTTCCTGCCAAGTTGGGGCACTGTTTCGGCTAATTTTATGTACTTTTGTATTCGTTGTTTCCGCACTGAACAACTGACGATGGTTTCTGCTTCAACGAAGAAACTGCGAATCTGCGAATCTGCATGAGGGGCCTGTATAGCACTGAACAATCAATTGCTGGTTTGTTTTTCACAACTACATGAAATATTTTAGAAACACTTTAGATATACTGTTCCAGATCAATCTTCAGACGATATTGATGGATTTCCCTAGTCTCTAGAAATGAACAAGTGGATATTGTCGTAATCAGGCAGTTTAAGCACACACCAAGCAAGCTTCCTAGTTCCTGCAGTGATAAACAGATGATTGAGGTACACACCTTCTGAATGGAACGCAATTCATTGCAAGTTAACATTTAACCGATAACTCATCATCATCCAAAAGTTCTTGGCTTGGACGAAAGCCAAATGAGCGAACTGCACTAACAGAAGAATGACAAAGATGATGTACACAAGTACGTCCTTGGAAAAGTCCAAATTCTCCGCCTAAATCTTTCGTAATATTGGATAAAACTCGAGTCCTTTTAGCTGGGATGAATGGTCGAGGGCGAACAGGAATTCACTTAATGGTGGGAGTTTGGCACATATTCCCGCTTCAGGCATTCTTCAGTTGCCCTAAACTTGGATTGCCCTCAAGGATTGGCCAAACTTTCGAGTATAAGTTAGGAAAATGATCGTATAGATGAGTTCATCTACGCTCGCAACAGTCAATCAAGATTGCAGTCTTTCGTATATTGATAACGTTCCACGCGTAGGTAGTGCACGAAAGCGCACGAAAGCGTACGAAAGATATAAGTTCTGTCACTACCTGCATGAAACGCGACACAAAGAAAAATGTGACATTTCGAGCAAAGCTTTCCGACCAAGGGCCTTTGCTCCGTTTCCGAATCCTATTTTTATCGTTCGAGGCAGTAACAGGACCTATATCTTCGAGTTCTTTTTATATAATATAATCTTGCATAGATAACACAGGTTAAAATTCATGCTTCTGGCATTCACATTTTGTGAATATGATTATTACATAACGTCTTTCTTTTAACGTTGTGATTGCCAGTTTTAATTTGTTTGTAAAGGTTTTGAAATGTACGGAATCTTGTCTCTAAGTGTCTTTCAAACGTTGAAAGACCATCCTGTCAAGCTGGGCGGGTATTTACATAAAAGGGCATCGACTTCATTATCCGGCTTGCTTGATAAAAGTTCTTTTCTTCGAGTGTCAGTAAGGCTCGCGTATTATTAAATACATGCATTCTCTGAGATTTTTTATCCAATGCCTGATCCATTCTAGCGTAATCTTCGACGATTTAATACTCATGGCAGAATGCGATTTAACGATTGGGAGTTAAAAGGCTCACGTTTTTTTACTTTCATATGCGATTCCACATTTTGCACGGTACAATCACTCGTTTTATTCCCCAGAAGAGACAGCATATAGCCGATAAATACGACAGCATAATCTCCATATAGCTTAAACGAGACCACGTACACAGCACGTGCCGATAAACACTCTTAAAACTGATCCGAATTCTAAAAGTAGATTGACAAGAGCTGTATCAGATTTGAAAAACATGCGGTTGTCGTCGGTTGAAGCGTAGTGGGAAACTGTGTTTTATCAAACTAACTTTATATTGAATAACTTGACGTTTGTTCCTTTGTGATGTTACTGCATGAGGGTACTCTGAGTACATATCTGAACCAGGCAAAATATGCCCGGTGTACAAACACCACAGTTCATCCAGCATTGCTCTTGGACTACGGTTCGTATGACACTTTTAAACTTTTATTTTTTAAGTCATTAATACACTGCCTTGTTGTAACTGTAAACAGAACTACTGGGTATTTCCCCAGCTAAACAACGTCAAGAAGATATATAGCTTGTACATAAAACTATAAGATTGGGGTTATTTTTAAAAAAGGACAAAAATTCTGAGTTGTGTCTTGTCTTTTAAATACAAACCAGCATTTTTGTGTCGTGTTTTCTAAATAACTCAAATCTCGAGTTTACAATCACAAAATGATAATTTTCGGAGTTTGTTTTGCGTTATATTTGATTAAATTGTACGTAGGGAAATAATTCGGAGGTAACTAGTACATGGTTGCATCATTTCGGTACTGGAATTCCATACAAAGCAATGGTACTCCGAAAATAAACATTTTGAATTTATTCTAGCTTTCGACTATATTTTAGTCATCATCAGAAATCATAATGATTCAAAATGTTTATTTTCGGGGTTACCATTGTTGTGCATTTTATAATTCCCCGATATTTTGGGAATTTCATGTTTTGCATATTTTTAACAGCTGCACTTTTGACATTGGTAACGTTAATTCAGCCTGCAAGGCGAGCAAAATATATATCCAATTATCCGTCAATGACGTATTTTACAAATGGAATGACAGGAGAAATAATGCCACTACAACTATTACGTCATTAGACTAGAGTAGTTCGAAAGTCGCAAAATACAAGGCAATGAGTCGCTGTGACAGGTTAGGAAGCCACGCAAAAGACAGCTAACAGACAGTCGTGCTAAAAACTTCCGTAGTGAGATAACAGTTCGGCTTCCCCGTGAAGATCTCATTGATGGGTTTGCTTATGACTTCAAACACGGTTTTGAGCGTTGATGGTTAGGATTTCAAATTACATTGGAAAAAATGCACCAATTGTAAACGGTTCTTCAGAGACATCTGGTATGATTTATAACAAGTTCTATATTGGTACTTAGCCAGTAGCTACATGGAAATCTGAAATTCCACAAAACATGACAGCATTCTAATTGCCTAAACCACTGGTCTTAATATCTAGACTGGATAGCAACACCCATTGTCAACTCGTCAAACAAACGATGAAGATTTTGAAAGAGAGCGGGGGAAGGGGGGGTCAGAAACACCCTGCTACGTACAACTCTGTAATGGACTTTAAGCCTAGGCCTATTGTGAAAATTGGGGGCAAGCACTGCCCCTGGATATTACAGCCAAGATCTTGTCAAACATAATGAATGTGTTCCCAAACTCACAACCACACTCACACGAAGATTTGACAGTCTGATTAAAGGTTAATCCTTCTCATCAGGGAGTAGACTCGCTGCATGTTTTGTTCTTCGCAATTGATTTAACGTTCCGTCAACAAGAGTAGCTCGAGGACATACATGATTTAAATATACACACTACTCTGAAACTGTTGCCAAGTACTGATCACTTTAAATGTCGCCATTCTGAATTGATTAAGCTGATACAATGCAACATATCAACATGCGATGATAATTATTTATGACCCTGTCTTCAGTTACTGTGAATTCATTTTGTTTCATTTAGTCAGCTTTCAGTTCAGTAATTGGGTTACAAGTGAGAACAGAACTCTAGCAAATTGCTTTCGTAAAAAAAACATGCAAACCTCAACTCAACTGATATTGTTCTATCTAGAACTGGAAGGTGAAATCAGATTACTTCCAACAAATACTTATGGTAGTACTACAGATATCGAACTAGGGTTACCAGTGCCAAAAGAACACGAAAACATAGGATCTTCCAACACTTAAAATCAAACATAATAATAGGGCATGATCACACTACAGTTTTTCTAAGGTCAACCTGGCACCATCGATTTCATATCGATCATAATGTAAACAGGCCATACACAAACAGAATTCGACGCTTCCAGGGACAGCCCTTGGTCGAACTAACATTTTGAGCACAGACTCGAGAGGTCGACTTTTATTTATAACGTTTCTGGGGTAGTGAAAGGCTCCTATAGTCAGCATGTTGTATCACCGCAGATGCCTATTTCTAACTTTGGCAAGGAGCTGGCAAACCTTTATGTACCATTAAACAATCTTGAATGCTCAGTGATGGAAAAAAGCTTGCCTAATTATCACCGTTCTCAAAGGAGGTCGTCGCCTCCCTTATTACCCCTCTCGATTCTAATTAGATCTAGAGCTCGTGTCTTATGGCACGATCAGATCACGAATCATTGTCAAATAATAATCTGTATTCTAGAGATAAGGACATGGGGGAGTTCAAATGTGATAGGTTATTTTGACTGTTAGAAGCAATTAGGATGGTAAGTTGTCACCATACACGACAGGGTGGTTTCGCACATTTTTAAGCTTGTTTTTTAAGGAACAGAACAAAAAAAGCGATGTCTGTGGTGTCATTCTGTGTCTATATCTATAGCGGGCAAACTGAAAACTATACCTGGTCAGAGTAGGAATCGAACCAATGACCTTTGAAGTGCCATCTTAGCTACATGATCAGGCCAAAGAGTAGAGACTACAAAATGGGACAGGTTCACTCAAAAAAGTTAAAGTGCGTGCGTGATGATTCTTCATGGGCGCGATGTTCCTAGCCAGTGCCCTAAACAGAAGCATTTCCCCTGAAATATTAAATATGGGCTACTAATACCGGGGGAAAATGCTTCTGTTTAGGGTACTGGCTAGGAACATGGCGCCCATGACGAATCATCACGCAAGCACCTTACGCTTTTTTGACTGAACCTGTTCCTCTTTGTGGTCTCTACTCTTTGATCAGGTCGGTTAGTGATTTTTCTAGTTTCCTCGACATTAATGTAATCTCACATGCAAACATCATTACACAGCATTTGGTTGCATTGCATTGGCGATTTTAACTCTCCTTTTGGAGGAAGTGAAAGAGTGGATTACTTATCGTGTTATTATGAAATATCATAACCTGGAACATTTGGAGCTCATCGACTTTTTCACATCCTTCAAAAGGAGAAAATCGTGCCGCAAATCGCAGCAAAAAACGCTTGTGGTAACTGGCCTTAAAGGTCGTGGGCTTGATTCCCAGCCGCAGTGAATCGAGTTTCACCTGAGTATATCACACCAAGATACTATAAATTATTTTTTTATTCATAGCACGTGCTAGTGCTCTCAATCTTGACCAGATCGAGGCTCTCCATATATGGAAGTCTGAATACGAGAGAGCTTCAAGCATTACTACATTAAGCGGCTTTTTTCTTTTCCGACACAATGTTTCTATTCAAACCTTATCTGTGCGTACAATTTCCTCTGCCCCTACAGCTCAATGAAACCAATAGCATTTTACAACAAATTGATGCCGATTAATGTTTAAGTGCAGTTCCATTCATGTTCATTTCGCAATTTGCGGCAAAGCAAAACGCGCTCTAATAGCTTCCGATTGGATTCCTGGTACTCCATTTGGCGGTAAGCCACCTAGCTAGACCATTGAAATGAGTCAGGCTAAAAGGATTCCAATGAATTTACAAATTGCTTGATTGTACCTTCTTATTGTACATTAACAAACTCATTAATAAAAAAAATACAAAGAAGATTGACCACAAGTTTTTCCGTGGATCCCCGTGTGATAAGTTTTCCTGATTTACATGAGAATTTAGTTTTGATTTTCTCGGCTTGTCGGTGGTCTAGTACACTGTCAGAATTGCTGAAGTCACAGCAGGAATTTGGCGGAGGCAGGTCGTATAGGTTTTAATTTGTCCAATTTTTTTCAAATCTTCAAGGAAACGGACTCATGAAAGTATTAGTCGTGTGATTTTGCAAGTAGCACTTTTGCAAATGGCGCTTCGAAATTTAAGCCAAAAACAGTAGAGAAAAGGTCCTAAACTAAAGGTTCTCCGACAGAAATCGTAGCTATATATGCTGTGGTCGTAGCCTTTGCGAAATTCCTCACGGAGGATCTGTAGTTGATGGACTTTTTTCAACTGTTTTTACATGTAAATTTTGCCATGTCAGGACCATGATTTCATCTCGAGATCAAGACATGTAACCCTTAAAAAAATTCTTCCGAAAATTTCTACTGTGAATTTTTTTAGCATAAACTTAGTCTTCACACAACTTTTTTGACAATTTTTTTGAAAATTATTTCGCCAGTGAACTCTCTGGATTGGTGGACATTCAAGTGCAGTGGCCTAATCATACAGTTTAGTTTTCAAGCATATTATATTAGGGCACTGCTGCATGCCCATATTAGAGCACGAATCAGACAATACAATTATCCTTTCAAAGTTCCGCACCATTACTTGCAGTATGGCAAATATTGAAGGCACATGAATACTCTTTCTTCCCACACGGAGTTTCATTTGAAAAAGATACCGCTAAAGTTCCAGACATTTTTCGGGTTTGAAATAAAGACATGTTACAGCATGTTCACGACAGAGACACAAATGAAACACTTCGGTGAGTCCGTAATAACAAGGGACGGCCGGAAACTGGGATGGATACAACGTCTGTGAGAATACTCTAGCCTAGACTCTCGATGTAACCTATCTTTACAAATATTTTCACACAGATAATTCATAGATACCGAGAATATACTTGATGGCAGGGCTACCAACTTTTGCTAGTGAATTGTTTTATCATGCGTTTGAATGACAAAAAAATTTACTGAGAAAAAAGATTTGCTACGATTAAAACTATTGGCATGATAGAGGTTTTGCATGAAAGACTGTAATTAAGCCACGCTCGCGAGCGTTTATAGTGATAAAACAGGAGCTGCTAGTATTTTTAATGGCTTCATAAACGACCCATTTTATATCCATTGTAAATCATCAGTTCATTTACGAAGAAGTTTTATGGAGTTTAAGATATTTAAGTTTCGTGTAAACCAACGCGTTTTGACGTATTAAGACTCCTTCACAGCCATGATTTGATGAATTTATAAATTTTGTAATTTCATAAATTTTAGTGTAACAGCGAAAAGAACACAACACTTGAAATGTGTAAAGTCACAGCAAGAACTTTGCCTTATTTGAGGTAAAGCTATTTTGTAAACATCCGATGAGCTCTCAGCTTCCAGGATATACAAATTTCCTTTCGTGGTTAAAATATGTTGATGGAATTTCCGAAATCGACAATAACGTAAGACTTGGAGTTGGAAGCTTATTATATGCTAATCAAGGAATCGCACCCCCAATAAACAAGCACTACAAATTTACAAAAAATATTCTGTCTCAACTCGGCCAGGAAACCTAAAATAACGTCCTGGTCTTGATCCCAACAAAAGTAAACTGTTTTTTAAGAATGACGGGAGATTTTTTAATTTTAGGATCGTGAACTTCATTACAAACGAAAACGCTGTGTTTTAGTGCATTATAGTTATTACCGAATAAATTATTCCCTTCTTTGGCGCTAAATTTCAAAGAAGCCGCACAACTCAGAGCCAAATACCCATGTGGATAAAACAAAGTAAACGAAATAACTCATTGTAAGTCTTAAATATACGGTCTCATGCACGGTATTTTATTGAGTGACATTTACCAGTCGAATAATACGACTTAAATATGTTGCTCGAGTTTTATTTATGTGACGTGAATCTGAAATAAATTAGGCTTGAAGGCATAGAGGCAATATTACTGTACCATGCATATAACTGTAACTTCCAATCTATTTCAGGACTATCTACTCACCTATTCTTAATCAAAAACAGGCTAATGTCTGTGCAACAATCGACTTTTGAATCGAAACTCCTTTTGGGTACAACAAAGCTAAAAACCAACACCGAATTGCATGCGTCATTTTTTACTGATCACCATTGGACGTTGGTTAAAAAAGGTTCGAAAGTATTTTTGCTTTTTATCCTTTTCAAAAGTTTGAAACTGAGTCAATACTTGCACAACACTCGCTCCCGAGCTTGCCATATAAAATTGTGTAAATACAAAGTGCTGAAATGTTTTTAAACTTTAAAAGAGAAGTTACAGGGTTCCAAAGCAAAGTGTATCCAGCCGTATCACTAATGTCAAGTTCGCGTTTTAGCCCATTCTTTAATTGTCAATGAATTGTCAATGGATCAATTTCAAGTTGTTTCAGCTTGACAATGTAAGATAATTTTGTAATAAATTAACTGATAAAATCACTCGCATGCATTTCAATGAAGTTAAAGCGTGTATAGCATAAGATCAGATAGATTTGTTCGGCATTGACCTGGACGCGTTGTGATAAAATAATCCCACTTGCGACAGACGTAGAAATATGTGATGTTGCAACCTTTCGACTTATAGCTAGACTGAGTATTAATTGTTGTCTGGTAATATATATTTATAATACAGAACAAAGTATATCTAATGCCAATGGAAGCCAAAAAATAGACTCGTCTGCCATTGGATAATCCTTTGATGTCCGACCGAGTGGATTTTGTCTGCTATTTCAATGCAAGAATGGTTTTGCTTCGTGCTAATAGACAGAAGTATACATACAGCATATTTGCATGCCACGAGTCAGGCGTAATGTATAGATTGGGGGTTAAATGTCAGAGTTAAACTAATTATGAAAATGATATCAGTGAACAAAACTTACGCTCAATCACAACCTCGACAAATCATCAACTTCTTCTAAGGTCTAAATTGCCAAAATCAAGAGTACTAATCGCCCAACTTGTTGTTCTCCAAAGTTCTTCGAAATCAGTTTATTGTTAGGTTCCGTCCGAGGTCCTAAACAAACGACAATAACATCATATACGGCAAATGTTTCGCATCTCGCCGGGAAATCATGAAGCCACAAAAGGTAAACTACCTCGAAACAGTAGGGGAACAATCTGAGACAAAGACAAACTGTAGATAACACCTCGGTGCGACAGTTGCCGTGCCTTCTGACGGCTTCAGTGACAACGCGCAAGCAAGCGGCAACGCGTTCAGAACACGCTCACAGAAACTAATCTTATTTCGCATGTAAATTCACGCACGCAAATTTAACTAATGAGCATGAAAAATTAAATCAATATTTTGCCGAAGAGTAAACATAAAATTAAACACGCAGTCTTTAAAGAACAGTTCGATTAGTCATTAGGTTAAATAAAATTATAAAATTACCTCCACAAAATAAAAGAGCGAGGCCACAAACAGTTGGGTTTTGAGTGTTAGGAATAGCATGTGCTAAACCTCGCTTCCTGCCTGTGTTTACATTTTCGACATAAGAATAGAATCAGGGAGAGTCAGATCGGAAATCTACACAAAGCGTGGCCAAGTATGTGACGTATTTACGCAGCTAAGCCGCTCTCCAATCATTCAGCTTATCGTGTGAATATAATCACTCCATTACACGAGTATAAGGAGTATTGTGTTTCACATTCGGATCCTGAATAATGCGGTTAGCGGTTTCGTTGCGCCATTGTGGCTCCCTCTAGTTACTTTAGCGCGGAAGGCATTGTCTAGCATCAACACTTATGGAGTTACGACACACAAGCTTTGTAAACAGGAATATGAGTTACAAGTTTGAAGACAGCTTTGTCATTGAACTTTCTTTAAATTCTTTTCAAAAAAATCCATTGTGAACATGTAAATACTACTGAGAAAACCATTTGATTTCTAAGAAAAAGTGCGATTCCTTTAGGACGTGATCAGACTCAGATCATGTCATCAGATTTTTTTCATACGCTTACAAGTTAGGATTATTCATAGCTTCGTGTAGAATCTAAAGAAAAAGGGACACCAGAGTGTCTGAGAAATCTGCCCTTTCAAAGTCCTTAGCAGATTTACGTAAAGATAAAGGGTTTTTTCGCTACTTGAAACAATGAAACAGAATTCGACGTTCCGAGCGTACAGAGAAGTCAGTAATTACTAACTGGTGAAAGAACATAACCTCGCTGGTGTACATTCGACTGTCTATAGCTTTATTTGCATACGATCCAAGATATAGATTTAAGAGAGATTTATTTTCTCTAGTATCATTGCCGAATGCTGCGGAGTCAGCGTCGTTCAGTCTGTTCAAACATATTATGCAAGGTAATGCTGACTGATCTCCGACCAGATTTGACTTTAAGCCTTTTAACATCCGACAATGTCCAACGCAGTATTGAGCAAAGAAGTCAGTAGTATTTGCACGTCAATTAAGTAACACATCTTTATATGTCATTGAGAAACCCAATTTTGCATCAATGATGATGATACTTGAGAGAGATAAATGAGGAGGTTTTACAGAAAAAAAAAGAATTGATTACACATGTATACTGTATGTAGTGTATATAGCTTAAGATTTTAAGATTTATTTATATTAGTTGAGCAAAGAGACCAGAATACCGAAACGCCCACCTAAAAAGAACATATATAAACGCCTCCCACGTGGTTGAGATAAGGTCATGTGGCGCAATATAGCCATCTGCAGTTTTATAGTAAAATCCTTTCCAATTCTTTTCTTAGAAAACTCCGTAGCTTGGTGGTCATAGGTTCCATTCCTGCTGGAAGATCTGCAGTTAATCAATTTTTCTCAACTTTTTCAATATTTGTAACAAATACATACGACATAACATTTCGGTATGATTAACCTCGAGATTAAAGTACCTTTTTCTTTCAGAAATTATCCAATAAAAGAACCAAAAAATCTTAGCCCGAACGTACTGCAACCTCACGAAAAAAACTTAGCTGAGCTAACAGACTTCAGGTATCGTAGCTAAGCAAAAAGTCCTACTTAGATATCAAAGAGAAAAGATGTTATTAGCCTCGTTAAGCCAGATATTCAGCAGCACAACAGAGTACGGACAGAGCAAATAGCCTTAGGAGGGTTCTTATTAGCTCGTTCAAGAGCTTTGCCAGTTTTATACTGCCCCAACTTTATTCTATCCGCGTATACTTCCATACATCTGACAACACATTGGGTTGACTCGATGTCTATTCGAGGATCACGAGAAGCCAGAAATAGACCGGCAACTCAGTCAAAGATGCCGACAATGAAGATCAAAGATTCCGACGAAGCTTTTTAGATCAAAGATAACTTCGTTCAACAACCTTAGTTCTTTTGAAACTTTTGAAAATTGCAATCGAAATTCATGTGTTTGAATAGAAAGCATCTTTCCCGTAGAAATACATAGTTCTTAACTCCAAGGTAAAAGGACTGTATGAAAAATGGTAGAATATTACCTGTTATAAACAATATTGCCTTTATCTAGACGGGAGAATCAAACACCTGTCGAAATTTAAGCCAGTAACAGTTGAGAAAGACTCGTCCACTATGCAGGAATCGAACCTACGCTGCACAATGCTCTGACCACTACAACATCGAGCCAAGGTGCCACAAAATCAATTGATTCACCCTCATAGACAAAGTAAAGTTAGGGCAAATTGAGTTTTCAAATGTATTGTCGAATAAACACGCCCACACCAGACCCCCATGTTAAAAATACTCAGAACTTTTTATAGTTCAATGGTAATAAGGAAGTATACAATATACAATTGAGCAAAAATTGACGGTGATTTCATTCAACGCACGGGGTGTCGCTTGGCACAGTGTTTGAATCTATCGCGTGCGTTGCCAGATTGGAGGAAATACAGGCGAATTTCCTGTCCGCCACCTCAGCCGAAGAATAAAATTGTCGCCTTTTATTAAAGCTTACTGGCACTCCAGCTCAGAATTTGGGTAATTCCAAAGCGGTAAACGTGTCTTTATAATCTCGAGTGGGAATTATACTCGTATCGGGGTTTCATTTTTAAATTTTGTGATACAATATCCTTTCAGAACGTGCTCCGGATAGAGAGATAGATCGCGCTAAAAAGGTTAGCGTAAATGTCCTAAAGCCTAAAGACAGACACTGGTTACCCTTGTCACACCGCATTGTCGCGGGCTCAACTTTCTGCACGCCGCCATCTTGTCTGCGACATCACGATAAAATATTTCCACAATCCGTCTTCTAACAAGCTAAAACAAAGCAATCCTTTTCGAGTCTACGATTCTTTTACCTAATTCTTACTTGCATTAAAGCAAACAAGGTGTTTGTGACTTCATTTTTTAGTTTTTACAAAATAAAAAAGAACGTAAAGAATAACAAAGATACCGAAGTGCGACAGCTATTAATCCACTAAACATGGTGGTGATTTTTTGCCAAGTCAAGGCGAGATGACGCAAGCAGCTCCTAAGCAGCGTCATGCCTTTATCGGTTCCTTAGCGTTCCTCCTAGAGGCCAAACTATCAGCAAGCATGGATTGCAGGAAATTCAAGGAGCACCCGGAACAACCTGCCGTGCAAGATAAGCCCCAAAACAACCGCTGATTTCAGTCGCAATATATAGATCAATAACCAATTAATGTTTCATGCGGCTTTGTGGATTTATCATTTTATCTATCACGTCAGTTTGAAATTGCCATTGATCTATAACCAAGTACAAACAATGGATGGATCCAAGAATAATTTGTCTCTTGCTGTCTGTTCATGCACGAATGGATGACATTTTAGTAGCTTATAATTTATCATGCATTTGCCAACTCATATATTCTATGAAAGATTATATTTTGAATAAGGAACCACTAGTGTGCCTTGTCGATGACCCGAAAATCGTAATACCAGTAAGCAGTGATTCATCGGCAAATGGTAAAGACAGATTCGGTGGATTAAATAAAAGATCAAAGCAGTCTTATTTGCTCACATGCGCTCATGTTTACCGTGTTGTCACGAACCATATGCGTGTGTATATTCCCAGTATACACAAGACAGCGCCGCGCGCGAAGACTCTTCTCAGCTTTGTTCTAATTTAAGACATGGTTTGGCTCATTAACACTGCGTCACCTCCTTGTATAAATTGTTTATTTGTTTTGCAAAGTGAATGCTTCTTGAGGTGCTAATTGGGACATCAGAGTAAGCGAAATTGTTTGAACTTATAATCGCAGCCGACGGACGCCCTGTTTAAGATTTGACCAAACAAAGATGCACGCTGATTTTGGGACGATACGCCTTCAGAGAAATCTGGGGGCTTGGGTTTTAAATCGGGTAATAATTCCGTGTTCTCAGTACGCGAAATTAATCTTCAATCCAGCAAAGTTAAAACATGACAAATAAAACGCTGGTTAGGATTAGGGTTTGGGTTAGGGCTTGGATTAAGATTTATATGAGAACACGGAATTATTACCTTAAATCGGACCTCCGAATGAGTAAGATTCAACTTACATACTCTCACGTAATGTAATGTAATGTCAATGTAAGTCCCTACACTGTGTGTATACCATATATACTCTAGCATGGATTTAAACTTGGCCGATGCTGCTAATAACAGCTCAATAGTAAGCGCCCCTCGAAAGCAAGAGCCCATTGAGATCCCTTCAGATTCATATTCAAAACATTTAATGACTGGCTGCCTTTGATTTGAACAAGGACACGTACCCATACTAAAACTAAAAGGCTAATTGTACGTAGTTAGTTGTAACAACGAAAGACTCTAAACTACAGAAAAAGGCTTGCTGAAGATACAATTACAAACAATGACATGCTAATCACAAAGCCATTTTATATTGCTATTAACCACAGCTTGCTTATTTGAGGAGTGAGCTCTGTACAATATCAGAACACCTTTAGGATGGCGGATATTCAGCTGACACAGTGATATACATGGGTAATCTCTATATAATAACAGCGCTTAACTTCTTTTGGCAACCTCGATCACATCAGCTCAAGGACGTACCTCACACTGAAAAACTCAAAAAACAACCATGCTTAACTCAACTATGATTTATACACACCACGAGACTATGCCTGAAGTCAGGTATATAAAATTTACGAGTCGACCACCACCCTTATAGCATGTCAATCTTGTATTACATACTGATCGTTAAAATCCATGCAAAACTCAGCATACAAATATAATCCATCCAAGAGCTTTGATGCCCGCTCTGCGAAACGTTCAATTCTACTTTATGTACAAATGGGACATGATTTTATATAACTTGAGCTTGTAAGAGTAAAGCAGTTTGAAAATGCTCCACAATCATTTCTCTGCATTAACTGAATGAAGTGTGCATGAAGGCATTTATTTAAAAAACATTTATAAAAACATTTATTTGCTACTCTGTCTCTGAGTTTCATGCTTCGTTCTGAATAATATCGTTTTTAACTAAATCAGCTTTGTCTTTTAGTAACTTCACTTATAACAGGCCTTGACCCATCCGTGATCTGTACAACTATGGACCACGACTACAGATTACAAAACCACATAACAGCCACTAACCTTTGCACGTTGAACATGAGATACGTTTTTGCCTTTGGCTGAATCAACGTTGAACTTGCCAGCATTCAGCTAAAGTTCTGTTTGTCAGTCCCAGCAGTTTGTATGCAGCGCATACACAAACTGACTCGCGTTAATCACCCAAATATATACAGCCTTGTCTCTATAATTGATGGCTCAAAATTTGCAATAAAAACGACCTTTGAACTACACCTACAATACATAATATATTGGGCCTATATAACAACCCAAATATCGCAGCTTATCTCAGCTATCAAGATAACGATCTTATTAATATCATAATAATTTTTTTAAATGCACGATGTTAAGTGGTATCTACGCGATATATATAACAGGTCTAGAACTTAGGTTCTTCACGTCTGTCTTTTTCTTTTTATTGGAATATTGATCATACTCATAAAGCCAAAATGATTAATGATGCATTGAAATATGCGAATCAACAAAAAGTGAGACACTAACAACACAGCCAATGGCTCTTGCAATAAACTAACTTTATTTATTAAAAAGTACTTTAGCCACATACAGCTGTCGCTCCTTCGACGTTTTGCCCTAACCTACTGGCAACTTTAATTAATGCATGTTTTAAAATTCTCACATGCTGTGAATGTGGTAGCTACCATTGACTACGTATGCTGTATTTCCTTGTGTTACGATAACTGATGTCCTTAATTTCTTGCATACTCTATTTTCTCTAATATACGACATAAGACATTGCTAATGTACTTCCCAAGTCAAAAGGAATAAAGCAATTGAAATGTTACCAAATATTACAAACATTGAAAATGCATTGAAAATGCTTCAGTTTAAACTTCTAAGTTCAAACACGCTTCTCCGTTGTTTACAAAGAGACAACATTTATTTATCATCAACAAAGTAAGACTCGTGAATTGAAAGGAATCCAAATGATAAAAAAAACCCAGCTAAAGCCTGCAATCATCAAGTCGATATCATGCATGTATAAATATGGGATGCGTTCACATCGCTTGCTCTGGCTAGATGACAAGCCTACTGCAAGTTGTCAACAACGCTTGATCCAAAGTTTGATGCAAAATGTTGCAACAACTTGAATCTTATGTTCACCGACTTGACGCAACTTGTTTATTAAGCCAAAATCCACAACTTATACCATAAGTGTGTAGCGTTTCTGACTTTGTACGTCCTGAAGAAAAGAAATCCTGCCAATATTTTTCTATGGGTATAGATTTAAAGATATAGAGATATAGAAAAGGACTTGATCTTGAATAATGTCTGAGTAGGAAGTCTGCAGCATTGTTTAAAATTCTCATTGGAGCTTAGAGGTGCCAGAAAAACAACCCGGCAGACAAATCTACGGCGACTATCACTTCCTTCCACCCAGGATGGACATTGTTGAAGTTGAAACAAACCGAATATCGAAAATGTATCACTGCACGTGGAAACCTCGTTCAAAGTCTAGACCCTTTCTTCCTGGATTTAGGTGCATGTGTTTCTTACGGGAAGAGTTAGGGCGCGCAGTCCGTTACTACATGCAGTGCGTGTCAGAAAAAATACAAATGTGACAAAATAAGCAATAAGGTCACTTTTGTTTGAAATACAGTTAAAAGAATTGATGAAACAAGAAGTAGGCAGTGTTGCCTATAGCCTTCCGGTATAAATATCGGCTGCTTTGGTTTAGATGCGACAATGAAATAAAGATTAAAGCATATACATACAAGTATGCTTCAAAAAAATGCGGCAATGCCAAAACTAGCAAAATAAAATGTACTTGCATAAACTCCATCTGCATGTACAAAATTCAATTTTGGGGAAAGTTAAACCTAAAATGAAGCTCTTTCTTTTTTTTCCTACACGGTTTGCATTTTACCGATCAGAAGTGACCGTCGCCATATTGAACGATTTGCACTAAAACTAGACGTGATTTCATTGGCTTATTTTTGCTATAGCTGCACATATATAATGCCTCACGAGGCGATGAATATCAAACACGATACATGCTTTCCTCAAGGCCTCTCGAGCCGAATTTCGCATGAGGCTTAAGAATTTCTAACTGTTTTCGCCGTCTGTATAAAGTAACAAGAAGTAACTATACCATTTCTACATTCATTTTGTTATCATTTTCTTGGTTAATATAAAAACTCTCCGCTTATGCTCGCATGGAATACCGTTATGCACGAATCTCTGCCACTAACTATACCAAGTAAACCGATATAAGGATTATATATATCTTAGCTATACAAAAAATAAACGCAAAGCCATTCCTCCTGTTCTCTTTACTTAAATATAATTTTAAGATTTAAGAACCAAAATTTCCATTCAGAACACTTTCTTTATTCGACTGCAGGTCGTACACCTCAAGCTGTGTATATTAAATGAAGACGTCCATTAATTTGGACAGACTTCTACGTCCACTAAATGAATTATATCGACATGTTTGGGTATATCATTGATACATGCACAAACAACGACCGATATTGGAACTGTATTAAAAATTTAAAATGTCAACATCGTTTCAAGATGACTTGGATGACGTCTTTGCAATCTTCATATACGAGATATTCGCCTCTTTGTATTAAATGCTCTTTCTTAACGATAAATGTTGTTTTTTTAGTCACAGTTACACTAATGAGAACCCCGCTGAAAAACACAAAATTCAATATCTCTTCCAGAAAGCTTAGACACACCCCTAGTCAGCTTAAAACATTTATACAACGACTTAATCCGGATTCAAACTTCACAGTGTATGTAAATTACATTTGTGATATGGAACACTGATTCTAATCCACACCAGGCATCAACGTAATCTTAAATGCAGTCATGATTCTTATCCAGAAAAAGCTACACCCCAGTCCCGAAATATTACGTACTCGAGCAAATGTTGGCAGAGCAATGAGATAACAAGAATATTTTTTAGCTTGCCTGATGTGGATACACGCTACCAGCGCTGAAAACATGATTCCTATTACCGATCGCACTTTTCGAGTTAGCGATATACTTTGATCTCTGCGATTCGAGCAGATCATTAGACTCAACCCGAAGCCCTAAGCGCTGAAAACATGATTCCAGGATTCTTAACATCGCGCTTTTTCAGTTAGAGACAAAATTTGACCGCTAAGATTGCCATATGTCGTTGCGCTATATACATGCATCATTTTCACAAAGACACAATCAAAATACCAAATTACACATTAAACTAAACGGTTGTACGCGTTTTAAACAAAACAGAAATTACGCCAAGTGCAGACACTAGGCTCTTGCTTCTAACCTTAATTCTTAAATACGAAATAATTATCATGAACAGCCGTTCACACTAATTTCTAAAGCGCAATTTCCTAACTTAACAAAATCGACTCTATTAACACCATTTTGATATGCAAAAAATATTTAGCTGAAGAAAACTATAACAGCTTGATTTCACAATGCCGTAAGCTGACCTTCAATAATATTCAAAATGCTTTTGTCAAAACACATTTTAATCAATATTTTCTTCGTAATATATCTTGATTAACTAATAACATGTTATTGATCCAAGCCCCCAGAGCGTATATTAGTGATATTACTTTGAAGTTAATAAAACAAAGCACACGTTTTGGGTTAAATTTCGGAAATTGCAAACGGTTAAGCCGGTTTAATTTTTTTACATTTTAAAATGCAGTATTATGGGATGGCATTTGGACAAACACTGCGCTAATGGACAGTCATGTTTGCAATAATAACGCATTAAAATGAACAGCTGGCTTTAGAGTGCTACTTGGAGTCGGAAAACATATTACAGGGACAGTTATTTATTACTTTTTTATCACCGTGTGTGTGTATATATATATATATATATATATATATATATATATATATATATATATATATATATATATATATAGGTGAGTCATTTTGTAGTAGCATTATTTTTCAATGACCAGGTGTCCACATTTTAGAAGGACTGGGTACGAGAGTCGGCTCGATTACAGACAAAAGCGCGCCAGTAAACGCGTACCTGTCAGACTCGTATAAACAACTCTACAAATATACTAGCTTTCTGAAAGACGCAGTACACTATTTAGACCTTTAGCAGAACTCAGGGATCTACATTCACAGGCATAATGCTATATACAATACATGTATATATACTAGATTATATATATTAATATGCTGTGTAACATTTATATAGCAAGATAAATACTTTGTTTTTGACTTTGTTTTACTTTGCTTTATCTCACGGTGCTCAACTAAACTTCCCAAGTTCAGTTCCCCATAGCTTTAAAACCATTCAACACTCATAAGTTCTGGCGAAAAAAGACTTTCGACTTTTTAGGCAATTTCCCCAAACCGCCTTTTACAGCCTTCTTTCTTTGGCGATGTGTATAACTCTCAAGCATGCACAGACCTTTCAAAAGACGCCTTACCGAGGGGCAGACCTGCTTTCACGAGAACACTCGGTTCGCATTCATGCTACAAATAAGTGTTTACGTGTTTTCATTTCTGGTCAATGCGACGAAACGCGAACGAGCTATACAAGTTCAGACGAAAGAATTAAACATACACAAAACGTTTCTATCGCTTTCATTAGCTCGCAACGTTTCGCAGAAAAACCACACCTAAGTTGGTAGCAAAACTTTCGCATGTAAACGGGGTACAAATGTAAAAAAATCGTCTATAATACAACATGCAACAGGTGCTAGGCATTACACAATGCATACTCAACTGCACAAGTACATGGGGAAAATGAATTCAACACCTAAAGCGTACACAACATGAATGTATGAAAAAATCCACTTACTTCAAAGCAAGACGCCACGAAAACCGAGGAAGCTTAGCTCGTGAGTGATCTGAAGCAACGCCAACGTGTACAGCGGCTTTATATAATCACAATCCTAAACTGGGCACGCTAAATAGTAGTAAACGCTCGCTAACTGGTCCTAAAAGTCTAGAACGGAGACACGTGTCCGTCGATGGGCGGGGATCAAGTGACGCGCAGTACAAAGCCTGTCATAGGATTACAAAACAAATATGCTTGAGTGATTCGATTGATAAGTTGCCCTTGTTTTATACGCGAGCGAAAAATGCTTTCAAGTAATTACTTGCATTTAAACATGTGCAGATAATGCGTGCACGACAATGGCCCTTTTGTTGCAGAAAAAAAACAGCAGACGTTGATAAGGTGAGATTTCTTTCCAAAAAACTTATTCTAAGGGCAACAAAAGAGGATATATCAGACGCTTTTTTCCAATATTTTCCATGACGTGTTCAGCGCAGAATATTTCAAATCGCATGGAATATTTCCTCGTTGAGTTGTCTATACTACTCTCTATATTGCTATTCGTGGGCACGCTGCCAACTTTTATGCATTTCGCTGACACGTCCATATATTTACGAGTTATAAATAGCATGTGATTAACACATGCAAAACACAAGATGAATAGTCATAAGATTTTAAAGATTCGACAAATCGACGCGCTTCGTGTTTTATGTATATAGTAATATATATTTTTGGTGTCGTACGTCAGCGGTTAGATTATTCACTTAAGGTGGTTCCGACTGCAGGTTGGTGACCGGGAGGTTACTGGAACAAGGAATGATCTGAAACCACATAAAACCACTTCTACAAGGCGAAAAACCGCAGTGAAAAATCGCAGGAAAAATTGCAAGTGCAGTAATTAACAAGCCCATATATACTGGATTCCAGCCTATGACAAACTTATAGTAAAAACAATACACGAACTAACGTTCCCAGTGGAAGTAGTACGTGAAGTTAACAGCACACGCAACGTATATAGGTTCTTTCAGTACCTTAAAGTATTAAGTGAAGATCGACGTAGTCCGAAAGGGACTTCGCTCGAAAAGTCGATATTCGTTTTATCACTTCAGATAAACATAGAATCTTTTACACCTGAGAGAAACAACCAAATAAAACTGAGAAGAATTAGTCGTAGTACACTAGTACGAACTTCTCGACCCAAAAAGCGTCGAATTCTGTCTGTACTCGTTTTTGGTAGTGAAAGATTCTTTGTTTTTGCCGGTGTGATTTTCACTGCACTGCCTACGCTGGCAAGGTAATGAGCTCGAGATATCAACGACGCAAAACACAGTCATGGGTTATGTACACGCGACTGATTTTTCACTTGTTTAGATTGCCTTGCTGCGAGCATATCGACTCATGACTTCATATATACAGCCTAATACTTCTAGAGCAGAAACGAGTTGTTTTAAAACAATGTTTCTGATATGCGTAATAAGCCTTCGTTAGCCGTTGAAAATGCTCATGCAGTTAGAACGTCCGTGTGTTTAACTACTGCATCGCAACTGTTCATTTTTCTCTGCATTCCGTGCAAGCAAGCATTCGTGTAGCTGAATGATGGCGTATGAAACATCAGAGACGGCCGAATATTGGGGTGCGTGGTAACTCTACACAGAACATACACGCACGCATTTCTTTTTGAATGTTCAGCTGTAACTTGGAACGCTATTTTATGATGGCTTAATACAGGCCAAAATGCCGAGCGCATAGCAGTTTAAACATATTTCCATTTGCGCCTATCTTAATCAATGCTATTTCACAACACAGCTGATATTAGGACAAAAATGCCTATATAGATGTTTTGAAGCTATCAGATCTCTTCTGAAAACCAGAATGAGAAATAAGGGCAACATACCTGTCGTATATTGTTAAGTTTTGCCAAAATTCATTCTTCAACGATGCTCTTCGTCAGAAATGCTTTTCGGCGCTGCAAACACAAGTAGCCATGTTATATTATGATTTTACTTTCGTGATTGCTCTTTTGTTACAGCGTAAAAAAAACAACCGCAACGCACTTTTTAAATGTTCAGGTTTTCTGTTAGGTGGCCATAAAAAATTTAGGACTGGCACAGCACAGCGTGTCGCTTCTAATAGCCAGCAAAAGTAAAACAAGGTGTTAAACGGCTTAGAAACTATTCATGATCTGTGACAATACTAAATGACTAACACTCGTTGATCTAATTAATGCAAATTGGTTTTAAACGATACCGGCTTCACTGAGGTTTAGAACCGAAATATCAACACTTGCTCTCAGCATAGGGAATAAACAGTAGGGCGACTCGGCAATGCAACATGTCCCCCTATTTTTATGGAATTGACTTGACAGAATAATTGCGGAACAGCCGTCACTTCAGCGTTTCCATTGGTCAGAAAAGGCAATTGACTGGCCAGAACCTGCATGATAAACATGCGTAATGCGACATGCGTGTTAGGGCCTGTTTACATGAAGGTAGGGTGACCCTAGTAGAAGGGTTACCCTAGCAAACGGGTCAGAAAAAAGCGAGCGTTTATATGAAACAGGGTAACCCCACTGCTAGGGCTATGTTGTTTGGTAGGGTCACCCTATCTTAACGTGGTCGCTCAGCCGTTCATTTAAAAAATGATATTAACGTGCGAAGTTCTTGTGGTATGCTGTGTGATACTATGTCTGGCTAATTTTGTTGTTTCATTTCAGTGTTGTGACCATCTTTGTTTGTTTGACATTTACTGAAGGCGAATAACTCGACCCGCTTGACAGGGTAACCCTACCTGACGCGTTTACATGGCTTGTGTAAACAAAAAGATAGCCCTACTGCTAGGGTAACCCTATCTATTTGATAGGGTAACCCTACCGCTAGGGTAACCCTAGCGCGCATGTAAACGCTTCCTATAAAACATATTGTAGTAGGGTAACTCGCTTACTAGGGTAACCCTTCTGCTAGGGTCACCCTACCTCCATGTAAACAGGCCCTTATTGTGTGATCAAGGAAACGAAAGGTCACCTGGCAGAAATGTTTGTGGGTCAGAAAAACGAGATAGAAATAAGAATGTTTGAGGGCTAGTTTTGTTGTTTAATTGGAACTACTTCAGAGGATTATGGAATGACTACCGAACTGAAATCATGATGTTTAAAGAACATGAATAGTATTGTAGGTGAAAATTCATTGAAGTTTGTTGCTGATTTATTGCAACAATCGAAAACGCTTATGCTGATTCTAACTCCACCAATAACTCTGAACTGAGCCAATTTCAAGCCCTCAAATGGGAGGGTGTATGCAAAGTGACTTGTGGTGGGTAGTGTGAAGATAATTAAAAGGAACATAGAAAGGAATAAGAACAGTTGAGAACTAAATTTTTATCAAGAACACTTTTGAAATTTATATTTTACACAATATGTAAAGTACTGATAGAAACTACTTTTGTAAACTTCCACCAGTTGTTGCAGACCCTAGGGGTGTTGGGGGGCTTCCTTCCTGCCCCCCCCAAAAAAAAAATTATATTTTGCCCCCAGCAATGTTTCAGCCATGGCCTACATTGGGAGGCTATGGGGGCTGATAAGAGGGGGCAAGGGGGGAACAGGGGGGGCAGGAAGGAAGCAGGGGGGAGGAGGAGGGAAAAAGATCACTAGAGGGGCCTAACAGAGAAGTCAAAAAGATTTTTTAAAACTTTTTTATATATGCTGAAGATTAAATTTTCAGATAATTTCCTGACTTTCTCAAGTATAGATAGAATAGGCAATTTGGAAATTTAAAACCCTCTCAACAAATGCCGAAAACTCTTCGCTGTTCAGGAACTGAAAAATTGAAAATTTATTAAACTATATTATTGACTGTGGGGCCCCGAGGTTATGTTATTAAAGTCAGAATAGTTCTTGGGCCTGACTGGGTCACACTGGCCTTGTATGGAACCAGCCATACACTGCTTGAAGTCTAAAACAAAATTTATTCTTCCCCAAACATTTCCTGACATGTCAAAGTTGTAACCGTAGTTAACAAAACAAGCCCGCATATCACTTGATATCAGGCATGTGTATTAAAATCTACACATTGAGACAAGTCAAGAAACAGTTAATCAAACAGAACAATGTCCTATTGAAACAGAATAGTGTTTTAACCACCAACAAGATCTCCAGGTTAATCATTTCACAGGCAAGTATATTTTGACGCACACTGCGATTGGTATTGGATAACAAAACAAAACAATACAAGGTCAAAGTTGATGATATATAATTTGTCCTTTTTAAAATTTTTTTGACAAATTGATTAACTATTTTACTTAATTCCGCTTCAACAAAATTCCATTTTATTCTACCCTATTCTAAATCTAAACAAAGAAATACTAAGTATGTATTATTGATATACCGAGTACAAATCAGACATTCTTAAAGTACTTGCGAGACTGCCATGAGAAATCAAGATTTCTAAACACACACACACAATTACATCCACTTCTCTCAAAATTTAAAGCACTGACCATTAAAAATAGCTTCAAAACAAGTTATATTACAGAACTTACCCTTAAAATCTGGCAAACACATTTAGCTTGAACCAAAAGCGAATTAAGCTCAATCGAGCCAACTTTAGCCTGATGACACGTGCAAACAACTTTGAAACCTGTAGGATTCTGAACACGCAGTTCGAAACTCTATTAACACCAGTGAAACCAAAAATGAACGCTTTTACTTTCTGGATGTCGTAAGAAACACGTTAAAAGTCCAGTTCCACGCTGAAGTTTATGAAATTAAAATTAACATAAAAATAAACAACAAACCTACGCCACTTATACATAAATACCAGCTAGACAGTACTTCAGTTTCCAAGTGGTCCCTGTCCATTCTCATTTCACGTACGTCACCAAGTCAAACAATTCAACTTTTAATTCAATCATGTAATGCGATTAATTAAGGTCGTTTCCGGTGCAATTTCCGAAAATTCACTTTAATATGTTTGAGTTTGCTCTAGAAATTTTTAATCCTTTAATCTTTTTTATTGTTCTGAAGTGTTTGTCTCTGAAAGTAAATGAGGGCACGACCTTAACTTGAGAAGTAGACCAAAGCAAAAGAGGGCACAATCCTAGCTTGAGAAGTAGACCAAAATAAATCACAATCAATATACCCTACAGGTGATCCCATGTGACTGTCACCCAGGAGTATCCTTGCATTCCACAATCAAAAGCCAGTTAAGCTTAAAGTGGGTTACTATAAAATCTAAACGTTTTCTAGATGCCTTAGAAGCTTGGAAATATTTCTTTTAGTACTCTTTTGTCAATCAAGAGTAGTTTTGACATTAATCAAAAGGGAAAAAGTGGGTATGGCAAAATTTTGTGGGCATGACCTTGGTTGAATAAAGGACAGTCACTCAGCTCTTTAACTTATTAGGTGTTTTAATCCATGATTGGATAAATTAAAACAGACACTGGTTTGAACCAAATTTATTGTAAAACTTAAAAACACTTGGGTGATGTTGGTATCCTGGCTAAATATCATGACAATAATAATGATAATAAAAAGCAAACAATTATTTGCACAAATAGTTTTTAAACATGTTGCCCAGCTTTTACAGTAGCATTGAATGGGAGCATGCAAGAGCTCAGGCCATTTTCGATTTCATGGGGTTCTGCAACAGTTTCCAGCAAAGTTCCATGTGATCGTCTCGTGGGATCCTTTACAAACTCTCAGGATTATGTAGGGTTGGTGAGAGCAGTGTGACCATATATGCAATTTTTTTTACCAAAGCTGCTTACATTTGGTGGGATCGTTGAGAGGTCAATGTAAGCACAGATCACTACTTATTACCAGGCGTTTGTTTCTCAAGCTTGTCCTCATTTTACTGATTTGTTAATATGCACTAACAATTGCCATACACTTATATGTCAATAGGCTTCAATAGATATATGTAAATACAGGAATAAAATCTTCAATGTAAGAAATTTCCAGGTAAATTGTAAAATAAGCTGTCTGTTAATTATAAACACAATTCAAAGTCCTGCAGGAAATCTTCAAAATTTGAAACGTTATAAGCTTCCTGTTTAGCTCAATGGTGCCGGATAATTAAAGTACACAAATTTTGTCAGAGTGGTCATTTGACAAGACATTTGCTTCAGGTTGGTTGGTGTGGAATAACCAGCAATTTTATGGTTCACCAAAGTCAGAATATCCATCAGATGCATTTCATGTGCATGCTCTTCAAGCTTCTCCATCAACGTACGAATAAACCACGACCCACCCTCAACACTTCTGTACGCTTCATAACCAGGTACTGTAGAATTAGCCACGAGTATATCTGAGTCAGTGGGCATTCTCAGTCGGTTAATCGGTGGACTCACTGGATGACTATCAGCCTCAATACTTATTCCACTATCTTGATTGGTACCTTGGCATGCTTGGATAAAGAACAATTTAGGCTTGCCAAACAAGCCTTCACATTCCTTGAATTTTGTAACAATGTCTTGAATGCTTATCGTTTTGTCATCTGTTCCATATATACCATCTTCACAACCATGGCTCAAAATGAAACAAGCAAACGCATCATAGCGACTAAAACTTCGCTCAGCAATCTCTGTACAGAGATCGTACATTTGACATGCCTTCAGGTTTTTTGTTTTCATACTTGTTTGGTTGATAGCAAAGCCAGCTTCTTCACAAAACTTCTTTATTACTAACTCGTCTTGTTCCGAGCCTTCCCTTTCAGGAACACCTCTGTTGGGAAAATATTTATTGTGAATTATCAATGCAAAACCCTTTTGGATTTTGTACCGAAAATTTGTTGAACCCTCTGTTTCTTGAACTCCATGAACTACAAGAGAAAAATTTAATTTTCATTTCATGCCAGGGTGAAGCAATAGGGGAGTTGCTAAAATGTGCGCCTAAATTTGTGAGCCATGAGCCTGGTTTTGGGTTATATGCCTGTTTTGTTCTTTATGAATTTTAGTCAGCAGCTTAGTACAGCTTATCTTATTCTTAAGAGCTCAGCATCAAGTCTTAGTGAGACATGCCCCAATTACCTGATTTTGCAAACCTTTGCCATTGCAAGCCTTCACTAACCCTAACCCTCAACTTTCTGGTACATTTAGCCTCAGATCAACCTTGCATCCCAAGCTATGACGAAGGTAAGAAAATGCACAAATAAAAGCTAATAAAATAATGCTTGGCAATTGCAAAAGAAGGTTCCGAATCACAGGCTCTGACTCACAGGCTCACACTTTAGCCAACCTCAACTAGGAAACAGTAGCGAAGCCAGCTCAACAATTTGGTCATACTATGCAAATTTAAATCATTATCATTATTCATTTCTTTAGAAATTAATTCCTTAGACACTCTATAAACACTGAAAAATTTGCATTTGCATGACCAAATGTCAGGCTGGCTTCACCACTACTAGGAATGTAGGAACGAAAACTATATCTATCTAGCTGCAAATGTGATCCTTACCTGCAACAGGCTGCACTGGTACAGTCGTCGCTAAATTAAACAAAACAATTGAGAATAATATTAATACAAAGTGCACATCAATGCAAAATCAAAAGGTATTTTGTAGCAAATTCAGTGTACAACATACCCACAACTGGTCGTGTTATATGAACATTTGGTCGCCGTCTGGGTCCTATTGAAAAATTTACACATAATAATGAATTTCATCTATTTCATTTGCCATTACTAAGTTAAGAACCACAAAGGATATATGGACTGTTTTAGACTACTTTCAAATTGCATCACAGAACAGTCAGAAACTAGAAGGTTCACTCTCCCTGAAACCTTCCTGCTTTTCATATCAGGGACCATGGAGAGGGTGGGGCTGGAAGGCTTCAGCCCCCTAACTTTTCATCGCAGATGAAGATTTCTATGCTGATAATGGGCCAATTAGTGTTAATAACAAATCCTGCAGAGTTACTGAAACTGTAGACAAATGCAATGGCCAAATCATGAAAATGGCATTTCTGTGGTTGTAATTTTCAAAATTTCCCAGGGACCACACTAGATTGATTACATATTCAGAGTTCAACCTTAGCCTCCCCATTTGAAATTACTCCACTGGCCCTGCATATCAACCTAAACTAGCGTAATTCAGTTCGCTACTCGTTCCCATCATTCATATAGACGTAATGCCATTTTCAATAACAAATATCTTTCAAAATGTCTCTTATTCCAATTGTAATTCTAACCCTTGCAAGATGAAATGGCTACCTACCAATTTTGAAAATGATGCAATGTCAGTGTGGTGGATGGAAAATAATAATTCACTTTGTTCAGACTTCAGAGTACTGAAATGAGCACACCAAACTGTGCAAAGCATGACTAGTAATTGATGATGGAGAGAAGCTTCTAGTTATTCTTCTAGTCTTCAGTGCTTGTACTTATACAGGGTAATTCCCAAAAAATCAATATTGTACTTATACATGGTAATTCCCAAAAAAATCAATACCTATTGTACTTATACAGGGTAATTCCCAAAAATTCAATAAACCTTTCTCGTACTAACAGCAAAATGTGGATTTAAGTTGTTACATGATTTGACTGGCTTAGAACCATTCCATGTATTCAACATTTCAACGCCGAAGATCTTTGTCGTGGATTCAGCAAAACACAACAGTAAATCTAGTAAATATTCGCATATCTTTGGGTGGAGTTTACATGGAATACACAATGGGTTCAGAAAAAATATCAAGCCACTCATTTTAATTTATCCGCATCACATCATTCTGAACAAGGTTTCAAGCATTCTTTGCAAATCAGTTTTTTTAAAGAATACACAACACATATAAACTGGCTTGCATTGAAAAGTCAAGACTTTTAGTTGACATGCTACCACATCGGGCACACCTCAGCAAGTTAACTGTCAAGGTTCAAAATGGTTTATTTCGAAATGGTTTTAGAAAAAGTAAAAATTCGACGTTATTTCTAAGAAAGCGGTTGTTGCAATTAAGTAATAAATTACATGTAAAAACAATCGTATGGTGTTATATTCTTTGTTTTAATACATACCTGCACCACTATTGTGAGTTATATCGACATTTGTATTGTCTCCCATGATTATACTACCACTTCCACCCTGAATATTAACGTTAAATTTGCTCGCCATCTTTTACAATTTGTTGTTCTAGGCGATTCCCAAGAAACTAAAAGAAACTTTCTTCCAGCTTCCTTTGGTCGCGTGGATTACTCGCGTGTTCCATGTTCCAATCACAAGCCCGCGATTCGATTCGCTTTCACAGTTGAGATACTTTGTCTTATTAATATAAACTAAATTACATTTAAGTCGACTTTCATGACTTCTCACAGAACGATGAAAATACCATCACGCGACAGCCCAATCAAATCCCCTATTTTAACACCTTAGCCAAACTGAAAATGCAACTTCGATTTGGCTTTGCAGCCGGAAGTATGCTAATAATACTAATTGCTATACTTTGAGACCATAGATATAGTAGACCTAGATTGCTGACGTATACCTAGCGCGCGTGACCATAGAGATTATAAATAACACTAGAGGAGGCATTGTAATCTTTTTCACTGATAAAAAAGGGAACGCGTTTATTGGGGGGCAAATTCAAGTCCCGGATGCAGGGCCAGGCGCTTATTGGCTGAGCTAATGCTTCCTTAGCAACCACCTTAGCAACAGCAGAAATCTGTATGAAATGCTTTCCTCATCGTTGTTGAGGTCGTTTTGCCGGTTTTGTGGGCAAAATAGTACTTTTTCAATTGTTTTTATTGTTTTAGACAATCTTAAATGATATTTTCAATATTTTTACGAGGAAAAACATTTCAAAAAGCAAAAAAAACTCGTCTAAAATGACTTTTTTGCCTGGGACATCGTGAATGAGTGAACATCCGGGACTTGAATTTGCCCCCCAATAGCCGCGCTCCCTTTTTTTGCCTTCGATGTCCTCTCTAGTGTTATTTATAATCTCTATGCGCGTGACCCCCAATAGAAGAATCCAAGATGGCGTCGCAACCGGGCAAAAAAACTAGGAATAGTATTACGAAAAACAGGTTTTTGGGCTTTTTTGATCGTTTAACTGCTGCGAATCACGTTCAACTGGACTTTTTTGAAAATAAATCACTATTGCGGAGGTTTTGAACCTGAAATGAGACGAGTGGGCTAGATTCTTACAAAATTATCGTTCGCTGAAGATTCCAAGGAGTGGACGTTTTGACCGGTTCCGTTAGTTTGCGTGGATTATTGCACTTTTAACACTTCGAATCACGATCGATCGCGTATATTTAGAAAACGATGTTTATTATCTATGTTTTAATTGTGAAAAGGAAAGCATTTGCCGAATTTTATGAAAAAATATCGTGGGTTAATTTCCTCAGTATCAGCAGCTATACGCCGGCTATTATGACTGCACATCCACCTCCACCTGGAAGGTAGAATTTTGTTTGTTTGTTTGTCTGTTTGTTCATTATGGTTTTTATGAGTTTATGGGAAATGATTGTTTGTGTAGAATCTGCTGACAAAGTAGCACAAATGTAAAAACAAATGATTTAAATAAGTATGAAAGAAACCCGTGTTTCCAATTGGTTTCTATTGATTTATGATTATTGATATCAATACATATAATTTGTGTAAATCTGAGAAGCTAAGCAAAGTTTTAGAGACTCATGATATTATTAAAGTGCACGTGAACATGCATGGGGCTTGATAACATGCATGAATCAAATTAACATTTAATATACTTGATGCAAAGATCTGTTAAAATGTTAAATGACCAGGTTTTGTTTCATCAAAACTCAGAAAGTGTCTGGTATTATAAATTATAGATGTACAGTATAATAAAATTCAAAATACATATTGCTGGTTGCCAATGTGATTCTGATTTTGCTCAAAATCAATTTCAATATTGAAATCTGCACATGAAAATCTCACCATTTGTCAACAAGCTGTGCCTGTGACAAATGTGTTGCTAAGATGAAAACAAGTTGTGAAATGCTGTAATTTTATAAAGCTCCTGTAAGCATGTTAACAAGACATTTATAAATGCTTGTAAATGTGTGGGAATGTAAACACAGTTTTTGCAAAACAGTTTATTATAAAACCAGAGATTCTTTAGGATTGCTACAGAGATAATTAAGCAATATAACTTGCTACAGAGATAATTAAGTAATATTGACTTCTGCCTATAGGTATCAATTTTCATTTGTAATAAATATGACATCTATGCAAGCCCAAAGCAGAACTTTGCATGTCCATTATTAGCTTATCCCAACTTAAAGTCAATCATGCCTCCTGCAAAACTTATAGTGTACCTGTACTGAAGGACTTTACGCAGATGTTCAATTTCAGATTTAATACTAAGCAAAAATCAAAATAACACTCAAAATCAAAATCACTAGAATTAATAATTTGCAAAAAAGTTAGATTTACTACAAGAACATACTAAACAACCAGTTGTCTACTCCAGAAGTCTTTAACGAACGATATTTGATACATGATAAACATCGTTTTCTAAATATATGCGATCGGTCGTGATTCGAAGTGTTAAAAGTCCAATAATGCACGCAAACTAACGAAACCGGTCAAAACGTCCACTCCTTGAAATCTTTATCGAACGATAATTTTGTAAGAATCTAGCCCACTCTTCTCATATTTTGCGTTCAAAACCTCCGCAATAGTGATCTATTTTCAAAAAAGTCCAGTTGAAGGTGATTCGCAGCAGTTAAACCGTCAAAAAAGCTCAAAAACCTGTTTTTTGTAATACAATTCCTAATGTTTTTGCCCGGTTGCGACGCCATCTTGGATTCTTCTATTGGGGGTCACGCGCGCTAGGTATACGTCAGCAATCTAGGTCTGCTATATCTATGTTTGAGACCTGCGTCCTGCGCGGCCATTTTGGAAAGCCACACGTGAACAGTGAGTGACCGCACGTGAACAGTGAAATAGTGAATGCCGGACTCACTGCGCTTTTGATACATTGGGTTATGCTCCGTATGATGATTGACAATGTCGACTATGACTCTCGCCGATGTCAGTGCATAGAAATAATAGATATAGAATGCGTGCTTGGTAACCTAGCCGGTATCCAAATTGAAAAAAATGCCCTTATAAATCCGCCATATTGGATTTATCCGAGCAGCGCTCTATGCGAAATTAATACATTGGGGCGAATTCAATTTTGCCCTTAAAAATCGGCCATTTTGAATTTTAATGTGGCGTACGTCACTTGTTTACCTGAAAACAGATAGGAGCACGCATTCTGTATCTATTATTTCTATGTGTCAGTAGTGGCACAACACGAGGTCGTTTCCGAGCATTTTCACGACAGTCAAATTCAAAATGATATCAACTATGAAAATTCTCATCGCATGAAGTGTCGAGTTTTTGTCCAAAGACCAAATAAGTTCATGCTGGTTTTCATTCAATTATGTCCACAAATCTGGAGTTTTTTGAAAGGATTTAGAATGAAAACGGCACCGTGTGCACTAAAAAGCACAAAACTTTCAGTATGATGACACAATTATTTTACCTAATTATTTCTGTCAAATAGCCGACTGTAAATTACCTTTTTAAAGTGACATTTACCGTTGTAAATGGAGAGAAAAATTGAATGAAGTTTTCATTATTATTATCTCGTCTTCATTAAATCTCTATTATTTGGTTTAAACGTTGTCCATATCTCCGAACATACGTAACTGAACTAATCCAAGCAGCGTCGCTCTCTGGAACCGTTCCTGGCGAATGAAAGAAAGCTTGCACAATACCAATTCATAAGAAAGACGATCCTAATCTCCTGAAAACGTTCACCCAATAACTCTCCAATCATGTTTCATTGAATACAGTATTGAAAAATGCAGCTAAATATTCATAAAATTTATTCAGGTATAATTTCATTTTATGGAATTTCTTGATGAGGGAATATATGTTCTCCTACTTCCTCGCGAATAACTTTATTGAACATAATATTCAAAAAGGATGTACTCCTCATATATCAGGAACATTTGAGCACACAGCACAAATGGCTTACATCATCATTCAAGCTCGAATCAGACATATTGAGTTGCGAACAGACAACCTTCTCAAAAAGTTTTGCAATTACTGAGAGTAAAGAAATAGGTCAAAAATTACTTCGTTCCATTTTATTTCCTGATTCATGAATTGGACTAACTTTATTTTTTCAGACTGATCTTTAAGATTAGTTGGCATTCAAAAGTTCAAGTGTTCAACTGAATAGAAAAAGTAAACAAAAGAATCCTTTAGGAAATCTTCAATCTTTTAAAATTATTTAAAAAGTTACAAGCTTTATATTTAACTCAATGGTGCAGGATAATTAAAGTACACAAATTTTGTCAGAGTGGTCATTTGACAAGACATTTGCTTCAGGTTGGTTGGTGTGGAATAACCCGCAATGGCATTGTTAACCAAAGTCAGAATATCCATCAGATGCATTTCGTGCGCATGCCCTTCAAGCTTCTCCATCAACGTGCAGATGAACCAGGATCCGGCCTCACGATGTCTGTACGCTTCGTAACCAGCTACTGTGGAATGAGCCAAGAGAATATCTGACTCTTTTGGCAATTTCAGTCGAGCATTGGGAAGCCTTACTGGATGGCTGTCAGCATCAAGATTTATTCCGCTATCTTGGTTGTTACCCTGGCATGCTTGGATAAAGAACATTTTAGGCTTGCCGGCCAAGCTTTCGCACTCCTTGAATTTCGTCACAATTTCTTGAAGACTTATAATATTATCATCAGTGCCGTATATACCATCTTCACGACCATGGCTCAATATAAAACACGCAAACCCATCATAGCTACTGAAATTTCGTTGGGAAATCTCGGTACAGAGAGCATCCATTTCAGTTGCTGTAAGGTTCTCGGTTTTCATGCTTGTTTGATTGATTTTAAAGCCAACTTCTTCACAGAACCTCCTTATAGCTATCACATCTTGTTCCGAGCCCTCTCTTTCACTAACATCTCGCTTGGGAAAATATTTATTGTGAATTATCAATGCAAAACCCTGTTTGATTCTGTGATGCACTGAACCTTGTGCATGTTGGCCACGAACTACAACAAAAAATTCATTTTTATGCTTTAAAGAAGAAAGTTAAGCATAGGAACTGCCTATAAATGTGAACATTAAATCAGGCAACAAAAAATAATTTATGATCAATGTGGTATTTAGAATTATCAGTAAAGTCTTTGGAAGCTTTTTAATATCTCGCTAGATTCGTGAGATACTTTGACTAAAATATCCATCTGGGTTCCCGCCATCTTGGATAAGTTTCGATTAAGCTGATTACATGATATCACAAGTTAGATCGGACATTAAAAGTATTTGTGATAAAGTAGGTAACAATCAAAAGTTGAGTGGAAAGCTTTAAATAAATGCGCGGTCTGCACTAGGGACGAATTTCTGGTTCATTCTAATCTAATCACTTTTGTCATTGTTTTAACAGCTCCTGAGAAGAATCCTGCGTGTCCCAGTATCACAGATAATCCAAAATGGCGGACAGCTCACATTTTTCATGATAAGTCAAAAAATCTCAAAAATGAAGCAAAATATGAAAAAGCTGTAAAACCCTCTGCCAGCTATATCAGTGGCGGATCCAAGGTAAGTCAAAATAAATTATAGCAGCTCAATTTTAAATTCAAAATAACTTTATAACAATGTCATAGGTTATGAATTTCAAAAGAATAAAATCTAACCAATAAAGTTGCTTTGAAGGTATTTTAAAATGTAAATATATCCTAGAATGAGCTGTGGTAATTTATTTTGACTTACGCTAGATCCGCCACTGAGCTATATTTAAAATTACCTGAAATCGGCGGCATCATTTGCGGCGGACCTATTGAAGAAAACAAACTAACTACATTACATACTCATGATACACGTCAATGCAAAATTCAAATTCCAAAAACATCCGAATAGAAAATACCTGAACGCTTTCGTGTTCCATAATTTGATGGCTGTTTCGGGCCTGTTGAAAAACACAATAGCTCATATCCACATTCAGCATCAATGGTTTACGTTTAACATATCTATCTTTTATTAAAATATTGGTTGATTTGGGTACACCTGATTCAGCTTTAGAAATTGCTATACCAAAAAGCCCAGAAAAAATTCAATGTATATTACTCCTCTAATATTACTCATTATGCATGCACCTCTCTGTATTTCGAAAACACACTTTCGCTGAGGAACTTCGAAAATTCATTAAAATGTTATTATACTTTCATTATATGAAATAAACTTCACTTAGGCTTGTTTCAAACGTCGCATTTCGCATGCACCGAATTGAACACACATTGTATTAGACCTCAGTTCATCGTATTATTTATTTTCTAGAGAAAATTATCGGGACAGATTTACCAATCAGCGATATTCGATTAGCAATTATTTTACTTAACAAGTAAGTATAAATTATCGTTTTCGATTTCCGTCTTTCGGTTCTTTATAAAAACGATGAAAATGTTTTAAATCAATAATCGGTCTCACTTAGGCTCAAAATTCACCTAATTACAGACATCTAGTATTTCCTAGATAAAAATTAGCTTCATCGAACATTCAAGTTTAATATATTACGCCACGTAAAAATGCGTTTAATCATACAAGAGCATAAGTCAAGTTTCAAAACTGACGTTAAAGCGAAAATGCGAGTTGCCAGAATAATGTAGTGAATGCAATACCTTAAAGAAGCATATTAAGAATTACTTCATTTATTAGAAAAAGTAGCCAATTGGCCACTTAGAAAGTAGAAGTGTTATAAATATTTTAATTAATGGAAAATTACGTGACATAAACGTGAACATTAATGTTTTCTATATTTTTTTACATACCCGCACTGCCACTTCCATCTTTATGTGTTATTTCGACATTTGCATTATCTCCCATGAATACAGTTGCCCTACCATCAATGCTAACATTATATTTGCTCTCCATGGTTGGCAACTTCTTCCAGAATTCTCACGGCACTGTATGAACTGTCGCAACACTCTAGCATCGGACAGCATGCGAATCCAGTCAGAATACTTGCACGGCACAGAACAATGAATCACGAAATGAACTGGTCCAATGAACTCCCCGAACCTAACCATTTAGCCAATCATATTGATGAAAGCGTGACACGAGAATGTAATAACCGCGAGTTGCGTGAATTACTCGAGCCCTCGATTCGCTTTTCCAAGCTTGCGGTCTTCCACGGATGTATCACTTTATCTTGTACACATGAACTGTATCAACTTGAAACTTCTAACGGAAATTCTTACGGCGATTTTCTACTTTTGACGAATGTGAACGAGTGGGTTACTAAAAAATGTTCCGAATTTGTGGTTCTTCAACGTAATATTCCTGACTAATTGACTCGTTCACATCCATCAAAAGGAGAAAGCAACAATGGAAATTTGCAGCAAGAATCGTAGTTGTAAAAGGTTTTTAATCGACCAGTTATTGCACACGAATGACAACTGGCCAGTAAAAATTGAAAGTTATTACTCCGCCTGCCGTAGGCGAGGCGGAGTTTTAAATTCGCCCCGTTTCTGTTTTTTTTTTTTTTTTTTATTTTTTTTCGGTGTCAGAAGTCGGTGCAGCGCTCATGGGTGATACCGCTGGCACAAACCGCGTGAGCCGACCTAAACACGTCGTTTAAACTCAATTTCTAGCGAAATGTGTCAACAAAACACGCATTTAAACGTGCATGCTAGAACATCTAAACCGCAAGAAGGTTTTACGTGCAAAGATTCTCATGCAAAATGCTTTAAAACGACAAATTCCAGCGATGTGTCGCGGTGAAGTTTTGAGAGCGTGTTTCCGTCATTTTCTGGTTTATTCCTACTTTTAAGGAAATTTAGAAATTTCTACACAAGAATCAAACGCAAATTCTACTGAAATATCTACATACATACAAAATGAAGATCGGTGAAGGAACTTCGCAAAAATATTCATTTTTGTACTTTCGAACGGCGTTTTTCCTATGCTTTTGACTGAAAACACGACGAACGACACTTGCCAGAGCAATTTGCGTGGCGCGTGGAATGACGTGAGCACGGGGACACAAAAATTGAGGTTATTGAGTGCGAGTTCCCTATCTGTATATATCTGATCTGTGATACAGCTTCTTCTGAATCAGGAACAAGGAACTTGCTCGGAGCATGTCGACCATTGAGTTCTATTATATCTGGAGAGAGCACGCCAATCTCTGTTCAGTCAAGCAGTTGAAGCCAAAAACATGGCCGATTTCTGACGAATCATCACGCCATTTGACGCCATCTCACGCCATTTGACGCCATATCTATGGCAACGGCTAAAGGTAGTGACCGCTAGCCAGGCTCAATTTTGAGCCCGCGGCGGTTTTCACACCCCCCTGGATGTGATGTTGATCTTTTTCGCAGTAAATTTTTTTTGCCAATGAGAGTGATTTTGATGAATTTTTTGGGACTTTTACGATTTATTCAAAGATGTACAAGTTATTCATTATATACTTGGCCTTGGGAGCGAACGGAAAATTAATAAGGTCTTGAAAATGTCGACAATTGAAAGATTTTTGATGAGGAACACCAGCCTGAACTATTTGAAGTTTTGTATTTAACAGGTATTTGAAAATTAGAGTTTCTTTCTTTTAAGTTTTCATGTTCAATGTTGTTCTATATCAAATTTGTAAGCTTTACGCCTGAATATACTCTACAGTCTTACATTGAATGTACAGATTTATGTTATGTATAACTTGGATCAGTTGGATGTAGAAAGTTGAAATTGCCTTCTGGTATATTTTATATCTTTGAATTATAAAAACAGGGTCCTGAAGGGCTACTAATCCCGTTGTCCAAGTGCACAAAGCTTTCTATTGTTTTGTGGGAAGTCCCAGTGCATGGAATCTTATTTTCCCAGCAAAAATATATGCAATTCCCAGCTCCCAGTTTACCCTTTTCAGGACCCTCTAAAAATCTCATATTTCTGCCAAATTAGCTCTTTTATTCAGGTACATTGACACACAGTTTGTAAAGCTAACCACCCTGTATCCAATGAGACAGTAAAATACATAGAAGTTTAGATATAGAAGTGCATATCTTTTCTACTCTGGCACAAATTGACACATATGTCTGCAAAAAAAAAAACATCTCACCTTGATTTGTGGGTCCTATGCCTTTTTAAGGATGGGGAGTCAAAGTCATCATTTTCCTAATGCAATTTTCTACTGATTTCAATTAATGCTATGTCCAACCACCATCCCCTGGGTGATGTCAATGTGTACCATCTCACATCCTTTCTTGTCAATGTTATGTAATTTTGTTTCTAGTGAACACTGTAAATTTGACACCTGGTTTGTACAGACTCTTACCTGTTGTTTTTGTATTCTAGCTTGAAGATAGCATTTATGAAGGAAATTGGAGACAGCATTAATGCAGGACTAATTTTGAACTTTTTTAATTTGGCTTTTTACATGTATCATTACTAGCTTAACATTAACAATGTAACTTTAAGAATGGTAGTGACTACTGTACAATATAGAATTTGACATTTTATTAAATTATTCATCATATCATAGACATGACATGATAAAATTTCTGTCTCTGTTGTTTTACATATGTATGCTTTATGCCATGTTGAGGTGAGATTCTTACAGTAGGTAGGTCCTACAAAATAAGGAAACATTAACAAGTATATTAGTATATTGTAGTACATTTTTGCCTTTACAACACAAGGATAGACAAAGAAAAGCAAATGCCTTTATTCTATAAGGGAGGAACTATCAAGGACTCTCTTAAATATTGATAAGTCAATGATATTTACAATTATAATTACACAATTTTATTTTTACAGAGTGACCCCATTCAATACTGGCCCCCTGTATTTGGTCTTGAAATGTCTAATTTTGTGTGCACATGCAATCAACTATTGTATCTTTAAAAGGCATCAATGGCTAATACAAAACTTAATGAAAACATGCAGTTTTCTGGACCCTGTCACTTCTAAATTTCTTCTTATTGTTAATATAAAGTGTGAGTTACCTTGGTGCATTTGGAAAACAAGACCTCTTATGCCATGTCCTGGATATTTTCCCTTTTCTGTAGCTGACTTTTTTCTCAGGTATTGGATTTGCACATATACTGGCAGGTACAAACCTAAAACAAAGCGAGTGTGTTCTTTCTTTAAATCTTCTGGTAGTATCTACTTTCTACACAAGCAGCTTAGCCGGAACGAGTTGCATAGAGATGCTGCTGAGTCCTGGAAAGTTAGGCTAACATATGGAAGTAATGCAACAGCCTTCACTCTTCAGCAAAACAAAGCGAAGCTAGCAATAAAATTATAAAAATACAATGCTCAGAAGAAGAAAAACTATGTCAATAATCTTTAACTGTTTGTATGTAAGATCTAATGGTTTGTGTGATCTAAAAACACTTTATTATCAAACAGGACAAACATCGAAGCGTGTTGCCGTGTCTGTATTAATATCGTACGCAAAATACAAAGTATATGTTGTGTGAAACATACCTGAAAAAGGAATTCCCCTGCATTTATAGTAGATTCTTGCTCCGACAAGTAAGGCAAACACCTTTTTTCACCGTTAAGCAAATGTAGTATAAAAATATATTCAAAGAAATCAAAATATTTTAAGATTATTTCCTTTTTCTCGCTATCTCGTAAACAATTTTTTGTTAAAAACCAGGGGGGCGAAGAGCTTTGTCGGACGTATAGCATCGCATTTTAGGTCAGTGGTAGCTACCTGTAGCCGGGAACCAATCGGGAACAGTGATCGGGAACCAATTTTGCAAATCGCCGCCATTAAAATCCATAGTGGAAAGAAAGGCGTTTAAGCGGGATATCTCCTGCGGAAGGCTAAGACAAAAAATCTATATTGCGGAAATTTTTTGCGGAAGAAAAACGTAAAATCAGAACTTGCGGAAATATTATGCGAAAAAAAGGAAAATAAAACTTGCGAAAGAATATAACATTATAATTTACCAATTGGGAAAAGACACTAAGACACTAGAGCTTTATTCATAAGTCATATTCAGGTCATATCACCATATCTACTGTAGCTTCTCTGTAGCTTCTCTGTAGCTTAGGTTGCAATGTTGAACGTTCACACGAAGTAGTGAATGCTGTTTACGTTTATGAAACTGTTCGCAGGATTCGCGGGCTCGTTACGACGCTTCTGCTTCTGTAGACTATAGTTCTGTTTTTCCAAAAAGACAAAAACATTTTTTTAAGTATATATTAAAAAGTCAATAGTCTGAGACATGAGTGATCAGGCTGATGCAGAGCTACTACAGCAAGGTATGTTTTTAACTGATACTGTAATAATATAAGCTAGTATCGCGTTCGCAATGAAATACTGCATGGAGTGCAAGCGCCGGCCACTACTAAAAAGCGATACAGCGATACAACGATACAGCGATACGCGGAGCCGGAGCCGGAGCCTGGAGCCGGAGCCACGCGTAAATTATTCAAATTAATTAATTATTAAATAAATTATTGCTTTCAATCACCGCAGGAGACATTAGTAATGTATTTTCCGGGGGGGAGGCGCATATACTTAAAAATACCTATTATAAAGGGAAAATGCGAAGACTTAATTAAATAGATTTAAATGCTAGCATATGCAAAACAATAATTTGGTATATTTCTTCACATACTTGGTGGTTGACAATAATATTCATATAGATTGTAGGTCACTTCAGACATTCAAACTAACAGAAATTCGTCCAATGCTCTACGTCGATCGGCGCTTTTGTATTTCACTGTTGACAGTAATAGGCTTTGCACCAAGTCGCGTTGTGAAAAGAGCAACTGTGGATATTCACTTTAATGTTACTCTAATTCAAGTGTAAATTCTTTAAGGTATTATAGTCTGGTAGATTTCAAATTAATACGTAAAATACCAGCTTGATGAAAAAGCAAAAGACACGCGATAAGGCAATGCTGACTAATAAAGTCGAGGGTTTGATGAGTATTTCCTTCCCCTCCATTAGGCGTTTTTATAAGCGCATCATAGGTCGACACCACATGCACAAAATGCAGCATGGTGTGCTTTGTTGAACGGTCACCTCTGTTAAGCGGACAAGGTTACCTTTTCAACGGTCGCTTTGTGTGTTGTGTACGGGATTTTGTCATTCGAAATACTGTAACATTGCTTTGATTGAAATGTGAGCGTGCGCGGATTGATGATTTGGTACAAACAAGCGATCAGCGCGTTTTCCTACTGTGTTTTTTCGCAAGATCTAAGATTTCCCAGTCACTTAAATTTTAGTCTATATGCATGTGCATGTGCATGTGATAAACACCTAAGGGAGGGGAAGGAAATACTCATCAAACCCTCGACTTTATTAGTCAGCATTGCCTTATCGCGTGTCTTTTGCTTTTTCATGAAGCTGGTATTTTACGTATTTTGAAATCTACCAGACTATAATACCTTACAGAATTTACACTTGAATTAATGTAACATTAAAGTGAATATCCACAGTTGCTTTTTTCACACCGCGACTTCGTGCGAAGCCTATCACTGTCAACAGTGAAATACAAAGCGCCGATCGACGTAGGGCATTTGACGAATTTCTGTTACCTACAATCCTACAATCTATATGAATATTATTGTCAACCACCTAGTATGTGAAGAAATATACCAAATTATTGTTTTGCATATGCTAGCATTTAAATCTATTTAATCAAGTCTTGGCATTTTAAAATAAATAATAATAATTAATAATTTTCACTTTATAATAGGTATTTTTAAGTATATGCGCCCCCCCCCCTGAAAATACAATTACTAATGTCTCCTGCGGTGATTGATAGCAATAATTTATTTAATAATTAATTAATTTGAATAACTTACGCGTGGCTCCGGCTCCAGGCTCCGGCTCCGTGTATCGCTGTATCGCTGTATCGCTTTTTAGTAGTGGCCTGCAAGCGCCAGCACAAAGGCTACGGCGGAAACGTTTGACATAGTCATAGGTTTTGCGGAAATATCCTGTGATAAATAAGCTGGAATTGCGGAAATATCCTGCGGAAGCATACCCCTACTTTCCACTATGGATTAAAATGGCTTCAAAGATGGCGGCGCGTGCTTTCTCCAGATGTAATAAAGCCACTGAGCTTTACTAATATATCTGGAGGAGCGGCTCCTATACTTGCTTCAGTAATCGGAGTGTCGCCAAAAACATGGCGGATTTCGGCCTCTGCTGACGCCAGATCCACGCCATATGGTTCCTCAGCCTAAAGGTATTTGCCACTGACTGGGCTCAATTGTAAAGCAGGCTCATCTTTCACACCCCCCTTTTGTTTTTTTTTCAAAATTTTGTTTTGTCTTTTAGTTTTCGCTGTAAATTTTGGGGGTTTTAAAGCTTTTTTCATGTTTGCTGGACGCTTCACTAACTTTTGAAAAACATATTTGCAAGTTTTACAAGTTATCGCAGCCAGGAAAGGACAAAAAACCGAGAAATAATTTGGCAAAAACAATATTTCAAGCGACAATTGGATTGCTATAACGCCGAAAAATTTTGCAGTTTATATTCACGAGGAAAACAATATTTCCAGCTAAAATTGTTGAGTATAACGTATTATTAGCAACGAGCATTTTTGTCTTTTAAGTCCGCTTTGTTGCACATCAACATTTGTTATATGGTTATGTTTTTACCTGGTTTTTACAATCATGCTTTAATGTTTTTAAAATTGCTTACATGCCATCATGTTTTGATGTGAACGTGTATAAATCAAGGCTTTTGTTTCTTAACTGTCTTGAATATTTATAGTTTACTGTAGATGGCAGAAAATTCTTGCACTTTACAAAATGTTTTGCATTTTACATGCAAGTTTTTGTGTCTCCTGAAGTACTTTTTGCGCATGATATTGTATATAATTTTGCTCACAACGTTCAAGCATATAGCTCAAGCATGCTTGCTCTCTCATTTCCCCCTATGTTTAAGCTTACGTTTTTTTGAATAACCAGTAATAATGGCAGTATATAATCTGACTATTCCACTACAATACAGCTGAAAGATGTATTATTTGCAACTATTTAAATAAGTAAGATATAATGTTTCACTACCAATACTCTACTGAGATAAATACTCCAGACAAGAATATTATAATATGGATGCAACATAGATGGTATGGAGTGAGGGAATTGACTGCTGACAGTAAAAGTACAGTATTAATGCCTAATCCCCAATTGGGTGGAAAGGCTGAAGCTCACATCTCTCTATTATCAATCTTGTGCATTCCCCATCTTTTCCCCTCATGATTTCTATTGCTTTTGACTTTTGTGAACAACTGTTTAAAAAATGTATTTTTGTTTACTACAAAACCAATCCACAGTGATACACTTCATAGTTGTATTATTTTAATTGAGAAAATTCAAGGTTTAGTAATTTCAACTAACAATGAGTCATTGAAGAAAAACACTACATTTAGCAAAAGTAATCCTAACTCCACTTGAGCAATGTATGCTTCCTTTAGTGGGATGAGGATACTATATTATGCTGATACTGTGGTAAAAATGCTAAATTATCTATTGATTGAGAGGATGACATCAATCTCTCATCTCTGCATTGCTAGTGCAGGTATTTTCTGAAATTACAATTATAATGCCTAAAACTATTTTAATGCCTAAAACTATTAATCTAAAACTATACTATTATGATAATGACATAACTATCACTGTTACAATTATAATGCCCTAAACTATTTTAATGCCTAAAACTATTAATCTAAAACTATACTATTATGATAATGACATAACTATCACTGTTACAATTATAATGCCTAAAACTATTTTAATGCCTAAAACTATTAATCTAAAACTATACTATTATGATAATGACATAACTATCACTGTGTTGTTTAAATGGGCTTTGATTTCTGATCTCTTCTCAATTTTGATGTGGTATTGATAACAGATTAATAGTTCAACATTTGAAGAAAACAGTTAAACTGTACAACATATTACACATTATGACATATATCCATGCTGGCTGTTCATGGTAAAATACATATGCTACAGTAGGAATGTTTTGCTCTAGTTCTTGGTACATCACATTAAAATCTGCAATAAAATGAGGAACAAATTTACTACCTTTTTTGTGTTCAATTAATGCATAGAAACATGTAAGGCAACAATTAAAACCACTGAGTATCCAGCACTTCCCATGATAAATAACAATCTGGTGTTGGACAGCAAAATAGGAAATGAGGTCCATAATGCATCTTACCCAACACATTACTCAAAAAAGAAAAAAAAACAGCACAATGTACATTATATTGGGTAGACATGGTCCAAAATGTTATCTTTCATGCACCACTGACAACACTACATTGCATTTCAAAAACAAGCTGAATTAATTGTCTGTTTCTCTACACTTCAATCTACAATTACTATGCCAACAGAGGTCACAGAGGCATAGATGTTTTTTATCAGGCACAGAGAGATTGTTCCACACTGTCAAGTGATATAATTAACTTCAGTATCAAACTGCAAATGGGCAAACATTAAATCATGTATACATGACTATAAGCATTCATCAAGGAAAACTTGTTGTCCACGTAAATAACATCAAAAACAGCTCTATTAAAGTAAAAGTCAGAGTCTGATGCTGAAGACAGAACTGTTTATACGGAAATACCCAATAAATAAACAGACTTTGCATCAGCGTTTCACAAAAAATTTTTTTACGCATTTCTGTAAACTTTGAGAATCAAAATGCAAACTTAGCCAGTAAAACGATATAAAATTGAAAGTTTCGAGATTCTTACCTGTTAGAAGAAACATTTCCACATTATTTTTACAAATACTTGCGTCCACAAGCGAAAAAACCCTATTTTTTCTTTGATTTTTTCCGCGAAAACAACCAAGCCATAAAGTTTTTTGCAAAAACCAGGGGGGCGAAGGTCGTCTTAAAAGCTCGGGATCGCGGTTGGTCAGTGGTAAATACCTCTGTAGGCTGAGGAAGTGAGGAACCCATTGAACTGTAATAAATCTGGAACGATAACTTCAGTGTTTTGAACCTATGATTGGCTGAAGCCGGCGCGCTGGAAAATCAACATTCAAAAAGACTGGGGAGAGGTCGGATTTGGTTGACGAGGAGTGAGAATTTTTGTTTTCGAGCAAAAATTGACAAGAAATACACTGTTTTTGTCGAAAGATATCATTGTTTTGGATTCAGACCAGGTTTCCTGTTTAGTTCCAACTGTCTTACACCTATCTGCAGCAAAAAGTGAGCATTTTGACTTTAATATTTTTAAAAAATTACAAATGTTTGTACGTGTCATAGCAAACTTTGCTCTTGAACTAATAAAAACTATACAATGAAACCTTTAGACAGTCCCAAACTTATTTTGCAGTGAACGCCAGGTACTCTTCTTTATCATGAACTTTTAATCTTTGCTTTAACCCTTTCAAAACATGAAAAAATTGACGTTTTTCATGCATTTTTCGTAAACAATAATTTTTAAATGCATTTGTTTCGACCCTAGAACGTTCAATCTTCCTAAAACTTCGCATACGGGTGTATTTTGCACGGAGTTAAATATTTCCTGTGGTTTCACGTCTTAGTTCTCACTTGAACTTTCAAAAACTCAGAAAAAGTAGCCAAAATCTGGCGGATTTTTCGTAATTTTCGCCTTTGCTTCAGCATTTTTCCGTGATAGTACGACTTTTGTCAAATTTTATAACATATTATATAAATTCAATTGTCATTGTGTAAATATATCTGAATCTTACAGATCTGTTAGTAGATTTAAATAAAGAATTTTACGGATACAAAAATGATATTTTTTTCACGAAATTCTTTAAAAGGACTGGGTCTACCTGCAAAGTGAACACAAAGTCGGCTTCAATTTCCCCCCCTGACTTATCGTTCCAGATCTATTATAGTTCAATGGAGGAACCATATGGCGTCAGCCAGTGAACTCTAATACAACTGGAACGATAACTCCTATGTTTTCGTCCTATGATTGGATGAAGCCAAATTTGAAGCAAAAAGCGGGAACCGCGCGGGGAAAATGGCTTGTTCGAAAGGACTGTGGAAAGTTACGAGGAGTGAAAAGTTTGTTTTTGAGCGAAAATATGCTTGAAAAATGAGAATTTTTATCGCATGACTTCAATTTTAAAGATTCGATCCTGGTTTTCTGGATAGTCCTGACTGTTCTACACTTGGTTACGGAAAAAATTGAGGGCTATCAGTTTTTTACTCTGGAAAATGACGAAAGTTTCAACGTGCCGAAGCAAACTACGAAGCAAACTACGCTCTTCAACTCAAGAATATATTGCTTTAAAACATGTCAACTCTTCCAAAACTTATCTTGTGCTAAAGTCCAGGTATCGTTGTTTATTTTGAGCTTTTGGTCTTTGCTGTAGCCCCTCTAAAACGTGAGTAAATCGAGGTTTTCAAAGTGGTGTATTTGTATGGTTGATTTAAAAATACGTACAAAACTAACATTTTTCGTCAGATAGCATTAGTTTTAAAGCTTTAAACTTCGGTTACGGATAGTTCTTGGCAGCCTCTTCCATCTAACTGCTAAAACTCGAGGGGTAACAGTTGCTTAAAAAAGATATTTCGTGACAAAGTTTTCGCCGAAACTGTTTTTCATTTTTAGCAGCCAAAAAATATTTTAAAACCTTACTGGACGTCCTAGAAAGTTGAGGTACATGAAATTTCAATCTATCTAGAAAATATTTAGCACCTAACTGGCTCTAAAACACGAAGTTAAAGGGTCGAAAAGAGCTTTTGAAAATAGGTCATATTTTCGCGGCGTGACGTACATGGCGGCCTTCAATTTGGCTTCAAAGATGGCGGCCAAGTTATCGTTCCAGTTGTATTAGAGTTCACTGGGCGTCAGCAAAGGCCAAAATCCGCCATGTTTTTGGCGACACTTTTTCATGCCGAGCCGCTCCTCCAGATATATTAGTAAAGCTCAGTGAATAAAGCTCAGTGATGTCGACACAAAGTGGTAGTTTCGGCGTTCCTCGGAATTCGTCGGTTTCCGACGCTGCTCGAAGATTTTCCGAATACTATTTTTTCAAAATTTTTCTCTAGCTCGAAGATTTTGCTCCTTGAAAGTCCTCTAAATTTTCATGCATCCTAACTTTGTTTTAAGGTAATATGCTTTATTTTCTATCATTATTTGTAGCAAAGTATTTAGATTGTGCATAGAGATCGATTTTTGAGAGATCAGACTGGAAATAAGTACAATTTTCGAGTATTGTAAGTTTGTGCTTTCCAAGCATGGCTATGGTCGCATGTAAGATTAAGGCTACCGTTTTCAGTTGAAGTTGGTTCGATAATAATACCATGAAATCCGCTATAGAAACTGAATGAGGTCTTGAATTGTTGAGATTGTCGAAGAAAGTATGCTGAGACAGTTCTATGTATAGAGTTGGTTCTGGTTCAAATTTATTGAAAAAAGGCAATTTAATTTTAATTTTGTGAATTTCGATTACAAAACATGCCTTGGACTGTCGACCAATTGATTTCGTCAGGCGATTACAGACTTGTGAGAGGAGGGGGGTAGCCTAATTACTAAAATGTAGTGAAAAAAGGACTTTCCATCTAATGGTGGGAGCAGGTTGGCGGGAACACTGGAGAATAAAGGTCCTGTCACAATGCAATTTTTCTTGCAACTTGAAATGCAATTCTACTATTGGGAGATGTAAAATTGGCAAATGCAAGTTTCCATCACAGTTTGCTGGGGTTTTTTAACGTACCAAACATTTGTCACAAATTTACTTAAGAGTAGATTTTCCCTGTAGCAAAAAAGATGGCAAATGTCGATTTTACCAGAGTGCATGGCAGTCTGAAATTGTTTAAAAAGGCAAATTAACGTCTTTTGAAGAACAGACAGAAGACAATAGGTTATTTTCACACTTGTGTTAAAATTTCAATCCAGTAGCTTTGCTTCTTGTCATCTTTTCCCACGTATTCTTTCTTGATACCTGCAATGCATTCTGGTAAAATCGACATGTCGCCATCTTTTTTGCTACGGTGAATGCAAGGAAAAGTGCACCGTGTGACAGGGCCTTAAGGGTAAGAGGTGGATAGAGAAGGAGACGGAGCAGTTACAAGTGCAAGAAAAATTGCACCGTGTGACAGGGCCTTGAGGGTGGGAGGTAAATAGGAGGAGACGGAGCAGGATGTGGGAGTCGTGCAAGGTCGGGAGGTTAAAAAAGAACAAGGAATGTTATGTTTTTAATGCCTTTTAGACTTTTCTTGAGGCAATTAAAATTCAAACTGTCAAATCCAAACACTGTACAGAATGGCCGACTTTACGTGGTCTTTAGTTTTTACACAACCACTTGCATTGTTATCTTTTGCAGTTTGTTTACCATTTCAGTTATCTATCTTCAATAGAATTCTTTGAAATTTGTTTGTAGATCGACAAAATGCTTAACCTCCTCTCAACAACTGGCAGATTATGAAAAATGAAATTGTTAAAGGTATTGGAATATTGCATGTACAATATTGAATATGGGACAATTTGGGACAGTATAATTTTGGACATGACGGTTTCATTCTCACCTAATTTGACGATTATTTTGTGGGTACACATACCGTGGAATCTCATGTGCTCCAGAAGCATTTTAATCTTAGAAAAAGTCAAATAATGATGAACTGTGTTTTAAAAGAAAGTTAGAATCTTATTTGGTTCAAATCAATTGAATTATGGCCCAAGAGTTCATGAAAACACATACAAAAGGCTTTCTTAAAAAACTGAAATATCAAATCTAGCAATTTTATATGTTATGCCTCTAAACAACACAATTCTGTTTCTAAAAATTGGTACCCTACTAGACCTATATGCATGATTATACTAATTTGGACATATTTATTTTTACCCATTAAAATATAAATTTGTGTTTAATCATTCGTGTTTGTCATTATTTGACTTTGTAATGTTGGTTAAACATAAGGAGATTGAGGTGACTTTGCCAGAAACAAAAACATCCATTATTATACTAAAATTTCAATATATATAGCAATTAAAACTAACCACAGGAAATATATTTCTACTTTTTAATTGAAATGTTTCTGTTATATGCACTATATCATATTTTTGATAAAAAATTACAACACCTATGTTATTTCCTGGTTTACTATCTCAATCATCTTTTGTTTAAGCTGGCTTTGAGTGTTCATTTGAAAGTTTGGAAAGTTCATTTGAAAATCACAATAGTTCTCAATGTTATATTGGACCCTTTAAAGTTAAAAAAATACTTTGTAATATTTTATACTACTGGTAATTTATCTTAGATACAGACTTTGTGATTTTGTACTAGAATGTTGACTTTCAAACTTTAAGATGAACTACTTATTAAGGACAAAATAAGCTAGCATATTGTCTTTTGTTTACAAAGTGGAACTTGTTTGGAATTGAGATGAACTGATGCAGTTGTTCTTTAACTTTATCAATTAATTACATATCTTAAATGAAAAAGAAAACCACAACTTGCCAAATAAATTCTGTGGGCTCTTTTTATTAGCAAAGAAAAGATGTGGCGGATGTAAGAATTTAAGAGTAAAAAAGTTTCCTTGGACTAAAAAAATTGACAGTATGCCAGATTTTCTAGATAAACAAGCAGTACAGATGTTGGCCAATAATAAGTATAAGTAACTACAATTTTTAATTTTAAAAGTTTTCTATTGATGCCTGGATACAGTAAATACTTTACCAGAGTTCTTCGTATTACATCGACTTGAAAAAGTTTTAAGTCACATGAAGCTTTTAGTTGATACTATGCAATTTCAAATTTTACAGACTTCTTAATTAACATGCCAAATTTACCTTGTTGAACATAAGGTCTTTCCTGAGAAAAAGTAAAACTGTCTGGCATTATATGGAGTAGAATAATTTAAATTAGTTTGAGACTTTGATTTGATAACAATTTTGATTTGTACTATTTACAATACAAGTGACCGGGTTGTATCGGATATACAAACCCAAGCTGAAGGCGAGATATCTGACATACACAGATGCGAATGTTGTAAATGGCTTGTGAAACTCGTCAATTTTATACATCAGATCTATAGCAAAGTGATTTTGAAAATACCGATTCTGTAAGATGAGAAAATGATTTCTTTTGTGTTTCCTGTATGATTTATTACTTTATAAGTTTCTTAATTAAAATTACAACATATTGCCTACTGGAACTTTTTATATTGTTTGGTTGTGGTGAATTTGTATTTTGGCAATTGAAATATTTCTGAATTTGTATGTGCATTTCCTTTGCTTCAGTTCAAGTTTACATTTCAAATATTCCACTTTGTAATACTTGCGTGGTAATAATAATATAAGAAAACAGGTTTACATGGCTCTTGAATATAGTCTTTTCAACAAGTAAGTAAAGATGAATTTATACTTCAAAGAGATATGTTCCTAACCTGACAATGGTACCTTCCAAAAAGACTAAATTTAAATTGATTCTTCGAATAAATTTTTTACTTTTCAATCCAAGATCAATCTAAGTTATGTATTTCTACTTTTATTTTGGTCTCTTTAACACTGAAACTATCAATTGTATATAAAGCAACTTCACTATCGAGTGACTTCATTAGTTGCTGGGCAAAGCCAAAGCATTGATTTTTCGGCTGTTTTCAATGAAAAATAGAATTTTGCCCAAAGTTATCTCAAATAAATTATCACAATTTGAACAAAAAGCTTCTGTTCTTGTGCCCACCAGAAAAATGAGATGTCTGAGACTTTCTTTGTATTTTTTTGCGAAAAATAGATCGCATGCACTGTTATGCAAAGAAAAGTGTAAGAGATTGGTTTCTGAAAAATGTCGTGCTACACACAATATTCTAAAAATGCTTGGTTTTTATTCTATGTATTTTTGAATTTTTTGTTAAAAAAAATAAAGGTAGCAATGTTTAGTGCATTTCACATTGTCAGGTTAGAAACGCAATAAGAAAAATGTGGCTCCGAACATTACAGCTTGGTCAATTTGGAATTTATAAAAAAATCGTTTCTTCGTTGTTTTTCGACGTTTTGAAGGGTTGTTTCGAGTACAAAAAAGTATTTTTAGGAAGAATTATGTGCCCACGTTACATGTCTCAAAGCCATCAAAATTCGTTGGTAATTCGTGCATGTATTTTTTCTGACTTATAAAAGCACAATTGATTAAAAATACTATTTTTCTTTTGACAAAAATACCTTTCTTCTGTGAGGCTGGCTGTATTTGAAAAAGCGTTGGTCAACGCTCCGCCAAAACTCGTGGGTTTTCTCCGGGTACTCCGGTTCTTCCCACTGGGAGAGTTGACAGGGTAGTTACATATGGTTATAAAAATGTGACTAACTTTTGAAAACCTTTCTACTTAGACTTGTTAAGCCTTCTCGTCATCTCTATCAGTTGCATGTTTTGAGCCACATGTTTTTCTTTGTAATTGTGAAACAACTCGTTATATGCTGGGTAAACCTTTGCAAAACTCTCAAAATTTATCACTTCAAGTTGTTTCATTGTTATAATATATTTTGAAGTATAAACATTTACTTACGTTGAAAAGACCCAAGTTTTTTAGGACTTTGTTCATTCACTTGTGTTATTGTTCTCTCTGCCATGTTCTGTTTTCTTCTGTTGTTATTTTAATAAGTACAATGTGTGGTAGTTAATCTCTTTTTATTGTTATTCAAATTGTATGTAATCTTTACAAATTTTTTCAATAAATTGTTTACAAAATTTACTTGTGACCCCTTTTTAATTAAAAATTCAATTCCCATGGGAATTGAGAAATTGAATAAAAAAAATCCCCCTACCCCGGCCAGCTCCCCAAGTGCCACTTCCACCTAAGTAGAAGTACTTATACATGTAGTACAAGTACTTCTACTTATTCACGGTGGAAGTAGCACTCGGAGAACTGGCCGGGGTAGCCGGCAAAGAGAAGACCAACTTTGCAAGTGCTAATACAATTGCTAAGTTGATCTTCCCTAGAGAGCAGCCGCGCGTACCTAACAAATTAAAACAACAAACGTTAGTGACTTAAGTACTTAGCATGCAAATTTGATTCCCAAAGCCAAAATGTCAAGTGCCCCCCGCTGATCCTACCAACTGCCTACCTGCCTCAGTTCTAAGCTGTCTTCCTCAGTTCTAAGCTCCTGCATTCCATTCGTTACCTTCACTTTCCTCACCATCGCACAGTCACTCACAGCTGATAAACCCGCATGCACCACCACCACCCCGACTGCCACCCAATTTCGAAAATTAAAAGAGTTAAAATTTCGGTAAAGTATGCATTTTAAATGCAATTTATTTGGATATTTTAGATCAAACGTAAACAGAAAAAGCTCGTACATAAAAACAGGTGAGAATTCTATTTAAAATTTGCTTGCAAAATATAAAACTTAATTCGCATTTTTCTTAGTTAATAGTATAGATCAATTTAGTTGATGTTGAAACCTACTCTTAACTGTTTTGTTAGAAGTGACGACAGATTTTCGTTTTTAAGCATACTTTCAAAAATTTTAATTCCTTTAATAAACCTAACCCCATGCAACTTACACACGGCGCACACCCTCGCAGTCCATACATTTAGCTAATAAATTACGTTATAAACAAAAAAGCAAAATAAAAAGATAAATTACGTTATCTCTAGCTACTTAAACCCACTTAGACTGAGTTTTTGATTGAATTTTCAAACGTAAAACCTTAGCTGAATGGGCATGGGCTTTTCGTTGTGTTAACTGTTCCGGAGTAAATATAAACCTGGGGCCGGTTGTATCAAAGGCGTTTAGCTTAAACGGTGGATAAGTGAAATTTAAAAATCAGTTTTACACCTAGTACGGAACCGAAATTATGAGTTGAAATAGAATAAATATTTAGTTTTATATATAATTGTTCTTCTCAGGTCAAATAACTTCAGCTGGTTTGTTTATACAACATGGAAACGTGTTTCATATTTTTGACTTATCCACCGTTTAAGCTAAACGCCTTTGATACAACCGGCCCCTGATACTTACCAAAGTCCAAGGCTGGGTCAAATAAGCATGAGAATTAGGCAAAAATAAAAAGCAATTGAAACTCAACAGATTCACTAAAGTTGTTTTTTTTTTTGGCAACTTATATCCTTAAGTGTAGATGACATGCAATTTTTAATGCCGTAATTCTCACACTTATTTAACCGAAACGCCTTCATTTGCATGGTACCTCGCAGCTGCTCTCAAACCACCTTCGTAATTTGCTTTAGTGTACACAAACAATGACTTCATTGTTCCTGCTTACCAAAACAAATCTGAAAGCACCAAGATACTTATCATATTAATAATCAAAGAGGATTCGCATTATGCAGTAATTACCATAAACAGACGCATCACCATTGAAACAAAGCATGCCGTATTCCCATGGGAATTTAAAATGCACAAAAAATATAATGATCCTACTGATTTGCATGGATGTATGAACCAAATTAGCTAAGAAACAAAGAAATGATATATTCCCTTGGGAATTTAATGTAGCAAAAAGATGGCGGGTGTTGATTTTACCAGAATGCCTTGCGGTCTGAAATCGTTTAAAAACTTAAGGTAAATTAACCTCGTTTGAGGAACAGACAGATAGGTTATTTTGTCACTTGTGTTAAAATTCCGTCCATTAGCTTATCTTAAATATCATTTCACTGGTATTCTTGATTGATACCCGCATTAAATTCTGGTAAAATCGACATGCCACCATCTGTTTTGCTACGGTGAATTGGAATACAAGTCACATTTTCTCGCTTTTTAACCAGAGAACACATTCTTTAAAGGTAGAACGACGGAATTGATCGTTTGCAATCGACGCCATCTTTGTTGACGTTTGAAACACATGGCAACCACAAAGTATCTATTCATTATATCTGATCCTATCGAGCCATACATCTTTAAAGTATCATTCATAATACGCTAAAACTAACGATGAAATAGTAAATTGACACAAGTACTTCGCTGTAAACAGCTGAAGTAATCTGCAGAGTCAACCAAGATGGCGCCCAATCACACGAAATGACGTCATGTGCAAACCAAGAATAGTGACAAAATGCATCAACTATAATTTAGTGGCATTATTACGAAACTTATTTTTGTAAAACGTTCAATCCTACATGTTATTTTGTTTTGTTTTTAGAAATATCCAAATCCAAATGTTAGAGACGAAATTTCCAGGCGTTAAGGTATTGTTTCTTTAAAAAATATTGTCGACATTTACCATATTTTTACCTGTTTTTTGACTCGAAAATTGACTGCCAAACTCCTAGATATTCTATTTAATTATTTTGTTGAATGTATTTGATATCAATGTTATTTCAATCCAATTTTTTTCACTTAATTTGCTGTCTTTTCTTTTTCATTAACGAGAAATATCTATTAAATCCTCTTTGATCCCTCAATAATAAGTATCTTGTTTTCTACTAACTTGCACATTACCACTACTTTCTATTACAATGTCGTGTCTTCTTATTCTTGTGGATTGTTGTTTTGTGGGTCTTGCCGTCCAGGATCGTTCATTCTTTTCTCTTCTTGTGCGTTTTTTTCACATCCCATCACCCTTTGCAATAGTAGAAAGAATTAAGTCATGAGATGATAGTTACGAATAATTTATAAACTATAACATGATAAGTTTCTTGTACGTTTGCATGGTGAATACAATATACTTATTAAGCTTTGTGGAAACACCACGTAAATTTATTATTGCAATAATAAATTTACGTGGTGTTTCCACAAAGCTTAATAAGTAAACTATAACATATTAAGCACTTATTGGATGAGGTTTTTGTGATATGCGAAATGATCAATGTCGAGGTAAGAGTTATCAGCCGAGCCGAAGGCGAGTCAGATAACTCTTACCAAGACATTGATAATTTTGCATATCACAAAAACCGAATCCGATAATTGCTTTATTATACATTGTAAGTCTTTTTCCTCGAGCAATTGACGAATTTCGCCTTCGGAAGAGCTTAAAAAGCAAGATGCCATAACATGAAACAGAAAATATCGAAAAAATGTTGTTGCCATGCCAACCATTGATGCCAACGAATACCGCATACTGTAATAATCTGCACCGTAGGCTCAACATGCAGATAACTCAGTTATCTGCTAGCAGATAACTGAGCCATAGAATAAGAATACATAGAAGGGCCACTCGCGTCGGAGCCTTTGGAGTTTTTGAAGCCGCGCATGTCGCATTACGCACGTTATTAGCATTTTCTCAGCCAGTCAATTGCATTTTCTGGCCAATAGGAATGCTGAACTGGCTGGTGGCAGCCAGTAAACTGCATAAACATAGTGTGACATGTTGCACTGCTGAGTGGCCCTTCTATGTATTCTTATTGTATGACTGAGTTATCTGCAGATTGTGTGATAGTCGCATTTATCTGCATACAACTGACCAATCACAACGCATAAAACAACTGCAATGTATAGTAATTAACACTTATTGACTGAGACCGAGGGAAACAGTATGTTTTGTGGACCAGAGACTGTCGATGTCGAGGGTCCACAAAACATACTGCTTTCCCGAGGTCTCAGTCAATAAGTATTTTATTATATACTGAGTGCCAAAAGAGAAGAAAAATACCACAAATCAATCAAACATGTGTAAAAAGGATTACCTTTTACCTGACATGGCTACGTGAGGCTTTGTGGATTTGTTGTCTACCGGTGAATAAAAGTAATGTCCACCGCTTAGCTACGTTGCCAGGGAGACAATAGAATTTCTCCACTATCACGTGATACGTTCTTAACCAATAAGAAACAGGAATAAATGAACTTTGACACTCAGTATATTATAAAATAGTATTAATTAGGCCGGCCAAATTATTGTGTAAGCTGTTAATATGAAATTTTTTTATTAAAATCTCGAGAATCATTAATAAATCGTGAGCAAAACACAAAAGAAAATCATAGCCGTGAAGGAGTCTTTATTTCTCACACGCACACAACTTGCAGCTACCCTAATTTATGAATTTAGATTAAAATATCTCGAGAATTAAACAACACGTAAGGAATGTGTAAATTCTTAAAGCTCTTTCGAACAATAAAAATTAATATCTCGCACTAATCTCTCTCAAAAGCTCTCTCAAATTTATTGCCGATATCTCTTTGAGAATTACTGTGCACGTGAAATGTAACTTATATCAAAACTAGCTTACTTCAAGCTGTTTGGGAATCAAGATTTTACGTGTCAACGAGATCAAATATGAATCTAAGATGGCAGACAGCGCATTAAATTTCTATCTTCACGACCAACTCCCCAACGAAAGGCTTTAATTCGCTCGAAAGTCGAATTTTGTTTTTTTTTATTGTTTCAGGTAGTGAAAGATCCTGTGTGCTTTTTACAGTACTACCGACAATAGCAACGTTAGTGCGAGATGTTAATTTTTATTGAAACAAAAGCTGAACTGCTAAAAAAATGGAAACGACAAGATAAAATAAAAAAACTTACTTTCACTCTATCTTTGGATCTTCTTGGCTTCGGTTGTTCTCGTTTCATCATGCTGTTTATGGTTTCATCTGGTTGGCGCACTCTCTTCATGGAGCATCAAGGCGGTCCAGTAGGTAACTAGCTCACTCGTGTCCAGTCAACCAACATAAAATAAGGAGAAAATTAATGTTACAAAATATTTTAGAATATAGGACACTAAGCTTTAATTGAATTGACTTTAACAAACCGTACATTGTGATAGTATTTGCATCTTAACATCTGATGGAGACGGCTTGTGATTTACTTCTTATGTCGATATGAATTCTTTCCCATCTTGTTGCATCATTAGTTGATGGTTGTTGTATTCACTTTTTACTTGGCATTCTTTGAAAAAAAAATTACGATGTTCAGAAAACTGTTTACAAGATAAGCAAAGAAAACTACGTTCACAAGCATTAGAGAGGACTAAGTAATTATAATAGGCGTGACAGGTCACAGAGGTTAGTCGACGAAGAAACTCATGGACAAATTCCCGGCATGATGATACCCCGATAGCAAGAAATACAGCAAGTGTAGAACGTGTACGTGTGAGCTTAAACTGTATGTATGCAACTCCAAGAAAAGCGCAACACAAAATGGCGGAATTTAAAGACATTTCTGGTGTCATTTCCAGTTCCCTAACTTTCGCGGACAAATATATTTATATATTTTTCTCAAATTTTTTTGAAGTAAATCTAGATGGATTTTGTGAATAAACAAATTAAAAAAAGTATTGCCCACGTTAGGAAACTAGAACGGGCGCCCAAGAATGCCCACAATTTCTCCAATCTGGATTATATTTATTGATTGCGCAAATGACTGATAAAAAATAAGAGTAATAAAATACCAAATGGTTTCCTCTTCAAGATAGTGTCATACATGCGCGCGGCATTTCGGGATATTTGGGAAAACTCGTGTTGAAGTTGAACCTAAGGCAACATGCCAAGTACATGGATGACGCTATCCTGCTCAGGAAACTATTTAGTAATTGTCTTACAAAATGATGACAGTGAAACACAAGTCAACGCCACGGCATTTAAATTTCTCGTGTAGGATTGTTTGATCCTGCACAGTAATAGCCAAGTGGCGCAATCGTCAGAGCAAACGCCTATCACATGTGAGGTCGTGGGTTCAATCCTTACTTCAGACTCGTGACACCCATGTGAGGAGTTAGTCAGTCGTGGGTTTATTCCGGGTACTCCGGTTTGCGAATGTTGACTGGATGGTTAAAATTGTAAAATATCAGTAATCACCGGAACACGGGTACTTAACTAAACTGCTGACGATGAGGCGGAACTCATAATGAATTAATGAAAATGTGTTTCACTGTAGTTATCATATAATGTAATTGCCAATCTGAATGAATAATTCTCCAGTAACTACGTCATATGAATAACTTACAATTATGAGAGTAGTGGGGGGGGGGGGGCAGCATAAAGATTGAAGTAGTGTCAAGGAAGGGGTACTACCCTGACGGGTACTAGGCGAAGAAGTAGAGTAAACAGGAGGAAGAAGATTAAATTGGAGTAAATAAGGGGGATTGGGGTAAAGAAGGGGAGAAGCAGGATAAAGAAACCAGTGGAAGGGGGTGCTATCCTGGAAGGAGTACCCGGGAAAGAAGAGGGTGAACAGGAGGAAAAGTAGATTGGAGAAAAGAAAGGGGAAATTAAACGGATCAGGAAATTCAGACTTGCAATTCAAATGAAAGGCAGCTCATTGGTCATGTAAACACTCGTTAAATCATGGTTCTCGCTTGCCTTTAGCTTGGAATCATCTTTGAATTTGAACTGAAAGTCTGAATTTGCATGTTTCTTGTATAGAGTGCAGTGTATCAGAACAGAAGAAGTTTTGAAGAAAAAGAAAGAAAGAATAAAAGTAAGTTAAAATTTGTAAAGAATAATGAAGAAACTATTGGTACAGCACTTGATACATGATGATAATCATCATTATAAACTCTCTATTAATCCGGGGGGGGGGGGTATAATAGAGAATTTGCAATGATAGTAAGTATATTGTAATATTTGGGTTTTTACCACTAAATCCTCTTGAAAGTTCTTTTTGGCTGTGGCTTCTCTCATCACAGTTGTCTGTGCTTGTCTTGCAAAATCTCTGGAATATCTATAACGTGAAGGTCAATATTTAAGATTAGAAAAATAGAAACCGTAAAATAGAAAGAAATTTAAATCGTGGCGAATACTTTTTACGGTCTTGCTGGCATGACAAAAAGAGAGTATAGATTTATAAGATCATGTTGATTTATCCTTTATCTGAACTATATTTAACTTAGATTTTAAAATAGATTTCACCCTGGTAAGCAGACCGAATGGGTTTTCAAACAAGATAACATTTAGTGACTAAAACGTGCACAGAATAGTTAGAGAATGCTTACATGTCGAATAAAAATCCAATACTTTTAATGTCCAACTACACAATAGCGATTTTCGTTGCATTTCTAGACTGGAGAAGAAGACGACGCCATTTTGATTTTGATTTCTCCCGACAACGGCAGATTTGTCTTCGCAATTTTTTTCCATTTCTTCGTCGTTTTAGCTCCAATTTGCTCGTTGTGTTTCTTTCGTACCTTCCTCGCCATTTCCGTACAATCAATGGACATTTATACTCAAGATTAAGACTGTATTGAGACTTTCAAAATGTTCGTCAGGAGACATAAAAATCGAAGCTTCTTCTTCGGGTTGCAGAAGCAAATGACGTCAGACGCCCTTTGTCCGCCAGCAAATACCCGTATGTATAACATTCAATGATCTTTTTAGGAAGCTGAAAATCGGTTTTTATTGCGCGAACGAAGTGTTTTTGCCATTATTTCTTACTCAGGTCTTTCTTCTGCTACTTTACTTCCAGTTTAGTTAGGTAACTTGCCAAAAGAAACGCCTGTAAGGGACAATTTTGCATTTTTTTTTTTATTTCGATGCTGATGAAGAAGAGAAGACTCGTTAGAGCTTTCATTGGCAAATATCTTTCCCTCCGTGGCCGAGAGGTAAAGACAACTGTCTTGACTTCGATTTTGGGTGGACCGAGGACCGGTCCAGTTCAACTGAGTTTGGTAAGAATTTAATTCTGATCGGTGCTCGATCCACCCAAAACTGAATTCAAAGCTGGGCGTGGAGTGCAGGAAAACACTAGGCAGTACCGCGAGGCCGAGGAGGCAAACGTTATTTTCCTAGTGTTGTTAACTAATATTTAAGCAAATTTCATTAACTTGACTGTTGGGGACAGACCTGTAGGGTTGGTGCATTGAAGACTTCTCGTCGTTATTTCCCTTCGTTCAAGAAGACAAGTTGTCTTCATCGAGAAATAACGACGAAAAGACTTCAAGACACCACTAAACCACTACACTTTAAAGCTACAGTGTAGTGGTTTAGCTAGCTAAACCACTACACTGTGCCAATAATGTATGGCTGACTTCTTCCTAACGCTTACGGTACGACCATGGATGCGCAAAGATGCGCAAACACATTAAAGCCTTGAAAGCAAGTGTTTTCTTTTAGGAAAGAATCAAGGACGACAACGCTTACTAAATCAAAGCCGTCTAGTCATGTACTTCAGCTATGTTCAACGATCTTTTACCAGATCTTTGCAAGAGGAAAAGTAAAATTTTGCATCATTATTATTAACTTTCCGTCAGTCGTTTCTTTCTTGATCGAGCATTATATGCCATTGTGTTCAGTGTCCTTGATATAGGAGCCATATACTTATGGCCTTGGGTTTAATTCCCAAACACTGAATGGCAGTGTTTTGCTCTTCCAATGAGATAACAAGATGGCACTGTAGAACGCGTGGTTTTATATAAGCTACGAGCGTCAAGATATCCTTGATAGGTAACTATTGATCCTACAATGGACACTTATGTTCACTGCCAATAGGAACGTTTCCAACTCACAGCTTGTACATAATGGATTTTATAGGTTGTGTCACAAGGAAACTGCAGTTCGGTCGTAAAATCAACTTGTTTTCAAGGTTGCCGGGTTTTAAACATTACTGACACTGTTAATGTTGTAGCTCGGAATTGTAAAACAACGGCGGCAATGCAGTTTTCTTGTGCCATAACCTGTAAAATGGGTGGTTTTATCATTTATATAAGCTACGACCGCCAAGCTTTATCCTTGATAGGAAACAATTGATCCCACCAACGATATTTGTATTCTCTACCGATAGGAACGTTTGAGACTTACAGCTTGTACATAACGCATTTTATCGGTGAGTCGTAAAACCAACCTGTTACTGCTCAGCAAACTACCAGTTCCCTCGATCAACGATAGTCGATGAAGCTTGGCGCTCGTAGGTTGTGTAAAACCAAGCATTTTACAGGTTATAGCCAGGTTAGCAGTATCTGCAATGTTTCAAAGCAACCACGAATAGAAACTGACAGCCAACGTTCTGAGTTAAGGTTTGTAGAATATACTACATGATTAGTTACAGCATGACCAGGCATATAGTAAATAACGCATTGCCATCTTGTTCCAAAGTTATCTTATTACTTGAAAGAGCTGAAGACTGCCATGCAGTGTTTGGGAATCAAACCCAAGGCCATAAATACATGACTCCTATATCAAGGACACTGAACACAATGACATATAAAGCTCGATCAAGAAAGAAACGACCGACGGAAAGTCAATAGTATATGCAAACTTCGACTTTCCTTCTTGCAAAGGCCTGGTCATAAAAGATCGTTAAACATAGCTGAGCAACTTAAAACATGCCTACACAGTTTTGATTTAATAAGCGTTATCGTCTTTGACTCTTTCCCGAAAGAAGACATATTCTTTACAGGCTGTACAGTGTTTGCGCATCTATGCTTCATGCCTTCTTGAAAAGACCTCGCCATAAAAGATCGTTTAACTTAGCTGAACAACTCGAGCGCCAAGCTTCATCGACTATCGTTGATCGAGGGAAATGGTAGTTTGCTGAGCAGTAACAGGTTGGTTTTACGACTCACCGATAAAATGCGTTATGTACAAGCTGTAAGTCTCAAACGTTCCTATCGGTAGAGAATACAAATGTCGTTGGTGGGATCAATTCTTTCCTATCAAGGATAAAGCTTGGCGGTCGTAGCTTATATGGTTATGGCACAAGAAAACTGCATTGCCGCCGTTGTTTTACAATTCCGAGCTACAACATTAACAGTGTCAGTAATGTTTAAAACCCGGCAACCTTGAAAACAAGTTGATTTTACGACCGAACTGCAGTTTCCTTGTGACACAACCTATAAAATCCATTATGTACAAGCTGTGAGTTGGAAACGTTCCTATTGGCAGTGAACATAAGTGTCCATTGTAGGATCAATAGTTACCTATCAAGGATATCTTGACGCTCGTAGCTTATATAAAACCACGCGTTCTACAGTGCCATCTTGTTATCTCATTGGAAGAGCAAAACACTGCCATTCAGTGTTTGGGAATTAAACCCAAGGCCATAAGTATATGGCTCCTATATCAAGGACACTGAACACAATGGCATATAATGCTCGATCAAGAAAGAAACGACTGACGGAAAGTTAATAATAATGATGCAAAATTTTACTTTTCCTCTTGCAAAGATCTGGTAAAAGATCGTTGAACATAGCTGAAGTACATGACTAGACGGCTTTGATTTAGTAAGCGTTGTCGTCCTTGATTCTTTCCTAAAAGAAAACACTTGCTTTCAAGGCTTTAATGTGTTTGCGCATCTTTGCGCATCCATGGTCGTACCGTAAGCGTTAGGAAGAAGTCAGCCATACATTATTGGCACAGTGTAGTGGTTTAGCTAGCTAAACCACCACACTGTAGCTTTAAAGTGTAGTGGTTTAGTGGTGTCTTGAAGTCTTTTCGTCGTTATTTCTCGATGAAGACAACTTGTCTTCTTGAACGAAGGGAAATAACGACGAGAAGTCTTCAATGCACCAACCCTACAGGTCTGTCCCCAACAGTCAAGTTAATGAAATTTGCTTAAATATTAGTTAACAACACTAGGAAAATAACGTTTGCCTCCTCGGCCTCGCGGTACTGCCTAGTGTTTTCCTGCACTCCACGCCCAGCTTTGAATTCAGTTTTGGGTGGATCGAGCACCGATCAGAATTAAATTCTTACCAAACTCAGTTGAACTGGACCGGTCCTCGGTCCACCCAAAATCGAAGTCAAGACAGTTGTCTTTACCTCTCGGCCACGGAGGGAAAGATATTTGCCAATGAAAGCTCTAACGAGTCTTCTCTTCTTCATCAGCATCGAAATAAAAAAAAAAATGCAAAATTGTCCCTTACAGGCGTTTCTTTTGGCAAGTTACCTAACTAAACTGGAAGTAAAGTAGCAGAAGAAAGACCTGAGTAAGAAATAATGGCAAAAACACTTCGTTCGCGCAATAAAAACCGATTTTCAGCTTCCTAAAAAGATCATTGAATGTTATACATACGGGTATTTGCTGGCGGACAAAGGTCGTCTGACGTCATTTGCTTCTGCAACCCGAAGAAGAAGCTTCGATTTTTATGTCTCCTGACGAACATTTTGAAAGTCTCAATACAGTCTTAATCTTGAGTATAAATGTCCATTGATTGTACGGAAATGGCGAGGAAGGTACGAAAGAAACACAACGAGCAAATTGGAGCTAAAACGACGAAGAAATGGAAAAAAATTGCGAAGACAAATCTGCCGTTGTCGGGAGAAATCAAAATCAAAATGGCGTCGTCTTCTTCTCCAGTCTAGAAATGCAACGAAAATCGCTATTGTGTAGTTGGACATTAAAAGTATTGGATTTTTATTCGACATGTAAGCATTCTCTAACTATTCTGTGCACGTTTTAGTCACTAAATGTTATCTTGTTTGAAAACCCATTCGGTCTGCTTACCAGGGTGAAATCTATTTTAAAATCTAAGTTAAATATAGTTCAGATAAAGGATAAATCAACATGATCTTATAAATCTATACTCTCTTTTTGTCATGCCAGCAAGACCGTAAAAAGTATTCGCCACGATTTAAATTTCTTTCTATTTTACGGTTTCTATTTTTCTAATCTTAAATATTGACCTTCACGTTATAGATATTCCAGAGATTTTGCAAGACAAGCACAGACAACTGTGATGAGAGAAGCCACAGCCAAAAAGAACTTTCAAGAGGATTTAGTGGTAAAAACCCAAATATTACAATATACTTACTATCATTGCAAATTCTCTATTATACCCCCCCCCGGATTAATAGAGAGTTTATAATGATGATTATCATCATGTATCAAGTGCTGTACCAATAGTTTCTTCATTATTCTTTACAAATTTTAACTTACTTTTATTCTTTCTTTCTTTTTCTTCAAAACTTCTTCTGTTCTGATACACTGCACTCTATACAAGAAACATGCAAATTCAGACTTTCAGTTCAAATTCAAAGATGATTCCAAGCTAAAGGCAAGCGAGAACCATGATTTAACGAGTGTTTACATGACCAATGAGCTGCCTTTCATTTGAATTGCAAGTCTGAATTTCCTGATCCGTTTAATTTCCCCTTTCTTTTCTCCAATCTACTTTTCCTCCTGTTCACCCTCTTCTTTCCCGGGTACTCCTTCCAGGATAGCACCCCCTTCCACTGGTTTCTTTATCCTGCTTCTCCCCTTCTTTACCCCAATCCCCCTTATTTACTCCAATTTAATCTTCTTCCTCCTGTTTACTCTACTTCTTCGCCTAGTACCCGTCAGGGTAGTACCCCTTCCTTGACACTACTTCAATCTTTATGCTGCCCCCCCCCCCCCCACTACTCTCATAATTGTAAGTTATTCATATGACGTAGTTACTGGAGAATTATTCATTCAGATTGGCAATTACATTATATGATAACTACAGTGAAACACATTTTCATTAATTCATTATGAGTTCCGCCTCATCGTCAGCAGTTTAGTTAAGTACCCGTGTTCCGGTGATTACTGATATTTTACAATTTTAACCATCCAGTCAACATTCGCAAACCGGAGTACCCGGAATAAACCCACGACTGACTAACTCCTCACATGGGTGTCACGAGTCTGAAGTAAGGATTGAACCCACGACCTCACATGTGATAGGCGTTTGCTCTGACGATTGCGCCACTTGGCTATTACTGTGCAGGATCAAACAATCCTACACGAGAAATTTAAATGCCGTGGCGTTGACTTGTGTTTCACTGTCATCATTTTGTAAGACAATTACTAAATAGTTTCCTGAGCAGGATAGCGTCATCCATGTACTTGGCATGTTGCCTTAGGTTCAACTTCAACACGAGTTTTCCCAAATATCCCGAAATGCCGCGCGCATGTATGACACTATCTTGAAGAGGAAACCATTTGGTATTTTATTACTCTCTTATTTTTTATCAGTCATTTGCGCAATCAATAAATATAATCCAGATTGGAGAAATTGTGGGCATTCTTGGGCGCCCGTTCTAGTTTCCTAACGTGGGCAATACTTTTTTTAATTTGTTTATTCACAAAATCCATCTAGATTTACTTCAAAAAAATTTGAGAAAAATATATAAATATATTTGTCCGCGAAAGTTAGGGAACTGGAAATGACACCAGAAATGTCTTTAAATTCCGCCATTTTGTGTTGCGCTTTTCTTGGAGTTGCATACATACAGTTTAAGCTCACACGTACACGTTCTACACTTGCTGTATTTCTTGCTATCGGGGTATCATCATGCCGGGAATTTGTCCATGAGTTTCTTCGTCGACTAACCTCTGTGACCTGTCACGCCTATTATAATTACTTAGTCCTCTCTAATGCTTGTGAACGTAGTTTTCTTTGCTTATCTTGTAAACAGTTTTCTGAACATCGTAATTTTTTTTTCAAAGAATGCCAAGTAAAAAGTGAATACAACAACCATCAACTAATGATGCAACAAGATGGGAAAGAATTCATATCGACATAAGAAGTAAATCACAAGCCGTCTCCATCAGATGTTAAGATGCAAATACTATCACAATGTACGGTTTGTTAAAGTCAATTCAATTAAAGCTTAGTGTCCTATATTCTAAAATATTTTGTAACATTAATTTTCTCCTTATTTTATGTTGGTTGACTGGACACGAGTGAGCTAGTTACCTACTGGACCGCCTTGATGCTCCATGAAGAGAGTGCGCCAACCAGATGAAACCATAAACAGCATGATGAAACGAGAACAACCGAAGCCAAGAAGATCCAAAGATAGAGTGAAAGTAAGTTTTTTTATTTTATCTTGTCGTTTCCATTTTTTTAGCAGTTCAGCTTTTGTTTCAATAAAAATTAACATCTCGCACTAACGTTGCTAGTGTCGGTAGTACTGTAAAAAGCACACAGGATCTTTCACTACCTGAAACAATAAAAAAAAACAAAATTCGACTTTCGAGCGAATTAAAGCCTTTCGTTGGGGAGTTGGTCGTGAAGATAGAAATTTAATGCGCTGTCTGCCATCTTAGATTCATACTTGATCTCGTTGACACGTAAAATCTTGATTCCCAAACAGCTTGAAGTAAGCTAGTTTTGATATAAGTTACATTTCACGTGCACAGTAATTCTCAAAGAGATATCGGCAATAAATTTGAGAGAGCTTTTGAGAGAGATTAGTGCGAGATATTAATTTTTATTGTTCGAAAGAGCTTTAAGAATTTACACATTCCTTACGTGTTGTTTAATTCTCGAGATATTTTAATCTAAATTCATAAATTAGGGTAGCTGCAAGTTGTGTGCGTGTGAGAAATAAAGACTCCTTCACGGCTATGATTTTCTTTTGTGTTTTGCTCACGATTTATTAATGATTCTCGAGATTTTAATAAAAAAATTTCATATTAACAGCTTACACAATAATTTGGCCGGCCTAATTAATACTATTTTATAATATACTGAGTGTCAAAGTTCATTTATTCCTGTTTCTTATTGGTTAAGAACGTATCACGTGATAGTGGAGAAATTCTATTGTCTCCCTGGCAACGTAGCTAAGCGGTGGACATTACTTTTATTCACCGGTAGACAACAAATCCACAAAGCCTCACGTAGCCATGTCAGGTAAAAGGTAATCCTTTTTACACATGTTTGATTGATTTGTGGTACTTTTCTTCTCTTTTGGCACTCAGTATATAATAAAATACTTATTGACTGAGACCTCGGGAAAGCAGTATGTTTTGTGGACCCTCGACATCGACAGTCTCTGGTCCACAAAACATACTGTTTCCCTCGGTCTCAGTCAATAAGTGTTAATTACTATACATTGCAGTTGTTTTATGCGTTGTGATTGGTCAGTTGTATGCAGATAAATGCGACTATCACACAATCTGCAGATAACTCAGTCATACAATAAGAATACATAGAAGGGCCACTCAGCAGTGCAACATGTCACACTATGTTTATGCAGTTTACTGGCTGCCACCAGCCAGTTCAGCATTCCTATTGGCCAGAAAATGCAATTGACTGGCTGAGAAAATGCTAATAACGTGCGTAATGCGACATGCGCGGCTTCAAAAACTCCAAAGGCTCCGACGCGAGTGGCCCTTCTATGTATTCTTATTCTATGGCTCAGTTATCTGCTAGCAGATAACTGAGTTATCTGCATGTTGAGCCTACGGTGCAGATTATTACAGTATGCGGTATTCGTTGGCATCAATGGTTGGCATGGCAACAACATTTTTTCGATATTTTCTGTTTCATGTTATGGCATCTTGCTTTTTAAGCTCTTCCGAAGGCGAAATTCGTCAATTGCTCGAGGAAAAAGACTTACAATGTATAATAAAGCAATTATCGGATTCGGTTTTTGTGATATGCAAAATTATCAATGTCTTGGTAAGAGTTATCTGACTCGCCTTCGGCTCGGCTGATAACTCTTACCTCGACATTGATCATTTCGCATATCACAAAAACCTCATCCAATAAGTGCTTAATATGTTATAGTTTACTTATTAAGCTTTGTGGAAACACCACGTAAATTTATTATTGCAATAATAAATTTACGTGGTGTTTCCACAAAGCTTAATAAGTATATTGTATTCACCATGCAAACGTACAAGAAACTTATCATGTTATAGTTTATAAATTATTCGTAACTATCATCTCATGACTTAATTCTTTCTACTATTGCAAAGGGTGATGGGATGTGAAAAAAACGCACAAGAAGAGAAAAGAATGAACGATCCTGGACGGCAAGACCCACAAAACAACAATCCACAAGAATAAGAAGACACGACATTGTAATAGAAAGTAGTGGTAATGTGCAAGTTAGTAGAAAACAAGATACTTATTATTGAGGGATCAAAGAGGATTTAATAGATATTTCTCGTTAATGAAAAAGAAAAGACAGCAAATTAAGTGAAAAAAATTGGATTGAAATAACATTGATATCAAATACATTCAACAAAATAATTAAATAGAATATCTAGGAGTTTGGCAGTCAATTTTCGAGTCAAAAAACAGGTAAAAATATGGTAAATGTCGACAATATTTTTTAAAGAAACAATACCTTAACGCCTGGAAATTTCGTCTCTAACATTTGGATTTGGATATTTCTAAAAACAAAACAAAATAACATGTAGGATTGAACGTTTTACAAAAATAAGTTTCGTAATAATGCCACTAAATTATAGTTGATGCATTTTGTCACTATTCTTGGTTTGCACATGACGTCATTTCGTGTGATTGGGCGCCATCTTGGTTGACTCTGCAGATTACTTCAGCTGTTTACAGCGAAGTACTTGTGTCAATTTACTATTTCATCGTTAGTTTTAGCGTATTATGAATGATACTTTAAAGATGTATGGCTCGATAGGATCAGATATAATGAATAGATACTTTGTGGTTGCCATGTGTTTCAAACGTCAACAAAGATGGCGTCGATTGCAAACGATCAATTCCGTCGTTCTACCTTTAAAGAATGTGTTCTCTGGTTAAAAAGCGAGAAAATGTGACTTGTATTCCAATTCACCGTAGCAAAACAGATGGTGGCATGTCGATTTTACCAGAATTTAATGCGGGTATCAATCAAGAATACCAGTGAAATGATATTTAAGATAAGCTAATGGACGGAATTTTAACACAAGTGACAAAATAACCTATCTGTCTGTTCCTCAAACGAGGTTAATTTACCTTAAGTTTTTAAACGATTTCAGACCGCAAGGCATTCTGGTAAAATCAACACCCGCCATCTTTTTGCTACATTAAATTCCCAAGGGAATATATCATTTCTTTGTTTCTTAGCTAATTTGGTTCATACATCCATGCAAATCAGTAGGATCATTATATTTTTTTGTGCATTTTAAATTCCCATGGGAATACGGCATGCTTTGTTTCAATGGTGATGCGTCTGTTTATGGTAATTACTGCATAATGCGAATCCTCTTTGATTATTAATATGATAAGTATCTTGGTGCTTTCAGATTTGTTTTGGTAAGCAGGAACAATGAAGTCATTGTTTGTGTACACTAAAGCAAATTACGAAGGTGGTTTGAGAGCAGCTGCGAGGTACCATGCAAATGAAGGCGTTTCGGTTAAATAAGTGTGAGAATTACGGCATTAAAAATTGCATGTCATCTACACTTAAGGATATAAGTTGCCAAAAAAAAAAACAACTTTAGTGAATCTGTTGAGTTTCAATTGCTTTTTATTTTTGCCTAATTCTCATGCTTATTTGACCCAGCCTTGGACTTTGGTAAGTATCAGGGGCCGGTTGTATCAAAGGCGTTTAGCTTAAACGGTGGATAAGTCAAAAATATGAAACACGTTTCCATGTTGTATAAACAAACCAGCTGAAGTTATTTGACCTGAGAAGAACAATTATATATAAAACTAAATATTTATTCTATTTCAACTCATAATTTCGGTTCCGTACTAGGTGTAAAACTGATTTTTAAATTTCACTTATCCACCGTTTAAGCTAAACGCCTTTGATACAACCGGCCCCAGGTTTATATTTACTCCGGAACAGTTAACACAACGAAAAGCCCATGCCCATTCAGCTAAGGTTTTACGTTTGAAAATTCAATCAAAAACTCAGTCTAAGTGGGTTTAAGTAGCTAGAGATAACGTAATTTATCTTTTTATTTTGCTTTTTTGTTTATAACGTAATTTATTAGCTAAATGTATGGACTGCGAGGGTGTGCGCCGTGTGTAAGTTGCATGGGGTTAGGTTTATTAAAGGAATTAAAATTTTTGAAAGTATGCTTAAAAACGAAAATCTGTCGTCACTTCTAACAAAACAGTTAAGAGTAGGTTTCAACATCAACTAAATTGATCTATACTATTAACTAAGAAAAATGCGAATTAAGTTTTATATTTTGCAAGCAAATTTTAAATAGAATTCTCACCTGTTTTTATGTACGAGCTTTTTCTGTTTACGTTTGATCTAAAATATCCAAATAAATTGCATTTAAAATGCATACTTTACCGAAATTTTAACTCTTTTAATTTTCGAAATTGGGTGGCAGTCGGGGTGGTGGTGGTGCATGCGGGTTTATCAGCTGTGAGTGACTGTGCGATGGTGAGGAAAGTGAAGGTAACGAATGGAATGCAGGAGCTTAGAACTGAGGAAGACAGCTTAGAACTGAGGCAGGTAGGCAGTTGGTAGGATCAGCGGGGGGCACTTGACATTTTGGCTTTGGGAATCAAATTTGCATGCTAAGTACTTAAGTCACTAACGTTTGTTGTTTTAATTTGTTAGGTACGCGCGGCTGCTCTCTAGGGAAGATCAACTTAGCAATTGTATTAGCACTTGCAAAGTTGGTCTTCTCTTTGCCGGCTACCCCGGCCAGTTCTCCGAGTGCTACTTCCACCGTGAATAAGTAGAAGTACTTGTACTACATGTATAAGTACTTCTACTTAGGTGGAAGTGGCACTTGGGGAGCTGGCCGGGGTAGGGGGATTTTTTTTATTCAATTTCTCAATTCCCATGGGAATTGAATTTTTAATTAAAAAGGGGTCACAAGTAAATTTTGTAAACAATTTATTGAAAAAATTTGTAAAGATTACATACAATTTGAATAACAATAAAAAGAGATTAACTACCACACATTGTACTTATTAAAATAACAACAGAAGAAAACAGAACATGGCAGAGAGAACAATAACACAAGTGAATGAACAAAGTCCTAAAAAACTTGGGTCTTTTCAACGTAAGTAAATGTTTATACTTCAAAATATATTATAACAATGAAACAACTTGAAGTGATAAATTTTGAGAGTTTTGCAAAGGTTTACCCAGCATATAACGAGTTGTTTCACAATTACAAAGAAAAACATGTGGCTCAAAACATGCAACTGATAGAGATGACGAGAAGGCTTAACAAGTCTAAGTAGAAAGGTTTTCAAAAGTTAGTCACATTTTTATAACCATATGTAACTACCCTGTCAACTCTCCCAGTGGGAAGAACCGGAGTACCCGGAGAAAACCCACGAGTTTTGGCGGAGCGTTGACCAACGCTTTTTCAAATACAGCCAGCCTCACAGAAGAAAGGTATTTTTGTCAAAAGAAAAATAGTATTTTTAATCAATTGTGCTTTTATAAGTCAGAAAAAATACATGCACGAATTACCAACGAATTTTGATGGCTTTGAGACATGTAACGTGGGCACATAATTCTTCCTAAAAATACTTTTTTGTACTCGAAACAACCCTTCAAAACGTCGAAAAACAACGAAGAAACGATTTTTTTATAAATTCCAAATTGACCAAGCTGTAATGTTCGGAGCCACATTTTTCTTATTGCGTTTCTAACCTGACAATGTGAAATGCACTAAACATTGCTACCTTTATTTTTTTTAACAAAAAATTCAAAAATACATAGAATAAAAACCAAGCATTTTTAGAATATTGTGTGTAGCACGACATTTTTCAGAAACCAATCTCTTACACTTTTCTTTGCATAACAGTGCATGCGATCTATTTTTCGCAAAAAAATACAAAGAAAGTCTCAGACATCTCATTTTTCTGGTGGGCACAAGAACAGAAGCTTTTTGTTCAAATTGTGATAATTTATTTGAGATAACTTTGGGCAAAATTCTATTTTTCATTGAAAACAGCCGAAAAATCAATGCTTTGGCTTTGCCCAGCAACTAATGAAGTCACTCGATAGTGAAGTTGCTTTATATACAATTGATAGTTTCAGTGTTAAAGAGACCAAAATAAAAGTAGAAATACATAACTTAGATTGATCTTGGATTGAAAAGTAAAAAATTTATTCGAAGAATCAATTTAAATTTAGTCTTTTTGGAAGGTACCATTGTCAGGTTAGGAACATATCTCTTTGAAGTATAAATTCATCTTTACTTACTTGTTGAAAAGACTATATTCAAGAGCCATGTAAACCTGTTTTCTTATATTATTATTACCACGCAAGTATTACAAAGTGGAATATTTGAAATGTAAACTTGAACTGAAGCAAAGGAAATGCACATACAAATTCAGAAATATTTCAATTGCCAAAATACAAATTCACCACAACCAAACAATATAAAAAGTTCCAGTAGGCAATATGTTGTAATTTTAATTAAGAAACTTATAAAGTAATAAATCATACAGGAAACACAAAAGAAATCATTTTCTCATCTTACAGAATCGGTATTTTCAAAATCACTTTGCTATAGATCTGATGTATAAAATTGACGAGTTTCACAAGCCATTTACAACATTCGCATCTGTGTATGTCAGATATCTCGCCTTCAGCTTGGGTTTGTATATCCGATACAACCCGGTCACTTGTATTGTAAATAGTACAAATCAAAATTGTTATCAAATCAAAGTCTCAAACTAATTTAAATTATTCTACTCCATATAATGCCAGACAGTTTTACTTTTTCTCAGGAAAGACCTTATGTTCAACAAGGTAAATTTGGCATGTTAATTAAGAAGTCTGTAAAATTTGAAATTGCATAGTATCAACTAAAAGCTTCATGTGACTTAAAACTTTTTCAAGTCGATGTAATACGAAGAACTCTGGTAAAGTATTTACTGTATCCAGGCATCAATAGAAAACTTTTAAAATTAAAAATTGTAGTTACTTATACTTATTATTGGCCAACATCTGTACTGCTTGTTTATCTAGAAAATCTGGCATACTGTCAATTTTTTTAGTCCAAGGAAACTTTTTTACTCTTAAATTCTTACATCCGCCACATCTTTTCTTTGCTAATAAAAAGAGCCCACAGAATTTATTTGGCAAGTTGTGGTTTTCTTTTTCATTTAAGATATGTAATTAATTGATAAAGTTAAAGAACAACTGCATCAGTTCATCTCAATTCCAAACAAGTTCCACTTTGTAAACAAAAGACAATATGCTAGCTTATTTTGTCCTTAATAAGTAGTTCATCTTAAAGTTTGAAAGTCAACATTCTAGTACAAAATCACAAAGTCTGTATCTAAGATAAATTACCAGTAGTATAAAATATTACAAAGTATTTTTTTAACTTTAAAGGGTCCAATATAACATTGAGAACTATTGTGATTTTCAAATGAACTTTCCAAACTTTCAAATGAACACTCAAAGCCAGCTTAAACAAAAGATGATTGAGATAGTAAACCAGGAAATAACATAGGTGTTGTAATTTTTTATCAAAAATATGATATAGTGCATATAACAGAAACATTTCAATTAAAAAGTAGAAATATATTTCCTGTGGTTAGTTTTAATTGCTATATATATTGAAATTTTAGTATAATAATGGATGTTTTTGTTTCTGGCAAAGTCACCTCAATCTCCTTATGTTTAACCAACATTACAAAGTCAAATAATGACAAACACGAATGATTAAACACAAATTTATATTTTAATGGGTAAAAATAAATATGTCCAAATTAGTATAATCATGCATATAGGTCTAGTAGGGTACCAATTTTTAGAAACAGAATTGTGTTGTTTAGAGGCATAACATATAAAATTGCTAGATTTGATATTTCAGTTTTTTAAGAAAGCCTTTTGTATGTGTTTTCATGAACTCTTGGGCCATAATTCAATTGATTTGAACCAAATAAGATTCTAACTTTCTTTTAAAACACAGTTCATCATTATTTGACTTTTTCTAAGATTAAAATGCTTCTGGAGCACATGAGATTCCACGGTATGTGTACCCACAAAATAATCGTCAAATTAGGTGAGAATGAAACCGTCATGTCCAAAATTATACTGTCCCAAATTGTCCCATATTCAATATTGTACATGCAATATTCCAATACCTTTAACAATTTCATTTTTCATAATCTGCCAGTTGTTGAGAGGAGGTTAAGCATTTTGTCGATCTACAAACAAATTTCAAAGAATTCTATTGAAGATAGATAACTGAAATGGTAAACAAACTGCAAAAGATAACAATGCAAGTGGTTGTGTAAAAACTAAAGACCACGTAAAGTCGGCCATTCTGTACAGTGTTTGGATTTGACAGTTTGAATTTTAATTGCCTCAAGAAAAGTCTAAAAGGCATTAAAAACATAACATTCCTTGTTCTTTTTTAAAGGAGCAGTGTCACCGTTTCACGCATATTTTACTTCTTTATTTTCTTGCTATTTTACGAATTTCTTGTAGATTCAGCTTGATTAAAGCACATAAATTGCATTATTTTTACCTTCTTCTGTATTCAAGAGACAACATATGTGCGGCGAAATCACTGCAATTCCAACGGTTACATCCCGCCTCCATTTTTGCATTCTCCATGCTTTAAATACATTGTACACCAAATAAATTCTTTTACGTTGATTTTCGCATAATTTCCTTCGACCATTGTTATTCCGTTGCTTTTTTATCATCCGGAAATATCGAATTTCAGACCATGATCGCCCTCCTTTGAAGACGCCATCTTGGATTCCGAACTTGAAAACGTTGGCCCAACGCTATCAAATTACACTATGCGCAGAACAAGATGCGCAGATGGTGACACTGCTCCTTTAACCTCCCGACCTTGCACGACTCCCACATCCTGCTCCGTCTCCTCCTATCCACCTCCCACCCTCAAGGCCCTGTCACACGGTGCAATTTTTCTTGCACTTGTAACTGCTCCGTCTCCTTCTCTATCCACCTCTTACCCTTAAGGCCCTGTCACACGGTGCACTTTTCCTTGCATTCACCGTAGCAAAAAAGATGGCGACATGTCGATTTTACCAGAATGCATTGCAGGTATCAAGAAAGAATACGTGGGAAAAGATGACAAGAAACAAAGCTGCTGGATTGAAATTTTAACACAAGTGTGAAAATAACCTATTGTCTTCTGTCTGTTCTTTAAAAGACGTTAATTTGCCTTTTTAAACAATTTCAGACTACCATGCACTCTGGTAAAATCGACATTTGCCATCTTTTTTGCTACAGGGAAAATCTACTCTTAAGTAAATTTGTGACAAATGTTTGGTACGTTAAAAAACCCCAGCAAACTGTGATGGAAACTTGCATTTGCCAATTTTACATCTCCCAATAGTAGAATTGCATTTCAAGTTGCAAGAAAAATTGCATTGTGACAGGACCTTTATTCTCCAGTGTTCCCGCCAACCTGCTCCCACCATTAGATGGAAAGTCCTTTTTTCACTACATTTTAGTAATTAGGCTACCCCCCTCCTCTCACAAGTCTGTAATCGCCTGACGAAATCAATTGGTCGACAGTCCAAGGCATGTTTTGTAATCGAAATTCACAAAATTAAAATTAAATTGCCTTTTTACTCCGCCTGCCGTAGGCGAGGCGGAGTTTTAAATTCGCCCGGTTTCTGTTTTTTTTTTTCGGTGTCAGAAGTCGGTGCCGCCGCTAATGGGTGATACCGCTGGGCACAAGCCGCGTGAGCCGACCTAAACACGTCGTTTAAACTCAATTTCCAGCGGAATATGTCAACAAAACACGCATTTTAACATGTATGCTAGAACATCTAAACCGCAAGAAGGTTTTACGTGCAAAAATTCTCATGCAAAATGTTTTAAAACGACAAATTCCACCGCGAAACTTTACCGAGGAGCGATGAGAGCGTGCTTCCGTCATTTTCTGTTGTATTCCTACTTTTAAGGAAATTTAGAAATTTCTACACAAGAATCAAACGCAAATTCTACTGAAATATCTACATACAAAACACAAGTTTTAACATGTAATAGTCAACAAAAAGGGACAGGAAGGTTCTTTATCAAAAAATTGCTCCAGAAATGTTTTAAAACGGCAAATAAAAGGTAAGAGACATTTTACATTCCAATTCCAGAAATACATATGTTAGTCTAAAGTTCCCAACAAATTATATCGTGGAGACTTCAGACTTAATAGCTTAGTCTAATTTTTAATTTTTGTTGTTTTTATGAGCGATTTTAATACTTGTTTTGTTAGAACGTCACGTTGAATAGTTGACTCAGAGAAAGGATTTCAAATTGGATATCACAGAAAATACAGATCACAGAAATACTTTTAAGTCAATTACTGTAAAGATTGTTGCTATAATTATTAAAATAGCAAGAAAAAAACTCAAAAATGCAAAATAAAAAAAAGAACAAAATTTAACTTAAATTTAGTAAAATTTCAACTGGCACTTTCTTAATTTGCCAAAACTTTATCAGACACCCTGCCTATATACCAATGTTTTAACTGACACCTGAAGCTTTCTGGAAGTAAATACTTTGTCAGCATGTCGAAAGTCTAACTGACAACTTGTGGGCATGTACAGGTCAAAGTCTAACCGACATCTTGTCAACAAGCCAAAAGCCTAACTGATATCTTTTCAACAAGTGAAAAGCCTTACCGACATCTTGTCAACAAGCCAAAAGCCTTACCGGCATCTTGTCAACAAGCCAAAAGCCTAACCAACATCTTTTCAACAAGCCAAAAGCCTAACTGACATCTTGTCAACAAGCCAAAAACCTAACCGACATCTTGTCAACATGCCAAAAATCTAACTAGGAGCATATCAACATGTCAAAAGTCCATTTCAAAGCTTGTCCACATATCAAAAGACTAACTCAGATCTTATCAACATGTCAAAAGTCTGCTCGAAAACTTGTCAACTAGTCAAAATCCTTACCAACATTTTATAAACATGCCAAATATTTACCTGACACCTTATCAACACATCAAATATCTAATTCAAAGCTGGTCAATATATCAAAAGGCTAGCCAACATTTTCCCAACAAATTATATCGTGGAGACTTCAGGCAGTGTGCTACAGAATAGATTTAATAAATTGATGGATTTAATAGACTGATGTATTGTATACACTTTTAGTAAAATTTTCTTTACTTGCAAAATAAAACAGCTATTTGTTGGTGGCATTATGGCAAAAGAATCTTGTTTAACATATGTACTATTAAAGTCTTTAATCTAAATTAAATTCTAAAAAATGCAATCCTACTAGGACTCTGGACAGAGTGCCTGGCAGGTCACTCAGACATTGATTTTTGGTTATCTTAGTGATTGCATAAGATGTGCTAGCAATGTCTTAAAATGCCTTGGAAGGTACCGTAATAATAATTGATTTAAAAAGGAATTAGTTGGACAGAACAGAAATAAGTGAATGTACCCCACCCCCAATGAACTCTCTAGTTACAGCCCTGCCTGGCCTTGTGCCCATTTTCGTTTGGCAGGCGGAGTGAACGCGCCTTAGCAGGCGTCTTGTTGGATTTAAAAAGCTATGGCTATCAAATAGCACTTTAATTACAAATTCTTCATTGCTAATACACATAGTTAAACAAATAATATAAATAAAGTTAAATTTGCCATATAACTAGTCTAGTTTTTTCTTAAAAGTTCAAAATAGGAAAAGACAAAAGCTCTTGTCAATTCCCCTGTGTATGTCCTCATTTTTTCCTCACGTTTCCCTAACTCGTCAATTAGTTTAGCAAACCATTCAGAATTGATCATATTGGGGTCAAGATCTTCAAATTTAGCACCGAAAACTGTCTCAAGGTCATTCTTGAGAAATACTCTTAAAGCTCGTTTCCTAAATGCAATCGTTCTCCGCCGTAATTCCGCCATTTTCTTCTCATAGTCATCATCAGCAGGTACTTTGTAGCCTGCGTGCAGCCCGACTTTCACCTTGGAGCCCGCCGATTGTCGGGATGTTATAGGAGCCGGTCGTGTCACCTTCGTCGGCTGTTGAGGTACGAGCTTTGCTAATTTTGCGCCCGCAGTGATGCGCTTGGTCGCTTTACGGTTGCTGGTAATGGTCAGGCCGTTATTCAAACAGTTACCAAGTGGTGATGTTGAAGATCTAGTCTGGAAGCTGTCTTTAGTGCGCTTTGCATAGCACGACCTGTTGTGAGCTCTTTTGTTATAATATTCTAACAATGAACAAGAATGTTTCCACTATAAATAACCAGGTGTTATGGGGAACAATTAAGGTTTCAAAAATGAGGACTGGGTTCGAGTGACATTGAGAAGACTCCTAAGTGAGAATCGTACCCGTGACCTTAGAGGTGATTGGGAACGTTAGCATAAAAAAATTATGAAGTGAAGCATAATAATACCATAATTCGCTTGAATTAACTTTGAATTAAACTTTTGGTGGAAATCATATGTAATTATTTGTCTGTACTGTTCCGTATAGTGTGGTCAGCACTGGTAGTGCGTTGTCGGTATCAACAATGATCTATTTCAAAAGTTACAAAAGCATGAAACAATAAACAGAAAATCTCTTGGCAAACGGAACTTACCGGGATTAAACTTGATCTCTTCATTCACACCACTGTCCAGTTTCATATCACGATCTTCCGTTGCATAATTTGAATCAACAACCTCCAATCCTTCGTGAACTAATTCCCCCCCATCTTCTGGTCCAAAGTCATCCGCTGGACTGTTTGCATGCCCTCGTGAAATTAAACTCCTTCCATTTTTCTCAAAACTATTTCCTCGAAGTTCACGTGAGAATTTCCTCCGGTATTTTCGAAATTGTTCGTCGATGTCAACGAACTCCGCAATTGGGGTTGACCTAGAACTTCTCCCACCAAAAATCTCATCCCCACAATTTTCCTTTACATTCAAAACCGGTTTAACAGGTTTGCTCGAATCGAACTCTTTGCACAGTCGCCTTCCCGTCGGTTTCCGATCATGGTTAAGAAGCTTCGTTAGCAAATCACATTTTGTGATACTGATGGGAATTAATCGACCGTACACACTTCGATTAACTTCGGAACAAAAGCTCGGGATTTGGGCGGCCTGTGTCCACAATGCTAGACATTCTCGGCAGTGAAATATTGGAATGCATATTAGGCCTGGGAACCAATTTTGCTTCACAATCTAGAAGGTTGTATTAGTTGTTGAGAGTTTTATTTATGTCAAAAAATAATGTCAAAAATATCTTCAATACCCAGAAAGAATCAAGTAAAATAATTAAAGATTTGGAATGACGGAAAGGATTGCTTGTTACAAGACAGATTGTAATGATCATAATGCTCAAGACAAAATCGTCGCCAGCAGAAAATTGAGCCCGCAAGGTGCAAAAGTAGTCCTTAAATTAACAAGCACATTTTGTATCTTATACGGGTGCTAAAACTTAAACGAATGACTGGACAACCTTAAGTGCATCCTACCTTGACTGGAAAGCCCATTTTATGAATTTTCAAAACTTCTTCAAAATTGCTTTGGAGTTTTTTATCGTCAACAAAATCGTGCAGGTTAATGAAATCCAACAGCGGATCACAACTGACTGCAGTAAGAAACTAGAAAATACAGGAATAAAACCATTCAAGCCATTTTGCTCCATCGATTATGATTCTGAAAAAATGTGTCATGTACACTTTAAGGGAGCATTGCATGTCTAGCCATTCTGAGGAATTCTTACCCATACGCTTTCAAATTTACGTGAATTCAATTCGAGCGGGCTTTGCACTCATTTTAACATATTAAACCGTTTTCCACTTCAACCACTGATATAGCAGCGAAACGTAGCGTAATTTACTGTGCCCATATCGTTGGTTTTTCCTGAGTTTTCACGAAACAATGAAATACGGAGTGAAAAACAGGCTTTAACCAGCGCAACGAGTGTAACGTGTTAAGTACCAATCCGCTCTTTCGCAACAAAAAACGTCCGTGTGAAAAACAACAGTGTAAAATGCTCTTACTTTTTTATTTTCGTTTCCATTTCTTTTCCATTGCTGTTTTAATGGAGATCTTCTTCCATGATATCCATATCTCTCTGATGCTCTTGTTCTGTTGGCACTCTATAAAATGTGCTGGATATACAAACGGGCCTCAGGATATAACATAGTAGTCTTTTGAAATTACACACCTCGATATCCACGGCGAGCGAAGATCCTCGCATACCTCCCTGGGAATCATAGATCTTTTAGAGAATTATAGGTTCTCTCATACTTACCTGCGTTTTTAATCCGTTCTTTTGATTGTCACAAACGAATGGACTAAAAATGCAAGTGCTGATGTTTCTGATGCTATTAATGAATAAAACATCTGTGATATGGCCTGATACGCTTTACTTTGGAACCCTGTAAGTTCGCTTTAAGGACTTTCTAGGACTTTGTATTCACATACTTTAAAAAAAAGTTTTTTAGCAAAACATTCTGGAGATTCATGGCTTCGTTTATCCCTAGAAAAGTTAGACATTTCCGTTCTTGTTTAAAATATGTCATTAGGAACTCCCGGAATACATTTAAAATGAAGTTACAGCTATATAGGGTTCCGAAGTAAATCGTGACAATAGGGAAGCTTCACTAGCAACTCATTTAGAATTTAGAAATACATCTTTAAACATATTAATGTAACACAGTCGATGTTTACATAAAAAATGCCTTTCAAAAACACTCACCTCGTAAGAAGAAAACAGATCCAAACTTTTCCAAGATGATATGGTTAAGGCCGACATGAGGAAATCATAAATTTCACAAAGAAATAAATACAAGTTTTTCAAATGTGCACACAATTGTGACGTCGTTTATTGATGCGCACGCGAGATAGACAAGAAAGTCATGCAAGTCCCCTTTATGACGCAAGCAAACGCAAGCATAGGGGCAAGCATAAAATAACAGAAAACGCGAATATAAAGTCGATCGTATGGCATAAGATTGTTTATTGTGTACATTATTTGACCATGAAAATATCGTATGATTTTATATCGTATGAAAACATCGTTTCATCGCCACTATAGTTTTACTCTATGCCGCTTGTAGACAGTGGCGACGTTAGCCCGACAATTTGGTCATGCTATGCAAATTTTCAATCATTATCGTTATTCATGTCTTTAGAAATTAATCGTTTTCATGGCTATAAAGACGGAAATATTTGCATAGCATGAGAAAATCAGGCTGGCTTCGCTAATACTGGCAGACACCTGGAAAGCTTGCTGCGACGCTATGTTGCACAGCTTGGTTGCAGCATAGGCAGCCCAGGAACGCGGTGTTCGCGTTCCTGGGCTGCCTATGGTTGCAGGCTTGGTTGTCATAGATTGTACACGCGATGTTGGTTTGTTCGTTTATACGTACAACGAAATAATCAGAAACACAAACGGACAGTTGGTACAGAACTAGACAGAAAAAGAACAGTGGTGCCTTTCCAGTCTTACGCTTAGTAGAAGTTTTACCACAAGGTTAGTGTCTAAAGGCGGCATTAACAGCTGGTACAAAAAGTAAGGAAGAGAACGTACATGTATTGGAGAAAGCGGGTTTGTGACCCATGAAAACTGTACACCTTATCTAGCACACGTACTGAGGAAGCAAGACATGAAAGACTACTGTAGAATGGAGCTATGCCGAGCAGACCTCCTGACTATTAAACTACCAGTTAAGCAGTGCAATACCGTCGAGGGGAAAGAACAAAACGAGCGGTGGAAAGATGTTACTGGCGAAACAGCGAAAGAGATACCAAAAAGTCGAAAGCCTTTCGAAGATGCCATCGCCGAGAAACAAAATAAACTAAGATCATTAGAAAATTTTAGCAACGCTTTCTAAAACAACAAAAGCATCCACCTTAGAGATTTGCTTACACGATCCTACAATGTTATGGCCGTGCGAGAGACCCACACCCGGTTTAAAGAGAAATACATCGTGTTGCTGGCAACAGATCCAAAAGGAACGCTGGGACTGTGACTGTGTTATTCACACATGGAAACTTACTTGCGAGAAAACCTAACGGATGAAGAGAAGGAAAAAATACGAGATCCTAAGCACAACTACCTCACCCTCTTCGAGAAGCCACTGGCTGTTCTCAGTATTACTGGATGGGGTCGCTCGCCGTAAAGAAACGTTGTCCATTGTAATCTTACTTTGGTCGCAGAAATGGAAATAGATTCCTCAAAAAGCCTACGGGGACAAGTAACGGAAGAAATACAAGAGGAAACGTTAAAAATGCCTTGCGCACATTCGAGCTGTCTGTGGAATCGCTACCTGCACTAACAAGAGAAGAAATGGTTCCTTACAAATAAATGAGAAATTTGGCCGACTCCTGGACTTGGTTTGATGAACACCGTTGATGCAATCGGAAACATCGACCATTATGGGCAGCGAAATTTTGTTTAAACTTCATCTATAGTGTTTATACAGCTCAATTCAAAATAGTTGTCTGGGCAAAAGTTCTAAGACGTATGCGAATGACAACAAGACTTGACTCAACAGACTTGTTGCAACTTGATGAAACTGACATGACAAGTTTGTTGCAAGCCTGTGCATGTATTTGCAGCTCATGTAACACTGAATCCGTAGACAAGTCAGTTTTAGATAATTTTTTATGAAACAAACATTAACTATACGCTACTACAGATATTAGCATAGATGAAACTATACGCTACTACAGATATATTAGCATATATGAAATTCTACGCTACTAGAGAAATATTAGCATATATGAAACTATACGCTGCTACAGATATATTAGCATATATGAAACTATACGCTACGACAGATATATTACCATACAGCTAATTCCAATTAAGGTTGACATTGACAATAGTCAAATGTGCAATATGATCGATCGAGTGCCAAAAGAAGGATTCTTTACATGCGAATGTAAAAGATATCATTATATAGATCCTATATTTATAATCCAGCAAGGCTGCTGTGTTGATCTTATTTAAAACTATATTATTACCATCGTTTTTCATGCTCATGCATATTGCACATTTGCCATTTGACTATTGTTGATGTCAACCTTATTTGAATTAGCTGTATATGAAACTATACGCTACCACAAATATATAAGTATATATGAAACTATTTTAATAGTGCGGTATTTTCGCTATGTCTAATCCTTACCTAATTGCTATCACATAACGATTTAAAAGTATAACATTAATGTTAGTTGCACAAGAATTAATGTAATGCACGAGCAACAAGCACCAAAGTCACAACAAAATACAACTGCTGCTTCGAGACAGCTCTCTCATAGGTTGGTCGTAATACTTTTGTCGCCAAATTGGTTCATAAAGCATGATCTTGGCGACTTGAATATTTCTGCCAGACATCATAACACTGGACGTCGCCACGACTGTCGTCTTTGCGGCCGAGAGTTCCACGAACTCGTTGTTGGAGCCCCTCAAGTCGCTGACTTGAAAGATGCACTTCCCTTCCAAAATCTCCGGGGAGAGAAGCCGACAGAAGTCGAGCAGGTGCTTTGTCATCGTACCATTCAGAGCGTCGTGGTTCTTGAAGTTTGTAAACTCTCGAGGCAGTTCATCCAGCTTTAATACCTTATTAAAAGAAGCACACACCTCAGTAAACCTCAGTAATATTTAGCAAGAAAAACCATGCAGTGTGAAACATACTTGCAAGTATATAAATACATCTCATTTAACTACGTCGCTAATGCATGCAAGTCTTACCGTGGCCATGCAGTCCAGATAGTACATCAGTTTCGCTTTGGGACTGTTGGGAACAGTGACAGTCGTTCCTGTCATTTTCACATCAAGTTCGTTCCTTTGAAAAGCAACAGCCATTGTGATTTTCGAGCATAAGAAAACTTCAGAAATGTATGTTGCTCGTTGACGTATCGCGATTAGTAAATTACAATCTATACGACTTTTACTTTCGATACGTGAAAGTGGTCATGAAAAACTTGTGGAAACAAGGAGCTTGACCTGTTGGGAGAATTTTACCAAAAGATCGCGCTTTGTTTGTTAGCAGCCAGGAGACCTGTCTTGGATGAATAAACGATCGAAAATGATCAAAAAGCAGTTTCTCATATGGATTCAAACAAATACACGTGTCTGGTATGAATAACATAGAAATCCGGCAATCAGTACTGTATCACAGGTTTTGCAAGCCTAAAACTCATGTTTCGGTGAATTCTGCAAAACATTTTATGTACTAAAGATCTCTTAAATTCAATAATATTAAAATATACCGTGTATTTGCATTAGATCTTTCAAATAATGTACTTTTTATGCTCACGATAAAAGTGAAAGAAAGAAAGTTTCCTGGAAGAAACTCCAGTTCCTAGTACAATGCTTTCTTCGAAGACGAAGAAAGAAACCCAAAAATACTTGAAATGTTCTGATTTTCTCTGTGTATATAAAATAACGCAAACATAAAATATCTTTTCCTCTGCACAAATTCTTTTAATCTATAAATCAAAACATTTCCCTTGTCTTTCCGATATATTTTTTTCTCCCAGGTTTAGGAATTATATACAATGGTTCTTATCCCTGCATGAGCGTCTTCACAATTTGACCTCAGTCCCGGAGGAGTAGCCAAGGCAAAATTCAATAAATTTCTGTGAATAAAAAAAACGAAAGGTATAGCGAAAGTTGATTTTCACCTTGTCGCAAAAACTTGCGAATTCTGTGTCGATTTGAAACCATTTCTACAATATGAGTTTGTATTTTAAACAATTTAATGTAATTTTAAAAATTGCAGGAGGTATAAAAACGAATTCTGGAATTCTACGAAAAGCGAATATAGTTTCATCTTGGTCTCTAAGAAAAAAGCGTAACATGTTGCACAAATTGTCTTCCTGTCAGTCAATTACGTTGCATGCATGTTTTCTTTTAAACTTAAGTCAGGCTTAACCAGTCTCAAATTAAAACTATTTTTTCCATTTCTAAACTGTTGATAATTTCATCGAATCCACAGGTTCGATGCATTGATATTTTCTAGAATTTGCACAAAATTTTGTCCAACCTCAAGACAACAAGTCTGCATAGCCCTACTGATGAAACTTGATCAACAAACAATCCTAAGACTCGATCAAAACTGCACCCAATTTAGATCTTGAATGAGTTTATTCAAAGTTTGATTATATCTAAATTATATTAGATAAATACATACAATCGTGATACATATATGGTATATATATGGTTGTATCTGTATATAAACTCGAGCTGAAGGCGAGAGTTGTATATCTGATACAACACGGACGCAAATGCTGTAAATGGCTTGTGAAAGTCGCCAATTTTATGGATCTATTAGCGAAGTCATTTTGAGAATGCATCTTATGTAAGACAATAAAATCAAAGTTAAAGTTTACAGAGGCCAGTAGGAAGAATAGAACATTGTAGTTGGTGTTAGCCTCTCTAACTAAAGTTCATGTCATGCAAATCAAGAGAAATCTCTATCACAGATACAGACTCCTCTACTCTCATGATTTCTTTGGTGTTGTCGCGTAAAGGCACGTTTACACGACGCGACATGTCGCATGCGATTGTCATTCTGGCGTATGAAAACGACTGCCGAAGCCATTATTTCTGCTTATTAGCTACAGCCTACAACAAAGTGTGACATCTTTACACAAACATTTACTCAATTCCATACGCCAAAATCAGAGTCGCATGCGACATGTCGCATCGTGTAAACCGGCCTTAATGCAAACTAGCATATTATTATATTGGCGGTAACAGTTCTAAGAAATTTTTCTCCAAATGCTAGAAGTCACACTCTGTCCGGCAACTCCTCCAAATGTAAACTTAGGACTCGGTAATTCTTTGATCAATTCAAAATCTAAAAATCAACAAAATTTACCACTCTCGCGGATTTTCAAACCGTGTGCATCCTTAGAAACGACGTATATAGCACAGACAATTTCGTTTGCAATGAACGCCACAAACTTGACGCAACATTTTACCGGCTTCATCAAGTTCACTCAAGTCTAAGAAAATCAGACTTGATACAACTTTATGTTATAAATTGCCCAATTGCTGCGAGTTGTTGAAAAAACTTGAAAAGTCTTGACAATCAACTTGCGTCAATTAGCCTGTTGACAACTTGCAGCAGACTTTTTGTCATTAATGCAGAACAAGTAATGCGATCCTGATATCTGCTTGATGAAAGCAATCAGCGCAGCAAGCCTGCAGCAGAGTTGCTGCAACTTCTGCGTTTCTGAATGTGTGGTTATCATAAAGTTAACATACACTCTAAATATACATTGCTGAGAAAAATGCAGCAAATTATTCTGTAAAAGTTGTGCTCAACGCAAAATTTCCACCAACAAATGTTCCTACCTGATTTGAAGAATTCCTTCAGTTCGTCAAGCGTCCAGTTGCATGAACACAACGCAAATATACCGTTCGTGTTTAAGAGTTGGCAAAGAGAAGTTTTGTACAGTTCTCTGCAATGTTTTGAATTTTCAGGATTTAAACTGATTGCATCGTACGTTCCTTTGTCGACACACGCATCAAAGTGTCTTCCACTCAATTCCGTGTTTTCCAAATCCAGAATATTGATAACCTAAGTCGGAATAAAATAAACTGATTTATCATCACTCTATGATCTAATTTATTATCTATTTCATTTGTTATCTAACGACTGTCTGTTTAGAGTCCAAGATGACTTCTTCTGGCCGATGTGATTGAGTGAATTCGATACTATTACAAAAGCAACCTAATATCTGTTCTATACTTTAGTTTGTTCCCATATTCATTCACATACGTGAGAAGGAGAAAATCCCCGATTCTTACGACAACTGTGAACCAGGCTTCAATTATGAGTTTATTTACGAAGAAGTTTTCAATATACATGGAGTTTAAAATTTAAGTTTCCTGTAAATCAACGCGTTTCACGGATTAAGACTCCTTCACAGCCATGATTTCATGAATTTATAAATTTCGTAATTTCTTACATTTCAGCGTAACAGCGAAAAGAACTTTACTTTTTTGGTTTGCTGGCTGCTTATAAATGAATACAAAACAGAGTTTGAACTCATAAATGCCTACCAACTTCCCAGCGAATGGGCTTTGCACGCGAGACGTTGATTTTTGTTTTATCGTTTCTGGTGGTGAAAGGACCTATATCTTTTGTGAACTTTCAATTCAGAAAATGTTCAAAAGATGCAAAATTTAGGCAATGTTCAAATCTGCGGAAACATCCTTTGTTATGAGCAGAACCTATCCACAGAACAGACTTCAAGCATCTTCAAGCATCTTAAAGTTTAAGGCTCTTTTTCTTACCATATAATTGATTTCCACATTTTCCCGTTTTGCAATATTTCTGGCCAGTTCTATGGCTTGTGGTGAATAGTCACATCCAGTTAAGTTGACAAAACCAATTTTGGCCTGTTTAAAACAGCAAGCGCAGTTACTTATCCTGTTCTTTCTACTCCAAAGTTCAATGGATGTTCCTGATTAGACGTCTAAGGAAACCTCGACTTTTACTATAGAGTTACAAACCTATATAATCTACAATGGTTTACAATGCAGGACAATTCGAGAGATAAAAGCTTGGGGTTGTGTGGAGGTGGGTTCTATGTATGTGGGGGGGGGGGGGAAGACACTCAACATTTGCAACCCATTGGTATAGTCTATCTTGGAAAAACCAAGACTTCTCTCTAATTGATTGGAAACTGTGTGCACAATTATTAACATATTTGATATTGTCTGCAAATAAAAACCTAGCGCTTGGGGGTGAACAGAAAGCTGACAAGTTAAAAGTCCTCTTTATTGAATTGCCCAATGTCTACAACGTTAGCTTCATTACCATTTCAACGAGTGTCACTCCATTGCCACATCCAATATCCAGGATAGGGACATCCTTAACAACTGAACTATTTTTCTCCAACCATCCAACAAGCTTCTTCAATGTATGTTGACCAAACCTGACCAAACATTTAATTATCAGTCATTTAGACAAATCAAAAGCAGGTTTGCAAAAAGCATAATTACTTGATTATAGACGATCTAAATTGGGAAGTTTCGGGAGACCAAATAGGTAAATTCATATGCAAGCTGAAAAATAACTATAATGCATCTCCACAACTACAAACTAAAATTTTTCACAAAAAAACGCGTCATTTGGCAATTTCCACCAAGTTTCAATGAATTCCATAACAAATTGCACATTTTCAAAATTTCAGGTACAATTATTTAACAATTAGCAATGAGGAGAAAAGTTACAACAAGATGTATCTCCCAATAAGCTTTTCCAAATGCAATGAGACAAGTCCAAAGTTAGTTTATTCTTAAGAGACCAGCGGTAATGTGATGCGTAATAAATTTCAGCAGATTTCGATGCTAAATGCAAAGGTTCTGAATAAAGGCAGGTAGCGTATAGAAAGAGCCATTGATAGGCCAAATGGGTAAAATCATGGCGAAGCTGAAACATAACTATAATGCATTTCAAGAACTCCAAAGAAAGTTTTTCCACAAACAATGCGTCATTTGGACATTTCCACAAATTTAAAGGAATTCCATTACAAATTGCACATTTTCAAAATTTCAGGTATAATTATTTAACAATTAGCAATGAGGAGAAAAGTTGCAACAAGAGGTATTTCCCAATAAGCTTTTCCAAATGCAATGAGACAAGTCCAAAGTTAGTTTAATCTCAAGAGACTAGCGGTACAGTGATGCGTGGAAAATTTCAACTGATTTCCATGCAAAATGCAAAGGTTTTGAATAAAGACAGGCAGCACATAGAAAGAGCCATTAGTAGGCCAAATGGGTAAAATCGTGGCGAAGCTGAAACATAACTATAATGCATTTCCACAACTCCAAACTAAGTTTTTTCACAAACAATGCGTCATTTGGACACTTCCACCAAGTTTCAATGAATTCCATCACAAATTGCATATTTTCAAAATTTCAGGTACAATTATTTAACAATTAGCAATGAGGAGAAAAGTTACAACAAGAGGTATCTCCCAATAAGCTTTTCCAAATGCAATGAGACAAGTCCAAAGTTAGTTTACTCTTAAGAGACCAGCGCTACAGTGATGCGAGGAAAATTTCAGCTGATTTCGATGCAAAATGCAAAGGTTCTGAATAAAGGCAGGTTGCATATAGAAAGAGCCATTGATAGGCCAAATGGGTAAAATCATGGCGAAGCTGAAACATAACTATAACGCATTTCCAGAACTCCAAAGTAAGTTTTTTCACAAACAATGCGTCATTTGGACATTTTCACAAAATTTCAATGAATTCCATTACAAATTGCACATTTTCAAAATTTCAGGTAAAATTATTTAACAATTAGCAATGAAGAGAAAAGTTACAACAAGATGTATCTCCCAATAAGCTTTTCCAAATGCAATGAGACAAGTCCAAAGTTAGTTTATTCTTAAGAGACCAGCGCTACAGTGATGCGTGGAAAATTTCAGCTGATTTCGATGCAAAATGGAAAGGTTCTGAATAAAAACAGGTTGCACATAGAAAGAGCCATTGATAGGCCAAATGGGTAAAATCATGGCGAAGCTGAAACATAACTATAACGCATTTCCAGAACTCCAAAGTAAGTTTTTTCACAAACAATGCGTCATTTGGACATTTCCACCAAATTTCAATGAATTCCATTACAAATTGCACATTTTCAAAATTTCAGGTACAATTATTTAACAATTAGCAATGAAGAGAAAAGTTACAACAAGATGTATCTCCCAATAAGCTTTTCCAAATGCAATGAGACAAGTCCAAAGTTAGTTTATTCTTAAGAGACCAGCGCTACAGTGATGCGTGGAAAATTTCAGCTGATTTCGATGCAAAATGCAAAGGTTCTGAATAAAGGCAGGTTACATATAGAAAGAGCCATTGATAGGCCAAATGGGTAAAATCATGGCGAAGCTGAAACATAACTATAATGCATTTCCACAACTCCAAACTAAGTTTTTTCACAAACAATGCGTCATTTGGACACTTCCACCAAGTTTCAATGAATTCCATCACAAATTGCACATTTTCAAAATTTCAGGTACAATTATTTAACAATTAGCAATGGGGAGAAAAGTTACAACAAGAGGTATCTCCCAATAAGCTTTTCCAAATGCAATGAGACAAGTCCAAAGTTAGTTTATTCTTAAGAGACCAGCGCTACAGTGATGCGAGGAAAATTTCAGCTGATTTCGATGCAAAATGCAAAGGTTCTGAATAAAGGCAGGTTGCATATAGAAAGAGCCATTGATAGGCCAAATGGGTAAAATCATGGCGAAGCTGAAACATAACTATAACGCATTTCCAGAACTCCAAAGTAAGTTTTTTCACAAACAATGCGTCATTTGGACATTTTCACAAAATTTCAATGAATTCCATTACAAATTGCACATTTTCAAAATTTCAGGTAAAATTATTTAACAATTAGCAATGAAGAGAAAAGTTACAACAAGATGTATCTCCCAATAAGCTTTTCCAAATGCAATGAGACAAGTCCAAAGTTAGTTTATTCTTAAGAGACCAGCGGTACAGTGATGCGTGGAAAATTTCAGCTGATTTCGATGCAAAATGGAAAGGTTCTGAATAAAAACAGGTTGCACATAGAAAGAGCCATTGATAGGCCAAATGGGTAAAATCATGGCGAAGCTGAAACATAACTATAATGCATTTCCACAACTCCAAACTAAGTTTTTTCACAAACAATGCGTCATTTGGACACTTCCACCAAGTTTCAATGAATTCCATCACAAATTGCACATTTTCAAAATTTCAGGTACAATTATTTAACAATTAGCAATGAGGAGAAAAGTTACAACAAGAGGTATCTCCCAATAAGCTTTTCAGAATGCAATGAGACAAGTCCAAAGTTAGTTTATTCTTAAGAGACCAGCGCTACAGTGATGCGAGGAAAATTTCAGCTGATTTCGATGCAAAATGCAAAGGTTCTGAATAAAGGCAGGTTGCATATAGAAAGAGCCATTGATAGGCCAAATGGGTAAAATCATGGCGAAGCTGAAACATAACTATAACGCATTTCCAGAACTCCAAAGTAAGTTTTTTCACAAACAATGCGTCATTTGGACATTTTCACAAAATTTCAATGAATTCCATTACAAATTGCACATTTTCAAAATTTCAGGTAAAATTATTTAACAATTAGCAATGAAGAGAAAAGTTACAACAAGATGTATCTCCCAATAAGCTTTTCCAAATGCAATGAGACAAGTCCAAAGTTAGTTTATTCTTAAGAGACCAGCGGTACAGTGATGCGTGGAAAATTTCAGCTGATTTCGATGCAAAATGGAAAGGTTCTGAATAAAAACAGGTTGCACATAGAAAGAGCCATTGATAGGCCAAATGGGTAAAATCATGGCGAAGCTGAAACATAACTATAACTCATTTCCAGAACTCCAAAGTAAGTTTTTTCACAAACAATGCGTCATTTGGACATTTCCACCAAATTTCAATGAATTTCCATTACAAATTGCACATTTTCAAAATTTCAGGTACAATTATTTAACAATTAGCAATGAAGAGAAAAGTTACAACAAGATGTATCTCCCAATAAGCTTTTCCAAATGCAATGAGACAAGTCCAAAGTTAGTTTATTCTTAAGAGACCAGCGCTACAGTGATGCGTGGAAAATTTCAGCTGATTTCGATGCAAAATGCAAAGGTTCTGAATAAAGGCAGGTTACATATAGAAAGAGCCATTGATAGGCCAAATGGGTAAAATCATGGCGAAGCTGAAACATAACTATAATGCATTTCCACAACTCCAAACTAAGTTTTTTCACAAACAATGCGTCATTTGGACATTTCCACCAAATTTCAATGAATTCCATTACAAATTGCACATTTTCAAAATTTCAGGTACAATTATTTAACAATTAGCAATGAAGAGAAAAGTTACAACAAGATGTATCTCCCAATAATATTTTCCAAATGCAATGAGACAAGTCCAAAGTTAGTTTATTCTTAAGAGACAAGCGGTACAGTGATGCCTGGAAAATTTCAGCTGATTTCGATGCAAAATGCAAAGGTTCTGAATAAGGCAGGTTGGATATAGAAAGAGCTATTGATAGGCCAAATGGGTAAAATCATGGCGAAGCTGAAACACAACTATAATGCATTTCCAGAACTCCAAACTAAGTTTTTTCATAAAAAATGCGTCATTTGGACATTTCCACCAAATTTCAATGAATTCCATTACAAATTGCACATTTTCAAAATTTCAGGTACAATTATTTAACAATTAGCAATGAGGAGAAAAGTTACAAAAAGAGGTATCTCCCAATAAGCTTTTCCAAATGCAATGAGACAAGTCCAAAGTTAGTTTATTCTTAAGAGACCAGCGCTACAGTGATGCGAGGAAAATTTCAGCTGATTTCGATGCAAATTGCAAAGGTTCTGAATAAAGGCAGCTTGCATATAGAAACAGCTATTGACAGGCCAAATGGGTAAAATCATGGCGAAGCTGAAACATAACTATAATGCATTTCCACAACTCCAAAGTAAGTTTTTTCACAAACAATGCGTCATTTGGACATTTCCACCAAATTTCAATGAATTCCATTACAAATTGCACATTTTCAAAATTTCAGCTACAATTATTTAACAATTAGCAATGAGGAGAAAGTTACAACAAGAGGTATCTCCCAATAAGCTTTTCCAAATGCAATGAGACAAGTCCAAAGTTAGTTTATTCTTAAGAGACCAGCGCTACAGTGATGCGAGGAAAATTTCAGCTGATTTCGATGCAAATTGCAAAGGTTCTGAATAAAGGCAGCTTGCATATAGAAAGAGCTATTGACAGGCCAAATGGGTAAAATCATGGCGAAGCTGAAACATAACTATAATGCATTTCCACAACTCCAAAGTAAGTTTTTTCACAAACAATGCGTCATTTGGACATTTCCACCAAATTTCAATGAATTCCATTACAAATTGCACATTTTCAAAATTTCAGGTACAATTATTTAACAATTAGCAATGAGGAGAAAAGTTACAACAAGAGGTATCTCCCAATAAGCTTTTCCAAATGCAATGAGACAAGTCCAAAGTTAGTTTATTCTTAAGAGACCAGCGGTACAGTGATGCGAGGAAAATTTCAGCTGATTTCGATGCAAATTGCAAAGGTTCTGAATAAAGGCAGCTTGCATATAGAAACAGCTATTGACAGGCCAAATGGGTAAAATCATGGCGAAGCTGAAACATAACTATAATACATTTCCAGAACTCCAAACTAAGTTTTTTCACAAACAATGCGTCATTTGGACATTTCCACCAAATTTCAATGAATTCCATTACAAATTGCACATTTTCAAAATTTCAGGTACAATTATTTAACAATTAGCAATGAGGAGAAAAGTTACAACAAGAGGTATCTCCCAATAAGCTTTTCCAAAAGCAATGAGACAAGTCCAAAGTTAGTTTATTCTTAAGAGACCAGCGCTACAGTGATGCGTGGAAAATTTCAGCTGATTTCGATGCAAATTGGAAAGGTTCTGAATAAAGGCAGGTTGGATATAGAAAGAGCTATTGATAGGCCAAATGGGTAAAATCATGGCGAAGCTGAAACATAACTATAATGCATTTCTAGAACTCCAAAGTAAGTTTTTTCACAAACAATGCGTCATTTGGACATTTCCACCAAATTTCAATGAATTCCATTACAAATTGCACATTTTCAAAATTTCAGGTACAATTATTTAACAATTAGCAATGAGGAGAAAAGTTACAACAAGAGGTATCTCCCAATAAGCTTTTCCAAATGCAATGAGACAAGTCCAAAGTTAGTTTATTCTTAAGAGACCAGCGGTACAGTGATGCGAGGAAAATTTCAGCTGATTTCGATGCAAATTGCAAAGGTTCTGAATAAAGGCAGGTTGCATATAGAAAGAGCTATTGATAGGCCAAATGGGTAAAATCATGGCGAAGCTGAAACATAACTATAATGCATTTCCAGAACTCCAAACTAAGTTTTTTCACAAACAATGCGTCATTTGGACATTTCCACCAAATTTCAATGAATTCCATCACAAATTGCACATTTTCAAAATTTCAGGGACAATTATTTAACAATTAGCAATGAGGAGAAAAGTTAAAACAAGATGTATCTCCAAATAAGCTTTTCCAAATGCAATCAGACAAGTCCAAATTTAGTTTATTCTTAAGAGACTAGCGGTACAGTGATGCATGGAAAATTTCAGCTGATTTCGATGCAAAATGCAAAGGTTCTGAATAAAGGCAGCTTGCATATAGAAAGAGCTATTGATAGGCCAAATGGGTAAAATCATGGCGAAGCTGAAACATAACTATAATGCATTTCCAGAACTCCAAAGTAAGTTTTTTCACAAACAATGCGTCATTTGGACATTTCCACCAAATTTCAATGAATTCCATTACAAATTGCACATTTTCAAAATTTCAAGTACAATTATTTAACAATTAGCAATGAGGAGAAAAGTTACAACAAGAGGTATCTCCCAATAAGCTTTTCAAAATGCTATAAGACAAGTCCAAAGTTAGTTTATTCTTAAGAGACCAGCGCTACAGTGATGCGTGGAAAATTTCAGCTGATTTCGATGCAAATTGGAAAGGTTCTGAATAAAGGCAGGTTGGATACAGAAAGAGCTATTGATAGGCCAAATGGGTAAAATCATGGCGAAGCTGAAACATAACTATAATGCATTTCCAGAACTCCAAAGTAAGTTTTTTCACAAACAATGCGTCATTTGGACATTTCCACCAAATTTCAATGAATTCCATTACAAATTGCACATTTTAAAAATTTCAGGTACAATTATTCAACAATTAGCAATGAGGAGAAAAGTTACAACAAGATGTATCTCCCAATAAACTTTTCCAAATGCAATGAGACAAGTCCAAAGTTAGTTTATTCTTAAGAGACCAGCGCTATACAGTGATGCGTGGAAAATTTCAGCTGATTTCGATGAAAAATGCAAAGGTTCTGAATAAAGGCAGCTTGCATATAGAAAGAGCTATTGACAGGCCAAATTGGTAAAATCATGGCGAAGCTGAAACATCACTATAATGCATTTCCAGAACTCCAAACTAAGTTTTCTCACAAACAATGCGTCATTTGGACATCTCCACCAAATTTCAATGAATTCCATTACAAATTGCACATTTTCAAAATTTCAGGTACAATTATTTAACAATTAGCAATGAGGAGAAAAGTTACAACAAGAGGTATCTCCCAATAAGCTTTTCCAAAAGCAATGAGACAAGTCCAAAGTTAGTTTATTCTTAAGAGACCAGCGCTACAGTGATGCGTGGAAAATTTCAGCTGATTTCGATGCAAATTGGAAAGGTTCTGAATAAAGGCAGGTTGGATATAGAAAGAGCTATTCATAGGCCAAATGGGTAAAATCATGGCGAAGCTGAAACATAACTATAATGCATTTCCAGAACTCCAAAGTAAGTTTTTTCACAAACAATGCGTCATTTGGACATTTCCACCAAATTTCAATGAATTCCATTACAAATTGCACATTTTCAAAATTTCAGGTACAATTATTTAACAATTAGCAATGAGGAGAAAAGTTACAACAAGAGGTATCTCCCAATAAGCTTTTCCAAATGCAATGAGACAAGTCCAAAGTTAGTTTATTCTTAAGAGACCAGCGGTACAGTGATGCGAGGAAAATTTCAGCTGATTTCGATGCAAATTGCAAAGGTTCTGAATAAAGGCAGGTTGCATATAGAAAGAGCTATTGATAGGCCAAATGGGTAAAATCATTGCGAAGCTGAAACATAACTATAATGCATTTCCAGAACTCCAAACTAAGTTTTTTCACAAACAATGCGTCATTTGGACATTTCCACCAAATTTCAATGAATTCCATCACAAATTGCACATTTTCAAAATTTCAGGGACAATTATTTAACAATTAGCAATGAGGAGAAAAGTTAAAACAAGATGTATCTCCAAATAAGCTTTTCCAAATGCAATCAGACAAGTCCAAATTTAGTTTATTCTTAAGAGACTAGCGGTACAGTGATGCATGGAAAATTTCAGCTGATTTCGATGCAAAATGCAAAGGTTCTGAATAAAGGCAGCTTGCATATAGAAAGAGCTATTGATAGGCCAAATGGGTAAAATCATGGCGAAGCTGAAACATAACTATAATGCATTTCCAGAACTCCAAACTAAGTTTTTTCACAAACAATGCGTCATTTGGACATTTCCACCAAATTTCAATGAATTCCATTACAAATTGCACATTTTCAAAATTTCAAGTACAATTATTTAACAATTAGCAATGAGGAGAAAAGTTACAACAAGAGGTATCTCCCAATAAGCTTTTCAAAATGCTATAAGACAAGTCCAAAGTTAGTTTATTCTTAAGAGACCAGCGCTACAGTGATGCGTGGAAAATTTCAGCTGATTTCGATGCAAATTGGAAAGGTTCTGAATAAAGGCAGGTTGGATACAGAAAGAGCTATTGATAGGCCAAATGGGTAAAATCATGGCGAAGCTGAAACATAACTATAATGCATTTCCAGAACTCCAAAGTAAGTTTTTTCACAAACAATGCGTCATTTGGACATTTCCACCAAATTTCAATGAATTCCATTACAAATTGCACATTTTAAAAATTTCAGGTACAATTATTCAACAATTAGCAATGAGGAGAAAAGTTACAACAAGATGTATCTCCCAATAAACTTTTCCAAATGCAATGAGACAAGTCCAAAGTTAGTTTATTCTTAAGAGACCAGCGCTATACAGTGATGCGTGGAAAATTTCAGCTGATTTCGATGAAAAATGCAAAGGTTCTGAATAAAGGCAGCTTGCATATAGAAAGAGCTATTGACAGGCCAAATTGGTAAAATCATGGCGAAGCTGAAACATCACTATAATGCATTTCCAGAACTCCAAACTAAGTTTTCTCACAAACAATGCGTCATTTGGACATCTCCACCAAATTTCAATGAATTCCATTACAAATTGCACATTTTCAAAAATTCAAGTACAATTATTTAACAATTAGCAATGACGAGAAAAGTTACAACAAGAGGTATCTCCCAATAAGCTTTTCCAAATGCTATGAGACAAGTCCAAAGTTAGTTTATTCTTAAGAGACCAGCGGTACAGTGATGCGTGGAAAATTTCAGCTGATTTCGATGCAAAATGCAAAGGTTCTGAATAAAGGCAGCTTGCATATAGAAACAGCTATTGACAGGCCAAATTGGTAAAATCATGGCGAAGCTGAAACATCACTATAATGCATTTCCAGAACTCCAAACTAAGTTTTTTCACAAACAATGCGTCATTTGGACATTTCCACCAAATTTCAATGAATTCCATTACAAATTGCACATTTTCAAAATTTCAAGTACAATTATTTAACAATTAGCAATGACGAGAAAAGTTACAACAAGAGGTATCTCCCAATAAGCTTTTCCAAATGCTATGAGACAAGTCCAAAGTTAGTTTATTCTTAAGAGACCAGCGCTACAGTGATGCGTGGAAAATTTCAGCTGATTTCGATGCAAATTGGAAAGGTTCTGAATAAAGGCAGGTTGGATATAGAAAGAGCTATTGATAGGCCAAATGGGTAAAATCATGGCGAAGCTGAAACATAACTATAATGCATTTCCAGAACTCCAAACTAAGTTTTTTCACAAACAATGCGTCATTTGGACATTTCCACCAAATTTCAATGAATTCCATTACAAATTGCACATTTTCAAAATTTCAGGTACAATTATTTAACAATTAGCAATGAGGAGAAAAGTTACAACAAGAGGTATCTCCAAATAAGCTTTTCCAAATGCAATGAGACAAGTCCAAAGTTAGTTTATTCTTAAGAGACCAGCGCTATACAGTGATGCGTGGAAAATTTCAGCTGATTTCGATGCAAAATGCAAAGGTTCTGAATAAAGGCAGCTTGCATATAGAAAGAGCTATTGACAGGCCAAATTGGTAAAATCATAGCGAAGCTGAAACATCACTATAATGCATTTCCAGAACTCCAAACTAAGTTTTTTCACAAACAATGCGTCATTTGGACATTTCCACCAAATTTCAATGAATTCCATTACAAATTGCACATTTTCAAAATTTCAAGTACAATTATTTAACAATTAGCAATGACGAGAAAAGTTACAACAAGAGGTATCTCCCAATAAGCTTTTCCAAATGCTATGAGACAAGTCCAAAGTTAGTTTATTCTTAAGAGACCAGCGCTACAGTGATGCGTGGAAAATTTCAGCTGATTTCGATGCAAATTGGAAAGGTTCTGAATAAAGGCAGGTTGGATATAGAAAGAGCTATTGATAGGCCAAATGGGTAAAATCATGGCGAAGCTGAAACATAACTATAATGCATTTCCACAACTCCAAAGTAAGTTTTTTCACAAACAATGCGTCATTTGGACATTTCCACCAAATTTCAATGAATTCCATTACAAATTGCACATTTTCAAAATTTCAGGTACAATTATTTAACAATTAGCAATGAGGAGAAAAGTTACAACAAGAGGTATTTCCCAATAAGCTTTTCCCAAATGCAATGAGACAAGTCCAAAGTTAGTTTATTCTTAAGAGACCAGCGGTACAGTGATGGGAGGAAAATTTCAGCTGATTTCGATGCAAATTGCAAAGGTTCTGAATAAAGGCAGCTTGCATATAGAAACAGCTATTGACAGGCCAAATGGGTAAAATCATGGCGAAGCTGAAACATAACTATAATGCATTTCCAGAACTCCAAACTAAGTTTTTTCACAAACAATGCGTCATTTGGACATTTCCACCAAATTTCAATGAATTCCATTACAAATTGCACATTTTCAAAATTTCAGGTACAATTATTAAACAATTAGCAATGAGGAGAAAAGTTACAACAAGAGGTATCTCCCAATAAGCTTTTCCAAATGCAATGAGACAAGTCCAAAGTTAGTTTATTCTTAAGAGACCAGCGCTACAGTGATGCGAGGAAAATTTCAGCTCATTTCGATGCAAACTGCAAAGGTTCTGAATAAAGGCAGCTTTCATATAGAAACAGCTATTGACAGGCCAAATGGGTAAAATCATGGCGAAGCTGAAACATAACTATATTGCATTTCCAGAACTCTAAAGTAAGTTTTTTCACAAACAATGCGTCATTTGGACTTTTCCACCAAATTTCAATGAATTCCATTACAAATTGCACATTTTCAAAATTTCAGGTACAATTATTTAACAATTAGCAATGAGGAGAAAAGTTAAAACAAGATGTATCTTTCAATAAGCTTTTCCAAATTCAATGAGACAAGTCCAAAGTTAGTTTATTCTTAAGAGACTAGCGGTACAATGATGCGTGGAAAATTTCAGCTGATTTCGATGCAAAATGCAAAGGTTCTGAATAAAGGCAGGTTGCATATAGAAAGAGCTATTGATAGGCCAAATGGGTAAAATCATGGCGAAGCTGAAACATAACTATAATGCATTTCCACAACTCCAAACTAAGTTTTTTCACAAACAATGCGTCATTTGGACATTTCCACAAAGTTTCAATGAATTCCATTACAAATTGATTATTTTCAAAATTTCAGGTACAATTATTTAACAATTAGCAATGAGGACAAAAGTTACAACAAGAGGTATGTCCCAATAAGCTTTTCCAAATGCAATGAGACAAGTCCAAAGTTAGTTTATTCTTAAGAGACCAGCGCTACAGTGATGCGTGGAAAATTTCAGCAGATTTCGATGCAAAATGCAAAGGTTCTCAACAAAGGCAGCTTGCATATAGAAAGAGCTATTGACAGGCCAAATGGGCAAAATTATTGCGAAGCTGAAACATAACTATAATGCATTTCCACAACTCCAAACTAAGTTTTTTCACAAACAATGCGTCATTTGGACATGTCCACCAAGTTTCAATGAATTCCAAGACAAATTGCACATTTTCAAAATTTCAGGTAATATTATTTAACAATTAGCAATGAGGAGAAAAGTTAAAACAAGATGTATCTCCCAATAAGCTTTTCCAAATGCAATGAGACAAGTCCAAAGTTAGTTTATTCTTAAGAGACCAGCGCTACAGTGATGCGTGGAAAATTTCAGCTGATTTCGATGCAAAATGCAAAGGTTCTGAATAAAGGCAGGTTGCATATAGAAAGAGCTATTGATAGGCCAAATGGGTAAAATCATGGCGAAGCTGAAACATAACTATAATGCATTTCCAGAACTCCAAAGTAAGTTTTTTCACAAACAATGCGTCATTTGGACATTTCCACCAAATTTCAATGAATTCCATTAGAAATTGCACATTTTCAAAATTTCAGGTACAATTATTTAACAATTAGCAATGAGGAGAAAAGTTACAACAAGAGGTATCTCCCAATAAGCTTTTCCAAATGCAATGAGACAAGTCCAAAGTTAGTTTATTCTTAAGAGACCAGCGGTACAGTGATGCGTGGAAAATTTCAGCTGATTTCGATGCAAAATGCAAAGGTTCTGAATAAAGGCAGCTTGCATATAGAAAGAGCTACTGATAGGCCAAATGGGTAAAATCATGGCGAAGCTGAAACATAACTATAATGCATTTCCAGAACTCCAAAGTAAGTTTTTTCACAAACAATGCGTTATTTGGACATTTCCACCAAATTTCAATGAATTCCATTACAAATTGCACATTTTCAAAATTTCAGGTACAATTATTTAACAATTAGCAATGAGGAGAAAAGTTACAACAAGATGTATCTCCCAATAAGCTTTTCCAAATGCAATGAGACAAGTCCAAAGTTAGTTTATTCTTAAGAGACCAGCGGTACAGTGATGCGTGGAAAATTTCAGCTGATTTCGATGCAAAATGCAAAGGTTCTGAATAAAGGCAGCTTGCATATAGAAACAGCTATTGACAGGCCAAATTGGTAAAATCATGGCGAAGCTGAAACATCACTATAATGCATTTCCAGAACTCCAAAGTAAGTTTTTTCACAAACAATGCGTCATTTGGACATTTCCACCAAATTTCAATGAATTCCATTACAAATTGCACATTTTCAAAATTTCAAGTACAGTTATTTAACAATTAGCAATGACGAGAAAAGTTACAACAAGAGGTATCTCCCAATAAGCTTTTCCAAATGCTATGAGACAAGTCCAAAGTTAGTTTATTCTTAAGAGACCAGCGCTACAGTGATGCGTGGAAAATTTCAGCTGATTTCGATGCAAATTGGAAAGGTTCTGAATAAAGGCAGGTTGGATACAGAAAGAGCTATTGACAGGCCAAATTGGTAAAATCATGGCGAAGCTGAAACATCACTATAATGCATTTCCAGAACTCCAAACTAAGTTTTCTCACAAACAATGCGTCATTTGGACATTTCCACCAAATTTCAATGAATTCCATTACAAATTGCACATTTTCAAAATTTCAAGTACAATTATTTAACAATTAGCAATGACGAGAAAAGTTACAACAAGAGGTATCTCCCAATAAGCTTTTCCAAATGCAATGAGACAAGTCCAAAGTTAGTTTATTCTTAAGAGACCAGCGCTACAGTGATGCGTGGAAAATTTCAGCTGATTTCGATGCAAAATGCAAAGGTTCTGAATAAAGGCAGGTTGCATATAGAAAGAGCTATTGATAGGCCAAATGGGTAAAATCATGGCGAAGCTGAAACATAACTATAATGCATTTCCAGAACTCCAAAGTAAGTTTTTTCACAAACAATGCGTCATTTGGACATTTCCACCAAATTTCAATGAATTCCATTACAAATTGCACATTTTCAAAATTTCAGGTACAATTATTTAACAATTAGCAATGAGGAGAAAAGTTACAACAAGAGGTATCTCCAAATAAGCTTTTCCAAATTCAATGAGACAAGTCCAAAGTTAGTTTATTCTTAAGAGACCAGCGCTATACAGTGATGCGAGGAAAATTTCAGCTGATTTCGATGCAAATTGCAAAGGTTCTGAATAAAGGCAGGTTGCATATAGAAAGAGCTATTGATAGGCCAAATGGGTAAAATCATGGCGAAGCTGAAACATAACTATAATGCATTTCCAGAACTCCAAACTAAGTTTTTTCACAAACAATGCGTTATTTGGACATTTCCACCAAATTTCAATGAATTCCATTACAAATTGCACATTTTCAAAATTTCAGGTACAATTATTTAACAATTAGCAATGAGGAGAAAAGTTACAACAAGATGTATCTCCCAATAAGCTTTTCCAAATGCAATGAGACAAGTCCAAAGTTAGTTTATTCTTAAGAGACCAGCGGTACAGTGATGCGTGGAAAATTTCAGCTGATTTCGATGCAAAATGCAAAGGTTCTGAATAAAGGCAGCTTGCATATAGAAACAGCTATTGACAGGCCAAATTGGTAAAATCATGGCGAAGCTGAAACATCACTATAATGCATTTCCAGAACTCCAAAGTAAGTTTTTTCACAAACAATGCGTCATTTGGACATTTCCACCAAATTTCAATGAATTCCATTACAAATTGCACATTTTCAAAATTTCAAGTACAGTTATTTAACAATTAGCAATGACGAGAAAAGTTACAACAAGAGGTATCTCCCAATAAGCTTTTCCAAATGCTATGAGACAAGTCCAAAGTTAGTTTATTCTTAAGAGACCAGCGCTACAGTGATGCGTGGAAAATTTCAGCTGATTTCGATGCAAATTGGAAAGGTTCTGAATAAAGGCAGGTTGGATACAGAAAGAGCTATTGACAGGCCAAATTGGTAAAATCATGGCGAAGCTGAAACATCACTATAATGAATTTCCAGAACTCCAAACTAAGTTTTCTCACAAACAATGCGTCCATTGGACATTTCCACCAAATTTCAATGAATTCCATTACAAATTGCACATTTTCAAAATTTCAAGTACAATTATTTAACAATTAGCAATGACGAGAAAAGTTACAACAACAGGTATCTCCCAATAAGCTTTTCCAAATGCTATGAGACAAGTCCAAAGTTAGTTTATTCTTAAGAGACCAGCGCTACAGTGATGCGTGGAAAACTTCAGCTGATTTCGATGCAAATTGGAAAGGTTCTGAATAAAGGCAGGTTGGATATAGAAAGAGCTATTGATAGGCCAAATGGGTAAAATCATGGCGAAGCTGAAACATAACTATAATGCATTTCCACAACTCCAAACTAAGTTTTTTCACAAACAATGCGTCATTTGGACATTTCCACCAAATTTCAATGAATTCCATCACAAATTGCACATTTTCAAAATTTCAGGTACAATTATTTAACAATTAGCAATGAGGAGAAAAGTTACAACAAGATGTATCTCCCAATAAGCTTTTCCAAATGCAATGAGACAAGTCCAAAGTTAGTTTATTCTTAAGAGACCAGCGGTACAGTGATGCGTGGAAAATTTCAGCTGATTTCGATGCAAAATGCAAAGGTTCTGAATAAAGGCAGGTTGCATATAGAAAGAGCTATTGATAGGCCAAATGGGTAAAATCATGGCGAAGTTGAAACATAACTATAATGCATTTCCAGAACTCCAAACTAAGTTTTTTCACAAACAATGCGTCATTTTGACATTTCCACCAAATTTCAATGAATTCCATTACAAATTGCACATTTTCAAAATTTCAGGTACAATTATTTAACAATTAGCAATGAGGAGAAAAGTTACAACAAGAGGTATCTCCCAATAAGCTTTTCCAAATGCAATGAGACAAGTCCAAAGTTAGTTTATTCTTAAGAGACCAGCGCTACAGTGATGCGAGGAAAATTTCAGCTGATTTCGATGCAAATTGCAAAGGTTCTGAATAAAGGCAGCTTTCATATAGAAAGAGCTATTGACAGGCCAAATGGGTAAAATCATGGCGAAGCTGAAACATAACTATATTGCATTTCCAGAACTCTAAAGTAAGTTTTTTCACAAACAATGCGTCATTTGGACTTTTCCACCAAATTTCAATGAATTCCATTACAAATTGCACATTTTCAAAATTTCAGGTACAATTATTTAACAATTAGCAATGAGGAGAAAAGTTAAAACAAGATGTATCTCCCAATAAGCTTTTCCAAATTCAATGAGACAAGTCCAAAGTTAGTTTATTCTTAACAGACTAGCGGTACAGTGATGCGTGGAAAATTTCAGCTGATTTCGATGCAAAATGCAAAGGTTCTGAATAAAGGCAGGTTGCATATAGAAAGAGCTATTGATAGGCCAAATGGGTAAAATCATGGCGAAGCTGAAACATAACTATAATGCATTTCTAGAACTCCAAAGTAAGTTTTTTCACAAACAATGCGTCATTTGGACATTTCCACCAAATTTCAATGAATTCCATTACAAATTGCACATTTTCAAAATTTCAGGTACAATTATTTAACAATTAGCAATGAGGAGAAAAGTTACAACAAGAGGTATCTCCAAATAAGCTTTTCCAAATTCAATGAGACAAGTCCAAAGTTAGTTTATTCTTAAGAGACCAGCGCTATACAGTGATGCGTGGAAAATTTCAGCTGATTTCGATGCAAATTGCAAAGGTTCTGAATAAAGGCAGGTTGGATACAGAAAGAGCTATTGATAGGCCAAATGGGTAAAATCATGGCGAAGCTGAAACATAACTATATTGCATTTCCAGAACTCCAAAGTAAGTTTTTTCACAAACAATGCGTCATTTGGACATTTCCACCAAATTTCAATGAATTCCATTACAAATTGCACATTTTCAAAATTTCAGGTACAATTATTTAACAATTAGCAATGAGGAGAAAAGTTACAACAAGATGTATTTCCCAATAAGCTTTTCCAAATGCAATGAGACAAGTCCAAAGTTAGTTTATTCTTAAAAGACCAGCGGTACAGTGATGCGTGGAAAATTTCAGCTGATTTCGATGCAAAATGCAAAGGTTCTGAATAAAGGCAGCTTGCATATAGAAACAGCTATTGACAGGCCAAATTGGTAAAATCATGGCGAAGCTGAAACATCACTATAATGCATTTCCAGAACTCCAAACTAAGTTTTCTCACAAACAATGCGTCATTTGGACATTTCCACCAAATTTCAATGAATTCCATTACAAATTGCACATTTTCAAAATTTCAAGTACAATTATTTAACAATTAGCAATGACGAGAAAAGTTACAACAAGAGGTATCTCCCAATAAGCTTTTCCAAATGCTATGAGACAAGTCCAAAGTTAGTTTATTCTTAAGAGACCAGCGCTACAGTGATGCGTGGAAAACTTCAGCTGATTTCGATGCAAATTGGAAAGGTTCTGAATAAAGGCAGGTTGGATATAGAAAGAGCTATTGATAGGCCAAATGGGTAAAATCATGGCGAAGCTGAAACATAACTATAATGCATTTCCACAACTCCAAACTAAGTTTTTTCACAAACAATGCGTCATTTGGACATTTCCACCAAATTTCAATGAATTCCATCACAAATTGCACATTTTCAAAATTTCAGGTACAATTATTTAACAATTAGCAATGAGGAGAAAAGTTACAACAAGATGTATCTCCCAATAAGCTTTTCCAAATGCAATGAGACAAGTCCAAAGTTAGTTTATTCTTAAGAGACCAGCGGTACAGTGATGCGTGGAAAATTTCAGCTGATTTCGATGCAAAATGCAAAGGTTCTGAATAAAGGCAGGTTGCATATAGAAAGAGCTATTGATAGGCCAAATGGGTAAAATCATGGCGAAGCTGAAACATAACTATAATGCATTTCCACAACTCCAAACTAAGTTTTTTCACAAACAATGCGTCATTTTGACATTTCCACCAAATTTCAATGAATTCCATTACAAATTGCACATTTTCAAAATTTCAGGTACAATTATTTAACAATTAGCAATGAAGAGAAAAGTTACAACAAGAGGTATCTCCCAATAAGCTTTTCCAAATGCAATGAGACAAGTCCAAAGTTAGTTTATTCTTAAGAGACTAGCGCTACAGTGATGCGAGGAAAATTTCAGCTGATTTCGATGCAAATTGCAAAGGTTCTGAATAAAGGCAGCTTTCATATAGAAAGAGCTATTGACAGGCCAAATTGGTAAAATCATGGCGAAGCTGAAACATAACTATATTGCATTTCCAGAACTCTAAAGTAAGTTTTTTCACAAACAATGCGTCATTTGGACTTTTCCACCAAATTTCAATGAATTCCATTACAAATTGCACATTTTCAAAATTTCAGGTACAATTATTTAACAATTAGCAATGAGGAGAAAAGTTAAAACAAGATGTATCTCCCAATAAGCTTTTCCAAATTCAATGAGACAAGTCCAAAGTTAGTTTATTCTTAACAGACTAGCGGTACAGTGATGCGTGGAAAATTTCAGCTGATTTCGATGCAAAATGCAAAGGTTCTGAATAAAGGCAGGTTGCATATAGAAAGAGCTATTGATAGGCCAAATGGGTAAAATCATGGCGAAGCTGAAACATAACTATAATGCATTTCCAGAACTCCAAAGTAAGTTTTTTCACAAACAATGCGTCATTTGGACATTTCCACCAAATTTCAATGAATTCCATTACAAATTGCACATTTTCAAAATTTCAGGTACAATTATTTAACAATTAGCAATGAGGAGAAAAGTTACAACAAGAAGTATCTCCAAATAAGCTTTTCCAAATTCAATGAGACAAGTCCAAAGTTAGTTTATTCTTAAGAGACCAGCGCTATACAGTGATGCGAGGAAAATTTCAGCTGATTTCGATGCAAATTGCAAAGGTTCTGAATAAAGGCAGGTTGCATATAGAAAGAGCTATTGATAGGCCAAATGGGTAAAATCATGGCGAAGCTGAAACATAACTATAATGCATTTCCAGAACTCCAAACTAAGTTTTTTCACAAACAATGCGTCATTTGGACATTTCCACCAAATTTCAATGAATTCCATTACAAATTGCACATTTTCAAAATTTCAGGTACAATTATTTAACAATAGATATCTTTGTCATCAAACGCCACGGGGGGTATCGCGCTTATGCTAATTGGAAAAGTAGGACAAACATAACACACTATAGTATTACTATAGTATCATACGGCAATCACATTGTTTTAAAAAAAGCGTTCTATAAGCTCGTGTTACTCTATATAATATGGATAAAGGCAGTTTAGAAAACAAGTTTAAGGCCATGAAAATGCCAGAGTTGAAAAAGTTTTTGCAAGAGCGCGGAATTACCGTAAATAGTTATTTAAAGCCTGGTCTCGTGCCCATTGCTTGCGCTGTCGAGGAAATGAATTTGCCTCTACAATGCCAGACTACTGAGGTAGAAGAACGGGTAAATATGAGCCATCGTTTGCTGATCAACGATATGCAGTTGCCGGACCCTTTTACAATGGATATGATAAACGATTTTAAACAATGTCCCCCGTTTGGTTTATTTGACATTTTCAACCACATCATAAAAAGTTTAAATTAAATGTGTTCCTAGCTTTATAATTGCTGTGAGTGCGCCGTTGGCTTGAAGGGAGTGATGGCTTGTGAATGTAAAATTCGGTACAATCTATAATTGCACGCAGGGCAGGGTTCCTTTCATAAGCTTGAGGTCGGGGTATTCCTTCCATATCTTTAGTAGTAGAAAAAGGAAGAAATATAGCCAATTCTTTAGCCAGGATTCAGGAACAACACCCATGTTATGAAAAGATTACTTCCAATACCAGATGATATTCCAAATAAATCACACAACATTAGGAGACTTGGGCTCCTTTTCAGTTTTACCAATGTAAACAGGAGTTGCTCTTTGATGGAAAGTTTGGACCATTCTCGCTGTTTCTGCAAAAGAACATAAATTACGAACCATTTTAGAACAGTTCTCTAAAATTTCCTAATTGATTCTCTGTATTCTGTAAAGAATCAATACTTCTACTTGTCATAGAGGGCCTTGCATGTTAAAATTTATAATACATTCTAGCATGATATAGAAAAATAAGGCATGATAGAATTATCAGTTAACTTTTGAACTTGTTCAGTTATCCCACCTTGGATTTGATTTCACCTCCATCAGTAGGTTTGGCAGTCTTCTTCCCATCTGCTAAGCCTTGTTGCTTTCGCTTTGACAAGGTCAAAAACTATATCCACGCATTCGCGTGACAAACCTACAAAACATAATAATAATAAATATCCTCAATACAGAAAATTGGTTAGATTTTTTATTGGATATTCACAAATTTATAAGTGAATTTATTAACACACCTGTATAATGTAAACTACTCTGGAGCACTTTTGACAAAAACAAAGCTAGATTTTCTCATCTATTGTGAATTCAGGAGGTTTTTAGTGGAGTAGGTTAAATGCTCGATTGTTATCAAGGTTTGTGTATCAGCAGTTTTAATTCTTGGTGAAGATGGGCGATTGCAGATGATTTCTGTATGAGACCATTCATCTGGCATTGATTCTTGAGTAGCGGGGGCTTGGCATGTCATTTGCGTACCACATTCATCACTCAAAGACAAGAGCACTTTTGCTGTCTCGCGTCTTGCTATACGTGGTTGTTTTCTTGTTTGAAAATTTGTTCTTTCTACAGGTTTCTTTCGTTTCTTTTTTAATTTCTCAGCCTATGGAAACGGTACAAGGAAACGTTCAATATGAAGTGAATAAAAATACGGCGCCATGCTCGATAAAATTATCGTTCTCAGTATAAAACTGAATATATTTACATAATATCCGTTTAAAAGTTAACATTTCAACTGCTCATGAAAACTTACATGCTCTGCACTTTTTACCGCCGATATAGGATCAGGATAGTCTGCTGTAGGACCATTTTCCCCGACGAAATGAAGGCTACATATGTAGCTATACTTTGTGCACACAAACCCATCGCCTCGGTGACATGCTTGTATCCACCGTCTCCGTTTCGCGCCATGATATTTAGCCCCAGGAAAATGAAGGAAAAAAACTTCATCTCCGTTAGCGTTTTTGTTTAACAAATGAAGAAGCTTCGAGTCATTCGAACACGTTCCCCAAGCGTACCTTTTGGTAGTCACCATACTATAGTATATAGTATGTTTGTAATACTATAGTCTGTAATGTTTGTCCTACTTTTCCAATTAGCATAAGCGGGATACCCCCCGTGGCGTTTGATGACAAAGATATCTATTAGCAATGAGGAGAAAAGTTACAACAAGATGTATCTCCCAATAAGCTTTTCCAAATGCAATGAGACAAGTCCAAAGTTAGTTTATTCTTAAGAGACCAGCGGTACAGTGATGCGTGGAAAATTTCAGCTGATTTCGATGCAAAATGCAAAGGTTCTGAATAAAGGCAGCTTGCATATAGAAACAGCTATTGACAGACCAAATTGGTAAAATCATGGCGAAGCTGAAACATCACTATAATGCATTTCCAGAACTCCAAAGTAAGTTTTTTCACAAACAATGCGTCATTTGGACATTTCCACCAAATTTCAATGAATTCCATTACAAATTGCACATTTTCAAAATTTCAAGTACAATTATTTAACAATTAGCAATGACGAGAAAAGTTACAACAAGAGGTATCTCCCAATAAGCTTTTCCAAATGCTATGAGACAAGTCCAAAGTTAGTTTATTCTTAAGAGACCAGCGCTACAGTGATGCGTGGAAAATTTCAGCTGATTTCGATGCAAATTGGAAAGGTTCTGAATAAAGGCAGGTTGGATACAGAAAGAGCTATTGATAGGCCAAATGGGGTAAAATCATGGCAAAGCTGAAACATAACTATAATGCATTTCCAGAACTCCAAAGTAAGTTTTTTCACAAACAATGCGTCATTTGGACATTTCCACCAAATTTCAATGAATTCCATTACAAATTGCACATTTTCAAAATTTCAGGTACAATTATTTAACAATTAGCAATGAGGAGAAAAGTTACAACAAGATGTATCTCCCAATAAGCTTTTCCAAATGCAATGAGACAAGTCCAAAGTTAGTTTATTCTTAAGAGACCAGCGGTACAGTGATGCGTGGAAAATTTCAGCTGATTTCGATGCAAAATGCAAAGGTTCTGAATAAAGGCAGCTTGCATATAGAAACAGCTATTGACAGGCCAAATTGGTAAAATCATGGCGAAGCTGAAACATCACTATAATGCATTTCCAGAACTCCAAACTAAGTTTTCTCACAAACAATGCGTCATTTGGACATTTCCACCAAATTTCAATGAATTCCATTACAAATTGCACATTTTCAAAATTTCAAGTACAATTATTTAACAATTAGCAATGACGAGAAAAGTTACAACAAGAGGTATCTCCCAATAAGCTTTTCCAAATTCAATGAGACAAGTCCAAAGTTAGTTTATTCTTAAGAGACCAGCGCTACAGTGATGCGTGGAAAACTTCAGCTGATTTCGATGCAAATTGGAAAGGTTCTGAATAAAGGCAGGTTGGATATAGAAAGAGCTATTGATAGGCCAAATGGGTAAAATCATGGCGAAGCTGAAACATAACTATAATGCATTTCCACAACTCCAAACTAAGTTTTTTCACAAACAATGCGTCATTTGGACATTTCCACCAAATTTCAATGAATTCCATCACAAATTGCACATTTTCAAAATTTCAGGTACAATTATTTAACAATTAGCAATGAGGAGAAAAGTTACAACAAGATGTATCTCCCAATAAGCTTTTCCAAATGCAATGAGACAAGTCCAAAGTTAGTTTATTCTTAAGAGACCAGCGGTACAGTGATTCGTGGAAAATTTCAGCTGATTTCGATGCAAAATGCAAAGGTTCTGAATAAAGGCAGCTTGCATATAGAAACAGCTATTGACAGGCCAAATTGGTAAAATCATGGCGAAGCTGAAACATCACTATAATGCATTTCCAGAACTCCAAACTAAGTTTTCTCACAAACAATGCGTCATTTGGACATTTCCACCAAATTTCAATGAATTCCATTACAAATTGCACATTTTCAAAATTTCAAGTACAATTATTTAACAATTAGCAATGACGACAAAAGTTACAACAAGAGGTATCTCCCAATAAGCTTTTCCAAATGCAATGAGACAAGTCCAAAGTTAGTTTATTCTTAAGAGACCAGCGCTACAGTGATGCGTGGAAAATTTCAGCTGATTTCGATGCAAATTGGAAAGGTTCTGAATAAAGGCAGGTTGGATATAGAAAGAGCTATTGATAGGCCAAATGGGTAAAATCATGGCGAAGCTGAAACATAACTATAATGCATTTCCAGAACTCCAAACTAAGTTTTTTCACAAACAATGCGTCATTTGGACATTTCCACCAAATTTCAATGAATTCCATTACAAATTGCACATTTTCAAAATTTCAGGTACAATTATTTAACAATTAGCAATGAGGAGAAAAGTTACAACAAGAGGTATCTCCCAATAAGCTTTTCCAAATGCAATGAGACAAGTCCAAAGTTAGTTTATTCTTAAGAGACCAGCGGTACAGTGATGCGAGGAAAATTTCAGCTGATTTCGATGCAAATTGCAAAGGTTCTGAATAAAGGCAGCTTGCATATAGAAACAGCTATTGACAGGCCAAATGGGTAAAATCATGGCGAAGCTGAAACATAACTATAATGCATTTCCAGAACTCCAAACTAAGTTTTTTCACAAACAATGCGTCATTTGGACATTTCCACCAAATTTCAATGAATTCCATTACAAATTGCACATTTTCAAAATTTCAGGTACAATTATTAAACAATTAGCAATGAGGAGAAAAGTTACAACAAGAGGTATCTCCCAATAAGCTTTTCCAAATGCAATGAGACAAGTCCAAAGTTAGTTTATTCTTAAGAGACCAGCGCTACAGTGATGCGTGGAAAATTTCAGCTAATTTCGATGCAAATTGCAAAGGTTCTGAATAAAGGCAGGTTGCATATAGAAAGAGCTATTGATAGGCCAAATGGGTAAAATCATGGCGAAGCTGAAACATCACTATAATGCATTTCCAGAACTCCAAAGTACGTTTTTTCACAAACAATGCGTCATTTGGACAATTCCACCAAATTTCAATGAATTCCATCACAAATTGCACATTTTCAAAATTTCAGGTACAATTATTTAACAATTAGCAATGAGGAGAAAAGTTACAACAAGAGGTATCTCCCAATAAGCTTTTCCAAATGCAATGAGACAAGTCCAAAGCTAGTTTATTCTTAAGAGACCAGCGGTACAGTGATGCGTGGAAAATTTCAGCTGATTTCGATGCAAAATGCAAAGGTTCTGAATAAAGGCAGGTTGCATATAGAAAGAGCTATTGATAGGCCAAATGGGTAAAATCATGGCGAAGCTGAAACATAACTATAATGCATTTCCAGAACTCCAAACTAAGTTTTTTCACAAACAATGCGTCATTTTGACATTTCCACCAAATTTCAATGAATTCCATTACAAATTGCACATTTTCAAAATTTCAGGTACAATTATTTAACAATTAGCAATGAAGAGAAAAGTTACAACAAGAGGTATCTCCCAATAAGCTTTTCCAAATGCAATGAGACAAGTGCAAAGTTAGTTTATTCTTAAGAGACCAGCGCTACAGTGATGCGAGGAAAATTTCAGCTGATTTCGATGCAAATTGCAAAGGTTCTGAATAAAGGCAGCTTTCATATAGAAAGAGCTATTGACAGGCCAAATGGGTAAAATCATGGCGAAGCTGAAACATAACTATATTGCATTTCCAGAACTCTAAAGTAAGTTTTTTCACAAACAATGCGTCATTTGGACTTTTCCACCAAATTTCAATGAATTCCATTACAAATTGCACATTTTCAAAATTTCAGGTACAATTATTTAACAATTAGCAATGAGGAGAAAAGTTAAAACAAGATGTATCTCCCAATAAGCTTTTCCAAATTCAATGAGACAAGTCCAAAGTTAGTTTATTCTTAACAGACTAGCGGTACAGTGATGCGTGGAAAATTTCAGCTGATTTCGATGCAAAATGCAAAGGTTCTGAATAAAGGCAGGTTGCATATAGAAAGAGCTATTGATAGGCCAAATGGGTAAAATCATGGCGAAGCTGAAACATAACTATAATGCATTTCCAGAACTCCAAACTAAGTTTTTTCACAAACAATGCGTCATTTTGACATTTCCACCAAATTTCAATGAATTCCATTACAAATTGCACATTTTCAAAATTTCAGGTACAATTATTTAACAATTAGCAATGAAGAGAAAAGTTACAACAAGAGGTATCTCCCAATAAGCTTTTCCAAATGCAATGAGACAAGTCCAAAGTTAGTTTATTCTTAAGAGACCAGCGCTACAGTGATGCGAGGAAAATTTCAGCTGATTTCGATGCAAATTGCAAAGGTTCTGAATAAAGGCAGCTTTCATATAGAAAGAGCTATTGACAGGCCAAATGGGTAAAATCATGGCGAAGCTGAAACATAACTATATTGCATTTCCAGAACTCTAAAGTAAGTTTTTTCACAAACAATGCGTCATTTGGACTTTTCCACCAAATTTCAATGAATTCCATTACAAATTGCACATTTTCAAAATTTCAGGTACAATTATTTAACAATTAGCAATGAGGAGAAAAGTTAAAACAAGATGTATCTCCCAATAAGCTTTTCCAAATTCAATGAGACAAGTCCAAAGTTAGTTTATTCTTAACAGACTAGCGGTACAGTGATGCGTGGAAAATTTCAGCTGATTTCGATGCAAAATGCAAAGGTTCTGAATAAAGGCAGGTTGCATATAGAAAGAGCTATTGATAGGCCAAATGGGTAAAATCATGGCGAAGCTGAAACATAACTATAATGCATTTCCAGAACTCCAAACTAAGTTTTTTCACAAACAATGCGTCATTTGGACATTTCCACAAAGTTTCAATGAATTCCATTACAAATTGATTATTTTCAAAATTTCAGGTACAATTATTTAACAATTAGCAATGACGAGAAAAGTTACAACAACAGGTATCTCCCAATAAGCTTTTTCAAATGCAATGAGACAAGTCCAAAGTTAGTTTATTCTTAAGAGACCAGCGCTACAGTGATGCGTGGAAAATTTCAGCTGATTTCGATGCAAAATGCAAAGGTTCTGAACAAAGGCAGCTTGCATATAGAAAGAGCTATTGACAGGCCAAATGGGCAAAATTATTGCGAAGCTGAAACATAACTATAATGCATTTCCACAACTCCAAACTAAGTTTTTTCACAAACAATGCGTCATTTGGACATGTCCACCAAGTTTCAATGAATTCCAAGACAAATTGCACATTTTCAAAATTTCAGGTAATATTATTTAACAATTAGCAATGAGGAGAAAAGTTAAAACAAGATGTATCTCCCAATAAGCTTTTCCAAATGCAATGAGACAAGTCCAAAGTTAGTTTATTCTTAAGAGACCAGCGCTACAGTGATGCGTGGAAAATTTCAGCTAATTTCGATGCAAATTGCAAAGGTTCTGAACAAAGGCAGCTTGCATATAGAAAGAGCTATTGACAGGCCAAATGGGCAAAATTATTGCGAAGCTGAAACATAACTATAATGCATTTCCACAACTCCAAACTAAGTTTTTTCACAAACAATGCGTCATTTGGACATTTCCACCAAATTTCAATGAATTCCATTACAAATTGCACATTTTCAAAATTTCAGGTACAATTATTAAACAACTAGCAATGAGGAGAAAAGTTACAACAAGAGGTATCTCCCAATAAGCTTTTCCAAATGCAATGAGACAAGTCCAAAGTTAGTTTATTCTTAAGAGACCAGCGCTACAGTGATGCGTGGAAAATTTCAGCTAATTTCGATGCAAATTGCAAAGGTTCTGAATAAAGGCAGGTTGCATATAGAAAGAGCTATTGATAGGCCAAATGGGTAAAATCATGGCGAAGCTGAAACATCACTATAATGCATTTCCAGAACTCCAAAGTACGTTTTTTCACAAACAATGCGTCATTTGGACAATTCCACCAAATTTCAATGAATTCCATCACAAATTGCACATTTTCAAAATTTCAGGTACAATTATTTAACAATTAGCAATGAGGAGAAAAGTTACAACAAGAGGTATCTCCCAATAAGCTTTTCCAAATGCAATGAGACAAGTCCAAAGCTAGTTTATTCTTAAGAGACCAGCGGTACAGTGATGCGTGGAAAATTTCAGCTGATTTCGATGCAAAATGCAAAGGTTCTGAACAAAGGCAGCTTGCATATAGAAAGAGCTATTGACAGGCCAAATGGGCAAAATTATTGCGAAGCTGAAACATAACTATAATGCATTTCCACAACTCCAAACTAAGTTTTTTCACAAACAATGCGTCATTTGGACATGTCCACCAAGTTTCAATGAATTCCAAGACAAATTGCACATTTTCAAAATTTCAGGTAATATTATTTAACAATTAGCAATGAGGAGAAAAGTTAAAACAAGATGTATCTCCCAATAAGCTTTTCCAAATGCAATGAGACAAGTCCAAAGTTAGTTTATTCTTAAGAGACCAGCGCTACAGTGATGCGTGGAAAATTTCAGCTAATTTCGATGCAAATTGCAAAGGTTCTGAACAAAGGCAGCTTGCATATAGAAAGAGCTATTGACAGGCCAAATGGGTAAAATCATGGCGAAGCTGAAACATAACTATATTGCATTTCCAGAACTCTAAAGTAAGTTTTTTCACAAACAATGCGTCATTTGGACTTTTCCACCAAATTTCAATGAATTCCATTACAAATTGCACATTTTCAAAATTTCAGGTACAATTATTTAACAATTAGCAATGAGGAGAAAAGTTAAAACAAGATGTATCTCCCAATAAGCTTTTCCAAATTCAATGAGACAAGTCCAAAGTTAGTTTATTCTTAACAGACTAGCGGTACAGTGATGCGTGGAAAATTTCAGCTGATTTCGATGCAAAATGCAAAGGTTCTGAATAAAGGCAGGTTGCATATAGAAAGAGCTATTGATAGGCCAAATGGGTAAAATCATGGCGAAGCTGAAACATAACTATAATGCATTTCCAGAACTCCAAACTAAGTTTTTTCACAAACAATGCGTCATTTTGACATTTCCACCAAATTTCAATGAATTCCATTACAAATTGCACATTTTCAAAATTTCAGGTACAATTATTTAACAATTAGCAATGAAGAGAAAAGTTACAACAAGAGGTATCTCCCAATAAGCTTTTCCAAATGCAATGAGACAAGTCCAAAGTTAGTTTATTCTTAAGAGACCAGCGCTACAGTGATGCGAGGAAAATTTCAGCTGATTTCGATGCAAATTGCAAAGGTTCTGAATAAAGGCAGCTTTCATATAGAAAGAGCTATTGACAGGCCAAATGGGTAAAATCATGGCGAAGCTGAAACATAACTATATTGCATTTCCAGAACTCTAAAGTAAGTTTTTTCACAAACAATGCGTCATTTGGACTTTTCCACCAAATTTCAATGAATTCCATTACAAATTGCACATTTTCAAAATTTCAGGTACAATTATTTAACAATTAGCAATGAGGAGAAAAGTTAAAACAAGATGTATCTCCCAATAAGCTTTTCCAAATTCAATGAGACAAGTCCAAAGTTAGTTTATTCTTAACAGACTAGCGGTACAGTGATGCGTGGAAAATTTCAGCTGATTTCGATGCAAAATGCAAAGGTTCTGAATAAAGGCAGGTTGCATATAGAAAGAGCTATTGATAGGCCAAATGGGTAAAATCATGGCGAAGCTGAAACATAACTATAATGCATTTCCAGAACTCCAAACTAAGTTTTTTCACAAACAATGCGTCATTTGGACATTTCCACAAAGTTTCAATGAATTCCATTACAAATTGATTATTTTCAAAATTTCAGGTACAATTATTTAACAATTAGCAATGAGGAGAAAAGTTACAACAAGAGGTATCTCCCAATAAGCTTTTTCAAATGCAATGAGACAAGTCCAAAGTTAGTTTATTCTTAAGAGACCAGCGCTACAGTGATGCGTGGAAAATTTCAGCTGATTTCGATGCAAAATGCAAAGGTTCTGAACAAAGGCAGCTTGCATATAGAAAGAGCTATTGACAGGCCAAATGGGCAAAATTATTGCGAAGCTGAAACATAACTATAATGCATTTCCACAACTCCAAACTAAGTTTTTTCACAAACAATGCGTCATTTGGACATGTCCACCAAGTTTCAATGAATTCCAAGACAAATTGCACATTTTCAAAATTTCAGGTAATATTATTTAACAATTAGCAATGAGGAGAAAAGTTAAAACAAGATGTATCTCCCAATAAGCTTTTCCAAATGCAATGAGACAAGTCCAAAGTTAGTTTATTCTTAAGAGACCAGCGCTACAGTGATGCGTGGAAAATTTCAGCTAATTTCGATGCAAATTGCAAAGGTTCTGAACAAAGGCAGCTTGCATATAGAAAGAGCTATTGACAGGCCAAATGGGCAAAATTATTGCGAAGCTGAAACATAACTATAATGCATTTCCACAACTCCAAACTAAGTTTTTTCACAAACAATGCGTCATTTGGACATTTCCACCAAATTTCAATGAATTCCATTACAAATTGCACATTTTCAAAATTTCAGGTACAATTATTAAACAATTAGCAATGAGGAGAAAAGTTACAACAAGAGGTATCTCCCAATAAGCTTTTCCAAATGCAATGAGACAAGTCCAAAGTTAGTTTATTCTTAAGAGACCAGCGCTACAGTGATGCGTGGAAAATTTCAGCTAATTTCGATGCAAATTGCAAAGGTTCTGAATAAAGGCAGGTTGCATATAGAAAGAGCTATTGATAGGCCAAATGGGTAAAATCATGGCGAAGCTGAAACATCACTATAATGCATTTCCAGAACTCCAAAGTACGTTTTTTCACAAACAATGCGTCATTTGGACAATTCCACCAAATTTCAATGAATTCCATCACAAATTGCACATTTTCAAAATTTCAGGTACAATTATTTAACAATTAGCAATGAGGAGAAAAGTTACAACAAGAGGTATCTCCCAATAAGCTTTTCCAAATGCAATGAGACAAGTCCAAAGCTAGTTTATTCTTAAGAGACCAGCGGTACAGTGATGCGTGGAAAATTTCAGCTGATTTCGATGCAAAATGCAAAGGTTCTGAACAAAGGCAGCTTGCATATAGAAAGAGCTATTGACAGGCCAAATGGGCAAAATTATTGCGAAGCTGAAACATAACTATAATGCATTTCCACAACTCCAAACTAAGTTTTTTCACAAACAATGCGTCATTTGGACATGTCCACCAAGTTTCAATGAATTCCAAGACAAATTGCACATTTTCAAAATTTCAGGTAATATTATTTAACAATTAGCAATGAGGAGAAAAGTTAAAACAAGATGTATCTCCCAATAAGCTTTTCCAAATGCAATGAGACAAGTCCAAAGTTAGTTTATTCTTAAGAGACCAGCGCTTCAGTGATGCGTGGAAAATTTCAGCTAATTTCGATGCAAATTGCAAAGGTTCTGAACAAAGGCAGCTTGCATATAGAAAGAGCTATTGACAGGCCAAATGGGTAAAATCATGGCGAAGCTGAAACATAACTATATTGCATTTCCAGAACTCTAAAGTAAGTTTTTTCACAAACAATGCGTCATTTGGACTTTTCCACCAAATTTCAATGAATTCCATTACAAATTGCACATTTTCAAAATTTCAGGTACAATTATTTAACAATTAGCAATGAGGAGAAAAGTTAAAACAAGATGTATCTCCCAATAAGCTTTTCCAAATTCAATGAGACAAGTCCAAAGTTAGTTTATTCTTAACAGACTAGCGGTACAGTGATGCGTGGAAAATTTCAGCTGATTTCGACGCAAAATGCAAAGGTTCTGAATAAAGGCAGGTTGCATATAGAAAGAGCTATTGATAGGCCAAATGGGTAAAATCATGGCGAAGCTGAAACATAACTATAATGCATTTCCAGAACTCCAAACTAAGTTTTTTCACAAACAATGCGTCATTTTGACATTTCCACCAAATTTCAATGAATTCCATTACAAATTGCACATTTTCAAAATTTCAGGTACAATTATTTAACAATTAGCAATGAAGAGAAAAGTTACAACAAGAGGTATCTCCCAATAAGCTTTTCCAAATGCAATGAGACAAGTCCAAAGTTAGTTTATTCTTAAGAGACCAGCGCTACAGTGATGCGAGGAAAATTTCAGCTGATTTCGATGCAAATTGCAAAGGTTCTGAATAAAGGCAGCTTTCATATAGAAAGAGCTATTGACAGGCCAAATGGGTAAAATCATGGCGAAGCTGAAACATAACTATATTGCATTTCCAGAACTCTAAAGTAAGTTTTTTCACAAACAATGCGTCATTTGGACTTTTCCACCAAATTTCAATGAATTCCATTACAAATTGCACATTTTCAAAATTTCAGGTACAATTATTTAACAATTAGCAATGAGGAGAAAAGTTAAAACAAGATGTATCTCCCAATAAGCTTTTCCAAATTCAATGAGACAAGTCCAAAGTTAGTTTATTCTTAACAGACTAGCGGTACAGTGATGCGTGGAAAATTTCAGCTGATTTCGATGCAAAATGCAAAGGTTCTGAATAAAGGCAGGTTGCATATAGAAAGAGCTATTGATAGGCCAAATGGGTAAAATCATGGCGAAGCTGAAACATAACTATAATGCATTTCCAGAACTCCAAACTAAGTTTTTTCACAAACAATGCGTCATTTGGACATTTCCACAAAGTTTCAATGAATTCCATTACAAATTGATTATTTTCAAAATTTCAGGTACAATTATTTAACAATTAGCAATGAGGAGAAAAGTTACAACAAGAGGTATCTCCCAATAAGCTTTTTCAAATGCAATGAGACAAGTCCAAAGTTAGTTTATTCTTAAGAGACCAGCGCTACAGTGATGCGTGGAAAATTTCAGCTGATTTCGATGCAAAATGCAAAGGTTCTGAACAAAGGCAGCTTGCATATAGAAAGAGCTATTGACAGGCCAAATGGGCAAAATTATTGCGAAGCTGAAACATAACTATAATGCATTTCCACAACTCCAAACTAAGTTTTTTCACAAACAATGCGTCATTTGGACATGTCCACCAAGTTTCAATGAATTCCAAGACAAATTGCACATTTTCAAAATTTCAGGTAATATTATTTAACAATTAGCAATGAGGAGAAAAGTTAAAACAAGATGTATCTCCCAATAAGCTTTTCCAAATGCAATGAGACAAGTCCAAAGTTAGTTTATTCTTAAGAGACCAGCGCTACAGTGATGCGTGGAAAATTTCAGCTGATTTCGATGCAAAATGCAAAGGTTCTGAATAAAGGCAGGTTGCATATAGAAAGAGCTATTGATAGGCCAAATGGGTAAAATCATGGCGAAGCTGAAACATAACTATAATGCATTTCCAGAACTCCAAAGTAAGTTTTTTCACAAACAATGCGTCATTTGGACATTTCCACCAAATTTCAATGAATTCCATTACAAATTGCACATTTTCAAAATTTCAGGTACAATTATTTAACAATTAGCAATGAGGAGAAAAGTTACAACAAGAGGTATCTCCCAATAAGCTTTTCCAAATGCAATGAGACAAGTCCAAAGCTAGTTTATTCTTAAGAGACCAGCGGTACAGTGATGCGTGGAAAATTTCAGCTGATTTCGATGCAAAATGCAAAGGTTCTGAATAAAGGCAGGTTGCATATAGAAAGAGCTATTGATAGGCCAAATGGGTAAAATCATGGCGAAGCTGAAACATAACTATAATGCATTTCCAGAACTCCAAACTAAGTTTTTTCACAAACAATGCGTCATTTTGACATTTCCACCAAATTTCAATGAATTCCATTACAAATTGCACATTTTCAAAATTTCAGGTACAATTATTTAACAATTAGCAATGAGGAGAAAAGTTAAAACAAGATGTATCTCCCAATAAGCTTTTCCAAATTCAATGAGACAAGTCCAAAGTTAGTTTATTCTTAACAGACTAGCGGTACAGTGATGCGTGGAAAATTTCAGCTGATTTCGATGCAAAATGCAAAGGTTCTGAATAAAGGCAGGTTGCATATAGAAAGAGCTATTGATAGGCCAAATGGGTAAAATCATGGCGAAGCTGAAACATAACTATAATGCATTTCCAGAACTCCAAACTAAGTTTTTTCACAAACAATGCGTCATTTTGACATTTCCACCAAATTTCAATGAATTCCATTACAAATTGCACATTTTCAAAATTTCAGGTACAATTATTTAACAATTAGCAATGAAGAGAAAAGTTACAACAAGAGGTATCTCCCAATAAGCTTTTCCAAATGCAATGAGACAAGTCCAAAGTTAGTTTATTCTTAAGAGACCAGCGCTACAGTGATGCGAGGAAAATTTCAGCTGATTTCGATGCAAATTGCAAAGGTTCTGAATAAAGGCAGCTTTCATATAGAAAGAGCTATTGACAGGCCAAATGGGTAAAATCATGGCGAAGCTGAAACATAACTATATTGCATTTCCAGAACTCTAAAGTAAGTTTTTTCACAAACAATGCGTCATTTGGACTTTTCCACCAAATTTCAATGAATTCCATTACAAATTGCACATTTTCAAAATTTCAGGTACAATTATTTAACAATTAGCAATGAGGAGAAAAGTTAAAACAAGATGTATCTCCCAATAAGCTTTTCCAAATTCAATGAGACAAGTCCAAAGTTAGTTTATTCTTAACAGACTAGCGGTACAGTGATGCGTGGAAAATTTCAGCTGATTTCGATGCAAAATGCAAAGGTTCTGAATAAAGGCAGGTTGCATATAGAAAGAGCTATTGATAGGCCAAATGGGTAAAATCATGGCGAAGCTGAAACATAACTATAATGCATTTCCAGAACTCCAAACTAAGTTTTTTCACAAACAATGCGTCATTTGGACATTTTCACAAAGTTTCAATTAATTCCATTACAAATTGATTATTTTCAAAATTTCAGGTACAATTTTTTAACAATTAGCAATGAGGAGAAAAGTTACAACAAGAGGTATCTCCCAATAAGCTTTTTCAAATGCAATGAGACAAGTCCAAAGTTAGTTTATTCTTAAGAGACCAGCGCTACAGTGATGCGTGGAAAATTTCAGCTGATTTCGATGCAAAATGCAAAGGTTCTGAACAAAGGCAGCTTGCATATAGAAAGAGCTATTGACAGGCCAAATGGGCAAAATTATTGCGAAGCTGAAACATAACTATAATGCATTTCCACAACTCCAAACTAAGTTTTTTCACAAACAATGCGTCATTTGGACATGTCCACCAAGTTTCAATGAATTCCAAGACAAATTGCACATTTTCAAAATTTCAGGTAATATTATTTAACAATTAGCAATGAGGAGAAAAGTTAAAACAAGATGTATCTCCCAATAAGCTTTTCCAAATGCAATGAGACAAGTCCAAAGTTAGTTTATTCTTAAGAGACCAGCGCTACAGTGATGCGTGGAAAATTTCAGCTGATTTCGATGCAAAATGCAAAGGTTCTGAATAAAGGCAGGTTGCATATAGAAAGAGCTATTGATAGGCCAAATGGGTAAAATCATGGCGAAGCTGAAACATAACTATAATGCATTTCCAGAACTCCAAACTAAGTTTTTTCACAAACAATGCGTCATTTGGACATTTCCACCAAATTTCAATGAATTCCATTACAAATTGCACATTTTCAAAATTTCAGGTACAATTATTTAACCATTAGCAATGAGGAGAAAAGTTACAACAAGATGTATCTCCCAATAAGCTTTTCCAAATGCAATGAGACAAGTCCAAAGTTAGTTTATTCTTAAGAGACCAGCGGTACAGTGATGCGTGGAAAATTTCAGCTGATTTCGATGCAAAATGCAAAGGTTCTGAATAAAGGCAGCTTGCATATAGAAAGAGCTACTGATAGGCCAAATGGGTAAAATCATGGCGAAGCTGAAACATAACTATAATGCATTTCCAGAACTCCAAAGTAAGTTTTTTCACAAACAATGCGTCATTTGGACATTTCCACCAAATTTCAATGAATTCCATCACAAATTGCACATTTTCAAAATTTCAGGTACAATTATTTAACAATTAGCAATGAGGAGAAAAGTTAAAACAAGATGTATCTCCAAATAAGCTTTTCCAAATGCAATCAGACAAGTCCAAATTTAGTTTATTCTTAAGAGACTAGCGGTAGAGTGGTGCATGGAAAATTTCAGCTGATTTCGATGCAAAATGCAAAGGTTCTGAATAAAGGCAGCTTGCATATAGAAAGAGCTATTGATAGGCCAAATGGGTAAAATCATGGCGAAGCTGAAACATAACTATAATGCATTTCCAGAACTCCAAACTAAGTTTTTTCACAAACAATGCGTCATTTGGACATTTCCACCAAATTTCAATGAATTCCATTACAAATTGCACATTTTCAAAATTTCAGGTACAATTATTTAACAATTAGCAATGAGGAGAAAAGTTACAAGAAGAGGTATCTCCCAATAAGCTTTTCCAAATGCAATGAGACAAGTCCAAAGTTAGTTTATTCTTAAGAGACCAGCGCTACAGTGATGCGTGGAAAATTTCAGCTGATTTCGATGCAAATTGGAAAGGTTCTGAATAAAGGCAGCTTGCATATAGAAAGAGCTATTGACAGGCCAAATGGGTAAAATCATGGCGAAGCTGAAACATAACTATAACGCATTTCCAGAACTCCAAACTAAGTTCTTTCACAAACAATGCGTCGTTTGGACATTTCCACCAAGTTTCAATGAATTCCATCACAAATTGCACATTTTCAAAATTTCAGGTACAATTACTTAACAATTAGCAATGAGGAGAAAAGTTACAACAAGAGGTATCTCCCAGTAAGCTTTTCCAAATGCAATGAGACAAGTCCAAAGTTAGTTTATTCTTAAGAGACTGGCGGTACAGTGATGCGTGGGGGGTTTCAACTGATTTCGATGCAAAATGCAAATGTTTTGAATAAAAACAGGTAGCTCATAGAAAGAGCCATTGATAGGCCAAATGGGTAAAATCATGGCGAAGCTGAAACATAACTATAATGCATTTCCAGAACTCCAAACTAAGTTTTTTCACATACAATGTGTCATTTGGACATTTCCACCACGTTTCAATGAATTCCATCACAAATTGCACATTTTCAAAATTTCAGGTACAATTATTTAACAATTAGCAATGAGGAGAAAAGTTACAACAAGAGGTATCTCCCAATAAGCTTTTCCAAATGCAATGAGACAAGTCCAAAGTTAGTTTATTCTTAAGAGACTGGCGGTACAGTGATGCGTGGAAAATTTCAACTGATTTCAACTGGTAGCACATAGAAAGTGCCACTGGTAGGCCAAATGGCTAAAATCATGGCAAGCTGAAACATAACTATAATGCATTTCCAGAACTCCAAACTAAGTTTTTTTAGGACTTCCTTCATATTTCGATGTAAATGAAGACTGTTTCTATGTCTCATTTACATGAAATGTGCCAATTCTTCCTGAGCACATAAAATTGCTTCACGTGATGCTATTAATTATTACAAGGTATAACCTTTGACCAATGACCTTTGGCACCGTCTGACAGTGGGATAATTTGACCACAAAATCACGCATTTTCGCGGTTTGATGGGTTGTTGCTCGCAAAATATTGTACGGAAGTAGTTCACATGTCGCACAGTGTTTTTTTGAGCAATTCTTCCAGGAAAAAAAGAGTAGTTATTTTCGAGTTCATAGGCACTTTATTAAGATAGTTTAAAACATCAAAGTTTGTTTATATTCTTTGACTTGGTACTTTTTTTAATTTTTCAAAAGTATAAGTAATCAAAATGGCAGTCAGTGGCATAGCCAGAGTCATTGTTTTTGGGGGGCAAGTAGCAAGCTTCGAAGGCATTCCAGGGGGTCTGCCCCCCCCTCCAACTTCTACATGGATTTAGACTTTTGGAATGGTCTTGAACACAATTGGGGGGCGGTTGCCCCCCCTCGCCCCCCCTGAACTACGCCACTGATGACAGTCATTATCGGCCATTTTGAAAAAATGCAACTAGTAAATACTGTCTTGTATTTACTGGTCAGGCAACCAATCCAAATGCTTGAAAATCATTATTTACAAAAGAAATTATACTAAGCCCAATTATTCCCATGCAGTTAAGATATGTTTTAGCTAGTGTACCACTCCCATCTCCTGCTATGGTCACAGATTAAGTACCAATACAGAGGCGTCTGCCAACAAAAAGACTAGAACACCATGTTCTTAGCCAGAATCAAAACTGCACATGCCCAGTTTTTTCTAAAAAACATCTTTTCACATGTCCATATGCAGGTACTGGCTAACAACATGGGGGGGGGAGGGGAGTAGAGAGAGATCGAGAAACTGCTCTCCCCACCCATACACATGCCGTTGAGCTTTGGAAATCTGTATGTTCAGTTGACTTAAAATCTAGAGTGGAAAGTTTGTATTGCATAGCCGACATATCCGGCACACAATTTTGATGTATTCTACATATTTTCAATTAAATTTTGTAAACCTTGAGCACAAAATTTTCAAACTTTCCAATCTGACTTAAAATAACTTGAAAGAAAAGTACCATATTTCTCCTTCATCACCAGTATCTTCAAAGTCTGCTAGCTCTTTCTCATAAACCTCATTCCAGCTAAAAATAACATTTCTTTATCAAAACACCCCCCCTGAATCATTTGAAAGAAAGACACTAATTGAAACGATGTATTAAAGTTTATATTTTTTCTTACTATTCAACCGTCCCCAGTTTAGACGAAGGTAATTCTTTAGCCATCCTGACAACGATAATTATTTCATAACATTCCTCCCTAAATTCAATTCCTCCTTATTAACAAATTCAATATGGCGGCCAATATATCAGGGGGGGGCTCGAAGAGGTTTAAATCAATTTCAACAAACCTAAAATGTTGAAAATGTTTAAAACACCTAGACCTTCAAGCTTTCAAAATATATTCTACATGTAAAACGACTAAACAGGCAATGAAAGTATATATTTATGGGAAATTATGGAATATGGCATCATGGTTTGTTCTATTGACACGAATGTATTATGATTTGGTTACATGAAGTTTTTACCAAAATAAACATGGCCGCCGTTGAGAACAAAAGTCAGGCAGAGTCAACATGTCTTGAAGAAAATCTCTCTAAAAAAACGCTGCGAAAACTGCAGGTATTTTTCATAACGACTTCAAGTTCCTCAAATCTAGATGATTTTTTCTATCTTGCACAAATTTCTTTTCAGTCCGAGGTTTGTGAAAAGCTGAAGTGTAATGTCTGCCCAAAATATCGATGCACATCGTTAAGAATGTACGAGGAGCATCTGAAATCAAAGAAACATTTAAGAAGAAAGTTCCGAAAAGAAAGCGAGAGCGTTTGGTATTGCGAAGCGTGTAAATTAAAGCTCCCGAATGACACTGAATGGGTAAAAGTATTTAAAATATGTAGTTGTTTACTTAAAAATTAAAGTGGAAAATTACCCTTACCCCATTTATTACGGACCTTGATCATTTGAACATGAGCGAAGAGGGAGTAATTAGGATGAATTTGTAATTAGGATTTCAGTTATTAGATGAAAACCGTTTTTGAACTAACAACAGTGATGGTATATGATTTTTAGCGTGTTTCCTTGCGGTATCCAACGTCAATCATGTGACGAATTAGGGCGAGTTCATTCGCTAATTTGCTCATGAATTATTAATGAGTTGGAGATTGTTCTATCAATGTGCAACGAAATAAAACAAATTTGAAATTAGGCATCGCAAGTTTGATGTTAATTTTGCTAGGTGAAACATTTAACTGGACAACGTCATGATCAAGGAATGCAAGCTTTGGCTGTGGAAAAAATCCCTACGTGCAAGCCGGTAACTCCTCGAGAAATTGACCTTTTGGACGAAGAATACATTCACGAAGAAGACGAAACGTGAACGGGAAATGGTTTCACTGATCGCTAATGAAGGCCGGGAAGGTTCGAGAAACAAGCGATGGCTGTTAAAACAGAAAGCAACCTTCCCCTTTTTTTTCCCACGAAGAAATTTGTTCTTGAGGACATGTAATTGATAATTTGTCTGAGAAAATGAAAATTGAACGGACCCAGGACCCCAAAAGACAATTTGGTTCAGCTTGGATACGAGTCACCGCAAGGATATATGGGAAATATATTCATTAATAAATTATTTATTATTGAACAATCAATACCAATCAATCAATAAACTATAGACTACAAATATGGCTGTTAATTATGACGTCTGACACGTCCGAAAGGCCCCTATTGGGCAAAATCTTGTTAAGTCTAACTAAAATTCGTAACGCATTACGCGTACGCGCCAATTTTGAAACATTTCAGAAACGGTAACCATGGTCGATGATACATTAAATAATTTGATCGACGTTTCGTGCGACGTTTCTTTGTCGGGAGTGTCGGGAAGTTTCTTCGCTCGAAGGTAGTGAAAGAGCCTAAACCTTTCGTTGAATTATGTCAAAAACTGAATGTGCTCACCCTATAGGATGAACTAATGTCGAGTCATGCAAATTCTAAATGATCTGTTTTCAAAGTTTTGCAGCGAACATAAATCCCATGTAACCCAAGCGTCGTTATAAGCTGTTCATTTATGGACTCGTCAGCATTCACCTAACACTGACGACAGGCCCAAATAATATATACACCGTTAAGATTAAAGATGAGATACATAGTCTTTAATGTAGACATATGTTTTGTTCACATTTTGAACTGCTATACTTTTAAAATACGATTTACTATTTGAACATCTGACATTGTTCATGTTTGCTTTGCTCGTAAATGTGCACCAGTGTTTCGATTCGAAGAGCTCGAAATATGCAAAACTTCAACAATGTTGACATCTGAGGTCCCTTTTGTTGTAAGCAGAAACGATGCGCAAAAGGGACGGTAGCCTAGCTATTTTTAAACCATGATTAAATAATCTGTAGATGTAATTCATAGATTTGTCAGGTGGATCAAGCGATCTGCATTTCTTCCGGTTCATTAACGGTCGTTTCTTCGCGCTCTGTTTGGTCAACTTTCGATGTTCGTTCTAAAGCTTGCCGTTCGATAAAGTTAGCGCGGTCAACAGAGGATGTGGCCTGAGTATGGCAAGACCTCCGGCTCGAGAGCTGCCGTTGTCTACCTTGAATTCCGCTGATCAGCGACAACGCAGCCTTGCGAAAATCTTGCTTGGCGAATGTAAATATGATCGGATTGATGACAGGGGCGGCAAAACGAAGTAACGTTAATGCATCGTTTCCTTCCCATTCTTCGTCGACGTGCCCGGCGAAAAACAAATACCATGGCAACCAGGAGATGATGAAAAACAAGAAGAGCACAAGGAAAAGCAGTGCCACGCGACGATTACTCTTGGAGCGGATATTAGGCTCGGCGATCAGTGCACTGGGACGAGAATTGAGAAACAATCTGATGTAAATATGAACATGAATACATGTAAGGACAGTCGTTGGCAGTACGAAGGCAAAACCAATCAAGAAATTTGCAAAGATAAAGATTCTATCTTCCGACATGTACCCGAAATAGAATGCGTTGTGGCCGACGAGAAATGAGACTGCCCAGATCACCACTATGATGAAATTGACCCGAGTCTTCGTGCAAACGGTGATGTTACGCATCGGGTGGATGATTGCAAAATACTTTGCCACGGTCGCTGCAACGATGTGATAAATTGAAGACAGAGAGACGGTTATATTAGTAACCCAGTAAAATATGCACATATTTCCAGTGTGATCATCGCCTAGGACACCCATATCGCACGTGAGCGCCGAGGGTATCATCACGCATGCGCATAAGAGATCTGCGATGGCCAAGCCTACGAGGAAAGTGTTGCCGGCACTGTGACGTAACGAGGGTATTTTGAAATACAAAAATACTGCTGGAAGATTTACAACGATAATAGCAAGAGATAGAATTACAAGAGGTGTGTGAAACGAGCGGTCCCACTCCACATCGTTCCCAGTATTATTCGACGCCATTTGTTTTTCCGCTGGCAAAACCTGTTAAATCAAGAAAATATAAAAAAGATTTAATTAAGGATGAAAGACTGTAGTGGTACGTGTTTGAGGTATTTTGCACGATTATACATGTTTCTTTGTCTATATTTTGCAAACCAAAACTAACACGTTTATACAGCTTATGCTCATACATAGTTTTATGCCTGTGCTTGTGTCGATGCTTACGTCGCACACTTCTCTGCACTTCTTTGTTCTGTCTTTTGTTTTAGCTTGTGCTTGAGCTTGTGGCGCTAGTGAGCACCAGGGCTATAAACGTTCATTTTCTTTAAAAATTCAAAAAACTACATGCATATTTATTTCATATATCTGTCGCCAAGCTTCGTAATTGTGCTCATTTGTTTGCATCTTTTTGATAAATGGACAAGTCGAGGGCCAAAAGAAGATTTCGAGGGTCGAGAGCAAAGCTTGATTACAGAACCATCCTCAGAGATATGAAAAACTAGATTCATATCAATCTGACATAGCTGAGAATATTGCACTCGCGTTTTCAGCAGTCTACAAACCCGAAGATGCTAGTTCAAATCTCGTTCGAGGCAATGAACGTTTCTATGTTCTATGCAGTGCCAGACTGATATCAATCTATTTTTTCGTATCTCTCAGATGAGATTTTACTCTCGACATCTCTGCTCCACTCTCAACCTCTATGCTCGAACCACGACTCATCCATTCATCAAAAAAGCTGCAGACAAATGATCGGAAATAATTGCAAAGTTTGTTGACATATATGTGCGCAATGTTTTTATCGCATTTTAACAGTGAATAGGCTTTCTCATTAATACCTAAATATCCTGTTACAAAACTACATTATCCAAAGTATTAAACAGCGACTGGCTTCCAATCAAGAATCTAACTAAGATATATTTGCAAAAAAATATTGATAGTAGTATCATAAACATCACGGCGCTGCCAATAGCAAAGGCTCTACGCTAAAGGAAGGACGAATTCATCTACAATGAATTTAAATGCAATAAAACTAGGTCGCGTGTGGGAGAAAACCACAAAACATGGTGATCCACGCATTTAACAAAATTCAATGCCGTTTATGGCAAAATTAAAACTGAACAAGCCAACCCCCGAAACCTCCAGGGCGTCTGATACAAACAAAAATGACGCGCAGTTCAAAACACAATGAACCTTTGAAAACAAACCCTCCACCTACGCACTTCAAAAATCGAGCACCTTGCATTACCTTAATTGTTTTGCAAGTTTATCAACGGTTCCCAAGTTTACTCGCTTTATTTAGATTCAAGCAATCGCGTTGTCTTCGAGAATGGACGGCGTTCGGTGCTTTTAGTTCGATCACTATTGGCGGCGATCTTTACCTTCAGAACGATGCAATCAGTGAAGATTTAATAATTAAGCCGGCGGAACTCGTTTACCAACTCTGCTATCGCCTGTCCAAACCAGCATCGTAATAAAACCCAATCTTATCTCATCGTTTTCTTTAATTATGTATTATCGAAATGTGTTGATTAGCTTTTTTAAAACCGTCCAAATTCGATACTTAATAAATAAAGAATTATTAAAGTTCACTCTTTTCCCTGAAATACAACTCTTGGGTTCGCTATACTTTACCCATACTATTTCCCCCCATAACTACGCAGCATATAACTGAAGTGCACAACACGTGTTTTTTTGACAAAAAATGAAAAATCACAAACAAATCAATAGCGTAAGACCAAGATAAGATTCTCCTGATCCAAGGAACTCTCCACGTTTTCTCCCCTCAAGAACTTTTGGCGTTATAGTAAAACTTTTTTCAACGCGTTTTAGAACTATCTAGTACTGGATTGACATAGAAAATAAGTTACATTAAACCCATACCAATACGATATCAAGCATCTCTCGTGATGTCGCTGCATTATGGGCCCCAACATCGTATCTCGAGTGCCCTCTTGACTGGATGCCTTTGGCTAAAGCTAGCTATAGACGCGGTGCTCAGAAGAGTTAAGCCACTGAAGCAAATTAAACGCTGGAAAATATATTCCTTTAATTTGTTTGTCGTTTCGTCCAGATTTGACTGTATCAATTGGCTGAATAGAGAGGTCTCACGTGCTAGTACGTTTTGTGTGTATTTCATTTAGCATTTAGCTTGAAACTTCATTGATACTGAGCATGAAAGTCTAGCCCAGTTATTTTTTACGTAGAAAAATCTAGATACTTTTGAAAAATTATCTGTAAGAGAACCATAAAACACTATCACTCATTTTCAAATTTTATTCTAATAGTATCTCTATATATTCTTGAATACTTACTGTGTATTAGTAACTATCTTCAAACGTCGCTCCCGAATCAAAGGTTATGCTACAAAAACAGATAACACCAAATTGCTTGACTATGCTACTTTTTATCTGCCGTCCGGCGATCTCAGCTGCAGGAAACAAAAAAACAAATTAGTTTCTGCTGTGAGAGTCGGTCCTTCACGGCCTCTGCGCAGCTACGTCCTGCTGTGCCTCGTTGAGGAAGTTATCTGTGAGTAAATGAACTGCGAAACTGAAGATTATTGGCAGATGACGTCAAAACTGCCAGCCCTGAGCAAATATTTAATCATTTTTTATATTTTTCGACCAGTAAACGACCGCATGAAATTGATCGAAGTTTGACGGCTATCCTTTAGCTTCCACTTCCGGAAATTTTTGTTATTAAAATCCTGTCGGAATACTTGATTAAGTCTATAGCACGCTGACAGCTTCGAGTGGTTGATGGCGTTTTTCATATGTGTAATTCAGTTCTATCACACTATTTAGACCAAACACAATTGTATTACTGGTTATATATAGCCCTGGGACCCGGTATATATATATATATATATATATATATATATATATATATATATATATATATATATATATATATATATATATATATATATATATATATATATATATATATATATATATATATATATATATATATATATATATATATATATATATATATATATATATATATATATATATATATATATATATATATATATATATATATACTAAGAATTTGCTACTAACATTAGACAATATTTTAGTCTATTGTCGTTTAAACTCCATGCATCAAACTTTTTAAATTTTTTGAAAAACTTCTGTGATAACTTAATATTCAGGCACTATTATTCGAAAGGACAATTAAAGCCAGCATCCACACACAAGTTTTATTAGAACTTTGATCCACAATTAATCTAATGCTATCTAATAATTCAGTTTGTTTGAAACCTTCAGAAATATTTCTTTAGAAATCTTGTTTACAGATCAATGATACTTTTACACTTTTAGTTCCTGCTGTTTTAAATTAAACAGTTATGTAGCAATAAAGAAGCTATAACAATGGGTCGGTAAATTTTAAACCAGTCTTAGCGCGCTAACCCAACTTTGGGCAACCGGTCTCCGGGATTGACCCGTCAATTGTGAATGTGATGCACATAATTCGAACCCAGTTTTTTTTCATCTGCGCGGAACTACCTGAGTTTCGTTTTTGGTCTGATTACAAGCCGAATATTAATACCTACACACAACTATATATACATACTGAATTTAGTGCATTTTTTACACCAGATGCAAGTAAAATACGCTTGAAACAAATTACCTTATCTCTCTTGCTATATTGCTTCAATTTCTCTGCAGCACTTCAGAATTTTCACGTTTCACTAGAGGACATATTTGTAGGCACACAGTATGCCTGATTTTATTGACATAAAGCCATAAACCCATAACTGCTTTGAAGATAAGTTTATTGATTATGATAATTTTCCCCGAGACGCAGTAATGACAGTTTTTTTACCACACCTGCCATTGCAGTAATTTAAAAAAAATACCTATTGATTTTACTTGCTTTATGGAGGCCTGAACACACAATCGGCTAAGCTTTACACCGTTGCCACCAAATTGCCATCTTTGGATTATTCCCGTGGTTTGACACCCTTGTTCTGGTTTACCTAAGAGTACATTAGGACGAAGGTAACGAGGCAGACGAGTAATGAACACGAGTTATTCACTCGTGTCCATACTTCTAAATGCGTAGTTACTTTTGTTCCCCGTTACGCTGCCGCAAACTAATATAATAGTAACTAGGCATGTGAGTGATCTTAAAATGTGAATTCGGTATAAACAAACCGATTTTGTCCATATATTCGAGATAGTATTATCAACGAAGGAGCCTATTTTGTATACAAGACTTATTAGGTTAAGTTTAACAACAATTTCGTTCCAGCATATAGAAACACGACAGCTTAATGGTTAACCTATAGTCAATACCGGTAAACCAATCGTCTGTCGTTCTTAACATATTGTAAATTGATATGTTTGTACACACTTTGAATAAATTATATTGATAAATTATTCAACGCCATTGTTGCTTGTCATTTGTAATTACACAACTTCGATCACTATCTCAAATTTGAAATTTCACATTTTGCAAAGACGTTTGGCACAGATTTAAGAAGTCATCAAACAGAAATTTGTTACCAGAATGTGCGGGGTATGTTGGTGTGCTATGTCGTTTGTCCACCAGAATGGTCTTAAATTTTTCGCCGGAAATGACGTGCCGAAAAGGACAAAAGCCGCGCTAAAATTTGTCCACTTTTATGTTTACTGCGCGTAAACAGAAGGCGTTATATCGTCAACGGTGTAAAATTATTTTTACGATACCGTTTATGCATGTAAACATAGCCTTAACCGGCCCACTTTGGTTACGTATCTCGTAGAACTAATTTCCGGACACATACAACCTTCGTTTAAAATCTCAGTGTTTACATATTACAGACATATTTTTTAAAATAAAAAACGTGCATGTTCATTAAAAACTTAATTTTCTTAACCGTGTAATTTTCTCGCATATCCGCCTGGCCCAACATTAAAAAAAACCTGTTGTCAAGGTTCAAATGTAATGAAAGCACGTTTTTCTCGCATTCAAAAAAACAAATTCACACCTGTAAGCAGTTGCCAATGATGCCTTAGAGCATAATATGGGGTAGCCTCTGAATTGCCACATCTTATCGTTTGGTCATGGCTGAAGGGGATGGACGAGAGGTAGGTTTTCAAGATGGCGGCTGTTTTTCAAGATTCTTAAAACGAAAACGAATCAACAACCAGACATTTATAGCATTCCTAAATTGTGGTTAGGTTTAGGGTATGGGTTAGGGTAAGCTTTAGGAATGCTATAAATGTCTGGTTGTTGATTTGTTCTCGTTTTAAGAATCTTGAAAAACAGCCGCCATCTTGAAAACCTACCTCTCGTTAGCCATGACCCTTATGGTTTGGCCGAGACATATACACATTCCCGTGCTCCAAAAGCTGGAATGCCACAGTGCAAGGACATGTTGTGGGGTGTGTTTGTGTGTGTTTCTATATATTTTTATATATGTTTAGTGCACCACGATAATACTTTAAAAACATAGAACAGGGGGGTGCTATTGCCTCTACTGATATCACTGGTCGGACTATAACACCCCCTTTTACTAGTTGTGAAGATTTTGTAGAAGTGTTATTTGATGCACAAAACACAATGTAATCTTTTTATTCGAATAGATATATTATATTTAAAGGGAAACGGCAACAAAATAATTTAATTTCAATTTGAAAGAGATTCAAAAACAATACATATAGAAGTATATCATAAAATTTTTACATTTGTTTTACATCGGTAGATATTTTCACCCACGTCAACGGACTATCCGCTATCTTGGATCGAACGATTCAAAGCTACTCCTAAATACCTACCAGCAATCAAATATTGTTTAAAACCTTTTAAGTCCGCGCTGAAATTCACAGCACTTCCCGCACGTGCGGTTGTGGGCGCATATTAATCATTGTTTTATAAGAAAAAAAAGTTGTGACGTATCACGCATATCCACAAATATCCAAGATGGCGGACAACTTAATATTTCTAATCAAAATATCTCATGAAATAAGGCAGATGTATCAAAATATCTCATGAAATAAGACATTTATGTATTGTTTTGGAGTCTCTTTCAAGTGAGACGATATGAGGGTGCTGCTTCCCTTTAATTGGGAGAGTCCAGCCAACCTCTCAAAAATACCTTGGGGAGAGAACATCTGATCAAAAGCATACAGTCTACAATGAGCATACAGTCTACAATGAGCATACAGTCTACAATGAGCATACAGTCTACAATGCAATCTCTTTTTCGTCCAACCCTACCCTCTACGAAGACATTACTATGAAACATATTTCTAGAAGTTCTGCAACTCTAGCGAGGGGGCAAACTCTGCCCTTGGAGTTGGTATACCCCAGTTTCCAGCCCCATAACATATTTAGGTATTTTGTCGGTTATAATTAACACTTCCCAAATCTGCGTCTGGGGCAAAGCTGCTTCGCATGCTGAAAACTGATCAATACAAACGGCTTTTATCTCCCGCCTCAATTTTCTGCTATCGTCTCGTATCCACTCAAGCATACGTGTGTTTAATAAACTTATATAGTTTATGAATCTAAATTTAAGTTCAGACTTCATTTAAATTACTACGGTAAACTGTTATCAGCTGACGATTGACGTGAGGGGAGGTACAGCGAAGGACTTATCAATAGTTTACAATGTTATTGTCTTCATAGAAGCAGCTCATGAAAGCAGCTCGTAGGTGCTACATGAAAGTAATATTAATTCATGAAAAAATAATAATTTCAAATTGGACAAAAAGATTATAGGTTCTTTTACTACCAGATACGATTAAAGTAAAATTTGCGGAGCGAATGTTGGGCGGACCGAAGATGTTAATCAAAATTATAACGGTGAGGTTTGTGAACGCAAAACGCATATACACAAATCATTTTACATTGAAAGGAATGTTAAAGAATCAAAAAGAAAATACTATTCTGAGCCTCTTAGTATGATAACATTATAACAACGATGAGAAATAAGTCAAAAATTATACGCCAACTCATCTCTCAACCAATAAAATCGCGGATAACATGCCATATGTGACAATGAACCAATATTCACAGTGTTTACCCAGCATTATTAAATCTTTAGTTATACATTTAAAGAACGAAATATGTTCGCGTGTTAATTTCGTAAATAACGTCTCATTATTATTGTTTTTCAATGTAATAACAGCATGTTTACTGTCAATAAAACAAAATTAATTTCGCCATACAAAAACAGACTTTATATGCTGAAAAGAAAATTAATTCTTATCGATTTCGACCTTCTGATAACATCATTCAGCTGCCAACTCAAATCTTGGGAAAACATAAAATCAAACAACAGGAAAAAATCGTATAATCCTTCCACAATGTTCGTTTTATTTATTCAAATGAGTGCAAAGCGAGTAATGTCGTGATGCGTGACTTTATTTCAAAAGTGAATTAAGCTGATCCATCTCATTTCTGAAGATTGTAAACTCTATGGTTTGGGGTTGAAATATTTAGAAATCTTAAAGATTGCCGATTGAAAAATTATGGTTCGCGTGAAATTCGACCGTTTATCCACTCTATTCAAATGTTAGTGCTTTATTAGTTTGAATCAAAAGCGTTTAAAACAATTTAATCATTTTAGTTAAGAGAGCAGATCCATGATGCAGCAAGCCACATATAGCGAGCTACAGCTAGTCGGAGGGGGTGGGTGCTTTGGGAGAGGGGGACAGTCAAGCATTCCCAATACAAGTAGTTGAAGCTTCATGGCCCGGTGGGGGGGGGGGGCTATATAACTGCTCTTGTGACTGGATGCAAGACAGGCCAGAATGTCAGATAAAACCGAGTTTTCTCGAACTGTCAGTGTCACAGATGTTTCTAATATTGCTCTCGAGATTATAGACACTCAAAACTAAATGTTCAAAACTAAATGTCACAAACTTAATTGACACGATGTTTGTGGTGTACTCTGAGTTCTGTATACTCACTGGGTAAGCTAAAAAACATGTCTACGGTGGGAATCGAATCAGCGACCTTTGAGAGATCTGCTCTGTCATTTAACTGAGCTATGCGATAAGGTCGGTTCGTTCGAGTATACGAGATTTTAATCAACTGGACGCAGGCAATGTGCACCCGTTTTCACAACGGCTAAAATGGAAACGATATCAAACATAAATATTCGCATCGCATGAAAACATTTAGTTAGTTTGTCCACAGAGACGAGTCTATATGCTAGATTTCGTTGAGACATGCCAAGAAGTCGGGAGCTTTTTGAAATATTTCAAAACGAAATCGTTCGGAAACGACCTCGTGTGCACATATACCTCGATCAGTTTCGAAATAGCACATACTCGAACTGACTGTACACCCAGTTGAGAGAGCATTGATCTAGCGTTCGACAAGCTTACATAGACTTAGAGTAAAGCCCCATACAGACGAGCAAGTTTTCCTTGACAAGTTTTATTTGTTCGTGTGTACGCGAAAAAATTTAACAATTTTTCCTTGACAAGGAGCCTGGTTTAAAAGCTAGTCCTACCAGCTTTTCGACAACAAGGAACACTTGACAAGGGAATTTTTGTTTACGTACTTAATTCGTGCGGCCTCGTAAAAGCTGTCAGGAAAAAAATATTATCAAATTTCGCGTACACAGGAACAAATAAATCCTGTCAAGGACAACTTGTCAAGGAAAACTGTTCGTCGTACAGACGCGTAAGTGAACTCGTTAAGAAACTTGTCAAGGAAAACTTGCTCGTCTGTACGGGGCTTAACTTACATCAAAACGATCATTTTCACTAAGGAACGTCTTCAATCAACACATTAAAAAACCTAATGGACGGGGATATTATTTAAAGCACGTCGACCTAAAATATGATGCTGCATGAGTACAACGATGTATTACTAGGGAGAATGTATTAGTGGGAAAATCATTTAAGAAAATGTGTAATAACAACATTATTTCATTCAACTTAGCGAGACCATGGATTAAATTCGGTAAGATCGAAAGCATAACTCGTGCATATTTCACACTAAGACAGCTAAAGACAAACCAAACCAGCCAATGATAAACTCCTTCTTTTAACGGAAAACAATACTTTTCACAGCTCTCAATAACAGCCTTTGACCTTGACCTTAAATCACTTGGAATTGATAGCAAAGTAGTTGCGAATACAAAACTTATAACATTATGCCCCACATAAAGTGACATGGATTATCACCAATTTCATTCTCGGCAAGTTTTAATGTTACTTCAAGTGTGCAGTATTGAAAGTTCCTTAGAATAGGTCCTAGCTGCAACTTGAGTACATCAGACCAAGAAAATATCATCACGAAATTGACAAAGCACGTAATAACTACTTTGTAAAATATTGGCCGTAACAGTTAGTTTGTATCAACCGCACTTTCATATAGTTCAAGTGAACCTATCAGTCATCCTTGACAAAGGCTTTGCCTAATTTCTATTTCAAACGGCTCTTGGGCTGTTATCCGGAAAAGCAGGCCACAAAACTACCCACAGTGCCGAGTGCAACATCGCGTACACATAAACATACACGTATATTATATGACGAAGGCGTTGGCCGATACCGATCATTTAAATATTCAAATTTCAAAAATGAACACGAATTGACGTCGGTGCGCGCATTTTAAAGCACTTAAACAACAGAACTCTTAAGCCAATCTTATCGAAACTAATCGTCCTTACATCAAGCAAAATTATATTTAAGGCAAGGTTCAAGTGTGCACAAACACAGCAGCAAACACGGTACTAAACAAACTCAAGAAGAAGAGTTTGGTTTCTTGGAGTGACTATACTTCTCAAAGTTTGAGGTATCTATAGTTTTGGTCTTATTAATGTGCTACTTGTAATAGACCCATCATGTAGACGGGTGTAACATATGGTTCTGTCTGTTATTCATAGAAACAGTGTCAGTGATATAAAATCTAAATGCAATATATATTTCAAGTTCGTCTCTTATTCTTTGATTGTGGACACTTACTGATATCAGTCCTTCCACTGTAATTGTCCTTCCACACTCTCCGCTTGAATTGTGAAGTGCTGGAGGTGCTAGCAAATTATTTGATCTGACAGTAATAGATTACCTTTATACATGCTATTATATTTCTCTCTGACTGAAATTTGAGGTATTTTGGTTCTATGTAATCAGCTAGATATACACTAATTATAATAGACAAACTCAACTGACTAATTGTGCATCATCATCATCACACTTCTCGTCAATAATGCTTAAAATTGGCCAGGCATGAAATTGTAGTATAGGTATAGTTACACCACATCGAGGGAAGCTAAAAGCATTTTTGTTACAAAGTCGGCACATTAATCGATATGATTTACAGTCCTGAAAAGTCAAAAACAGACGCAATCGGGGGTAGACAGTTTGGTACTTAGCAAGCGTTCGCAAGCGTTAGCCGATCAAAGAAGCACGATTCAAAAACTATTCTTGCAAAGCCAACTTTGACTACGAAGCTGAACACGGAATCAACTGTAAGCAATCGTTTGCTTGAGGTTAGCCTTTGAGTGTTATCGCTTTATATTGACTCTAAAGGCCACACAGACCAACGCATTTCGGTGACGTGAAGCAATTTTTCGGTTTTAAAAGTACATAAGAGTCCAATATGCGATTAAGCTTAACGTAAGCTGGCTGTATTGACGCTATAAAAAAATGGGGAATATAGGGGCTCGCTGCCACGAAGTGGTTTTATCTACGACAGATATTGTCACCGTTCGATTCTCAGTAAAAGCTTTTCCACGGAGGCTCGGACCTAATCCTGGAGTGAGAGAGTTAAATGTATTTTTGATAAATCGAAAGATATTCCCAACCTTTGAACCTTCAAAACCGGACACTTCATATTGCACCAGGCAAAGTATGTACAGTTTTGGGCCAATATCGCATTGAGGGCCACTTGATTTGTACTTGTACTCTTTTCGCAGAATCGAGCCGGCGATCCCATAGAGGTGAAAGCAAGCGGTCTAACCGCTTCGCCAACGAATATATCTTGTCGACAAAAAGATAAACAGCCTACAGGGCTAGAGACTTGTTGCAAGTTGTGGATTTTACCGGCTCATTGATGCAATTTTGTCATCAATTTGCATCAAGCCTACATCAAGTTACATTAAGTCTGATTTTCCGCACCGACTAACTTGCAGCACCTTCTTGAAGCAACTTGCATCAAGCTTGTGCATAAAAAATGTTGACAATCAAGTTGCATCTAGCCTGTTGACAACTTGCAATAGACTGTTATCATCAAGCCGCAGAAAGCGACGCCAACAATATTGTTTAGGTTGAAAGTCACATTACATTATTGTTGACAACTATGAGCATTGAGCAACTTGGCAATAGAAGTAGCTATAAAACGTTGGTACGTTTAGCCTATTAATATTTATGCAACAGTGCATATATAGACAGTTCACTTCTTTGATAACAGAAAGGCAAAATACTTCATGTATTCCTTTTTAGCGGCACTTTTTGCCTTGGCGGTATCTCAAAGAAATCCCAAGGAAATTAGATGTATGGCCAGCCGATAAATAGCAATCAAAGAGCTATTGAGCTGACAAATGTCCATAAATAACTTGATAAATGTCCGTCGTATTCCGTGATACTAAACACGCACTGCTTGCTGGCTTTTGTGATCAAAACAGCTATAATTTGGTATTTTTTACAGCTTGTTTTGTAACTTGATAAAGGATTTGAACTGTTTGTATATCGGTGCTTTCGGTGCGTCATATCCCATGACATAAAACACTGCCTGTTACTTGTTAGCTTTTGTTGGCGTGCGCAGATCGGATTTCATCAGACTATGTATAGAAACATATCAAATGCCGAACTGTAAAATCCCAAACAAGCTTGAATTGTGGGCGGTGTTTTGTGTTTAGTGATGTAATACTTGTGCATTATAACTTGCTTAAAGCAACAGAAAGATCCCTCTAAGCTCATCCTTATAGCTCATGCAACTCTACTATGGTTAGATTCTTTTATAATGCATGAAATGTTTTTATAATCTTCCGTCATAACTCGTTTGTTGAGTTCGAATGGCAATACTTGCGTTGTACGCTACAGATACGGGTTAAAACCCGAGACACTGTGGCGCAAAACTACAGTCATGCTGATACACTATTTACATTAGGACCTAGAGGCCAATCAGTTAAATTTGGTTTGACTTAAATGTCCATACATACATATACTTTCTTGAAATGCTATCAAGTCTAAATCCATATGACTAAGTCATCATTTCGATTAAAGAGACACATTAGATACTCCATTGTTCATTCACAGAGCTCACATTGTTACAGAGCTCAGAGGAACAAATAACTAAAGCGAACTTAAAAGTGAATTTGAACAGCTTTCTTCGTGAATGCATTTATGCGTCATCATTACGTCTGTAAACAACATTATATAATAATCAAAGTTCATTCTGGATTTTCATTGGTTGAGAACTGTGATCTATTAGAGGACAGACGCACTCTGACGCCATTTCAGCGACAAGCCAATCACAGCAATTTTAGAATTATCGACAGCCAATGGCGTGCTTTGTTTTGTATAGATCATGTCACGTCAAATGGCGTGCTAAAGTCTTTTCGTCGCACTACAAAGCTTATTTTGGCAAAATGTTTAGCATTTTTATTACATAAAACACATAGATAACATTTTGCCGTTGTCTGTTCAGTTATAGATACACGGTAGACGTCATAATGTGGTAAGAACATCAGTGATCCACTCGCCTAGGCGGCTCGTGGGCCACTTTTTTGTTCTTACCAGATTATGACGTCATACCAATTGGGGAATTCAAGAATTGCTATTGGTGGAATTAGCAAAAACACAATATGCAGGTGACGATGGAGGAATATATTTTTGCATAAAGGTTGACCAACATGGATTATATATTCTATATACTGTACATATAATATATTATATTTTCCTATTCTAATGAGTTTCCAAACCCTCTCTTCAATTAATTATGGCTGGACTGACTCACTAACTAGTTGACTCATAACTCATTGACACATTTGGCCCTTAAAACAGGCATTCCCATCATTCTTGACTTTGGAGTGTGTTTTCTCCTTACATTTCATTATCCGTCTGCTTTCTGTAGGTAATTGTTTTATTCACATGCAATGACTATCGTGCAATCAAGTCGAAATGTCAACAGCTCTAATTTTGTGCCTTGTCTCTTTTACAAAGAACTTAAAAACTTGCATCCTACGTTTGCCACCATAACTTGTTCGGAGCACGTTCGTTTTCAATTGTATTTTAAATATCACTACAATTTTCAGTGGAAAGATCACGTAAATTTATTCATTTATTCGGATCTTCGTTGCGTGTGCATAATTTACTATTATAATTTATTATTATTATTTATTACGATTTGATACGCATGCATGTACTCAGATAATGATCGCTCCATTAGGCGAGGTGTGCTTTTAAATTGTTATGGTGTAAAACGAACCTTAAAACTTGAACAATATTTATTACTTAGATGTTGATAAAATGTCAGGATACTTTTTCTTATGCGGATCAGGGTATCATGCAGTTTATATGCGAAGTTCATATTGATGTCGCTGTATGCAGTGACAACATTAAAAAACAAACCAAAAAACACCTTGTTATATCATCGATATCAATGTAATAAACAGCTACATTACGACTGCCATATCGTATTTTTATAAAATACAAAATAATTGATACTCCGTAAATTGTCAACATTTTATCATATTGTTATGTTTCCTTTATTTCTTTCTACGCGAGGTAGGAGATCTTTACAAGTATTAATTCTACAGTTCAATAGTCGTCTTCTTCTTCTGAGTTTGTTGGTCTGTCTTGTCTGTTTCTGTCTGTTCGTTTGAGTAGAGTTTTTACTTCTCGGCTACTCTGCAGCTACTGTCGCGATTCAGCTGGGGCGGTCTTTTATACTAACGGTCGTAGGAGTTTTTGTGCATGTGAACAGAATGGTGGGCTGATGTGGGCTCAGCCAATCAGGTTCTAGGTTTTGGATTTCTGAAATCTCGCACCAGCTCTTTTCCTTTATTTATTTAAGGCGTTGTCGCACTGTCTCAGTCGGTCGTATGCTCCGTCAATATTATTTAAAAAATGTTCAAAACTTAACTTATTTCGTTGATTTCTTTAGTAAAACTTAATATCTCTATATATATAAATTCAACTTCGATGTTTGACTTTTTACTTTAAGACAATTTTACAATACTACAGTTTTATGACGTAACACTTTTATTACCTGACCGCGTGAAATATGCCTGGATATGATTGACGTTAATGCCTCAAACCTGTACACGTGAACTTAGCTGCACGTGGAATTTTCCTTATCTACATGAATCCGAACACGTTGTATGGTTTTTGTATCAAACCTTCACATGTTCAAATATACCCAGTCATACCTTGATCCCAAATGGAAATAAACGGTTTCTTCTCTGAATTCGTTCATGGTCATCAGAGAGGTAAATACAGGACAGTATGGCGGATTTCTAAGCGCATAATTAACTCTTGCCGAATTTAATTAATACGCTCTAATTTAATATGTAATTGGCATGTTTGTGCAAGATACAAACTTTGTTTACTTTCTCTGTTCTCGCCACAGAACTAAGCCCATTATCTTTCCCACTGACGTATCTAGTGTTTACCTTGCCGGGAGAATATAATTTGGCTATTTTTATGCTATTAATGTACTGCTTCGTAACAATATACGTTTCGACATGTATTACAATTCATCTTCAGTAGAATAGCTGTTTTCAAGAATTGAAACAATTTGTTATTGATTCAAGCAATTCAATTTTTGAAAACAGCTATTCTACTAAAGATGACTTGTAATACATGTCGAAACGTATAGAAAAATATGTTGACAATTTACGGAGTATCAATTATTTTGTGTTTTCGAACATGTTCACTTCAAGATATGAATCATATTTCCTCGTTTGTTGTCAAGTGTCTCTGGGCCGTTCGCCCCTCTCACTCGTGAGAGACATTGACATCATAATCCAACTTGAAGACACAATTCTTGTCTCCGTAGGCGTAGCTTGGTGATGCAATATCCTTCATATCTATCTTTACGATCACTGTGGTGAAAATGTGGCTAATATATCAGGATATTGCATAAGATATAAAGCCACGATTTGAAAGGTTCAGACAAAGTTGTCTGACTGTCTTTCAAGACCGTTTTCCGACGACTAGTAATCGGTTCATATGGTCAATTTTGTAGAAAATTCGTCATTTCAGGATTTGCCAAACAGTGAAAACACAAACCGATTGATTCAATTCAACTTAGCTGCGAAGGCTACCTTCAGTTCTGGAATTTTGAGACAGAAGTTGGCGCTGGTAAGCCCTATAGATATATATGTGATCAATTGATCACGCTTATTTTACGTTGTTTTTGGGCATAATTTAGGTTACACTCCGCCGTTTTTGCTCATTTCAGTTTCTAAACAATTAACGATCATGTCTACAATAAAGAGCTTCAACACAGGAATAAAATGCAGTTTTTAAATGCACAGAAATAAGAAAATAACTGGCTAAAACGAAATGTCAGCCCTTGATTTCGCGAATAACCATTGCTAAAAAATACACGACACGATGTGTTCAAGTTATACAGGAATACATGTTTTGACGAACGTCTGAGATGTTTTATATAACTGTTCCAACTATATTCATTACAAGGATATTTACTCACAATAATATACTAAACCGATATACAAATAACAAAATCAATGAACAATTCAAGCAATTATACTTTGCGTGTCCACCTTTAGCTCTTTTATTACGGTCATGATACGCCGAGGCATTGAATAAAAATGATTGCCGGGTAGTTCTTTCCACTCACGTTTTAACACTTCGAACAACGCAGCTTTATTGGTGAGTCGAGGGAGGACGCATGAAATTCGCGTCTCTAACTCCTTCCACAAATTTTCTATGGGATTGAGATCTGGAGATTGTGCGGTTATCCAGCACTAAAAACTTTGCACGTTGGATATAATCCTTTAGAGTTTTGGCCGTATGTATTGGATCATTATCTTGTTGAAAGAAGATGGTCTCTTTCCCACCCAACTACATCATGAACGGTCACATGTGGTGAATCAATATTTGTTTATACATCTTTTGATCCATAATGTCTTTAATACTGGTTAAGATATCCGACTCCGTTGGCAGTGAAACAGCCCCACACTTGAATCTTGCTTTCCCCATGCTTCACAATGGAAGTCACACATTGCGAATTCAGTTCTTCACAAGCTCTTCTGCGTACATATACATTATGGGCGGGCCTCGTCCGTCCAAAGGACCTTTTCCCGGTCTTCTTTTGTCCAATGCTTGTGCATTTTGGCAAAACGAAGGCGATGAAGCCTATGTGCAACCCGACCCATAAGCTTTGCAGCATGAAGACGTTCACGGACAGTACTAGTACTGGCCTTGATACCAATTCTCTACCAATCCCTCCCAATCTTCCTGGTGTACTGTAGCACTCCTGAAACGATCTTGAAAGCCTCTTCGTTCAAGAAAGCGATCTTGACGTTTTGTTGACAGGCGGGGACGGCCAATGCATTTTCTGTTTCTATCACTGCACCAGTCTTCCCAAATCGTTTCTGCGTGTAGGCCACGGCAGCTTTGGACATGTTGGTCCTTTTTTTCACCTCAGTGTAAGTATACCTGCCCTTCTTCAACCAGCGGTCGAGCAACAGCTTTTTGTGACTCGGTCGTCCGAGTCCATCTAGCCTTTTTAACTTCTACCGCGGTCTTCACTGATGGCGTGACTTTGACACGTTGGACGGTCCGTATACGCAGCAACAATCTCCTTGTTCTTGCATACGGAACGCTTCATCTAGGGAATCTGTAAATTTTCAACGTCGTTCTCCATGTTATCCATCTCTTATGCGAGGAATCACACAATTAGAAATTGTTGGACAAATAGTTGTATCAATTTTTTAACGTTTGTTATTCGCAAAATGAAGGGGTGACATTTCGTTTTAGCCTGTTCTTTTCTTATTACTTTGAATCTAAAAACTGCATTTTATTCCTGTATTGAAGCTCTTTATTGTAGACATGATCGTTGTTTAGAAACTGACATGCGCAAAAACGGTAGGGTGTAACCTAAATTATGCTGAAAAACTACGCAAAATAAGCGTGATCTCAAGTGACTGCATCTCAACCGGGAAAGTGAAAAACACTTTCACCGCGGTGAAAATCGAACTTGCAATTTACTTTAGCTCGTAAGTTTAGTGCGTAAAAAGTATTTGGAATGCCTTTTTACTGACAATTAAATGGTTAAAAAGTACACCTTTTAAGTCTTTATCGAGATTCAAATCTCTTAATATACCTTCCATTTTTTACTTTAATGCATGGGTTCAGTGTGATGATACGATATTAAGTTGTTACAATAGAAAAATTCAAAAATGTGTCATTTTGAAGGGGCGTTCTACCGATCGATAACTGACCGCCTGCGGTTCAACAAAATAATATCAGCTGAAATAGCAGCTGAAAACGGTCTGTTGTTTAAAGGCCTGTTCAAACGAAGCCAACAACATTGGACGAAATTTTAAGCAAGTTTAAAACTAAGCCAACATCTTCCAACACGGTGTTCAAACGAGGCCAACATGTTGCATCCAACAATCTTGGGTGATGTTGGACCAACATGTTGGCTTCGTTTGAACTGGCCTTAAAGGAAGTAACGGCACGCATGACTGTCCATAAAGACCCTCATTTTAATTCAAATCGTCTGACAATAGCATATACGATTACTTTGTAAAATATCTGAAACTCAGGCAATTTTCTATCGTGACTCCGCTGCTCCCATAGGAGGGATCGTGAGCCGGTGAGCGGTTAAGCAATATTAATATATTCGTGTTGGCCATCTTTGAAAGGCAATTTACACGAAGCCATTAGCGAGTGTTATCAAACGAAATCTCAGACATTTATCAAGATAAAGTAGATTCATTATAATATTTAGATTCCTCTCCTCGCGCTGCCCCGTGGCAGCTGCCGGTAATTCGTCCGAGTAAGTTCTGTCTCCAGTGCAGGCCTGACTGAGCTCTATATGGACCTAAGATTAAGTGCATTTAACGGACCATTCCCTAATTAGACAAACTTTCAAATTCGAAAACAATTTAAGCCCAGTTGAAAAGAGCTTCCTAAATTTAGTGAAATTGTGAAGTTTGGTTGTAAAATATTGTAAAATGTCGAAAATATAGCAATGTAAACTTTGCGAATTTTGTCTACTTTTGTATTACGCGCGAAAAAGCGTTACCACATTTCGACCGAGTGGTAACGCTTTTCCGTTCGTAATACAAAACTATACAAAATTGGCAAACTTTACAAGACTATATTTTCCACATTTACAATATTCTGCAACCAAACTCGACAATTGCATGAAATTAAAGATGCTCTTTCCAGCTGTGCTAATTGATTTTCCAAATTCAAAAGTCTGTCTAATAGGGGAATGGTCCATTACCGGCAGCTGGCTTATACTATTAGGAGATTGTACACTCATAATGCATGTTTACAAGGGGTCTGTATAATTTATTTTACCGCGTCGATGTGCTGAATTCGAGTAGTTTATTTTTCCACATTAGCAGACCATCCTCTTCTCATAGGGGGACAGGATTAGCAAAAACAGAGAGACAAAGAACTTTGGAAAATATTGTAAAATATATACCATAAATATTGACAACTTCTCCCAAAGTTGATCGACTTTTTGAAGGAAATTTCATTGCATCCCTAATTTTATGTATACCTCATGATTCAATGAACTACCCAAAAGCAAAGTCCTAGGAGCTGCTATCACAAGGGATATACGTGCTGCCTCAAATTGTAAAGAAATGCAAATTCTCATATATCGAGTTAGAATTATCTTTTGAATTATCAACATAATATAATAAATATATATGTCTTTCGAATTTACTTTAGATAAGTTTTGAAGCCGCTGCGGGCTTTGTAACTAGTCTGCTTGTAAAATAAGGACGTGAGCTGTTGCATAACAGCCACTTTTTTTTGTACATTTCAAACCACTAAAAATACCTCATACCATTAAAGCAGCATTTTTTGCTCTCGTCTCATGTATTTTTTAGCAGACTTGTATATAAAAAAATCAGTTTAAAAAATTAATTGCAATAACATACGTAGATGATTTTCAAATTCAAATAAATGCTGTATGCAAATGGATTGTCATTGTAAACATGTACGTCTTCATGTAATTTCAAAAAAGCTGGAGGAAACATACGATTGATCACAAGGTAAAACGTTGAATAGCGATGATAACTTAAAGGATGTCAGCACGTTTTTTTGAGACTTTTTTATGCAATTAAATAGAGACGCGAAATATACCTTATTACCTATTTTAATTTTATATTAATAGTATAATAACAGTGTGGAGGAACAACAGCAACAATTAGTTTGCTTAAAAGAAATTGATTAGCGTATTTGTTTCAATTGGCAAACATGATTGAACTTTACTCTGACTGTATAATTGATACGTCTTTAAAATGGTAGCAAGACTATTTATACTAGTATTGACAGAATTCTGTCGTACCGTTTTCAGGCAGTCAAAGAAATCATATCTATAGTTGAATGGATTCCTCCATATTTTGCAATATTGGTGTTAGTTAATAATGCATCTACTAGCTATACCTAAAAGCTACATTGTTCAAAACTTCCACTAAATTAAAACTCGAGCATTTTTAAGTAAACACAAGTCTGATTCGTCACGTAAAAGTGCTTGGAGAATGGCGGTTGTTTTGAGATGCGAAGTGTTTTGGTGTTTAATCAGAGCGAAAAACTACTAGATCGATAGTAATAACAACTGCATGTGGGATTATATAGTGCTCATAATGAGTAATAAGATCGTTATCTTGCAGCGCAAAGGTGCACACATATTATGTGAATAACAAACACGTCTTATAAATTGTTTATAGACTTTTGTTGATGCTCGTGCTGAGATTGACGGCGGTGCTTGCTTAAAGGACGACAACAATTAAGCCAACGATCTCGTTTCAAAGAGCGACCTTTAGGCCTACATCATGGCGAGATGGAGTCCCATACAGCGTGGCTACCTTGCAATCAGCTTACTGGCAATTTTACTAAACAGCGCCGTCATCTTCCTGTTCTTGACGAAAAAGAAACTACGCAAAATGCATTCGAACTTATTTCTGTTCAGTCTGGCAATATCAGATCTGTGCTACGCTTCCGTGGCCATACCATTGCTCATAAGATGCGAACAACTCCATGGCCTGGATGTTTCTTGTTCTGCTTACGGGTACGTGATGGTCTTCTTTGGGTATTCCACGGTCTACCACATAATGCTCGCCATCGCCGAAAAGCTATATGCAATATGCTTCACCTTGAGACATCATTCAAAGTTCTCTAGATCCATTGCCATCAAGCTGAGTCTGTCAGTCTGGCTCCTATCCATCTTTCTCACCCATATCCCCGTCTGGTGGGAATACATCTTGAAGCCGCCAAATGCCAATGGAACAGAAAAGGAAGCGAGGATTTTGACATACGAAGCATATTACAAATTTCATTTTGCTATAGGCTTCGCGCTGCCCGTTTTGATGTCAGCTATCATGTACTCCGTTATTTTTCATAAGATATTCAAAGTTGTCCATCGGAGATTATCGGAAGATGCGAAGAAAAATAAAACAAGATTACGTGCCGAAAAGAAAGCAGCCTTTACGTTCGCAGTCATGCAATTGGCTTTCCTGTTTTCCTGGGGAGGTTGGTTTATGGCGCGCGTTGATGCCATAACTGTCGCTGTCGATGATATAAGCACTTATTACGATTTTGTGACAATAAGCAGATTCCTTGATCCCATTTTCAACCCCTTACTGTACACGTTTCTCAAAAACGACTTTCGAAAGGCATTTTTGAGTGTCATTCGCGGGACGCAACGAGGCAAGGGGTCAGGGATGCATTTGACGAGATTAAACCACCAAGCCACGACATCGGGCACTCATGAAGATATGCTTCACACGTCACCGGCAATCAGAAGACATGAAACGTCAATGAAACAGAATCACCATCAACATCATCATCACAATAGCGCGCCTTTGCTGAATAAATGTTAAGAGAAGCGAATTGCGCGCAAACATGCAGGACTTTAAGAATCTCTTAACATAGGTGGGCACCACCCATAAATACTGGGGAAATACATTTAGTATATCGTTAAGAGTGTTCACCAAAAAACTGAGTCGATTCGTCTATTTTTCAGTGAGTTACTCACTGTTTTAAAATCATGTTGCTCAGTATTATTTTCGAGGGCCATCAAACTATTTTATTATGCATAAAAATTGGCTAAAACTGGGCTTTGGGTTTAAATGTTCCGTGCCCCTTGTTTCAGGGTCAAATTTTGACCTCCAACCAGGAGGCTGAAAATGATATGCTGAAATAATGTGTTTTAGATTCAGGCCATCTCAGAACTCACTTCTTAAGACTTAACTTTAACTATTTATTTTTGCAATGAAATCAATCTTAAATGCACTGGCTGGATCAGCGGTTTGTATATGTAATATTTTAGCATTTTCAGGTCTTATTCAAATCAAGAATGGAAAAGATAAGTTAGAAAAAGCCATATGGTAATGGATTTAAGTAATGTTAAAAAAACATGACATTGAATTTTAACAAAACGTATATACAGTTGAAAGTATATATAGTTATATATAGTTAATTAAAATAAAATTGGTAAAATATATAGTTAGTAAAATCAGTATAGGATCAATAAATTCTAATTAGCATTGATTCAGTCTCATTTATTCAAAAATTGGCTTAATTAACAATATTTCAATACTGTACTTTCTAAGCTTGGAGATGCATCAGAATTCTGCAGGGGCATGCCAACACCATTCTGTTTCAAGAATGCTTTGAGATTTTTTTATTTACCAAAAATATCAGTTCAGTTGATAAATTTACCAACAATTTCCTATCAATGTAGCAACAAATTTTTATTTTCTGAATTGATGGTGTTTTCCCCTTCTTTGCTATCTTCCACTCATGCTCCATCTACCCTCCCCTTCACTCTATTCTCCCCTCCCTCATCTCCACTCCCCCCCCCCCAATCTCCACTCCTGCCCCCCCCCCCCAACACAACTCAATAGGTCTGAACTTCTGCAATGTTACGTGTAAATTATCTAAACGAAAAGTTTTAAAGTTTGAAAGGCTATCTGGTTTGCTTTTGAAAATATACGAAATTATTATAATACACTAAAACAATGAACTATATTTTACTCACATTTGCCTGAAATTACCACAAAATTCGCCGACACAACCGACCCAAAGCCAAGAACTCTCCACCGGAACATTGTACAAATGGGAAATATGTTCTTTCTAATGATTATAGCTTCTAAATTACGTGTTATTATGCGTTAAAAACAAAATTTACCTTTGTATTCAGACTGTAAATAGGCCCGACCCGTTCGAAGATGTCGCCATTGTGTTGCCCTTTGCATTTGCAAAATTCCATACGTCAAAATGTTGTGCAATGTGTCGTTATGACGAGGTTGTGGCCAATGAAAAACGTTGCGCAAAATATGCGCTAAATTCAAAAAATTTCATTTTCGAAATTATTGCTCGGATGACAGTATAATTGTTCCGCAAAAAACTGTGAGAATTCTACTTATAGAATAACGGCCGACTTTAAAAGGGCTCAAAAAGGATATTGAATAAGGAGCGTAATGTTAGAATAATACATAAATTATCACTATAATGTTGTGGAATGAATCAGTGCTAATAATGAAGATCCGAGCTGACATATCGAAAGGTTTTGCAGTAACAAATTTACGTGGTGTTTCCTCAAAAGTCAAAATTATTGTGATATTAATATTCACCAAGCAAACATAGAGGGAACTTGACGTGAATATCATATCAAATATTAGTAAAGAGGAGACTTAAGTTTTGTCAAAGAATAAGACTGAATTTAGACTTTTGGATGGTAACTGTACATTCCTTTAACTTTTGTTATGCCTATGTACAACAAATATTGATTTTTATAGCTGCTATTGTACATGCTAGCTTTATAACATTGCCTGCAATTCCGGTACCATTTTTCTTCCCTTCTACAGAGACGGACTTGATCAAGTGTACTCCCCTCCTGACCCATCCCTACTCAATAATGCCACCTTAATACGAGTAGGGTAAACAATGAAAAATATTTAGCTATAAATCATTACTCTTCGCGGAAAATTTAGCTGAGAGAAGATTTAGTTGGTCTTGTAATAACATGCTGTTCTAATCTAGGTGATCTGAAGTCACGGAATGTACTGGCACTAGTTGTCAAATAAAAATCCATTTTTCGAGCCAAACTAGCAAACTTCTCATTAAATATAATTTACTTCGTTTCCAAATGTCTGATGGACTTATAATTTTCTTTACAGTCTCAACAAGTTTCATGGAGGAAAATAAAAGATATGAGTGATTAAAAACAGCAAAATGGATTTTTATTTGGTAGCTGGTTCCAGACCTTTTACTCACGGTCAGATCAGCTGGAATTACTTACATCTCAGTTTTTTAAATTTGTAATTTTTAAATACTCTCGACTCGACCGCAGCATTTGCTTGAGTTTGTTTGCTCCAATAGACTGGAGACTTATGAACTTATTGATTGTTTCTTTCTGACTGAGAGATTTTGTGTCGTGTAAAATCAACCAAGTCACGTCGGAAAGTGTTCTTTCCAATTGCTACTTACTATTCACCCCAGCATTTGTTTGAGCCTTTTACCCTACGGTAGACTGGCAACTTATGAACTTATTCACAGTTTTCTTTATGAGAGATAAACTCATGTAAATAGCATCGAAAGAAGTTCACGAAAAGCTTTATATAAATTCACTTTCAAAGATCAGTATCGTCAGATTGGACCTGAGATGGTACTTGCCCCCCGGACGCAATGGAAACAGAACTCTCGAGTGCTTCAGGTTCTCGAATTGACTCAATCTTCTTCAATTTCACTTCTCCAGTACCTGTGGTCAGCGTACCACGCCTCGTGACGTTATTATTACTATGTCCATGCAGTGTGCTGGTTTGGACCAGTTTCTGAAAGCCTATTGGTGCCGGACAACTTGAGCAGAGGCTCCTCAAATCTCCCTGGATCGCTTGTTTATAGTCGCTCTTGATAAAGCTGTACAGCAAAGGGTTGAGTACTGCCCCTGCGTAACGTAGCGAGACTAAAAAATCTTTCACTTGTGGTGAAACCAAGAACTGGTTGCTACTTTCTAGGGCGAAGAAAAACCACGGCGCCCATCCGGCCACAAAAATCAGGAAAAGCATCAGGAAGATGAACACGGTTTTTCGATCATTTCTTGCTTTCGTGTGCACGCGTCCCGTTTGCGTGTGCGAGGATAGCTTGACGTGGATTTGAAAAAACATGCGGACATAACAGTACATCAAAACAACGCTCGCCAAACCCAGGAAGACCGCGGCTTGAGCGATGCCGTAGATATTGAATTTACGGCGCCAGGATGAGGACCACGGGTTGTCGAACATCCAGAACGCGGGGAGCGCAGCGAATACCAGTGACAGAAGCCAGATGGTGATCAAAATTCTCCTGTAGGTCCCGCGCGTGGACATGTTTATTCTCTGAAAAGGATGAAGCACGGCTAAATACTTTTCGATCGTCAGAGCGATGATGTGAAATATCGTCGAAAACCCCGAGAAATTTGCGACAAAGTAGTTTGCGCGACAGGTTTTGAGGAAGATCTCGCTCTCCGCCGCGTAAGTGCTCCAATTGCTCTCGCAGAAAATCAAAATGGGGAGGTAGATTAGTCCTATAATCAGATCAGATATGGCGAGACTAAGTAACAAGACATTGCTGCAGTTCCGGTGGATTTTTCCGTGCCGTTTGTAGGTCTGGATCGCAAACACGTTACAGATGAAGATGAGAATTGTGAGTACGATCAATCCCGTGTGGTAATCTTCGAGTTTCGAGACTCGCCCGTCGGTGGACTGGTTCCATGCTTGGGTACTGGACATGGTTGTCGTCGAGAAATCGATATTCTCAGCTGCAGTCTTCATTTTCTGCTTATTCTTTTAACTTCAGCAACTTTTTGGAGTTTTTGTATACCAGAATGTTTTTTGCTACGACCAGTTATTCTTTGCTTCAACACGGAGACGGTCAATCCATGCAGATCTTGTGTTTGCTACAAGTGACTGGTTATAGCAGTGTTGAATAATGAAAAAGTTAAAACGTTTTCACAATGCAGATGAGCTTACTTTGCGCTCTGCGATAAACAGTTTCCTTTTAAACACTTGTCTTTACAGCTGTCTGTAAAAAAGATTAAGCAACTTTTAATTTCCTCATAGCAGCTAAAAGTGGAAAAACTAATTAGGAACTGAATTACTCAGTCAATATCGATATTTGCTTGTTGACGTGCCGTTCTAGCCGCTTCTTCACTGGTTATATAGCCGGCATATGGCTGGAATTATTCAACAATTAAGGTCTAATGAAATTTCGAATAAAGCTACATGAAATGATATTCGAGGATATAGGATTAGAAAGTGTTGGCGTACGTAGTAAACATGGCTAGACAAATTGGGACCGGTTGTTTAAAAGTCGGTTAGCTTGTGTTAGCGTTAAACTTTCAGAGCATAATTTTACACAAATCTTGTCTGGATCAATAGAAGTTTTGGTCTCTGAAGTGTTGAAATAAGTAAACGTGCAATGGTACACTCAGTCTAAGAAACTAAAATAGCGAGTTAAACTTAACTAAACAAGGGTCAGCGTTGATCCAAGTTTAAACAACCAGAACTGGTAACTGGAGCGTAGCCAGCCCCAAAGACGTTTGTACCGTATATTTCATGCAATTTTGGCAATGTCTCTGTAAAGAACTGTCCCCACTCCACCCACCCCACCCCCTCCCCCCTCCCCCCCGATAACTCTTACAGGCAGGAAGGAATTGGGATCCGCAGCCTTTTCTCAATAGAAGTCAAGCACGTAAATAGCCATGAAAATTATTTCACAAAATGTTTGAAATGTGCTCATTTGATTCAAATTTCGAGTGGTGTCGCACGGTTTCAACTTCCAAATTAGCTTAGCCTGCATTTCCCATTTGTGGATTGTAAGTGATTTTATGCCATACATATAGAGAATTACGCAAGGTAAACGGGTGAAATAAAAATCGTATTTTGCTGTGGAGAAGCGAATAAGCGTTTTCATTGGCCGTACGATTTTTTTCACTAATGAAAATTTATCGTATCAGTATTTTGATTGGCTATACGGTTTTTCTCACTAGTGAAGAAAATCGTATTGTTATTTTGCTCACAACATGGCCGCCGTGTTGGGGAAGGAGCGAAAGGGTATTTGGCTTTTATGTCTAAAAGAAGAAGAGTTTCCTCACTAAAAAGCATGAAACAGAAAGAAGAACAGCTTTGACTTACTATTTAGGCCAAATAACGGAGAAACAAATGGTATGATTCTGTTTTGAGAGTCCAATATTTTGTTTTGACATTGTTCGCCTTTGACAGGTTTCCAGTTCTAAAATAATCTCTATATGTTTGGCTTTCACAACTCGTGCATAAAAATCGTACGCACTCGCCAACCATGCAGTAATATCCATGTACTTCATACAATACCCTGTATCAAACCTTCATCAAGACCCAATGTGGAAGTTTAAACGAGCTTTATAACAACAAATTACTTTAGTATTAAGATAATCAATCAAACACAATTGATATATAGATGGAAATCACAAACTTTGCTATCTTTACATATTATGCTAACTTCCCGACCATCAAAGGCCCTTCGCTTAAAACGTCGGTTTTCACTCCATCGTTTTAGGTAGCGAAAGAACCTTTCGTGTACTATACTATTATCGTTAAATCGTTACTGCTAAACTATAAAGCTGTCGATATGCAGGCACGAATCACGGTTTTAAAGTTGAGCCTTTTGGTGAATTTCCAAGAACGAATACGAAAGTGCAGAAACATAAGAACAGACCGGAAAGACCACAAGTTGCTGCCTATCCAAAAGCCGGATTAAACTGCATGGCGAAGATGAAAGAGCTGGCAGTCGCGCGATCTTGGTTAACTGCCCTACTCAATGCTTTCCGAACACAATCATATATTTTATCAAAATGAAAGCACACTTATTCTTTTATCTTTCATGCAGTGTGAAACCTAAAATTTCCTGTCTGAGTAAGCCATGATTCCACTTCGTTTGACAGGGTCTTAATTGTTCCTCACTGGCTATCTTCGAAGCTATCGGCAAAGTTCTGTTCGTTCCTGACTGTTTGCTGTTTGTTTGATGACAAGTATACGATAACATAAAGGCATATTATCTTCGATCTTTAAAAAATTGAACAAAAAAAAACACAGCCAACAACTGTTCAGACGAGGTTTCACGAGAGGATTAACACTCGCTCACGCCAATTTGAGCGCTAAATCGTGCCGACCTCAACTCTCATACCTGTTTCAACATTCACAAGTGCTCTATGCACAATTCAGTTGCACTTACCGAAACTGGCTTTCCTACTTTAGGGTTTAGCCTAGAATACGATTTCTCAACTCACACAATGGGGCACCACAATATCGTTAGAAAAAACCTACGTCATCAGTTAGTTTCCCCTGAACGTTATCGTTGAAAAGATATTTGGAATTAGTTGCAGCCCAAAGTATTGACTTTGTCTCAGATAGTTTTGAAGTTGCCCTCACAAGTTAAATACCCAGCAAGACAGGCCAAATGTTATCATATCCACGAAGCAATTCCCGAGTCTGTTTCAATTCGACCTTTAACCTAATACAGACATGTCTGTAGGTGTTTTTTTTTCAATTCATCGTGTTGTTCGAATTTGTCAAGTGCTTTGCCGTAGACAGCGATAAATCAAGATATTTTCCTGTCATACCCCGCGAAAACATACATATGATTGGTATATGATTTTGATTTCTGAAGAGAAATACTTCGGCTTACCTCACTAGACAGATGATCCTTCCTCAGTCATCTATATTAGCAAGTGCTATGACGAGATCTGGATATTACTTGACGCTTCAAAAGATATACTTTGACGAGATTAAAATCACAACCTCTTACAATTCTTGGATGTCATCCATGTGCCATCTGTCTTCTTCAGAAACTTTGAATTGACCTCCGGCTTTGGCCTTGAACCCAACAACGCTCGTAGACTCGAGTAGGAGTTTATGCGTAAGCTAAATGATATTCACGTCTTGATTTCTTCAAGTACAGTTAGTACACAACCTATATGCTGAATATCTGTTAAAAACAGAGCGTATTTCGTTATTCTAATTAAAGTGTTTGGTTGGAGCTATAACGCCTTTTTGGGAGTTCAAGAAAGCTGAATTCGTAGTGACACTTTTACTCACATCAATCGCTAACTAATTAAGTTGCCCGAATAACAGTTCCTTTATTAATTAGCTGATTACCTGCGAGTTTGACACTCCGTATGAAAAGCTCCGTATAAAAATCTTTTTTGAGCAACTTATCGATATCTGCCTTGTGATCAGTAAAAAAATATTTCGCCACATTGACAATCACTTGAAACTCTCCAGACTGCTCGCAAAATATACTTCGTGGTGATTTTTAGGTAGACTCGAGTTTTCGGCAATAGAAAACAGATCGTCTATAAAGTAGCTTACTGAAGAGAACTTCAAAGTTCCCAAAACAACGAGAAAACAGTTTGTTGCACCGGGACACAAAACAGCACTTAGGTCAAGAATGCATCGATGTATCAACTTCTAGATGATTTATCAATCAAGCTTCAATGAATAACATTTCAGAACGGCAAGAATTTATCGACATCGCACTAACTCTTTCATCTGTCCTCGCTGCATTGTATTTTGTCAAATGTTTATTTGGTTGCTCCGGGTTGTTTTATAACTGCGGAGTGATATCTTTGCAAATTAAAACCAAACTGTTTTTACATTATAATAAACTAACGTAACGCAGGATCTTAGAGATAACCACGCCCCCAAAAATGTGCGCAATACTTCAGGAGATATATATTGAGCTTACCTCGAATGCTTTATGCCGAGACAACAACTCGTGTTTCCCACCTCTTGAACATCCCCAATGAAATATTTTACTAAAGCATAGTTTTGCGAAGACTTCCTTGATCCCACCGTGAGTATTTGTCCGGCTTTGTTTGGGCATAAGACGTAGCGAGCACACAGCGCACAGAAGGGAAATAATTGCTTTGTATATGTTGCGGCCACTCTCCGACGTTGGCTTGGGGAAATCAACAAGATTGATTCGGACAGTTTTCGTTTACGCTCAATGGGGCGCCAAGCTTATTTTTGCCATAACAGTAAGGGGTTAGGCCGAATTTTGTTTCTTGACAAATACTAAGAAGGTGCAGTACGTGGTCCTATGTAGTTTGCAAGATGAACTGTTCTGAAGAAATGATAGGTTCTCGTCAATTTATCTAATTTTAAACTGATAGCTTTGTCTCAATTCTGAAAGACTCTATTGATACAACATTTTTTTAGCTGGAAGCTGTGTTGGCCTGCAGCTCGCTAGCCAATACATGTACCCCAGTTGTAGCAAGAGGTGTTATATGCTCAAATCTATTGCATGTAAAACACGATGCACGAAATAACCGGTTAAATAAGTTATATAAATGCAATTTTCAAAAGTAAACAATTTTTCCAAAACGGGGCATATTAGCTAAATTTTCTTGACAAATTGTTCAATTACGTCGACAACATATACAGGCACATATACCCCGCTGCGGGAACCAGAAATAATAACTCATCTGTCTTTGCCTCAATTTTAAAACGCCGTGTAACTGTGCCAGCTGTGAGTTTCGAACTTCGTCGCTAATCAGCTAAGCTTTATCCAAAGTTGTTTTTACGCATAAGTTAATAAAATTGATATTGATCATTCGTTTCATCTTTCACCGGTAAGCCGACACCTCATTGACAAGTGCAAAGTACTAAAAAAAGAAGGATAAATATAACATAGACGCTTCCTCTTGTAGGTTCTTCCAGAGTTTTAAGCCCGTTTTTTACTTTGGTTAACCGCTTAATCTAGGGGCGAGACAGACGTGACGCCCTCAGGTAAAATCAAAGCGATTGACTAAAGCGCAAACACATTTCCGACTAGTATAGTTGAATGTACAAAGTTCGTGTCACACAAGGTCGCAGCAAAGTAGATTCATATTAATCTGACACTGCAGAGAACAATGAAAAATTCGTTGTCTCGGGCGGGATTCGAACTCGCATCTTAGGGTTTCTAGACCGCCGCTCTGCCAATTGAGCTATCGAGCCAATTGAGCTAGCGAGTCTTATCCAATTTAAGTGCACGAGATATTTTTGTGACGACTTAACGCTTGTCTGATTTTGAGGACGTGCAGTGTTTCAATTCTATTTCAGAACCATCTAATTCTTAACTGTATAAAGTTTAACTTAACGTTTCTTATTCAGTTATTTTCTGCGGAAATCTTTGCTGCAATTTCAGAACGAGCCTCAGAGATATGCAAAACTAAATTCATATTAATGCGAGCTCGAATCCCGCTCGAGACAACGAATTTTGGCTGTTCTCTGCAGTGTCAGATTAATATGAACCTAGTTTTTCATATCTCTGAGGATCGTTCTGAAATTGCAGCAAAGATTTCCCGCAGAAAATAAATGAATAAGAAACGTTAAATTAAACTTTGTACAGTTAACAATTAGAAAACGAAGGAAAATATGGAAAAATTACCGTTACAATTACAATTATATAAGGCTCTGCTCACAAGGTATAAAAAGAATATACATCCACACAGAGTACTTGTACTAAGTCGAGAAAGCAATTAATACTGTATCGTTTGTATAAGTGCAATTGGTAAGCCTGCAACACGAGAGCCATCAACTAAGCAAAAGTTACTCCTGCCTATATAAGTTGAGTAGATAGCTTACCGTAAGCGGGTAGTTATTGCGTTTTATACCTGTTGCCACCTTTCTCATGTATCAAACATATTTGCCACAGGGGCCTATAATTCTTTTAGCATACTGAAAAAATAAAAGACTATGTTTTCATTTCGATAAAATCTATGATTGTGTTGGTAAAGCATCAAGTAGAGCGGTTAACCAAGAGCGCCTGACTGCAAACTCTCATCAACTCTCATTCTCGTTTGATCAGGCCTTAAAGACTAGACAAGTGTTGAGAAGCAAGAGCAAATTTGCATGCTAAAACAGTCGACTGGGATTTCATAACCCCATTTTCTCCCTATCTTAACTACATTTAAACATGCCTAGTTGATTTGGTAATACTTGTTCTTCCAAAAGGAGTACGTTTTAATTCATAAATGACTATGTCAATAAAACTTTAACGGATATCTCACGATATCCAGTCCTCAAAACGGTATAGACACTGACAGTTACTGAAATACTGAAAATTTAATAATTACATGAGACTTAATTCAGTACAAAATATGCTTGTACTTTATGAGCACAAGAAGAAAATGAGACCCTGGCCGAGATCAATGCGGAAAAAATAAGGACAAAGCTAAACGATGACGCACATGTACTAATAAGCATATAGACTAATGACCATATTGAACATGATTGTTCCCAACATATAAATCATTTTAAACATATAAGAAAATTAAAGACTAATCAATTTTTGTTTACGATAATGAGTCTACCCAAAGGCAAAGAAGAAGAGGTCAGATTTGGTCAGATGATGACGTCAAAGCGAATCTATATATCTAAAGGGATTATCAATTTTCAAAGGCGACTTGTAGTGTTTTGAGCGATTGTGAAAAATCTCGTAAAAAGCCCGTCGAATACACGAGTTATCGGCTGCATGAGCAAATGCCAAATGTTATACCCTCTTGGCTCAGCCGATAGTTCCGGCCCATGTGCGGGTGGACTTTGCCGAGTTCTGTGCCTCATATGCAGCCTTTTCTCTCGTATCAAACATGTTTCATGCGCAGGAAAAGGTTGGATAAGGCATAAAACTCACCAAAATCCACCCGCACACGGCGAGCTATCGGCTGCAGAGCTAAGAAACACGAGTAACTTTTGCTCAACCAACAGGTCTCGTGTACGGTAGACCTAATCAAATGCTAGTTGAGATCTTTGTGACAATTTAATCTTCTGAACGATGTAAATGAGTGGATTTGTTACACTGACATCAGTCATCCAGGAAATGTTTCATGGCGAGGCTATATTCATTAAAAATGGCGGCAAAAATTCACCCGTCTAAATCATCTTAGACGGAGTTAAGCCACAAAGCTAATTTGCCGTCTCAAGGATTAGAGAACAAAGCAGAAATATATAACACGTATCTTGATTGGAATCCGAACCCCGAATCAAGAGAAACTGTACTCATACACGTAAATACCTGCTGGAATTTGACATTTTGCTGAAATCCTACCGATTGAGCTTCCTGTCTATTGCCTATTTGTCTAGACCTGTGGTTTTTATTCTACCTTCATGTAAATCAAAATTGCTCTCGTTAGAAGGGGAATGTGGTTTCAACGTTGTTTTGACGTTATTTTACTAACGTCGGTTCACTGATTAGAAAACAGACGAAGATATATCTGACGTCGATTTCATTTGAAATCTTTTAAGTTCGATTCAACTTTGAAATATAGTTGATGAGATTAACAACAGAATCAGAGCTGATCCGATTTCCATCATTCTTGTTTACAGTAGCATTGAATGTAACATGTTCCTTGACCTTGTATGTTTGCATGGTGATTATCAATCAAAGCATGATTTTGATCTTGGAAACACCAAGTAAATTTACTATCGCAAAGCTCACATCTTCATCAGTGCTAATAAATTTACACGGTATTTCCACAGAATTATATTTTAATTAGTACTGAATGTGGTTTTAAAAGGTGGTTTAACGTTTAACCAAACAACTAATCTCTTTAATTAACTATCCGTGCTTTAACTAACGTATAGTTTTGCTCTCTGCGCGTTGTTGTTCAGGGCGCTTAACTCTCTTTTGTTTTTCAACTGCTTGCAACTCACCCGCGTTCAACCGGCAGGGATGAAAAAATTACTAAATTTCTAAGATATCTGTCCAAAATGTGTTGAAGTATGTTGTTCTATTGAATAGAAATCGAGACAACAATAATACGGCGATCGGCTCTATATTGATAAAGACCACACACTTTTTGTTATGATAAATATTTAACATTCTGACATAGAAGATAATGATTTATCAAAAGGAAGATGATATCACAAGGAAGATGATATCACAAGGAAGATGATATCACAAAGAAGATGATGTTTAACATCACTGCATGATATTGTTCGGTGAAGACAGAGGGCAACATTGTTAAATGATGTCAACAATACTGCTCACAATTGTTACACCCGAATGCGGGCTGATTCGGGCTCAACAATGCTGTTCAATATTGTCGATATGTAACGAGGAAAAATTGCTCCATGCCTCCATCCTGCTTTCAACAACCTGGAAAAACTTATCCATTTTTGCATCTTATCCATTCATCAACTTATCAATTCAGTTATTGAGTAAAGTATTTGCTTTAAAAACAGATTTTATTCCAAAAAAAACAATGTCAATGTCATATCGAAGCTACTCAGAGCAAAAGGCCAGTTTTTCTCGCAGCCAAGTTGTGACTTTCATAAGTCGCCTCGAAAGTACTAGTATACACACGTAAAAATCTCACAACTTGTAACAAGTCTGCAGACAAGCCGTCAACAAGATGTGTTCGCACTGCTTGTACCAAGTTGTCAACAAGTTGTTCCAAACTTGATGATGTTGACAACTTGTAACAAGCTTGACGAAAATATCACTTGTTACAAGGTTGTTCTAACAGCTCTGATACAATCCTGTTGTAGCAAGTTTGTTACAAAATTGACAACACAAGGCTGTAACAATATTGTTATATCATACTGTATCACTCCTGTTGGAACAATCTTGTAACAGGTCTGATAGTCCCATCAAGCTTGTTACGATTTGTCAACAGCTTGTTCCAAACTTGTGCCGACAAATTCGGAACAAGCAGTGCGAATACATCTTGTCAACAACTTGTGAACAGACTTGTTACAACTTGTTTGCAGATCTGTAGCAACTTGTGCGTTGTTACGTGTGTAGCTATGTACCTATTCGACTATAGGTTGCATTCCTGACTTCGATAAACCGTTCCCGTAGCGCAATTAGTAGTCCTTAATTCTATCAAATCCATTTTGCCTCTAGATTTCGAACATAACTTAGCCAGATCGGATTTAATCGCTTGTCGATAATCACTCTTAAAAAACGCGTAAATGACGGGGTTCAAGCACGCGCCAGCGAAGCGCAAAGTCACTAGGAAATCCTTGATTTCTCGATCTACATGAAGCATGTCGTTGTCCAAGGCGAAGAGAAACCATGGAAACCAACCGATGACGAATAGAGCAAAGAAGCATAGGAATACGAGGGTCGTTTTTCGGTCCGTTCTTTCGCCGGGACGACGCTGAATTCGACCGGTCAAAGACACCTCGTGATCCTGATTGTGAATTTTCGTGAACATTCGAAAGTAGCAAAACGCCAAAACAAGTAATGGCAATCCAAAAAAAATAACCAGCTGGAAAATGCCATAGATACGGAACTTCTTAAACCACGATTCCGATTGAACGTCTTTGAAATACCAGAATAAAGGAATGAGAGCAAGACAAAAAGCTGTCGTCCATATTAACATGAGAATGTTTCGGTATAACTGCCTCGTTGAAAAGTAAATTCTTTTAAACGGGTATACGACGGCCATATATTTATCCACAGTGAGGGCGATGATGTGGAAAACGGTGGAAAATCCGCACATATTTCCAAACATAAAATGATAGCGTTGCAGAGTATGTAGCCATTTGTATTTTCCAAAATCGGAACGTTCAATGACGATGAGCGCTGGCAGGTATACCAAACCTGTGAGCAGATCTGACAAGGCTAAGCTGCACAGCAGAACATTGCCGAGATTCTTGCGAATCGTTTTATGCCGGCAGTATATTGAAATGGCAAAAACGTTAGACAGTATTATCAAAATGGAATACGCAATGAGTCCAATGTGATAGCCGATAGGCCTGGTAAGGTCGACCAGCAGCAGATCTTGGTAAGGTCACGCCAGCTGTTGACGTCTGGTTATTCAAGATTAATATCGAGCGATTATATTGAATATTTACCTCAGAAACATTCATTTTATCATAACGTTCTCTTGTGCTGGGAGAATTGAAAATTAGCTCCGTCCAATTCTTTTCAAAACGTTTAAGCGAATTTCAAGGCCTTGCAACGCCAAGTGCCCGTCACAGTTAAAACAGGGTTATCTGGCCAAATTTTTTTTGAGACACTGAAATTATCATGTTTCTCCTATAATTAGATGCTTCATACTGTTCGCTTTGAAACATATCCCGTAATCTGCACGCCATGTCGCCGCCCAATCTTCCTCCCTCTTCGATAAAATCTACGGAATGCGCCCCTTGAGTCCACATTGTTCGCCATGTGTTGCTGACTTAAGAATTACTATGCAGCATTTAAAATCTTTTTGTTCGAAGATTTCGTAATTAAGGTATTCGAGACGGAGGTGTAACCATTGTAAATTGATTAATAACATGTGTTTTGATCGGTTTCATTCAGCATGTTTCAACAAGCAAGTTGTATTGACGTGTTTAGAGTTTCGAGAACGTGATTTTAATCTTTGACGTTTTAAGAAGAGAGATTGAAAAAATCTGTTTTTCAAGACTAGCATTGTTTACATGTTTCAAACTGTTTTTGATACCTTAAAGGGACAAAAATGACTTTTCAAAACATCGTTCGCTATTCTATGCGATGTTTAAAGACCTATATTTACAAGAGACGGTTTGTCATATGCAATTTTTCGTCCATATAAAATAAATTCCTTGATTAAAATATAATTTTGTGGAAACACCACGTAAGTTTACTATCGCAAAGCTTTCGATCCGTAAGCATTATTATTGGTAATTAAGCATCATTATTAACACTGATGAAGATCCGAGCTTACGGATCGAAAGCTTTGCGATCATAAACTTACGTGGTGTTTCCCCAAAACTATATTTCAATTTGATATTTACCATGCAAACATACAAGGAACTTAAATTCCTTGATTCTCAACACTAAATTTTAAAAGGCGGAAAGAGACGGTCTATTTATATATTTGGCCTTAATATATCGGGCGGTACATTCACATTTTATAACAAAATACAAAACTACATTAATTCAAGTGGAACTCTAAATATTGTCGGCCAGTTATGAGAATCAAGGAATTTATTTTATGTTCCTTTACCCTTGCTCAGCCGTGATCAAATGGCATGAACCCCTCCCCCCACACACACACACACTCGCCCCACTTCTTCATTCTGGAGAAGGGCAGAACCTGCTTTCTAATTTTAATAAATGATGGGTTATTAAGGATTCTATTTGCTCAAATATTCGAGTTCGACGCGACCTTCACAGATGGCAAAAAAACTTGTTTTAATTTTCTCTTTATATTTGGATGTCATAGTAAATTAGCGATGTAAATCTGTGAGCCATGTACCAAAATTTGCAAGAACCAAGCACATATATTGATGTTCAACTGAGTAACAAAAAAATAAACAAAAGAATTTAAAACTAATTGGCAAAATCACTTATTGCACGTTGGAGATATTTTTATCTCCATATTGTTCGCAGTTCAATCACAGCGACTTTATTCTTAGCTTCGACCATGCAGTCAAGGGCCACGCGTTCTTTGTTATCTCTTGTCAACAAAAGACATATGCATTATACTGTTTATACACATAAACGAATCGCTCGTCTAAATTGAAACACTTGCGCGACGCATGCCGGCCAACGGTCAAAACAGAGGAGATTGAAAAAAGTTTAAAAGCATATATTGTTACTTCATATAACATCAAGCTTTGTCGATGTCAAGTTGGAATGTCATTGGTTGAAATGGCGACAGTGAGTTGCGTGGTTTTCTGTTTTCTGTCCGTCTTTGCTAGTACAGAAGGTAAAGTTTCCCATTAATCATATAAAACAAAATACGACTGGTAGAAATGCACTAATTCGGCATCCGAAATTTTCTGGCATACTTTTCGATTGCGAAAAGCTCAAACTCTTCTAAGTAATTCGTGTTTAATGAATAGAATCTACTAAATCGTGTTTAATTGCAGGAAATGTTGAATTCTGCCCCATCAGAAGCTCTGCTCGTTTCAAATCTAATAGTATTATTTAGGATTGAGAACAGTCCTCAAACCTGGTCCTCACTAGCGACATAAGCATAAGCAACATAACAAAGGATAAATTTTACTCAGAGGTTTACGAAGACAAAGCAGATAGAGTTCTCTTTTGCTTTTGTTCTGCCATAGCTTATATCCGTAGTCTTATGATCTCAAATATACCCCAATTATGCTGTTATACCATAGTACACTTGAACTCTAAATTAATAATTATTCAAGCACGTGTTTTGATTGTTCTAATTGGGTTACACGTGTTCAAAACATCCTTTAAATCATACGGTTCGTTGATCCCAAACAAATAAACATGTCATGTATGTTTTAATTCCTTTCAGCATCCCCTTTCATCCTAAGTTCAACTTCAGGTACTTTCAGTTACCCCAGCTACAAGTTACGGTACCCCGCAGGGACAGAAGTCACGTGGATAATCAATGCGGAGAAAGGAAAGTACATCAACCTTACACTTCATGTTATCGATGTTGAAGCGTACCGAGGGAAATGTATTGATATCATCGAGATTAAAGACGGCAATAATTCTGAAGCACCGCTCCTAGGTAAATCTATACTTGTGAATTAATGTTGAAATCAGTTAAAGCTGAACAGCGAGATTTTCAAAACAATGAAAAGACAATGAAACATTCTGATCACTGGCTTATGACTGGATGACATGAAGAACAGAGAGATTTTCAAACCAATGAAAAGACAATCGCACATTTTGAACAGTGAGATTTTTGAAGCTATCAAAAGAAAATGGAACATTCTGGTCAGTGGATCATGACAACAGTAAGATTTCAAAACATTTTGAAAAGACAATGTAGCATTTTGATCATTCTCTTTCAGGTGGATATTGCAACTCAAATAAACCAAGTTACAGTATTCTATCCAGCAGTAATGCATTGCGAGTTTGGTTCCAGTCAGCTAACAACAGCTACGGGGGTCTGGGATTCAATGTTTCCTATACCACTGTTCATGATAACGACAGTAAGCGTTTAAACTCAGAATCAATTCATCAACAAAATAAACCATCACATCGTTGTCTATTAACGCTTTTGTATGTTTTTAGCCTGTGGTGGTCTGCTTAAAACATTCCCTGGCGCCATCACCACTCCTCGCTATCCTCTCCCATACCCCAACAACCATGAATGTAGCTGGACGATCCTGGCTCCAAAAGGAGTTTATATTCATGTCGAATTTCAAGGTGTTTATCACTTGGAGCTACTGTGCAGTTACGGGGAATGCGAATGTGTGGATACTCTCGATATTAAAGATGGCGGGAAACCGGTAGTACCTCACGCGTCCAAAATTGGGTGAGTATGAAATAATGGAAGGAAAGTTGAACGTCGTGTGTAGAACACGCTGTCTCGGACAAAAAACAATATTTGCGAAACAAGTTTCATGCCGGAGGAGCTATGTTTGATAAATTTTTCTTTACTGTTCCTGGCTTGAATGTCAACACATTTACCCTTTGGAAATTATCCAACAACGAGTAAAATTCCACAAAATCGGAACTTATTTGATCCAGACATTTCCCAACTAAAATACACATTATTGTCAGCTACCTCCGTGGCTTTGTGGTGATGGCATTACACCGGCATCGCAAAGCCGTGGGTTCGATTCCTGTCCGAGGCAAAGGACTTGTACTTGACGATTTTTTCTCATCTGTTTTAGGTGATCTGAAAACACGGAAAAGTACTGGCACTAGTTGTCGAATAGAAATCAATTTTTCGAGCAAAACTAGAAAATTTTTCATTAAATGTAATTTACTTCGGTTTCAAATTTCTGATAGACTGATAACTTTCTTTACTGAACATGATTACAAAGTTTCAACAAGTTTCATTAAGGAGAATAAAAGATATAAGTGACTAAAAACAGCAAAATGGGTTTTTTGGGTAGCTAGTTCCAGGCCTTTTACTCACGGCCAGATCAGCTGGTTCCTGGGTTAAATTCCGACTTCTATATATGATCCCTATTCGAGATTAATCTTTGAGAGATTGACACATATTGTGCCTATCTTTTAGAATCGAGGGACACATATTGTGCCTGTCCTTTAGAATCGTCCAACATCAAGCGAAGTACACAAACTATAACTAATTTTTACTTATCCATGCTAGACTAGACACTAACGATGGATTATGTATCTCTATTTTGTTCACGTATATATGAAGGTATTGCCTTGGAAAGCCCCGTCCATTCACTTCAAGAACTAATGAAGTATTTGTGAAGTTCGTTTCTGACTACTCGGGGCGTTTTGAGGGATTCAGTGCCACTTACACCACATCACTCACAAAAGGTAACTTTTTAGACTAAATTCAGCAGAAAAGTTCCATGCTTGAAACTGGCCCAACGCTTTAAGCCGGGTTTTGTCTAGTGACATAAGCAAACTAACAAAGGATACCCTTTCGAAGGTTACCTCAGAGCTTTACGAAGACAAAGCAGAAAGAAGTTTTTTTTTAAATTTGCTAGTTTTGTTCTTATAACATAGCTTATACTCGTAGGCTTATGTCGCACACTTTAGAAGATTTCTTTGTTTCTTCTTTTGTTTTACCTAATTGTATCGCTAATACTCTCGTACATTGGATCACTTTACTAGAATGTGGAGCAGATCTATGGAGAAAGCATGGCCTCATTACCAGTCCTAATTACCCTTACACATACCATTCGTACAGAACATGCATCTGGCGAATCACGGTGCCAGATGATCATTACGTCATCATCACGTTCACCGAATTTGATATTAACAAATCATATCGTCCCTGTTTCGTGGACAGCGTGGAAATTCGCGATGGCTACACAGAAGACAGCCCCTTGTTAGGTAGGGTGAATAACTGATATATTGGAGTGTTTTCTTCGCTGATGCTGCCGTGTACAAAAAATAAAACAAATTCCCAAAATAGGCATCTCCGTCGTTTTCTTGTTTTTTCTCGAATATCAGGAATACAAGGTGTCTTCTATATTTCCGAATTTGTTTTATTCTGTCGTGTATACACGAGAAGGCTAATTTGTTAGCTGATCTCACCAGGGAAGGGGTGGAATGAAAGCTCCGTGAAAACTAAAGATTATGAAGCTGAGGAGTTTCAATTGGGCAGTGAAACTGTCGCCAATGAGCAAGATCAGAATACTACTGCTACTAGAAACATTCCTGCGAAGTGTAATACTTTCCTCGAACATATTTTTAGCCAAGCTCTGCAACTCCAATTTTGTGAGTACAGTAAATTCAACTGGAAACCATGTATACATAGAATTCCAAAGCCGATACAACCTCAAAGCCACAGGATTTAAAGCGACCTACGCCAGCTACAAGAGAGGTGAGAAATATGTTGGCAGAGCGAGATGAAAGCACACGTGTCCAACACGTGTTAACCTCAGTGTTTCACATTCTTTAGAGAGGGTCTCTGGTGATGTTAAAAAGAGGAAACCAAGGCAAAACGAAGCGGAATTACCAGGTTTGTTAAATTAATAAATCATAGCTTTCTTTGCAGCGAAAACACATTCAACTAAATTAACTTAAAGTTCTGTCAGTTCTCTGCATCGGTGAGCATCGATATCTATTTAGTTTTCCGGAAACATAACGTAATTTTTTATCATTGAAAAAAAAGGGCAACAATTTTTGGGCAATATAAATACCCACATGTGTGGCCCCTTTCGTACTGTAAAACGTAGTAATGAAAATAGAGACAAGTAGAACGTCAAATTGCGTACGTGCCTTTTCTTGTTGCATGCAGAGGTGGGCGGGGGACACAAACAAAATTGTAACATCTAATTTTTTTATTCCCCCCCCCCACCCGAAATTAATGACCGGTCCCTAATATTTGTACATGGACGCTTTTACATCAGGTTCTTCGCAGACGAAACCATCGAATAAGGCGACAAAGATTATGGCAGCATGGTGGATTATGGGACTGACGGGAATTCTCAGAAATGCTCTCTAAAGAAAATGTTACTACTTTCACCAGCAAGTTCGTTTATAAAAACTCGAGAACAAGTTCATATATGTAAAAGTTCCAAGGCAAGACAGCACGAACACAACAGAAATCCTATGTTCGTATTGAAATACTGCCAATATTTGTATTTTATTTAACGGACAAGGAAGGAACAGTTACAATCACATTTTACTGAATATCATAAAGATTTGCTCCGTCTTCTTTGTGAATAAAGTAATTTCCCTTTCAATCAGTACAATATTTCAATATACAGCAGAAACAGAGACCGTAGGATTTTAGGACGTTGCAGAATGGATATATCGCTAAGATCTACAACACGAATTTATGATGCGGACGTAATCATTTAAAGTTTCATTTCAAAACGATTGCATACATTACACTGTTATCAGAGTAAATAAAACGACATTGTGCTTGTAAAAATTTAAGTAGAAATCCCCCTTTACACGACCAAACTTTCCGAGAAATTTCATGTGTCAAAGCCTTTTTCACCGTGTAAATAAAGTTGTCAAAACGCCTAACTTTACATTGTGAAAAAACCATGTCACACGAAATTTGCCAAAGAAAATTTGGTCATGTAATTTGGTCCGCATGTTTTATGTCGAATCTGTTCAAATGCACGTCGTTTCGGAGAGTAGTTTTGGCTGGGAGGATGTTCATCCGTAACAATAAATCTTGGTTTCTAGTAATGGTACAATACGAGTGATGGGTGCAAACGCCTCGTAAAAGTGTAATAAATGTCGCAGAAATAAACTCTAATTAACAATTAGATTACGAGCTCGAGATTTCTATGCGATGATAGTTGATGAGGGCGAAGTCCGAATCAACTATCACCGCATAGAATTAATCGAGAGCGAGTAATCTAATTGTTTTAGTAGAATCAGAGGTCAAACATGGAATATTCAACAAAAAATTTGAGTTCTAAGCAATCTTTTTAAAAGAAATCTGTATAGGAATGATAATTTTTCGCTACTCGCTATCTATCGAGGAATAGATAGCGAGTAGAGTAACCAATCAAATTACAGCATTTGCAATAGTATACCAGTATGATTCTACTAATCACTCTTATTAACCTTACACTCGGAAACCTGACCTAAGTCAGTACGTCCACTTCGTAACCTCGCTTTGCAGATTTAAGTTCTGTAATAAATAGTTCCATATACAAGCGTTATATAGCAGCGAAGACTGTTTGGTCTCTCTAAACACACATTTATACATAATTCTCAGACACTCGTTTTTAATGAATGGCTTCAACTTTTGGCTTTTTTCGCACTTCACCAGAAAATTTCTCTGGTGAACTCTTCTAGATCAAGACGTAACTTCATGAGTCTAAATTTGAAACTTCAAAACTATTATCTAGATCGTGATGTCGTTATTTTCTATACCAAACTAAAATATCTCAAAACCGAAAAATAAAATATGCAAAATTTTATCCACCGAAGTCAAGAAAACATAAAAAAACACAGCGCAACTCTACATTGTGCAACGTCCTGAGAATCCATCAATCTCTGTCAGGTCTTTCGTGAATTCGCTCAATGAAACGAGACAGAATGACATGAAAATATTCGTTTCAAAAACCACTGTCAAATCTTATTGCACTTAAAATAGTATTTCAAATAATATTTAGAATTATCCATAGCAAAATTCTTTCTAGAAAAAATAGCCTCCCAACACCCGACCACTTCAAAGCAGGTTTTACAAACCAAAGTATCAATGATGTGCGAAAAATTCCCCTCCCTCCCCTCCCATTTTGCTTTTCAAATATTGCACTATGGATACAAAAAACTCTTAAATATAAACTGTACATTACTGTTCCAAAGCACATCGATGCTCGAAAAATTACCATTTAATTTGCGAAAAGAATACATCCCACTTGAGTTTCGCAGGTTACACGCGGGATACACCAAGAGCCAGACACGCAAAAACCACACAATGATCGATAATCGCGAAAACAAGTCGTAAAAATATTGGCAATCTAGCTGGATCATGTGATTATATGACCATGTGGGACAGACGTCACGTGAAATTCACATGAAAATCACGTGGACAACCAGATATATCACGAGCGAAACACGGAAAGCCACGAAGAATGACAGCAATCTTCGACGTAGATTTGATAGATTTGGAATTAAATGAAATCAAAAATTGAAAAACAAATTCCCACCCGCCATGCTACCTACTGGGTAACACGACATGTTTTGTGCTGTCCGTCGACATTTGACCATCAGGCCGAGGGGGGTTGCTTGCTTGCGCTATTTGTTGTTGTTGTTGCTGTGCGGGTTGCGTAGCAACGGGATGATACGGTCCGTTAGCTGGCCAGTCGGGATACGCCATTTGCTGTCCGCGCTGAGTACTATTACTTGCGTCAATATTAGCCGGCCAATTTTGGTTGGCGCCATTGGACCAGTACACACCGGTGACCTGTTGATGCATCTGACCAGTGAGGTTGTTGTGCACAGGATTGTTCTGCGGGCTAGCGAAGACCATCGACGATGACGTATGAGGAATATACCCTGCTGCGCTTTGCGGGATGTGAGGCATCGACGAACTGCTTGTAGCGACGACCGCCCGGGGTGCTTTCATCGTCATAGCCGCTGTCGTCGGCTGGCCTTTCATTTGAGTAAACGTATGTTTGTTCGTTGGCCAACCACTTCCCATTGTGCTACTCGCAGCTTTTTTCTTAGTAGTGGCGTCAAATTCAAACTGTTGCATACTGCGTTGCTGAAGTTTAGTGAGATTTTCGTCGGAATGATGGAGTTGTTTCTTCACAGTTGTCGTCTTCGCACTGTGCCCGTTCGAAGATTTGCATTCAAGAACAGTTTGAGTCGTGGTATTTGTGTTTTTGGTGCTCGTACTTGTCGAAACGCTGGTCCGTCTGGGATCTTTGGGCAGTTTATCACTCTTCCTTTGCTCCATTTTCCTCCAAAACTCTTCAAGCTCCCTCGTCTGTCGTTTTTGCATCTCGCCACGCTCCTTCTCTTGCCTAAACATAAAACACACATACCGTTACAGGTCTGGGGGACCTTTGAGGACAAGATTAGTTATTTACTCACATAAGTACGATATTCTTGGACACCACAACCAGTGTAAACACAAGGGGTGGACTTCCGGGGGGAGGGAGCGGATAACTTAATGAGGCAAGCAATGCACGCAATTTGACGACAAACTTGTATCAAACTTGCGTCAAGATTTTGGCATTTCAGGCTGCGAGAGGCCACAAACTCCACACAAGAAGGAATATACCAACAGACTCACAAACATTGTAATCAACTTACTTCCTGTACAGTCGCTTTAATTCATCTGTTTCTTCACGGGATAGTTGTAGATTGGCAAAACCACCTTCGCCATCTCCCTCGAGAATACCACTCTGCAGTAAAGAAAGACATAGTGAGAAGAGAGTAAATGGAATATTCCAGACCTTAGTGGACAGGTGGGCGTTTCTGCTCGCCAAAGCAAGACATAAACCTGATGACATAGTTACCTGGTTCAACCAATGTTCAATGTCCACTTTGGTTTGCAGGACACTGATATTTTTGTTCATTGCACTGGGTATATCCATGTCGTAAGCCGAATGACTATCAGACGACTGCCGACTGTAGGACTTTTCGCTCGAGACTGAACCGTCACTGTCATCAGGAGCTTGCTCATCAGACGAGCTTTTCTCCATCGCTTTTCGCTCAACAGATTTTTTCGGCTGTTCTCTAGTAGTCGAATTCTTATCGAAACTCGTTTGAGTTTGGATGGAAGAAGTCAATAGCATAATCATATCGTCCTGCTTCGTGCTTTTCTCAGTTTCGCTGGAATTATGAGATTTCTGAGATCTCTCCGAAACCGCATCGTTCGTAGTTTGAAACACGTCATTTTCACCAGGCGTGTCACTGGGGCCAAGGGAAATGTGTATAGGGGGATGGCTGCTAATTGGGGATTGCACATGGATATTTTCTTGGGGAACATCGGGTGTTTTTGTTGATGCAGAGGCTTCGATTTTTTGTTCTTCGTTAAGAGATGTTTGTACCGAGGCGGTTTGTTGTACGGCATTGCTCGCATCTTGTGAAGCAACAGAAGGTGTCTGCTGTGCCACAGAGACAGCGGGGCTTGCAGGTCTCGAGGTTGGTGTCGCTTGAGGAAGTTGTTGTGTTGTTGAAGCTGGTATCGGCGTTGGAGCCACGGTTGCGACCGGAGCTTGGCTTGTATTAGTGTCCCGCGATTGTGTCACAGTACCCTGTGCTGATACTTCTGTAGCCAGTTGCTTAGCAGGTAAAATCGTTTGGCTGGAATTCTCCGTCGACGTTTCAGTGTTCGATTTCAATATCTGCTGTGCTGTTGCGGCCTGATTGCCGCTTTGCGATGCCACAGTTGTGGCAGCTACCTCCTGTACCGGAGACACCCTCGTACCTTGGGGAACATTAGTGCTACTAGTAGGATTCTGTGGTACATTAGTGTTTACAGGCACGATCGGTAAACCATCTTTTGGCTCTTCTAGGACCTGCACTTGGAATTGTTTTTTCTTCCCGCGGACCTCTGTAGGTGTTTTAGTCGCCGGCTTTGTGGCTGCTTCTTGCTGCTGGGATGACAGAGGTTGGGGAAAACTTGTCGGGGGATTTTCAACTTGTAGGCTGGGCTGAGCTGGCTCTGATTTACGGCTGTCTTGGTTATTGCTTTGCGACTCTACCAGTGTGCTTGTCTGAGAGACAGAAGTATTGGCGATATTAGTTTGTCGGTCGACTGCAGACGTAGCCTGTGGATTCGTCTGGTTGGCTACTGGCTGCTTACTTTGCTGGGTGGCAGATGATTGACTTGCAGGTCGAAGCGACTGAGCGCTGGTTGCTTGGTTCACTTGTTCCGAAGAGGGAATAATTGTCTGTTTTGTTTGCGGGATGGGTTGTTGCTGCTGCCCGACTTGTTGTTTAACTGCCTGTGTATTTTGCTGACCGGGCTCGACATGCTGGGTGGGTTGTGACTTAGCCACCTGGGTTGTGGGCAGTTGATTATTAGAATTGCTAGCTTGTGGGAGGGGCTCAGAGGGTTGTGGATTAACAGGCTGACCAGTTTGCTGAGTAACTTGTACGTTCGCCTGTTGTTGGCTAATTTGCGTGTTAGATTGCTGATTTACTGCTTGGTTGACTTGGAATGGTTGGGCGAGTTGCTGGTTAGAAGGTACGCCTGGGTCTTGCTCGCACAGCGGTTCCCTCGTATGTTGTTGTTGTTGCGTTCCCTGCGTTGGCGTTTGTTGAACATTTGTTGGCTGTACTTGGGGAGTCGTACACGATTGCGCTGGAAACTGGAACGCTTCATTTTTCTCCGTGGGCGTGGGTAGAGTCTGAGGAAAGAGAAAATATATTTGTGAAAAAATATAGCCTCATGGAAAACATGATTGAACAATATTGTGCTGCACACATTGTCCATAGTTGTCATCAATGCTGTTGCCAACTAACAAAAATGTGACTTACATGCGCAGAACTAGGATTGCCCTCTGAAGACGCCTGGTGTTCATACCGAACTGTTCCATTATCTGCATCCTTCTTGTTTCGAGCATCGCTCAGGATTCGTCGTAATCTTTCCACGAATAATGCTTTATTAGCTTCTCTTAAATGACCAGAATCGATCTAAGAATAAGCGAAATTTATTATTCGAGATCGCTTCTTGTTCCTAAAAATATAATTGACGAAGACAGTTTCATTGGTCTGTAACGTATTTTCGGCAGCAAGTCTGTTGTAGGCTTGTTCCTTTGCAGTCATGAAGACGATATCAGGCTTGTTGGTTTAGGCTTCATTACAACAAGTCTACTGCAAATTATCAACAGACTTGATGTAAGTTGATTTACCCACAAGCTCCACACGGGTTGTTTCAACAATGTGCAATTGTAAATATGCTGTATCAAGTCTGATTTTTAGAGACTTGATGCAACTCGATGACAAGCTTATATCAAGCCCATCAAATCCACAACTTGCATCAAGTCTGTGGCATATCTGGCTGTGCTCGCTTGCACTAGAAATTCGAAGTGGAAGAAATTTGTTCGTCTACACTACAGGTTTGTGCCCTCTACTTAACACAAGGCCTTTTCTTTCCTTTCAGGGGAAACGACTTGGGCTAACATGAACAGATACAAGTAATTGGTTCAACATAGCAAGACAGACAAAATGTAATGCTCGTACCATGCTTTTCGCGATGTCAATGGACTCATCGTTACTCATATCAAACTTGAACGTAATTCTATAATTCTTGTAAGTATCAAACGAGCATTCAATTTCATCGCCCGAAACAGTGAGCAAAGCCAGCTTAAAAGCGCGTTCTTTTTTCTTCGTTTTACCCACAGACTGCGCCGGTGCCTGAGTGGCGGACTGTTGTTGGCCTTGCTGTGCGGGCTGTTGGGTGGATGTGTGACTTGCGGGTTGGGATCCAGGCAAAGAGATCGTGGAAGAATTACTGCTGCTTGGCATACTGACTGTCTCACTCGAAGCTGAAATAAAACATAAGAGATTGAACAAGTGGAAATATTTATGCTGCAGTCGTAATGTGAACTCCTATTTATTTCTTTGAATTGCAGAATTGAAAACCTAAATAAGTGTAACGATTCAGAAGAAAGCATAATTTGATTACTGCCACGAATTCTACACAAAACACAAACGACAAATTGTTAGTTTAAATACTTTAATAATCACACAACGCGCAATGTCTTTGTTTTCAACTGTATACTCACCTTCTTGGACTTGACATCATCAACACACGGCAAAACATCGATGTACAGTAGGATCAAGTACACTTTCAAATGCATAAATCATGAGTTTTCCCGAACAAGCAAACATTCCGTTTAAAGCAGAGCGCACAATTAATCTCAACGGCAAAAAACTCGAATTGCATTCTCGAATTTCGCAATTTAGCGTGGCAAATTGCATACAATACAATTAAACGGAATCGCAGCAAGGCTGCGACATAGATTGCGACAACCTGCAAGAATACAAGGGCGACTAACCTTTCTCGCTGATTGTAGAAGAGGACTCCGAGTTGACAGACGGGACCTTCTCTACATCTGGCGAGACCTGACCAGGCTTGGTGTCAGCAAGTGTCGTTGAGACGTGCAACGGTTCCTTAAAAAGATAACGTGAAAAGTTGTAGCCATTGATCTGGATAATACTGGATCACGCACACGTAATAAAATTTTGAAGTCATCGCCGCCATCTTGGTACTCCAGGTCCAGTGCTCTTTGCGGGTGTAAGAGTAATCTTTTAAGCAGCGTTTTCAATTTCCGTAAATTTCCTTAAAATAAGGAAGTTTATTTATCTATTGAAAATGCTGATTGTCCGCCATCTTGGTACTCCAAATTCGTCATTTCTGCTGGCTTCACTTAAGGCATATGTATGCGTGATCCAGTATTATTCAGATCAATGGTTGTAGCTCACACACCGGACGATGGGTGCAAGAAGCAACTTTCCATTCATCATCCTTCATTCACACATGCGTGTCAATATTTACCACACGTTGTCCTGCGCTATCCTCTGATGCCACAGAGCTCGCGACGGACGTGGTCGAGATACCAGAATCTTTGCTTGCCACTGCGGACGCCTTGTGTAGAAAAAAAAGAGAATTAAGAAATGCGTATGTACACAGCAAGAATAATAATGGCAACAGCTGACAAGGCAAGGTAGACACGATGATGTCGGTGAAACAAGGGGAAAAACGTTTGCGGATGTGTTCAGATAAATGATGCTAAGAATATGAAATGATATCGGCCTAACAAATTCAAAATATCGGTTCAGCTTTCTGTCGCCAATATCACCGATATGCCATAATCTCGTATTTACGTTGCTAGATTATACTTCTTTAGTTGTATTTTCGCGTTGGAGGTCGGTTTAACCTCGTTACCAGGGCCTCTTTGCACACATAACCAAATTTTCAATACATTTTGAAATGCAAAATTCACAAACTCTCACAAATGCTCACGTATGTAAAAGCATTGAAAATAAGAATGAAAGTTGCGGTTGTCATAGAGTATAAACAACAAACAATAGACATTGTAAACATTTTACAGTGGAAAAGTAAAGAATTAGATTGTTTAAGGTTTTCGGAGTGTCAATTCTTTTATGTTTTATGTTAAAGTCACGAAGCAAATAGCTCTAATTAGCACCGAGATTCCAGTTAATATTTGTTCGACTATTTCTTTTTCTAACTTTCAGCGATCAAGCTAGTGGATACTTTGTAAACTTACAGTGACTTTGTTAGCTAGTTGTTGTTGGGCCGGTTCATCAGCAGTTGAATTTTGCCTCGATCTAACCTCTTCATTTTCAGGTTCATTTTTTGCCGCCGGCGGAAGCTGCTGATGTTGTTGTTGCTGCACTGGCTGCTGCTGTTGCTGCACTGGCTGCTTTTGTTGTTGTTGCTTTTGTTGTTGTTGCTGTTGCTGTTGTTGTACTGGCGGTACTTGTTGCTGCTGCTGTGGTGGAGGAGGTTGCTGCTGTTGCAGCTGCGATTGAGCCTGCGGTGCAGACTGTGGTTGTTGATGAGAGACTTGCCCTTGTTGTTTGGGGGGTTGAGAGACTGCAACAGCACTGCGGGCTTGGTTTTGCGATTGATCTACCACGGACTCTTCAGCTTGACTCTTGCCCGGTTCTTCCCCAATGTTAATATTTTGAGCGCTCTCAGAGAGATGATGGTTCTTTTCTACGGCTTCGTTTTCTTTGTCCTCCACCGCTCCTTTCTCGCGGTTGCGCTTCACAAGCTCGACGCAGTCCTTGATGGCCTTTGTCGCCAACTGCATACTGTTCGCATCGATAAAACCGGACGAAACCTAGAGATTTGGACGGGCAATTAGTTAGTTAGCGTTACGGTATTTGTAATACATTTCACTTGTTATGTTGTATTTCAGGATTTTACATTTACATATTTTAAACAAGAACAGCAATATCTAATCTATAAAAAGACTTACCAATTCTTTGGATATCTTTTCAGGATTGTCTTTGACTAAATCAAAATCGAACTGAATTGCCTCGTTGTCTTTGTGCTTATCTTTCCTTAGTTTCGGATCTCCCAGCCGTAACTGCAACTTAACAAGTTCAGGCCTGTCTGGATCCACTTCTACCGGCAGAACTAAATCTACTTTGATGCCAACATCAATTTTACCAATTTTACCATCAGTTTTGAAAAATGGACTCTTGAGAAGGTAGGGAATTGTGCACCTACATGAAGATTTTTCGACAGTTAAGTAGTTTCTACACTTAATATGACTAATTTAACACAACTCTACAGATTACCCTCATCTGCTTACCCACATATATCTATTCGCTTTGTCTTTCGTCCTACGTGCAGACTGTCTGACTTTTTTCCATTCAAGGACCGGATTCCTTTTGCAATGAGATCTCATGTTGTGTATAAATATAAGTGTCAATGCTGTGGCGCATTGTATGTTGGTCAAACACGCCGACATATACACACGCGAATCTCAGAACATATGGGAGTTTCGTCCAAAACTGGAAATAAGCTTTCAGTCTCGCAAATGTCGGCTGTTCTGACTCACCATCGTCTCTCTGGGCATAATATCTCTGACTCTGACCATAGGCGGCCCAATTCAGTGTGTAGTTTCATATAGAGATCAGTGCGCACGTAAACACACTTCGTCGTGCGCACTGATCTCTATATGAAAGTACACACTGAATTGGGCCGCCTATGCTCTGACTTTAGTATACTGACGTCAGGCAACTCTAAGTTTGATCTTGAAATGCGTGAAAGTCTCCTCATTTCCAAATTAAAACCTATCCTTAATAATAATATTTCCTCCATGCCACTTAATCTATCTTAATCACTAATCCCACTCGAACTTGACCTGGTATTTTGATATACCGGTAATATATAATCACTCAATTCTTACTTTGACATATTGTTTTTCTAACTCTTTTACTATTCGTTCCTTCTTTTTAAATTTTTACCGTTTGTAATTTAATACTTAGTGATCATGTATATATAAATACAACATATGTTTATTCCTTATATATATATATAGCCTGATTGCCGCCTGGAATTTCCAAGGGGGGATAATTCCATTAATGGAATTATCCCCCCTTGGAAATTCCAGGCGGCAAGCAGGCTATTATATATATAGCTCTGATGATGTTGCGATGTAGCGACGAAACGTTGGCAAATTAAATTTAATATAAACTTGAATTGTTTAATATGTATGCATTTAGAATTACTTGCTGGGCATTAATACTCATATTCAGATGACTAATTTGAATACAGCCCATGTTAGAAACCATGTCAGGCATGTTATAAGGTTGTTCCAACAAGACTGATACATGATATAATGATATTTTTACAGCCTTGAGTTGCCGACTTTGTGACAACCTTGTTTAATAGATACTGTAAACGGCTGTGCTTCAGAGCTGTTAACACAACTATGTAAGTCTGACGTTTCCTAGCTTGCCACAAATTGCCAGCAAGTTTTAACATGTTGATAAGTTGGCACAAGCAGCATGAATACAAGTCTTGTCGAGACAAGTTGTAAGATTTTTACGTGTTTAGATAAGAGATGTGTAATCACATCTATAGTCGAGTTGATATGCAAGCCAAGCACTGCTTGAATTTTGACACAGTTATCGTTCAACTGAAACCTTGAAATCATGTAAACTACAGATACTTTGCAAGATTTTCTGTTCATGGCCTGTACCTATTCATCTCTGAGTCTGGACAATCATTTTACACATTACCTTTCTTCCTTCCTGTATTTCGTACAGCCCTGGATGATATCATATATTTCTGAGTTTTCCACCTTGGCTAGACAATCTGGAGGAATGCCCTGGAAGTAAACATACACACAATGCTCAAAACAAGAACACCAAGACATAATAAGCCTTGATGAAAAATTTTTTCTTCCGAGTGCGAAAAAATTTCCAGCGAAATAACTTCAGGGCTTGAATGACATTCCTAAAGTTCATGAGGATCGACATACAATCACGACTTTCTGTCGATCAAATTGATCGATAACTTGAATGCAAACTCTTGTTTACTAGATGAGACACGTAGAAAGCTACCCAAGAGATATACATATTTGCAACACTGCAATGACCAGTGTAACTAAAACATCATGTTTTACCTGTGTGACACGTTTGTAAATCTGGGCAGCATTCTGGCACTCCATGTAGGGATATTCCAGCGTGACCATCTCCAACATACACATGCCAAATGCATAGACGTCGACCGACTCGTCGTACCGTTCTTCGTACATTTCAGGAGCCATGAATTCAGGTGTACCTGGAACAATACAGAGTGAGAACAAGACTTAACGATGCCCAGTTAAGATTAGTGGGTTTCGACTGACTATAGTAAAATGCAATAGCTGACGGTCAAGTGAAGGTTGACAGAGTACGGAAATAAAAGAATTCTTGTCAATACAATGTTTTCAAATTTCAAAACAAGCAGTCGCATCTGACGGCATCTTTACAATCTGCACTCTAGTTTTTTCTCATCTAAAAAAGCTGGAGCTTCCGAGAGTCTAAACAGTGAAATTTCTCCAGGAAGGTGGTAGATCACGGGATTTTCACAAACCATTTAGGTTTGCAAGGAACATCAGTTTCAGTCCTACCCTTAGTAGTGCAACATCAACTGAAAACATTTCGAAAACACAGCAATACCTGCAGTGGTATTATATTTGGTGGGTAATATTAAGGTTGGGTGATGAAGGTTGATGCGCTGGGCATATTGAACGTCGCTGTGCTGGACCACCGTCAGTTGCCCCCCCCCCCCCCCTTGCTTATTAATATTATCAATACAGTTAAATCAAGAGTACTGAGTATCACTGACCAATTCTTCCCACAAAACTAACAAAAATTTTCATATTTACCAATCACACTTTTTGCAAATGAGCGTTTCTTCAAGGTAGCCAAACCCAGGTCACCGATTTTTATCAATCCAGTCGAGCCGTTTACGAAAATATTGTCGCACTTCAGGTCGCGATGGATGATGGGCGGAGTTCGAGTGTGCAAGAAATACAAGCCTTCCAAAATCTGCCGACACCAACTCTTCAAAACCTTTTCACGCACGCCTTTGAATCTTTTTAGATACCTTGAAATTACGAGAAAAGAAATGCTCATCACAGGGTCAACAAAATGCTCATCACAGGATCAAGATTTCGAGGACTAGGATTTATAGGATACTCTAAAGGTCGAAATGTCGAGAGAGCACTGGGTTTCTCACTCACTGGGACTATATCTACTTCACCAAATTTAGCTAAAGAGGGAGCGCGTAGCGCGACAATCATTACTCGCCCTTCGGGCTCGCGCTTTAGCTAAATTTGGTAAATACAGTCCCAGTGAGTGAGAAACCCAGTGCTCTCTCGACATTTCGACCTTTAGGGTATCCTATAAAGCCATGACCTTAAAAGTAGGTATTTCACACAACAACGCAAATACGTCAAAACATTGAGGAGAATGGGCTGCCTTGACATCAGTAAATGGTAAGACTTTCACGTCTTCTCGGACAAGGGCATTAAAGGAGTATGTATAATACCTGAGATCGTTAGTAATTGAGCAATAGCCTTTCGGAAGAATTCGCTGACTTAGGCCTGGTTTCCATTTCGTCGTTCACTCAAAAAATAAACAACCTGCCCAGCTTGATTAGAACAGGTCTGAACAATGTTTTGCTGCCCACATTGCCCAATGTTGTCAAAAACATTGTTCAGCATTGTTGCACCTGATTGCGGGCTAACAATGCCGAACCATATTGTTGACAGCATTGAACAACGCAGGCAGCAAAACACTGCCCAGGCCTCAGGCAGGTTTCACCAACCTAGAAAAGGTTGTTCATTTTTTGTAACAGTAGCAAAGTCATCGTCGATAATGAGGTATAGTCTAGATTCAGATGATCGGTGATTCGTTTTGCCGGAGTCATTCAAGAAGAAAATTCAGAAAGGATTTTACCATGATTAATCACCGACAATGGTCGTCAGCGATGTCATCGCCTATTATTTAACTAGTTGTATTGCCTGGAGGGAGGGGGGGGGGGGGTCAGTAGTTCACTCTCGCTACTGCACGCTCGTTGGTGACTGTAAAATTTGCGAATTGCGACATCATTGACGTACGGGTGTTCAAATGACGTGACTGCTGTCAACTCTTATCAAAGCTACCGGATATGTTCCACACGACAGTGTTAAGAGTTTGAATTCTCGTGCGAAAAAATATATCTAAAATATAAACGGACATGGCCAACAACAACCAAAATGACATGACGTCATTCTATTCCATTTAACATCGTTGCTAATCCGTTGCCATCTCTCATTGGGGAGCTTCAGATTTGACTATACGGCTACGAGATTTTTATTTCTTAAATTCTCTCCTATAAACCTGCATTCTTCATTGCTTTTGATCATCTGAAGTTTTCAAGTCCTATTTTGTCAAATGGATATGAAGAGACGTCAATAATCCTTTGCTTTCTGTTCGTTCTTAATGTATGCAAACAAGCCTGAACGAAACACATATTTACGAAACAAGAAGAGATAGCATCGGATTACCGATGATGAAACAGAATGGCGTCATATCAGTTCGGTAGATGGAACAAAATCTGAGCGATAAAAACAATGCTTGTGTCGAAACAAGGTCGTTTTCAATGACATCGCAACTAATTTACACAGGCTATACACATTTAGAAAGGCTATATATGACTAGCAAAAAACTTTTAGAAACGTTTGAACAATTACCGAGTCGTTTTATGCCTGTTTCGTCACATTTCCCGCAAACTTGATATAAAACGTGTTAGTGGTTGGAAATTCATTCGAAGCAAACACCGGGTCTACAACTACAGATGAACTCCAGTTAAAAATATTATCTCGGACTCGGATCCATTTCGATATCAAATTCGCGAAAAATAGAAATATTCATATTACATGCGACGGGTGAAATTCGACGAAAATAATACGTCCTAAACAGGCCTAAACTGTCTTTGAAACTTATTGTGGCAAAATCTGGCTACGTAAAGACAAGTCTCTGACTCTGTATAGTTTCTGTATAAAGGGTAGCTAAATATGTGGGTAATAATTCCGTGCTCTCATATAAATCTTAATCCAAGCCCTAACCCAAACCCTAATCCTAACCAGCGTTTTATTTGTCATGTTTTAACTTTGATGGATTGAAGATTTGGTTAGATTTAGGGCTTGGATAAAAATTTAATTTCGCGTACTGAGAATTATTACGGAATTATTACCAATATGTGCTAGTCTCAAGTGTAAAATCATCCGCATGCCACCGAATTTCAAGCCGGGAAAAGTTAAAGAAAAATTCACCATCAACTACATGTCCCTCCAGTAGGAATCGAACCTAAGTTCAAATATATAGGTTGTCACCCATAAAGTATATCAAAAGAGAACGCCCTCAACTGCAAGACTTTGCAAAGCTTACAACAAAACCAGCCAATATCAAACGTTAGGGCATTAGTATGCACACATTTGATTAACATCAAGTTGAAAGCATTTGCAGCACTGCGGCGCTAGCAGGTGGCGTTTGTTCCCTGACAGCGTGGAAAAAAACACACACAAATAGCAGTACTAGACATTCAATGATGCAAGATATTAATAAACAGAGAGTGATTTTAAGAAAAGTAAAGAAAATATGACGCCTTCTAGAACGTCACAATTGCTCCAAGTTTGCCAAGATATTGTATAAACATCAACCTGTTAGCACCTGTGTCTGTGCCAACAATATCTTTGAGAAAACAATTAAAGAAGGACAACTTGTTATAGGCAAGAGAAATTAACAAGCAATAGAATCGGATCTATTTCCAAGCTTTATACGCCATAGGGTCAATCAGCAAAGAACATTCACTAAGCGTTGAATAATTTGCTAAAAAGTGATCCTTTAATGCCCGAAATTACCTAGTACGAAGAATTATTACGATTTTAAATTATTGCAAAAAATAAAAGGTTTCTATCTCGCCTTTCCCTTCTACAGTACTTCACAACTATCCTTGCAGAGATTTGAGAAAGCTAAACGCCTATTAATATCACACTCCAGAGAACAACGAAAATATTCTAAAAACAAGAAGATGCCAGATGAAGCTCGAGGCAACGAATTTTTCGTTGCTCACTGCAGTGTCACATTAATACGGATCCACTGAGTACAGTTTTTCCGTCTGATCAGGTATACTAGCATCATTGCCCTTCCCTCACTGAACGTCACTTAGCACTAGAGAAAAATCTGCCAGGAAGGAACAAAGTACCCAGCTAAAGAAGGTCTACTTGAGAAATGTTTTTACCAAAACGTGCCAGACGGCGTCTTTGTTTCGATGTGAATAGTAATTAACGACAAGAAAGTAGAAACCACAAATATGTAAATAGCTTTAAACGCAGGAGCAATGGCAAATAACTTATTATAAGTCAAGTGCCACTTTAAATACGAAACATGTTATAAACGATATAAAGAAAATATAACCCGAAAATTCTTGCAAAATCTTTATGCTTGTAATTACTGAATTAGTGAAATTTCAATATTAGAGTTAAAACACAACGATAACAAAATATAATGTGATATAAAATGATAAAATCTGTAAATAAAACAAAACAAAACAGTTGCTACAACATGGCAACATGTTGTGTATGTTAATAAAATCTCAAATATATTGTGCACAAAAACATAGACCACTACTCCCTGACGAAGAGCCTTCGCTAAAAATGTCGAGTATTGTTTACATCGTTTTAAGGTCACACTACGAAGGTCAGTTCACATGTGTAGGTTCTTATCAAACATTAGTAACATACTCCGGTGAACACCAAGTGTCTCGTTATATCATTAAGGCTAAATTACTACTGGTGGAACAGTTGTTATCACAGGCAATACCTTGTTTTATCATATACCATCTGTAATAGAAGGTATTATTAGGCTCAATAATGTTGTATTAATGTTCCTAGGTAATCATCTCTTGTTACTGCTGAAGAGGTACCAAAATTATAACCCTTTTCTGCCCCATTATTTATTAAGAATCACAAAGTCTACAAAAGTCTAAGTCTGACAAATCATCCTGTTTAAGTCGGTTTGACAGACTTGACTCCAATTACAGAAAGCTTTGGTGTTGATAATCTACATGTAAACAGATTAAGTTTTAATAATTTTTAAGCAATAGTGCTTTTATCATAATACAACTAATCCCATCCAATCATCAGACAAATGATGTCACCAGACCTTGGTATGCTGGTAACAGCACCAAAGAAATATCTTGAAAAATATAGATCTTAAAACGGTTTTGCACAGTGTACATACGATCAGAATATTTGTAGCATGTCACCAAATGTATACCGGAGCTTATACAAAACTTAAAACAGGGATTAAACATCCTTAATTATATCCCAGACCATTCTCTTAACCTTGTCAAAATCAGCCATGCATATTTCCTAAGGAAAAAGGTATTATTAGGAACTGGCAAGAACCCAAATCAATTTGTATGGACTTGGGGATTAAAAAGAACTCGTAAGGCATGTCCAATGTAATATCGACTTGTGGCAAGGAATGTATTCAAGGAATAAGACAGAGAATAAGCTGAAATTTACCATGGTTTAAAGCAAACATTTACACTGCTAACTTCCAAATGAAAATGAAATAAAACAATTGTGCAATATCATGGATTATATATAGCCAAATTCAGTGCAACAGAATGTATCACAGCATACCAAAACTAAGCAACCTACACAATACAAACACTCCAGGAAAGCATCTATTGACCCTTTAAACCCCATTTCCACACCCACAACCCTCCTCCCATACACAGATTCATGAACATAAACAGAGCTGCATGAATATTGAAACAGCACAAACCTCTATCTACTTGGGTGAATGTTTGTTTGTTTACAGTCTTATCTCACATAATCCATTTTCAGTGTAAATTTCAAATCATACTACAGAATCACCTACATTCTAAGGTACCTCAGAGTCACACATTTTAATATTCCACAGGGTCAGATAAGGCCACGACAAAATAAATTTGACACTCCTCAACTGCTGATAGACAATTGTTTTTTTTCCTGACAAAACCCCACTGGATCAAATTTACAAATGTTGAGTAAAAAATTTGATGGCAGAAACCATTTGAATTTATTGTATACTCAACTGGCAACATAAATGCAAGTCTAGAACTTGACAATTTGTCCATTAACTTAAAAATGATAAAGGAAATTATTACTGCGCCAAGGAAATTCAGTTGCTAAATAAATCAGTATTGGACAGCACACATGATCCTTGAAAAACCTTCAAGATAATTTAAAATACCCACTGTACATATCAAGTTCTACCTTGGAACTTATAAATTGTATGACAAATTAACTAAAATATTGCTGTGGTCTATGAAAAGACATCGCACTATGTCATAAAGCCCTCCACCTAATGTATTTTGACATCACAGGAAGTATAGGACAGAGGATAAGATTACAGAAATTTTTGTAAAGTATTAACAGGTGATAAAAAAGCATTACATCATATTAAAATCCACCAGCTCTTTGAAAAAGCTACAAGTATACTGAAAAGACTTCATAAAAACCTCATTTCTAAGGGTTGTAGGAATGGCAAGAAAATATTTTCGACTGTGGAGGTTCAAATTAAAGACCTTCAAAAACTTTATTAGAAACCCACACTAAATCAATGAAGGAAGGAAATAAATGAAAAGCACTAATGCAACCACATGAACAAATATACAAATATATACACTGTGCAATGACATCCAGTTTCATTTTAGGACCAGTGCACTGATGCTATATGTCTTACTACGGTTTTATAGTACCCTGCCGTGTGCTTAATAAGTTAAATTATTATAATGCTCATCAGCACCCTATAATTGTGCTCTAATACGGTGGAAATCCTACCCTGTATTGTGTCCTTCCACCAAATTGTATAGTGATATACTTCCATGAAACATTTATAATCTAACATCCATCGACCTTAGATTAATGTGATTGCATGATAACCCAAACAATTAAAATCTGTAATGATGCTCTAGGGTATTGTTTTCATTAGTTCTAAAATATACAAGGCTAGGGGGCTTCCATCCTCTTTGGATTTTCAGTCGAGGTTTAGGTACATTAATCATTGAACATATTTAATTGATTAGACATGCAAATCCATAGCTTGTGTCTGGCTTTTGACGAAATCGTGTCTGTCAAGAAAACGAGTTGGACAAACTGGTTGTACTATGGGTGTTGATGTGTGACAACAGTTGGAATGATACCAGAATGGTGTCATGATGTCATACAAGACAGTGATATATAATAATGATTTTAGGTTCAAGACTAAGATGACACCATTTCATTAAAACATTACTGGCACTAACAAAAGCCACAGGAAAGACACACGAACACTTCTGTACTTGTACAAAAAGAAGACTCGTAGTTTGAACACAATATAAATATATACACTATCGACCACCGCAGGTCTGAGAATTTACATTGCACAATGGTGAATTTCCTGTGGCAAAGTTTCGTGCTAAAGTGATGCATGTAAACTAAAAATATACTCACGTTTTAAGAGTTCCAGAAGTCATTAGCTCCGTAACGAGAATGAGCTGTCTCTTCATATCCTTTTGTCCGGCTTTTGGCCGCTCGAAGAACTCGTGAAACTTCACAATATTTGGATGAGTAAGTTGTTTTAGCATGACGGCCTCCTCTTTAAATCGCGATCGTTCCGACCTTGAGTATTTATCCTGAAACAGCGAGAAAAACACAACAATTAGTAACTGAACGCAGTGAGGTTTCGAAAGGGTTTACTCTGTGTATTTAGACAAAACCAACGAAATACTTGCGGCCCAAAAATTATCGCCTACCTGTAGCTCACACCAAGCCACAGCAACACCAGTTTCACTGTCCAGACCTTTAAAAACAGTTTTAAACGAGCCACGGCCAATTTCACTGTCAAATTTGAGAAATCTACCATCTGGACTAAAGTCTGCGGCCTTCTCTTCGGCTTCGATGCTTTCGTTTAAAACACTATGCTCTCTTTCCTTCACCTCTTCCACAGCCTTGTCTTCTGGCATCGAGTGAGATGAATTGGTTTCCACCGCATCTAAAGTTGGTTTCGACTCATCGTTTTTCTTCGATTCGTCTTCTCCTTCCGTCATAACTGTTTGTGAAATTTCGGCAGTCATTTCCGCAGCTTCGTTCGCTTGCAAAGTGGTCATGAAATACTCTTAAAGCGCGCAACACGCCAACTGCTTGTATTCGCATCCAACACGAAGGTTGACACTGAGCCTTCCTGAAGACATGTTTGGCGAGACGTTTCGGCCAAAATTAAGCCTTAAAGACTTGCTACGACTTTTTTATTCACATTTTTCGATAAAGCACGTTGTACACTATAGTTGCGTTCGACTGAACTTGTAGAAAACGATTCAGGCAAAGAACAAGCGGTTACTCGCCTTCGACGACTCGACGCTCTATCATGGCGTTGACGGAAACTGTTTGATGAGATACGAAATTTCGAGCGAGTGTTTTGCTTCTCACAGGTAACTAAAAGCCTCACAAAATAATTGGAGGGATACTCCAAGAAGGGATAAACCCCTTAGCGAGGATGGTTTCCCAAAAAGTCGACCAGCTTTCTCTGCTTTCGACGAGAAGTAATCACTTGCAAATACAAAGGCGACTGGTTGAAGCACATGAATGAAGTCAACACAGGAAAATTACAAAACGACAATATGCGCATGCTCAGAAAGCTCCTATTCGCAATCAGGGCCTTCGTTCACTTCCTCGCAAGCTAAAATGCCGGAAAAAATTCTTATAATATTTCTCGAGATATTAGCGTTCTTCTACTATCGTGCGTTTTTTTTCTTGCCCGTATGCTTAAAACTGACCAAAACTCACCAAAACTCACCAAAACTCACCAAAAAGCGACGATGCTTCGACAAAGCTCCTTCAAAAACACAGATCGAATATTCAGGATTTTCGCCTTCATTTAGTAATCCGATTTGCGTCATGGCAAATTTGTCAAGTTTCGCAACTGCACCGAAGAGCTCAAATAAGAACCATCTGAAGTTTGAAATTACGCATTTATTTAAAACAACCGATGTAGAAGTACAAAAGAAAACAGTAGCCGCCCACTGGTATGCGTACTTAGTATATGCGTATAAAGTAAAATGCAAATTTTAGCTAAACAATGCTGGCACATTTTAAAAATGGAGAAGCATCAAGTGCCTGTTTTTTCAACAAAGAAGCCCGTCTTTGTGGTTTCCATTTTCGCGTTTTTTCTCTAGCCAGTCACGTACATTTTACATTTGAAATGAATTTTAATGTTTTGATGGAGAGAATTCAGCATTTCCCACTATTCAGTACAGCAATTATTACAGAAGAGTTTAAACTTTTGCACATAGCTACGTGAAAAAAACCCAACTGAAAACAACCCTGCGGCTAAGGCTGACAAAACCCACAAAATTTGCATGAACAAGAAATACGATTATTGTGAAACATGTAGTTGTTAGACTGCAAATTACGAAATTTTTAAACAATTTTCAAGGAGCAATTAGCGAAACGCCGAAACCTTAACCAATAAGCAAAATTCGAAAGTCCAAAGACCAAACAACCGAGATCCTTCCCATATAAAATTACACACGATTTACAGCTGCACATTACGTTTTCTGATCTTTTCCATTGGATGTTTGTCGCAGTTTATTTTGCTGGCGCATTACCTGTAAATTTCACAAGTAAAACAGTGACAATTAGTTAATTTTACTTCAAACTGTGAAATTATCATGCCGCGCGTCGCCGGGGTCATTGCCTGTCGCTGAACTTTGAGGAAGTAGTGAAGGTTTCGAAATTGAATGTTATGCAACTTTTCGTTTTCAAAAATAGTTCTTCTGACAAAAAATCTTGATATTCTTGGGTTTCACTGGAACCTTTTTCAGTAATTCTGAGTGGGGGTCAACCCAAAATGTATTGATGATTGTACTGCACTGGAGTGAACAAATCTCGCGAAATTGCACACATTTGCTGCCAAACACAAGGTCAACACATACAGTGAATTTTTTTTCAGTCTGATGACTGTGTATCGATTTGGAGTTGACCCCCAGTGAAATTTATGACGTCACGTGAAACCCAAGAATTCCGTGTCTTGTATCGATGCTGGGCAAAGCATTTCGATGGCGATTCTCCTCAAAGTTCAAACGCGTACTAAGCATTGCATGCGAATCAGCGCAGCTTAATCGAACACCCAATCAACAAGTGTTGTATATGATCACGTGTGTGACGTGTCATGATTATACTAAGTGCACTTATGCAAGTGCAGCGCTGATCTGAAAATAGATAACTTGCCACTTGGATAGAATTTCTAGACCTACAAAAATCGTGGGTCGCCACTGAACCTATTCTAACAGGCTTTTTGAGTAGTTGTTTAGCTAGTTAACATTCAATTTTGGATAGTAAACATGTAGAGCATTGGATCTTTTGTGAATATTAACCGATTTGGCCATTTGGGGTCATTGTTTGGGGCCATATGTGGTCGCAAGAATGAAAGACAAAGTATAGAAATTGGTTTTCTAACTAACGAACCACAAACAATGATAACTTTTGTTTTAAATATCCAATCACAAAACCAGATCATTTTAGGTTGGTATTAACTATTTACCCAGAATCGTGACCAGTTTTGATGTCGAACAGCCGATTCTTGGGACTACATATGGCCCCAAACAATGACCCAAAATGGCCAAATCGGTAAACATTCACAAAAGATCCAATGCTCTACATGTTTACTATCTAATATTGAATGTTAACTAGCTCAAAATTGTGCAAATTGCTCATACGGCTTCGAATGCTCTCCGGCTTGTTCAGACGCAATAAGTGGTCTCAAGAATCGGGTGTTCGACATCAAAAGTGGCCACGTTTTTTGTAGGTATAGAAACTCTATCCATGTCATCTGTTTTCATATCAATGAGTGCAAGATTCCAAGAACAGCAACAACCGCATAAATGACCCACTGTCTCCAGCAGCGTAGCCAGCCGGACGATTTAGTTCCGCTATGCAAATATTTTTGTGTTCATTGACTGTGAAAACAACAATTTCTAAAAAAAATGAATAATTATAATGATTTAAAATTTGCATAGCGGGACTAAACTGTCGGGCTGGCTTCGCTACAGTCTGTCTCGCAATATCAATCAGAGACCCTGGCTATCAACCAAGAACTCTCTGAGTACACGGGTTATTTATCTTGGTTATTCTTTATTTCATGTTATTCGCACGAATGAACCCAGTCCTAAACTCGTGAGACACGATCAAGGCGAACATTTCCACTATTAAGACTGAATGATGCATCGTAATACAAAACCCAATTAAAATTGAAGCCGGAAAACCTCATATTTTGAGATCGGCGGCCATGTTTAATGACCCCACTCAAGAAGTGAATCGATGTAGTTTCGGTTAGAAAACTAATTTCTTCGAAAACTTACGCTATAAAACGTTTTCTTATTTCAAAATGAAAACTATACATCCTGCATGTAATAGAAATATACAGCATTGCTGCTCAAGTGGGGCCATCCAATGCACCGGAAGGAAAAAAAGTAGAACATTACCACAAAATTGACACTGTTTTTCTAGCCTTCAGAAATCCTGTTTGAAAACTTCGTAAGTAAGCTGACTAACAAACCATCTAATTGCCTGAATTTTGACAGACTGTGCAACGCTGCGATGATTTATACACTTTCCAGTCAAACCTTGACGTTTTTCCTTCACGAAGTAATAGGTCAAGTCAACAAAATGACATGTGTTTAATTAAATGAATGTTTATACTGCAGCTTAGTAACACACACGCACACTAATTAATCGTAACATAAGTAACACACCTGGCATAATTTACGTTATATTCTTATACCGAAACACAACTCATTAACAAAAAATTCACGCATTTAATTACACTATGTGCAAATACACTATATATAATATTCCGCAATATACATAATATTCCCTTTTTAACTTCCTTTACAGTCTCTTAGATTATTGCGCACCGACATGATTACATCTACAATGCCATGACACATGGGTCAGAACTGAGAGTTTGGTTGGGATCAAACAGTGAACTGCATAAACACTGGAACGATAACTGCATGCAATAGCCCCAGGTTTGGCCGAAGCCAATTAGATGGTGGAAATTGCCGTTCAACGACTACAAATGTCGTAACCAGTTTTCATACCATTCAGTTAATTTTGTTTTAAAACAAGTTTTTCAAGAGGTTTCTTGATTCACTTTAGCGACGTTTCGAGCAGTTTTGCTGTCCGTGTTCAGATTACAACAAAGTTATAAGTTCATAAATCATTGCTTTTTAAATCAAGGTGAAAACACAAAATTTCGGTTAGGTTCGTTTCTAGCGGAACCGAACCGACAAAAACATTAGAAATGGACTAACACTTGGCTACAAGGATCAAAACCGAGTCACTGATTGCGGCACCAACCAACTCTGAAATGATATAAAAAAACCCTGGACAGTGCAACCTATAACATGAAGTCAGTTAATCAAACGTTGTTGGAGATCAACATCATGAAGCCAAAAAAATTGTCTTTCTTGGATCGAATTTTGAAAGAATTTAAAGCAATTTTTGGGTTTCACTGGGCCATTGAGCTGAGTGAATCAATGCGGGCGCCAACCTCAACTGTAATGAAGCTAATGCTGTATGAACTGGAGTGAGCAAATGTTAGGCCAACACATACTATGAACACTTAATTCACTCTGATCGCTGTGTAGAGTTGAACTGAGTCCCCAACTGAAATCTATGGCGTCAGTCGTCATACAAAACCATGAAACCCAAAAATAAATGTCTAGTTAGAAAAACTACCAAATGATCCCAACTAACTTTAAACGTCATCTCTCAGACGACATGCCACAAACAGCTGTTTAGTTTTACTTTCAGATCAGTGGTACAAAAAATTTTCTCACGGTCCGGCCGGCCAAATACCGTGCCAAAAAGCTTTGTCCAAGAACTTAGTCCCTCGGAAATTGCATACTATATACGCCCATTCTAACTCCCATACCCTCTAGCGCACAAACATTGGACTCAACTCTTTTTGCGCGTGTGTACATGTTCACGACTTCGAGTCAATGTAAGTATTGAAAGGGTTTCTAACTACACATAATTTAATGCTTGGTGGGCCGTGCTGAAGAATTTGGACTATTTCGTAAATGTTTAATTGTGTCAAGTCTTTGTCGTCGATCTATAAAAAGCGAGAAAAGTGTTCGAGATAATTCAGACAGAGTATGTGTATACAATAAAACATTTCCCATCAAAGACAAACTTTTGAATTGGGACATTTTTTAGCACAGCTGGAAAGACCATCCAAATTTCGTGCAACTGTGACGTTTGGATGCAAACTATTGTTAAAATGCGGAAAATTGCAAACTTCACGGGACTATATTTTCCACATTTTGCTATATTTTGCAACCAAACGTCACAATTTTATTGCATTTTTCGCCTGTAGTAACACTAGATCAACTGGAGATGATGCCTACTAAATCTCTGGGAAGAACAGATTAAAACTGATAGAGCTATCCACGCAGTATATATTTACTGCAAGTTTTCTCCTGTAGTAATACTAAATCAATAAGAATGATCCTCACTGAACCTTTAGGAAGAACAGTTTAGAACTGTTAAAGCTATCCAGTATAAATAAAGTTAGTTTGGTTTAGGTTTCCTCCTGTAGTAACACTGGATCAATAAGAGATGATTCTCACTGGACCTTTAGGAAGAACAGTTTAGAACTGATAAAGCTATCCAGCATAAAATTTGCTTAGTTTGTGTTTCCTGCATGCTGCAATAACACTGGATCAATACGAAATGATCCTTAGTGGAGCTCTAGGAAGAACAGGTTAGAACTGATAGAGCTATCCAAGTACTGCAGTAAAAATAAAGTTAGTTTACTGCAAGTTTTCTCCTGTAGTAACACCGGATCAATAAGAAATGATCCTCATTGAAACTCTAAGAAGAACAGTTCAAATTTGCATGATGGAGCTATTCAGTATATAAGTTAAGTTTGTCAACTGCAGGTTTTCTCCTGTAGTAACACTGGATCAATAAGAGACGATCCTTACCGGACCTCTAACTAGAACTGATACAGCTATCCACGCAGTATTACTACCAAAGTTCGTTTACTGCACGTTTTTCCCATGCAGTAACACTAGATCAAAAAGAGATGATCCTTACTGGAGATCTGAGAACAGTTTATCCAGTATAAATGAAATTAGTTTAGTTTGGGTATTAACACTGGGTGAATAAGAGATGATCCTTGCCACAGGAAGAACAGTTTGTAACTCTCAGACCTATTCAGTATAAAAATAGTTTATACTTTAAAGTGCGAACGGTTTTGTAAAGGACTTCATGTACTTACTTTAGTAATTTTATCCAAAGGCTGCAACATTCCGTCGCAAGGACCACCAGGAAGAACAGACGCAATATAAACTTCTTGTTTGAATTTATCTGGCATTAAACTAAAACCAAATCCGTGTTCTTCTGATTTCTGCACTGAAAATGTTCGCATTTCTAAAACGTCTGAAGAATCAAGTGTACCTAGTTTCGAAGCCGGCGAGATTAAGAGTTTATCGTCCGCGTCGTTTGAGATATCGAAGGATTCCACACTGGTAAAATGTTCGGCGTCCGCTCGCCCACACTGAGGCAAATCATTCGCCGAATTACGAAGCGTCGAGTTGTCTGTTTCATAGCCCGAGGCAACGGAAGGACTTCTCTCGAGCGATATCGTTGGCTTCTCCAGGGAATCTTGCGTAGTCGTCTCGCAGGATCCGTTCGTGCAGGTCTCGCGGGATCGAGAGTCATCGCGCGTGAGCTTTCCACGAGAATCTTGCTTGAGAAACACGTAGGAACGCTGTGTCGTTTTTTCTCGACTTTCCTGCGTGGGGTTCACGCATTTCTCGTGAACGACGTAACGTATGGAGATTGACTTTCCTTTCAGTGTCCCGGATGAACTATCTACACAGGAAGTGGTGTTCTCGTTTTTCGTGCAATCTGCATAACTGCTGATTCCAGGGTCGCGGACTACACCAGTAACGGATCGTGCTTTCGAACTGTCCTTCCCTTCCCATAACTCATCAAGTTGTTCCCAAAGTTCATTATTACTGCTTTTTACTTCGTTACAAACAGTGGCAGTTATTTCACCTTCCTCGTTTCCAGTCTTCTTATAGGGCTCAGAATTCTCACGAGATCCCCAATCATTCCTCGCGACCTCACTTTTCGCCCCTGTCATTTTCTTTTCAACGGCCGGCGTACTTGCAACAATCTGATCCAGTTCGTTGAATATTTCAGCCCAGGCGGACACCCGGTGTAGAGACGACATATCCGGGATTTGAAGTCCCCGCGGGTTTTCTATATTCGGGTTTTTAGCTCTACGAGTATCGACACTCTGCAGCCGAAGTTTGACAACATCTCCACTGAAATCTAACATTTGATAAACTTCTTTGACGGGCTTATTTTTTACCAAAATATCATTAATTGCAAGAATCTTGTCCCCCACATGTACCGCGCCAGTTCTGTAATGGATAAACGAGAGATATTTGTGGATATGAAATGACCCTTGCTAAACAATTGGGCAAAAGACAGCAAGATAAAACCAGTTTGCACTTAGCGAGTCATATTCGGTAAATACCAACTTAAATGATCAGACTTTGTGATTAACCTAAAGTCATCATTGTTTGCAACTCATTCTTCAGGAAACCGATGCAATGTCTATTAGTTTATCGACTTTCAGTGCAATAACTACGCCTGTTACGCCTGTTAGTATAGTTTGGTATCAATTCATCACGTTACCTTTCTGCCACGGTTCCAGAAACAAGTGAGCTGACAATTATATCCTGGTTCCCAGTTTCTTTACCACCTGATGAAAAGAGACGTATTTGAAAAAAAAGTGACAGGAGAACAAATACACTTCACTCGTTCACGTTGTGCTAACGAGAAAACTTCCACGTAACATAGCAGCAAAAATCACCCATGTAATTTTGGTAGAGGCATTTAACAAGGATAACAGGGAATAGATGGATACCCCTGTATTTTGAAAGCCGGGTGTCACACATGACTAACGCAACTCGACATATAGTCACTAGAGATGGCAGACACTAGAGATGGTAGAGCGCAGCCCCCCCCCCCCCCCCCGTCCCACCAGATCATGGTAGATCGATCCCTGAATGATAATCGACTACCTGTTATGACAATGCCGACGGTGCTACGTCCTTGCTTCGATAATTCAATGGTATAAACAACACCGGAACTTTCGTCTATACAACAAAAAGAAACAGTGATGAAAATAGTCAACATTTATATTATGCATATAACGACGAAAACTTCCAATTATAAGCCTTGGGCTAATTATAATTATAAGCCTTGGGCTTATATAAGTTCTTACAGTCGCGGCAATAGAAGCATTCCAAAAATATTGGAACAATTCATTTGCTCACGTTTAGCAGTCCCCTGATTAATTCCTCCAAATTTTGAAGAAGTTCCTTAAAAGGATTCACAACTTCCTGTTTATTGACCAATCAGAATCTTATTCGTAAGCATTCTGATTGGTCAATATGGACAATGAACAGGAAGTTGTGAGCATTTCAACGAACTTTTCAAAATTTGAGGCACCTTGAGGAGGAATTGATCAGAAGAACCGATACACTTGAGCGAATGAATTGGTCATATATTTTCGGAACTCTTCTACTGTCGCGATAGTAAGCGTTTTTTCATGGGCTTTTACACGGGTGGGCTCATATACATGGACGACACTTTGGGTTAAACAATTATCAGCTTCTACACTCTTATATTCTTGGTTTGCACATGACGTCATTTCGTGTCATTGGGCGCCATCTTGGTTGACTCTGCAAATTACTTCAGCTGTTTGCAGCGAAGTACTTGTGTCAATTTACTATTTGATCGTTAGTTTTAGCGTATTATGAATGATACTTTAAAGATGTATGGCTCGATAGGATCAGAAATAATGAACAGATACTTTGTGGTTGCCATGTGTTTCAAAATTCAACCAAGATGGCGTCGATTGCAAACCACGTATACTTTCTCTACGGACCAAAGTTGTACAAAGAATCGTCCTTGACCGGCGTGACGCCTTTACACTGTAAACGTTATAGCTACCATTTACATACATGGGTTTCAATATTTTTTATGAGTTGATTACGTGGGATTTTTTGAGTGCAAAAGTATTCTAGTTAGCGCAGGTCTCTACGGGGGAGGGAAATTGAAGAAAAGTGTACATTCTAGTGCGATGGGCTTATCGACGGGCCGGAGTGCTGGAGGGGGCTTATATTTGGATAGGTGTCTGTCTACGTTAGGAATTTGAAGGGCCGATAGGAGTTTGAGTGGGCTTATAATCGGCGGTTTAATTAAGGTATTTGTACAGAACCAGAAAAGGAAAAGAGAGTGACCGTATATATAGTATATAGGTTTACACGGTGGTGTGAAGATATGAATATTATTTTCGAGCGGTGAAACAAAAATATTGTTTTCAACACGAGAAAATAATATCCATATCTTCAAGCTACCACTTAATATTGTTTTTATTATATAGTCAGAAGTCGGAACAAGCTAACAGATAACATATAAATCCCGTTGGAAAACACACGCGTTACATATTTTTTTATATCTTCACTAGTGAAAATATAGAAAATACGAGTGTTTTAGTTCACGGCAAAACACCCATAACCATATAATAATATTTATGTTTGCTCGCTGAGGTTGCGGTTTGAATCTAAACATTCTTTGTCGGCAAAACTGTTTTTCTAGCATAAATAAAACAACATGTTCGTCTAGAAACAAAAACGTGGTGAAAAACAGCAGACAAGATAACATGCATGATGTCAAAAAATATCAGAACAAACCACTGACAAATAGAAAATGCCATTATGTGATTACACTTTGATATTTTGAAATGAAAAGTTGCAAATGAGCCAAAATGATCAAACTAACGTGACCCACCTAAATATAGAAATAATAGATACTAAATGCATACTCGGCCACGAATCATGTCTGCACTTTTTGCTGAGCGCGCCCTTCGCCATTTTGGATTTGATCCTCGGGCAGCGAGCTCCCGACCGCGTGAAATTCCTTAACACACAAATTGGGACATGCCCTTCGAAATCCGCCATTTTGGGGAGAGAAAGATGGAAACAGAAGTACTCATACTATGGTCCAACATCATCTCACATTCTTGGCGCGACGCAGCAGATATGTAGATAAACGGTCTGTAGGTGGTCTCGTAAGGGGGGGGGGGGGCATTCAAGCTTTTAATACATCGATATCCTTTTTGCGCAAATGTGGACACTCCAGTAACGGTCAATGCTGAATTAGTAACAGCTATAAAGCCATCTACAATTGAACCTATCCGAGGCGACCTCTTGTGGTGGACTACTTTAAATCGACCTCGGATCATGGGATTCAGCTCGTTTTTGACTGTCCATGCTGCTTAATTGGCACGTTACGGCTCTGAACCGCGTTGGAATTGACGTTTATTATTGCCCAAATTAAGATTGTTTGCAAAATGAGGAGTTTATCCAAATGTACACGTGCTAAAATAGCCGAAAGATGGCCAAATTGCATGAATATAGAGCGTGGCGAGAAATGACGGACACGCATGCGCACAACGCTTAGTGAATAAGCAACAATTTGATCAAACTTCAGATCAAAAAACAGTCATAGTACATTCAGTTTTAAAGTTATCTGTCTGTTTCAATCGGATATAAACAAAATAAAATACATAAATTCGAAATAATGTAAAACAATTTTGATAAATGTTACGATTCTTGCGGTTTTCAACATGAAACCCTAGACCGCTACTATATAGGAAGCGGCATAATGGCTAACTAAAAATTGCCTAACCTTCTCTTCAAGCCACTCAAATATCAGGGTTCATAAAGCAATATCGGTTCGGTTTCAATTGAATTTGAAGAGAGTAGGAATGTCATTGATGCTTCGTATTATGCATTATTCCTCTCCATTTGTCGATCTTGCGGTTTTCGGCCTTCAAAATAGCCTATTTTTGTTGATTGCTAGAGTGTTCGATTCATCAAGGTTCAATAAATCTCAGGTTTTGATGATCTCAGTTTGTGCGAGAGTAAGCAAAAATATCCAACATGTTCTATCTGTTTTCAAAACTTCAAGTGATGATCTTAACACCTTGTCAACTGGTACTCGTCGATTTATGTTTCTTAGCGGGGTCATGTAGTTTTTAAGGTCGCAAGTTAGTGTAGGTTCATGCACGTTGTAAATATTTGCACTGGTGAAGTTAATCGTGCATGGCATTGTTGATGTGTATGCAAATTACTAGGGATCTTAATGATGAATATTTAATCATGTCCCCGATTTCTCGCCATGGTTATGGACCCGAGCAAATTTCAATCCGAAGTGAGATTTTTTACCACAATTCCACAAATAAAATGTTTCCGAGAAAATGAAGTGTCATTCGGGATTGAAACTCAATTCAGATTCATGTAGACTACCCATAAAAAAACGGCATTAGACAAAAATGCTTGTAAAAATATTCTTATCATCATTTTACCTTCAACTTCTTGTTCTTTTTGTATGCCAACGCTGACAATCTCTCCCAGAGGTATGGCATCAATAAACGTTATGGCATCCTCGACAGACGTCGCTTTTTGTCCATTCAAAGCCAGTAGTTTGTCACCCAGATGTAAAACACCAGTTCTGTATGCCAGACTGCCTTTACGAACATGACTGACCACGATGCATGTCGATTCATCATGACTTATTTCTGTGAATAGTTAAAGTCAGTCATTTTAATTCATTTGATCATAAACATTGAGAATCAAAGAAATGGACTGGAAACTCAAGCTGAAGGCAGCGTTAGTGTTAGGCTGATAATACCCTAGGTAGCCCAAATATCAGTGGTAACACTTTAAATGTAGTTTATTGAACAGAAATCGATTAATTAATACCACTGATACTTGTAGTTTATTTAACAGACATTGACTAATACAACTTATATTTGACTATTTGATGAAATTTTCACGTAATGATATAATACGTAGGTGGGGGGGGGGCATGTGGGGAGAGACAGTTTGAATTGGCAACCTTGTACCCAGGCTCTTTCTCAAGGCACAAAGTTGTTCAACTTGTTCCTTAACTTCATTTCGAATATTTTGAGCGACAATTTCAAAAACGTTTCAAGGATCGGACTTTCAAGGCACTGAGTATATCTAATCAGGAAATTCGAGGACATCAATGAGTCGTTAAAGTTATGCTCTAACTGCAACTTAAATACATTTGAAACAGATTTAGAGGTTCTATGCCACCTCCGCAATTTAATTTTCAATGCCAAAAAAATATACAGAAACTAAAGTGAGACGCGTACGAATTCAAGGAATTTCAAGCACTTCTTTTTAAATTCAGGCCACAAAGTTTTTTTTTTAATTCAAGGCCATTATTTTAAGGACATTCCAGTTTTTTACGAACCCTGTTCTAAAGATTGTTCTTCCATACTCATAATGCAAATGGGCCGCCTGCCGCGATAATGATCAGGCCAAGCCCAAGGTAAAGGTTGACTCACTGCATAGTCTGCATTGACTTAACTGAATCATTTTGCCATTACTGAACAAAATCTTCACTCATACTAAATCCTAATTTGCATTTAGTCGTGAGTACATCAAAGGAGCCAATGTGACAGAGTATCTACGCCGAAGAGATCTACACTTAAAATGACTAATTTGAATACAGCCCACAAAAGAAAAGACAGATCTAGACCTATATCACATCGTCGAGAGAGGCTGTGCTACGTCAGTTACGGAAACTTGGTGTAACCAAACCATGTTATGAAATGGTAAATGCATTTAGCTTCGTCTCAAATAATGCCATACGCGGCCCAATTCAGTGTGTACTTTCATATAGAGATCATAAACTACGAAGTGTGTTTCGTGCGCACTGATCTCTATATGAAAGTACACACTGAATTGGGCCGCCTATGATAACGCAAGCGGTAAAACACTAAATAATACGCTAATTATTCTACATTATCTCAAATTATTCCATAATTATCGCTAATTATCCGACACCGTGATCCTCACACAGCGTGGGAGATTTACCGACCATGGTATCCGCAGACGTCCGACAGCATATTATACCAATCACAAACCAGCTCTTATGATCCCACTTAATGACCTATCCCAGGGATTTACTATAAATACAGCTCGCTTCCAACTTTCTGGCATTCTGATCTGTTCTCAAAATCAAAGCGAAGTATTTAGTCCGAGGAAGAAAACTTTTAGAAAGAAAATGCCTATCAAGCCTGGTGTTGCATCGAAAGGAGGAAAGAAAGCTGGCAAGAAAGCAGGAGCCAGTGGTGACAAAAAGAGACGGCCCAAACGTAAAGAAAGTTATGCTATCTACATCTACAAAGTCTTGAAGCAAGTTCACCCAGACACTGGGATCTCCAGCAAAGCTATGGGCATCATGAACTCGTTCGTCAACGACATCTTCGAGCGTATTGCCGGTGAAGCCTCCCGTTTGGCCCACTACAACAAGAAATCGACCATCTCCTCGCGGGAAATCCAGACCGCAGTTCGTCTGCTCTTGCCCGGAGAGTTGGCCAAACACGCCGTCAGTGAAGGAACGAAAGCCGTGACAAAATACACAAGCAGCAAGTAGAAAGGTTCCTTAAACCTTGCAACAAAAAAACGGCTCTTTTAAGAGCCACCAAATGTATAAAAGATCTAAACGAGTATGCGATATACTATTTTTTCCAGTACCTGCGTACCACATTCCTCATCGTACTCTAGACTGAAATTTCATCCGACAATATTTATCAAATTCATTTTATACTAGAATCTGGTTGATCACAATATCGCAAGATATTTCACATAAATATTTGTCCGCTACTCCGCTAGCTTAGTTATTAAGGCTTAGCCTCGCAAAAAATCTGAACTATTTTCGTCTAATGAGCAGTGTACGAACTCCCTCAGAAACGAAACTTGCAAACTTGGATTTATAATTTCGCTCTGAAATAAAGTCGAATTCTCTTTATAAAGAAGAATGAATTGGCGGACAATCAGTTCCCGCCTAAAGTCAACATGGCATTAAATTTATGCAAATCCATTTCCAAAACGACAACAGATATTTGGATTTAATCCGAAACGGAAATGTCTTCGTAATCCCATTCTTACCGGTGAAAGTGATACCCAATCCAAAATAATGCTTTGGTAGTTTCACACTAAATGTTCCCGATGTGGCCACAATCGACTCTAAAACAGAAACCATATTACAGACTATAGTTCACCGATATGGCGCTACTAAAGTTCAGGAGACTTGTCATAAAATTCCAATTTCAAAAGTTTAACTATTCCAAACAAGGCTATATTCCACTTAGCGGAAAACAAAACCATGTTGACTTTACAAGACGCGCTTGAATGTTTGTCCTAAATATGGTACCTACTAATTGTTTCTTACAAACAATAATGATTTCCAACTTAAAACACAAAATGCTTTCCATCATACACAATATAGGCCCATATTCGTGTTCACAGACCATAACAGATCGATTGTGCATTACACAAGTATGAATATGCCCCCCAAGTCACTGCAGGCATGGGAGTTGAAAAACTCTCATGCAAACTCTTCCCTCTAAAATCTCAGCAAACTCTCCGCCCTCGTTTTGGCGGGATGGCTTGAGGGAAGTAGGTTTTCAAGATGGCGGCTGTTTTTTTCACGAAGCACCATTGATCTGGATATCAATGCGAAGCACTTATATATATTATATATATATTCCATCGTATAGGAATGCTATAAATGTCCGGTTGTTGTTTCGTTCTCGTTTGAAGAATCTTGAAATGTATGATTATGACATGTGATGGCAAGATATTGACAAACAATCAAATTTTAAAGATCACATTGACTTACCAGCGACTGTAAATCCAACCAAAATGTTTGCATGCGTTCCAAAACTTTGTAAAATTCCATTGCAATGTTCAGCGCTCATCATTCCCACATCTGTGTCGTTAATTCCCAAAATCTCATCGCTAACTTGCAGCACACCTGACCTGCAGAAGGAACGTTACAATGTGAACACACAACAAATAGTGAATAGAAGAGATAGTTTGAAAACTCATTTAAAACAGTTTGGTCACTAGTTCATACAGAAATAAGGTTCTTCAGCTGAAATTGCGTATTGTATTTTCGCTTAACTAAACAATACCAAAGTTTTGGAAAAGTTAGCTATCGCGCGCGTAATGAGCAATTGGAGAATTCAGTCAAGAATTGCAGTTGGTGTCAGGCGCAATTGGGAATTCGAGGATTGCTCATTGCTAGATTTAGAACATGAAATGACGATGAAGGACTATATTTTAGCATAAAAGTTGGCCAACACAAACGACTAATGAGTTATATCCAAACCATCTCTTGTATTAAAACTATGCACAAACTTCCTTTAGGGATGAAGTCTAGACATCAATATATATTTCTCTCCTGATACTATACGGTATTACGAGTTCCCAAGTCCGCTCTCCGTTATCCCGCTTACCTTTCCGCAGGCCCGCCATTCTCAATATCCGCAATCACCAAGATGCTTTGTCTTCCGACAAAGGTCTCCGCAATCGTCAATCCAAATCCTTGACTATCTGCCGTCAAATTGACTTCGACATATTCCTGCCTGCACAACCTGGCATTGACAGAAGACTTCAGACTCCCTGACGACCAAAATCCATTGTTTCGGTTGGACATGATATGTCTTCGTCCGCGGAGCGAGTCCGAGTTCACGTTGGAAAACGATGATCTTCTGCTGCCCTGGCCTCGGTGGCCACACCACGGCGAGTTTCTGCCAGCGGTATTTGCGCCCATGCTATTGGAACGCGGTTTTCGCACTTTGGAATATATACCTGAAATAACACGTGAACTGTACTGTTATTTTTGCTGAATCATGGATCTGTCGAATCCTATCAATTCTGACGCAAGTATGAAAATAACTTATTGTCCTCTGTCCGTCCTTCAACAGACGTTAATTTGCCTTCTAAAACGATTTCAGACCGAAATGCATCCTGGTAAAATCGACATCCGCCACCTTTTTTCCTGTGGTGAATTAATTCGAGCAGCTACTTAATTAAACAGAATATATCACCTTCGGTCGTTCTTGTCCTAGATCGGTAATCCGAACCGGGATCGCTTTGTAAGTCATCGTTGGTACGGGAATTTCCGACCACTTCCGAAATTTCTTGGTACGCGCTCGTGTCATTCATGAGTGCTCGAGCTGTGTTATCGTACGTTGCAAGGTTACTGCTCGGGGCCTGAGGAAGAGCCCGACGTAGACGTTCTCTCGCATCACTATCGTGCAACTTTCGGCCTTGACTCGGAATTTCTTCGTGAACGGTCGACTCTGACATTTGATCATCTGAAAACTCACCAGGCGAACATACCCAGGAATCCACTTTACTATATCTATAGAATTAATGGCATCTTGTTGAATTAATATCTTATTCCCCTAGCACTCCCCCCCACCCCCCTACAATTCCTTCCATTAATTTCTTTATTCACTTCCCCTCCCTCTCCCTTCCTTCGCCTTCTCTACCCCCCTCAACTGCACTTTTCTTCCTTGTAACGCTCCCACATCACTCCTTCCTCCTCCTCCATTCTTTCTCACCACATTCCTCCTCCCCCCACTACCTTGCAACTTTCTTTCTCTCTACCTTATCATTCCCTTCCTCTTACCAACCCTTCACCATACCCCGCTTTTTTCACTGTTCAATTCTTCCCTCCTTATTTCCTATTCCCCTTTCATTTGCCTTCCTACCAGTTCATTCTTCCGCCACATCCTTTCCGCCCTCGTTCCTATCACACCACTGCAGCTACTTCACATCTTTCTAGTCTATATCTTAAGCCTATCTACACGATACGATTTGCCGCATACAATTCATACCCGTTCGCTGATGGCAAATTTGAAATCTGACGCTTTGTACGCGTGTTTACTCGATCACATATACCAGAGTAGGAATCGTATTTGACAAATCGTATCGTGTAGATAGGCCTTTACTAGTGTCAAAAACTAGTGAATCAACGGTACACACCTGCCTGAACTGGCAGCATCGTCACCTTCTTCTTTCAAAGCATGAACTGAAAGAAACTCAATCTTCACACGACTTCCACTCTTTGCAAGCAGTTCAACAACTCCAGCTAACGACAAATCTTTCACGTACGTCGAGTTAACACTTATGATCTGATCTTCTTTATGGAACACACCCAGTCTACAGAAGACGAAAACGTGATTATAGGGGACATGACAAAGAACAAACACGCAGATGACAGCTCCATGATTGGCAGTGCATTTCGTAGGACAACATCAATGTTAACCGACTTGATACAAGTTTGTTATCTCTTGGCTTCATCAAGCCCCAAGTCTGCTGGTTTCATCAAGTTGCATCAAGATTGTGAAAATCAGACTTAATACAACTTGATATTTGCATATAGTTGCTGCACGTTGTTTAAACAGCTTACATCAAGTCTGTTGACAACATGCAACTGATGTTTTAACATCTATGCAAAAGAAGCGATGCGAACGCATGACGAAATCGTCTAAAGACTGCAAGGCAACAAATTTGCAGCAGATTTGCTGCAATTTTCACGTTTGTGGTTGTGGTTGTGGTTGTGTATGCCCTACTTAACAACAGTCATCTTTTTATAAGTTTAATTTTACTATTACTATTTTACTTTACTATTACTACTGTAAAATAGTCTTTACGAGAAAACTATTTACTATTTTCATTGCATGCTTCAATCTGGAACAGCAGCTGAACAAATTAAATTATTTGGAGTGGTTTCAATGAGGCACCAGCGTCAATCAACGCCACATAATATTTTATCCTGAGAAATGAACGCTTACCTGTCTGCCACACCGCCCTCGTTGATGTCCGAAATGACAATAACACCTGTTCTGTCTTCTACTAAACAAACGTACGACAACAGAAGAAATTTCAGTGGGTGACTGGCCCTCTCATAGTCCCAAATCAACACTCAATAGCAAGAAAATCAGTACAAGATCAAGCTGATCTGGCCGTGAGTAAAAGGTCTGGAACTAGCTATCAAATAGAAATCCATTTTCCTGTTTTTAATCATTCATATCTTTTATTTTCCTTGATGAAACTTTTTGAAACTTAGTAATTATGTTTAGTAAAGTAAATTGTAAGTCTACCAGAAATTTGGAAACGAAGTAAATCATACTTAATGAGAAATTTGCTAGTTTAGCTCAAAAAGTGGATTTCTATTTAACAACCAGTGCTAGTACTTTTCCGTGTTTTCAGATCACCTAGTTTGCAGCGCACCTAGAATCAAGCCCAGACTAACGCTTGGTGCAGGTTTCTCAATTTCCACGATCCACGTTCCATTTCGTGTGCTGATGGGATCTACAATGGTCAATACAGTGTTTAGTGATTTTCATACCCAAGAAAAAACAGAAAGTGAAACTGGGGTCAACCCAGGGTTGAATATGGAGACAATGGAGATTTCAGACAGACTAACCTCCTGTTTCAAATATGAGTCTTAACTCACCTTTGTGGCAAACATCATATTCGATCTGTAATGAAACCTGATCATGTGCATGCTTTAATAACAGCACGACGTCATCACGTGACAAACCCAACAATGCTTGACCATTGATTGCAAGTAGTCGATCTCCCACGTGAATCACACCACGACTACAACATAGGAGAGAGGAGTGAACGAGGTACCATGCACACATCATCAAGGTTATGTTCTTAACGGAACAATAGACGTTAGAGTTCTTTACGTCACGCCAGACTTGAACAATGAATTGCAATGCAATGTGGGAAACATGTGGGAAAAATTTACTTTGTATTTATATGCATCGAAAACCACGTGACGTAAACACTTCTAAAGGTCTATTTGCATCGACAACCAAGAAAAATTCGATTGGTCCAACAGATCCTTGCAATACTAGGTGTGACTTGACAAGTTTGATAGGACTATCAGACCTGTTACAAGGTTATGCCAACAACAGGGATACAGCATGACGATAACAACTTGCTACATGCAACTTTGTGACAATGTTGTTACAACAGGTCTGTTTAGGACAACCTTGAAACAAGACCCGTCAAGCTTGTTACAAGTTGTCAAAAAATTGTTGCAACTTAAGTTCCTTGCATTATTATCGCAATTATTATTATTACCGGAAATTTATTACACTTGGTTCAAAGTTGTTCACAACGTGGGAGAAGCAGCGCAAACACAACTTTTAACGGACTTGCAAGAAGCTGTAAGACTTTAGAAAGTAAAGATTTGTAAGACTCAGGAAGAAAACCTAGCCCTACCTTTGAGCCGCACTTCCTGGTCTCACACTAGCCACGACCAGTGGTCGATAACCGTGAATTGACGTCTTTGGGGATTCTGCAGAAAGACAAATTACAATTAAAATATAATGTCCTGTTATGAATTATGATGGACCACACACAGCCAGAAATGTAGCAGAAGTGATTCACGTCACATTGGATCAAGCATGTGGAAATTAGCCGCGGATCAAGCTTGGGAACATTAGCGACATGGCGGCCGGTCAGCATATCTTAAGCTCGACTGTAAGTGGAATTTCTATCCTGTACAATCTAGATATGGACTTTATCACGTCGCTAATTGATAGTAGCCAACCAGAGTATCATGAAACAGAATTTAAATGCAGAAAAGACCTTAATGCTTTTAAATATTTTATCAAAAATACGGTCGGACAAGAGGGAAAATGGAAATCACCTGGCGGCAAAGCTAGAAGATTTATTAGTTTAAAGACGGACTTTATATAGCAACTTGGTACCCTGGTCAACAGAATTCCTTGCTTTTCCAGAGGAGACACGGGGACTTATTTGAAGAACATGTGTTGAATGTTTTACAAACAAATTGCGACGATCAAACTAATGTAATCACCAAAATCTAATTGTAAAAACGATCATGATATCGAGTCTAGTTGAACTGTTTGTCAGAATTGTACATGTATAAAGCTAAATATGTGGAAAATGTTAGACTAGATATTTCAAATAGGTCTTCTAACCTCTAGCAACAATCCCAAATCCATCAGACTCCTTCTTCAATTGTATGATGGCTGTCTTACACGAACTGTTGATGCTTGTATCTAAAACAAAACAAAATATCGATCACGTTGAAAAGCCCTCACTGCCGGAGTAGGAGTGACAGTACACGCAGTGCTAAGAGATCTAGAAGTCAGCGATGCCGTATACCCATACCAAATGCGCGATGTTTTCGATATAGAAGACCATTGAAAAATACACTGTGACGAAAATATCGAATACAATCTGCGATTTCGCTGGTTTTAGATATATAAGCTCACCGTGTCTTGGCTCACTTGAAGGTGGAGTTACGAGTTGATTCATTTCACTTTATTGACAAGTCAAATCGAGTCGAGTCGAGTCGAGTCAAGTCAAGTCGGCGATCAAGTCGAGTCGGCGATCAAGTCAAGTCGGTGATCAAATTAAGTTAAGTCAAGTCACTGATCAATTTAAATCACTAATCGAGTCAAGTCGAGTCACTGATCAATCAAGTCACTGATCGAGCCAAGTCACAAATCAAGTCAAGTCATTAATCGAGTCAAGTCAAGTCAAGTCAACTCAACTCAACTCAACTCAACAACAGTTTCATTATAGTCTGTTTGTCGGCAGGAAGTCGAGAGGACATTAACGTGATATTGGTCTGCCAAGTATCGATGTCGAAAAAGAAAGATAATATCGCACGTGCAGCACAACAACACGTCTTCCAGATCAGCTGTGATATCATTTAGTAACAAGACGGTAGGATGTAGTGAGGGATGGATCTAACATGACCTGGTAGGGAAGGGCGGTGGGGGTGCTCTCCAAGCACAGATTGGTTATTGTCATGTTATTGCACTTCAATTACTGCAGCATTTCAAAGTACTACATTATTGCAGTGTATAGTGTTTCACTATGCCTCTAATATTTTACTGTTTTTTCATGAAAAATAGCATCTTCCCACCATTGACATGTATTAAAACTGGATAGCACATCCATTGTTGAGATTTGAAGCCGGAAGTACGTCCCACTTTCAGACTTGCGGCCATGTTGGATGGGCCCACTTGAGCATCAAATGCTATACATTTCTACTGCAGGATGTTTTGTTTTTGTTTTGAAACAAAAGTTTTACGTTTCAAGGCAAAAGCTTCCTAAAAATCAGTTTTCTAAAAGAAACTACGCTGATTCAATCCTTGATTGGGGCCATTCAACATGGTCGCCGATCTTAAAATACGACATGTTTCCGGCTTCAAATTTATTCGTACTTTGTATTACGATGCACTATCCAGTATTAATACATATCAATGCTTCCCACACAATATCCGGTCAGCGCCTGTAGATGATGCTGTAGTACCATAGAAATAATAGATATAGAATGCGTGCTTGGTAACCTAGCCGGTACCCAAATTGAAAAAAAAATTGCCCTTATAAATCCGCCATGTTGGATTTGTCCGAGCAGCGGTCTATGCGAATTACAGTGGGGCGAGTTTAATTTGCCCTTATAAATCGGCCATTTTGAATTTTAATGTGGCGTCATTTGTTTACCTGAAAATAGATAGGAGCGCGCATTCTATATCTTTTATTTCTATGTGTAGTACCTGGGGATGGTATTTTATATTGGATTTTCAAATGGACGTGCTGGCCAGCATTCAGCAGGAGATCAACCACTTCCTGATGGGTGAGATTATCGGTTTTCTTATTATTTACAGCCAAGATTTTATCACCAATCACCAAGGATTCGCTCCTAAAAAAAACCCCAATCTAACTTGATATATTGAACTCAACAGGGGTCGGTCGTACGAAACAGGAAAGCTTATCTACCGGATTCTGATCTCAGTTTCAACTGCGGCAAGGAGCCGTAAAAAGCAATAACACAAGGGATACTGAAACCGCAAATTGAAAATGCTGAACGTCAAATATAAACACCGCACAAAAAGAAAGTTCCCCCCCCCCCTACATACATCAGAATACATTCTAAACAAATGAATCGCAGTTAATCAAACCTAGAACTAATTGGACCTATTCTGGGCATGATTTAAACGGCTTTACACGATTGCTCTACGATTTTGTGTTTACCAATGAATGGTGAATGAGACGGATCACACTAGCATCTTAAGCATGTTCAGCATGTTAATTTTGAAATCGGGTATTTTGTATTCAATGGGGTTTAACTCATTATTGCACGCATGTGTGACTCAATTCTTCACACACCATTAAGCAACCTACCATAGGTCCAAGTTCTAGGTTTGATTAACAGCGATTCATTTGTTTAGAATTCAATCTGATGTATTTAGGGGGGAACTTTCTTTTTGTGCAGTGTTTATATAGGTTTTACGAGTTTCTTAGCATGTTTAGAAAGTTTGAGAAACTCGAGCAATGATCCCAGATTATCAACAAGCGACCATGATTTACCCTACCTATCCGCTATTCCACCCAATCTCAGGTGGGAGACGACAGGATACGTGCTACCACGATCAATTCCACCTTGAAACAAGGAATTAAAATGAATAAATTTACTGAACACACAATCACGGTGACACTTCTTTTTTATTTGTTGATTTTAGAGACGGGGAGAATCGGCGTACCCAGAGAAAAACCGCGAAGAACAACACGTGAAATACCACATCTGACTTGGCGGCTTGGGTGGTGAGTGACACAACGTGTTACTTGCTTGCACTACCCGATTTCCGATGAAGACCTTTAAAACGTTCCGGACGAAGACCATTAAAAGCAGTGTGACCATATATGTAAAGTCTTTTACCAAAGTTGCTCAGATTTGGTGGGAACACCCCCTCCTGTTCTGAATGTTGCAAATCTTTAAAGCAGGGGGGATGTCCAAGCCCATCCAATTGGATCTGGTAAAAAATGTACCAGATCTGGTCACACTGATTAAAAGCATTGAAACGTTGAATTTTATTCATATCTGCTATGGTTTTTTATTTTGACTGCACTACCTACGTTGGCAATTTTAATTCCTTGTGCTTTTTTGAACTTCCTTTTTAAGTTCTTTCAATGATAACGACTTACCTGAAACCGTAAGACCAAGACCTTTATCGTGTTTGGTCTTCACAAGCTTGACAATCAAAATTCCTAGAAGACACAGATGCCTTGCATAAACTACACACACTCATAAAAGCTGTTACACGACTACATTAGGGCCATGTGCACGCGAGGTCGTTTTCCACTTTCCAGAATTTGAAATGTTTCAAAAAGCTCCCGACGTCTAGGCATGCTACAACGAAAACCAGCATAAACTTCGTCTTTGGACAAAAACTAATGTCTTTTACATGCGATGCGAGTGTTTATGGTTGATATCGTTTTCATTTTGGCTGTTGTAAAAACACCGTGTGCACACAGCCTAAGTTAGTCGAGACGTCGTCTTAAAATTATTTTTAGATATCTGCGTTCATTCATTTGTGTACTAAGTTGTAACAATTGAGTGGGATTAATAACAATCAAAGTCAATGCCAAAAAAACATGGGATATTAATATGAGTCATCGTGCTGTGAATAGATATGACGGTAGGCATTTGCCACGAGAATATTAATTCCACTTTCTTGGCAAATGACACCATTCCTCGAGTATATAGGAAGCAGCGTTGCAACTTGCAACATTATATCATCCCCGGTGAAGGAGACACTTGACCGGAGTGTTGAAACGCCGGCACTTTGTACTCAGTAAACATAACTAGAGTAGAAAACGTAACACGACTATTACACCTGCTTGCCACGAATAAACTAGCTTTATACCTGTTGGAACAAGTTTGGAACAAGCTGTTCACAAATTGTAACAACCTTGATGACATTATCATCAGGCTTGTTCTTAACACGTCTGATACAGTGAGTCATGGTATATGACTGTTACAAGGACGCAAAAATCTTGTTGTATTTACAATGACTGTACAGGCCTTGCAACCACTCCGGTAATATCAATTAGTAGAATCATACTAATGCAAACGTTGTAATTTGATTGGCTACTTTACTCGCTACTCGCTCTTTTGGATTATTGAGAACCCTTCCAGCAGGACCTCGTCGGTACATAACTGGTTCACTACTACCAAATCATACACAGTTTTACCTGTATTGTTATCCTTTGGCTCGTGGTTAGAATTTGTACTAAAACAAAAAGTCATGTTAGATCATAAGCAATGTTCTTACAGTGGAATATAATCAACAAAGTTTTATATAAATACTCCTGTACATATAATTAGATCAATTTTTCAAAGTCTTTTCCAACAAATACTGAGACTGATACAAACATACCTACTGAGAGTACTATCCTTGCCCAAGCTCTTATCATTTCTCACAATTTCTGTTTAATAAAAAAACATGTAATAATCAATGTTTTAGTGCCTTAAGCTGAAACATTACCTTTAAACATTTTGTCTCAAAAGATCTGATTTGCATGGATTCATGCAGTTTTGAAAACTTTTGAATGAAATACATGGTGGTACACTTACAATTGTATCAATTATATGGAAGAATTTAATAAATACTCTATCAAATTATTGAAATACATTCAAAACTTGACAGTGTGTTAGACAGACAACTAAAGTTAAGCCTGCTTTTGGTACATTGAAAAAGTAATATTGTCTGAGCATAGCAAAACAAATAGATAGCGCAGAGGAATTTAGGGACATACCCTGAGGACATTTTGAGACATTTAGACAACTGAAGGTGATTTTTTTATACCCTGTGTTAAATTTATAAAATAAAAAACTTTAAACATGACAGAATTGAATAACTGTTGACCTTAGTGCATGTTGCTTTGGTAATCCTTTCATGATATAGATACAGAGGATGGTAGGGGGGGGGGGGTTATGGATCCCACTTCACAGCAAGAAAAAAGCAGTTTTACAATTCACATGTCTTGAAAAAGCAGCATCAGGTTTCATGCACATAACAGTTTGTTTATAGATCTATCACAATACTATAGCTAGATCTTATTTCTTCAATATGTATAATCTTCCAGTATGTATTGACCTCTACAAGGCCTCTGAATAATTTTTACTGAACAATCGACTCATAGTTCAGGAGCTTGACATCTATTATCCCCATTTCACAGAGCAATTTTATTGAGAAGACACCTCAGGGCATAGAACAAATCACATTTCGTGGCACCACAATCAATTCCTATTTCACGCAAAGTATTAGCCAATCACGGCTAACAAAAATACCTTTACCACCCTCGATAAAAGCAGACAAAATTATGCACTGACATTTATCTGATAAAGAGCTTCTAACAGAGACCGGATTGGGACGTTATCCCTCCTTATCTCTGATGGAATGAGTCCATTCAATGCACTCTATACCGGCTAGCTCAAACACCCTTTAATTGTTGTTCGATATTTTCAATGATGCTCAACATTGAAATTTTGATAAGTTACAGTTGGAGTACAAGAACAACTAAACAGCTAAGTAAGGCAAACACAATAAACAGCGGGACATGAGGATTTGATGGATACTAGGTTATAGAAAAGTGTAAAATTTTCATTTAATTAAGTGTTACAAAAGAAGGCCAAAAGCAAAATTTGTTCAGAAATAGAACAATAGACGGGGGTTTTACTGCCCAGCAGGAGCGCTCCACGCAACATACAAAGACTTTTCTACCACATGACCTTATTAGGAGATCTTAAACAACAAAAAGGTTCCAGTGTCTGATTTGAAACAAAGAGATTGCTTGAATAATGAGACAAAGACATGACTGCGTCCTCTGTATATTGCTTGCCGAGCTGCTGTTAGTTTTTAATTGAGATTTACGTTGATATTTTGTTGCCATTACACACACTGACACTAATGTCATAAAAAAAAAAAGGCAGCAATAACTTACACTTTGCAGGATAAAGTTCTAAAGGCTTATATGGGTTAAGTGGTAAAATTCAGTTGGATAAAACAACCATGGGATAAAACTTACAGCCTACAGGAAATCATTAGGTACATGTACAAGAATTGATGAATTCAATGATGCTAGCTGCATGGGTTTCAAAATTAGCAAAAGCAGTTAACTAGTGCATGGCTTTGGGCCAACTAAAAGTGATACCTTGCAAAGCCTTACATACCACATGTCTGGGGAAAGATCTCCCACACTTGACTAGACTAGTGCACTTAACGATTCGACAAATAGGAAGTTTTGTGAAGGTATTATATATATATATATATATTACATTCATTGTTAATAGATTGAAATATAAATGTATGCAAAATAAAACTTTTAAAACATTCCAAAACAAAGCTGCAAGAAATGTCCTATAAAATATACATAGGCAGAGATATATGAGATCTCTCTCAGTCTCTATGATGGAAACACCCTTTTTTGAAAACAGTCTGGGTTGAAGTACATCAAAAATAACGACCATTGTATTTGCTGATTAAAATGGAATTTCACTAATGGGATCATGGTATTTCAAAATAATGTAAACTATTTTTGTTGAAAAACTAGCCAATTCTTTAAAATTATTTTCTCCGAAAAATCATTCATCCCATGTTGGTTTCCACATCAGTTTCCTGTGACAAGCTCTCTTGACTGCATGAAACATGATACAACATCTGTCCATTTGAAGAGAGCCAGACCAATTTGAACTGACAGCCAACATATGAAAAATATGCTAAACGTGAATTTTTAAAATACCTAACATATATCTCAACCTATTTACAACAACTCGTCATAGTCATAGCTGAAAACAAAAAAAAAGAAAAAAATGGTCTGTATAAGAGACCTGTTGCTATACGATAGACACATAAAACTTTAAAAAATATGTTGTTTGAGTTTCTGCATGCATGTGTCAGCTGATGGACACCCATAACTGGAGGATAAAATTTCAGCCAACATACACAAAGTAATTATTAACCAAAATACATGTGCAATGGTTTGACTAAATACTATCACATTGCTGCCTTTGTCATTATCTAGAGGAAGCATTTACCAAAAAGGTTTTGTTTTTGAGCATACATCGTGAAAATAATTCCCAACTAATACAACATATAATATCACATCTATAACACATACTATAAACAAACTATACACACAATAAACAGCTTAATCACATGTGTGCAAGGCAAAATAAGCAATGCATAAAGAAAACAGTTGGTAATAAGTACATTTTATCAAAGACTGATACCTGACATAATTTCGATATCCTCTTGTCGATTAACAGTCTAGCTTTGGCCCTAAGTAAGTCACAACTCCTAAGGGACTTGCATTTTGAGCAGTGTAATCTAATGTGAAAGCACCAGGGGTTATGGCTACCCTGACAGCTGAGCTAATAATGACAGCCATTGTTATACAGAACAAGCCAAATGTTTGCAAAAGCTGTTTTATTAAAAAAACATTTTTGAGATGAAAAACTTTGAAACATGAAGCTCTGGCATAACATTTTCATCTCCCCAAAACAGCTCAGCTGTTCATTTTCAAAACATTACCGAATTAGTCACTGTTTCTTACATATACAAACAAATTAATTACAAGTTTTGCTCATTTTATGCATAGCAGGAAGTCCTCTCTCTTGTTTAAAATTTACACTTTAATGTTTCTACGTGCATATACAAAAACAACAAAGAGTACATTTTGTTGCTGTTCTTGTACTGTTGTACACAACAACTCCGATTTATTACCAAGTAGACCAACATGGCTTCTTTTAGAAATATTTGCTACATTCTAGAATCAATAGTTTAAATACAAACAAATCGAACAGTTTGTCTCGTGTGCTCATGCTTCATAATAAAAAATGAAACATTTAAAGAAATTTAAGCGTGGTCGTTCCTTGTATGACTTGTATCACTTTCCGGAAAAATTACATAACACAAATGAATATCTTTCAACACTCACAAATATAGTATCGAAGTCTATAAAATGGTTACTGGAAAATCTTAGAAACTGCATGTAATTTATACATTTTAAAAGCAAATTTAGCGCGTTTAAACGTACGAGATACGAGTGTTAAATGATTGCTGGATAACCCTTATCGAACTTCGACACTTGAACGAAGAAAGGCTTCAAACAAGCTTATGTAGTCAACGCTATTTAACCTCTTTTATAATGACATTACATGTTCATTTGCTAGTTGCAATGACAAACTATCACTACAACAAATATAGGTTGTGAAATATTACATTTTAATGCTGCAACTTACTTGATTTGACGCGAGTAAATAGAGAAGTCATCCTGGGTGTTGTTGATGACGATTCTACACGGTAGACATTGACAGGAAAAGAGCTTTCGAGTGAAATCCGCTCATGATATTACGGCTGTGTTTTATATGATTTCACGCTTGTCATCATGTCAAGTTCGTGTTTATATGATGGATAATGCGGTGGATAACAGGTGATTAAGTGGGGGTAACCATGGGTATAAAAATTAGATTACGGGGGAGGAAGACCTGAGGTCGGTCTTTCCGGGGGAGGGTTGTACACTTCTAACTGCGAACTTTCGGGGTTTTACCACTGACTTTTACTAAAATTTGGTCACTTTTCGATAAAATAAACGCATTTCAAAATGGCTCTAGAACAAATGAATAAATTTGGTTCAGTAAATTTTTCATAATAGTGCGTTATCAAGCATGCTTGCAATTTTCTAGCTTCAAAAGTAACGACCGTGTTTTCAGAAACTGGGCACGAAGGATGTTTTGGCGCGAAAATTTATCAAGAAGGTTCATCAGCAAAGAAGAAAACAATTTATTTTCTTTTATCTCGATTTTTGGTGAAAAAGGCAGTCTGACTACTTGAATGTAAGATGAAAATGGTACGTGAGAAGGTGAAAGCGAAAAAGACAAGGCACAGGCCCAAACAGGTGAGGTTTGTATTCCGTTTTCGTGGTTCAAAATGGGTTTTTTTTGCGTTGCCAATTCTTTAATGTATGTATTTTTTATCGATAACACTTCTTTTCTGCCACAGTTTTAAAAACGAACGATAACATCTGGCCTGGTGCCTTATCTTATACTGATAGGAAAAAAAGCGTTTATACAAAAATGTGTGTGAAACTTTAGTATTTTAGCTTGGAAGAGGAAAGCACGAATGCTGAGCAAGAACTGATGGAGCTATATGACGAAGAACAGACTAAAGAAAGCACCGCTGAAACTCTAAGCTCTCAAAACACGGAGTCTTTGGAAACTATGCTTGAAGCAGAGGACATATCAGATGGTATATGCCGGCACCGCAGCTAAAAACCTTTTTCTATTTTCTGCTTTATATCACAACAAAATCAACAAAAAGTTTTATGTTTCTATATTACTCTTGAAAGCCTAAATAGCTTTGGACCTTTTTAATACTGAGACAGCATTTCTGCCAAATCTAACGAGGTCTCTTGGTCTGTGAGGCCATTCAAATGATTAACTACCAAATCAACTTACGTGTCGATACATGGCAACGAGGCTTTAAGGCCAACAAATATGAATTATTTATGTCATGCTAGAAAAAGATGTACAAACGTAAGACTATGCAAGTTGTGGTTTTACTATTGATGTCAGCGCATTGCATCAAGTCTGTGTAAATCAGACTGCAAGCTTGCATGTTGAAACAACTTGCATCAAGCTTGTGAATAAAAAGGCTTGACAATCAATTTGTGTCAAGTAAGTGTACAACTTGCAGAAAACTTGTTATCATCCAGCCGGGGCAAGCGACGCGAACGCATCCTGATATCGCCTTGAAGAAAATACAATCACTTATATAAGTATGTATTTTCAAAATTACTTCGCAAAATTACATCGATCTATGAAATTAAAGAGTTTCACAAATACTATTTGCAACATAAGCGGCCATGTTGTGTCAGATATAGAACTCGCCTTCAGTGCGAATTTGTGTGTTTAATACAACACGGCTGTTCATGTTGTAAGTATAGGTTATCGCATGAGGGGCCACGGGTGATGTGAGTTTTATCGCTCGAGGGACGATATCGTATTTTGTCACGAGTGAGCGCAGCAAACGAGGGACAAAATATGATATCGTAACGAAAGCGATAAAACTGATATTACCGAGCCTCGAATGTGAAAACCTATCTTTCACATACTTGTGCCTTCATCAGAGCTATTCAGGGGCGTAAATTAAATTTTATTTTCTAATTATAAATAATTTGATTTCATTTCCGTATGAATGCAAAAACATTGTAAAAAATACGTCAAACAGCTGGAACTTTGCAAAAACAAGCCAAGAATAACTTATCTTTTTACAGTTGCAGATATCTTTCTGTTATTGGCCTTCTATCATAACATATTTTGCTTTTTCACTACCGTTTTCCGTCGGACGCCATCTTTGTTTTTGCAGCGGGACAAAAAACGATATCGCCGGGGCATATCGTTTTTGTGTCACCCTGTTCATCACCCTGATAAAGGCGCAAGTATGTGATAAATAGTTAGCACAGCACTACAGCAGACTTGCCGCAAGTTGCAGTTTGCACGTTTGTGGCGGTGCATTCAAGGCTACTGTCTTCTCCTGATAGCTACAGCACAGCTCGAAGAATACAGCCAAAAATATGACCAAGATGAGGAAATGGCACAGTGTGTTCCCGAATACCACGTTTATACTCCAGTGCAATCCGAGACAAAGCCTCGAGACACGAAAGAAAGACGCGGGCTAAGAATGAAATCCACTCCCAAGCGCATGAGACAGGAAAAAGCAATAAGACACAAGATTAAGCCATCAAAAAAATCCACGTCTGTCACACCACAAACCCTACACCCTGGGAGCGAATGTGTAAGTGCTCTCATAAAATTAAGTTGTTTTGAGAGGTTATTAGGGATGTTCGGTATGAGAAATTTCTGATATCCGTATACCGGTATTATCGGTATACAGTCAATAAAGGCTGTCTTTCCAAAAGCGTAAACTGTAAACTAATTCAAACGATTGAAAATTCAATCTAATGGATTGAATTTTCAATCATTTTGGGATTGTTTTTAGGATCATACGTTTTCTATTGAAAAGTAATCTAATTGAGTGACATATTTCAATCGATTGGAACACTGAAAAAGTATCCCTCAATCTATATTCAATGTATTAGATTGAACCTCGTCGGTAAAAACAGGATGTACATTTAAAGGTACATGTTTAGTGTTTACTGTAAAAAGGCAGTCTATCGTTGAGCAATTGTTAGTATCTGATACATATACAATTTTATATTAGACATGGACATTTGGATGAGGCAATCAATCGCACTCGGCAAGTAATAATCTCCACAGACATTCTAAAGAGATGGGGAGGGGGCAAAATAGAAGGGTGAAAATATTGGGGCGGGAGCATTGCCCCCTCCCCTTGCCCCACGCTGGTGCCACCACTGGTTCACAATCAGTTGTACATACAGTATCATATTTCATTGTGCGTATAGGATGATCAAGATGAATTTCCTAAAGCGAAGAAAGAAGGAACTTGGATTCAATGTTCCAAGACTGATTGCTTGAAGTGGAGAAAGCTACCCAATGATATTGAGCCAAGCAGCATGCCAGATCGTTGGGTCTGTGCCATGAATCCAGGTAGCCTTCAAGATTGGTTCTAGCTGTTGCGATGGCTCGATGATGAGCGTTCAGCTTTGCAGGACTCCAGGAAAGATTGCCTGCTCAAACATCTCACTGAATCATTATTTTGCATTTTACTTTATACGTTCTAGATATATCCAGAATAGAATGCACAGCATCTCAGGAAACGTGTAATAGTGAAGTAGACTTCGATGTTGTTTACACACCATTTGTGGCTGGTTCTCTCGTGTGGGCTAAAGTGCCAGGATACCCATGGTATGCCGTCATTTTGGTGGTGCAAATTCGTATCGATGCATAAGATAGTTTTTTGCCTCGCATGCACTTTAAGGCCACCTGTATTCAAACCTAGAGGATGCACTTCCCATCTACCTGTCCAACTTTCATGTCTACACATGTGGAGATTCTAAATATGTTATTAAGATACAATTAAAGATATCAACCTGGACTTGATCTATTTTAAGGTGGCCAGGAATGGTTGAAGATGATCCTGACTACAACTGTTGTTATGAAACTGATGAGACGAATGTTAATCCAGTGCGTGCGATTACCAGGATTTGTTATTACTAAAAATGTGTTTGAATGACAAACAACATTTCTAAAGCGTAGAAACCTAAATCTCGTTTTCCAAGCCTTGGAGTTCAACATTTCTATAAAGCAGAGGAGTTTGTGTTCTCACGACATTAGGATTGCATGTTTTTCATGGGCAGTCTAGGCTTGCAGAGATTTAGAATCCTAGCTTTCTAAGAAGCTAGCTACACTTCCAGAACATTAGAATTCCAATTTTCTCAGAACGAGTCAAAGCTGGCAGCAATTTAGAATTCCAGTTTTCTGAGAAGCAGGCTAGGATTCCAGAACATAAGAATCCCAGTTTTCTCAGAACGAGTCAAAGCTGGCAGCAATTTAGAATTCCAGTTTTCTGAGAAGCAGGCTAGGTTTCAGAACTTTAGAATTTCAGTTTCCTCAAAACGAGTCTAAGCTGGCAACAATTTAGAATTCCAGGTTTCTAAGAAGCAGGCCAGGTTTTCAGAGTACAAGGACCTCACACTCTAACGTTTGTTTGTAGATAACTTACCACGTCTCGTTCATTTTTGACAAAGAGGTCTCGCGTTCCTGGGTCAGTTATCTTGGCATACGGAACTTCAGCGCCACAGAAAACCCTAATAAGGTAAAGTGTACGTAAAAAAACTAGCTATCACTGCAGGGTATGTTCTGCTTCTGTCAACCTGAAATCAGGACTGCTCAGTACGTTGCTTGGCCAAACTGATCCACGGCTTAGTTGTTTGACAGTTCAGATACCGCTGGAAGTAACATAAAGTGGGCGGGCGCATGGTCAAGATTCAAAGGCGTGAGTCTTCTAAAAAGAAGGGGGGAGGGTTCGGGTGGTGGGGGCGCGGACCTTGAAATGCGATTTCCTGCGATTTGGGCATCGTATTCATCTGCAGTTTTAGTAACTCCGCAAGATTTAGTAGCGCCGTGAAAATCTTCATCTGCAGTGAAGTGGGGGGCATGCAAGGTATTGAGTAACAATATTGCTCCATGTAGAATGGTTCAAAACAGAAGAAGTATGTGAAATCTTTAGCAAGAGCAAATGCGCTGGCCAGGAACGCTGTAGATCTCACATTAGCAGAAAGAGTTAAGAAGTACAGCTTCAGTGTATTGTATAAAGGCGAGATTGGCTCTGAAATGGGTGAGTGTTTGAGAAGTAGAAAGATGAAAGATAGAACTTGCAGATCCTGAAAGCCGGAAAAATACTAATAGAAACCCAGAATCCACTAGTGGAAATTCGGAATTCACCAACAGAAATCTGAAATCCACAAGTGGGAGTCCGAAATCCACAAGTAGGATCTGAAATCCACTACTGGGAGTCCGAAATCTACTAATAGGAGTCCGAAATCCAGAAGTAGGAGTTTGAAATCTGCCAGTGGGAGCCCGAAATCCACTAGTAGGAATCTCAAATCCACTAGTGAGAGTCCGAAATCCACTAGGTAGAAATCCGGAATCCAGTAGCAGCAATCGGGAATCCGGTAGCAGCAATCTGCAATCCACTAGTGAGAATACGAAATTCACTAGCAAGACTATTTTTAGTAAGACTATTAAGACTAATTCACTACAAACCTAATCTTTCTAAGATGTAAAAACACGCAAGGTAAAGAAAAGAAAACCGAAGACAAGTCCAAAGCTGGGTAATCCAAAGAAAACGAAAACCACTAAACAAGAAAATAAAAGCAAACGTCCGAGCTTCACGGATAGCGAGAAAAGTGTTGAAAGTTCACAAAGTGTGGAGAAAAGAAAATTCAAAAATAGAAAGAGAGTTTTACAGTCTAGTGATGAAGAAGAAAGCGGGACAGAGATTGCCACTGATGGCGGTATGTTTTCAAAAGACTATTTCTATTCACGATATGTTCTGTCACTACCTGAAAAGATGAAGTGAAAATTGACTCTTCAAGCGAAGCCATTTGCAATCTAGCGTTAATCCTGGCCAATGAAAAGTTTTGTTTCACGCTTATTTCCTGTTAGCGTTTGGGCACTTAAACATTATGTTCTGTAATTACAATTGTTGAATTTAATAAAATTAGGCGCACCCCCACTCATGACATGAAATTTTTCCACCTATGACATGAAATTTTGTGCAGCATCTTAGTATAATCAATTTCTTTAGTAGAACTTGTGCGACTCTTTTTTTTGTCGAGACGTTCACCATTATTCAACATGCGAATAATACAAAAAAAATGTTATTATGATTTCAACCGATGTTTTCTATGATCAAATTTTATGTCATAGGCACTTTGGCAGTCACCACTGACGCTAGTATAACCCAGACGGAAGCGTCTCGTGATGAGCAAGAACAGGCATCTCCCAAGAAGGGCATAACTTCTCAAATACAACCAGATGACAGTAACGTTACGGTAAACAATGATCACAGTTCTCCACAACGTAGCAAGAATAACGAGTCAGATACTAGAGAAAAGGCAGCTAAGGAGAAAACCAAAGCTAAAAATACAAAGAAAAAAGCCAAAATAAAGAATGAAGGTAATACAGACGATAAATCCATTAAGTTATTACGACACTTCACTTGATGCTAGGATAAACTTCCTGAAGGATAAATGTGTCCTAATCTCAAGTAGAATTCATACACACGTCGATATTCCACTCAAGATTAAATCACATTAAGTTTAAGATCTCCACTTGACTTGAATTTATGATTTTCACTCCAGATATGACACTTCAAGATTTTCACTCGAGACTAAGAACAAACACTTGCCCTGCAGAAATGATCCGACCTCGCAAGTCGAGCTAACAAAAAAACATAGATGAATTTCCCTCAACCTATTCGCAAGCATTATCATTTGTCAGCTACCTCTGTAGCTCGGTATTATACATCTCACAATGTCACGTTTTGAATTATTAGCCTTGAAAAAAAAGCGTACAAGTACCTCATCCGAGGAAGAAAGAACAAAAGTTCCAAGAAAAAACGCAAGTCCGAATCAATTGAAACCGAAGAAGAGGAAGCCTAAAAAATCTGAAGAAAAACCAACAACTACCTGTAAAGCTCCAAAAACAAAAAAGAAAGCAAAGTTTGTAACTCCAATTGAACCCAAGTCAACAAGTACTTCTTCAAATAAAAGCAACGTTAGCGAAGATAGTTTGGATAAGGACACTGAAGATGGCAGTACTATTCGTAAAATACACTTGAAAAAGCTTTCTCTAGATACAAGCACCGATAGTAGTATAGATGAATGTACTCCTGATATAGACAACAGCAAGCATGACCGATCCACGGATGAAGAAATAGCGACTACAAAAGATCCTAAAGAATCCAGCGCAAAGAAGAAACCCACTGCTTTGAAACCAAAGAAAAACAAGACTGACAAAGTGGGAAAAGATGTTAGTCTTAGCAAAGACTCGACCAAGAATAAGGTTTCTGTGGTGAAACCTAAGAAATTTGAAATGACCCTGGCCGTAAGCGAGAAAACCAAGGCTACGAGTGAAAAGAAAATCAAAATATTTAAGAAGAGAAGTTCTACTGTGATATCTGGTAAAGAAAATGGAGGAGCAAGTCCGACAGAGTGTGGTAAGCACAGATCTTTCTTTCCTAGAAGATAGAAGTAATGCATGACAATCCATCGTTAGCACGGAATGCATCCCTATCAATCTTTAGTAAAATCATGCTGGCATACTATTTCAAATGCTGTCATTTGATTGCACGGTTTCTTCACTACCTATTCCTCGATAGGTAGGAGTGACAAAATAATAATTTTTGTTGTTTAGTATTTTTTTTCAAATTAAAACAAAATTTGCATTATTTTTTTAACAAAATGGCTTAAAAACAGTTTTTATTTCTAATTCTACTGAAACAATTACATTATTCGTATTCCAATTGTTTTAAAATAAACATCCATCACATGTAAATTTTCACGATAGCATCAGCGTCAGACATCGTACTTGAAGGAAACAGTGTGAAGCCCAATGATACAAAAACAAGCAAAACTTTAACCGGCGAGAAAAGAAACAAGACAAGCAAAGTGAAGATGGTAAAACAAGCATTCAGTAAATTTAAAGCTCCAGTGAAAGCCAGTTCTAAGGTCACACCTGTGACTAAGCTACAATCAAACAATGACAAGAAATCTAAGAAAGGCGCGAAGAAAACCCTGGAAGAAGTTTTGGATATCCCTTCCTCTGATGATCCCCGCAAGAATCCTGAAAAATACGTCAGCATCGGTAAGTGAAAAACTTAGGTGCTGGTTGCTTGTAACGTGCTGTCCCCCAGAAAATTATATTTTCATTAAGAGTATTTTCATTTTAGATTCGTTAGAAAAAGATATCAGCAGTCTTTACCAAGAGCTTTCTGAAAACGCAGCAGCTTCCACAGGTGCAATAAATGCTGAAGATCTAGATGATGTCAATGAAGCAAGTGACTGTGTCACTATGGAATTTCTAGATCAACAAATTTCAGGGAATACTGGAAATTCTAAAAATATTTCTGCGAGACGACTGACCGATTCGCCAGAATTTTGAATCACCCATGTTTGAGATTTAGTTTGGACTTTTTAAAATGTTAACGAGTTAGATCTTAGATCTTAAGCACAATTCACTCATGCACTTCTGATATTTTACTTTCGACATAGTTCTATGGCATCATTGCAATATATTCATCGAACGCAACAGCGTAGCGCTTGCAAATTTTAAAAGCGCAAAAAGTTGCTAACAAACTATACAATCCAGTTATTGTGTCATGGTTATCCAGAGTATTTGCCATTCATTGTATATTTGTTTACAAAGTTCAAAGCCATGCTGTTAAATCATTTGATAACCGTTGAATTAATTTTTATAAATTTTCGGTCAATAACATTGAAATGTTAATTAATCACGTCGTGTTACATACAATCGCCATATTGGTACTAATATATTTAATGTTGTGTTTATACAATTATATTTTTTGCTGAATAAAATACTCGTGACGTAGTTGTTTTTAAAACAACGATTTCAAATCTCTTTCCCTTTGTTAATAATCATTTGGTTTCAACCGTCTTAATTTTTCCTTCTTATTTCTGTTGCCGTGTTTTTTCCACGGTTTACCTACGATTACAATGTTTGGATCAGATTGAGCTGCCTGCACCATTTTTCGATATTGTTCTGTTCCTGTTATTGCTGATGTGTATGACTTGACATCTTTCTGGAGATAAAATTACAGTGTACATGTTAAGGCCAGGGGCAGGTAGTATCAAAGACATTTATGTAGCTTGAACGGTGGAACAGTAAAAAATGTAAAACAAGTTGGCACGTTGCATAAACAAACCAGCTAAAGTTATCTGACTTTAGAAGAACAACTATATATAAAAATAAATGCTTATTCTATTAACGCCTTTGATACAACCGACCCCAGGGTTATACAAAATGTGTATAGCGCTATCCACTGGATAGTGATTTTTAAACTGCAGTAAAAACGCATAAAAAACAACGACACCATGGATACTTAACTTGCAAGAGATAAGAAGTGACTCGATAATGCTGAACTTAATATGGGTTTTACCAGTTTGAGAAGATCACCGCAACCCACAATAAAAAGTTTACAGGATACACGACTCTACTAAATGTGCAACCAACCTGCTTGAAAAATTCTCCATCCATTTTTTCAGCGTGCGTTTTCTACAAGAAAAAGGAAGATAAAGTCAACAGATCACCTGGCATTGCAAGCAAAACAAGTAACACACATAGCATTCACACACGTTTCGAGTTTTTGAATTTGTCAGAGGTCTTCTCTTCACAGTTTTTAGATCGCTTGTAAACGACACTTGGAAGTCTTTAGAGTCCACAGTTACAGGTGGATGGCAATACAGCAGCTTGCCCTAAAAATAAGTAAAACGCTTGACAAAAGAATTCAGGTATAATGTCAACCTGTCCATACAAAATAAAACATACTCCAAAGAAATAAATCTTATAAACTCAATACTCGAGTTAAAAACAAGAAACGGTCGGTTTTATTTCAAAACCATCATCAGACATTCTATCTGACACACATACAAGATGTACTTCTTCGGAATATGTTTTATTTTGCATTTTGTTAATACAAGCCAGCTGGTTTTGATGCATGATAGAGACACCACGTGTTTACAGCTTACATTGACGTAATCCTTAAGGATATATCTGGCAGAACGTGGAGAATCAGATCTTCCTTGACTTGTTAGAAAACCTCTGCTATCTAGAAACATAAAGTACCAAATTTTGTAAAATTTAATATAGTTGGAAACTGTGTAGTTTTATTCAAATAACTCATGCCTTGAGTTTACAAGATATTATTAAAATACAATTTTGTGGAAACACCCGCAAAGCTTTCAATCTGTAAGCTCGGATCTTAATCAGTGCTAATAGTAATCTGACGAAGATCTAGGTTTACGGATTGAAAGCTTTGCGATAATAAATTTACGAGGTGTTTCCACAAAATTATACTTTGATTTGATATTCATAAAAGCAACTTATCAAGATGTCATTATTATTCGGGACAATAAACAGCCAAATTTGTCTATGAAATTTTGTTTCCGCAACAATGTTTTAGAGGTGGGCAAACATTACTAAAAAACATAATTACAGTATATGAAGTTAGAAACATAATGTTTGTAGTGTTACTGACAACATTGCTGACAACGGCGGGAACTGATTTGCTTTTCAGGCATATTTTTCAGCTTGCCCAGTGTGGATATAAACTCAGAGTAACACAACAGACATCATGTTTACGTGAATACTACCAACATGCATAGAAACGTAATGATTCCGTAACAATTTTTTCCAGTTTGCATGCCAAAATTTTAATCTTACTTACGACTGTAGGCATCTAGGAATTCTTCAGCATGGGGTGGCCGGTCCGAGTCTTCCCATTCCTCTGGTTTGCTAAGGGTTATCCCATACACGGTTTCCAAGACATCTCGAGGTATACGGCGACACACGTAACGCGTTAAGAAAAATATTTACTCTATTGTGTTCCTTGTTCTTGGCTGAGCGGATTCACCCAACAGCCCAATTCACCGTAGCAAAAAAGATGGCGGATGTCGATTTTACTAGTAAGAATGCAATGCTAATAAACGTCTTTTGAAGAACAGAATAGAAGACAATTGGTTATTTTCACACTTGTGATAATATTTGAGTTCATCAGCGATGCTTCTTCTCATCTTTTCCTAGCTATTCCTATTTGATACCCGCAATGCATTCTGGCAAAAAGCCGCCATCTTTTTTCCGACGGTGAATTGATGTCCAGCTTATCTGACCGTGAGTAAAAGGCATGGAACTAGCTACCGAATAAAAATCCATTTTGCTGGGGTTTTTTCCACTTATATCTTTAATTTTCCCGCATGAAACTTGTTGAAACTTTGTGAACATGTTCAGTAAAGAAAATTATAAGTCGACCAGAAATTTTAGTCTTCCAGCTTGGAAGACAAGAGTGGGGGCCACAACACCGCAAAAGAATATTTAAATACCAACCCTAATGCTTAACTTTTGAAGACGTTTCATTCTTGCTGAACACTCTATTATTAAAGGATATCAGTGTGATAGGAGGCACGTGGTCCCTGAGTTGGTCAATTGGTAAAATACCGCTGATCACCATCTCTGCTTTGGTTGATACAAACGATGGAAACACCAAACCGGGACAGTCACAGAGGCAGATCGTCTTTTCGACCAAAAGAGTCTAGATATGATAGAAAACTTCCTCATAGATGTTTGCGGTGTTACTCTAAGTCTATTCCACATCTGGCAGACTGGAAAATATGCCTGACCACGGTGGGAATCGAACCTAAGACCTTTGGAATGCTGGCCCAATGCTCTGGGACCAGTTGTTCAAAAGCACGTAAGCTTAATCCTGGGTTTCCAAGAGCTTGTATGTGAACTCGAACATAATTTTTCATAACTCCTTGCCTGGATCAATCAATGTTTTCTTTTCTTAAGTTTTAAAGGAAGGGATATATTAAAACACACAAACTAAAACAGTGTTTCAAACCTTTATACGAGGGTGATTGTCAACGCTATGTACTCCAGCCAAGAACTTGCGCTTGTCAACTGCAGGAGCCAGTTGTTCAAAGCTGGGTTAATGCTAACCTGTAGGCTAAAGTTTTACCTATTGTTTTAGTTTCAGTATTTCTACACGTCCGTTTATTTGATCCAGACAAGTTTTCTGAAGAAAGATTTCCATGTTTACAAGCAAGCTGCTGGGAAATTTTACTCGAATTTCACGTTAACCTACGGTTAAGCTAACCTGTTTTTAAACAACTACACGGTCAGATCAGGCAAAAAGAAAACGGCCATAAACCAGAACATTGTTGTTGTTTTCTTCAAAATAAATAGTTCAAAATAGTTGTTTTCTTCAAAATAAACTTCATCACTTAAATATAATATGTTGAAATCTGCCCTCCTCCTTAGGAAGACATCTGCCTCGCCATACCCCTCCCTAAAATCACGTGAATCAGCTAAAAATATACACAGTACCTGAAAATGCTTTGTTCTTCCAGGAGTAGATGACACAGGAACTTTCTTCGATTGCAAAATTGCATTGATCGTCGAACTCTTGCCTACGTTGGGGTAGCCAACCTTGACAATTATAACATGAAATATGTATTGATAACTCGAGAAGAAAATCAGTTTCCAATTTGCAGGGTAAAATCCATGTAACAATGTTTCTACAAATTGACAGCAGATGTCCCAATGCACAGACGTCATGGTAACCCTTAAATTTGCATCCCCGCAGATACTAGTATTTGAAGCATTGAAGGCCTATATGACAGTAAGGGTTCTGCACTAGTTAGTATTTCAACTTAATTTATTTTTGAGTCGGTTTTCTTTGATGTACTGTATATGACATACATCCCTCCTTCTCGGTATTTAACTCTAACATATTTTGAAACTTTACATCATTTCTGAAAATCTGTACAAAATGTATTTTTCTCTCCTAGGGTCGGCTGTACGAAAGGTGAATAGCGGATAGTGATTTTTTCAAACTTTCTAAACATAAAGATTCTGAAACGTTCTCTGATCGTAAAATTTATTGTAACACGGCTTTCGACTGCCAGACTGGTCGTGCATCGAGCATTTTTCTATACATGTTCAGTAACTGGTAAGACCCATATTAAAGTTCAGCATTTTCAAGTTAAAGTCACTTTTTATCTCTTGCGAGTTCAGTAATTATGGTGTCATTGGTTTTTTATGCCTTTCTGCAGCAGTTGCAAAAACCACAATGAAGTGAAAAGCGCTATCTGCCTTCGGTACAAAGGGTTTATTCTGCAGGGTGCATTCGCCAAGAGCTTGCAACTTACCAAACCGATCACAGTTTGTGGTTTATCCCTTTCAGTCTTCACTTGGTCACCATATCGATGATGTAACCATTGGCAATATGCCAGTAGTTCTTCCCCAGTCAATAAATGACCACTTGTATAAAATTGCACATTCTTGCCACCTATTTGGGCAACATTAACATCATTTTCGAGGACTGAAAGATTGTCAACAACTCTGTGAGAATGGTCCTCTGTTCCCATATCATTTTCAGCTTCGAGTACAGCTCCGTCTTTCATGTCACTTGACTGTTCCTTCATATCAAGGTTGATGTCTTCAATACTGCAATCTCCCTTTGCACTTACATCACACTTACTTTTCTCAATGTCGTTCTCACTTTCAGCAGGTTTACTGGTGGCAGTGTCATGTTTAACATCACCACATTCCTTCAGTTTACTTTGCATAGACCCATTACTTTTGGGGCCAGCGTCCTGAGAGTCATTGTTTGTAGGGTCATGTTTTAGACCCTGCCTTTCTAATGGGTATTTACTACGTTGGTCACTTTGGTCCTGCATTTCTAGTTCATGACCACTTGTTGTCAAAACCTGACTAGTTGATTCAGTATTGTCTGGTTCTACCTTGAGATTAAGAAATTGTGTCACGTGGTTGTCAGTTAAAGCCACTTCAGTTTGTTCTTTCACAACTTCAGGCTGCACAAGCAAAGTTTCAGTCTCTTCAAGAAGTTTCTGAAAACAGAAATAAATGAATGATTTTTTGTTTTGCCAACCACCAATCAATGCAACAATTGCTTTTTTGACAATGAAAGATGAAAAAAATCATATAAATTGCATTTCTCCCTCTATAGAAAAGCAAAGTATATCACTGATGCCGTATACAGTACCATTTGCTTTAGTCTTTCCGTCTCAAAAACTGCTGACCAGAAAACAGCTTTGACATTGATACTCTTGAAATAGCTTGCCCAAGTCTCTCTAAAGTAAGGTTAGAAAACAGTTGGAAAACTGGGCATTGTCAAAGAGTTATTATACTGCTTAATGTATACCTTTGTTTCTGGGTTAGAAAATCAGCTTTATTGATCAGCAGGACATTCACTTTATGTTTGTTGACTTCGGTCACATAGCTTTCTAAGTCTTCACATCGAAATAGCAGCGGGTTTCTTGCATCGACAATTTGCACAACGACGTTGCTGAAAGAAAATAAAATCAAAACTTGGCAAACCTGACAAAGATAGCTAAGAATAATGCAATTATTATTAAAATAGGGCAATGTATAATGCATTTAGTTAACACCATGATCTACACAGTAACGATAAATCATTTTTGTTCATAAAATTTAAAACTACCTTCTTTCAATGACCCTCCATAGCTGACGCCAAAATTCCAGATTTCTTTCAAAAGGAGTAAGAATGAGGTCGTCTTTTTCCTGCAATCTGCAGACACCATAAATGCTTTTTAGACTTGCTGCCTTCCAATGAGCCAATTTCAGAATGTGGTCAAAATGCGTGGTTCAACTTACTAGTAAGAAGTCTCGTGCAAGATGATTGTCAAGACTTCTTAATCTCACACACTTGATGCATATTGTTTCAAATATCAAATTGCATCTGTTCTGCAGCAACTTGAAGAAACTTAATAAAGCCAACAGGCCTGATGCAAAATGATGACAAACTTGTATCAAGCCAGTGAAATCCACAACTTGCATCAAGTCTGTGGTGCTTCAGCTGGTCACGTAATTAAACGCTCTCAGATCTATACATGATAAGAACAACAATGAAATCTCAAAGATGAAAACATACTGCGCCAAAGCTCTTCTCCATGTCAAGAAATTCTCTTTTTCCAGCTGATCCAGCTGCTCAGGTGTTGTTGTTTCATCCCATTTGGGTCTAAAACATCAATGCAGTAATAGTCTTAACTTCAGCTCCACCACAGTACATGAAGTGCTAACTGGGTTTGAAATGGTTCAGTACCTTCCTTGAGAAACCTTCATGCACCTTTCCTCGAATAAGACCACACAATAGGTGAGTGGGCACCATCAAGCTTAAATTACAGGAAAGGTAGGCCCCAAACTATTACCCTTTCCCAACACTCTCAGCATTACCACGAAATCTTATCTTGCAAGATCTTTTTTATATACCATGGTGTACTTTGCTGCTTATGAATGGGCACAAATTTAATTTTCATGTTTTGAGTGTTAACTTAAATATACAGGTACGGATATGACCCTTCACTAGTACATATATCATGCATACTTATCTATATGTACCTTCTAGGAATCTGTAAGAACTGTCTGTGTTGATCTTGTACTTCTTGTATTCGTCTTTCTTCTTTTTTTGACGGCAACCCCCCAGTATGATCTGCATTGAGTATACTTATGTTGAGCTTCTCTAAAAAGGAAAATAATATACATATTAGTTTCATGAAGCATGTATGGATGGACCATAGATTGCTCAACTGAGGTCCTAATGCATTTTCAAAAGTCACCTTACAATTATAGTAATGCTATCATTTCCCGCAAAGCGTCTTGAATTCAATTTAACTTAACTTCAATTTCACCAGTGTTTTAAATTAGGACATTTTTGTATTTTTCAGCATATTAGTGTGGATGGATTAAGCAAAAATGCATCAAAATGCCTGTGTTTCAGACAAAATAACTTTAGACCCTGTTTAGATGGTATAATAACTTTTCAAATTTATGAAAATAATACAGAATTTAATAACAACTAATCATCAAAAAGTGGTAAGAGTACATATGACCACAAACTGCCTGGATTTGATGTAGTGACCAAGCAGATCAGGCAACATGTAAACAAGGTCTTAGTATGGGCAGTAACTGAGACATGGTCTCAAATTTTTTAAGTTGTTTTCATGGTCAGAATTTGCGATAGAATGTTGAATTATAGTAATTGCTTGAGCTTCATTTTAGTTCATTGCACAGCTCTATAGCACTGCTCTCTGCATTTCAAAAAGAATTTCTGACTTCAAAGTTTGCCTGAACACAGAAATCATGTTTCCTATAACTCAATTCTAATTATAAGTTTATTTGCATAAACTCCACAACTTATAATATCCACCCCTCTGGCTCCCCCCCCCCTGGATGGGGGTTTAGAGGTAATGACTCCCTTTGATCTTTGTGATTTTTCTGTGGGGTAAGGTGAAAAATTCCACATTTCTGAGGATTATTTTGTGTTGGCACATAGTAGGAAGTAAGGGGGGGGGGGGGGATGGCCAGGACACACATACCTGCAACAAATTCAGTGCCTGCTAACTCAGCTGTTGTCAAAAACTCATCCAAAGCACTTTGCTCTGTCACAGACTTTGTGTTTAGTTCTTCGGCATCATTTAGCTCACTGGTATGTAACTAATTACGGAAAATGTAATTTAATAAGACTTCAATACTCATATACTATAGATTTCACTGGCACTTTATACAGAGCACTTTACAAACATGATTCAAAGAAACGATAGGAACAACATTAAGTTATTTGTAACAAATTATCCAAGTTAATAGTCTTAATAGACAACATAAAACTCCAGAAATATCAGTATGTTGGATATTATAGACTTCTAGTATTTTTATAGTGCTTCAATGGAATTAAGTTGGAAAAATCACATACCCAACTCTGTTTGCCTTTGGCTAGATTGCCGCCATTACTTCTGCTTTTCAATACAGCTCTGCCAACACTAGTCTTATCTTTCTTTCCCATTTTCAGTGAACTTTTCTTTACGTTTTATCCGCCATGTTGTAAAGACTTTACTTCGTGTTTCCCACGCAGTTCTCGCGTGAGATTTCCAAGCCAAGTTCGCTCAATCGCCCGTCGGCAGGATCGCCGTAAAGTCCCAAATTCAAAGTAGTGAGAAATGAGAATACTGTCGTGCGTAGACGGTATTTGAGGCGATCCTGCCTTTATCTCAAAGTAACAAAGCACTTAACACGACTAAGTTGAATACAGCTCACAAAAGAAAATGAAAAGAGGGAGTCTGATGATAAACGTGCGCAAATCGTTTACAATCAATTCTATCAAAAATTGAACTGAGAAAGGAGCGAATTTCTATTGTGTTACTTTTTTAAGAAGCAATTGCTGTGATTTTGTGACTTTTTTAGAACGAAGTTCCGCTTTAAAAACATGATTCCGTACTCCGACTCCGTCTTTACCACCATGCCATAACAACTACGCTGTACGCTGTGCTCCAGACAATGGTTTGTAAGGATACTCTTTCAGGCAAATCACGATGTTCAAAGTTGTTACATATATGCGAAACTTTCAAAATTATCTTTCAAAATTTGCATAACAAAATGTAGCGCGTCACTAGTAACACGTTCTTTGTCTGGACTCGGCCAAGCATGCACTTCGCCCGTTAGGACAGTTACATAAGATTTGAAGCACATATCAACCTCAAAAATGGAAGAAAGCGACGAACGCTTTGCACCAACTAACTTCAGTCTAGAAAGGACTACAGTACGAGGGATATATTTCACGGTCATTCGACCGTGTTTGGTAGAATTTTATGGAGTATTCTTCTTGACTTTCGGTTTATATTTTTCTACTGCTGTAACCCCAGCTGGGTTTAGCGACTTTATTGGGCCGATGGTGATTGTTTTTTTGTACATTGGTATATACTCAGTAACCAGATCAATAAGGTACGGAACATAAATCAATACTTGTGTTTAACATCATACTTTACACATCATACTGTTTGCAGTCATAATTCACAATAGATAGATTTCGGTCACGTGTACTTTCAGCGTTTGGTGATTTGAGTTAGGTATTCATCACAGGTACAGACCAAGTGTTTAGTAGCATGTATATTCAATTTAACGAAATTTTCTCGCTTCCACAAAGCACAAAGGGGCAATATGCGTTAAGTACAGTTGACCACCAAGCGTTCTCCCATGCAAAAGTATCGAATGAAACCCACCTATGTACCAGGAGCTGGGGGCGGTTGTTCGAAGCCCGTTTAGCCTAAACGGTGGATAAGTCAAAATTGAATAACACTCTTACATCACTCGTTAAACAGTAAACTTAAATATTTTGCAGTAAATATGTAGTTGTAAGCATAATCATTCTATTAAGATTCAAAACTTTTAGTTTGGTTGTTGAACGAATCTATAAACTTGGTTTCTATTTTGAGCTTAACCACCGTTTAAGATAAACGGGCTTCGAACAACCGGCCCCTGGGGCCGTTCGTTCAACAACCAAACTAAAAGTTTTGAATCTTAATAGAATGATTATGCTTACAACTAGATATTTACAGCAAAATATTTAAGTTTACTGTTTAACGAGTGATGTAAGAGTGTTATTTAATTTTGACTTATCCACCGTTTAGGCTAAACGGGCTTCGAACAACCGGCCCCAGACAATTTTATACAACTTTACATTTCACTGGGTGGAAGAGCCAGCCATCACAGATAGCAGCTACATTACTATTAATTCTGCGCTATAAACAACTGCTGCACACGCGAGAGGTGGCGAGCCTTAAGCTTTTAAGGACTCCATGACTATAAGGTGCATCACACAGCAACACCTCATCGAAATGAGATTTTTAGGCTGTCAAACAAAGTGTTTGATATGCGAGAAACTTGCTACAAATTTACCGTTAAAGCTACCATCTTTCTTAACGGTTACCTGGGCCACAAAGTCTCTTGTTGGACGGTTCACACAGTGACATGATTACGGAGGAAAAAACAAACTATCAAGTTTATATTGGATTTCTTGCATGGCCAAACGCAGTTAGATTACCAAAGTACTGAAACACACGTAATTACTTGCTTATGAAACACATGTACTTCTTTCGTACGTGCAAAGACAACGTGCAGTTGCATAAATCCCTGGAAATCTACTATTATATACTGGGTTTGGCTCACTTTAGCAACAGTCGCTTGTTCATTATCTTAATATTTAAAGTTCGGGTATTACGTAACTGAGAAATTTATTTTAAGTGGCGGTCATCTTAACCCAATCATCACACTGGTTCAAATGGCGAGGCGAGCCATTCTTCCTCTGGTCGGAATATGTTACCTTGGCGCTCATATCCTCGGAGCAGTAGTGGGGGCATTCGCTGTCGAGGTACAGTAACGGGATGGGTTCACTCTAAACGACAAAACAGGGCATGCTCCAAATGAGTGAGGGGGGTTACTGGAAATAAGGAGGGCAAGGGTCATGAGGTTGGACTGGAGGAAAGTGAATAGTCACTTTTAGTGTCACCCAAAACGAGAGGTAGGAACGTTCATTCTCACTGGGGGCGAGGGTTCACTTTGAGGGTCAACCAAAATGAGAGTTGGGAATGTCCATTCTCAATATGAGGGGGGGGGGCGAGGGGTCACTTTGAGTGTCACCCAAAACGTAGGAACGTTCATGCTCTCTGGGGGCGGGGGTTCACTTTGAGGGTCAACCAAAATGAGAGTTGGGAATGTCCATTCTCAATATGAGGGGGGGGCGAGGGGTCACTTTGAGTGTCACCCATGCGAGAGATAGGAACATTCACGCTCAAAATAAAAGGGAACGAGGGGTCACTTTGAGAATCACCTAAAATGAGGGGGGGAGGTTTATTCTCCAACTTAGTAGTTAAATAATAACCCTCACTCTTAGTAGTTCAATAATCAAGAGGGAAAAGTAATGAACTAAGTAAATCCAGTCACGCATGTAACATTATGCTCAAATGTTATCACATATCTGCACTTCCTAGACTAGTCCGAATCTTTTTTTCCCCAGGGTGTTACCAAAAGAAAGCCAGATCCTCGCAGCCTCGAGCCACGTTTTGAAACTGGTCATGCTATCTTCGCCGAAATGATCGGCACGACTATAGTGATTCTGGCATACCTCACTTTGGCCAACCGTGGTAAAGGAAATACAGCCGTTCTCGGAATAGGTTTTGGTTATGCTGGCGCTTTACTTGCCGTGTAAGTATGCATGACACACTGATATGAAAACTATAACTGGATAGAGCTTCTGCCATGAACAAACGAAGTCAATTAACAGCTGTCATATTGGAGTCACTACCACGAATCTAGAGCGGTGCTATTGACGTGGTGGTAGAGATATTTATCGCAGTATAGTGGATAAACAGTGCGATCACTCAGCAGTGCAGCATGTCCCTCTGCTTTTTTTGCAGTTTGCCAGCTAGAATAATGACAGAGCAGCCAGTCCAGCGTTTTTATAGGCCAGAAAATGCAATTGGCTGGACCAAAACGTGCATAATTAACTTGCGTGATGCAATATGCGCGAGGACACAAATTTCTGGCGAATGTTCATACTCGAGTAGCCCTCCTGTTTGATTTCTATTCTGCGGTTCTTGCAGTTTCAGTTTATCTGTGGTAACAGATAAACATTCTTAGAAAATGTTTTTCAAAAATGACCTCATCTTTCTCTTAAACTTCCTGTAAATAACTAATGAGAGTTTAAAGCAAAATAGCTGCCATGAGCCCCATTATCAAGACTTTTGAACGTTCTAGAAACCATTGGAAAATTTGTGACAAACTATGTCTTGACAGTTTATATGGGAAAAGACATTTCCTTGATAATTTGACTAGTTTTGACGCGTCGCGATATGATCGAAATATTCCTGGCTCAGTTCAGAATTTATTGACTGAATTCAACAGTATTCTCTATCCAGCTATAGCGTTGAGGTCATGGGCGCGATACCCGTGTTGTATCAGTATTACTATAATTGTAAATATTTTAATATTTAGTCATGGTGCTTCGTCTGGTTACCTAAACCCAGCCTTAAACTTCGGTATCGCAGCGGCTTCTGGTGTCTGGACCAAACATTACGTGTACTGGGCTGGAACAGCGCTGGGCGGAATAAACGCAGCGTTGATGTATGGCCTGGTATTTGCCTCAGATCATCATCTTTGGATCAGACAACCAAGCAGCTACATGCCAGAAAGAATTGCATGAGAGGACTTTGTGAAAGTGCTTGAAAATTATTTTGTACGCTGTAAACTTATATTTCCTTCGAGAACTGTCCTCAGATATATAAAAAGCTAGATTCACATCAATCTAGATCGCTTCGTGTCATTTCATTCAATAAATAAAATACATGCATGTTATATATTACATTTATACATTTTCGTATCAAAATAAATCACTGTTGTTTAAAAAGTTTTCGAAATGTAATTCATAACTTATGGTCGAAGTCTATTGTCCTGGTGCTATCTTGACCCTGACCCAGGTCGAACCCCCCCCCCCCCCCCCAATAAATTCTCTTCAAGTTTGTAGTCATGTTGAACTCGCAAGTAGCGGAAGGGTTTAGATTTTCTCACACACATCAAACTAAAAACCTCCACCCTGCACAAATATTCTACAATGGTACCACGTTATCACCAATGATTCCGCAAGATTCATTTTCATTCCTGCTGTATCTCATGACATATACTTGTATCCCACTATCACCCACGTAATCAACAACCAGACCGCGAAAGTGGCCAGATGCAGATTGCAACTTACGTTATCCATACATACCCCATGTCACTAATCAGTGTCGCAGAGAATATGGGAGATAATAGCAGAGATGATGAGGGATAATTGCAGAGAAGATGAGGGATAATAGCAGAGATAAGAAATAATGATAGAGAAAATGAAGGATGATTGAAGAGAAGATGAGGGATAATGGCAGAGATGATGAGAGATAATGGCAGAGGTGAGGGATAATTGCAAAGAAGATGTGAGATAACGGTATAGCTGATAAGGGATAATGGTAAAGAAGGTGAGGGATGATTGCAAAGAAGATGAGGGGTAATTGTACAGATGATGAGAAACGATTGAAGAGAAGGAGAGGGGCACCTGAGAAAGAGAGAGATAAACGAGAGCTTGGTCAGAGACACTATAAAATAAAGAGATCAGAAGTCAGAATATTTTAACATTACTAGATTTTAAGTTTCATCATTTAACTTGAGGAAAGAAATTCATTCCTCTTACTGCAACACAGATGCGAGATAAAAACAGGCATCTGAAATAGCCAACTGAATTTTTTATTTGACGTTATAACAGGGGATTCTATAGCTATACACTATACAGACCCTCAAGGACCTTATAAACTTACTGGAGTTCTTCTTTTTAAATGCAAGGATTTTCCAAGTTTTTCATGGATCGCGAGAACCCTGTAATAACTTTATTTCACGAGATACAATTTTGCAAGCTTCAAATTCAATACCGCTTTTAAGGACAATGGTTTTAAACGATATTCCGTCATGCAAAACATTAGTATTTAAGATTTACCTAACAAGCAGGGTTGCCAGATCACTGCATTTTTGAGGCCAAATCTTCAACAATGCTCTTTGTTTTTCTTTGTACTTGGCTTTTGTTTTCTTTGTTTACTTGACTACACTAATGACGATTTGGCCTCAAAAATGCAGTGATCTGGCAACCCTGGTAACAAGGAAAGTTATAGTATCAATTGAGTGCCAATTCACTTAACTCGTGACACAGGCTCGCTTTATAAGACAAGAATCGGATATCGATCCCTCATCATAATTAACCAAAATGGAACTTGAGGAAAACGGCGATGGACGCTTTGAACGAACTATGGTCGTTGTTGAAGGTGAAACATCACGAGGTTTATATTTCAGGGTTATTCGACCAAGTTTGGCAGAATTTTTTGGAGTGCTCTTTTTGACTTTCAGCTTATGTATGCATAATACTGAATCTCTGACCATAGCTTTTGTGTACATTGGTATATACTCTACAACCAGATCGATAAGGTAGGAAGATAAATCAATACGTGGCTTTATGTGACCAAACATACACATCAAGTGCTTTTTGCAGTCAGCAAGTGTTAATTAATTAACTACATTTCAAAATACGACCAGGGGCCGGTTGTATCAAAGGCGTTTAGCTTAAACAGTGGATAAGTCAAAAATGTAAAACAAGTTTGCATGTTGTATAAACAAACCAGCTGAAGTTATTTGACCTGAGAAGAACAATTATATATAAAACTAAATATTTATTCTATTAAACACATAATTTCTGTTCAGTTACTAGGTGTAAAAGTCATTTTTAAATTTCACTTATCCACCGTTTAAGCTAAACGCCTTTGATACAACCGGCCCCAGGAATGCGTGATCGAAAAAAAATGTCTGATAAAGCACGAACTGCGAGTATTGTGAAAAAACGATGCACTTAATACCCATCATGTGAGTTTATTTACAAAGAGGTTTTCAACATAGATGTTGTTTAAGCCAAAAAAATCTAGGCAAAAGTCTTATGTAAAATAATGTGCCGGATGTTTATCATATATAAAGACGTCTTCAATCACCCACGCCTGCTGGATCCAACAATAGAACTATTAAAGTGCATATGACACGAAATTTTATACTTTAGAATTACAAACTTCTTTCTGCGGTGATTATCGCAGACTATTTTATTTTTTAAAAAACATTATGCCAAGGGAATTATTTGAACGCTTTAATATGTGGCCGCGAGGCAAAAAAATGTCCTATGACTGGGAACGAAATTGCACCAAAATGACGTCACTGATGAGATGTATTTTATGCTTATTGACTCAATTTAACTCAGGGTAAAACCCATTGATCTGAATAATACTGGATCACGCATACATATGCCTCAAGTGAAGCCAGCAGAAATGACGAATTTGGAGTACCAAGATGGCGGACAATCAGCATTTTCAATAGATAAATAAACTTCCTTATTTTAAGGAAATTTACGGAAATTGAAAACTCTGCTTAAAAGATTACTCTTACACCCGCAAAGAGCACTGGATCTGGAGTACCAAGATGGCGGCGATGACTTCAAAATTTTATTATGTATGCGTGATCCAGTATTATTCAGATCAATGGTAAAACCACTAACGTCATTTTGGTGCAATTTCGTTCTCAGTGGTAGGACAGTTTTTGCATCAGGCTTCACTTATTTAAACGTTTAAATAGTCCCCTTAGCATCATCTTTTTGAAAAATAAATTACACCACGATAATCACCGCACGATGTATTGTATGATTCTAAAATATAAAATTTTGTGTCATATGCACTTTAACATATTCTTTTGTGTTATACCTCCAACATGGCCGCCGTGACGTTAATGCAAACATCAACACCAGATACAATGTTATCCACCTTTATACGTAAATTAAACCTTAATACATAGATCTTTACCTCAAAAGGCTGTTAGATCTGCAGTGTTCGATATGCAAGAAACTTGCTGTAAAGCTACTATCTTTCACGGTGGTTTGCTGGGCCAAGAGGTATATAATTACAGAGAAAAATTCAAACTATCAAGTTTATAATGCACGATTGGGTCCTCGCCAGAAACAAATTCAAAAGCTCCTCCTGGACAAAGGAACGTTTCAAGATAGCGCCTAAAAGGCTATGATACGTTTACATTAATAGACACACATATAATTACTTTAAATTTAAATTTTAAATTTATGATTGGCATTTACGTTTCGAGTTTGATCATATAGGTACACAGTTTGATTAATTACATAGGATATATTAATGTATAATGCATTACGAATGAAGGAGCCACATTTTTTTGTCAAAATGTCATGAATAAAGTTCATTATTATGATTATTATTACTGCTTGCGGGCATTCCTAAGAAAGGTTACCAATAACACACGTAAACACTTACTACAACTTTTGTACGAACAATGGAGACTTTATAAATGCCCTAGAAAGCTACCATTGTGTCCCTGATTTTGTATAAATCCTAATATTAAAAGTTCCAGGCAAACCGTATATAACTAGTGCCAGGCATATACTCATATATAAATCCGCCGGCGTGAATTTTTTTTCAACAAAATCCGACTTTGGTGTCGATCACCCTGCCGATATTAACAAATGCTTATGGCAGCTGTGCTTAATGACAAAATCGCATTCAGCCCATTCACATCAAGATTTCGACACTAAAGGCTGCTTTTCAGTTGTCCGTTTTTTATACGTACGTGCACGCACGTAAAAGTTTAAACTCTTCTAAGTAGTTTGTATTTAACAAATAGAGTCTCTAAAGTATGCTAACTCGTAGCGAATGCTGAATTCTCTCAATCAAAACATTTGTTTATTTCAAATGTCATATTGGAATTGTTTAGACTTTTACGTGCGTGTACGTACGTGTGAAAAACGCGTAACTGGAAAACAGCCTTAAGGCCACTTTCCGTATATGATTACAACTGTTAGAGCAACGCACGTATTCTCCCGTAAAACTCGACTCAATAGAATTAAGAGTGATACATGTGATGCTGGAAGTTTGTATAAACTACGTAGATGAAGATCGAGTATACAAACTAAAGTATGCGTATGTCTGGTCGGTTAGTGTAGTTAATATTTGTTTGGATCGAGTACGCATTGAAGCATATATTCACATATATTTAATCGAGTGCGCATGTTAAAACGCACGGTATAAAATCCCAATTCAGCGCGGTTGCCACACGCAGACCAGTCGTGATTAATACGTACGGCCATTTAGTTTTGATCAGATACGCGTAGAAAGCGTGTTAGTATATACAGCAACTTTGCTTGGATTGAGTACGCAGAGAAAGCACACACGTTGCCACTTGCCAAACCCGTCGTGATCAAGGAGAGGGCGTCGAATGAGTAGATGAGATGATGATATGACTGAAGAGCTGCCAATGCGATAAGCGCAAGCCTGTAAGTGACTTGTCAGGATTGGTCAAATTTAGAGTGGCCGCGTGGGAAAATAAGTCCAGCGCGACAAAAAAACAACAGACGGAAATTATGACTCTAGCTTTAGCTCGAGTAACTATCAAATTTATATTGGATTGCTTACATGACTAAGTTAGGCATTCCTAAGTAAGGTTACCAAAACACATCAGATCACTTTATTATACTTCACTCGTGCGAACATTTGATATATTTATTTCAGTGGTGGCCACCTCAACCCAATCATCACGTTGATTGAAATGGCGAGACGAGAGACCCGTCCTTTTGTGGGAGCATGTTACCTTGGCGCTCATCTCATGGGAGCAGTAGTGGGGGTATTCGCTGTCGAGGTAAGGTGATGGCGTCACTCTGAAAATTACAGGTAGCGTATTCTCCAAATGACGGAGAGGGGGTGAAGTTACTGGAAATGAGGACGGTAAGCGTCATGTGCTTGGACTGAGGGGAAGGCGAGGAGTCACTTCGAGTGTCACCCAAAATAAGGAACGGGGAGGTTTATTCTTTCGTAGATCTTTGCTCGCGGCTCGAATGGTGATCCCGTACGTCCACTTCCAAGCCGGACTCTTTTTCTTTCGTAGGGCGTCACCAAGAAAAATACAACGCCCTCAATACCACCGGTTGAAGTTGGCAATGCGATCTTCGCTGAAATGATGGGCACGACCATAGCGATCCTTGCATATCTCACTTTGGCCAGACGTGGTAAAGCAACTATGGCCATCCTGGGAATAGGTTTTGCATATGCCGGCGCTGTAGCTGTTGTGTAAGTAAACTGTGAAACATGTTGCGTGTATTGTATTACTTTAATTAATTGTACCTGTGTGCTGAATATGTATGCTTCAATACTCGTGGGGAAGGGAATAGATCTTCCCCCAATTCGACAAACTTTTGACTTTAGAAAATACATTAGCACAGCTGGAAAGAGCATCCTAAATTTCATAAAATCGTGACGTTTGGTTGCAAAATATTTAAAATGTGGAAAATATAGTCCAGTGAAATTTGCGAAATCGCTTACCACTATGTTGCAATGTGGTAAGCCTTTCCCGCGCGTGGTACAAAAGTATACAAAATTTGCAAACTTCACAGGACTATATTTTCCTTACTTTACTATATTTTTTCAACCAAACTTTACAATTTTACAAAAACTCAAAGATGATTTTTCCAACTGTACTACTAAATCGTCCGATTTCAAAAGTTTATCTAATAGGGGTCTAGGGGAAAGGTCTATCACCTTTGCCAAGCAAAGACCATAATAATATGAAAATGTTCATGCCTAGAACATCTCACTACAACCAGCTGATCTGACCGTCAGTAAAAGGCCTGGAACCCGAATAAAAATCCATTTTGTTGTTTTTAATCACTTATATCTTTTATTTTCCTTTCTGAAACTTGTTGAAACTTTGTAATCATGTTCAGTAAAGAAAATTTTAAGTCCACCAGAGATTTGGAACACATGTAAATTACACTTAATGAGAAATTTGCTAGTTTGGCTGGAAAAATGGATTTCTATTTGACAACGACTGCCAGTACTTTTCCGTGTTTTCAGATCACCTAGAAGGGATCTCAACTCTACTACCATTCTCTAGAGTTCCTTTACATAGGATCAGAAGCTGCCGGACGTTTTAACTAACGCCTGTTTTATACGTCGCATTTCAGTCGCCTCGAATGCAATTTGAACAATAGGTAATGAGGTTAGCCAGTGAAATGCGACTTATCAAACAGGCCTAATTCATCATGTATGACGACTTAATAATTAATTATGTATTTCTTTAGTTATAGTTACCTCAACCTAGCCGTAAACTTCGGTATCGCATTGGCTTCTTTTGACTTCACCAGGCATTACGTGTACTGGGTTGGAGCAGCCCTGGGCGGAATAACAGCAGCAGTGCTTCATGGTCTGATATTTGCCTCCGATGATCAACTCTGGATCAAACCAAGCGATTACTTACCAGCAAGAATTGCATAAAGGACTTTTTTCTACGCTACAAACTTTTACTTTCCTAATCTAAATTGCTTTTTTAGAATATCCTCATAGAGATATGAAAAGCAAATTCATATCAATCTAAATCGCTTCTTGTCCTTTCTTTCAATAAATAAAATATATACATGTTATATATTACGTTTCTACATTTTCTTGTCAAAATAAATTACTGCTGTTTAAAAAAGTTTTTGAAATGTAACTATCCATAACTGGTCGTCGAAGTCTATTTTCCTGGTGCTAGCACGACCCGTTTAGTCGAATTACCGCCTCCCCCCAATAAATTATCTTCAAGTTAGCCATGTTAAACTCGCACGTGACCAGAAAGAGGGGCTTCGATTTTCTTACACATATCACACTAAGCACATACTTCCCAGTGGTTCCAAATTACCACCAATCATCCCGTAACCAAGTATATACCATCATGTCATACCCAAACATACCCCACGTCATTCATCCGTATCACCAAAGGTATTGATCTAAAGATCATCTCGATCGCTCTGACATCCCGTGATATCCTCTTATTCCACAATGGTTACGTAACCACAAGTGTCCCTGAAGGTGGCGAGACAATGAATGAACCATCCAGAGAATTGGCCGACTTATCAGGCGTTCTGTACGATGCGTTCATTGAGGTCTGCGGTGAATAGTCTGCGCTGTTTAAGGATTCATGTAAGCGTATTCTATTGAGTGCGTCGTATAAAGATTGGTTGTTGAGGTCGCCGTTAATAGGACCTCGCGATTGATTCTGTTCACAAAGAAGATGAAATAAATCAAAACATCACCCTCCACAAGCGAGACAAAACTACGCTTGATGTTTATACTGTTACCCTGAGTTTACATTGTCCTATGGGGTCAGGCATATTATTCAGCTTGCCCGGTGTCCCTCAAAAACGAAACGGAACACATATTTATGAATTTCAAATTAGTTCATGGAACACAAACTAATCTGAATGCATGGACAGCCCCGGCCGGGTCTCCCTTCGATAAGGAATAAGGCAGGAGGAATTACAGGTAACACGTGTTTTGCCATTAATTTACAACAAAGAAATAATCAGCGATAGATTGAAAGTTTGTGCAATAAAGTCCAGTTTCCATTAGGTCGTAACCGTGGCAAAGCCACTCTCGACGATGTGATATAGCCCAGATCTATCTTTTCTTTTATTGGCTGTATTCAAATTAGTCATACCCTAGGTAGCCCAAAATTACTTAGTGTTTTGATGATTCAAACATCCATTCAGTTCCATTCAGTTTTATATAACTGAATGGATGTTGAATTATCAAAGCACTAAACAATTTTGGGCTACCTAGGGTCATACTAAGTGTAGATCTTTTTTTTGCTTACCTCATGTTTTTCAAGAATTCTATTCAATCTTTCGAGATGTTCATTTTGTCTCGTTATAATGTTCACTTTATCTCTCAACTCTAAATTCTCCTTTTCTATCACGGATAATCTTGTCTCTGCTTCGCGAAGATTTCTTAAGTGTTCTCGAATGATCTCTTCTCCCTCTGTCAATCTAAAACAAAAAACATAAATTCTTGTTTACAGCGTACTGTTAACGATGTTTTAGCAGGCATGTGTCGCCAGCAAAGTTAATTAAGGAAGGCAGTTTATTAGGAGTACATTATTTAGGAGTATATTTTTTACAGCAGAGGCCGCTGTCCACCGGATAATGATCACTTAAACTGCCATACACAGCTAAAAACGAACAACCTGTTCCGGCCTGATGAACACAGCATTGAACAGTGTTTTGCCACCCACATTGTTCAATGTTGTCAACAATATTGTTGAACGTTGTTACACCTGATTGCAGGCTAGTTCAGGCTCGACAACTTGTTCATTACTGTTGACAACATTGAAAAATGTTGGCAGCAAACATTGTTCAATGCTGTTTTCATCAACTCTGAACAGGTTGTTCATTTTTGGCTGTGTAGAAAGGCATAAAAACCAAGAACACTAGGGATGCTGAACTTTAATATGGGTTTTACCAGTTACTGTATCAGCTACTGAAGATGTTTGCTAATTTTGAGAAAATCGCTATACAATGGACAGCGCTGTATTCATCTTTCGTGCAACCGACCCTAATAATATAAAACGGTGCTCAACAAATAAACATGGCTAAACTACGTAGTAGTCCAAAACTACAAAGGTCACACAGCGCTACTTCAAAAACTCGTTAATAATTCATGAGCAAAAGACAAAGGAAATCATAGCCGTGAAGAAGTCTTTATACGTGATAAAACACACGTAGATTTTCACAAAATTTTTGCCTCAAATTTCTCCGCTTATAACAACATCTATATTGAAAATTCTTAAAAATGGATAGTTCTCCAAATTAACTATTTAATAAACTCGCAATTCGTGCTTTATCAGATATAAAACGCTCGCAGCCACTGTGCCCCCGGGGCAAATTACCATTTTTGGCCCCGCCCTCGTAGCGCTCCTGATTCTTACTCCTGTAGCGATTCTGTTTATTTCTATTTTATTCTGTGACTAAAGATTAATTTACCTTGTCAAGAGATCTTGCTTCTCTTCCACGAGCTGTTTTCTCACACCATCAGTTGTTACTTTCCATTCTTCCTCTTTCTGTATTTTCTTTCGAGACAGCTCCAGCGAGTTCTGAAGCGACGACATCGCAGCGTTTGCGGTCCTCTTCTCTCGCTCAAACTTATCTCTAAATTGTACAGAGAATAGATAATGACCTCGAAACTACACGCGTAAAAACGCACAAGTTGTTACAAGTCTGCAAAAAAGTTGTAACAAGTCTGTTCACAAGTTGTCAACAAGTTGTGCTCGCACGGCTTGTTTCTAGTTTGTCGTGACAAGTTTGGAGCAAGTTATTAACAACTTGTAACAAGCTTGATGGCATTATCAGACTTGTTACAAGGTTGTTCTAACAAGTCTGATACAGACATGATACAACAAGAATGTTACAAGGTTGACGACACAAGGTTGTAGCAATATCGTTATATCATGATTGTAACAGGCTTGTTGGAACAACCTTGAAACACGTCTGACAATATCAACAAGGTTGTTACAAGTTGTTAACAGCTTGTTCCAAACTTGTTGACAACTTGTAACAAGCAGTGCGAACACAACTTGTTGACGGCTTGTTTGCAGACTTGCTACAAGTTGTGACATTTTTACGTGTGTACCCTCAACATAGGCCTTTTGTATAAACTCAAAACAGTGTCTGTATAACATGCAGTTTGCATTTGGAAGCAATGAATAAACAATATGACATTTCAGTCACGCATTTGAGTTATGACAAAGTTTATTTAAATAAGCACATTAAACCACACACGCAAAACTAGCTAGTTTGTCAACAAGTTGTGAATAAGTTTTGAACAACTCGTTCACATACAAGGTTGTCCCAACAACTCTGATACAGACCTGTTGTAACAAGATTGTCACAAAGTTGACAACTCAAGGTAGTAACAAAATTGTTGTATCATGACTGTATCAGTCTTGTTGCAACAACCTTGTAAAAAGTCTGATAGTCCCGTTAAGCACAGACTTGTTTGTAGAAATTCATTTTAATTGTGCTTCTACACCCAACAGTTTATATCAGTGCTCAGGCATTCAATTCTAACAACAGAGTGAATTTCCAAAGATTTGGTTCGTTTCAACAGCCCTGCAGTAAAATATAAAACAGCAAAACTCACTTCAAGGATTGTATTTTATGTATTGCTTTCATCTTTCTTCTTTCACATTTGCCTTCCAGATATTCTATCCTCTCTGCAGCCACAACCAGATCCACTTGAAGCTGGTCATTCGCGTGTCGGATGTCATTCAATTTCTCCACCATACTTTTGCCTTCGTCCTCCGCCATTTTGTGCTAAAAACAAAAAATCCCCTATTTTAAACAACTTTATTTTCTTGCTCATGCTAAATTTCATATTAGCCTTTGGTTTTAGCTTTTAGTCTTTTCTACAGGCCTTCTCTCCTGTGCTTCGAGGGTTTTTTTAAGTACACCGTTTTTCCTTCTACTAAAACCAACACAAAATATACAGCCGGAAATGCTACATGCGTGTTTAAGTTGCGGATTCCACTGGCTTGATGCAAGTTTCAAGTTTGTCATCAGGTTGCATCAAGTCTGTTGGCTTCGTCAAGTTGCATCAAACTTGTCCCATATATCAAGCTTGCATGGACAAAGCGTCTTGACAACATTGACAATTGAGTTTTTCCACAAAAGCGACGCCATCTTGAATTTGAGCATATCGCGATGCATTGTGGTCTATCCAGGGTAATTTAACTGTTTTAAACCGCCATAAATAAAATATATGGGAGAGAACCGTCATTTTTATTATTGTAAATAACAGACAAATGCTCAGGGTAACTTATAGAACAAAGGAAACCCTAGGAAGATAAATAAATCCGAATGAAATTTATTACTTAAAATCCATTACTCCTATGTGCACACTGATGGCATAAAGTGCTTAGAATATTGATTGATATATCCCCATTGTAACTAAGAAAACATTCATCGCAATATTTTTCCTGTACGGCGTATTCCTCTAACAATAGCGGCATTTATATGGTGGTTTTTACCCTGGATAGACCACAATGCATCACAATTCAAGATGGCGTCGCTATTGATAAACAGATTAATCAACTTACATCATAGGCGGCCCAATTCAGTGTGTAGTTTCATATAGAGATCAGTGCGCACGTAAACACACTTCGTTAACTATATCATAAACTACGAAGTGTAGTGTTTACGTGGCACTGATCTCTATATGAAACTACGCAATGAATTGGGCCGCCTATGCTTACATCAAGCCTGTCGACAACTTGCAGTAGACTTGTTACCACTGTCAAGCCGGAGAAAGCGATGCGGACGCATCCTGATATCGGCTGCAAGCAAACAAGCCTACTGCAGACTTGCGTGTTTCTAGCTGTACTTATGGAAAGCCATAGCTGTCTTAAGTGATAAAACGTCATTTCATTAGGTGCTTTATACATTATATACGGTGCTTTAAACATGACATGCGGTGCTTTGAGTATTATATGCGGTGCTTTAAACATTATATGCGGTGCTTTGAGCATTATATGCGGTGCTTTAAGCATTATATGCGGTGCTTTAACATTATATGCGGTGCTTTAAACATTATATGCGGTGCTTTGAGCATTATATGCGGTGCTTTAAGCATTATATGCGGTGCTTTAACATTATATGCGGTGCTTTAACATTATATGCGGTGCTTTAAACATTATATGCGGTGCTTTAAACATTATATGCGGTGCTTTAAACATTATATGCGGTGCTTCGAGCATTATATGCGGTGCTTTAAACATTATATGCGGTGCTTCGAACATTATATGCGGTGCTTTGAACATTATATGCTGTGCTTTGAGCATTATACGCAGTGCTTTCATCATTATACGCAGGTATTTCATCATTATACGCGGTGCTTTCATCATTATATGCGGTGCTTTCATCATTATACGCGGTGATTTCACCTTTGTACGCGGTGCTTTCATCATTATATGCGGTGCTTTCACCTTTATACGCAGTGCTTTGAACATTATGCGCGGTGGTTCCAGCGTCATTAAACTCAGTGAGCCAGTACCTTTGGTCAGCGTTGTGGAATCTTACACGATTCTGCTATACGTCATGTCATCAGGAATATCTAAACACTCATCGAATATTCATAGGGCGATCACGTGTCATTTCCTGCTTGGAAATTTACAAGTTGAGCGCAGTTATAAAACGGTAAAATATATAAGACTTTTCTGGCGTTTTAAATCGAAAGTAAACCCAGGGGGTTTGAAATATGGAACAAATACTGCAATCTTTAAATTTGGGGACTTTGCGTGGCCGATTTGAAGCACAGCGAATAGAACCGCAGGCAGTTTTAAATTTAATGCGAAATTTTGAAAAATTTTGGGAAAAAATTTTGAAAAAAAATTTGGGAAAAAAATCTTGAAAAAAAATTCTGGAAAAAATTTTGAAAAAAAATTTGGGAAATTCATGAATAATTCATGATATTCATGAATAATTCATGATAGTTCATGAAAAATATTGAGGAAAATTTTGAACAAAAAAATTTGGGAAAAAATTTTGAAAAAAATGTGGGAAAAAATTCTAAAAAAAAAATTTGGGAAAAAATTCTGAAAAAAAAATTGACAAAAATATTGGGGAAAATTTTGAATAAAAAATTTGGAAAAAAATTTTGAAAAAAGTTTGGGAAAAAAATTTGAAAAAAATTCGGGAAAAAATTTTGACAAAAAACTTTGACAAGAGATTCTGAAAAAAATTTGGGAAAAAATCTTGAAAAAAAATTCTGGAAGGAATTTTGAAAAAAATTTTGGGAAATTCATGAATAATTCATGAATATTCATGAATAATTCATGAATATTTCATGAATAATCATGAATAATTCATGAAAATCATGAATAATTCATGATCATGAATAATTCATGAATTTTTCAGGAAAAAATCTTGAAAAAAATTAGGAAAAAGTTTTGACAAAATTTTTTTTCCCAATTTCTTTTTCAAAATTTTTTCCTGAATTTTTTTTCAAGATTTTTTCCTGGAAAATTCATGAATTATTCATGAATCATTCATGAATTATTCATGAATTATTCATGAATTATTCATGATTTCCCAAATTTTTTTCAGAATTTTTTCCCAAATTTTTTTTTCAAAATTTTTTTCCCAAATTTTTTTTAAAATTTCCCAAAAAAATTTGGGAAAAAATTTTGGGAAAAAATTTCGAAAAAAAATTTGGAAAAAAATTCTGAAAAAAAAATTTGGAAAAAGAATTCTAAAAAAATTTGGGAAAAAATTTTAAAAAAAAGTTTAGGAAAAAAAATTTGAAAAAAAAATTTGGGAAAAAATTCTGAAAAAAAATTTGGGAAAAAAATTTGAAAAAAAATTAGGAAAAAGTTTTGACAAAAAAATTTTTTCCCAATTTCTTTTTCAAAATTTTTTCCGGAATTTTTTTCAAGATTTTTTTCCTGAAAAATTCATGAATTATTCATGAAATATTCATGAATTATTCATGATTTCCCAATTTTTTTTCAAAATTTTTTCCAGAATTTTTTTGCAAGATTTTTTCCCAAATTTTTTTTTCAGAATTTTTTGTCAAAGTTTTTTGTCAAAATTTTTTCCAGAATTTTTTTCAAATTTTTTTCCCTAACTTTTTTCAAAATTTTTTCCCAAATTTTTTTTCAAAATTTTTTCCCGAATTTTTTTCAAATTTTTTTTCCCAAATTTTTTTTCAATTTTTTTCCCATTAAATTTAAAACTGCCTGCGGTTCTATTCGCTGTGCTTCAAATCGGCCACGCAAAGTCCCCAAATTTAAAGATTGCAGTATTTGTTCCATATTTCAAACCCCCTGGGTTTACTTTCGATTTAAAACGCCAGAAAAGTCTTATATATTTTACCGTTTTATAACTGCGCTCAACTTGTAAATTTCCAAGCAGGAAATGACACGTGATCGCCCTATGAATATTCGATGAGTGTTTAGATATTCTTGATGACATGACGTATAGCAGAATCGTGTAAGATTCCACAACGCTGACCAAAGGTACTGGCTCACTGAGTTTAATGACGCTGGAACCACCGCGCATAATGTTCAAAGCACTGCGTATAAAGGTGAAAGCACCGCATATAATGATGAAAGCACCGCGTACAAAGGTGAAATCACCGCGTATAATGATGAAAGCACCGCATATAATGATGAAAGCACCGCGTATAATGATGAAATACCTGCGTATAATGATGAAAGCACTGCGTATAATGCTCAAAGCACAGCATATAATGTTCAAAGCACCGCATATAATGTTCGAAGCACCGCATATAATGTTTAAAGCACCGCATATAATGCTCGAAGCACCGCATATAATGTTTAAAGCACCGCATATAATGTTTAAAGCACCGCATATAATGTTTAAAGCACCGCATATAATGTTTAAAGCACCGCATATAATGTTAAAGCACCGCATATAATGCTTAAAGCACCGCATATAATGCTCAAAGCACCGCATATAATGTTTAAAGCACCGCATATAATACTCAAAGCACCGCATGTCATGTTTAAAGCACCGTATATAATGTATAAAGCACCTAATGAAATGACGTTTTATCACTTAAGACAGCTATGGCTTTCCATATGTACTACCTGCAGACAGATGCTGCAACTTGTGCAATTCAAACTTAAAATTACACGGAGAGAATTCCGTTGAAAAAAGTTTCTCTAGAAAACTCAGCCAAAGCGTGGTACTTTCCTGCACAAATGCGCAGTATATAAAAACTATATATCACCAATGGTTTTCTCCTATTATTTCCCCCCAAGGCCGTTTAAAATTTCCTTACATCGTCTGAAATTCTCCGCAACCTTTCCTGCAGTATTTCCACTTTATATTCGTAATCTTTCGCAATTTTCTGAAGCTCCTCGATCTTCTCAGACGCTTGGCGTTCCCTGCCATGAAGCATGTCAACTTGCCGCTTGAGTTCGTCAATCGTAAGACGATGTATAGATCTGGAATACAAACATCACGGCTCCGTTGTACGAAAGATGGATACCGCTATCCACTGGATAGTGATTTTCTCATATGGATTTTCTACGCTGTCGCAGAAACTTATTTCGATTCCGTAGACGGTCGGACACCTCCGAGATGATCGAGCACCTCATTGATCTCGTTCCCAGACTGCTCTGGCTCATTTAGACGAAGTTGTACCAGTGAACTCTATAAATACTGGAACGATAACTCCAGATAAAAACCCTACGTTTGGGTGAAGCCAAGATGGCGGCAACAACTACAAATGTCGTAAACAGTCTTAGTACTATTTTCCCGAGGTATTTGATATTTTTAAAAAAGACTGTATCGTAAACTAGGTTATAAGTTCATAAACCATAAAATTACCTCTTAAATCAAGATAAACATCAAATATCCGTACATTCCCAGAAGAATGGTGTCAACCGCGCCGAGAGAAACAATAGAAAAGGACTGAACTTGATAACCTATTGATAACCAATTTGGCTTCAAAGATGGCGGCCAAGTTATCATTCCAGTCTAATTTAGAGTTCACTGATAAGTACAAATTGTTTCGACGGCTTCCAGCAAGCTCGTTGTTAGCTCAGTCGTCTTGGCGTATGATTTCTAGTAGGACAGGCGGGGGTCCAAATCCCAGCTGCAGCTCAATTATTTTTAAATACGTCAAACTTTTTTTTCTATTTCAAATTTTTACGATTTGGGTTAGGGTTAGGTTTAAGGTGGGGGCAGGGATTATTCACAATTATTTAAGATTTTAAAAAGCAAAATCTAAGTTTCATCAGATACTTAGGCTTGGAAACGAGATCAATGAGGTGCTCGACCATCTCGGGGTGTCTGACCGGTCTACGGAATCGAAATTTGCGTCGCAGAAAGGCATAAAAGCAATGAAACCGGGGACATGGAACTCGCAAGAGATAAAAAGTGACCTTAACTCGAAAATCCTGAACTTTAATATAAGTTTTACAGGTCGCTGAATATGGTTAGAAAACTTGAAAAAATCACTATCCCGTGGATAGCGCTATTAACCTTTCGTACAACCAAACCCAGGAGATTCTCCTATTAAGTTTATCAGTTCCGAACTTTACTCTTTAGATAGCACAACCTGCACATCTTATAATACAGTAGCAATTTACCGCACTGTACATGTATATACATGTAACAGATAAAGCATAAGCAGCCGAACCGTATATGATCCGTAGATCAGATATAGATCGGTCGTGAATGCTTTATCGTACTTAAAGTTTCGAACATAAAGTTTCTGGAGGAAAACGTTCGAATAAATTCATTCAAAATCTCAAAGAAATGAATGATACTTGGTTAAAAAATTAAACCTAAAATGTATTGATTAAAAAAGATAAATTTCTTTCGGGTTTTTATGGATTATTAATGAATTTCACGATGCTAGCTAGTTGAAGAAATGTAATGTAAACTTGTAGACTTCAATTTTGTACCTGTTTTGTTCTTCTTCGTCGAGTTGTGATTTCAATGAGAAGCTTTCTTCTCTTGTCATTTCCAGTTCGGCTTTCATATGGTAAGCGTCACCAAGGTCTTTCTGAGACCTCTCCAGTTCTTGCTGCAAGTTCTCTTTTTCTTGCTGCATTGACATCAACTACGCGGCAAAAAAATGTACTGTAATATAATAAACGTAATAGTAGAGTAACACCACAAACGCCTTACAGGTATATGTACCACAAAATACCTCGGTACCACAGAATACCAGTCGTATTCATTTTCAGTATAAACTGATTTGGAAGAAACGTGCAAAATACTTTATTCTCGTAAATATATATTAATTTTGGTGTTAATTGACACATAAATAAGAAAAATGAATGTTTTAATAAAAATTCTTAAAAGTAACGAGGATAAAGTTTAAATATCATTCGCTGTTTTTGATACCTCTTTTTTGCTAAATGCTCGTAAAATCAGGACGTTTGAAAATAAGTTTGCAAACCAACATAAATTATGTTCATAGACATTTGTACTAAGCGATAAAACATTCCTGCCATTCAAGAATAACAGGGAGCAATCAAATTTGCTATAAAAGAACACGATCTTTCAACATTATTCATAAGCCTGATATATAATTTGTAGTATATACCATGGGTATTATGTAGTGACTTTAGTATTAACCTTCCACTAAATTAGATAGCAATATCTATACAGTATTACCATACAGCATCAAAGACCAAATCCTGGTTCAATTTGATAAACCGTTACTTATTCATTGCCACACTGGTATTCTGTGGTACATTAGGATTTTATCCAAATAATGTCAGGCTTCAAAAATACTAGAATATGCTAAATCTAACCGCAACACCCCATAGGAAGAAAAACTACAGGGAAAACCTTTCCAAAAAACCAATAATAGTCCATAATATATTCTTGTGACATAAAATATGAATGATAGAAAATTGTGTGGTATTCTGTGGTACATACACCTGTATAGCGAATAAACAGTAGGACCACACAGCAGTGCAACATGTCCCCCTATTTTTATGCAGTTGACTGGCCAGAATAATAGCACAACAGCCAGTTAGGCGTTTCTATTGGCAAGAAAAGGCAATGGACCTTTAACCTTTTAGACGAAATTTAAAACAAAATGAAATAGGAAAAAAGTTTGGTTGTAAAATGTCGTAAACTATAGAAAATATAGCCTTGCGAAGTTGGCAAATTTTCTGTAGTTTTGTATTATCCGTAAGAAATGAATACCCAAGGGTATCAACTGGGTATTATTTTCCACCCGTAATACAAATGTAAACAAAATTTGCCAAATTCGCAAGGCTATATTTTCCATATTTTAGAACATTTCACAACCAAACTTTGCAATTTTACTAAGTTTAGGATGCTCTTTCAAGATGTGGTAATATTTTTGCCTTTTTCGAATTTTTTCAAAATTTCGTCTAAAAGGTTTTAACCTGCCTAATGAACATGCGTGACGCGACGTGCGCGGGGACACAAACTACAAAGGTTCCGACTTGAGTGGCCTTTCTGTTTAGCTCCTATCCTGTGCCATAAACATAATTTTTACCTCACTAGAGTCACTTCAGGCCTACAGTAAAATACCTTTATTTCGGCTGCTTCCGCTCTTTGTTCCGCCGTATCCCTGGCAACCATTAAGCTGACGACATCACCATCCTTCTTCTGTAAACTATCCTCAGTTAACTGACACATCTGAGATTTCTGTAAAGACATGAGGCAGCATATCCATGAGATTAGTGGCTGGAATTGTAAATTCCGCCGCATTGTATATGCTTGTAAGGGACGTTTACTGCGACTTCTAGTTTTGCTCCTACAGTAGCTGATGTGAACGAGTGGATTAACAAGGAGTCTTCTGATTACATACGATTCCTGAGCTGAACATGAAGTGTTTCACTCCCTTCACGTGAAAACAACACTTCAGCTTGATGGGGATGAGCTACTGTCGACCCTTCACAGTTCAACTTAGCACACCTTTGATTATTTATACATGCTGACCCCGTTGACTTAAGCCCGTTTTCCACTTGGCGAATTTGTTCGCGCGAACAGAAAAAAAGTAGGAACGGTTCCTACTTGTTCGCGGCGAATTTTTTCGCCAACCAATTTTAACCAATCACGTTGCCGAATTCTTGTTTTCGCTTCGCGTCGCGCGAACAAATTCGCCAAGTGGAAAACGGGCTTTTCGCTAATTTCCAAAAGGGAGTGTGCAAATAATTGATAGAAGTGATTTATGAAGCTACATTTACATCAAAATATCTAAACTTGTAAAAGACGGATCAAGAAAAAGAAACTATAAATGAGTTGGTTTTAGTCTTTTTACAGGCACATCATTTACAAGTACTATTTACAACATGAGCGGCCGTGTTGTATCAGCATATACAAACTCGAGCCGAAGGCGAGAGTTGTATATCTGATACAACACGGACGCGAATGTTGTAGATAGCTTGTGAAACTCTCCAATTTTATACATCCGTTTGCGAAGTAATTTTGAAAATACATCTTATATAAGACGAGAAAATCAAAGTTAAAAGTTATGAAAATCAACAGAATTCTGTATCAGAGTATACATACTCCTTCACGCTCATGATTTCTTTTGTGTTTTCTTTATGAATTATTAATGAGTTTCACAATATCGTTAATATTTGCTGGTTTAGAGTTTTGCTCAGTCACACAAGAAACTATTTTTCATATTACTAGTACGTGGTTTTGGTAAGAAAAGGCCGATTGATATGACCCGGAGATTTCTCACTTCAATGTGACCTATTTTATTTAATATTTTAATATTCTCCCTACCCTCTCAAATTCTCTCTCCAACTGGCTTTTGTCAGCTTCTATCGTTGCCAAGCGCTCCATGAGTGATTTAGTTTGTCCCCAGGCCTTTGCTAACTCCGCTTCTAATGTACTGTTTTTGTTTTCTAACGTCTCACGAAGACGACTCTCAAACTCCAGGGCTGTGCTCGCTTTCGCTCCAGACCTGCTGGTCACGTTAAACTCACTGCGTAAATGATTCAACTCCTGCAAAAACAAAATGTCACTTAGCTCCTGCAAGGACAAAATATCGCTCAGCTCCTGCAAGGACAAACTGTCGCTTAGCTCCTGCAAGGACAAAATGTCATTTAGCTCCTGCAAGGACAAAATGTCGGTTACCTCCAGCAAGGGTAAAATCTGAGACATAATAGTCGACAATTTCAATGCTAAACTGAATTTTAGTCCATTTCCCCGCGCGTAATACTGTATATATATAAAAAATCGGCATCTTTGCGACGCTATATTAATTTCTCACACACTTTTTAATCTTTCTCACACTTTTTAACTTTTTCCTTTCTCTTTTGTTGCCAAGATAAATAATTAGCGCAACATGCAAATTGCTTAATTGCCCCTTGCTCTCAAGCAATGAATAGAACTAGCTGTGTTAATTCTAATACTTATTGAAAATAGCTGCATGGGAAACTTCTGCCGGTGACACAGGAAATATGCCCCCCCTCCCAAAATTTCCATCCGGGCCAAATTTCCTAGGAAATATGGCCGGGGGGGTGATCAAATTTTTTTTTGGGGGGGGACAAATTTCCTGAGACACCGGCACGGGTATCGGGACGTCAGGATCCAGTATCGCGATTTCCGTACCTCTTCCCTCTGTCTCAGTAAAGAACTGAAATCTTTGCTCTCTTTCAATGCTTGTTCCAGATGGCTTGCTAACTTGTGTCTCTCAACCGCATACGTCTCTCGTTCGTGCTGCATCTCTGTTCGTAGCTGCGTGATAAGCGAGTCATACTTCGACTGAAACGGGGAGAAATCGAAGTGAATCATTGTTCTTATACGATTAACTAATCTATACACAGATTATCTAAGAAATGGACTGGAAACGCGAGGTACAGCACTAACCAGCTGATCTGACCGTGAGTAAAAAGTCTGGAACCAGCTACCAAATAGAAATCCATTTTGCTGTTGTTAATCACTTATATCTTTTGTTTTCCTTTGTGAAACTTGTTGAAACTCAGTAAAGAAAATTTTAAGTCTGCCCGAAACTTATAAACAATGTAAATTGTATTTCAGGAGAAATTTGATAATTTGGATCGAAAAATGGATTTCTATTTGACAACTAGTGCCAGTACTTTTCCGTGTTTTCAGACCAACTGGAATATTACTAACGCTGCATCCGTGATAAGGCCTGATGCGCTTTACTTTGGAAGCTTCTTCACATTTCAGTTCTGTGATGTTTGTTGTTCACGTTAGAGAACCGCAAATCATTTATGGAATGTTTGAAGGGTCAATGATACGAAAGATTACAAGTTCAAATTGAAGTAAGAAAATATAAGATGCTTTGCTATTTCTAAGGAAAAACCTCAAAGGTTTTGTTTGTACTATTCCGTTCAATGTCTCATGACTAATGTCTCCATGAACACTGTCCAATCAAACAGTCCATACGTGTGTTCATTGTCTTGATTTGGAAATGTCGCTACCTGACTTTCCAAGGCGGTGTCGTGTTGCTTCAGTAATTTCTCCGACAAAACTCTCAGTTCTTCCCGTAGAGACTCGCATTCCTGTCTCATGTTATTCAGTGAATCCACGCTCATGTCGAGCCTTTGATTGGTGTCTGTGAAGATTGAAATTTGAGCAAGGAAATATCAGGAGGATTCTTAGAATAGTAGCTGATGGAATATGATACGAAGTTCTTACCTGTGTTGCGATGTTTTTCGTAGGAGACGATGCCTTCTTGTTCGGCCAGTTTGCGTTCTGTTTGTTGAAGCTGTGGCAAAGATTTGAAATAGGTGTAAACTACAACAAGACTGCATGATATACCTACAATCTTGAATATAACATAACTCCTTGAGACTCCCCTCCTATCAATGATCATCCCAGGGCCTGTCCTCCTTTCTTAATCGCTCTGTTAATTAACCTCGCGCCCCTTAATGTCCAGCTTGTGTTACATTAATTGCCAACAGTCACTTTCTGGTTCTTTACAACATTGAGGGGAGGGAAGAAGGGGTGTTTATGGTATATCGTGTGCATGACTGTCTCTTGTGACTTTTGCCAAATCGGTCGTGTCGGTTATTTCGTGACGGTTTTAGGTTTCGGTTTTTTGTTACGAAACCGCATCAGCCTGTCTCAATGGTTTAGTACAAGCGAAGAAAGATCTCATCAAAATATTTAGAAGCTCGCAGCAACACGTGTAGAAGGCGGAGAATAAAGAGGATACCGCGATTCCGGTAAACACGTTTTTGATCGTTATTTTGTTCATGAAACATGCGTCAGTGTTTGCGTATTTACTTCTAATTACTGCATGTGTTCATTCGCAGAAAAGCATAGACTATTCCAACAAGCAGAAAGGGTATGATCAAACATGCAGATACCGGAAAAAATATCATGAACTAAATGACACTATATATATATATACTACCCGTTTAAACTACACTATTTATAGTAGCCGTACTAAACGTACCCGTTTAAACCGCAACCCGGGGGTATCTTAACCTCTCTATAATGATATGCACACGTCGAACTATTGTCTGAATTTGAAAATGGATTGTGGCTAAATACTATTAAGCGAAATCATCCAAAGTACCTTCTCATGAATCTCGGAGACTTTGCGTTCTTGCGACAAAACAATGGACTGTAATGAAGACTTTTCTTGTTCTAGTTGATCGACTCGCGATTTTTCATTGCTCAGTTCCTCTTTCTAAACGGAAAGGTTTTGAAAGAATTACATTCGGAAGACGTTGATTATTAATAATCCACGCATAATTGTTCTCAGAACATGATCCGGTAACTCCAAAAGAGAATTCAAAGTTTACAGTAATTATTATTCATCATCATTAACGTATATACTGTTATTGTTATATACTATCGTTATAATTTGAGATCACTTCAACTAGAAATTGTTATCGATGCCAGTCCTGCAAGAACAGTCCTGAGAGCTAATCTTTACACAAAATTAGCTGGAATAAAAGTATAGAAAGTTATAACACTGTAAATTATATACATGCATGGTATAGTAAGTTTAAAAATATACAGTAGATGTTTGGTATAAAAATTAAATGGCCTATTGAGTATTGAGGGTATTGATAAAAATAAACTGAAGACACTCTTACACTCTCAATATGTGACCGAGATGAGATAATCAGGAGACAATTTCTTCATGCAAAATTTTGCCAAAAGAGAGAGAGAGACATTTAGTCCATATCTTGGCAACCTACAATTCCCCGTTTTGAACAGGCACAACTCGTTGAAACAAACATCTTTTCAAAGCCTCTCGTACCCTTTTCTTTCCTTGTTCAATGCATCTGTTTAGTTCAGCAACAAGTTCGTTTCTGGTTTTCTCCAAGCTTTCCACCTGTCCACATGTCTCCTGTTCCCTAGCAACGCTCGCTGATAGCGACGCGTTCAAGTCCTGATTGAAGAAAAACAAACGAACAATGTAATAATACAATGTGTTTAAACTGTCGTTTGTACAGGACGAGAGTCTTTCTCAGGAACAATTGTCAAGGTAATAACAATGCATTTAAAGTGCCAATGAAACGAAATTTTGCCTAGCTATTTATCGATTACATTGCAAAGATCGCTTAAAATCACAGGATAACCTCTTTTATGGAATTTCCTAGACTCTTCTCCTTCTCGAGATACTCAACTTTATTGGATATGTAACTTACACAACTTATGACACCACAGTGTATAATAATTCTTTAAAAATATCAGTAATATGCAACGTGATCGATATATTCTGCCCAGAAGTGCACACACTAAGCGATTAATCGTAGATTACATACGCACAGCACAGTTTACCTGTTTCTTGTAGTCATATGCTACAAAATTAACAATCTCAAAGATCCTCATTATGCACAGTGATGTCATAAGCTGTGTAATTTACATATCAAATAAAGTCGAACATTTCGAGAAGGAAGAGAGCTAGAGAAAATGTACCAAAGAAATTACACTGTCATTTTAAGCAGTCTTTACAGTGCAATCAATAGTTGCACAAAATTTCGTTTCATAGACACTTTAATGATTTGTCCTTCTGATGCTATGTATTGTTTTTTCCTAAGCCGGATCGTCAACCGAATTTGATAGAGCCTCACATTTTCAACGTTTTATCTTCCCGAGATTACGCTGTCGAAAGATAATAGGCTGGCTGTCTAGCTGGAAACAGATGTCCTTGCCAGTTGCCAAGTCAGCCCTTTCCCGGATCATTAAAAAATCGGTATCCGTACCAAAGTGAAGCATGATAACTAACCTGCTTCAGTTCAGAAATCTGAGCACGGAGTGAAATGACCTCTTGCGTGGTAGATTCATGTTTGCCCTTGTCTTCCGTGTATTTTTCATTCAAATGTTCCGCTTCTTGTTTTATACGGTTAATAACCTGTATGCAACAACACAAACGCCATAATTTCTGAACCTCGGGGGAGTGGCATAAACGTGGGCGTCCCGGAGCTACGAGAAAAGGAGGGGGTGGGAGCAAGTGTCCCCTACTTTTACAAACCTGGCGGAATTTATATTTAATTGAATGAGCGAGTTTTGTGTGGAAAAGTATTGGCAATTGGGGGTAAATTTATGAACAGAAATGATATGGTTGGTAAATCGGAAAGTCTGCAGAGGAATCCCTCCCTCAAAACAGAATGGTCTTTATATCCCCTCGGGTATACAAAGCTATGGGGCAGTTAGATCAAGTAGAAATTGCGCAAACATGGTGATTGTACCTCATCATAATCATCCTTAGTTCTTGTTAGTTCATTGCGAAGATCGACCGCTTCCGAAGTCGTCACGGACAGTTGCTGTTTTAACTGATTTATCTAAAACATCGATAGCAAATCTTGCTAGACCAAAGATTTCGAGCGAAAAGGTTTCAGTTACAGATCGCGTCTCTTATCTACAAATGTGACGCTTGGTATTGCCAGTTGGACAATCTTGTTACAAGGTTGTTCTAAGAACTCTGATACAGGTACGTAATTTATCAAGATTGCTACAAAGACTGCAACAATATTGTTATGTGTTGACTGTATCAATTTTGTTAGAACAACTTTGTAACAACTCCGATGGTTCCATCATGATTGTCACAAGCTGTTAACAGTTCGTTCTAGATTTGTCTCGTCAACTTAGAAACGCCGACTTACCTCATTTTTCAATCCTTGCTCAGTCTGTACTAACTCTTGCTCTTTCTCGTTGATGGTTTTCTCTCGTTCAGCCAACTGAAGCGTCAGTTGATCAATGATATTTCGCTGTTCTGCAATCTTTTTATTTGCTGCTTCGAGCTCGACAGCCAGTTTATCTTTTGACGCGGTAATCTCGCGAATTTGGATTTGAAACCTGGAAAATAAGAGAGTGCATATCAAGTTAAGAATTCAAGGACAGAACAACCTGTTTGCTTGGGGCTAAATAAAACATAACTTGGGACAGAGAGCACACTTGTACCTTGACAATTGTTCCTGGGAAAGACTCTTGTCCTGTAAAACAACAGATTAAAAATGATCTATTATTACATTGAATACAGTGTACTGAGTAGTGGTCATCGAATTTGATCTGACACAAAAGTAAAGGATGTAAATGATAACCTTTTCCATGGAAAGTTGTTGTAAGTTGGAAAGATCTTGTTCAGCTTGTTGTAATCTGTTGTCAGCGTGCTTCTTCTCCGTCTCCATCTTGCCCAGCTTGATCTGGAGATTGCAAAACAATCATGATCACTAATTACGATAATTACTATCTATACAATATAATAATTTCCTAATACCACCATCACCATTCAATACCATCATCAGGCATCACTATCATCATAATCATCTACCACTATCACAACAACACCATCATTACAACAATCATTATCTACTATCACCATTATCATAGAACACCAACATCACAACCGAGGTATCATGATAATCACCATTGTCTACAACCAGCATCATTTACTACCACTATAGTCCACAATCCACTACCACCATCACTTCATCTTCACTTGCTATCCACATGTAACCATGATTATCCACAACTATAACCATCACACATAACCATCATATTATCTTACATCCACTATCACAATTTTAATACTATCATCACCACCAGGTATCATGATTATCGCAATTATAATCCACAGCCATCATCTACTACCACCATCACTTACTGTGGTAGTATCACACTATCTCCACTTGTTATCCACATAACCAATATCATCCACAACTATCACACATCACCATAATAATTTGATCCACAATTATCCTCAAGACAACCATATTCATCATTATCACCAAAAACCCACCTGTAATTCCATGCACTGCTGTTTACTTGCATCCAACTCCTTTTTCAAATCTTTCAAAATGGCTTCATCTTTGATCCTTGAAATGCGGATTGAGTCCTTTTCGGATTTTAAGTCCTTTTCTAGCTCATCAACCTTAGAAACAAAGAAGCAATTATTACAAGGTTTCTAACTAGCATGTAAAACATCAATTCTATTTACTTACAGTGTTTTGCAATTCGGTTTTCTGTTTTTCCACTTCTCGTTGTTTGTTTTGAACCTGGTTCATTTCCTCCATAACTTTTGTCAATCTTTTGTTTAATTCTGGGTTTTTCCCATTTTCTTGGTTATCTAATGCTACAGGCAAAAGTAATATGGACAAAAACTCTTCAGTTCAAAGGTTACACTGTACAGTAAGTGATCACTGATGTTTAATTGATTCAGTTATTTACAGACAATACTGATAAACCAGGCTGGCTCTGCATGTGTTGAACTTTAGGGACTTGGGTGTAAACTGCATTTACTGTTAGTCAATAATTTTCATAAAATGGTTCATCTGTATACTATGATATCTTAAAAATACTATAATTTTCAAATGCAACGTACCATTTTGTTTTTTGATCAGCTCTGTCATATCTTTATTATGTGCTCGTTGCTCATCTTCCATCTTGTGTTTCAAATTTAGAACTTCCATTTGCAAGTCTTTGCATTTCTTTTCACTTGTGTTCAATTTCTTTTGTATTTCTTGTTTCTCCACTTTAATTCCATTCACTTCTTCTTCATGCATCCTCCGTTCTTCCTGTTTCACAACTCTCATGTTTTCTTGCATTCGTTTTATCTCGTTTTCCATCTCATCCCTTTCCTCTTCAAGAAGCTGGACTCTCTGTGACTCTGAGGAGACCCCTGGTATAAAATTACAGCGAGCCATGTAAAATTTTCTCATGACTGATCAATGGTCAGTGGAATTTCCTTTTCTTATTAGCTTCCATAGTAATACTCCAAGGTAAAAATATGTAAAATATTGTATTGTGGAAATATTTGTGTACATAAAATATATATTGAACATGTTAAGCACCCCAAAGATTGAATATCTATTTTATTCATGAGTATGATAATTGACATAGCATGCAAAAATGTAAACAGTTTTTTATACAAGGGCAATAATCCATTCATGAGGGGGACAGACTTTGACATAAGAGGGGTTGGGGTGTGCTTCCCAAATTTTCATGTTTAAATGCACTTAACTATAAATTCCTATGTCAGATTAATCATATTGTTAATGCCATAATATCATTTAATGTAGAGATTAGAGATACTGAAAAAATATCGTGTCAGTGTTTTCAAAATAAGCTGTCATCAGTCATAGCGACTTCTACTTTCCAACATCTACTTTTTTGTACACTTAAAAATGAATATGTATTTAAAGCCATTTTCTACTTGGCAAATTTTTTCGCGCGACGTGAAGCGAAAACAAGAATTCAGCAACGTGATTGGTTAACATTGGTTGGTGAAAAAACTTGCCGCGAACAAGTAGGAACCGTTCCTACTTTTTTGCCTGTTCACGCGAACAAATTCGCCAAGTGGAAAACGGGCTTAAGATAGTCTCAACGCCTACTTTTGGGGACATGCCCCATTTTTTTTGTATATCCAAATTTTGACATATGTGGCTCAAAACAAATCAAATTGTAAATGATATATACCTGAAGCACGCCTTACCTGTAGTCTTCAAGTTTCCATTCTCCAACTCCAAATGTCGAACTCTGTCCTGTGCTTGATTATGTTCCTTGGCCAAGTTCCCCAAGCAATCCTTCATATCAAGCTTATTCCTAACACTTTCTATTTTAAAACCAGAATTCTTTAAAAGTGAACCAATTTCAGCCAAACTCAACATTTGTTCATCCTGGTCTTGTTTCATGTCCTCCAAGTCTGACTTCAGTTTTTCATTTTCTACTTCCAGTTCTAATGTAAGAGCCTCCCTTTCATTTGACAGTTGTCTAATATGGTCGACATAAGTCTCAACCTCTGCCATTTCTTGTGCATGTTGTTTACGTAGCTCCTCAACGCTTTCCAACGACGATGCCAAGCTTGTTTCTGAGCGTAACAACTGTCGCCAAAGGTACCTAAGCTTGTGTTCCACCGTGATGTCTGTCTTAAAGCCATCCTTCCTAAGACGTTTATCAATCTCATACAGCTCATCAGCATCCTAGAGTATAGAAAGGATAGATAAATAAATAATACATGGAGTGCAACTTTGTATTTCCCAGTTATTAAACCTGGGTTGTGCTGTGCCTGCCAATTTGTCCCCACATAAGATGCATCAGTCATCATGAAGATCAAAAGAATACAAAGTCAGGCTACAAAATGGATCTTGGGTTATCAAAACAAAAAAATGCCATACTATCAAAGATCACATGTTCTCCAGCTGTTACCTAAGCCTTTGTGTTATAACCAGGAAATAAAGGACTTGACGTTCCTCTACAAGGCCCGGTAGCATTCTATCCTCTCATCTCATTTATAGATCACAATTGCACCAGACACAGCCACAAGCCTCTGCTCATGAAAATTTTAAGCTGCAAAAGCAACTCCGGCCAAGCTACTTTTTACAACAAAATTGTGAAACTCTTAAACATCATTTGCTGAACAGCACCTTTTGAAGATTTTTTCAATTACTTCAAATTTCAAACAATACTTTGAGGAAAGATATACAGTATAATCCTTTTGAAATATCTGTTGACATCAAATTACCTAGTAGGTTAGTCTTCTTGTTTTCTTTGTTGAACATGTATTTATCTATATGTCTAATTCTAATGTATTTATTCATATGTCTAACTCTAACCAATAAAGTTTTTTAAAAATATGAAAATTGATTCAGCCATTGTACAGGATAGATCATATCCTACAGTACATAGCTAAAAATGCAGAGATTGCAGCAAGTCTGCTGTGGGCTTGTTACCAGCACAGAATAGAAATAAACAGAAGGGCCACTCGAGTTGGAACCTTTGAAGTTTGTGTCTCCACGCATGTCGCATTACGCATGTTCATTATGCAGGTTCTGGCCAGTCAATTGCCTTTTCTGGCCAATAGGAACGCTGAACAGGCCGTTCCGCCATTATTCTGGCCAGTCAATTGCATAAAAATAGGGAGACATGTTGCACTGCTGAGTGGCCCTTCTGTTTATGTCTATTCTGTGTTACCAGGATGTGTTTGCAAGGCTTTCTCCAGGTTGATGACAACAAGTCTGTTGCAAGTTGTAACCAGGTTGATATAGTTGTTTCAACAACTTGCATATATCAAATCACATCAAGTCTGCATGATTTTCATTGGCTTGATGTAACTTGATAAAGCCAACAGGCTTGAAGCAATATCACAAACTTGCATCAAGCCGTTTAAGGTTGTGACGTTTATGTCCCTATATTCAACACAAGAAATTGTGAATCTCCAGCCACCATGCATTTTTTTTAAATTTAACTTTGATCTATTACATGAAATTTTAACTGCACTACTAAGCTAGATCCAACTAAACTAATAAGGAAATAAAATCTTACGAAGTTATACCAGTCTGTATGGTGTTAATCTACGGTTTATAATCCACTTGAAATGTCTGAGAGTTTTGGTTTAGACACAAACGACCGCAGCTGCTAATATTGTAAACTACACAAACATTGGACTAAAAACGCTATAAAAATGCTGCCTTACGAAGTTAAAATTTAGCGGTTTAATTGGACGCTAACGAGTGTTATGCGCATAGGAAAAGTGCAACGATAAGACAAGGCATCTAAAATATCTATTATACCACAACAGCAGGGTTTCGCCTCCCATAGTAACGCACAACTTAACGTCCAAACGCACATGCAAAAAATAACACCCTTAAAACGATTATATTTCCCGTATTCCCACTTAAAATCCAATGCAATGGCGCGTGCTAGATAATCCCGAGAGATGTTTACAAATAGTAATTGATATAATTTGTGGTTTTGTCACATAAATATAAACAGGCTAATATCAAAGATTAGATCGAGGATGTCTGAATAAATTACCCGCGACATTGCTGTCAATGTTGATACTTACCGATTCGAGGATAACTAACGAAGACATTTCTTCCTTTTTAGGGTTCCATCTCAACGAAATACGAAAGAAACAACGCACAAACGAACACGACCTTTTGGCCTTCGGACAACATAATTCTATCTTCGTTCTTCAAATTTTTACTTAGCGCGTCCTCGACCGGGCCAAATGAAAACACGACAGGGAAACTGGGCCGGGCTAGGAACAGTATATAAAACGAAGGCGATAGCCAAGTGTTTCAAATCACAATACATTATATTTGACCATCTTTCACTATTAGAAAACATCAACAAGATACCATCTAAAAGAAATATCATTAACTGCATGCAGTAATGCCTAACCTAAATTTTGATACATACCTTGAAACCTTTCCACTCCTATTTTCCTACTTTTTAAACAATTGAAGAGATTTCATAATACGGAAAACAACTTTATTTTTCGGCAACGTTTTGCCAACGCCTCTCGTGCAATCTGCATTATACAACTTCGTCGAATCGCCATTTCCTGCCATTTTTCGCTTCTTCCAGAAATTCTACCTCAAGTTTAAAACGTCAAGATCTCGGCTGAGTTTTATAGAATTTTTTAAAGCATACATCAAAATTCAAGTTAAAGTCATTAATGCGTTAAATATACTTCATCTGGACAAGATAGCTGTTTTAGTTTTTTAATGAAAGCACGTCAAACAAAGGGAAGATTTTTTGCGACATCCGGTATAAACAGTATGCTACCTACCCTAAACCCCCTTCAAATATAGTAACTAGTATGCCACCCGTTGCAAACCCTTGTCGATTATATTGACATGACTTGACATTACCTCCAAAGATGGTGCACAGTCCATTCTGCGTGTCTGTTCTTCTTACAACAAAGGCAAATACGAAGACAGTGTTAGCTATTTAGTTACTGTAGCATATTTTAGAAATCTTGAAGTCGAAATTGAGAACAAAACGTTTGTTTGCATAACGGACTGCACAACATCTTTTAAGTCAAATTGCAGGAGCTTTTGCCTAACGCTAACTTGCGAACGGACATGCTCTAGAAACGAGATAGCACTCGCTCAAAATACTCAAAGAAAAAGTATACCTAAAGTCACAACAAAAACAATGAGGAACCATTCTCATTACATAATAATAATAATCGTTTTTCATTGTTTCATCTCTGGTATCTGGCAGGAAATCATAGCAAATCCTAATGCCATTTGCTGGACATCATCCTCCGTTAAAAAACTGCCTTGGGGCACTAAGTGATGTTCAATTTCCACACCCCGCCCGCCATGCACCACAGCACCCTTACTAATAACAACAATTCTACAATCCGCCTCCTGAACGTTAATTTACGCCATATATTTTTTTGGCCACGATTTGAAGTTGTTCCAGGAAGATAAATGTCAACACCGTGTGAGGTCCGATTCGCATGTAGCATGGAGTAAAACCTTTCCACAACGACAGAAATCCTTCGTTGCGCACAACACGACTTATCACATCCTGAAAAGACATTCAAGGGTACAGATCATATTCATAATGGTTCCATCGCTGAAACAGCGAAACAACATCATCCTCATTCCCAGGGCTGCTGTGCTGGAACGTGAGGTAGAAGACCCTGGCAAAGGCTGGTTGTTACATGACAAAATTTTCCAATATGGTTGGAAAACTTTCCTTGCAACTTCTCGGGTACTTAATTTCTGTAAACAATTTTCCAAATATATTGGAAAATTTCGTCATGTGACAAGCAGCCTTTGCCAGGGCCACTGTCCACCACATGCTTCCCCACAAAGAGGCCCTGGGAACGAGGTTGGAATAACATAAATTGATTGTGTATCAAATGGACTGGGCAGTATGGTAAATACTTACGAATCCACTTTTATACTCAGGAACGCCGTCAATTATTTTCATGTTTTGAATTCTAGAATATACGAAGAAAACAAAATAACAACACTCTTAAGATGCAGTTGGTAAAAAAATTGAAACTTTAGAACTGGGCAGAAATTTACTGGTCCTAATATCAGTCTATGATACCTTACTAACTAAAGATATTACTGCATGAAACGATACAAGTTCGATGCTTCGAGCGAGGGTCTTTCGTCGTGCAGTTAGTAGGGAGACGATTGGCCTTAGCCTGGCCTTTTATCATTTCAGGTAGTGAAAGATCCCATGTTTCTCTGAGAGGTTTTTATTGCACTACCGACACTAGCAACGTTAGTTCGAGATATTACTCCCGTAAATACCATTAACTGCGCTTGGTCTTGTCAACTACCCCTCCCCCCCCCCCCCGGTAGTTTAGTGGTCAGAGCATTGCATCGGCATCGCAAAGGACTGGGTTCAATCCCTGTCGGAGGGCCTATAGTTGATGATGAACTTTTCGCAACTGTTCCCGACTTGAATTTCGACATGTGTGCAAAGTATGTACTGTACCGTGTCTTAGCAATATCCACTGGCATTGAAGCGTAAGTTGTCGCTAGACCGCTGATCATACTGGCCGTAAAGTGACACGTAATGTTATCCTCAAAATACCCTGAAAAATAAGAGTAACAGTTGGACAAAAAATCAGGGGTCTGCCATGCGAAAGGCGCTATATAACGCTATCCACAGGAGAGTGATTTCTTTCAAATTTTTTGAACACGTTCAGTAACTTGTAAAACCCATAACTTTTAATCTCTTGCGAGTTCAGTATCTCTGGTGTCATTGCCTTTTATGCCTTTTTGCGGCAGTTGAGAAAGACACTATTCAGTGGATAGCGCTTATATGCATCTAGCGTGCTGCGTACAATCGGCCTCTAGCTATCAAAGAAATCTGTGCGAAATACACTTTATTTTAACTTGCAAGATCTTCGTCACCAGTGGCGAAGCCAGCCCGACATTTGGTCGTGCAAATGCAAATTTTTCTGCGTCTAAAGACTGTATAAGGAATGCATTTCTAAACAAATGAATAATGATAATGTTTTAAATTTGCATTTGCATGACCAAATGTCGGGCTGGCGTCGCCACTGTTCGTCACCTGTTCCTAGAATGAATTGTTTCGATTGGGAGTATGTTGCCAGTTGTGCTGCATTCACGACCATCGCTCGAGTCATTGTTGGGATGCAACCCTGCAAAACAACTTATAAAAATTAGACTGCTTACTAAATGTTCCCGTGATAACGGAATGGGTCGATTAAGTGGAAAAATAGGAACTTAAATAAGGGATAGATAAGTAAGGATCCTGTTACACCATGCAGCTTGTCTAGCAATCTCGGTAGAGGCTGGAATTAATTTGTAAACAGCGAGTTTCTGGTGGCTGCTCAAATAAAATACTGCCAGGCATGTTGCAAGAGGGATGCTACACAATGCAATAGCTAGACAATGCATTGCAATGCTTTTTGCAACAAAAATGTTGCCTGACTTTTTGATTGCAAGACATTTTTCACCTTGCAATTTCGCTTGCAACTTGTGTCGCAACACAATTGCGAGACAAGCCACGACACAAGTTTCATGAAGTAACAGCACCGCCTTAAGGTTGGTACTGAAAACATCAAATACACAGTCACAAGCAAAAATCGAACATCCGTCTACAAAATGTGTCCGCACTGTTCGTCTCAAGTTGTCAAGCCTGTCTCAACAAGGTTGATGCAATTCTATAACAATATTGCTATTTTTCTTGCGACTTGCAAAGCAATTCTACTCTTAATAGATGTAAATATGTAAGAAATGTTTGGTATGTTAAAAATATATTGGCAAACTGTGATGGAAATATGTATTTGCCAATTTTACATCTCTCAAGAGTAAAATTGCATTGCAAGTTGCAAGAAAAATTGCACCATGTGACAGGGCCTTTAGTAACATTCTTCACAACCTTGTAACAAGTCTGATTAATAATGTGAGTACTTAAGTACATAGGGTAAGGCTGCCTCGTTCTAATGCCGCCTATCTAATACGTTCAATGATGTCGTAAGAAAAAAAAACAGTGAGTATATTAGACAGGCGCTATTTGAGCGGTGTAGCCTCACTCTATGTTATTAAGTGCTCGCCGTCTGACAATGCCATTGTTATCAGCTTGTTCTAAACTTGTTTACAGCTTGTTCTAAACTTGTTTTAACAAAGTAAGAACAATCATTGCAAGCAAAACCTATCATCAGCTTGCGAACAGATTGGTACACAACTTGTTTGCCGTCCTGTAACAACATGCATTTTGGGCGTGTCCAACTGTCCCAATTGCTCTATCAAATAGCAAAATTAATCTGGGTTGTATGAAACACTGAACAAGGAAGTATTACTTCCATCAATACACGCATGCACAGAACAAAACTGCAATAACTACATTAGCAAAGTTCAGATTTGACTTCAGCTGCAACTACCGCAACTTTTTCGTGGCTTACAAGGAACCTGATTGGTTAATCGGAAGAATGCGACACGTCTGATTGGCTGAAAGATAGATGAGGTAACAGCAGTGGAAGTCGCATCTGAAGCTCGCTAATATTCTTAATTACCGTCCACAAGGCTGTGAATCCTTCTTCGACCGCAATTCTTTTCAGAGCATTAAAAACACTGGTATAGTTTCGTCTTTCCGCAGGTGGTAACCTATTAACAGAAATAACACAAGAATAGTCACTTTCAACTGGCTTTAAAACAATTCCATACAGCTCATATTGAAATTTGTGTTGTACTTCTGCATGTACTTCTGGATGGATGTGTTGTATTGTAGGGGGGGGGGGGTATACTATTGGAGTGCTACTGTAAGCTTAGTGGTATGCTACTGTGATGCTACAGTAGACTACCCCATTAACATAATCATTATTATGGTCATAAAGATGGTTACTGTGACGTTTCAAGTACAGAAGTTTACCTTTTTGCATTAGTGCTGTTTGTCATGATGTCACAGATTAAATATTCTACTGTGATAATGTGCTCTACACAGAAGCAGTCACCCCCCCCCCTCATAGAAATATACCATTTTTAAATGCTTCCAGGGGGTGGCTGCTTGCTGCTTCTATTTTGGGCACTTGCAGAGATACAAATCATGACATGCAATTATGCAAAAACACTGAAGATGACCCTCTGTATTCACTTTTCTTTGATAATACCGGTACTACACATAGCATCATAACATTAACAGACCGTCATGGGCACAGTAATTGATATTTGACTGTACCGTCCGTCCGCAGTCATTCTGATCAAAGAAAGATCAGCAGGCGTGCCAACAAATGCACCGACAGCTCCTGCTGTAACACCTTAAAAAATGGGGAAAGTTTATGGGAATCATTTTATTTGATAGAACAGAGTCACTTTAACAAGTAAAGTTGTGTCGAAACTTACCAAGTGCACATTTTATAAGAAAGTGTGGCTGTTGACCATCAGACCTGTTAAGGAGGAAAACAAAAGGTTAAGGAGGAAAACAAAAGGTTAAGGATTGTTCATAAAACTTCTACGAGCAATAGTTAGGTGTGGAAAAAATGTATGTCCATTAGTTTCTCCACCCCATTGTTTTTAAAAGTTACAATATATCATTATGACACATTTATAGGCCTTTAGAAAAGTGGCTGGCTTATGTGCATGAGAGACTATATCCACTGACTTTATCGAAGCATTAATACGCATTTAATTACAAAAATTTTATGTGTTCTCTTGGAAAACCTGACAGATTAAATTCTCTCAAAATGAAGTCCTGCATCGCAAGACTGACCCTTTAAATCTCTCATAAAGACTTGTATAAACTCCCAGTCTGGTTGTCGTGTAGGTTGCTTGTCGCATTAGGGCCGCAGATAATCTGTAAAAGATAAGAAAATTAACATAATTTACCATCAATCCTTTCTGTAACAACCCAATTGTTAATGATTCAAGAAGACAATTGTCACCTACCCATTATACACTCCAAAGAATCCTTCTTTTCTGATGATGTTGACTACCGCATGGAAACTTGTTTTATGTTCACGAACAGCACCCTCAGCACCTAAATATTCAGTACTAAAAGTAACCCCCTAAACTCATCCATTCTTACAGCCAATTTCAGCTACTAGCTTTTTGCTGTAATATCCTGAACTTTGTTGCAAACTTCAAAACTTCATTTCAGAATTCTCAAGCCAGCTTGTAAACAAAGTCTGTAATTGGCCCTTGAACTCAAAGAAGCCAATTAAATGCTTAGTTTTGCAAACTAGCTTGCAAATTCTGAAATGAACTTTTGAACTTCACATGTCAATAAACTTCCCAATTTCGTTGTTATTCATTTCGTGGTCCCAACACTTGTCTAGCAAACTATTATTTTACAAGCTTCAAAACCAGGGAACATTGACTAAACCTTTAACTCAAGATTGAAATTATAACTGCTTGTAATGTAATAAATGCACAAAAAGGGTTACATTACAAGGATATTAGGTAAACCACCAATGGGTCTTGAAGATACCCAGTTCAAGAAACCTGTCTGTTCTTACCACTCATTTGCATTCTTGTTTTGACCAAGTCCAATGGTTGAACAAAACATGTGGCTGCCATACTAGAAATATTGTAAAACTGAATTATGAAAATTTTATTTAGAATGGAGCTACAGTAATACATGATGAATTCACAATTCCAAAAAAATACAGCCAAGTGCTGACAGTTCCCATTAAGAGGGGAAACATCACAGAATACCACATCAGTATTGGCATAGATGCTGCATTCACTAATAGAAAAGGCAAATATACCCATTTATATCACATAGCAAATAGACAGTAGAACCTTGCAACAGTGCAAGCCCAATTTCTATGCAATTTACGGCAGCCAATCTAAACATTGCAACCCAATAAGATTATTGGCAATAATATTTAGCAGCAATGCTTATCCACTTTGTTTTACTCATGGTGTCTGTAATTTACCAACTTGCCAACTTTGTTTTTTGTCTAATTGTGTTTTTTATCCTATATCTTCGCAACCTAAACTGTAATTTGAAAAACAAAAGAAGTTGGTAAATCACAGACACTGGTTTACTTCCTCAGTGAAAAGTAGGCCACTTTGGTGGAAGATCGTCCGCGATCTTCTTTGTAAATATGGCAGGATAATGTGGTAGACTTTTTTTAGAAACTATCAATGCAATAGGCCATTGCACATGCATGTTCCAATGTGGAGTTTCCATTTTTAGCAGGCACCCCCTGGCACCTGGTAGTAACAATGAAAATGATGTAAAATGCTGTAATGATGTAAAAATGAATGAAATTGATTGAATTGAACAGGAGATCCCCTGCAGCAGAAAAAAAAAACAACTTTCAACAATGGGTTTAAATACTTGCCTAAATCACACTCAATTATTTAACATTACACCTTTAGCAACCTGACTTATTGTCTCACAGCACCAATTTTATAATTTGCAGGTATTGTCCTAATGTCAATTGGTAATTACATCACAGCTAACACAGTCTTCAACTTAGGACCGCCTTAAATGTAGTGGATTTTAAGTTTATTTCTCACAGGCTATGTCATAGGCCAGAACATCCTTCGTCAACACATGCATAAAAAACAATTTGGGATTTTGACTATTAAACATCGAAATAAGCTTAAACACGAAAACGAGGCTGAGGGTCATGGCCCCTCAGCCTCAGTTTCATGTTTAAGCTAATTTTAACATTTATTGGTCAAAATCCAATTCTTTTTTATGCATGTGTTGATGAAGGACGTCCTGCGCCTCTGACCATAGCCTGTGAGAAATAAACTTTAAATCCACTCTCTTTAAGGTGCTCCTACGTTGAAAACAGTGTTAGCTGTGACGTAATTACCGGAAAGGTCTATTAAGCTCCGATATGCCATATTATATATTTATCACAATATAATTGGCCCCCATTTTTCTATTTACACTATTACCTATTGTGGATCACGGTTGCTGACCAACAAAGTATGTAACTATTCGTGCAGATTCATTAACAAATATGAAATACGACCACAAAATTAACACAGAACGTTCCTACATTGAAAGCACTTACCCTGATAAACCTCCCATAAGAAAACGAGAATAATTTGGGATAGCTTTCTTCGGTCCTTGATCATTCTGCACTGCTTGAACGTCTACTTTTTTGTTCGCCATTTCTATAGCTTGTGCAATGCACACTACAAAGTCTTTCCTACCGTTGGACTTTACACTTGCCACAAATACATGTAAGAACAGCTTTGTCCTTGGTTAACCTTTCCATGACAAATACTACAGGAATGACGTGGATATTACATTAAGTAAAGCATATAGAGATCAGTGCGAAGTAGACCATTTCGTGATTTCGACAATTACGACGACATTCGAAAAAATTTTTAGACCAAATTTTTAAGATGAATTCCTCGAAATAAAACCACCACTGTGAATACAATGTAAATTGCATTTATGTACTATCGATTCTTAAAATTCACTTCGCCACTACGCAGGTTTTTGCCGAGGTTGTTATAGCTGTGTATTTAGGGACTATAATAAACAAAAAAGAAACTTCTTGACCCCTCTTATTTAAAAAACAAAAAATCCATGACCCCCCCTTGATGAAAATACAAATATATGTAAACTAGCCCGCCATTTCGTATTTACATTTATAATAAATATTAGCTTTGATGAACATATCACTGAACAAATTATTCAATAGCAGGTGACACCCCCCTACCTACTGGCATATTTTTTATGCCCCCCCCTCAAATTGCCTAAAATTTTGGATGCCCCCCCCCCTACAATCTTACTAGCCCACCCCCGACCATAAATAATGAATGGTCCCTCACTAAGTTACAAGTTCTGTACATGGCCTGGGGGTTCTAGATTTTGCTAGCAAATGAGGAAAATCCTTTTGGCACCTAATTTGATTCATTTAAAAGAACCTAGCCAGCCAGACAGTGTGGACACATGCTGCGCATGCACACGATCAATTACTAAAGTCTAGCGAAGAAATGAATGAATATTATTGAAATTAGCCTAGCGTGACGAAATTGTCCGGCTGGCTTAACAATGAAGCATTTTACAGATTCTTGATATCTTACTTTATTATCGAGATACTAGTATGAAATAAACAAGTGAATCTCTCGGCCTCTCCAAGATCAGTCTGCTGCCCATAACTGAGTCACATTTTAGCGAGCTTTTGATTGTTACTTACTTTATGACGAGTAATTTTTAATGCTTACCCCACTTGTGACGTCCTCATCAGACCGAGCTAATTAACGAGTTTAACAGTTTAATCATCCAAGATGGCGGACAGCTAAGCGTTTCATTCAAAATATCTCGAGAATAAAGTAAGATATGAAATGATGTGTATCGTTGCTTTTAAATAGCTTACAGTCCCTTTTGCGCATCGGTTCTGCTCATAACAAAAGGGACCCACAGATGTAAACATTTCGCATCTTGCAAAGCCTTTTTGATACTGGTTTACATTTCTTCACGTGCAAAGCAAACCAGAAGAGTGCATCATATTTTATAAGTGAATCGTATATTACAAATATAGCAGTTCAAAGTAAACAAAGGACTGTAAGCCCTCATTTTTGCAAATGAACCGAACTAAAATCTAGTTCCAATGCCCTTTCACTTTGATCATGGGTCTATATATCGGCAAACCAGTTACCAGCTGGGCACAAGTGACATGGCGATCCTTGTGAAGGTAGCTTTTATATCAGTGGCAATCACTTTCATATTCCAGGGGACATTGATTCCGCTTCTATTAATTCACCATCTTCGGGTAATTTACTTTTTTGACTTTCTAATAAGTTCAAAACTTTACTCCCAATATCTTCATCCTGAACAATAAAAAAGCGAAAATTCAGACTTGTGAAATATTAAAACTAGAATGGCCCCCTCTTACCTGGGTCATACCCTTGGCGAAGGAATTGCCCAGAGCTCAAAACGTAACAGCCAAGCAGCGGTCAAATCTATTTATTTAACTGGTCAAGGTAACTGGATACATTTTGTGGTTTATTTTCTTGGTCTTAAACCTTTCACTCGAATTAATGTTGTCAATTGCTTTTGCCGACTGCTGCTAGTTACACAACTTCATGTGAAACATCGTCTATTGTGCAACTGCACGCTGCTTTATTTGCATTGTATAATCATGGAAAACCGAAGAGAAGAGTTCTGGTGGATAAACCAGACAAGTGAAAAGCTAATCACAGCACACGTTTATACATGAACAAAATCGAATTATTTGCTATCCAAGTGAAGTATATTGCATGAACCAATAACTGAGTTAACGGCATCAAACGTGACAGAAGCGCTTTCTTTACAGTTGTGTTCTGCAGTGTGGTAGAATTTGACAAGTCAAGAATTCGAAATGCGTTTGCGACTGCATCGTCATGAGCGTCCTAACCTTGAACGTTATTTTGCGCTTTGGTGTAAATTTCTTCAGACGAATCTCACAGAGGTCGTCCAATTAGGACCACAGAGTAGATGACAGTTGAATCTCAAAAACGCACCTGATAAATCCACGAAACAAGAACATCACAATTCTCGTCTTTTTCAGTCACAGGCCCTGAAAGCTACGAACAAACTTCACTAAGTTGCTAATCTATTCAAAGGTTAAATTTCACAAGCTTAGTCCGCACTCAATTGTACCTTAACTATAACCGAGTCAACAGCTAGCGCTCCTTCGCCAATTCTTTGCACATTTGTATCTGGTAAAGACCTAAAAAATAAAATGACACATATCTGTTAATAACAATATAGACGAGTTTACTGGCGAAATGCTAGAGATAACAGAAAATATAAGCACGGTAGAGCCTATCATATTCGTGCGCATGCTCAAAACAAATATAGCTATACAAAATTCACAAACTTCGCAGGGCTATATTTTTCGTATTCTCAACAATTCGCCACCAAACTATGCAAAGTTTAATAATATCAAAGAGCATTGACAACAAAATATCCCTTGCTCATTTGAAAGAGCTTTTGAAATAACCAACAACGCTTGTTACAGTTTTTTTTATATCTTGCTTGATTCTTGAGATATTTGGACTCAAACATGTCAACAGACCGCCATCTTGGATAAAGTTTTGAGCTCATTTTTTTAATGCCAGTGCCCTTTAAGATGCTCCTTTTAGCTGCATGAAAGATTTGGTTTATATTGTCTAAATCAAAAACTTAGTCTATTCTGGGAATTGTCTATTGTCCATGCACTTGCCATAAAACCAAAATTTGCCATACAATAAAGGACGAACTAACGTACCCTTGTAGCAGTGTTTGCAGCTGTTCCATGACGTCATTTTGAGATTGTCTTGTGTCTAAATTTACGGATGATGTAAACCTCAACTGATGTTCAACCAAGCCAAGCTCTTTAAAAGCCTCATTTTGCTCCAGTAGCCTCAGCGACTAAGAAATGGAAGAAGACGGTTTGGAATATAGTCTTGGTCTCTCCTTAGTCTAGGTGTGTCCTCCTGCAATAACGCTGGATCAATAAGAAATGATCCTTATTGGACCTTTAAGAAAAACAACTTAGAACTGACAAAGCTATCTGAGCATAAATAAAATTGGCTTAGTTTAGGTTCCTCCTGTAGTAACACTGGATCAATTGGAGACCATCCTTACTCCACCACTAGAAAGAACAGTTTAGAACTGATAGAGCTATTCAGTATAAATAAAGTCAGTTTAGTTTAGGTTTCCTCCTGTAGTAACACTGGATCAATAAGAGATGATCTTCACTGGATCTCCAGGAAAAACAGTTTCGAACTGGCAGAACTATCCATTATAAATAAAGTTAGTTTAGTTTTGGTTTCAGGTCTGCATTAACACTGAATCAGTAAGATATGATTTTACTGGACCTCTGGGAAGAACAGTTTAATTAGAACTGATAGTAAGAGCTGGTGTATCACGTATAAATAAAGTTAGTTTAGTTCAGGTTTTCTTCTGTTGTAACGCTTGATCAATAAGAGATGATGCGATTAATGAAGCTCCAGGAAGAACAGTTTGAAGTTGATACAGCTATTCAGCATAAATATTTTTATGGACTATAGAAAGAACATAACTAGCTTAAAACTACTAAAACAAAGTTAGTTTAATTAGTTTACCGTGTCTTTCATGACTAGAACGCCTTTTACAGGGAGTTTATCAATAACTTTGGCTCGTTTAGAATCTAACAAAAAAGAAATTGACAGAGTGTCGTGTGTCTCTCAAAGCAAAAGTGAAATACATCTATTTAAACATGCATAGAACCAACCTTGCGATGCTTCTTTCATCATACTTCTCTTCAACAAACTAAGAGACATGTCGACGCTAACTTGTGGTGTTGTTTTTATGGTAATAGTTTCGCCGTTAGCTGGCTTCGAGCACCCAATTTCTATACGAGAACGCAATAAAAACATGGAGTTTCTAGTAAATATAATTGGTTACTTAAAATGTACACAATTAACTACACATGTGAACGTACTGAACTCTTCTTTAATTTTATCCCTCAAGAAGTCCATCTTTTGTGATTCTCCGTGAACTAGAACGACGTGGCGTGGTTCGGCCTGTCGTATAAGCTGCATAATGCCCTTCGCATCCGCGTGAGCGCTGAAACAAAACAATCAGTGAAGATACAACAAAACGACGCACCGAGGGTACTTGCTCAAAAGCCGGTGAGCTTAACCTTTTTAGACTATTATTCACCGTAGCAAAAAAGATGGCGACATGTCGATTTTACCTGACTGCATTGCTGGTATCAAGTACGAATACCTGGGAAAAGATGACAAGAAGAAAAGCTAATGGATTAAAATTTTAACACAAGTGTGAAAATAAGCGATAGTCTTCTGTCTGTTCTTCAAAAGACGTTAATTTGGCTTTTTAAACGATTTCAGAATGCAATGCATTCTGGTAAAATCGACATCCGCTATCTTTTTTGCTACGGTGAATTGAGTAGTTTTGGTTCCTGATGTTTTGAAATAAGCAGATGTGTAGAAATACACAAGTGGGTTAAACGTCTACTCAGGGTTAGGGTTAACTTAGGTTTGAACAAATGGCCTCTTTAGAGTAGAAAGTAAATTTACTCTTTTCTTCTACCTGAATGACATCTGTTGAACAGAGAGTTTGACATCAATCTATGAAAATTATCAAACATGAAAAAAACATCATTGGATCAACAACAATCGCCAGGCATTGCAAAATGAGCACTGTCTTTAAACTGGGGATAATTGTTTGGCTAATCGCTATCTATATCGAGGAATAGACATATAAGATACCTCGAATGACAGCATCTGCAATAGTATACTAATATTACGCTTCTACTAAGCATTGTTAGTAAAGACTCACAGTTGTTTTTTTATCCAGCTCTATCTTCTTTTGTCCCGCAAGTACCTTGTGACCGACCGTTCCCACCACACAGTAACCAGGTATGACAATCTGCAAAGCGGTATATATGTTTAATATAACACACTTGAATTTGGAGGGGAGATGTGGGGAGGTGTATACCACAGAGTTTCCATAAAGTATTTACATAACGAATTTAAAGCCTGTACAACATATTTGCAAGTATAATGAGGCTACCAAAATAATGCACTCCAGTTTTATCGTACCATGTTCTTCTCGTCCGGGGCCCATTTCTTAAACAACTGCAAGGATAAGCCAGAATGCAACATTCCAGGTGTGGCAAATACGACCTACATTACGAAGATTGAGCAATTTAGTCGATTGGTCACTATTCGTCAACTGATAGAAAAAACGACTGCCTGACAGATGAAATTAAAAAGAATCGGAAATATTACCATTGGCCCAGGATTGTCTGCAAATGATCTTTCAAATGGCTAAAACACGACTTATAAAATTTAGCTTTACACACGTAATAATCTTATAAATGTATTATAAGACGACTGTACTATGTACCAGCATGCACGGTCATACACGTGGAAGTAAAGTACGAACAAGATAGCCCCAGCTACACACCTTAATGTGCTTAAAGTCAAACATGTTTCTCTGTACAAACGTATTACGAATCTTCTGGTTTGTCCACGTGATGAATAATTTATAATAATGATTGGCCTAGAGATCAGAGTAAAAACTTCATCAGGTAAAGCAGGGATATACAGCGCCCCCTGTATAATGACATAAGTTAGAAGCACCCAACCTTTTCCGTGAGTCCAGTCGAGAAAAAAATTGGAGCTTTTAAGTTCATTCTTTCCCTGCGATAAAACGGTAAACAGTTCTTCAAGAAACAAGTATTCACGTACAGGATAATCAATATTAATCACTTCTTTCAACTCATACCAATATGTCTCAAGGAGAATGCACAATTCTTGAGCTCTTCCCAAAGCAAACACAGGAATCAGCACCTAAAAATCAGTCATTATTTTTCAGAAAAGAAATTTTTTATTAATAGTGCGCCTACTATAAGGGGTACCAACTTAGACAACACTCGACGTATATAGTCCACTGCTATAGTTGATAGCGAGGTTTATATATGGAAGCATGCTGTGTAAAGGCTGAGTACAGGCTGTGTATCAGTGTGTGACTGTTACAGTTTTCGATAATGATTAATTTGTTGACGTTTTCAAATCTTACGCTCACTACTAGCATGTTTATTGTAAAATTGACAATGTTTTTGCGCCACGCTGATTGGTTAACATGCCAATTTTGAGCAATCTCATATCATCGTTCTGCAATGTGATTGGTTAGCATTCTCTAATCGGCCCCATGTATAGAAGACGCACTGTTGTATTATCATTAATATCCTAATTTCCACTAAACTTTTTTGAATAGGATTGTTAGCAGACGTTCACCATACCTTTCCACCTTTATCAATTGTATCATGAACTTTCTTCAACAACTCTCGTTCTCGCACTCTATGAAAAGAAACCAAACAGAGTTAGGTCAAGTATTGTAAGGTAACCTGCATGAGATTCTGACAATGCTGGGTTATATTTTCCCAAACCTTTTAGAATCTCTTATCGTTGTTGCATATGTCGATTCTGTAATGAGCACATCAGGTCGGCATCTATCAATCCATGCAGCTCTAAATACATACACAGAAGACAGGTTTTATGATAAATGTCTCAAACTGATATTGCTATTGTAGGTAGACAAGTTCGTGTAGTTAATAGTACATGAAAGGTATACATGCTTTCACTACCTAAAACGATAAAGTAAAATTTCGAGCGTCGGGGAGCTAATAGTTACTGAGTTCACTTTACTCAAAACATCAATTTTTACTTTATCATTTTGGATAGTGAAAGAACCTATGTGTTTTATGATAACTGCAATTTAATTGTTATATATCTTATGCCTGTCTCACCCTAAATGCCTGTCTGGTGTCATGTTGTAGTCCCCCTAAAACAAACAGGGTAATTAATAATTAATTTATTTAATTAATAATTAATCAATTAATTTATCTAATAATTAATTTATTTAATTAATAATTTATTTATTTAATTAATTAATAATTAATTTATTTAATTGATAATTAATTTATTTACTTATTTAATTAATAAGATTTTTTTATTTGCAAGCTAAAGCGAACTTTCAAGGTTTTCAAAAAACTAATTCATAGGACATACTGTATATACAACTGATTCTTTGCCAACTTTGACCAAAAACATTGCAGCGCCAAGAACATGACCTGCATAATACGGTTTGATTTCCAAATCTTCATCAACCTTAATGAAGAAAGGATTAGATTATTTTATTTCCTAATCAATGCCCCACAAACTGAAGAAAATTCTCTCACTTGTACAGACTGGTGCAGGTTGACAGCAATCACTTTTTTCATACAGTCTTTTATCATCTACATTGAAAAAATACTTTAAACTTCTACTTGAATAAATTGTCATTTTTCAGGATGTGAAAAATTAAACAAAGGTTAACACATATTAAGCACCTGGGAAGTAAAGAAATTTGTTTCGCCTTTCTTTTCAACTGTGATTTTTCTATAATCTTCCTGTAAAATATACATTTAAGTTACACATACAATTTACTCACTCATCAACAGGGGCATATCGAGACATTCTGTGTGAGGTTTGTTCCTCGATAAACTAATTTATTTACAGGCCACAACAAGTTGATACATTTACCAACAATTCTAAATTGAATCTCATTTACAAGTCTCATTTAAATGTAAATCTGACAAGTCTAATTTTTTTCAATTTTTATAAAACAAGGGAGGAAGTTTAGATAATGAGAGAGGAGGTTTAGAAAATGGGGGGGGGGGTGCCACACCCACTGCCAACACCCATTCAGGATGTCCTTGTACTTCAAGTATAAAAAACTTATCTAACAAACCAGTAAAATTGGGCAGATGGCTTTAGTTGGATGGGTCATGTAGATTGGTCCATCATAGCCAACCATCTCGGAGAAATATGGCAATGCTCCACAGTGGTCAAGGTGAAAATGCCTAAAAACGTTAAATAAACCAAAGAACATGTATTTGGAACATGCATGCCCTCGGACTAATTCTATGTCTATGTTTTGGATTACAAACTTACGTTATTATAACACAATCAAGATGTTGCGTCAATGGCCCAGTTCTTGTGATGTACTTGAAATCTGGAAAACGGCGCTAAGAAGAGGATTGTTTGTGTTATACCACTGTAACATTATAAAAACCATGGCCATTGTCAACACAATTATCTTTTATTATCTTTGCTGTCAATAATAATAACTTTTACAACAGTCACCAGTAATAATCACCGGCATGATTATTACCATTACCATCACAATATCAAGCATGGTACAGATGGGGGGGGGACTGTATGACACCAGCTTTGTTGAGCCAAAAAAGAAACATAAAGTAACAAAGCTCAGACAAAAACTGGCAAATATTGGCCTATCTACAACTCAGACTCCCCCCCCCACTCTATACCCTACCACTCTTATACACTCTGCATGCCCTACTCCCATCATCACAATAGCCATTGCTACAATGGCCACCACCATATACTCTTCGTCATCCCCAAGGGACCACCAAGCACACCCATCATCAACACTATCTACAGATTGAACAATCAAAATTTTCCACTATACCTCATCATTATATCCCATATGCATACCACAATCAAACATAACATTCTTCCCAGCAATTGTGACCAAGATGCAGCTCCGTCCAACATCTTTAAAATAAAGAATATTTCTATTTTTCAAACTCCAGACTCTGCTAACAGCCAGATATCTCTGACATGGATTTAGCAAATTTATATAGTAAATATTGGCATATGTCCAGACTGGAAAGTTTGTACTGCACAAGGGATTTCTCCTTTGCACACTTTAGACCCTTGGCTGTCTACATATGTGCATTTTTAGAAGACTGGTGCAGATATGTGCAAACTGCAGCACATTCAGCGAAAAATATTGACACTATGACTTCAAACGATTTTGCTGAAGATAACTAGATAATGTTTTAAACATTGCTTTATTGAAATTATGGTGAAAGTTGGTTCTGAAACACACATGTCTGCACAATTTTCAAAATTTCATGCACATGTTTTCGGTAAATGATCGGTCTCCTTTGTGCATTTTGCAAACTTTCCAGTCTGGGCATATGTCAGACATGGATTTTGCATGGAATGCACCCTGTTTCAAACTTGCATTGAGCTGGGTAAAACCCACAAGTGTGACAATAGTGGGCTGTGGCCCAATTCATGGCTCTTGGCCTGAGTGTGTAAGTCCAGCCAAAGAACAGATTTGCAGTTCAGCTTAATCAGCTGGAATGATAACTGAGCCACAGAGTACTACACAGAGGGCTCACTCGACGAAAAAAGCGTAACGCGGATTGGTAGTTGTCAAAGGGGGTGAATGCCTTGATGCATTTGCTAAGAATTTTATCCCAGCAAGTGTAGAGGTATTCACCCCCTAACAACCTCAAAATGGCTCTGAACTTCACCGCCATTTTGAATTTTTCAGGGGGTGACCACCACTCTTTAACACACATTTGAGCAAAAGGCCGTTACGCAAATATCATAGGAAAATAAATGAAGTGAGCCCTCTGTGTAGTACTCTATGACTGAGCCATAAATCGACCTGCCTTTTAGAAAAACCCTAATTTAAATGCAATCCATCTTAGCTGATATAAGGTATGTCAACTTGAAAATAGTCATTACTGTGCACTTCAAATAAGGAAGCATACCTTGTCCAGCACCTGTTAAAAATAAAAAGAAACACTGTTATTAAAATGTACCAATTAAAACATAATACATCATCATATATATTGTACACTACAAACTCTTTACAGACAACAAATTTATCTGAGCGTATACGTCTGATACACGAGCATATGGATATTGAATCTTACCAAGTGGAACAATCTTTATTTCAGGCATTTTTTAAACGAAATAGACCATTTCAACTTTTAAACCAAATTCGAGCAACTTTGGCCGCCATATTGGAACACCCAATTCGTATATTGACGCCGCTGTTTTTAGTCTTGTTCCGGAAAAAAATGTCGTCATGTACCGACGTTTGCAACTGGAGGTGGACGGTGGCAAAATGGTCGAAAGATAAAATTATAGAAGTATCAATTAAATAAACACTCTTACAGACACGTTTTTATGTGGTACGTTTTATTTGCTCGTCTGTACCAGCTAGCATGCTAGCTTTTTCAGCAAGTCCACTTGTCATAGAAAAAATTGGCGAAGTAAAAACCAGTGAATCACTGGTCCTGACAGGTAAAAACTTTAAATAAACGAAGAAAACTTGAAATAAATTGGGCACAACAAAACTCTGGCAAGCGGTGTATTTGTACATTAGTGAATTGTACAGCAGTTATTACCAGCATAGCTCATGTACAGAGGAAAAATTAAACTTGTCATAAAAAAATTTGTTCTGCATAAACGTACACTTGGAAAAGTAAACTTGTCATACAAAACCTGATCGTCTGTAAGGGGTTTAACATTTTCAGTAAATGAAATCAGACGGTCACTTTTTATATTTCATGTACTACCTTCCATACGTCAGAATGGCTATATATCATTATAACACGAGTATAAACAGATATTTACAAGTTGTTCATTGGATATGTATGTCTAATGAACTAATAAACATAGATGTGTAACATCAACACCTCAAACCAAATTAACCGTAGTTTTTCTCCAGTATTTACAGATGAGCTGCCCAGCCTATGTACATCCGAGATAAATTATCAATATCAGTTGCCTCCTGAAAAACAAAACAAAAAAAAAATTATCTAAAACTTTAAAATATTCACTTGTTGAAAATCAATGTAACTTTTCACATCTTTGCTCAACTCTCGTACATGTCGCTTGGTTAAGGTTGTACAAAACACGAGCTTTTTACCGTAATGAGTTGATGAACTTCTCCCTCGATCGATAGCGGTAGAAGTATTTTGTTCTTTTTGCTAAAACCACGAAGCCTTTGATCAATCTGCTTCACGATTTTCAATCCCTAAAGATGACAAACGGTGGCGAAAAAATAGTTCACACTAGATTCTTTTCCAATGTCTACTAATATTGCCGCTAACTTCTTTGTCGTTTTAATCCCTATGAACTGAGTGAAGTCGAAAAGATCTACTGCACAAAGTTGAAATAGGTATTCCGATCGTTTTAGAAAAGTAGGTCTAGTTTAACTCAACTAAAAACTACAGGTTTTCGTCCAAAAAATGTTTGACACTGTTCGACATCCAAAAAATGTTCGAGAAGGACAGTGTAGACCTGATAGATCATCCAGTATAAATAAAGTTTGGGCGTTTTTTCCTGTAGTAACACTGGATCAATAAGAGATGATCTTTGTTGGATATTTAGAGCTGATAGAGCTATCTAGTATGGATAAAGTTAGTCCAGTTTAAGTGTCCTCCTGTAGTACTGCAGTAATACTGGATCAATATAAGATGGCTTTAACTGGATCTCCAGGGAAAAGAGTTACAACACCTACAATGTTGTACAAATGAAGAGAGTTTAGTCCAAACTGTTTATAGTCTTACTTCTTCCTTGGCGGCTGCCGTTGCTGCAGTGTCCTGGCGATTTCTCCTTTCAGTCCATTCCACCAACGGGTCATAAACAAACGTCTTTAACACGCTAGTATGGATGAAGTGAATACCTTTGTAAGTTCAGAAAACTATACCCATCCAAACGCAGACAAACAGATTGCTACTTGAAGGGATATGGAAAAATAATTTTCACTGTTTGTCACATCATGGATTTTTCGGAATATCCAAGATGGCGGTTGTCATTCAATATTTCAGAAACTAACCATGTTTTAGAAAACATATATTCTTATAAATTCAATGACTTTCAAGGCCTTGAATTTTCAAATTCAAGGACATTAAAGGACATTCAAGTAGGAAACTCTATGGGAAACTCACCTTAGCAATGAATCGTGTTGATTTCTCATTAGTTTTAATGTGACTTCACAAGACCGACGGAAAATGCCCTCATACCCGAGGGGACCCTTAAAACGATGGCAATTCATTAGTGATTAGAGACAACTGAAAACAGTCTCAAAGATAAGCAGAAATATAATCATTTTCTTACCATGGCTTTGATCATGTTATGAGTAAGACGAAATGGAACACACTCTGGACAGTCGAACGTTTCACCCTAAACACGCATCAAAATGGTAAGGAAAAAGAGGTTTGGTATTTAATAGAAAATAAACAGAACCGATAGATGTAGTCTAATTTGTAGTGTGGTGTGGTGTGGTGTGGCGTGGCGTGGCGTGGCGTGGTGTGGTGTGATTCATTGTGTTGTTGTGGTGTGTAATGTAATGCAGTGCAGTGCATTGTGGTGTGGTTTAATAGTCTTATAGAAGGAAATCTCCTTTCGAAATGGGAACCCTGAAAACAACTAAATCCTACACAGAGCTACATCCTACCCAGCCATTCATATGTATGTCACATATTAACCCTCGCATTTGAGCTTCACAACTTAAGACGTTGAATTCAACCAACCTTATTAAACAAGCAGTTAAAATCAACATGAACGCAGTCTCCATTGGTTGAATCAAACAGGATGTTTTCGCCATGTCTGTCACCCAAACCTAAGATATAACCCACCATCGACATAACCGCGGCTGTACGACAATATCCGAGGCGACTGGTGTACCTTAATATATATGAAAGAATACCAGAAGAATACCACAGTATAAGGAATGGACAGCAGGACCAATACTTACCAGGCCCTAATGTGAAGTTAACAAAGTCTTACCATGAAGTTGGTGTTGGGAATGTTTTGAGGAACCATTCGTGGAATATTGGAGGATATCTGAGAATGAATTAATGCATGTTTATAACATTGCTGATGATGGTACTGATAATGATAATGGTGGTTATCATGGTACTGGTGATGATCATGGTGGTCATGATAGTACTCGTGATGATAGTGGTAGTTATGATGGTACTGGTAATGATATTGGTGGTCATGGTCATATTGGTGATAATAGTGGTGGTCATGATGGTACTGGTAATGATAATGGTAGTTATGATGGTACTGATGATGATAATAGTAGTTATCTTGAGTTCACAAGATATTATTCTTTGGAATATGTTTTTTCTTGCAAAACTATAGGCTAAGCTATATAAATGTCGTGATAACTGTTCACAACTGATAACTGGCCCACATTCACGTGGTAAAAGTATCTATGTATTTGTGCACTTTTGACTGCATTATCTACACTGGCAACGTTAGGTAGTTATGACTCTTACCTCTTTAAAACTTGCGTCTGAAATATCTTTTTTCTTTCCCTATAGGTAATTCTCAGGTTAATACTGGTGGAGGATAAATCAAGCAAGATTTTGTGACGCTTCACCGAGGTTCACGGTCAGGAACACGGAAACGTCACAGACTTGATGCACGTTGTAGATTTTACCTGCTTGATGGAATTTTCTCATCAAGCCTGTCGTCCTAATCAAGCTGCATCAAGACTGTGAAAATGAGACTTGATGCGACTTGATATTTGCAGACTTGCTGCAAGCTGCTGAATCAACTCGACCAAGCTTTTGGATAAAGTCTTGACAATCAACTTGCATCAAGCCTATTGACAACTTGCAGCAGACTTGTTATCATCAAGCTGGAGCAAGCGATGCGAACACATCCTGATATCCGACTGATAACTGTCAGGCAACAAGCCTGCAGCAGACTTACGCGTCTCTGGCTGTGCAGGATAAGGGATTCATCATTCTTAATCTCGCAGTATGATTTTCAATCGAGATAAACAAATATTGAACTTTGGATACAAATTACAATATAAAGTGAATGTTTATAAGAACATATAGACGTCTCGTAAAGGGGAAACAGGAAACATGAAATTGGACTCGAGTTCAACTACGCTACTTTCTGCTATCTTTTAGAAGTTTTTTTTTCCAATTTTTTACAAAGTTTTTTTCTTTAAGAATTCTTCCGTTCTGTAACGCATTACTCGTTCTTAAAAATAATTATCAAAAATTAAATTTACAATAAATCTCATATCCCAGTCATTAACAATGCAAGATAGCGTTGAAAGGCAACTCGAAGTCGAACTCGAACTCAAACTGCATACCTCTCTCGTCATATGAATGCATTAAAACATTACTTACTCTTTCCGAGCTGACGACATCGAGTCATAAAGCCTTTTAATTTCCGATGTCCTCACGTACAATCCTTTCTCCCTTCGCAAAAGACATACAAATGTTTGAGGAAGCAGTAGCGTAGCCGCCAGCCGGACGATTTAGGCCAGTTATGCAGATATTTTCATGTTCATTGACTGCGAAAACAATCCATTTCCAAAGAACTCATAATAACTTGAAAATAGCTTGAAATTTGCATAGCGGGACTAAATTCTCGGGCGGGCTGGCTACGCCACTAAGCATTTTTTTTTCACAAATTACCTCACTTTCACCTGAGCACATAACACCAAACATATTACAGCAGTTTAAATATTGAACGCGCTAAACCACTCCGAAGTTCGATTATCATTTTTTATACACCTTGTACATTTAAGTTGTGATTTAATTTTCTTACTTGTACATTTTTGTTAAGATGTTTCTCAAGCCGGAAGTGTTCGGAACCCATTCCAACAATCCACACTCTTCATTCAATGGAACGACAGCCTGGGAACAACACACAGGATCAATGAATACATGTGCCGGGTACTCTTTTGCTGGATACCGGATGGAACCAAGATACAATTGTAACGGAATTCGAGGTGTACATTCGAGGTGTACAATTCGGAATTTGATGGTACAGCCACAAAATAGTTAATAACTACGGTTTCAGGTATAAAAAACAATGAAACCAGGGATACTGAAGTCTCAAGGGATAAATCGTGATTTTACTCTAACATGCTGGGGTCGGTTGTACGAAAGATGGATAGCATACAGTGATTTGACTGGATATATAGTGATTTTTTATCTTGTCTTAAAAATGCTTTTAAATGCAATAAAACTAAATATACTTCAGCCAAATCATAAGTTCTCCCTTTAACTTTAAAATGCTAAGCACCAGATTTGACCATTCCAGTAAATGAACAATTTTAGGACGTTTGAAAAAGTCGCTATCCGGTGGATTACTTTATCCACCTTTCGTACAACCGGCCCCTGAACATTAATATGGGCTTTACCATTTACTGAACACGTTTAAAAAGTTTCAGAAAATCACTGTCGAGTGAACAGCGTTATTCACTTTCGGTACAACCGACCCTAGCTGTTTATATTTTACTAGACATCGGATACTGGTACCCAGGACATCTCTCGCACTTACGTATGTTCTGATATGGAGTTGACGTCTTCGACATTCAGGATCTTTCCTTAAACACTTGAAAAATTTAGAGATATATTTTAAAAATCTGTCCCATCCAGGCATGTCAAGGAATAAGGAAGAAACCATATACTATCCCTCCATATCCTACTAGAATATCCCCGATACTACATTGGCATCATAGTGGAGATATTTAATTCTTTATTGATTTTATTTATGCATTATCTATGCAATGAAACTTCACCCCAACGTATTATGGTGCATGACAGTGTAATGATAATGTAAACTAAGTGTTTAACTTCTTTTTAAGAGTTCCACAATTTTGCATCTTTTCTTGGGATATTTCACTTTGAGAGATATACCAAACTCATACTTATGAGATCACGATAATAATGAGGTTTTAGAGCTGCATGGTTTTCTTTTACCACATCCACGACAAATTGCACAAACGTGCACAGGAAATGAGTTTGTAAGTTTGCATAGAGCATTTGTATTTTTATTGGTAAGGTAGTAAGCACTGTTTCAAATTATCATCATGCACTGTGATGTCACAAGTATGGTATTTTCAATTCATTCAAAGTAAATATCTCGAGAAATGAGAATCTACAAAAGAAATTAATAACCTATTTTACGTCATCTTTACACTGAGACCATAAAACGTTGGAGTTGAATTTCGTTGCAACGGCATCTTAAAGATCGCAATTTTCAACTTGGCATACCTTGTTTATGAGACTATTGAACTCCATCGTGCGACTGTCTTTGCGAAGATCATCCTGTGATAGACCACATCATTACATATATCAAACTCAACCAGCACAAACGAGATACCGTAGCGAAAGGGCCTACCTTGGGCTTGCACAGGAGATTATAGTATTGCCCATCGCTAGCTCTAACTGTAACTTTCTTGGGTTTTGCAAGAGATTGAAGGACGTCAACCTGGAAATTATCAGATAAAAACAGGGCCAGAGAGATTAGCTGGAGAGACATTAATCCCCCCCTCGCTCAAACTTTGGTCTAACTGGTCCGAGCATGTAAATGGAAGCACCTCTTACCATTGCTCTACACAATTCTGCTCTTCATATACCTACCTTATCTTCAAAGCCGAGAAAAGTCGGCTGAGAATCAGGAAATGGGTAATGTGTCTTGTTTATGTCATGGGTGGTCGGTAACGTCACTGTCAGCGATGACTGCAGAGGAATGATGATCGCACTGAAACGACTAGAAAATGTGGAAAGTAATTTTTGTAGTATTCCGTTAAATGCAAAGCTTTAGCACGGTATAGCATAGTACATTCACATCACATCGCATCGCATCGCATCGCATCGCATCACAGCACATCACAACAGAGCACAGCACAAAAAAGAATGAATTGCTAGCAAAATGCTTACTCATCGCTGACTAATCTCCTCAATATTCCAAAGTCATGACTCATGCTCAACACGCTTTCCTTGCCACGATTTTTCTCGGAAACCTCAATCAACAGTTGTGCTAATTTGCAAGCGTCCTAAAATCAGGGGAAAAACAGAAGACTGTACACTCACATTGAATTAGACTTGGAAAAAATTCATACATCAAACGGAGAACAAAGAGTAGAGTACCTCGATGAACTTGCCGAGATTTTTATCACCTCGTCTAAATAAGTATAAAAAAGATAATAGACAAATTTGGCTAACAAATCTGGTTTTTTTTGCCACTCAATTCCCAACTTTGGATCATTCACATGATTGGATACCATTGTTCTGGTTTGCGGAAGAGTACATCAGGACAATAGTACACAGGCATACGAATGATGAAAGCGAGTTATTTGCTCATGTCCATACTTCTAAATGCGCAATTACTTTTGTTCTACGACACGCTGCCGCAAGCTGATATAATAGTAACTAAGCATGCATGCGAATATGACTTGCATAAAAAAATTTACATTTAAAAAGGATGATCCTCTAAACCGAAGATTCAATGAATGCTAGCTTACTTGGCAGCTGCAAATATCTGTTGACATCGAGATTTGTGAAGGTCAAGAGATGACTAAAAAAAAATCAAATAAGCGAATACGATGTTAAAACACACACATGTCCAGTAGCAGACACTAGATCGGGGAGGGGGAAAAGAGGGCACTGCCACCCCTCTAATAACTTTAACTAGCTTTTACACAATCGTTGAATAACTACATGTAACACTCCAACAAAGCTGTACCCCAGCTTACTGAGTTGCAATACGAAATAATATAAAGTGATGTCCCCAAGGAAAATAAGAAGGTCCACATCTCACTCACTGCCTCTATCACAACAGTCCGTGAACAACCAGTCAGAGGCTTTTCAGAGATAAAATTCGTATATCGCGAGCCAGCTCAGTGAAAGGTGATACAAGTGAAATGAGAATTTCTTAATATGTCACCTTCGACACAGCCATCATCAACCATATAGCTTGTTGAGGATATGTGATGACCAGTTTAGATATCAACGCCTACAAAGACCAAAATACATATATAGTCATAGATCGCACCTGATAAAAAGTGTCGGTGTCAAGGAGGATGTTGGTTAAAGACCTGGGCACGATTGTCAAACATGAATGACCAGAGAAGAGAAGACTTGGGATAACACTAGAGAACAAGCCTTATTCGCCGAAATATTTCTGAAAAGCAATCCTGTCAAAGAGCATATTCTCTTGAAGTAATTAACAGCGGTATAACATAAAAAAAAATGCAAACTCTGTTTACGAGAGCTTTTTCGGCGATATCGTTATGTTACGCTCGACATTGTTTGGGCTGAGATAAAAAAACGGAACATTCGTGCGTGTAACATGATGATATACCCATTTCTTCTATACAGAAATGGGGGGGGGGGGGCAGAATTTTGCAGTTCCCTCTTTCATGGAGGTGTTTTTCGCCGTGAATACCTTCAGCTTTGTCCAGACATCTTCATTCTTGTGGCTTAATCTCGAGATGAGCTGTGGGAATGCAGTGAAGAACTGATAGGATGGTAAACTATCCGTGAGCTCGCTGATTATCTGAAAACAGGACAAAATGCTGCTAAGCAGTCATGTACTGGTATGAATCATGAAATCCATGGAATTGTACTAAGGTTTTTTCAGTAAGACTAAGTAAGAGTTAACATAGTGCAAAAAAGTTCCCTCAGTACAGGCAAGTCTTACATTATTTATATTTTCTAGTCGTTGATTCAATGTATTTCTTTCGGATTTCGTTTGCTTCCCTAAAGAAAATTTGCAAAGTAAGTCCTTTCTTTGCAACGACACAGTATGCATTCTGAATATGGTTCTTGCTGGCCGACTAATCGGGTTTGGGCGAGACAACGGTGTTACCCACCTTGTTCTGAGACATTTGCTCCAAAGTCAAGCCAAAACTGCAAGATCTTCGGAATAGACTGGTAGATAAATTTATCACCATACTTCAGAGACTCGCCATAGTGTTTCATAACAAACGGTAAGAAATCTCTGGAAAAAATAGTTTTTTCGTTTCACACTAAAATCCCAGCGACTGCCGAGGAGGAGGGACTTATGTCATATAAAGGCATCTAGGTGTCTATCTGGGACCGGCGAAAGAGTTATAAGACGGAGAATTATCTTTGAGAGTGAGGATTTCGGAGAGTTTTCTTAAAACCCACGCCCACTTTTCCTAATGCCCGCACCCAATTTCTTAACTGTTCCGACGTTTCCTTGAACGAACATAAGACAGTTATATTTGACGTAACTTGCTCTTGCTAACATTTATGTTGGAAAGTATTAGTTGTTTTGCAACTCTGAGCCGCGTTCAAGTTTCTGGCGATGAAGATAGTTATGTACACGTAAGTTTTTGTAAAAGACGACAGAACTCACCAGAATCGTGAATCCGGCTATTATAACTGTCCAACATCTCCACACATATTAGGAAGAGAGAGTTACCTCAAATATAGCTCTCTCATGTTAGTCCAAGAAAACGTCGAGAGAACTAAGAAATTGGGTGTGGTCACTAAAAAAGGTGGGCGTGGTTTGGCCGTGGTTCGGTCGTGACTCTCAAAAATCATAATGCTCCGTGGTCACTCTCCGATTCATAACTCTCCCTATAGTCATACCCGTCTGTCTGGCTTAGTGAATCTTTAAGGAGTTTTCCAAAAAGAATGCATCGACTTTGAAGATTTCAAGTTAAATATTTTCACGTTTCTATTTCTCCGAGGTCACTATCGGATATCGGGTCCCACGGTACATCAACGAAAACCGACTCAAAAATGGACTAATTATAATACACAGCGCTTACAATTTGCCAGATTTCTTAGAATCGTCAACCGAATTCATTATTTTCTCGTAATATTTCGCCAAGTAGAAATGGCCGCTTTCCCATTGACCGTTGAGGGACACCACTTCCTGAGGAAAAAAGAAAGCAGATCTCAAGAAAACGTTCTGAAGGGCAAATGTGTCTTAATTCCAGTGGAAATCATACCATGTCGAAATTTAAGCCGGGAACAGTTGAGAGAAATTCATCATCAACTATAGGAAATCCGAAATACTTACCATGTGTGTGGTTAATAGAGAAGATTAATCATTGTGTCGCAAGAAAAAAAAATTGCGTGACCCCAGTTGTGACGTATCATGCATATCTACAAATATCCAAGATGGCGGACAACTAAAGATTTCAAGTCAAAATATCTCAAGAAATAAAACAGATATACAAATTCTGTAATAGACTTCTATATATTGTTTTGGAGTCTCTTTCAAATAAGACGATAAAAATTTTTGTTGCCATTTCCCTTTAAGGTGGTAATTTCTAGGGTTGTAATTTGGTGGCAACGCTCTATGTGTATTTACTGCGGCAATTTGATCTCAAGAAAATCCCGTATATAGCAGGCAGATTATCATTTGAAAAAAGCAATTATAAAAGCTCCCAAACCTTATACTTCGCCAAGCAAGACTGTGGTCCATAATTGGCTGTTTCTTCCATCCAACGGGAAACGAACAATAATGTCTAATTCAAATTTAAAATAGAGTAATTTGTGTGAATTCAAACGCACCACAACAATACATTAACATATTAACATTATCATCTATATTACATACATGGATCGCGAATCTCAAAGTTTACTCACCTTCGCGTGTACTCGCTTTGTTATTCAAATTGTTTAACTGAAACTGACCAACCACAATTAAGATTTCGAAAAATACACGCGAGAATTACCACAAATCGTGCACTAAGTGAGTAAACTGTTTTGTTTATTTTGAGATTCGCGATCCATGTATTGACATCTTAAAAATAACGAGTGGATTTGTTACGGAGTTCGAATCGGGTCCCTCAAAAGTAGAAAAGTAGAACATGAAATCACCTGTACATTAACAGGCTTTTAGAAATTCACAAACCTTTGCTTTTTTCAAGCTGTTGTCATCATTTACGCGCTTAGACGATTCCCTGCGAAAGATAAGTAAGAATTTACTTAAGACGGGAATCATAGTTTGTGTGTTCCTTGACGACGAGGTTACACATGCAGGGGTGGTAATAATAATGCATTTTCACACTGAGCAAATTGCTCAATTGAACGGGTCGATTATGCGAGAGGTAAATAGCGCCATTCACCAAATAGTGATTTTTTTAAAATTTCTAAGCATGCACATTTACAAATAAAACCCATATCAAAGTTCGGCATTTTCGAGTTAAAGTCGCTTTTTATCCCTAACCATTTCAACATTCTTAGTGTCGCTGCCTTTTATACCGTGGATGGCGCTATCGTGCAACCGGCCCCATTACAAGTTCAAAATTTTAACATGTAAATGCGGGGTCGTGAAATGCATTTAAGGTTAAGTAAAACATATCATGAATGTCATCTAGGCGATCTGAAAACACGGAAAAGTACTGGCACTAGTTGTCAAATAAAAATCCATTTTTCGAGCCAAACTAGCAAATTTCTCATTAAGCATAATTTACTTCGGTTCCACATTACAGGTGGACTTATAATTTTCTTTACTGAACATGATTACAAAGTTTCATCAAGGAAAATAAAAGATATAAGTGATTAAAAACAGTAAAATGGATTTTTATTCGTTAGCTACTTCCAGGCCTTTTACTCACGGTCAGATCAGCAGGATGAGAGTCTTTGCCTGTGTTTCCATTCCCTCGCGTTGCCTGTATGATACAAGAGAATTATAACACTAGATACTTACGCAATCCACTTCTCCACTCGCAACAACGCTTGATGACAATTCCCCTAAGGCGAAGAAGAACAGCATCAAATAGTGAGGCTGAATGAATAAATTGTATCGTCGCAGGGGTAAACAAGTCTTAAAAGATTGAGGATCCTGCACGTAATTTCTACGTGCGACGCTTGACTTACTTGCGCCCACAACAATTTCGACTGTTCCAAGCAACATTCAGTGGTGTTAGACAGGGAACTGATGTTTAACAGATAACTGTACGCCGTTTGGAAGTGACCAGCCCTAAACAGTAACGCACAAAAGTTGAAACTTGATTTGGACAGTCGCTGTTTCCAGACTTCAAATCACACACGCCATTTTTCCAGCAATATTCTTCTTTTGATGGCACTAGTTAGAATTGCCCAGATGAGGAATCAGAGGCTTAAATCATTCGTTGTTACTTGCTGTTACTTTACTTGCTCACATCGGTCCAGCAAACTGCATAAAATAGACACGTTGCATTGCTGAGAGCCCCTACTATAACATAACCTCCAACCTACTTTCGGGCAATTTTAGCAGCTTGAAGTAAACAGTGATCTTCAACATTACTTGTTCCCTCGTTCCTAGAAATGAAAAGAGATTCAATGCGAAAAAAGTTTGCTTGTCGATTTTTTGGTGAAACTGGAAAAAATAGGAGCACTACCAGTTTTCTTCAATCAATTTACCACTCTGACACAGAATAAGAATAAATAGAAGGGTCACTCCTATTCGAGCCGATACCTTAAAAGCTAGGGAATTTAAGTCGTACGTTTGAGATCAACGGAAAACGGCAGTGTCGGATTTTTTCTGCAATCTTTGTTCAATTTCTTTGCTTTATATTTTCCTTCTTATGTCATGCAACTTACTCGAGTCAAAAACTTACTTTAACAAAAGTTGAAGCATTACTCTTCTTATGGAAAGGATCGGTTCCCTCGCTTGAAACGACGCCTAAACACAGTTCAAAAAAGTAGTTATGTAACGAACAAGCAGTCCTCGCAATTATCGGCGCCAAAAGGCAATTGCCGCCGAAAATGAAATTATCGGCAGTAATTTTTTGCCCCCAGCGAATTTTTTTGTGCTCGTTGCAAATTGTACTCCTATTTTAAAACAATGTACGTGTACCCACTATGTTCATATTAAAAAATGAGAAAATTCATCAATATTTTGAGGGGTTTTTCCTTATTATTCTGCCTATTTAGCAACAACAAAAACTGCCGCCGATCTTGAAATTATCGACGGCAATTTTTTTTCCTCCGTGACTTTATCCAAATTGCGAGGGCTGAACAAGACAAACGAGTGAAAACCATCCTTGGTCGCAACTCACCCTTGTTATGGTCAATCTCTTCTGCAAAGTCGTCACGATCATGTCTACACTCCAACGATCCATAGTGTTATCTTCATCGTGAAATGCATTACTTAGGCAGTCTTCAAGCTCGTGTAAAATATGCAAGCTGCAATAAAATAAAAAGGGTGAGTACGTGGACGTGCACCAAGTATTTTCTCGAATTGCTCAACTGCAAGAATGTCAAGCAGGGATGTAGGCAGCCCCTGTGGGGGTCCAATTATTCGGTACACCTGGGTATCCTTGCTTAGAAAGATGTCCGTTATTTCATGCACTTTAGGCAGCTGTTATTAACTTTAAAATAGAAAAAAAACTAAGTACATGGTACTGACCATTGCATGACTGAAAAAAGGTTGTCGCTTTTATGAAGTCCGGAAAACGGACAACAAAACATTTTAGGGCAATGGGGGGGGGGGGGAGAGGGGGGGGACTTGATGTTTTTTGTACACTGTACCACTCCCACGCATTTCCACATGGTTTTCAACAAATTACAAACCCTGCTCTGGATAAATGTGGGGTCTGGATCCCCTATTTCCTCCTGGTTACGCCCCAGATTTCAACTGTTTGGCGAGGAAACAGGTGATGAACGGTGACTTTAGCCATAGACAAATATTCTCTCACCGTATGATGAAGTCATATCCTCGCTCGTACGATCCTGATTCCATTCTTGCAGCAGATAATGGCTCCATCTGTGCAAGTCTCAATTCATAAATACACTTGGAAAATTCATCTTTGTCCTAAATGAAGATGCAAAGAGTTGAGAAAAGTTCAACGTGAGGGGAAGGGGATGGGAGGTTCGAGGGAAAACAAGGGAGAAAGTCCCCACCAGAGTCTGGAAATGAGGAGAGGGGGATAGATTTTAACACGGATGGATCCAGCATGATCTGGTAGAATGGGGGTGTTCTGTCTGTCAGCTTTAATGACTATATGTTATGTATTCGAGTCTTAGTCATGTGTGTGACCCTCCCTTCAAAATATGGGAGCAATTTTTGCAAGTGCATGATCATACATGCGAAGGGCTAAAGCAATAATGAAAATATCAAACATGATACTCGGATACTGTACATGCAAATGATGTAACAGATTGACAATAGTTTGGTTTTCTAGTGATGGTCACAATCACTGAACCACAAGTGTCCAGAGCGTCTAGTAACATGTTCAATGCACAAATCCGGCCAGGGCTGGTGGGCACCCCTCCCCCAGTAAATCAATCTCTTGATTTCAACCTTGTCTGTCCTACCTACCTTTTTTCTTGCGGCAAGTAAAATCTTTCCCACGCCAGTACTCCAGTCAGTACAGTGATGCTCCTGCAGAAAAACGTCAAATCACACGCAATACGTACAACTGTTTTATATGCATATTATCACCATTATCTTTCCAATCTCTTATGTTCCACTCACCAATTTTGCATAAGACTCGAGTTCATCCCACTGACCAAGACGCCAACATGCTTCGACTCGGAAGGAATTTATAGAACTTGTCCATGTCGGTCTAGGAACATGAAGAAACACGTTAAGTTACAGAATACCCCAAAAAATTTTAATATTCTCATAGTTAAGAAATACACCTCTCATCAGGAAAAATGTCAAAATCAACCAACTTAGTCTTAACTTTTTGAGTGGTGAAAGGGTCAATCTGCTAACCGCTTATCTTACCGAGATGATAGAATGCATGAAAAATATGAATACGTCATATAAGGAAATGCAAAGGAAACCACAAGCAGTGGTTTTATATGTGATAAAGTTTTATGTGTGTTTTCATAAAATTTACTTTAAATTTGTCACGTTAGAAAACATTTTGGTTTGCGTAAATAAACTCATAAGATGGTCGTTTAAGCCATTTAATTAAAACACTCGCAATTTGTGTTTTACACGATATAAAACACTCCTGCTCGTGTTTTAAATAGCGCGTAAAACAGCACAACGCAAGATTATAAAGAATTAAGGCCAACTTGCAACTTGTGACGTAATTCTACTCTTGGGAGATGTAAAATTGGCACATACAAGTTTCCATCACAGCTTGCCAATATATTTTTAACATACCAAACACTTGTCACAAATTTACATCTCTTAAGAGTAGAATTGCGTTGCAACAAAAATTGCATCGTGTGACAGGAGAAGACCAACAAACCTTCTCGTGAGTACTCCATTGGCATGCTCCAGTGCAGTGGAGACCTGACCCAGTGTAATCCAACAGCTCATCAAACTCTGCCAAATATTAATCAAGATCACATTCTGCTGCCAATGCAGAGTTATGGATTACACAAAGCACGTACCTTGTGATTCTCAATTGTGTCTGGTTCCAATTGTATTGCTCTTTCGTAACACGCAACTGCATCGCGGAGTTTCCCTACACGAAAGACGTATTATTACGACCCTAAGATCAGCCACGATCATCATTATCACCAGGATGAGAATCACAATCAGTATCACTGAAGGGTGTAGAGGCAAAAGTGTAATCTTGAGTGAATCTTTTCACGACATTTAGTAACTTTTTCTATTTAGATGCAACCCTAAAGTAATGTTTACAAAATAGTATTGCATCTGAAATCTGGTATTTGTAGTATAGAGATAGTCAGTAGACACACCAGAATAGTTTAACCTCAATTAGCAGACCGCAATGTGAAAGGTATTCAAAGTGCGGGGCATTACGAACAGAAAGGAAGGATCAGGTGGAATATCAGGCGAAAACTACGGGCAGGACTGTGCGCAGAATCAAGAAGTTCATGGTCAATACGAGGTAGAGAGAGATCGACCAGGGCAAGAAGTTAAGCAAGCGATTGACGCAGCTAAAACCAAAGAGGTTGCTGGTGTCCATTCATGCTGACGGCAGGCAGACACCCAAAGAGGATCATTTCTATGTGAAAGGAGGAAGAGGACGAATAGACATGAATGGACCTTTAACCCTTTAGACGAAATTTTTACCACATCTTGAAAGAGCATCCCAAACTTAGTAAAAGTGCAAAGTTTGGTGGTAAAATGTTGTAAACTATAGAAAATATAGCCTTGCAAAGTTGGCAAATTTCCTGTAGTTTTGTATTATCCGTAAGAAATGAATACCCAAGGATATCAACTGGGTATTATTTTCCACCTGTAATACAAATGTATACAAAATTTGCCAAATTCGCAAGGCTATATTTCCACCTTTTAGAACATTTCAGAACCAAAGTTTTCAATTTTACTAAGTTTAGGATGCTCTTTCAAGATGTGGTAACATTTTTGCCTGTTTCGAATTTTTTTAAAATTTCGTCTAAAAGGTTAAAGGTCCACTTAATTCATTAACTAGACTCTTTAAAACCGCCTACCTGCACTTTTATGTTCAAGTATCTCATCTTCCAACGAAGCAGGGCATTTTCTTACGGCTGCCACTCCGACAACCCCGTCAGGTTCATTGAGAGCCCAGTAGAGGCGCTGTATGGTGTTAAGATGCTGCTGCAAGTCTTCTTCGCTTTTCTCGATGAACTGCTCAAAGTGCATCAGAGATCTTGCGTATGCTTTGCAATGAAACGATGCAGTGGCGAGCGTTTCCTGTGGAATACCGGCAAGAAATTGCACCACCTTTGTCAGATCACCATCGCGTTCTGTTCCGAGGAAAGGAATATGGTGTCAAGCGGTGGCAAATCAGGGTAGCGGGAGTTAGCATTGATTAGAGAAGTGCAAGCGGGCTAATTTAAAAAATACTCTGAATAACTAGAAAAGTACATTTTTCAACATTTCTCTGGCGAGGTTAGAATCTACGCCCTTCTATCCCATCACCATCTGAGTTCATGGTGGGTATTGCTTTCTCAGAAAATCAACTCAGACAGTCGAATCAGTTGATGTTCATGTTCTGGTTGGGGCAGTTTAAAGTAGTTTAGGCAGATAACTACAACGTTCTGGTCAGGGGAGTTCGAAGTACTTATGTTGCCAAGATACAATCTTCTGGTCAGGTTAGTTCAAAGTACTTTAGGTAGCTAAGATACAATGTCCTGATTAGGTTACTGTGGTGATACAACCTAATTAACTTAACAATGTGCCAAACCGTTTGCAAATGACTGTATGGAACATTACCTGATGCTTCGATCTTATCTGAACGTGTGTTTATGACCTGTGTCTTGGAACTGCTATCTGCTTTAATCCTGGCCCAGCGAGTCAGACAGTCGAGAAGTGAAAATATTGTTTGTGCACTTATATGACTAAAATCTGACAAAAAATAGAACATTGTTTGTTGCTGAATATTGTTTTGAACATGGTTCTTGAAAACATAGTTCTTAGAAAGTTGACTTAACTGACCCCATGCACCTACCTATAGAATTATTGGTTAAGTTGTGTTCCGTATTTCGTTCTTGCACATGTTTCAGAACCGCCAGGATTTCGTCGTAGACCTTTAGGGAAAGAAAAAATTCAATGCTTTGCTGTCTGGGGGCAGGTTGTAGAAAAAGTAGATAGAGGTACTACCGGCTAGTGATTCTTTCAATTCCCCCCACCCCCCACGAAAAACGCAAAATGCAGTGAAACCAGGTTTATGGTGATAAAAGTTTCAGAAAAATCCCTATCGGGTAGATAGCTCTATTTCACCTTGACCCGGTTGTTCAAAAGTCGGCTAGCTTAACCGTGGATTGGCGTGAAGTTTGATGTGGATCTCAGCGCAGCTTGGTTGTTAAGCTTGGAATGTTTCTACAGAAATCTTGTCTGAGTTAACAGTAGCTTTGGTATCTTTTGAAATAACCGGACGTAAAGTGATACAGTAACTACTTCTGCGGGTTTGTTAAACTTTAACATGGAGTTAGCGTTATAAACCAAGCTTTAGACTATCTACCTTTCGTAGAGCTCACCCCAGAAGAGAACACTGACTAACCTAATCCTGAGCCTTACCTCTTTATGATCTTCAGGACTGCCATCAATGGCAACGCACAGCATGATGTGAGGCAGGAGAAATAATGCTGTATTCATATTGTGCTGGAAAACGATCAACAAACAGACACATGTAAATATCTCACAACTTTCAGCAAGTCTGTCCACAAGTCGTCCACAAGCCGTGTTCGTACTGCTTGTTCCAAAACAAGTTGGAACTTATCCTTATCGGCAACTTGTAACAACCAACAATGACAACACATGGCTGTAACAATATCATTACATCATGACTGTATCGAAACAACCTTGCAACAAGTCTGATAATCCCATTAAGCTTGTTACAAGCATTGCAAACACAACTTGTCAACAGCTTGTGAACAGACTTGTTACAATTTGTTTGTCACAACTTATGCATTCTTAAGAGTGTAATAATACTGCCCAAAATTACGAAATATTCTTCAGAATCTTAAACGAGTTTTTAGAAAATTTCATGATATCTTAACAGTACTTTAAATAACAGCAGAGCATAGAATTTTAACTGAACGATAAAAGAGAAATGACCTTTACCTTGAAAACAGCGGAACAAGCTTTGAACAATCGCAAGGCCTTGTGATTTTTAACCTATACAATAAATAAATATTACAGTTGTTACACCTTAGTTTAGGCTTCCTCCTGTAGTAACTTTACCAATCTCCTAGCTACATATCAAGAAATGCATAGCCTGTCAAATTACAGTATCTGCAATGGTAAACTAGTACGATTCTACTATAACTGGATATAGAAATAGGGGAATTGGTTTCTCTTTCGTAAACAGAAATACCTTGTTCTTTGCACGTTTGCATGGTGCATGAATGTGAATCTCAGCATAATATTGTGTAAATACCACTTCATTTTATCATCGCAAAGCTTTCGATGCGTAAGCTCCGTAAGCACTGATGATGATCCGAGCTTGCGGATCAAACCCTTTGGGATGATAACTTTACGCGGTGTTTCTAAAGAAATATACTGACACAAATACCTTGGACACCAGCTCAAAAATCCACGAATTAATCCAATCACTGAAGTTCTGACAGGAATTGCTGCCATAGATTGGTTTATTTGGCTTGCCACGGTTAGACTGTGCAGAGAGACGATACCTAAGAGAGCATATTAATAAGCAGTTTGATATTCGAGTTATTTGTCTACCATATCTTTGACTGTTCTGCTAACGACATACAACTATACTATACTATACTATACTATACTATACTATACTATACTATACTATACTATACTATACTATACAATACAATAACTTTATTTCAAATACTCGTAAATAAGATCATTGGCGAATCATGTCAACCATAATTGGTCATGTGAGGTGGCTTTATACCTTCTAAAATGCTAATTAGGATAACACTTTAAATAATTTGTCACGTTCATTAGCATTCTTTATATAATGATACATCCTAATTGGCTTAACAATGCGGCGTATTTGAAGTCATTTAAAGCGACTGTCACACAGCGCAATTTTTCTTGCAACTTGCAATGCAGTTCTACTCTTGAGGGATGTAAATTTGTGACGAATGTTTGGTATGTAAAAAATATATTGGCAAACCGTGATGGAAACTTGTACATGCCAACTTTACATCTTCCAAAAGTAGAATTGCATTACAAGTTGCAAGAAAAATTGCACCGTGTGACAGGGCCTTAAGACACTCAAACGATCGCGTTTTATCATATCTAAAACGCTCGACGGCGCCTCGCTCCTTCTTGAGTATTAAATAGTACATAAAGTGGCATCGACGCTTAGCTTTAAGGCTACTTTATAGAATGTCCACTGGTAAAGAAAAATATACACTCTATCTACTCAAATACTTTATACGATGTATAAAAATTCTATAAATGTAATACATTGCATAACAAGACAAACATTAATTAACATTATCCCATTCCGAAACACAAAAACAAAAACTACAAACAAAAAGCCCAGAGTCAAAAAACTAATTCTTTTTCATCGTTGTCAAATTGCTTAGAACCAGTCATTTCTCGTCTTACTTCGTATTTGTTCTTATTTGTGCTTACTTTGACTGAAGGTGTGGCTTCAGGATCTCTTTTATACTATCCGAGAACTCGTGCCAAATTTTATATCCTGGACTACAATAGAAAACAAAAAAGTCGATGAATGAAACATTTAGCTACGATTACAGAATTACTGAGCATTTTTACAGAAATCTCACAGCTTCTAAAAAGTTTGGCGGGAGATTCGGACGTACGTTGTTCGAATTTTACTGGAACATTCGTATATTTGTAAAACTTCCTGGATAGCATATGCTGAACAGTCCTGTATTCAAAGAAAGGAATACAAATGATTTAATACTACTAGAACGGATTCTGTCGGTTATGACTTGTTCCTGCGTGAAGGATGTCCCATGGTACCTGCGAACGGGTGTCTGCAGCAGCCATGAAGGCCCTCGCCAGTTCATTAAGCAGATCAACAGCAAATGATGAAGAATCACACATCATCTAAAATAGCGAAGGTATTGATACCATTAATAATGATGCATTCAGCAATGATTTGCTTCCCACACTGTTCACGGTACTTAAGAATATTGTTCAGCATTGTTAAACTGTTGTCAGTATAGTGTCTAACCCAAATTAAGGCTATGTCTTAAAAAGGTGCCCAACCCTGATCCTAACCCAAACCCAAACCCTAATCCTAGGGATTGACTACCTCACGGGCGTTCTTTGTGGGTGACGTCAATATTTTTGGCATGCGGCTGCTCATACAAATTCGTTATTTCTTCGTAAATAATCGTATGACTATTGTCACTCACTGGGACTGTATCTACTTCACCAAATTTAGCTAAAGAGGGAGCGCGTAGCGCGACAATCATTACTCGCCCTTCGGGCTCGAGCTTTTGCTAAATTTGGTGAAGTAGATACAGTCCCAGTGAGTGAGAATAGTCTTTAGAAATAACGAATTTGTATGAGCAGCCGCGTGCCAAAAATATTGACGTCACCCACAAAGAACGCCCGTGAGGTAGTCAATCCCCTAATCCTAACCCTAATCTTAATCTTAAACCACACTTCACCTCCGCCTACGACCTCCCACCTCAAAGCTTTATTTATGTCGCTCAAGCTTGTCTGATTATTACGGTGTATTAAAGACATGGCCTCAACTTTAGCAAGAGATCATGTTGCAATGATTACACGTTGAAAGGATTGAATGTTGTTGACAACCATGACACAATGTGGGCAGCAAAAAATTGTTTAATTCAATAGTCGTGTGTGTCCTCTGCAATGTACACAACAGTACCTCGTAAACCGCTGGTTCATCACTGGTCTGTTCCGGTTTACACAGCCTGAAAACAAACACAAGTTTCAATAGGGAACTACACTCAACTGTTCACAACACATTAGATACCATGTATACCTACCATCCAGGGTCCACTGCTCCAAGCTCTCCTAGGCATTCCGCAACTTTGGCTTGAGTACTTGGTTCACCACATCTGCCAATTAACTGCAAATATACTAGTTAGTTGAACATGAATTACATGATAATTGCCATATTCACCATCAGGATCACCATTATAATTTAATAACTTTGCCGTTATAACAACAATAACAATTATTGAGACAACTTGGCAATTATTGAGACAATCATGATGATCATCATCATCATCATGATCATGAACATCATAATCATTATCATGATCATCTGATCATGATGATGATCATCATCATTATCATCGTGATCATCATCATCATCGTGATCATGATCATTATCATCAACAACATGATAATGATTATGATCATGATTATAATTATCATAATCATGATTATAATGATGATGATCATCATAGCCATGGTCTCTCATCACCACACAGCCCAACCTTACCGTGTCTATTACGTTACACACTACAGGATCCACTTCGTCTTTCTTCGTAATGTACTCATGCAGTACTCCCTGAAGAAACATGAAGAAAAAGTTAATTCACGTCCTCCTCTGGATCAAAAAGGGAGAATCCCTAGTTACAAAACGTCCAGTATGCACCCACCTGATTATCGTGCAACAAAGTCTTCAATCTGGACACAGCATGATAACGGACTTCGGTACTCTCATGCGAAACACATCCTATCACTTCATTGATGTCCTCTCTCAACTCGCTGTTGTTCTTACTTTGAATAACATTCTCGTATACAACTTTAATATCATCGAATTGTGGATAGTCCGGGATGAAGTAAATACCCTTAAAACTACCTTTTAAATCCTCCACTCTCTCCACGATTAAATAACGGAATATGTTTGCAACCTGAATGAAAACAAGAAGACATATCAAGAGGATTATTTTAACTTCACTGTTTAAGGTATTTTGTTTTGTTTGTAGAATGCTCTACTTAGTGGAATAGGCAAATGCACAGCCGTAAACGTGCAAGTTGCAGCAAAGCTGCTACAGGATGCTTTCCATGCAGTCATCAAGCAGATATCAGGATGCATTCGCCAGAGTTGCAAAAAGCGTTCAGCCTTCCTCCGGACAAATTTTTCAAAGTTTGCAAACCTTCCTCAAAATGTTGTAAAGTTGGGCTTTCCAAACTGAAGATCAGAATGAATTACTATTTTTTTCAGAAAGAAGGCATGATTTCTGGAATAGATCATCATCTATTATTTTTTTAAGTTAATGTTTAGGATACATTACGCAGTGTGTTGACATGAAACCTTCCTCACCGACTGCCCATTTTGCAAACCTTCCTCACGGGTAATACCCGCATACCCGTAGCTTTTTTGCAACTCTGGCATTCGCATCGCTTGCTCCGGCTTGATGACAACAAGTCTGCTGCAAGTTGTCAACAGGCTTGATGCAAGTTGATTCTCAACACTTTTTATCAACAATCTCGATGCACTTTATTGACTAGACTATCCACAAGCTTTATGCAAGTTGTTTTAATAGCTTGCAGCAAGTCTGCAAATATCAGGTCTGATTTTCAGATATTTAGACAAGCAGACAAATGGGGAAATTAAATATCTTTACTTCTCTACCTTCTCAACAGAATGGTCAACAAGCGGTATAAGAGTGACCACAATATGACCAAGCATAGCACTAAGTGACGTCACGTCGAGGCAACGTACAAAGCACTCCCACGCCTCGCAACACAGGTCACCCAGATCTTTTGACTCGAATTGCAGAGCCAGTTTCAGAATGGCCATGATCTTAACTCGAACCACGGTGATATGCTTCGCTCCCATAAGTTCCATAAGTTTGACTAGCGATGCAAGAGCGAGATGTTTCTCCTCGAGGTTCTTCTCGTCCAGCAGTACCGTGTTGAAGAATGCCAGAATACCAAGGAGACGTGGTTGGAGAAATTCGGCCTAAAGCGGAGTGATCAAAATAGGGCCATTTATACGAGCGAAAATAAGCCGCGGCTTAAATAGGCCGCCGCTTAAATAAGTCGAGAACGTCTGTATAAACGTACAATTTCTTTGCGACTAAAATAAGCCGCGGCTAATTTTAGCCCATGGTTCGGGCCTCGTCTTAAATTGGCCGCGGCCAATTTTAGGCGGGAAAACCTCGTAAAAACGCTTCGTTCGCGACCAAGGCAAGTCCAAAGTAATTTCGTGTAGTTTTTTTTAACGCGAGCCATTTTCCTTTTGTTGTCATGGTAATGGGTATTTAAAACTTCAGTGACCTCGTTATGGTCTATTTATACGAGTGTTTTGGGCTATTTTAATAAATTTAGTAAAAATGGCGTATAAAAGGCTGTGTTCTCGACTTATTTAAGCCGCGGCTTATTTTCGCTCGTATACATGGCCCTAATGTTCCTTTGTCTTTTCACTGTTCTGAAGATCTCACATCTCACATCATCCAGTCATGACGAAGGGATAATAAGAATGTTGCACTGTCTTTTCATTGTTTTGAAAATCTCACTGTTCGCCATGCATTATATTTTTGTTTTACATTTACTTAACAATTAGATTACGAGCTCAAAATTTCCATGAGGGGATAGTTGAGAAGTATATACGAAGCCCGAATCAACCAGTACAGCATAGAAATAGAGAGGGACTAATCTAACTGTTTTGGTAAAATCAGATCAAACATGAAATATTCAACAACAACAACAACAACAACAACAACAACAACAACAACAACAACAACAACAACAACAACAACAACAACAACAACAACAACAACAACAACAACAACAACAACAACAACAACAACAACAACAACAACAACAACAACAACAACAACAACAACAACAACAACAACAACAACAACAACAACAACAACAACAACAACAACAACAACAACAACAACAACAAGACTGATTTTAAGCAATTTTTTATAAAATTGCTGACGATTCTTTCGCTACTTGATGCTATTGAGGAATATATAGCGAGTACAGTTGCAATAGTATACTAGCATGATTCCGCTGATAATGTTTTTTTCAAACTAATGACACTCACCATTTCTTCAGAACTCGGAATATCCGTAATTGCTGTGTCAGCCTTGTTGGCCAAGATAGACAAACCAGTGAAGACCTTATTGTAAGACGATTTGAGATGCAAAAGAAGTTGATTCACGACACTTTGAGTATCCGACTTCAACAGACTACCCAGATCTACCTTTGTCTCGAGCTCAACAAAAGCTAGGGCTTCCTTCAGTTCGGCTCCAGAGCAAGTCCGAACGAGGTAGGAGAAAATGAAATTAAAGTTCAGCAAGAGCAAATCCTTCCTGTAGTTCGCTTTAAGATTCGTCGCCAGCTTACGTAGGATTACAGACGATTCTGGGAGAGCTTTTTGTACCAATTGCGGGATTATAATGCTCTGAGCGTTCTGAAAGTAAACAACACTAAACTGAGCTGAAAGTTTTTATACAACACCCTATTAAATTTAGATCGATTAATTGCTTCATTATGGTCAGGTTATACTAAATATAGACAGTCCCATTTGCCAAGAGCGCTATGGAACATGTACTATTGCACTCTCTGGAGTGCAATCATATTTGTTCTACGGCACGATTTTCACAAATGACTCACAAATACACAAACCTGCATCAAAGCTTTAATACTCTTGAAGTGAAAGACACTGCTGACTGTAGTAAAAGCTTCAAGACAATCTTTCTCTTCGTTCGCCGACTCCTGCTGTTGTTTGATTACGGTATCCACCATAAACTTACAAATGTGAAGCTTCAAGTCTCCAAATATTTCTTGTAACGATTTCTTTTTGTACTTAGCTACAGCACGAATCTGAAAAAACACATTGTATTAATATCATCAACATCATCATCAACTAAACATCATTTTTGCTTGAGTTCATACATAGACAATCTAAGGAATGGATTGGAAACGCAAGCTAAAGTTTACGCGACATCCGTGGATACGCTTTATTTCGGAACCCTGTAACTTCACTTTAAATACATTTCAGGACTTCGTATTTACATATTTTAAACAAGAACAGAAATGTGAATGGAACTAACGACTTTCGAAACTTTTCAGGGAGATAAACGAGGCGAAAAATCACCATTTAATGTTTCCGTAAACCTTTTTCAACAACAACAATGGCGACATTTCGGTAGTCAAAAAGAACGCAAACATTCAGCGTTGGATTTTAGCTTTGTTACATCCATAAAGAATTTTAAAAGTCGAAAGTTCTATAGAGATTGCCGTTCTTGTCTAAAATGTGTAAATAGAAAGTCCTGAAGTATATTTAAAGTGAAGTTACAGGGTTCCAAAGTATAGCATATCAGGCCGTATCACGGATGTCGCGTCAGCAACATTGACACTTTAGCTTGCGTTTCCAGTCCATTCTTTTGATTGTCTATGGTTTACAGCACTAGATACTGTACATAAAAATCATGATCATCAACTTCGTCTGTTCGTCATCATCAACATCATCATCAACCTCAAAATATCATCGACATCAAAACATCATCAACATCGTTATTAATATCAAAACATCAACATCAACATCATAAACATCACCAACATCTTTATCACATCATTAAGATAATCAAAAACATCATCAATATTATCAATATCATTAACATGATCCATAAATATCATCAACATTATCAACATCATGAGCATCATTATTATCATCATCAACATTATCAACATCAAAACATTACTAACGGTCATGGCTTTATAGGATACCCTAAAGGTCGAAATGTCGAGAGAGCACTGGGTTTCTCACTCACTGGGACTGTATCTACTTCACCAAATTTAGCTAAAGAGGGAGCGCATAGCGCGACAATCATTACTCGCCCTTCGGCCTCGTGCTTTAGCTAAATTTGGTGAAGTAGATACAGTCTCAGTGAGTGAGAAACCCAGTGCTCTCTCGACATTTCGACCTTTAGGGTATCCTATAAAGCCATGACCCATTACTAACATTATAATTACCACCAACACCACCCACCACCACCAGTATCATTAGTGTTACCATCATCCACCGTACATTTTAAAAGAGAAGCATTGTCTTCTACCTGAGTAAATGCCATAGATGAAATGACCTTCTTTTTACTCAACAATGTTTCTAGCAAACTAACAATTACAACAAGCAATAAATCGTCTTCGGCTTCCTTGCCAAGTTCGCCAATTGTATAAACGATCGTCTCTTGTAACCTACAGAGAGATGACTCAATTTTAGTTCTAGACTTTAGTTTAGACTAGATAGCTTAAAAGCTCTTAACCTCCAGAGTAACTAAAAAGGAAACCTAAACTAAACTAACTTTATTTATACTGTATAGCTTTATCAGTCCCAAACTGTTCTTCGTAGAGGTCCAGTAAGGATCACCTCTTATTGATCCAGTGTTACTACGGGAGAAAACCTAAACTGTACCCAACTTTATTCATACAGGATCGCTCTGTCAGTTCTACATTGTTCTAACTAGAGATGCAGAAAAAATTCTCTCTACGATACAGTGCTACTAAAGCAGGAAACCAAAACTAAACCATCTATATTTCAATTCAATATCTCTTTCATTTCTAAACTGTCTCCATACCTGAATTCTTTTAAGGTGGTTGCTTTCGTAAAGACATCTTTAACTTTCGTCACCACCATCTTTGTGCTATCAGTATCTTGTTTTGTGAGACAAGGAAGCAACTTGCTGTCATAAACATAAAACACAAACGTTGTTAAACTAACTTCGTTTTCTCTGCTAGGGCCAGCTATTCAAAAGCCGGCCAGCTTAACTACGCAGGGTTAGTGCAGGGTTGAAATAAATGAACCTGGGGTCGGTTGTTCAAAGCTGGGCTAAACCTTGTGTTCAAGTTGATCTCTAAATACTTCAATCATTTGTTAATACTTCCTAGTTCCTATGTGTAATCACTGTTTTGTTGCTTCTCGAGTGAGAAAATGCTTATTCGTTCGATACAGACAAAGTTCGAGATTTGTCCCTCGTTTAAACAATTAAAAATAGCATTTTAATTAGAAAACTGTATATTTCAGAAAAACGGGTCCTTTGTAAGATATGGTCTAGTAATACACCGATATGGTAATTTAAGGATATTCCAAGAACCAAAATTCAAGACCCGATACAGTCCGATAACAACAATCGATATTACCGAGTAACGATGCCAACCATGACTGGCTACTTGCTTGGTACGTAATATAGGTAGTGCCTTTACACACGTAACTAATTTTGCATGTTCAACACATTCTTGTAATATTCTTTTACACAGCTTTACAAAAAAGTCTCATTTGGACAAAAAAAGCTAATACCGATATTCTGAATTTCGAGTTGATGTCCCAAAAGCCGATGGAAAATGGAACATCACTAGTAAAACCTTGGGTTAAAAAATTGACGTTTTTATCAGGGCACAGAATTTTTCCCACCTGAACTTGCGGCGAATATTGTGGTCGGAGTCCTGGACTAGATCGATACAGAGGTGCAACACACGAGAGCAATATTCTGGAGGAAACGTCACGTGGTTCTGAAGTCTTTTGAAACCATCAACGAACGATAGCTTCGCTTTTGCCGGAACTTGAGGTACAATTAATTCCAAAAATTGATGAAAGAAGTTTTGGCGGTTAGGAGGGCAAGCTAAAACAATTAAAGACAAAAGAATTGTTTTAGAATTAGAGAGGTTCAGATTTGAGTTCCTCTACCACTACCGCTACCTAAACAATTTGATTGGTTAATCGGGTAGGTCCGACACATCTGATTGGCTGAAAGATAAATTGAGGTGGCGGTAGAGGTATTGGAAGCCAAATCTGAACCTCTCAATATACCTTAGAAGTGCTTACGTCACGCGGTTTTCAATACATATAAATACAAGGTAAATTTTCCCCACATGTTTCCCACATTGCATTGCAATTCATTGTTTAACACTGGCGTGACGTAAGGACTTCAAATGTCTATTAACTTTGAATCGTCTGTCTCTAGGTGGCAGTGTCCGTGTATCTACGTTATTGTGACGTTCTCGTTATATTCTTGTTACATTCTTGCTACGTTTATGTTATGTCCTTGTTACGTTAGTGTTACGTTCTTGTTATGTTCTTGTTACGTTCTCAATATGTTCTTGTTACCTCTTGTTACCTCTTGTTATGTTCTTGCTTGTTATGCTTTTGATATGTTTTTGTTGTTACGTAACGTTACGTTGTGTTATGTTATACTGTGTATCTATACTGAACCGACAACGGCAAAATGTTATCTAGTTGTTAAATACTTTTTACTGAAATTGGGATCAAATGTGGGATTTTTCACGACATTGTCCCGGTTTTAAGCCCCAACTGCTTCAAATTACCGACAATATTCTTGGTTTTGTCTTCCCTGTCACACACGGAACATGTAGATGCTTGGAACACTGGAGGAAAGACAGTGATGTCAAGCGAACTTTCTAAACAGCCAAATAATGCACATCCCAAATGGCCGAAACATTTACAGAGAGATATCTGTAGCAAGTCTGAGGAGGAGCATCTAAGAACTGTCTCCAATAGTTTATTCTGTTCCTCGCTTTCCAATGTGCCCACTAAGATTGGAAGCAAATTTATCACAGTCTTGTGAACATCTCGGAAGTCATTGGAGTTCTGGAATTGAAAGAATTTACTTGTTAAAGATCTGAATTATTCTCATCAATTAGTAAAATATTTAATCTATTCGTTTGACATGTATTAGGTATCAAATCTCACAAACCTAACTATTTAATAGTTCTGCTAGTACATAAATACTTTTACGATCAGCTAATGAAATATACGACATTATGAGTCATTTTGTCGTATGTTGAAAACAAATATACTACATAACTCGTTCGTCGTCTATTGACTGACCTTGTAATCTGACAATTGTTTTAAGAATTTTTTTCGTAGTCTGATTGGCTTATTAAAGTTTCCGGACAATTTCATGCTTTTCCATTATTAGCAGCTTGTGTCTTCTTACTTACAAAGCAAGCGTTTAAACTGAGCTGAAAATATTTTCAAAAAATAATAAAACAATTATTGAATTCGGTTCTCGCAGGATATGAGGAATTATTAAGGCCTCGGTTTGTGTTATTCCTCATATCCTGCTCAACCTCATCCAATAATTGTTTAATAAAATAATATTTACCTACAATCACTAAAATGTAGATTGACATACATTCGTCTTGCGATAGAGTCGGTATTAAGCTGAGAGTGTTTGAAACACCAACTTCTCAGCTCCAACCAGTGAACTTTATATAACTCAAATATCTTCTAGACTTAAAACAGGGTTAAAAGGGCGTTCCAAACTGGGTGACCTGGTTATCAACGGCGGCCTTCAATTTGGCTTCAAAGATGGCCAAGTTATCGTTTCTGATATAATTACATAGAGTTCACTGCCTCCAACTAATTTACAGTTCCTCTAGTGCACAACAAACTTTTAGCATTAGCTAATAATATAATTTAGTTCATTTCCTTACCAGTGTCTCATTAAAAACACCGACTCTCCACATGGCAAAAAGCTCCGGAGGAGACAATATCAAAACTTCAAGGCAGACAACAGAGTCGATGTGACCGGCCATCGCACCAGCTAACTGCTTTAACTTGGTTAAACTCCAACGATCACCACAAGGCAGCAAGGTGACATACTGTGCTTGAGTACCAACTGTGCAAATCCATGGCAAAGACGCGATGCACGTGCATAGATTGAGATGTTCACGTGAGACAGGGACATGCTTGTGACAGTGCAGAAGTAATTTAATGAGGTTTAATAACGTTCCTGTCATGCATTTCACCGTATCGTCTTCTGAAGAACGGACCGTGGAAAGCGACAGCTTGTCAAGAACGGTTAACATTGCTGATTTCAATTCCAAAATCACAGCATTGGTTACTTCTAATGTGAAATTCAAAAATATGAGGTCAGTGATACTGAACTATATGAAAACTGGAAACATAACTCGGGATCTGAGAGAAGCCGGATTTTTCTGAGTTTTGTGTGACGAGCTTGCTCACAACTTGCAACATTTCGCCAAACACGCGTGTGATTTTTCATTAATACTTATCGGATCGTGTAATTTCCTATACAAGTACAACTGTTGAAGAACTTCAATTTGACGTAAGATCCAATCCTTGACGTCAAGTATTTAAACTCAAAACTAACTTGGATTCATCTTATAAGGGCCACCCAGACAATTTGGGGGGCCTGTGGCAAATTTTCACACTCCCCCCCCCCCCCTCCAAGTAAAGGTGCTCGCTTTTTAAATAATCGTGAAGTGTCAGTTTTATCAGTATTTTTTGTTCCTATCGTGCTTTGGAGGGCCCCAGGGCTTTGGGGGGAAGGGGGGGGGGGGCGGGCCAACTTGCCTCCATTGCCCCTCTCTCTGGACGGCCCTGCATCTTATTAATCGGAATGTTGTATTGATTGGGCATTTGATTAAGTTTGATTACAGTTTAATTGTCAGTGGTCGTTTAACCTGCTTGAAAGACGGGAACATTTCCACACACCTTTGATGATAACCAGAACACCATCTTCAAGTACAGACTGTTTCTCAAGTAAGAGAACAAGCATTCGAAATATCAACGCTAAGCCATCCAAGGCTGCACAAGATCTCTGAAATGATCAAATATTTTGATAGTTGGACATATTACAGAGAGAGTGAGACTGAGATAATCGGTGCATCATACCAAAAACCGTATGTGAATTTGTCGGGGACATTTTCGGATGAAGAAAGCACAAAAAAACCCAGAATCATTCACTATCTACAGAAGAGACACTACCGACAATGGCAACGTTAGTTGAGGTGGTATTTTACCAGCGATAGATTTAGTGGCAGGGGGTGGGAAGAATCAATAGAAGATGTTGGGTGGAAGATATTACAAAGGAAGGCGATGGAAGCAAAGTTAAGACGGGCAGGGGGTAGTACACACAACAGGGCGGGGGGGGGGGAGTGTAGACTCTGCCTCTCGAAGACGACACAGTAAAAGTTTAAAAATTAACACCAAGTAAGAATTGATACCTGAGACATAGCTTGTCCAGTGAGAACTTCACACAGATGCGTAAACCCAACATAAAGGTAATTCAACGTTGTGTTTTGTAACTTGTACCTCATGCTTGAAAACACAAAAGAAAGGTCAGCAAGATAAAGTCAATGTATTAAAATATTCCAATCATATATGTTGAAAACATTCGATTAATACCAAATGTCTTGGAATGTTTCGTTTTCAGGCAAATCAATGTCCATGGCTTCAACTTTCTGCCGTTTAGCAGCGCTGTTATCAACCTATGGAATAATATTGTTCAGTGATGTACCGGTATCCTAAATGCTCGAGACAGACTTCAAAACAACAAATATTGTAATGCTTGGAGGAAGGTTGAACGAGGATTTTAGCCATAGTCTGAAATTTTACTGTCCAAAATATTAGAATTCACTTGCATTTGTTATTTTCATGCTGGAAAAACTCTTTTATTGTACAAAGACTTACTTAATCGACATTATATTTTTACCTAAATTAAGCCCGTTATTGGAATAGAATTGTCATCGTTAAGAGAAGAACACTCTATCACAAACCCACCCAGCCAGATTTGATGCAAGTTGTGAATTTCACCGAGTTGATACCATTTTATCATCAAGTTGCATGCAAGAAGCCTATGCAAATCAGACTTGATACAACCTGATATTTACACACTTGCTTTAAGTTGTTAAAAGAACTTTCGTGAAGCTTTTGAATGGAAGGTCTTGAGAATCAACTTGAACTTCAATCAAAACTGAGTTTATCTACTGCCACCTTGTGTAGCTCCGACTCAAACCAAACTGAAACTGACTGAATAAAAAAAAGACCAAACTAACCCCTTTTCGTTGCCGGAGATCGTACAGAACTAATTCCGCTAAACACTTCGCCAAAAACTAAAATACGAACACAGAAGACAAATATCAATTTTCACATTGTTCGCATATTATCACAGAAGTTCATCATATCATCACAGAATGAAATACATGGGCCAATTGTTCAAAGCTGGGTTGCCATGACGTCATACTTACGTCGCGTTGGTTACCATGACGTCAAACTTACTTGGAAATCATCAGATCGGACAAACCAGTCAATCAAGTTTTTGGAACAGGTTGTGAGAGCCTTATAAACTACTGGGTCGGCAAGCCTTTCCTCGACACACACAACGCACAGAAGCTGCGCAACTGCAATCTGAAACACAGAGTAAGACGTTCATGGCCACATCTCCTGTACAGTGGTGAATTTACCACGGGAGTACTCAGGGGTGCGCACCCTTGTAGGCATTGGTCAACGGGTGTGCAAGGGTGGAGATTGGGACCCCACCCCCAACTTATGATATTGAAAAATTATATTACTATCATGATACTATTCAGAATAATCAATGTTAATATCCTTAGTTTTCCTGTCTGCGTAAAGATACCTGAACTAAAACTACTAAGATTACAATCAAGAGCACCTCCATGACAGTACAATTCTGACTTCAACATTGAGTGAAGTGTTACAACTACTAGTACACATAGTACCTTTATTTCACGGCTTAAAATAGCATCAAATATGCCAGTGACATACTCCGCAGCCGCGGTTAGGAAATTCACGTGAACCAGAGGGATACGTTTATGACCAGTTCTCGGTTTAATCGCGGCGGTTATTACAGCTGCCAACGAGTTTTGTAGTTTACTGTCTGCTTCAGATCTGCAGTTGAAAAAAGACATCTTTTTCAGGTTCTTCACATACAAACCGCTGCAAGTCATTTCAGAATGCTAGCTACACTAGATCAACATGTTTTGAGATGTTTTCAGGTAGTTCAGACACAAACCACGACCGTTTATTGTAGAATACCACATGCACTGGGCTGCCATGTTTGAGATACTTTTTCAGGTAGTTTGAACACAAATCACGGCAGATTATTGCAGAATACTACCAAAACTGAGCCACCACGTTTGAGATAAGCTTATTGTAGTCTGAATTCTACCTCCACTTGGCTACCATACTTGAGATATTACAGGTAGTTGTGAGAAACCACGACAGATTGTAGAATACTACCTACAATACACTGGAACACCACGTTTGAGATGTCTTTTTCAAGGGATTCAAACACAAACCACGATAGCTTATTGCATGTACAATTATACACCACCGACATTGGATTACCACTTTTGAGATGTCTTTTTCATGTAGTTCAAACGCGAAAGATAGCGCGCGCGCGAAAGAAAATTAAAACTAAATGTACACATAACATCTCACCCAGACTCATTATCTGTGACAGCAAGATTTTGTAAACAATATGAAATAACAGTGAACAGATTGTCTGAAATAGCTTCAAAATCTAGATGGTTGTTTGTGACAAGACTGTCAACACAGCGCAAGGAGACCTTAAAAAAAATAAAAATTTTCATGATTATTTCACACTAACAAATTTGAGCAGAATGTAGCTCTATCTGGTGTCTCCGGCAGAGGAGTACCCGGCACAACCCTGAGATCTATCTGCAGTTGTAAATGACTCTTTTAACAGCAGGATACTAAGACCTCGTTTACACGGTACCGGATCCGTATGGTCACGATATCAAATTGAATAGTTCCACGACAAGCGTCGCTCTTAAGCTGATGTTACACGAGACGATTTGCAACGACGATTTTTAGCGATACGTGTTGTCATTCGCGCAACGCTACTTCGACATCACCATGTTACACAGGTCAATTTTTAGCGATTTTTAGCGAATTCACCCGATATCTTGGTTGTTTACGTCCAATGACTTCTAGCATTGCATTCTGGGAAGGCGTTGGGCGAAAAATCGACGACGAACCTGTTACACGAATCAACTTGCTGAAAATTCGTCATTCTGCGTTGCGAGTTTTTGAAGCTGGATCAAAAACTCGCAACGCGTTGCCATATCCGAAAATCGTTTTTCTTGACCTGTTACACGTATCAATTTTTCGCGCATCAGCGTATCGCTAAAAATCGTCGTTGCAAATCGTCTCGTGTAACATCAGCTTTACACTTACGATAGTATTGATCGCTTGCAATCGACGCCATCTTGGTTGACGTTTGAAACACATGGCAACCACAAAGTCTAATCTATTCATTATTTCTGATCCTATCGAGCCATACATCTTTAGAGTATCATTCATAATACGCTAAAACTAACGATGAAATAGCAAATTGACATAAGTACTTCGCTGTAAAAAGCTGAAGTAATCTGCAGAGTCAACCAAGATGGCGCCCAATGACACGAAATGACGTCATGTGCAAACCAAGAATTGCAGAATTTAACAACAAGTAGTCATAGAAAAAAGTGATGAGAGTAAATATGACCGAAAACCACCCGAACTCGATGTCGTGACCAAGCGAATCCGGAACCGTGTAAACGGGGTCTAAGGTGATCCTTTATCAGTCCAGTCTTGGTTTCTAGAGTCCAGCGTTTCATCAAGTAAATATCTACCACACATTGTTTTGACGCAAGTAAGTTTAATGCACAAACAAAACTCTCGCTCCTGACCTCTTGAACGCTTGAATCTTTCCAAACTGCCTGGGCGCTGAATACTTTCCACAGTGTTTTTACGTGATAACCAAGAAATTGACAAATGTCAGACAAGAACAGAAACATGACTTCGCTTGAGAAAGAAAGGGAAAAAGTGAATGAAATCAAAACATTTTTTGAAAAGCAGCGTTTTGTTAAAATCACATTTCGAAATGTGACTACACTTTTCCGCGCATAATACAAAAGTATACAAAATTCGCAAACTTCACAGGACTATATTCTCCACATTTTACAATGTTTTCCAAGCAAACTTCACAATTTTACTAAACTTAGGATGCTCTTTTCAGCTAATGAATATTCCTGATTCAAAAGTTGTCTTAAAGAAAAATTGCCAATTGTCTGCATGAAATGAATTGCGATATAGCCATTATATAGGATGGAAAAAATTGATGGTAACTTCTAACCTTAAATTTTCAAGTAATGTCCACACATCAGCATCGTTCATCAAAGACACACATGAATCGTCTGCAATTGATCCAGGATTGGCACTCTACAAAACACACGGTATTCTACACCTCTCTGAGCATTTTTATAGGGATTGAAGGAATCTCTACCCAAGGAATAGCGCTCTCCGACCAAGAGTATAAATACCTTGAAATGATTGAGATGTATTGGGAAAGAAATGTCAGATTTGTTTTCTTGATCAGACATTTTGAAGGCTGTTGAGTGGACATCTGAAAATTAAGTGATAGATGTATCAGATGATCTTGAATGTCTGGTGTTGAAGAAATTTCGGTGAATTTATATGTGATAACAAACCTTCAATTAATTTAGTCAGTGTACCAGTTACTGAAATATAAAGTTTTTGATGTTTGTATTTGAGTAGCTGAAACAAGAAAATTGGATTGGTAAGTTGAGATGGTAGTGCATGGATGGTAGTATAGAAGTGGTGAGGTTGCTGGTGGCATAATAGTGATGATGATGCAGGGTGTTAGCCAGGATCAATAATAATAATAATAATAATAATAATTTAATAATTTATAATGTGCTTTTTCACATATGATGATGGTCATGTGATAGTAGTACTGGTAGGATGATAGCTGTGGTAAGTTAGTGGTGGTCACAAGGTTACAGTAGACAGTGGGGGTGGTGGTTAGTGGTGGTGATAATTATGGTAACAGTCACAATGGTCATGTGATCATAGGACTGGTAGGATGATAGCTGTGGTAAGTTGGTGGTGGTCATAAGGTTACAGTAGACAGTGCAGTAGTGGTGGTTAGTGGTGGTGATAATTAGGGTAACAGTCACAATGGTCAGGTATTAGTAGTACTGGTAGGGTGATAGCTGTGGTAAGTTAGTGGTGGTCATAAGGTTACAGTAGACAGTGGTGGTGGTGGTTAGTGGTAGTGATAATTATGGTTACAGTCACAATGGTCAAGTGATGGTGGTACTGTTAGAGGAATGGTGACATTTATATTAAGTACTAGCAAAACAAACTCACTGTCGTTAAAGAATAAATAGCTTGTGCAAATTTCTGATAAAGTAAAGGAGAATAGGAAGATGCTGCTAGGAACACCACTAGACGATACATTGTCCAAAATGAAAAATCTAGCAAACAAAAATCACAATGTTAACTTCCTTAATGAAAAAAATATTTCCTACATTTTAAATAAAAATATTTTCTAGTGTGGGCAGTTGTTTTTTTGCCCAAACTCTGTGATAAAAACAACGAGAGCAAAATAAAACAACATGGCAAGAAAATCAAAGAAAATTTATTTCAACTCACAATATTCATCAGGTTTGAAAGAGTTGTCTCCAGTGAGAAAACACTCTGGATAGGTTTTCACACTTTTTAACAGAAGATTTAACGTGGCCACGACTTTCTGTTCACGTGACGATTGTCTTTTAATTTCTTTAAAAGTAAGGGAACACCTAAAATGTGTTTTCACACCTAAAATGTGTTTTTACATATGTTTGGACAGCCTTTGTATAATCTCTATATGTTTGGATAACCTCTCATGTCACCTTTATAAGTCACCAGAAAAGAAGAATGTTTAATGTCACCATTAAAAGAAGTTTGTATTTCTACCCTTTCTCATGTTATTACCATTATCCCAACCATTCAAATGTATTTTTTAATCAATAAGAATGCTAGTCTGGCTAGTTGAATTAAGTAAAGTGCATATAAATAGAGTAAAATACACATTAATAGGGTAGCATGCTGCACTGCTAAGTGCCATTATTGTCTATTAGCCATAGCTGGGTTTCAATAGCATGACACATTTAGCCCTTGCTCACTTCCACCAGGCACAAGCTGGCACTATATTGACCACCAAGGGTTGTCTCATGTATAAGTGTTGGCTGAAACCTTAACCTATACTGTGGGGGAGGGGTGCAGTCCTAACCTATAGTACAATAATGTATGCCTTACACATGGGCCTTACCTTCACCTATAGCAGGAAAATCAGCAAAGAAGCTTTGAAATATGGATTTAAGATCTAAATCTCCTTCTTGCTTTGCTTTGCTGTAAATTGATAACGAGAGTGCAGTCAATTCTTGGTCGTTAAATATCATGTCACATCACTCCAGGTCGGGTGCACTCCATGTAAACTCCACGCCAAAGGTATGCCAATATTTACTATATTTAATATTGTGATTTGCTTAATCCACGCCGTACATTTTCGGCGTTGAGTGCATGGAATGCAGTCTGGCACCCCAGTTCCGACATCTACCATGTAAAAATGTCCATGGTCCATATTAGGGACCATGTCCATATTCAAGTCGCCATACAAAACGTCAAAATAAATTTTCATCTAAAATCACCCAAAAACGTCAAGCGTGGCAGCAAAACTCGCTCATACCTCAAAATTTGAAATAGTCTGGTGAAGTGAACAAAATATATGTCTTACGTTTTTGCATCTTGGCGTTCCTTCAAATTAGAAAGTTTCCCTCCAGACAAAGTATCCATGTTGTTGTTATGGGAAGCTTCTGCTTGAACAGTTGTACTTTAGTTTAATTCATGATTACATCATTGTTTATTGCAGCGTCCGTCTATTGTTTACTATATTTGTTTATTTCGAGGCTTATTTATTCATTTTTATGATTTTTACAAACACTGACATCAGAGTTTTCCCGCCATGTGCAAACGTGTTTCCACTTTCCACAGTATCCAATTTACAAAATTTGACAAGAAAGGAAATCTTGACCTGCATGCGCCATTGACAGATATATCTATCTGGACTAAGAGCTTGCTCGTATGATTTTTGCCTTGACAACTTGAGGCTTTCATCGCGCTTTCGAAGCCAAGCAAGCAGTCCAGATAAATATATGTCAATGACGTACGCTCCCGCACTATGATACAAGGTCAATAATATCAGGGGTACTGGTAATCGGCCAATCGTACGCGCTGAATAAATTGCGCTATGCCAGTCAATTGCACATTTTACGGCCAATAAGCACGCTGAACTTGCTAATCGCACTGATAACAAATTAGTTAACATTGAATATTTACAAATTGCAAATTATTTATAATTGCACCCGCGTTTAAAACTACGGGACATAGTATTAGATATTATTTTTTAAAAACCTGCGCAGTAGAAATCAGATGTGATCCTCGTTATTGTAAATCGAAGGCAATGTGCTATTTTGTGAAATTATGCAATTTAAGAACTATTATGAATTGTAGGAAGAAATTATGTTGAATGTTACACGTTTTTCATATAGTAAAAGCAAAGTAAAAGTAAATGCCGAGACTGACGGGTTTACATGATAAAAACCCCATCTAGGACGCCCAGCATCCGAGAGTTTAATATGATTAAAACCCTTCTATGGATGCATTTATCTGACTTATTTCATCTTTTGAGGAGGTTTTTTAACAAGAATCTATGGACTCTTGAACTCAAGATTTGTCGAGATTTCTTCACTAGTTGCATCTAATTATTTATTCAAGATCACTACCGGAGTTAGATACCGTGGTACATACGAGAACAGCCCCTCAAAAAAGAATTAAAGCACTAGGCAAACTATGTTTCCCGGTTTGCCCACCTCCGGAAATATTGTTGCGGAAGCAAAATTTTGTTTCTCGGAAAGCAAAAATGTTTCCAAACAAATTCAGAAACATTTTTGTTTCAGGAAACAATGTTTTCTAGTTTGCCCACATATTTCCGATGTCTCCAGCATTTAACATATGCAAAACTGCAAGTCTGGAACAAACAAAGCGTGCGAGTCAATGTTCACAAAAATGTTTACTGGTTTGCCTACACTTGGAAACATGGAGAAACACTGGCAGTAGACGATGTTTCCGCTACAGTGTTTGCTAGGCTACCCGCGCTTAACTGTTGACACCTAATGCTTTTAAAATGACTCGAACATACATATACATCATTATTTTTGACAGCTAAAGTTGTGTGGTCCATTTGTAATACATAACTATGCATTAGCAACACGACAACATCTGAGCTCCTCCAAACACGTGATTTCGTAACATCCGCCAGTATATATTCCAACAATGTAATGAAGTGGTTGCGAGCACCCAACTAAAGCCCCAGGCGCATCAAAACTGAGAGTAACATCTTCCGTGTAGCACTCCCCCCAGTGGGTGGGTGCACTTGCAGGTTTACAACACACACCATATTCTATATAGTAAATATTATCTCCGCTGCCACGGTACAAGCCGTTGAGAAAGTGACCATCTGGACAATAGTTCCACTGGGCTCTGCAAAGTATTTCAAATTAGAATTAGCTACTTTAATTTTGTGGAAACACCACGTACATTACTTCCTGCAGAGATTTCGAGCCGTAAGTTCGACAATGTACGGCTCCTGAGTCGCGAAAAGCCACGGGTATTCGGGCATTGCCCGTGAGAAAGGTTTGCAAAATAGGCGGTCAGTGAGGAAGGCTTCATGTCAACACACTACATAATGTACAGTAGCTACACACTAGCATGACAAAAAATATTTAATAGATAATGGTCTATTCCAGAAATCATGCCTCTTTTTCGAAAAAAAATTCATCAAGCTTCATTCCCATCTTCAATTTGGAAAAGCCGAACTTTACAACATTTTGAGGAAGGCTTGCAAAAAGTTTTGCCCGGAAGAATGTTGAACTACTATTGCAACCCTGCATGGCTCTAGGCATTGAAATATTTTATATCATAAGATAGCTTAGCTTATAGCAAAAACTCTATATAGTATTTAAAGACTTATAAGCACACTTAGTGAAGGTAAGCACACTTAGTGAGAATGTGCTTGGTTCAACGAGGCTATGGCTCAGAGCTGTTACCTCAAGTTAATTACCGCCCAAAAAATTCTGTATTAAATTCTACTTCAGGAGTGATTTTACTTGATGAAATTTTTCAAGTGATACTCTTTCTTTTCGTAAGTAAAACGTTCAGTCAGTACTTTTACAAAAATTGACGTGTTACCTCCATCTAAAAGGCCTTGAGAACGAGGTTGGAAAAAAGCATGCAAGTGGGAATCCGGAATCCTTTGACAAAAAAACCGAAATCCTCTTTAATTTCTTTAGATGAATACGGCGAATTCAACTGGACCGGCGAAAACGAAAATTATGAAATGAAGAGTTATCTTGGAGAGTTATGTTCAAACCACGCCCACTTTTCCCAATGACCACACCCAATTTCTTAACTCTCCCGACGTTGCCTTGAATTAACATGAGAGAGTTGTATTTGAGGAATATCTCTCTTGCCAAAATTTATGAAGATGTTGGAGAGTTATCATTCTTTTATAACTTTGACCGCGTTTACGATTCTGGCGACATGAAGACTCAAAATGAGAAAACCTTCTTTCAAACGCTTAGGTGTACATAACTCTCTTCAGCGCTAGAATCGTGAACTTCTTCCTAAATGTTGGCAAGAGAGAGTTACGTCAAATATAATTCTCTCATGAGAGTTAAAAAAATGGGTGTGCTCAGAGAAAGGGTCGTGGTTTGGGCGTGGTTCGGACATAACTCTCCGAAATCATGACGATCCGAGATAACTCTCTGTTTCATAACCCTCCCTTTAGTCATACCCGAACCAAACGGTCACATACATTTCCAAAACCTAAATTCTCTCTGCAATATTGACCAAAGCTACGTGTGCTATTCACAAATGATCAGAATACTCACAATTTTCATACCCCCTCCCCCGGTCCTAATATTCAAAATTTTCATTGTGAACCCCCTCCCCCGGTCCAATGTTTACACAATTCATAAGCCACATGTCCGAAGCAAAGGTACTATCCCCACAACATTGAATTAAGAGGGCGGCAAATTGAATTCTACAAATTCTAGGAATATGACATATGATCGCTCAAGTGTCTCAACAATTTTGTCCAGATTGTACAACAAAAGGAATAAATAAGACAGATGTCAAACTTACGAATGAAAGCCACTCGACCATGAATTAGCATCCGTACACACCATCTCTTCGTGGCTGTATTCAAAAGGCACTGGGCAACATGTTGCTTTGTTGAAACAATGTAGTTCAACACAGCCACTTCTTCCAAAGCCAGACATAAAACTTTTGGCTGTATCACAACGGTGTGTTCCCTCAGAATCAAATTTGATCTCCCAATCTTCTGTAACGCAGGCTAAAATAGTTCAAACATTTATTTAGGAAAGAGAGCTGTCATAAATTTAGGAGAGTCATAAATTTCACTCACGACGTGAAAATTAAACAAAAAATTTCATGAAATAATAAATGTTTATAAAATAATACATGTTAAGCTTATAGTGTTCATAAAACATTAATATTTAATGCAAATAATATGAATTTGTTCGTTTCCCTATTACGCACTCAAATATATTATATAATATCCAAATATTCAAAATGGCCGCCGTTGCAACAACTGTACTACAGGAGACAAAACCAGGAGATTGGGCTGCTGTGATCTCTGTAGCAATGATACTTACTTAAATCATATTCACACTTTGTGCCCTGTCTGTGTGAAGGACAGTGACAAATGTAATATGGCTTGTAGCAACTGATCTTACATGTGGCGCTGACGTCACATGGATGGCTATCACAACCCTGAAAGATAAATAGTTGAAGGATTACACAGCCACGCGATGCAAATTGTGAAACTTAAGGTCTGTTCAAACGAAGCCAACATGTTGGTGCAACATCACCTAACATTGTTGGATGCAACATGTTGGCCTCGTTTGAACACCATGTTGGATGATGTTGGCTTAATTTTAAACTTGCTTCAAATTTCGTCCAGCATCATGCAACATTGTTGGGCCAACAATGTTGCATGATGTTGACTTCGTTTGAACAGGCCTTTACCGGCTTATTATGCAAGTTTGTGGTCAAGTTGCATCCAGTGAACTCAATATAGCTGGAAGGCTACATTCGTATAAGCCGTTACGCAAAATTTGAAGCCAAAGTTGACTCCCAGACACGAGTGTTTGACTTCCAGACACGAGTGTTTGACTTCCAGACACGCGTGTTTATGTCCGGTGTCCATCAATCGCGCGAGAACTCTGCAGGGGGTGCAGCATGTTGTTTTTGGCCGAGTTTTTAATTGCGCGGAAAGACTGGGAAGGACTTTAAAAACTTGGCTTCAAATTTCCCGCCTCAGGTAGCCTTCCAGTTATATTGAGCTCACTGGTTGCATCAAGCCGGTTGGTGTATCAAGTCGGTGAAAATCAAACATAATGCAATTTGAAATCGTCAGACTTTCTGTAAGTCGTTGAAACAACTCACATCAAACTTGTGGATAAAAAGTCTTAAGAATCAAGCAGGCTCGGACTGGCCTATGTGCCACAGTGCCATGGCACATGGGCCCCTACTGGGACATCAAATGGGCCCTTGACAATTGTTGTTTAATTTCCGTATTTGTAAACATTCAAAGATGTTTATAACAGACTATCAGGCAGTACGAAACGAAAATAAAAGAGACCGGATGGGAATGATTTGGAATTTTTGAACTCTTCAGGGAAGCGGTTAATCTTTGCCTAAAACATTCAGGACAGCAAAAAATTTCAGGGCTCCTCTAAATGCTAGAATGGCAAGGCCCCTTAATTGGGGCCAGTCCGAGTCTGGAATCAAGTTGCATCAAGCCAGGTGACAACAGCAGACATGTTGTCATCAAGCTAGAGCAAGCGATGCGAACGCATCCCGATATCTGCTTGACTGACAGATAACAAGCCTGCAGCACAGGGCATACAGAGTTTCGACTAGTCTCATAGCTTAGCCAGTGCGTTAAGAAGAGGCCTTCTCCCCCCTGGCCATTTTTAATTGATCGTTTGCAATCGACGCCATCTTGGTTGACGCTTGAAACACATGACAACCACAAAGTATCTATTCGTTATTTCTGATCCTATCGAGCCATACATCTTTAAAGCACCATTCATAATACGCTAAAACTAACGATGAAATAGTAAATTGACACAAGTACTTCGCTGTAAACAGCTGAAGTAATCTGCAGAGTCAACCAAGATGGCGCCCAATGACACGAAATGACGTCATGTGCAAACCAAGAATATCTATAAAGACTATTTCAGGGGGGAGAATGACTCCTTTAGCGCACTGACTAAGCAAGGGTACGCATAATTAATGACAACTTGAACCTCTGTATGCTCTGTGCCTGCAGCAGACTTACTGTAACTTGTGCGTTTTTCGGTTGTGTATTAGTAGGTAAATTATATGTAAAGCAACTTGGCCACGGAGGTAGTTGACATGCGGGAGTAAGCGTGATTTGTAAATCAATTATGGGATTTCACTCCATGTTGAATAATTTGTAAAGGGTTTTAAAACGTGTTTTAATCCGAGTGGAAATGATGTACATGTCGAATTTCAAGCCGGGAAGCCTCGCGGGAACAATTGCAAGAGTAAAAACTTACGGCAGACTTTGACACTTCTCGTTTATAAACAACAGAGGCCGTAGTCGTGGATTCTCCCTCGACACTCGCACTGAGCAGGCAATTGTTTGTGTCAGCAGCTGTGAGATAAGCGAATGAATTGCATCCAGGTTGCTCGATACACTCAGTGGTACAAAACGCTCTTGCTATTGCCGTTGTCGTTTTGATCGGGTTGATTGCTGGTAGAGCGCCTAGAGAATAATGGTTCAGTAAGGATTGGTGGAACATTGCTTTGACGGGAAACTCGCCAAGGCGGTATGGCGTGTTTACATGAACGAAAACATTGTCGGAATGAAGCCATTTAATTGCTTTACGTCATATGTTTTTGCCACAAAGTGCAAATGCGCGTGCTCGGAAGTCAAAATTCATCCAGCCCAGCCGGGATTGAGTGTTTATATGGGGATTTTTTGTCCCGTTTAGACTAGATCCTGGTAACTGATGCCGGGATTTCGCCTAGGCGGGATGGAAGCGGAACACAACAGAATTTACATTACTGGCGGGATCTCGGCAACCGTCCCGTTCCTCACTCCTCCGCAGAGGCTTTTTAGATTAATTGGAGATAATATTTAATTTAGTAGATGGGAGATAATATTTACATATACAGGCTTACATGAAGTTTGGCTTAAGTCTTCACTTCATGTAAGCTTCTACATGTAAGCCTTTATATGTAATTATTTTATTTTTGTCTCGGTTTTCTATGATGTACCGCGGGCTGTATCTCAGATACAGTTCTTGAATAAATAATTAGATCAAACTTGTGGAAAAATCTCGACGAATTTCGACTTAAATTGTTTAAAGTCGAAAGATTCTACTAGAAAACGGGATTTATGGCGTATACAGCCCTCGGACGCTGCGCGTCCTCGGGGGCTGTATATGACATACATCCCTCCTTCTCGGTATTTAACTCTAACATATTATCTCTCATCTGCTATCTCCAATCAACTGAATATTAATCTAAGAAGTCTCTGTGGAGGAGAAAGGTCCCGTTCCGTCCAGCCGGGATCACATAAATCTTACAGTTGCTATATTGATAACGGTTTTAAATTGTCTTATGCAAGAAGTTGTGTTAGCATGGAAACGCGCGTTAGTCAGGAAAAACGTCTTGGTAAAGTGATCCATAAATTATCGCACAGTCTGTTCTAGGTAAATTAGGAAAGTATAATATTGTATGCATGAGCGGAGCCAGGCAAATAGAGCAGGCAGAGCTCACAGCTTCATCTGAAGACATTTGGAGTAACTTAGACAAACTGAGATGATTATTTTTACATGACTGTTGTAATTTGACCTACGTTTATTGGTATTTTCTTTACAATAGAGATGGCAATAAATGCAAACAAAAATATACACAAATTCAGGTAATGAAATGAAAACTTCCTAATTAAATCTGAGTGGAAAAGTTCCTTATTACTTCAATTAGGAAGAGTCCGTCCAAACACCCTCCTGAGTCGATACGTTTAAACTTTACATTCATCTTCAAATTTTTCATCTCACCTTCAACTTTCACGAACTGCTCCTCTCGATGACATTCCATCAGCACATTCCTCCACAGCAACGCGGATGTTAAGAGAAAACTCCAGATGCAAAATTGCCACGCGCAGCCCATGACTCTGCTCAATTCGATTCAATTCCACTAGCTTTTCAGCTCACTACTGTAGCCATATATCTGAAGTACTCCTTCATGCCATCCCGCTCAACGTCGTAACATTGGCCAAAACAAACAAAAGCTGCTGGTAACAGCTGTCGGAAAACACTAAATCTCCATATTCAGAGAATGTTTTGATAACATTTTAACCACAATCACAGGTAGCGCACAGGATAAGCTTGCTGAAGAATTCCCAGCGTATACGCATTATGTTTGTACAATTGTTCTTCATTCCACCTTACAGCTACGCAGAAAATGAATTACGTTTGGTATATATGAGCACTGCAAAGTTAAAAATGGACTTCTAGCTTGAAAATGTTTTCCACGGAAAAACACATAAACGATTAAACAGTTTAGAAATGCCGCTCACAAATGTATTTAAGTTTACGGGTATCTGCCTCTATGAAAAACAAAAAAAAATTTCTAATCCAGCTGATTATTTTAAACTGTATATAGCATTGAACCTTTCCTCTTTTACATGAAATTTTGAGAAAATTCAAAATAGGCAAAAATATCACCACAGCTTGAAAGAGCATTAGTAAGATTGCCAAGTTCGGCTGTGTAATGTTATAAAATGTAGAAAATATAGCCTTGCAAAGTTGGCAAATTTTGTATATATTTGTATTACGGGCGGAAAAGTGATAATCAGTTGATACTTTTGATTATCATTTTCCTACGCGTAATACAAATGTATACAAAATTTGCCAAATTTGCAAGGTTATATTTTCTACAGTTTACAACATTTCACAACCAAACTTCGCAACTTTAGTAAACTTGGGATGCTCTTTCAAGCTAAGGTGATATTTTTGCCTATTTCGATTTTTTCAAAATTTTGTCTGAAAGGGGAAAGGTCCATTAAGCATGCGTTATTATTTATACCTGGAATTTCGTTAAATTTATGCATAATAGCGAAAGTATTATCTTCCATTAAGGTCTGTATGCCCACGCGACAAAGCCATCGTTGGAAATTGCTTGAACGCAAATCTCGTGAAACTAAACAGCAGCTACCCTTTGTATTTAGCTCTGGGCAAACTAGGAAACATTGTTTCCGCAACAAAAATGTTTTTGAATTTATTTATCTGTAAGTAAACTAAATGTATTGCATGATATAGTATACACCAAAACAACTTGTAAATTATTCGCAAAATACTGCCACAAATTCATATAATGTAAGAAAATCAATTCCACGTCGAAAAAAGACGTCGATATTGGGTCGAAAATGCGACGTCCATTCTACCTCGAAAAATGACGTCGATATCAGGTCGAAAATACGACGAAGATTTTGCCTCGAAAAATGACGGCGATACTAGGTCGATTCCAGTCACGACCTCATTTCGACTGATTTTTGACGTCCTAACGAGGTCAGATGCCCCTGTATGGAAAGCCATAGCTGTCTTAAGTGATAAAACGTCATTTCATTAGGTGCTTTATACATTATATACGGTGCTTTAAACATGACATGCGGTGCTTTGAGTATTATATGCGGTGCTTTAAACATTATATGCGGTGCTTTGAGCATTATATGCGGTGCTTTAAGCATTATATGCGGTGCTTTAATCATTATATGCGGTGCTTTAAACATTATATGCGGTGCTTTAAACATTATATGCGGTGCTTTAAACATTATATGCGGTGCTTTAAACATTATATGCGGTGCTTCGAGCATTATATGCGGTGCTTTAAACATTATATGCGGTGCTTCGAACATTATATGTGGTGCTTTGAACATTATATGCTGTGCTTTGAGCATTATACGCAGTGCTTTCATCATTATACGCAGGTATTTCATCATTATACGCGGTGCTTTCATCATTATATGCGGTGCTTTCATCATTATACGCGGTGATTTCACCTTTGTACGCGGTGCTTTCATCATTATATGCGGTGCTTTCACCTTTATACGCAGTGCTTTGAACATTATACGCGGTGGTTCCAGCGTCATTATACTCAGTGAGCCAGTACCTTTGGTCAGCGTTGTGGAATCTTACACGATTCTGCTATACGTCATGTCATCAAGAATATCTAAACACTCATCGAATATTCATAGGGCGATCACGTGTCATTTCCTGCTTGGAAATTTACAAGTTGAGCGCAGTTATAAAACGGTAAAATATATAAGACTTTTCTGGCGTTTTAAATCGAAAGTAAACCCAGGGGGTTTGAAATATGGAACAAATACTGCAATCTTTAAATTTGGGGACTTTGCGTGGCCGATTTGAAGCACAGCGAATAGAACCGCAGGCAGTTTTAAATTTAATGCGAAATTTTGAAAAATTTTGGGAAAAAATTTTGAAAAAAAATTTGGGAAAAAAATTTGAAAAAAAATTCGGGAAAAAATTTTGGCAAAAAATTCTGAAAAAATTTGGGAAAAAATCTTGAAAAAAAATTCTGGAAAAAATTTTGAAAAAAAATTTGGGAAATTCATGAATAATTCATGAATATTCATGAATAATTCATGAATATTCATGAATAATTCATGATAATTCATGAAAAATATTGGGGAAAATTTTGAACAAAAAATTTGGGAAAAAATTTTGAAAAAAGTTTGGGAAAAAAATTTGAAAAAAATTCGGGAAAAAATTTTGACAAAAAACTTTGACAAAAAATTCTGAAAAAAATTTGGGAAAAAATCTTGAAAAAAAATTCTGGAAAGAATTTTGAAAAAAATTTTGGGAAATTCATGAATAATTCATGAATATTCATGAATAATTCATGAATATTCATGAATAATTCATGATAATTCATGAAAAATATTGGGGAAAATTTTGAACAAAAAATTTGGGAAAAAATTTTGAAAAAAGTTTGGGAAAAAAATTTGAAAAAAATTCGGGAAAAAATTTTGACAAAAAACTTTGACAAAAAATTCTGAAAAAAATTTGGGAAAAAATCTTGAAAAAAAATTCTGGAAAGAATTTTGAAAAAAATTTTGGGAAATTCATGAATAATTCATGAATATTCATGAATAATTCATGAATATTTCATGAATAATCATGAATAATTCATGAAAATCATGAATAATTCATGATCATGAATAATTCATGAATTTTTCAGGAAAAAATCTTGAAAAAAATTAGGAAAAAGTTTTGACAAAATTTTTTTTCCATTTCTTTTTCAAAATTTTTTCCTGAATTTTTTTTCAAGATTTTTTCCTGGAAAATTCAGAATTATTCATGAATCATTCATGAATTATTCATGAATTTCATGAATTATTCATGATATTCATGAATTATTCATGATTTCCCAAATTTTTTCAGAATTTTTTCCCAAATTTTTTTTTCAAAATTTTTTTCCCAAATTTTTTTTAAAATTTCCCAAAAAAATTTGGGAAAAAATTTTGGGAAAAAATTTCGAAAAAAAATTTGGAAAAAAAAATTTGAAAAAAAAATTTGGAAAAAGAATTCTAAAAAAATTTGGGAAAAAATTTTGAAAAAAAGTTTGGGAAAAAAAATTTGAAAAAAAAATTTGGGAAAAAATTCTGAAAAAAAATTTGGGAAAAAAATTTGAAAAAAAATTAGGAAAAAGTTTTGACAAAAAAATTTTTTCCCAATTTCTTTTTCAAAATTTTTTCCGGAATTTTTTTTAAGATTTTTTCCTGGAAAATTCAGAATTATTCATGAATCATTCATGAATTTCATGAATTATTCATGATATTCATGAATTATTCATGATTTCCCAAATTTTTTCAGAATTTTTTCCCAAATTTTTTTTTCAAAATTTTTTTCCCAATTTTTTTTTAAAATTTCCCAAAAAAATTTGGGAAAAAATTTTGGGAAAAAATTTCGAAAAAAAATTTGGAAAAAAAAATTTGAAAAAAAAATTTGGAAAAAGAATTCTAAAAAAATTTGGGAAAAAATTTTGAAAAAAAGTTTGGGAAAAAAAATTTGAAAAAAAAATTTGGGAAAACATTTTTGAAAAGACTTTTCTGGCGTTTTAAATCGAAAGTAAACCCAGGGGGTTTGAAATATGGAACAAGTACTGCAATCTTTAAATTTGGGGACTTTGCGTGGCCGATTTGAAGCACAGCGAATAGAACCGCAGGCAGTTTTAAATTTAATGGGAAAAAAATTGAAAAAAAATTTGGGAAAAAAAATTTGAAAAAAATTCGGGAAAAAATTTTGAAAAAAAATTTGGGAAAAAATTTTGAAAAAAGTTAGGGAAAAAAATTTGAAAAAAATTCTGGAAAAAATTTTGAAAAAAAAATTGGGAAATCATGAATAATTCATGAATATTTCATGAATAATTCATGAATTTTTCAGGAAAAAATCTTAAAAAAAATTCCGGAAAAAATTTTGAAAAAGAAATTGGGAAAAAATTTTTTTGTCAAAACTTTTTCCTAATTTTTTTTCAAATTTTTTTCCCAAATTTTTTTTCAGAATTTTTTCCCAAATTTTTTTTTCAAATTTTTTTTCCCAAACTTTTTTTCAAAATTTTTTCCCAAATTTTTTTAGAATTCTTTTTCCAAATTTTTTTTTCAAATTTTTTTTTCCAAATTTTTTTTCGAAATTTTTTCCCAAAATTTTTTCCCAAATTTTTTTGGGAAATTTTAAAAAAAATTTGGGAAAAAAATTTTGAAAAAAAAATTTGGGAAAAAATTCTGAAAAAATTTGGAAAATCATGAATAATTCATGAATATCATGAATAATTCATGAAATTCATGAATAATTCATGAATGATTCATGAATAATTCTGAATTTTCCAGGAAAAAATCTTGAAAAAAAATTCAGGAAAAAATTTTGAAAAAGAAATGGAAAAAAAATTTTGTCAAAACTTTTTCCTAATTTTTTTCAAGATTTTTTCCTGAAAAATTCATGAATTATTCATGATCATGAATTATTCATGATTTTCATGAATTATTCATGATTATTCATGAATTATTCATGAATATTCATGAATTATTCATGAATTTCCCAAAATTTTTTTCAAAATTCTTTCCAGAATTTTTTTTCAAGATTTTTTCCCAAATTTTTTTCAGAATTTTTTGTCAAAGTTTTTTGTCAAAATTTTTTCCCAAATTTTTTATTCAAAATTTTCCCCAATATTTTTCATGAATTATCATGAATTATTCATGAAATATTCATGAATTTCCCAAATTTTTTTTCAAAATTTTTTCCAGAATTTTTTTTCAAGATTTTTTCCCAAATTTTTTTCAGAATTTTTTGTCAAAATTTTTTCCCGAATTTTTTTTCAAATTTTTTTCCCAAACTTTTTTCAAAATTTTTTCCCAAATTTTTTGTTCAAAATTTTCTCCAATATTTTTGTCAATTTTTTTTTCAGAATTTTTTCCCAAATTTTTTTTTTTAGAATTTTTTCCCACATTTTTTTTCAAAATTTTTTCCCAAATTTTTTTGTTCAAAATTTTCCCCAATATTTTTCATGAATTATCATGAATTATTCATGAATATTCATGAATTATCATGAATATTCATGAATTATTCATGAATTTCCCAAATTTTTTTTTCAAAATTTTTTCCAGAATTTTTTTTCAAGATTTTTTCCCAAATTTTTTCAGAATTTTTTGCCAAAATTTTTTCCCAAATTTTTTTTCAAAATTTTTTCCCAAAATTTTTCAAAATTTCGCATTAAATTTAAAACTGCCTGCGGTTCTATTCGCTGTGCTTCAAATCGGCCACGCAAAGTCCCCAAATTTAAAGATTGCAGTATTTGTTCCATATTTCAAACCCCCTGGGTTTACTTTCGATTTAAAACGCCAGAAAAGTCTTATATATTTTACCGTTTTATAACTGCGCTCAACTTGTAAATTTCCAAGCAGGAAATGACACGTGATCGCCCTATGAATATTCGATGAGTGTTTAGATATTCTTGATGACATGACGTATAGCAGAATCGTGTAAGATTCCACAACGCTGACCAAAGGTACTGGCTCACTGAGTATAATGACGCTGGAACCACCGCGTATAATGTTCAAAGCACTGCGTATAAAGGTGAAAGCACCGCATATAATGATGAAAGCACCGCGTACAAAGGTGAAATCACCGCGTATAATGATGAAAGCACCGCATATAATGATGAAAGCACCGCGTATAATGATGAAATACCTGCGTATAATGATGAAAGCACTGCGTATAATGCTCAAAGCACAGCATATAATGTTCAAAGCACCACATATAATGTTCGAAGCACCGCATATAATGTTCGAAGCACCGCATATAATGCTCGAAGCACCGCATATAATGTTTAAAGCACCGCATATAATACTCAAAGCACCGCATATAATGTTTAAAGCACCGCATATAATGCTCAAAGCACCGCATATAATGTTTAAAGCACCGCATATAATACTCAAAGCACCGCATGTCATGTTTAAAGCACCGTATATAATGTATAAAGCACCTAATGAAATGACGTTTTATCACTTAAGACAGCTATGGCTTTCCATAACCCTGCGTCTTGACTTAGATGCCATCTAAAGTTTATCTAAACTGTTTCCAATATTTTACAAGTTATTTTGAATTTGCATACTATGTCAATACATTTAGTTTGTGAATGATTGACAGTCTATATCTATGGAAGAAAGAATTTTTGCAGTAACAGTTGAAAGGGAGGAACAACATTCAACATCACATATTACAGTAATAACCTCTAAAAATGCATATAAATCTATAAATACTGGTATATCAACAAACTCAGGCAAAAAATGTCCCTCGCGTCGCTCTGTCACTAGTTCTAAGTCTTAAATCTGACCGTGATCTATTGTCTGGATGGAGTATTTGCAGCGAAGATTCACCTCGAGGTTGACCAGTGATAAAATCTGGAAATAAGTCATGAGGACCACCTGAAAATAAGAAATTTGTCAATTTTCCTTTTCAAAAATTGTTTTTGAAGGTATTCAGTTCAACTCAGTTGAGCTGAGTTGAGTTCAATTCAATTGCGTTAAGTTTTATCACAGATTAATATATTATATTATAATATATGACATACTATAATATATATTATATTATGTTATGAATGTGTATAATATATTAATCTTAATTGGTTTGATTGAGTGCAGTTCAATTGAGTTCAGTTTGATTAAGTTCAATTCAACTGAGTTCAAGTTGAGTTCTGTTCTGTTCTGTTCTGTTCTGTTCTGTTCTGTTCTGTTCTGTTCTGTTCTGTTCTGTTCTGTTCTGTACAGTTCAGTCGGAGAAAATTGATAATACTTCATGATGAGACGGTTTACTTAATTGATCTACGGAGAGTTAGGGTTTTATATGCACTAAGATACCTTGAATACTAATTAGGTCAAATACTGTACGGATTATGAATCTGGAACTTTCAGTAAACTCGAATTTACGTAATACCGTAATGATTTAACCGGCAATAATTTACGAGAGAGGGAAACCTCTGGAGAAAAACCTGAAGAGAACCAAGCAAGAACAACATTATTTCCCAGTCCTTCGCTCGTCCCTTACCGATGATCTGAGGCATTCGAGGCAAGAATGGATTATACCCTGGAATGCCAAGTGGGAAAGCAGGGATGAAAGATCTAGCTTCACGTTTCTCTTTCTCCAGTCGTCGCCAACGTTTGTACAACTGTTTGTATTGCTGGTAAAATAATAAACAATTTTACAAGAAAGAACTAGTTAGTAAAGCTCCTTCAGAGCAATCTCATGTATCGTAATGTAAGAACTACTAGGGTTAATATTAGAACTATCGTAATAGTACGGCATGCGAGAAGTATAGGATACCAGCCGAAAACCAGTCCACTACTGTTCTAAGGGTAATATCCTACTCGAAATCTAGTTTCCTAATTATTCTTATAATCACTCAGAAGATGTTTGAGCACAGTTGCACGATAATTCATAGCTTTTACTTCATGAAGTATAGAATGTTGTCTGCTAAACCGCTGACGTTACAACGCAGGCGTATGAAGTAAAAGCTATGAATTATCGGGCAATCTGTGGCATGAGAAGGCATTGATGAAAAGGTATTGAGTAATTAAATAATTAGGTTGTTTTGACCACAATGCCTTGTGGTATTCAAGTAGTTTTTGCCATTGAAAGATAAAAAGCGGTTGATACATAGTGCCACTACATATAACATATATTACTACACCTTTTTCCAACTGTCTTCGGAGTTAGTTTCTACGCCTAAAATGAATGGTAGATCGATGTGTTCAACAAGATTTCGCTGCGTTGCCTTCGTTTACAACGAAGATTTTGTGAAAGTTAGTACTCTCATTTTAAAAGCAAGGCGTTCTAAGGCAAATAGTCGATGACAAACACCAAAGACTGCTATAATACGTCTTCGTCCTCGTGCTTTGTTGTCGCGCTCAACTCGCCATTAATACAAATATAAAGTACATACAAAAAGTACTCTATTCTTATACACATACCGAAATCTCTTTGACAAAAGAATCGCCAGAGCTTGTCATCGTTGCAGACCACGTTGAGGGCTTTACACGTCGAAGATAGCGAGACAAGACTTGCAGCATTTAGATGACTCAATATCATGAGCTACATGTAAGGTGAAACATCGTTTGTGAAGGAATACTTCTAACGTTACTCCTAACTCTATGCAAAATATTGAAGGAACGTTGCCAGCGTCGGTAGGTCAGTTCAAAGCACACAAACTAAACAGCACAAATAAAACTTCGATGTTTCGATGGAAGGTCCTTCCTAGCGAAACGTGAAAGTCCAGATATAGCAAGAACAGGGATGGATGTTTTTGGGGGGAGGAGCACCCATTCCTTCCTAGCTTTGGCAAGATGGGATGCAGGGGGGTACTATTTTTCATTACCAAGCATTAGAGACATAATGAGATGCACGTTAGATACAGTAGTGTACTACAGTATATTTTCATTATTGGTTTAGCTCTTAGGATGTATGACATGCATAATTTTATGGCGCGAAAATTACTCCAGCTCCTTTTGGAAGGTCAGGTCACATACACGACTAACACTAACCCAACTCAACTATTTAACATATAGTCATTAGACCTAGCAGAGTGCTCACTCCCCCCACCCCCCAATAGATCAAGCTGAACCATCCCTGAGCAAAAACAGTGATTGTACAAGCCCACGATCCCATTGTTTCCCCCAATAAATATTACCTGTACTTCAGGAGGAAGCCCGCTCAAAGACAACGGAGAAGTAATACCAAGGTCTGCAATAATTCATTGGAAAAAATTATTGGAAAAAACACATTAAACTACAGGGTACAGGATTTTGAGGTACAGTTATATGCGACTTGCACGCATCTTGTCGTCGCTATCGTGTTGCTATCTACATTTGCACCAATCTTCACCAACACTTACACGACTGAATGTTTGCCAGCAGTGGATGAACCAAATCATTCTTCACTATTCTAGACACTTTATGCAAGTTTTTATAAGCCGATTTTGCACCTGAAATTGAGGAAAGCGAATTAACTAGTGAACATAAACATCCGCGCACAAAGTTGTAAGGAATCTGCTCAAAGCTGTGTTGCGTTCGCATTTCTTTTTCCTAGCTGGTTGCTGGAACAAATTTGGAACAGGCGGTTAACAACTTGTAACGAGCTTGATGGGACTGTAACACTTGTTACAAGGTTGTTCCAACAACACTGATACAGTCAGTCAT